>BTHU01000004.1:62844729-64141395 GCA_036184795.1 Tokudaia tokunoshimensis | reverse complement strand
GTGGGGCGTGGAAAAGGAGAGAACAACCAAGGAACGCTGTCTTGGGTGGAGCTCCACGGAAATGGAATAAAGGTTATGTATCCAGAGACTAGTAAGACACATGAAGTATTTATTTTAGAGCTAAAAATGTCAGGTTTTGAAGATTATCGTTGCAAGGGGCCAAAAGAAGTGATACAGTACTAGACTGAGTCAGCATAAGCCAGATGCTGATTTCAGCTAGGATGTGACAGCGATCTAAAACAGGGAAGTCTGTTAGGCAAATTGTCCGTGATCTAGAACTGCATATCAGGTGAGAGAAAATTAGGGCATAAAATAAATAAAATTTAAAAAAAGAGTAAAAAACACAAAAGCAAAAATAATGAAAAAAAAAACAGATTTTAGAAACATGAGAGAGAAAGAGAGAAGGAAAATGGATTTTAAAAGCCTAATAGGCACAAGTAGATATAGAGAAGTCCTGTTTTCTCTATGAACTTTACTGAAATGACTGTTCTGTGTTTCATATTGTTCTAAATATGTCTTTGGTGTATGTCTCTTGTTTGTCTTTGGTGCACCAATACGTCCACGTGTCCATTTGTGCCTCATTGTTTGAATGGCTATTCTATGTTTCATGTTGAAAAGAATAAATGGTAAAAACTTCATCTGCTGGTGGTCCATGTCTTAATGTAGTCTCAGATTATGGTTACTTACCCTAGGAAAATCTATATAATTGTGGTTATTGGGTCCAAAGTGCTTTTTCTCTTTAAATTATGGCTAGAAAAAGAAAAAAAATGTTTGGTTTTAATTTATAAGATTTGTGTAGTTGGTTTACTCTTGTTTCTAATTGATATTAAAGATATAAGTATGTTTAAATGTTTTGACTATAGATAAGTTTTTTAAAAGATGTAATCTCAGTAACAAAAATTTAGTTTAAAACTGGTAATTAAGTTTTGGAGCCATCTTAAGCAACACATGGCATGACCCAACCCAGGAAATACAGGCCTCTATAGATAACGTCCAAATTGGCATAATATTCCATGTGGATCTTATCGTAGTCTTATAAGAGATAAGATTTAAAATAATGTTTTCTTAATGAGATATTATAAGTTACCCTGTTATGTATTCAAACATGAGAACTGGCAGACAAACTTTAAGGTGTGAAAATAATATGCTTGCCATTGATTTTAAAGGGAATAGATTGTTTAAAATTGGGCTTTACTTTTCAAAGTTGTAGATATGTTCTAATATTACAAAAAAAGTTTAAGAATTATGTTTAAATACTGCCAGTGTACTATCAACTGCAGTTTGCAGTCCAATTGAAAGCTCACAATTCTTAAAGATGATTTCTAGAGTGGTAAATGTTAAAAACAGCTGTGGCCAGTCTAGGCCTGCTGCTACTTTTTCACAATTTTATTAGATGCAGTTGTAAAGGAAAAATTTCACCCAAGATTAAAATGGAGATTTCAGTGGGATTTTAGTAAAATTTTTCCGGGAGCCCTCAAATTTTAGGATATTTAACTTGTAATTCAAGCCTTAGATCGTAATGTCTGGCTGCAGGCTGCTGTCCTGCCAGGGTTTGGGTCTGGCCTTGACTATAGGCTCAGATTAGAAAATATTTATATTTGTAGTTAATGCAGATAAAGCTGAGAGCTGTCTCAGTGTGCAGGTTTACTTTTGCGTTACAAACCCCACCTAAAGAGTTTCTGGCCAAAACAGCATTCTTAAAGATTTATCCAGGTGTGGTTCAAAATAAAGTTCAAATTTAAGAAGTATAAAAGCCTAATGATGCTATGAAACTTATGAAGTCATTAAAATTTGTCCTGCCTAGTGCTGAAGATAATGCCGACCTGTGAACTTGCTGAGTGCCCTGACAATGGTGACTTTATCTGCCTATGTCCCAGATTAGATACACTGTCTTGTTTATATCTTGTGGGACAGAGAATATGGAGACTGTTAAAACTGACTTAGAAAAATTCATCTAAAAGAGGGGTTATAATGACTCTTCACCTTCCTTTAATGTGATCAATTTACTCTATCATGGAGTGGTCTAGTAATAAGTCCAATATTGGAGATTCCAATTATGAAGATGGCTAATAATCTTTATCAGGCAACTGAGTTAATTTCACATATAGTCTCCTTTCTTTCTGAGAAGTAAGGGTTTATCTGTTGATTCTCAAAGCCACTTCCCCCACACAGGGAAGCTAGGCTTTGTGTTTTTCGAAATACTAATTTACAACTGAATTGAATACCTTGGACCTTCCAGAGATGTTAATTCTGTTCTGCTTCTAACTTCTAACCTTTTATGTTGAGCAGACTGTCTCCATCCAGGCTCACCTGAAACAAAAATTTCATGTCTGTTAAAAGACACTAGCAAAGCAGTTGGTGACTAATTAACTCTCTGGTATCAAAGCCTATACAAGTGGATCTCCATCATGGAGCCACATAGAACTCAGATCTATGTGTGTCTGCATTTGAGTTGACATGGACACTAGTGAGAGTTTGCAAGCAAAGCATTGCAGAGGGAGGACCATGTTTTCTGGCTCTGAGTCCCTGGTGAGCACACCTGATTTGCATAGGGCTTGGTGTTGGATCATTCTATGCTCTGTGGGGATCTCCCACTAATTTAAGGCTCTATCCCCTCCTCTCCAAAAGACACCAAGAGCCATCTAAGATGTGGAAACAATTATCTGTTCTCCCTGAGGGTAATCCGGTCCCTGTTCTCACTCCCTGTTAAAACGCCCAATGTCATGGACGGATTACTATCCACTTGTTTAATACCCCCTCATCTTAAAACTAATAAGGAGGGAGGAGATGTAGAGAACCATTTGGAGTGTTTCTTTGCCTGGCAGCCAAGACCCAGTTGCTTGCATCCTTCTGAATAACACCTCCCCCACCTGGCAGAGATCTGAGAGCAAGGTGAAGACTTTTGTCTTCAAGGAGTTGCAAATTCCTGCAAAAAGAGCTAGCCTCCCACAGATTAGCAGAGCTGTGGAGCCAATATTCTCCAGTGGAGCTGGAGCCAACATCCTTCAGTGGGGCTGGAGCCCCGCTGAGACTTGCAACTCTGGGAGGGAGGGTCATGCCCCCAAAGCATTTATTGTCATTTTACCCCCAAATAAGTGAGAGACTTTGTACAACCTCACATTAGTGTCTGTGTGCTTTCTCTTGTCACCCCATTTTATCTTCCCAGCTCTCCATCCACAGAGAACCCTTGTCTAACTCCGGAGAGGTTTCACCCAACCACTCCCATCTTCCTGCCCTGGCGTTCTCCTATACTGAGGCATCAAATCTTCACAGAACCAAGGGCATCTCGTCCCACCGAAACCCAACAAGGCCATGTATTTCTAATTCATTCATCTAGTGGTGCTGATCTTACCTTCAAGGGCCTGATCACCCTCTAGTATTCAACGTTAGCATTTTTCAAGGCAAAAGATTCAATCAGTGCTTTAGTATCATGTAGGTCTTATACCCTTCTATCTATATTTGACGTCACCCTTAATAAGAAGTTAGTGATTTTTTTTTTTTTGGACCTTGCATAATGTGAGTAGATGGTTCAAGTCTTTTTTGTTTCTTCAAACTTGTCCCAGTCTCTTAAAACTGCCATGCTACATAGTGCCAAGTTTGCCTCATCATATACTACTTGCATCTAAACCTCTGCCTATGGACTTCACTTACGCTGATCTTAAAATATATTAATATCTCTGGTCTTATTTCTCTTTTCCATCTCCTTAAACCCTTCCCTCTGCCATAAAAGCCACTGTAACTGAGGACCAAGTTCTAATATTGTTATTATCATATAGTTCCTTTATTGGAAAATTATACTCTTTTGAATTGGCTAAGAATTCAATATCTTCTTTGCATAAAGTGAGTGCATACCCTAAGAGGTGACACTTTATTCAAATTTTCTCAAATCCAGTGTATCTGCTGATTGCTCCCAATGTTCTTCAAATCCCTTGAGTTCAGTATCTGGTGGTATTAGTTGTTTACTTACAGGATAATCTAATGTAGGTTTTCTAACAACCTTTGACTGACTTTCCTGATTTTCATTCAAAATGTTGGTGGCTTTAACCTTATTTCTTCTGCCTCTATCTTAGTATCCTTCTAAATTAATTTATAATTATTTTCAAATTTTAATTCTAAGGATTATCTCTGGTTTCCATTTTTTTTTTTTTTTTGGTTGTTCAAGAGAGGAGTTTCTTTGTGTAGTCCTGGCTAATCTGGAACTCACTCTGTTGACCAGCCTGGCCTCAATCTCAGAAATCTCTCTGCCTCTGCCTCCAAAGTGCTGGAATTAAAAGCGTTCACCACCACTTCCTGGACAGTATTTTTCTTTACGTATATCTCTACTCTTTTAGTATTTTCCACATTTTTATTTAGAAGTTTTTCTGATTTTTCTTCTAAGGCCTGTCTCTAAAGCCCTCTTTTTGAGAATGCACAGAAAATCATGATGATTATTAAGATAAGGATTACCAGCTTGGTAGTAACCATAATTGGTAATGTGTCCATCCATGTTAAGTAATCTGTCTCTTTCTCTTTTGTTTCGATATTTAAGCGATTTAAAGAGCTTTATAACAGAATCCAGATGCTCTGTGTTATTGATTTTTTTCATCTTTTGTCTCATTCCCTTTAATATTATTAATTTTTAAATTCTTTTTTACCTGTCTATGATGTTTCCCACTCTTTCTCTATTAACCATTTAAAAATAATTCCAGTGCCTTTACCTTGGTGTTTGGAAACTTGTATTTCTACAAATCAGGTCAATTTTATTCATAGTTTTACACATCATGGCACATTTATCTTCAGAAAAATATTTTCAGGACGGGCAAGAATGTTTAATTATGTTTGGAATTAAGTGTTGATACTATATTTCAAAGTCCTTATATACATTTTTATAAGTATAATATCAACTTTATCTACTGTTGTCATCATCAGTGGCAACAATGAGAAATTTACCAGGATATCCACTATGTGAGCTCTTGAGTTGATGAATTAGGAAAGGTGAATAAATGTTTTTGTGATTCATGAAGTATTTCTTTAAATAATAGATGGAAATAGTTAGAAACAAATATTATCAGAACTATGTTTGTTATGTTGTAGTATGGATTGTTTGGTGTTTGTTTTCCACAGCAGAAAGTAACATTTATCTGTTACATGAGGAAACATACAAATTGAATGGATTTATTTGACACTGATTCATGTGTTCAACATGTTATTAAATGCTAACATAATTTATAAGTTATGCATATACCAGAAAATTTAGTCACACATAACAAGTATATTAGAGAACAAATATATTTAATTATGTTCTGTAGCCTTCATATGGGATAATATGTGTGAATCTTAAATTGATGTCTAACAAGATGTTAGGACATGTACAGATGTAAATCCATGATCAAAGACATATCTACTGCCACCTAGATTCATATAGATGTTAATATATTACTATGATCTCGAACTATAAATCATTTTTCTAGAAGTATGTTATAGTTTTATTAAAAGCATAATATAAATAGTACAGTATTTTCATACTTCCAAGTTCTTGAAAATGTTTTACAGTATAACATATAATTTAATCATTATCTTTGCATTATAGTAATGTTAAAGTGAGCAATAGTATATTTGTCCAAGGGAAATACAGTATTGTCATTAAAGATAGTTAAAGAAGCACTACTTTTTGGAAGGTGAAATGTGAAAACAGAAAATGTAGATGTAGAATAATTTAATCATGTCATTGAACAGGTATGTTCTTTCCAGTCTGTGGATTCTGCAAGTGCAGATCTCTTGAATCAGATGTTGACAGTAACTGGAATGATACACACAGAAGGAACTTTATGATCAGATTCTAAATAAAGCCCAGATTTCACTCATGTGTTCTATTTCATCACATCTATGTGAACAGAATCTTTGTGTGTGTGTGTGTGTGTGTGTGTGTGTGTTGCCTTAGATAATTACTAGGGGTTATAAGATTCATTCTTTAACTGTTCTCTGTCAAAAGTACTGGTTCATTTCTCTAATATCTGATGAAAAATTGGAAGCATCATTTGCTTATAGTATTAATCACAACATAATTACAATTGATCAGCAGTTAAAATTAATAATCATAAGCCTGTAAAAATGTTTTGTATTCTTTAAGTGAATCAAACAATAGTCTGAGTGGTGAAAGTAGTGCTGTACTCATTCATTTGATACCTTCTTTGGAACAGATCCTGACTACATCTTCTTTTATCTTTTATTTTGCATTACATACCCTGAGACATACATGAAAATGACACAGTGCATGCTTTTTTTCACTGAGCATGAATTTTACCATTTATTATGGGGCTCTTTGTGACCTGGACCCAGAATTTTCATTTGGGCTCTCTATACTCAAGATGATTTATGAATTACACTAAGATCTATAATTCTCTGTTTCTCAATTTCTATTATCTTCCACTGTGTTTTCAAGAATTTTAATATCAACTGTATTAGTTTGTGCAATTTAAAATTTCCTCAGAGCCTTAGAGTTACTTTGATAAAATCTCTTTCACTGTATAGTAATGCAGTGCTGTGTTGAATTGTGACTGGATAATGGGGTCGGGATTCTTGTCTTTACACTATTTCACATATGTCTTGACTTAACTAAGTACTTTATCACAATTTATGACAATAGAATGCTATTATTCTTTGGAATTGTTATTTTAATAGTAAAGTCCATGTCACTTGGCAGTTAACTACATTTGTTGTTGTATCAGCCAAGTCTTTGCTCTCTAGAGATTATTCAAGGAAAGAAACTCTTCAGAGGAGAGTTCTTCAATTGAATTTGATCCAATATTTTAACAAATAATTCATAATTACCTTTGAGTCATTTATATATCCTATATATTCATGTGTAATGTCAGGAGCTTTGGCATAAGGCCGTGGAAATATAAATATGATTTATAAAAGGTGAAAAAAGTATTCTAAAGATCAATTTTTAGTGAGTGCATTTTGAAGACATTTTGCTCTGCACAGGAGAAAATTATATCACTCTTGTATATACTGGATGAATCTGAACTCTAAACCTGTCCATCATTACATAAAACTAGAGTAGAGAGACACATGGAACTCATTCTACATCCTTCATGTGAATTCCCTGTAATTTACTACAAGGAGAAAAATTCACATAATCGATACTAGCATTTTTTATATATGAATCTTTTGCTTACTGCTCCCTTTACCGTTTTAAAAGAAAATATTTATTTCCCCAAATTTGGTTAATTTCATTTATAGTTGTACCAATCATTAAATATTTATTTTTCTTCAAATATATTTTCAGAGCAGTTAAGAATGTTCAATTAATTTTGTACATTAAGGGTTAATGTCATACTTAAAGGTCCTTATATAAGTTTTTAAAAATATATTCACAATTTTATGTATTGCAGTCATCATCAGTAAAAGAGGTCATTACTTTCTTCACCAATGAGAAATCCACCAAGAAATCGAAAAGGTGAGTTCTTGAGCTAATGGAGTAGGCAAGATGTGTAAGTGGTTTTGTGGTTCATGAAGTACAACTAATATTTTAAATATTAGATACTCCCACAAAGAAATCTCATTGGAAAAAAATGTTAGAACATAGAAGTTAATCAGAACTATGTTTGTTATGTTATGGCCTGATTGTTATTTTGTACCCAGGAAATTAAGATTTATTTATTATGGTAAACATAATGTTCAATTTATTTGACATTGATTCATGTTCGTTACATTTTGTATAGCATGTTAACATAGAAATGTAGTTTATAAAGTATGTTTATATGAGAAAATTTAGTATATAATTATAAGTATATTAGAGCATAAAGGAAAAATATATTTATTTATGTTCTGTAGTCTCTGTATGAGGTTTTTTTATGAATCTTCAAATGATGATTATAAAGATGTTAAGGTATATGTGAGGGAAATCCTTGATTAGAGACTGCCACATCTACAGTAACCTAGATTCATATAAATGTTAGCATATTACTATGAGTTTAATCTATGAGGTATAACAAAATATAATTTGATATAAACTATGAATTATAATAAAAGTGTTATAATTTTATTGAATATATAGTGTAACTAGTCCATAGTTTTTATAGTATCAAATATTTTAAAGCTATTTATAATACAACATATGATTCAATAATTATGTATTGCTATATTATAGGAATGTTAAATTGAGAAATAATATATGTAGCCTAGGGAAATACAGTGTTGATAGTTAGAGTAGCACTACTTTATGGAATGTGAAATATGAAAGCTGAAATTGTAGATATAGAATAGTTTACTCATGTCATTCCATAGGTGTACTGCTTCCAGTCTGTGAATTCTACAAGTGTAGATCTCCTGAATCAGATGTTGACAGTAATTGGAATGATACACACGGAAGGACCTTTATGGTCAGTTTCTAATGAAGCCCAGATTTGTAAAATGTGTCTTATCTTACTCCCACATCTACATGAATACATTCTGCTTTCTTCTAGACAAGACACATTTCTGGATCGAAAATATTGCCAGAGTGTGTGTGTGTGTATATATATATATATATATATATATATATATATATATGTAATATTTATATATCCTAAGGTTGATATGGCTTTTAATTTAACTGTATACCTCAATATTATTCATGAATTTTAGTGTATATCATATATGTTTCACATTACATATATTTGTTTATATTTGTAATTATAGTTAGAAAATAATGAGACATATGTTTCCTTTCACCAGGTATAGAGTTTCTCTTTAGTAAGGTTTTGGGGAAACTAAGCATACACACAAACACACACACACACACACACACACATTAAAGAACATTATATTTTCTGGTCCTTGGTAATCATCCTTTCTATGTGGTTGAGATGACTTATTTTCTTTGATCATGGGAGACACTCATAAGCATTGATAAAATGCTATCATCTATATCTATTTTATCATGTACTGAAAAGTAATTTAGGACTATTACATACACTACTATCAAAACCAACAACAAAATCTAAGATTATATATACATAAGCATATACGTATATACGTATATATGTATACACATATACACATATACACATACATATATATATTCAAATGGTAGAAATGGTGAGGTTTGGGTGCAGGGAGGTTAATCATGTGGTCCAACATTACCTTCATAGTAAAGAAAAGAAATGGAGAAAGCATCAGAAAGGCACATTGCACCAGTGTTCACATTAATAACCAGTGATGAAAGTTCTGATGCAAGAATGTCCAAGAACCTCTCTGGATACATAATTCAAACTTGTTCTTTTAAGTTTAATTAACTGTTTGTAAAGATTGCAAGCCTTTGATAAGTGTGTATAGATGTTGAATAATGCAACAGCATTGATGAGCTGGATGCTCATAGATATCCAGATGATGTTTTAAATATGTTCTCCGTAAAACAAATCACATGGCACCATAGTTTATGTTATTCACCAGTGATAATAGTTCTGTAGCAAGAATGTCCAGGAACTTCTCTGGATATCATTAAAGAAGATAATTGAAGTCAGTACTAACTTATCAACTCTGATTTGTCATTGGTAACCAATTTTCAAGAAATCTTAAGTTTGGAAATATTTGCAGGTCTCTGTATATCCATAAAATGTAGATAGAATAGAAAGAGATAAGGCTGCATGACTACTCTTTGGTAGTGCCCTGGAAGTGATTCTGCCTGCATCTCTTTGAATTCTTTTGATTTTTCAGTGAAGAGTGAAATATATTTTTAATTATATTTAGACAATGATGAGATGTATCTTTTCTTTCACCAAATATAGAGTTACTCTTCGGAAAGGTTTTTGGGAATCTAAACACTGAGATTCTGTTTGAAAATTTCCTACCTATGAAGACATACATATTGCAATGCTCTACTTCTGTCTATTTCTGCTTTCAGTTTCTATATTCTGCTCTTTCATTAACTATGCGATTCTAAAATTTCTAATAGTAATGTAGCTTTAGATGCTGTTGCTGGTTACATTAAGGGGTTGTAGCAGACTAGTTAAATGTTATAGTTGTAAGTGAGCATAGTGTGCTAGGAATGGTTCTAGGCATGGTAAAGTCGACAGGATGAAGCTTCCAGAACCAGCTAGAAATCGGAGATAGATAAACTCATCCCATAAGACACCAGTGCAGTACATAGTAATGGAGTTACAAGACAAAGTTTACAGTCGTCCTTTTAAATTTAATGTGAAGATTGTAAAGGTAGCAATTTTCTAATAACTGCATACAGATGTCTAATAATGCAACAGAATCAATCATATGGGTGATCACAGATATTCAGATAATGCTTTTAATAGGCTCGCCATAAAAGAACACCTTCAAAGAGCGACTCTGTATTGCTTGATATATTCATTTTAAAAAATATTTATTTTATGTGAGTGTTTTTCTTCATGTATGTATGTATGTATGTATGTATGTGTACCACATGGTGCTATGTAGGTCAGAAAAGATATTGAACCTATGGGAACTAGAGTTGCAGATCTTTGTGGACCATTATTTGTATGTCAGGAATTGAACTAGGGTTCTATGTTAGTCAAAATCATGTTCTTGGAATAAAATCTCCAGCCCTTTATTGAAGACTGTTGACATAATAGACATTATGTTTCTAAAATTCAGGTGCCCTTTTTAACATTTCTAACCTGTTTGTCAAAAGCAACATATTTTAAATAGTAAATTTATGTATAGGAATATACTGCAGAGATACAGTGAGATTTAAAATAAACCCTTGTTTATCCATTTCAGGCAAAGCTACAATTTCCATAGAGAAACAGAATCCTCAAGAGGACATAGAGTGCTCACTTAATACCTACTGTATGCTCACCATTGTAAAAGTAATTGAGGCAATGGTTTTCATGTTAAAAAGTACGTATTTTGCAACAAGTCTTGTTTGAGTTCTCATCCCTGAAATAAGCCCCCTAAAATGTCAATGGGAGAGAACCACAATGTCACAGAATTCATTTTTGTGGGTCTTAGTCAAGATCCTGCTGGGCAAAAAGCATTATTTGTCTTGTTTACACTTACTTACATTGTGACAATGCTGGGCAATCTGCTCATTGCAGTGACAGTGATTGCCAGCCCTTCCTTAAACTCCCCAATGTACTTCTTTCTTGCCTGTCTTTCAGTCCTGGATGTACTTTATTGCAATACCATCTCACCAAATTTGATTATAGACTTATTTTATAATAAAAATAATATCTCCTTCAGAGCTTGCATGCTCCAGCTCTTTGTAGAGCACTTATTTGGTGGTGTTGAGGTCTTCCTTCTGGTATTCATGGCCTATGACCGCTATGTGGCCATCTGTAAGCCACTGCACTATTTGACCATTATGAACCAGCAGGTGTGCATTATTCTGTTGCTGGTATCTGGAGCTGGAGGCATGGTACACTCAATGATTCAAGTTCTGATTGTATATAAACTTCCTTTTTGTGGTCCCAATGTCATTGATCACTTCATATGTGACATGAATCCATTACTGGTACTTGCATGCACTGACACCTACTTCCTTGGCATCACTAGCATTGCTAATTGTGGATTAATCTCTGTGGGAATTTTCACCATTCTCTTAGTATCCTATGGAATCATTTTAAACTCTCTTAAGAGTTACAGTCAGGAAGGAAGGCTCAAAGCTCTGCTTACCTGCAGTTCCCATATCATGGTTGTCGTCTGTTTTTTTGCTCCCTGTAGTTTTATAAATGCTAGACCTGTCTCCATCTTTCCAGTTGATAAGTATATTACTGTTTTTTACACAGTTGTTAGTCCCATGTTGAATCCATTGATATATACCTTGAGAAATTCAGAGATGAAAAATTCTATTAAAAAGCTCTGGTATAAATCTCTAACATCATAAAATAAGATAGCTTTCTCATGGAATATGTTATTAACTGTAAATTGAAAATTAGAAATAAATTCTAACAATGAATGCTGTGCTCTCCTCATGTAAGTATGTCTTGTTATACAAAGTCATTGAAAATTAATAATAAATTTTCAGTTGAAATTGTGATCAAGGTAATTGTGAACCTTATTCATTATGGTTCAGCCTAGGATGTGTTTAGAAGATAAAAAGAGTCACGGGACTCTTTCTTATTACAAGTAACAATAAAGCAAAGTTACACTGAACATTATTTTTGTCAGGTAGCATTGAAGTGAGATTACAAAAAGTCAGTATTGGAAATTTTGAATCACCCACATTCATGAGAAAAGAAATACTGATATTTGCATTTCAGGGATTAAATGAAAGCTTTTGAGAGATCAATTTTTGACTAATGTATCAGTATGGTAGACTTGTGTGTCTGTTTCCTACATATTGCTTTATGAGTGTTCCCCATCCTTTCCTCAGGATCTCCTCTATTTTATTCTTGAGTATATATAACAATAAAGCTGCCTAGCAGATGATACCAGCAGTCAATAATTTCAAGTGATCATATGCTGCTAAAATTGAATTCAATATTCTGAATACCAAGTTAAGCTGAATGAGCACATCTTCATTACCAATTAACAAATTTAATATCTATCTTTTCAAATAGCATGTATCTGTGATGTTGTCTACATTTTGCTGAAGGATTTTTGAAGGAATTGTTAAGTGTAAATATCAAGTTTTGTCAAAACTGACTTAAACTTTAACATTTTACTTAGTTATTAAAGGCAATTTTTGGAATAATCAAAATTTTATTCTGTGATTTCAATAAAAAAAACTACAAAATTCATTTTCAATCTTCATCCACTTTTTGGTGATCACAGTCAAAAGAAGGATAACATTATTTTCATTGCAATATGGAATATTATGTGGAGTGAAATGTATTCTTTAATGTTGTATTGCTTTATATCTGTACTTTTAAAAATATATTGTTTTATTCAGTGTCTACATTGTAATGTTATGATAAACATACAATCCATAATAAAGAGATTGCTCCAGTGAATACATTATTTTTTTCAGTATCTCACATGCAGCTTTTCATATTGTTTGCTCCTTACAAACCTAGTCAGCCAAAATCCACTATTTTAGCATTAATGCTATGATGGTTGAGTTTTATTACCTATAGTTTCATATGCATTCACTAGAGAAAACAAATAATACATTCACATGCATAAGAAGAAAACGTCTGGACCTAATAGATGAATATTTTCTTGCAACATCTATCATTTTGGAACAACTGTATTAATTTAAATGCCCAGTAATATATGTAGTTCATTTAGAAAGTTTATAGGAGCTGACATATATTGTAAAAATTGCTGACACTAGTTTCTATATCTTTCTTATTCCATTCATAGATCTTTCCTCAAACTTAATCAGTTTAACATCTTATTTATATATCTTTAAAATATATTTTGATATTTTTATTGATTTTTGATAATTTCATGGCACACAAATCATTTTCTAACAATCCTTATGGTTCCAGAATCCACATATTTACCATTGTCTTAGGTTATTTCCAAGTATACCCTGGTCCTCCTGGGTACTATTTAAGGGAAAATTGGAGTCAGTATTTGATTATAGTATTTAGTATATTTCATTTATATAATTTGGCACTTATGTGGAAGAGTAAAAGCCCAAAGATTTTTATATGACTCCCTCTCTCTCTCTCTCTCTCTCTCTCTCTCTCTCTCTCTCTCTCTCTCTCTCTCTATATATATATATATATATATATATATATATATATATATATGTGTGTGTGTGTGTGTGTGTGTATATGTATATATATGTATATGTATGTATCTAAATGTAGTTTATGACTATCTAAATGAAGTTTCATATATATATGAAACTACATTTAGATAGTCATAAGTTCCCTGCTGTGAGTGCTAAATTATTTTTTACATTGTTAGTCAAACAGAAAGAAGTAAGACTGTACTTACCTTCTGAAAATTAATTGTTTATATGAGTAAGTTAGAACTTTCCATATTAGAAATATCAAGACTTTGCTAAATATGTGGACTTTGAAGAGATGGTTCACCAGTTAAGCATATAACTGATTTTTTAGAATCTGGAGATTTTGTTCCTAGTACCCACAGCAAATGGCTTAAAACTGTCTAAATGTAATTTCAGAGGTTCTGATGCTCTTAAGTTTCTGTGGGTACTTGAACTCTTGTAGCACAAATATATTCAGGCTCATAGAGATACACATATATTTAATATATTTAAAAGTAAACGTTAGGAAATCAAGACACAATAAGAAATTTTTTCTTTTTCCCTCAGATGCATTCTGCTGTAGAGATGGACTACAATTTAATAATACTCTTAAATACAAATTACTCCAGATCTTCCTTATTATGAACACAATTAGAACAGCTGTCCTTCCAAATCTTACCCTTTCTGATAATCTTTTAGGGCAATGTTCCAGATAAGAGATTGCTAGTGAGTAGAAAAATGTATATCTATTTTGTAAGGTTTTGGTTTTCTGCTTCAGTCTTGTTTTTCTGTTAAACATTTAAATACATTAGGTGCTGTTGTTCTGACATCACATCCTAGACCAACAAATTAGCTTAAAAAATCTCCCAGAATTAAATTCAATAATCACTTATTTCAGTTGCCACTGAGTAGTAGATATAAACGATTAGCTGATGGTGCTGTCTAGTTTTTGATACTTGGCAATTTAAACAGAAATTCCTGAACTATGTCCTTAGCAAATTAAGTCCCAAAGCATGTATTTCTGATAATAAAGTTGTGTGTGTGTGAGTGTGTGTGTGAGTGTGTGTGTGTGTGTGTGTGTGTGTGTGTGTGTGTGTGTGTGTAATCTTTACATGGAGATGAAGCTTCGTGGAACATACAATGGTTAAACTTGATAGTTTTACAGGATCCAGAATCACTGAAGTAACCAATCTCTAGATATGTCTTTCAGAGACTTTCTAAATTAGATTAATTTAGGTGGGAAGGTCTGCTATAAATGGGGACAGCACAATTCCATGGTCTGGAGTGTTGGGTTCATTTAAAGGAGAAGTAAAAGAGAGTACAAGCATGTATTCTCTTTGCAACTTCATTAGATGCAACATGAGCGACTGCTCAGGCTTCTGCTATTCAATAGCACACTCAAACTAAGAATTAAACTAAGCCTGCTTTTCTTAAAACAAGCAAACAAAAAAAAACCCAAAACCAAAAATCAAACAAACAAAAAATACTCTGCAAGTATTCAGTGAGTTTGAGAAAGACAGACAGACAGAAAGACAGGGGGTGGGGAGGGACTCAGCACGCATGTGGAGGTAAGAGAATAACTTTTTCAAGTAAATTCTCACTGTCCAACTTATTCTGCAGCAGCTCCTCTCTGACTTCTGTCACTTTGCTATGTATTACAAGCTGGTTGGACTATGAGTATATGGGTAATTCTGAGTGCTGAGATCACAGACCTGTGCATCTACTTCTGTTTTTTATGCAGGTTCTGGGAATCCAAATGATGGTCATCAGACTTACACAGAGTCACTTCACTCACCAAACCATCTGTCCTGATACTCCTCTGAAGAATCCTTTAAAATGTTAGTACAGTATTATTTACTTTGAAGAGTGTGAAAAGCACATACCATGGTGTGCATGTGCCAGTCACAGAACAACTGACAGAATTGGTTCTTTACATCATATAGGCCTGGAGATTCAAACTCAGATCATCATGTTTGGCAGCAAGTGTCTTTACTCACTGAGCTATTTTGCCTCTCTACTCTCCAAAATTATCTTCTTGATGGTCCTTCTCTATATTCTTCAAAAGAACACCATTTTGTTTTGTTTTTTGATACATCATCTTGCCAGGTTTGTATGGCATGCCAAGTTTGTCCTGAATACTAACATTGCAGGCATGTGACACCTTGAATGGCCTTGGAGAAATTGTTGTGTTTTTAATTTGGTTCTTTGATAGAGATGGGCTTTTTATAGCCAGGATGGCTTTGAACTCAGCCTGTTAACACCAAAAGTTATCTTGAACTTCTGATCCTCCTGTCTTTACCTCTGGAGTAGTATACTGTGAGGTATGCATCCAGTTTTTTTTGGTACTGGAGTCCAGGCAATCCCAGAGTAGTGTTCCTGTGAGATAGGCCTTCTGTCCAGGGAGACACAGCCCTCCCAGTCATCTTTTAATTGACTAGTAAATACACCAGAACTTAAGCTTTCAGTCTTCTTTGATGGTGACAAAACAGATCTGGAGACTCCACCAATATGCTCAAGGGACTGTCTGGATAACAGAAACACTGTGAGGACATTCTGATCCTTTTATAGCAGTGGGAGATATACAATGATCTCCAAGGCTTCAGCAGATGCCACTGTCACAGCAAACTCAGAGGTGACCCTAGTGAGGCATTAGCAGCCTCGGTGGGCACTCTCTGAGACTGCTTGTATGTATATGACCTCTGAACAAGATCCAACTGTTTCTTTCTGAGGTGGGCTTGGTAAGGAGATAGGCCTTTGTATTTATCTCCATGCAGTCATGGCCACAGTCAAGGGTATTTAATGTCTGAGAAGAAGCTGAAATGCTGTCCAGAAATAGGAGCAGCAGAAATGGGAGCAAAAATCCTGTAGAAATTGAAGTTTTCTGTGATGTTTAAGGCTATCTATGATTCCTTTTATATCTTGATATGATTGTCATTGGAAGTTTTGGTTCATTTTTTTTGTTTGCTATCCTGTTTTCTGTTTTAGAGAGATGAGTTTAAGTTTTCCTATGATCTGTGATGTTTATGTGTTTATATGATCCCATCATGATACCAAACTATCTTTTAAAAAATTATTTTTATTTTTTATTATATTCAGCACAATATATATTTTTATACCAATCATAAAATGATGGACATGTTATTAAATGAACATAAAAAGATAACGTCTGTTTGTTTGTTTGTCTTGTTTTTAGTAGAACTTAATATCTTGGCTCTTATTGTGGTACAAACCCAAAATAAGAACAATTTTTACACATTGGAGTTCATTGTAAAAAGGCTATAATAGGATCAGAGGTAAGGAGGACACAACATCTGATCCAACACCAGGAGTAATTGGGACCAGTGGGACACAGACATAGGAATTCTACCCCACCAGTGGCATGGGTTCCTTCTTTTCTGGGCTAATGTCCAACGCAGACTGTATTATTCAGGGTTCTCTAGAGTCACAGAACATATGGGCAGTCTCTATAGCTTTAGTTACATTGTCGATGACTTACAGTTGGTTGTCCAACTCCCTAACAATGGTCAGCAGCACCTATGGATGGAAGTCCAAGGATCTAGCAGTTGCTCAGTCCCACAAAGAAAGCAGGCAAGGAAGAGTGAGAGTCAATCTTCCCTCTTCCAATGTCCTAATATAGGTCTCTAGCAGAGGGTGTGGCCCAGATAAAAGGCATGTGGGATCACACCTTCAATCCCAGATAACCTTAAACTCAGAGGTCTCCTTATCTTTATCTTCTTGAATTCATAGCCACTATGCTTCAAGATCTCCCTGCCAAAATCCAGGTCAGAAACTTGTATCTCTTGGCCTCTAGATTAGGATCATAGGAGAGTCTTCCATTTCTTGATTAGTTCATTTAAGATATAGTCAAGTTGACAACCAGGAATAGCCACTACACGGACTTGGGTGCAAACTCCAAGGCCAGTTGCAAACCACCCAAAGGAAGCTCCACTCCCAGGCACTTTTACATGGCCCAGAGTCTCAGGATCACAGGATCACAGAATCATAGGATCACAGAGACAGCTTGACTCTGAGGAGTTTTGACACAACAAGCATTACAGGAAGGACAGGCTCCAGTTAGATTCAGATAACCAGATGGTGATAGGCAAGCATGAGAATATAAGCAACAGAAAGCAAAGGTACTTGGCATCATCTGAACCCAATTTTTCTACCATAGCACATTCTGGATATACCATCACACCAGAAAACCAAGATGTGGATATAAAGTCACTTCTCATGACATTGATAGAGGACTTTAAGAAGGACATAAATAACTCCCTTAAAGAAATACAGGAGAAGACAGGTAAATGACTAGAAACCTTAAAGAGGAAACACAAAAGTCCCTTAAAGAATTGCAAGAAAACACAATCAAACAGGATCTAGAAACAATAAAGAAATCACAAAGTGAGACAGCCATGAAACTAGAAAACCTAGGAAAGAGATGAGGAGTCATAGATGCAAGCATTGCCAACAGAATACAAGAGATAGAAGAGAGAATCTCAGATGCAGAAGATACCATAGAAAACATTGACAATAAAAAATTATACTGAACATAGTGATGCAGAAATTTGCAGCTGTTGGAAAACCTCAAAGTGAGGGTCAGATGAAGTAATTTCTATACATATAAACATGCAAAGCACCTTGATATTAACTAATGAAGTCTAAAGGCAATAGTTTTAAGAGTCCTTGAGAACCTTTTGAAGACTGAAGTAATTAGAGACAAAGAATGTGATATCTACTAGTCTGTAAAAACAATGGGGTGGATGCTCGTAATGCCTAACATCATCTTTCAAAGGTAAACATTACAAGTATGAACACGTCAAATACAAAATTGCTGTTGTATCGATTAATATGTGGATTGACTCCTCAGGGAATAGATTTCTGAAAAAGAAGATTCTCCACTCAATTTTTTTCTTGACAACTGTTCTTAAAATGTAACATTTTAAATAAAAAATATAGTGTATTAGTGACTACAATACAGAGATTCACAGAGATTTTGCTTTAAAGTTATTTATAACTGAGCTTTAAAATGCCATCAAGAGTAACAGTTTTCATCATGCATTCTTATGTACATGTGCTTTATATTTTTTCCATTGTTTCCTCCCCACATTGACCTCTTGTGTGTCTGTCATACTGCTCCATTTTCTTACTTTCTTTTCTTTTGATATTCACCTCTTCCTTGTTTTTATTGCACACATTTCCCCACACTCTGTGTTTACCATCTTCTTTAAGAACTCTACTAATGAAACATTTCTAGTACTACCTAGACCCAAAAGCACAATATTGAAACATACAGCGGATCTTGTGCTTGAATTGCTCATATTTGGAATGTCTACCTTTGAAATATCATCTTAGCCTTCAGAAGCAGCCAGTACATTTTTTTTACAGTGTTCATTAGTTCTTTATAATTTTTTTTTAGTTTTTATTTATTTTTCCTTTTTTTATTTTCTATACTTTTTTTTATTTACATTCCAAATGATTTCCCCTTATGGACTATTAGAGGTAACCTCTTGGTTTTCCAACTGATTTTTGCACACTCAAGAATTCCATAAAAACACAAAATTGGGAGCCATAATATATATGCAGAACCTGTTAGATAAAATCATGAATAAACATTAAAAGAAAAGTAAAATAAGTGTCCCTAATATGACGTTTTCAGACAGGCAACCTCCAAATATGTTATTGTTTTTTCTTTCTTTCTTTTTATTGGAAATTTTCTTTATTTACATTTCAAATGTTATCCCTTTACCCCATTTCCTTCCTGGAACCCCTATCTTATCCCCATTCCCTCTGGTTCTATGAGCTTGTTCTTCCATCCACCCACCCACCACTCCACCCAGGGACCTCTGGGGGACCTGGTTGGTTGATATTGTTGTTCTTCCTATGGGGTTGCACACCCCTTCAGCTCCTCTAGTCCTTTCTCTAGCTCCTCCATTGGGGACCTAGTGCTCAACCCAAAGGTTGTGTGCTAGCATCCGCCTCTGTATTTGTCAGGCTCTGGCAGAGCCTCTCAGGAGACAGTTATATCAGGCTCATGTCAGCAAGCACATTTTGGCATCCACAATAGTGTCTGGGATTGGCAACTATATATGGGATGGAATCCCAGGTACAACAGTCTCTGGATGGTCTTTCCTTCAGTCTCTGCTCCATACTTTGTCTCCGAGGTTCCTCCCATGAGTATTTTGTTCCCTTTTCTGAGAAGGACTGAAGCATCCACATTTTGGCCTTTCTTCTTGAGCTTTATGTGGTCTTTGAATTGTATCTTGGGTATTCCAAGTTTTGCGGCTAATATCTGCTTATCAGTTAGCACATATCATGTGTGTTCTTTTGTGATTTATTTGATTCTCTGGAGTCTAACTTCTTTTTTTTATTGAATATATTCTTCATTTACATTTCCAATGTTACACACCTTCCTGGTTTCCCCTTTCCCTGAAAACCCCCAAACCATCCTCCCACCTCCTGCCTCCGAGAATAAGCTCCTCCACCCAACCCACACCCATGACCCCCACTAGATTTCCCCACACTGGGGCCTCTTTTGAGCCTCCACAGGACCAAAGACCTCTCTTCCCACTGATGCCTGACAAGGCATTCCTCTGCCATTTTTTGGCTGGAACCACATGTACCCATTGGTTGATGGCTTAGTCCCTAAGAGTCCTGGGTTGTCTGGGTGATCGACATTGTCATTCTTCTCATGGGACTGCAAATCCCCCAACTGGCTCCTCCATTCTGCCCTCCAACTCCTGTATTGTGAACCCCGCGCTCAGTCCAATGATTGACTGGTAGTATTCACCTCTGTATCTGTAAGGTTCTGGCAGGGCCCCTCCAAAAGTCAACCATAACAGGCTTCTTTCTGTATGCAGTTCTTTTCATCCATAGTAGTTTCTGGGTTTGGTGACTATTTATAGGATGAATCCCTAGGTAGAACAGTCTCTGGGGGCCTTTTACTTTAGTCTCTACTCCACACTTTGTTTCCATAGTTTTCCCTGTGAATATTTTGTTGCCTTTCTCAGAGAAACCAAATCACCCCCACTTTTGTCTACCTTCTTGAGCTTCCTGTGGTCTGTGAATTGTCACATGTTTATTTTGAGCTTTTGGGCTAATATCCACTTATCAGTGAGTGCATACCATGTGTGTTCTTTTGTGATTGAGTTACTTCACTCAGGATGACATTTCTAGTTCCATCCATTTTCCCTAAGAATTTCATGAACTCATCGTTTTTAATAGCTGAATAGTACTTCATTGTGTGTATATACCACAGTTTCTGTATCCAATCCTCTGCTGAAGGACATCTGGATTCATTCCAGCTTCTGGCTATTATAAATAAGGCTGCTATGAACATAGTGTAGCATAAGTCCTTATTGAATGTTTGAACATCTTCTGGATATATTCCTAGGAGTGGTATAGCTGGATCCTCAGGTAGTACTATGTCCAATTTACTGAGGAATGACCATACTGATTTTCAGATTGGTTTTATAAGCTTGCAATCCCACCAGCAATGGAGAAGTGTTCCTCTTTGCCCACATTCTCTCCAGTATCTGCTGTCCCCTGAGTTTTTCATCTTAGCCATTCTGACTGATGTGAGGTGGAATCTCAGATTTTTTCTGATTTGCATTTCCCTGATGACTAAGGATGCTGAACATTTCATTAGGTGTTTCAGTGCCATTCAAGATTCCTCAGTTGAAAATTCCTTGTATAGCCCTGTACCCCATTTTTAATAGGGTTATTTGACACTCTGGAGTCTAACTTCTTGATCTTTGTATACATTGGATATTAGCCCTCTATTGGATGTAAGATTTGTAAAGATCTTTTCCCAATATGTTGGTTGCCATTTTGTCCTATTGACAGTGTCCATTGTCTTACAGAAGCTCTGCAGTTTTATGAGGTCTCATTTGTCAATACTTGGTCTTAGAGCATAAGCCATTGGAGTTCTATTCAGGAATTTTTTCCCTGTGCCTATGTGTTTAAGGTTTTTCCCCACTTTCTCCTCTATAAGCCTCAGTGTATCTGGTTTTATGTGGAGGTCCTTGATCCACTTGGACTTGAGCTTTGTACAAGGAGGTACAAATGGTTTGATTTGTATTTTTCTGCATGCTGACCTCCAGTTTATCCAGCATCATTTGTTAAAAATGCTGTCTTTTTTCCACTGGATGTTTTTAGCTCCTTTGTCAAATATCAAGTGACTGTAGGTATGTGGGTTCATATCTGGGTCTTCCAATCTATTTATTGATATTCTTGCCTGTCTGGGTACCTATACCATACAGTTTTTACCACTATTGTTCTGTAGTAGAGCTTGAGGTCAGGGTTGTTGATTCCCCTAGTAGATATTTTGTTTTGGAGAATAGTTTTAGCTATCCTGTGTTTTTGGTTATTTCAAATGAATTTGCAGATTGATCTTTCTAGCTCTATGAAGAATTGATTCTTAATTTTGATGGGGATTGTATTCAATCTGGAGATTGCTTTTGGCAATATGGCCATTTTTACTATATTAATCCTTCCAATCCATGAGCATGGGAGATCCTTCCATCTTCTGAGATCTTCTACAATTTCTTTCTTCAGAGACTTGAAGTTCTTGTCATACAGATCTTTCTCTTGCTTGTTAGTGTCACACCAAGGTATGTGATATTATTTGTGACTATTGTAAAGTGTGTCATTTCCCTAATTTCTTTCTCAGCTTGTTTTTCCTTTGAGTAGAGGAAGGTTACTGTTTTATTTGAGTTACTTTTATATCCAGCCACTTTGCTGAAGTTGTTTATCAGGTTTAGGAGTTCCCTGATGGAATTTTTGGGGTTGCTTAATTATATGATCATATAATGTGCAAATAGTGATACTTTGACTTCTTCCCTTCCAATTTGTATACCTTTGACATCCCTTTGTTGTCTAATTGCTCTGGCTAGGACTTCAAGTTCAACATTGAATAGATAGGGAGAGAGTGGTCAGCCTTGTCTGGTCCCCAATTTTAGTGGGATTGCTTCAAGTTTCTCTCCATTTAGTTTGATGTTAGCCTCTGGTTTACAGCATATTGCTTTCACTATGTTTAGGCATGGGCCCTGAATTCATGATCTCTCCAAGACTTTTATCATGAAGGGATGCTGAATTTTGTCAAAATCTTTTTCAGCATCTAATGAAATGATCATGTGATTTTTTTTCTTTACGTTTGTTAATGTAGTGGATTACATTGATGGATTGCCATATATTTGAACCATCTCTGCATCACTGGGATGAAGCCTACTTGCCCATGATGAATTATTATTTTGATGCATTCTTGGATTCGGTTGGCCAGAAATGTGTTGAGAATTTTGCATCAATGTTCATAAGGGAAATTGGTCTGAAGTTCTCTTTCCTTTTTTGGTATTTGTTTAGTATAGGTATAAGCATTATTGTGACTTCATAGAATGAATTGGGTAGTGTTCCTTGAGTTTCTGTTTTGTGGAATAGTTTGAAGAATATTGGGTATTAGCTCTTCTTTGAAGATCTGATAGAATTCCCCAGTAAATCCATCTGGTCCTGCACTTTTTTTTTGAGACTATTAACAACTGCTTCTATTTCCTCAGGACACATGGGAATATTTAGATGGTTTATCTGATCCTGTTTTAATATTGTCACCTGGTATATATCTAGAAAATTGTCCATTTCATCCAGATTTTCCAATTTTGTTGAGTATAAGCTCTTGTAGTAGGTTCTGATTTTTTTTTTTTTTTGAATTTCCACAGTTCCTGTTGTTGTGACTCCCTATTCATTTCTGATTTTATTGATTTGGCTAGTGTCTCTGTGCCCTCTGGTGAGTCTGGCTAAGAGTTTATCTATCTTGTTGATTTTATCAAAGAACTAACTCCTAGTTTTGTTGATTCTTTGTATGGTTCTATTTGTTTCTGTTTGGTTGATTTCGGCCCTGAGTTTTACTATTTCCTGCTGTCTACACTTCTTGGGTGCATTTGCTTCTTTTTGTTCTAGAGCTTTCAAGTGTGTTTTCTAGCTGCTAGTGTAAGAGTCTCCAATTTCTTTTTGGAGGCACTTAGAGCTATGAGTTTTCCTCTTACCACTGCTTTCATCATGTCCCATAAATTTTGATATGTTGTGTCTTCATCTTCATTAAGTTCTAAAAAGTGTTTAATTTCTTTCTTTATGTCTTCCTTGACCAATCTATCATCAAGTAGAGCATTGTTCAACACCCATGCGTATGTGTTTTTTGGTTGTTTTTTTTTTTGTTTGTTTGAACTCAAGACCAACCTTAGGCCATGGTGATCTGAGAGGGTTCATGGAATCATTACAATATTCCCGTATCTATTGAGGCCTGTTTTGTGACCAATTATATGGTCAGTTTTGGAGATGGTACCATGAGGTGCTGAGAAGAAGGTTTATTCTTTCGCTTGAGAATGGAATATTCTATAAATATCTGTTAGAACCATTTGGTCCATAACTTTACTTAGTTTAACTGTGTCTCTGCTTAGTTTCAGTCCATGATTTGTGCATTGTTGAGAGTGGGGTGTTGAAGTCTCCCACTATAATTGTGTGGGATACAATGTGTGCTTTGAGCTTTAAAGTTTCTTTTATGAATGTGGGTACCCTTGCATTTGGAGCATAGACTTTCAGAATTGTGAGATCATCTTGGTAGATTTTTCCTTTGATAAGTATGATGTGTCCCACTTTATCTTTTTTGACAACTTTTCGTTGAAAGTCAACTTTATCCAATATGAGTATGGCGACCCCAGGTTGTTTCTTGGGACCATTTGCTTGGAAAATTGTTTTCCAACCTTTGATTCTAAGGTAATGAGTGTCTTTGTTACTGAAGTGTGTTTCTCGTATGCAGCAAAATGTTGGGTTGTGTTTACTTACCCAGTTTGTTAGTCTACGACTTTTTGTTGGAAAATTGAGACCATTGATGTTAAGAGATATTAAGGAAAGGTGATTGTTTCTTCCTGTGATTTTCATTTTTACATGTGGAAATCTGTTTGTGTGGCTATCTTTTTTTTGGGTTTTTTGAACGAAGATTACTTTATTGCTTTTTTTAGGGTGTAGTTTCCCACCTTGTATTGGTATTTTCTACCTATTATCCTTTGAAGCACTGGGTTTGTGGAAAGATATTGTGTAAATTTGGTTCTGTCATGGAATATCTTGTTTTCTTCATCTATGGTAATTGAGAGTTTTGCTGGGTATAGTAGCCTGGACTGACATTTATGTTCTCTTAGAGTCTATATGACATCTGACCAGGATCTTCTAGCCTTCATATTTTCTAGTGGGAAATCAGGGGTAATTCTGAGAGGTCTGCCTTTATATTTTACTTGACCTTTTTCCCTTACTGCTTTTAATATTCTTTCTTTGTTTAGTGTCTGCAAATAATGATAGTTTGACTTCTTCCTTTCCAATTTGTATCCCATTGACCTCCTTTTGTTGTCTAATTGCTCTAGCTAGAACTTCAAGTACTATATTGAAAACATATGGGGAGAGAGGGCAGCCTTGTCTAGTCCCTGATTTTAGTGGGATGGCTTCAAGTTTCTCTCCATTTAGTTTGATGTTGGCTACCGGTTTGCTGTAAATTGCTTTTACTATGTTTAGATATGGGCCTAGAATGCATGGTGTTGGTACAGTGACAGACATATAGATCAATGGAACAGAATTGAAGACCCAGAAATGAATCCACACTCCTATGGTCACTTGATCTTTGATAAAGGAGCTAAAACCATCCAGTGGAAAAAAGATAGCCATTTAAACAAATGGTGCTGGTTCAACTGGAGGTCAACATGCAGAAGAATGCAAATTGTCCCATTCTTATCTCCTTGAATTAAGCTCAATTCCAAGTGGATCAAGGACCTCCACATAAAACTAGACACACTGAAATTAATAGAAAGGAAACTAGGGAATAACCTTGAACATATGGGCACAGGGGACAATTTCCTGAACAGAACTCCAATAGCTTATGCTCTAAGATCAAGAATTGACAAATGGGACCTCATAAAATTACAAAGTTTCTATAAGGCAAAAGACATTGTCAACAGGACAATGTGGCAACCAACTAACTGGGGAATGGTCTTTACCAACCCTACATCCGACAGAGGGCTAATATCCAATATATACAAAGAACTCAAGAAGATAGACTCCAGAGAGCCAAGTAACCCTATTAAAAAATTGGGTATAGAGCTAAACAAATAGTTCTCATCTGAAGAATATCTAACGGCTGAGAAGCACCTAAAGAGATGTTCATCATCCTTAGTCATTAGGTAAATGCAAATCAAAACTAGTCTGAGATTCCATCTCACACTAGTCAGAATGGCTAAGATCAAAAACACAGGAGACAGCAGTTGTTGGCCAGGATGTGAAGAAAGAGGAACACTCCTCCACTGCTGGTGGGATTGCAAGCTGGTACAACCACTCTGAAAAGCAGTCTGGCAGTTCCTCAGAAAACTGGGCATGACACTGCCGGAGGATCCTGCTATACCACTCCTGGACATATGCCCAGAACCTTCCCCTGCATGCAATAAGGACACATACTCCACCATGTTCATAGCAGCCTTATTTATAATAGCCAAAAGCTGGAGAGATTCCAGATGTCCCTCAATGGAGGAATCGATTCAGACGATGTGGTATATTTACACAAAAGAATACAATTAAAAACAATGAACTCATGAAATTCCTAGGCAAATGATCAGAACTTGAAAATATCATCCTTAATGAGTTAACCCAATCACAAAAGAACACACGTGGTATGCAGTCACTGATAAGGGGATATTAACCCAGAATCTTGAAATACCCTAGACACAATTTGCATATCAATACATTTTCAAGAAGATGGAAAGAGAGACCCCTGGTCCTGGAAAGACTGGATGTAGGGGAATGCCAGGACAGAGAAGTGAGAGGGGGTTGAATGAGGAAAAGAGGGAGGGAAGGGTGTTTATAGGACTTTCCGGGAGGGAGGAAATGGGAAAGGGGAAATGATATGGAATGTAGATTAAAAAACTTAGAAAATAAAAAAAGAATATATTATATGAAAATGTCAATTTTAAATAAAATAAGAAGGAATGTCTTTTCACTGATCAAGATACCGCTCATGAAGTAACAAGCCACAAAGTACTGAGGAAGAATGCAGACTGTAACTCTATGGGAGTGTTTCTTGATACAAATGTATCAAAAATCAAAGTAGCATAAATATCCTTTTGCTTAGAGTCAATTTAATATAAAAATTCTCAACGATGATTAAACAGTAGAGGGTTTTATTCTTTTATAAATAAAAATATTATTAAGTACTTAATTTTAGGATTTTGTATTTAAAAATAACATGATTCATTCTTTTTTCTCTTGTTCATCATTATTTATTTTAGTTTTTAATATTCTGATGTAATTATATAAGTCCTCCCATATATGTTTATATATTCCTAAATAATTTGAGAACAATCTTTCTTGTGTATATAATGTTACACTTTTTTTAAATTTTCTGAGTGGTCACTTGTTATTAGAAAATCAATTTCTGTGTTATTTCCTGGGGAAGACTATTTCTCCTGCTCTTTGCTTTCCTGATGTACCTCTCATTAAAATGTTTATTTTTGTTTTCTTTTGTTTTTTAGAAAAAAATCTCTTTGGAGACTGAGATCTTCTTTGACTGATTTTCTCTCAGTGCCAGAGAGGGATATATGTAGTGGTGTGTGGCTTCAAAATAAGAATAGGGGTGTTTCCTTCTTTGGGTTACATTTCATACTGTCAAAACACATAGCTTTATGAATATTAACTTTATTCATTTTTGAAATTTCCCTCTTCGCATTATAGAGTTTTCATAGTACTTTTCAGAAGTATATTCCCTCTTTGCCATGTACAGCTATATATTTTCATAAGGATTATTGAGGAAAAGAAATCTATCCAGGAAAGTTGTATTTTTTTTTAACTTTACTGTGTTCCAAGCAGTCTAACAACCTCACTTATAATGATGTAATAATCTTGCACATTGGAAATAGTGATGATTAAAGAGCTACTTACTCTTGGAAAATTATCTGCACAAATAAATTGCAAATTGTTTTCCTATTCTGATAGGATATGACCCAGGGGTGTTCTGAAAACTCAGTTATATCCATCCTGGAGGATGTCTTAGCTAGACTTAATCTTTGAGATGCCATGTTCCCTTGTATCCATTACTACTAATCCAATCCTGGACAGAATTTGTATCTTAAGTGTGGCAGAAGATCAATATGAACATCCGAGTAAGTCAGAAAGAATGACCTTAGGAAGAATGTGAAGGAATAAAATGTTGTAGAATTCTGCCCTGTGTAAGAGAACCCCTAACACTAACTTTGTTGAAAGATACTATCTCAGACTTTTCTCTTGTTACATGAAAGCTTTATCACTTGGGCAGATGGATACTATATTCTGTCGATAAAAC
This sequence comes from Tokudaia tokunoshimensis, assembly GCA_036184795.1. Taxonomy (NCBI): domain Eukaryota; kingdom Metazoa; phylum Chordata; class Mammalia; order Rodentia; family Muridae; genus Tokudaia; species Tokudaia tokunoshimensis. The sequence continues at coordinate 64,113,436 of BTHU01000004.1, read as the reverse complement.
AAACCATTTTTGTTGTTTAAATGTAATTGTCCAAAAGGAAACACTTTGCACAGGTAATTTTGTGATTTATATTTTCTTTCATTGTAACATCAAAAGGGACCTTGGACAAGTTAATTTCCATGAATTAGATGAATTTATTACAAATGCAGCAATTTTAGTTTTCTACAAAATTATTTTCAGTAGCTGAGGATGGTTATTTACCTTTGTACAGTAACTAATGACAAAATAGGTAAGAATTTTTAAACACTCTTCTCAAGTGTATTTATATCTTCATATCCAGTACTCATTCTCAATAAAAGAGGTGATGTTTTTTCCTACTAAAGCCAAATTCAAATGGGAGTTATTGTGGGAAATATCTGTGGATAGTAGGTTAGTGGGTAATATTATTTTGATATGCTATAATGAACAATGTCCTAAGACAATATTAGTGGTATCTAGAGCAGGAAAATTCAATTTGAAAAACACAGAGTTAATTGGCATATGGGCAGCATGCTTATATAAAGCCTGATTGCTATTTATTTTCTACTTTGCTCAATATGTGTTTAAATATAGATGTATAACACTAATGACCTAATTTATCTATTTTATTTTGCTTGTTTGTACTTGTAATATTTTAAAAAAATGTGATTACCTTAAAATAATTCATTAGATGATTTGAATTGCATATATCAACTATGATGAAGTACAAATAAAAATGTTTTTGTATGTAATATATGGGTTTTTATTAATCATTCTTAAAACAAGTCTTCAGATGTGTTAGTTGCTGTTCATAGAGAAAAGCATGATCAGAGAACATAGTGTCTACTGTCTCATAAATTAAAGCATTATTAATATGTGTTTGTAAAATGTAGTAAGCTTTATTTTCTAGAAATGTATTTCACAGTTTAAATTAAAATCAGTCTTACTACAGAGTAGACTTATCAAATCTTTGAAAATGTAAACTACATGTAGTACTAGGTTTAAGTCTGAAAATAGTATACTATTTTCAGTCTTTTATGTTATTGATTGGACTAGACAATACAGACTTCTCCAGTGAAGTATTGTACTAATAGTTAATAATTTCAGAATAATCTGAAATAAATCATTTTATGTGGAGTACATTAACAATTATGTTATTCAACATTTGGACAGATTCAACCACTGCTTTCCCCTGAGTAGGATGTTGGCCATAATGACAAGTAAGCACAAACTAAGTGCATCACAGAAAACTGAAATAAATTTCAGATTCATTCTTTACATGTTCTTTACATTACTAAATGCACATGGACAGAATCACTCTGCTTCTAGGAAAATATAATATTCTACAGTTAAATATTCTCAATACTTACCTATGACAACATATATAATTCTTTTTTTTTCTTTTTTAAATGTGGTCTCTGCAATTTGCTGATGTGCCATCGATGTTTAGTACAATGTGATATTAAGTTTGTTGATTCAAATGAGTATTTTGGTTGGCTAATTGCCTTTAATTTTTTTTTTATTTACATTCCAAATCATTTCCCCTTTCCCGTTTCCTTCCTCCCCGAAAATCCCATAAGCCCCCTTCCCTCCCTCTTTTCCCAATTCAACCCCCTTTCGTTTCTCTGTCCTGGTGTTCCCCTACATCCAGTCTTTCCAGGCCCAGGGGTCTCTCCTTCCATCTTCTTAGAAATCTATTGATATGCGAATTGTGTCTAGGGTATTCCGAGATTCTGGGTTAATATCCCCTTATCAGTGACTGCATACCATGTGTGTTCTTTTGTGATTGGGTTACCTCACTAAGGATGATATTTTCAAGTTCTGACCATTTGCCTAGGAATTTCGTGAATTCATTGTTTTTAATTGCAGAGTAGTATTCCAGTGTGTAGATATACCACATCTTCTGAATCCATTCCTCCGTTGAGGGACATCTGGGTTCTTTCCAGCTTCTGGCTATTATAAATAAGGCTGCTATGAACATAGTGGAGCATGTGTCCTTATTGCATGCAGGTAAAGCCTTTGGGTATATGCCCAGGAGTGGTACAGCCGGATCCTCCGGGAGTGTCATGCCCAGTTTTCTGAGGAAACGCCAGACTGCTTTCCAGAGTGGTTGTACCAGCTTGCAGTTCCACCAGCAGTGGAGGAGTGTTCCTTTTTCTCCACATCCTCGCCAATAACTGCTGTCTCCTGTGTTTTTGATCTTAGCCATTCTGACTGGTGTGAGATGGAATCTCAGGGTTGTTTTGATTTGCATTTTCCTAATGACTAAGGATGACGAACATCTCTTTAGGTGCTTCTCAGCCATTAGATATTCTTCAGGTGAGAACTCTTTGTTTAGCTCTGTACCCCATTTTTAATAGGGTTACTTGCCTCTCTGGAGTTTAACTTCTTGAGTTCTTTGTATAACATATATAATTCTTAAAATATAACTGAACATAAAATATAACTCTATATCTCAAAATGTATTCAATAAGTGTATAGTTTCTATAATTTATATTCATGTGAATAATTTATTAACAGGAACTTTAGTGAATTTTCTCCTTCTTCATATTGACAAACAGCATCAAAAACAGCTATCATTTAGATTTTAGCAGGTTTTAAACTGGACTTCAGGAACTTTATAAGAGACAACAACACCAGCAATAAAAATGATACCACCAGAGGGAGTAGATGTTAGCTGTGTCTCTGCAGAGCAAATGATGAGTCAGTGGCTTATGGCTGCTTTTTCCTTAGCCAAAAGCCAGTCTTACAGTTGAGTGTACCTGGTTTTACAACACTTGTCATATGACTGTAGAGTTCACCTAATTCTCTATTACCCTTTTACTGCCTGTGTATATTTGTCTGAATTTTCTAGACACCATTGTGAGGGACATTGGAAATCACAATTTAGTTACATTTGTAAGTACATCCCATTTCCACTGATTGACACTTAGCCTCCAAACAGCAATAAGCCTTCCACATTTGCATGACTCAGTAAATAAGAAAATAAAAACGCATTGTCATCAGAATTGAAAGAACTAGACCTGCATTATTACTCTTTAAATTTAAAAAAATATTAACTTATTTTTTTTTATTTCTGTGTACAAATATTTTAAGTGCATATATGTATGCCTGCCATGTGCATGCCTAGTACCCGTGGAGGTCAGAAGAAAGCATTAGATATGCTGGAACTGAAGATACAGATGTAAGCCACCATAAACCTGGACAATCTGTGAGAGTAACAAGAGACTTCATCCACTGCTCACCTTTGCAATTTTCTGCACTAATAGTCTTGCAGATTGCTGACTGGAATGGATTTGGGAATTCTCATATTTAATTCCTTTTTTTTGTTGTGTGAAATTTGAGACATATTTATAATAACATAGAAAAAGACTGAGACACATTCACTTTTACACTTAGTCTAGACTATTCTTTTTAATATACTTATCATGGAAATCTCAGTACAGAATTTTTACTTGAGTGCTCTCTACTCAAGATTAGCAACCTCATTTTCCTCCACATCTGATTAGTTTCTATTCTTATGTTATACTACCCAGCTCATTCTCAGAGTTTTGAAAATAGAAATTTATATCTGATGAGGTACTTGCTTGCATTCACTAGTTTAAACTGTTCAGTTAATCTATACTTGCTTAAAACTGGACAGTGAATATAGTTAATTTTGAATTCTCAGTGAAGGCAGTGGTACAAGGAATAGAATTTTGGCTATTCAGAAACTCCTAAGACATAATTAATTTATTAGTTATATGAGACTTTTTAAATTCAGTCCTCATTAAATTCATTGAAAGACCTTTGAAGACTGGAAGTTCATTTAGATACAATTGGCAATATCTAGTACCACAATCTAATACCAATGAATTGGATGCTTGAAGAGATCAAGATTTTATTTTAAAGATAAACTACACAAATACATCTATCCTAAGGAAAGGCTATATTAGTCAACAGAGTAATGGCCCATTTACGATTTTGATAGATTTCTCAAAAATATCAGTCTTGAGTTTTCTTTTTACTGCTAACAACTGTGCTAAAAAGTAACATTTTAAACAAAAAGAATGTGATATACATCTTCACCGATATCTTTCTTTAAAGTTTCTCTTATGATTAGCTTCTACATTAACACAGTGTTAGATTTTTATCATGACATTTTCATGCATATAAATATCTCTGATTTTCCTGTATTTATTTCATTTAGTTATTGCTGTAATTTTCCTTTCTTTACTTCAGCTACTTATTTTGGTTTCTTCCATTTGTTGCTACTTGATTTGTTTCCTCATCATACACATCCCATAATCTATTTGTCACTGTACCTAAGATCTCTATTAATAACACACCTTATGTTCTTCTGAAATAAAACCGTCCAACGCCAAAGGAGTAGATTCCAAAAAATAGTAAGACATGGCATTTCATCCAAGAATGAAAGGGAAAGAAGAATATATACAGTTGGTCTAAGAAGTTGTTGTTTGAAAAATAAGAACAACAAAACTACCCCCTATATTGTGACATATGACATTATACTTTAAGCTCAACAAAATCCTCTTAGGGGAAGGAGTTAAGAAAAGATGTATGGGGATCTTTGGAAGAAGAAGTAGAAATGGTTATCTATGGGACAGATAATGACGATGTGCTTAATGCCATAGTCAACTTATGGTCAAGATCACAACTTCATGGCAGGGTCTGTTCAAGACCTTTAATCAGTAAATCAAGACTTTTAAGTAGGTCAATGGGACAGAGAAGCAATGTCACAGTTTATTCTCATGAGACTCACTCAAGATCATGCTGTTCAGAGAACATGGGTTGTTATGTTTTTACACATCTACATTGTGACTATAGTAGGAAACCTGCTCATTGTGGGGACAGTCATAGCTGGTCCCTCCTTAAGAACTCCAATGTACTTCTTCCTTGCCTATCTGTCACTTCTGGATGCTGTTTATTCCACTTCTATCTCACCCAAGTTGGTGGTAGACTTACTCTGTGATAGATAGACAATTTCCTTTTCAGCTTGCATGACTCAGCTCTTTTTAGAGCACCTACCTGGTGGTGCTGAGGTCTTCCTTCTAATGAAGATGGCCTACGATCATTATGTGGCCATCTGTAAACCACTGCATTATTTGATCATCATGAATAGATGGGCTTGCTTCCTCCTATTGGTGGTTTCCTGGGCTGGAGGACTTGCACACTCTGCAGCTCAACATCTCTTTTTATACAACCTTCCCTTTTGGGTCCAAATGTCATTGACCACTTAATCTGTGACATGTACCCATTATTAGGACTTGCATGCACAGATACATAATTTATTGGCTTCACTGTGGTTGCCAATGGTGGATCAATATGTATTTTAGTCTTTATCATTCTCATAACTTCCTATGGAATCATTCTTAGATCTCTTAAGACTCACAGTCAGGAAGGGAGAAAGAAAGCTTTATCTACTTGCAGCTCCCACATCATGGTGGTTGTTCTCTTTTTTGTTCCCTGTATATTCATGAATGTTAGACCTGTTCACAATTTTCCTATTGACAAATACATTACAGTTTTTTATAAAATTTTCACTCCTATTTTGAATCCTTTAATATATGCCTTGAGAAATTCAGAGACGAAAAAGACTATGGAAATTCTATTTTGTAAAGTTTTTTCCTAGAGATAGAATAATAATATATTTTCACACATGGTGCTAGCAATTAAAGTAATGAAAAGGCAACCAGCTTTAAGCAGTTACGATAGAACTCATTCAATGTTTATATATGGATAATTTTCTTTAAAGAAATCTGTAAGATTACAAAATACCCAAATAATCATTTGAAATTAAAATTAAGTCTATGACTGTACCACTGTGAGTGTTCCTGATCTCATCTAAGATTAGAATCAATTTAATGGGCAATTTATGGAATATTAATAAAAGACATAAGCATTATTATATTAAAATTATGCCCAGTGAATTTTGTTTTTCTTAGTTGTGATAAAAATATGTGTTAGAATAAAATGGCTAATATTTTTCTCCAGTGGAAAAGGACATTTTTTAAATCTATATCTCATCATTCCCAACATTGAAAATACATAATTCTGGAACCAAAGAGTAGATGTTCAGCAACTGAATTGTTCGTTATTCTATTAATATTCCTGATTACATAACTACTTGCTCATTATTTTAGGCTTACTCTTGCTACTTTGGTGTTTATGTCTTCTAGTTTATGTCATAGTCATATACCTCATATCAAGGCTGGATGGGGCAACACAGCAGAGGGTAAAGGGTTTCAAAAGAGGGCAAAGAGTCATAGATATCTCCTCTAATGGCTGGTTTTTTTGTGTCAACTTTACATAAGTTAAGAGTCATCAGAGAGCGAGAGGGGTTTGAATGGGGAAAAGAGGGAGGGAAGGGGTCTTATGGGACTTTCGGGGAGGGAGGAAACGGGAAAGGGGAAATGATTTGGAATGTAAATAAAATAACCTTGGAAAAAAAAAGAGTCATCAGAGAGGAAGGAGCATCAGATGAGAAAATGCCTCCATGACACACAGCTGTGAGGTATTTTCTCAATTAGTAATCAGTGTCATAGGGTCCAGCCAATGGTAGGTGGTACCATTCCTGGGATGGTGATCCTGGGTTGTATAAAAAAGCAGGCTGAGTAAGCCAGTAAATGATACCCCTCCATGGCCTCTTTTATTAGCTCCTGCCACCAGGTTACAGCCCTTCTTGAGTACTTTTCTTGACTTCCTCCTGTGACAGACTATGATCTGAAACTGTAAACTGAATAAACCCTTTCTTCTCCAACTTGCTTTTTGGTCTCAGAGGTTTTTTCACAGTAATGGAAAACCTGACCAAGACACACCCAACTCACACTATTAGGATTCCCACAAACATACCAAGCTATATAACTATGGCATATATGCAGGGGACTTATTTCAGACTCATATAGGCTCCCTGCTGGTTGCTTCTCTCCCCTGAGCTGATTCTCAGGGCCATGTTCTCCTGGTGTCTTTGGCGCCCCCTGGCTCCTACAATTCTTTCTCTTCCTCTTCCATGGGGTTCTCTGAGCTCTGCCCATTGTTTGTCTGAGGTTTTCTGCTGGATGAAGCCTCTCTGATGACAATTGACCTAGGTACCAATATGAGTATAGCAGAGTATCAGTAGGAATCATTTCATTGCCTTGTTTGTTTTTGTTTTATTTGTTTTTGCCAATCATGTGTGGTTTTATCATAGATCACTAGGCTATCCAGCCTCTGGTTCCTGGTATTCCAGGCAGTGTCAGGGATGGGTTCTTCTTGAGGCATGGGCCTCAAGTTGGATCAGTCATTGGGTAGCTAATCCCCTATTCTGTTCCATAATTACACCAGCACATCTTGGAGGCAGGACAAATTTTAGGTTGAAGGTTTTGTGGCTGGATTGATGTTTTAGTCCTACCACTGCAAGTCTTGCTTGGTTACAGAAGATGGCTTGTTTAGGTTCCATAGACCCCACTGCTGGGAAGGTTTTTGGTTTTTTTTTTTTTGGTGGTTTTTGTTTGTTTTGATTTTTTTGTTTTGTTTTGTGTTTTACTAGTGTCACCATTGTATATTCAAGGGACTTACCACTGTACTAGTTTTCCATATCATCTCCCCAAAGAAGTTCCCCATTCCAGATTTCTCTCCCAGTACTCTCTCTCTCTCTCTCTCTCTCTCTCTCTCTCTCTCTCTCTCTCTCTCTCTCTCTCTCTCTCTCTTTCTATGTTCCCAACCTGATTCCTCTTGGCCTCATACCCATCTGCCCCCAGTCTTGCTTATACATTATTTTTTCGTTTATTTATTTCTAGCCTCGTAACTGAACTATTACTGAAAACATTGAAAGTACTTTGTTTTTGATCATCTTCAAATTAATTTTATATCTTTACTCAAACTTAATTTTGATGTCAAAATTTCTGTTAAATATAGTTCAATATAATTTAACTATGAATATGTGTATTCTTAAAATATACTTTTACATTATCAGTGATTTTACTGAAAATAGTTTGTTTTAGTACAATAGGTCCTGTTTACGGTTTTTTCTACCCCAACTCTTCTCATAACCTTCTTACCTCCTCACCCACCCAAATTAACATTCCTTCATTTTCCATCTTATTAGAAAACAGTTATCTGAAAAGAACAATAAGAGATATAAGAAAAAATAAAATATAATAAGATAAATTAAAACCACACAAACCTCAATAGGGAAAACAAATGAACAAACGAACAGAAAAATCCTGAGCCAAATAAAAAGCACAAGGAATACATACTGAAACACACACACACACACACACACACACACACACACACACACACACACACACAGAGTGGCAAGCACAGATAAGAAAACATAATACATAATATGAAGAAAAGACATGTATGGATGAAAAGAAAGAGAAAGAGAGAGAGAGAGAGAGAGAGAGAGAGAGAGAGAGAGAGAGAGAGAGAGAGAGAGAGAGAGAGAGAGAGAAGTAATGAGGGAAGGAAGGAGGAAGGAAAGAAAGAAAAGGAGAAATAAATTGTCTGACAAAGCATTACAAGACCTGCGGTTCCCCCTTTCAAAAATCTATCACAAAACAAAACAAAAGCAAAATTCAAAAAAAACTTTAAAAAAAATACCATTGGGTTAATTTGGTGTTGACCATCTACTACTAGCCATGAAGCTTGGCCTTAAGATTGATTTATATACCCACTAAAATTCCCTTGGAGAGTATTAATTTTTCATTTATTAGTGATTATTAACTGGAGACAGCTTCTGAATTAGGGATGTGAACTTGTGCTACTTCCACTCTACATGCTGGGACTCCATCTAGTATAGACCTCTGCGACCCCTTTTGCATGCTGCCACAGTCTGTGTGAGTTTGTGTATGCATCAGTCCTACTATGTTTTGAAGACCATGTTCACTTCGTGTTCTTCAACCTCTCTGGCTTTTACATTGTTTGGCACTCCTCTTCAGTAGGATACACTCAACCTTCAAGGGAGGGATTTGATGGAGAAATCTTATTTGCAACCAAGTGTTCCAAGGTCTCTCACACAAGATATCTCTTGTTCATCTGTGCATCTCTGCATTTATTTCCATCTACTGCCAGAGGAAACATATCTGATGACAAGACACTGATCTGTATGTATAACAGTATGTACTTAGACCTCATTTTTGTAGCTATGTTCCTTCTATAGAAGAGTAGAATTTGGTTTTACCATAGGTCCCTGGTCCATCTATTCTTAAGTTCTTGACCCCCTGAACAGTTTTGGTGATTGTTTCCTTCTCATGGAATAGGTTTTAAATTCAATTAAATAATGGTTTATTCATCACACAAGCTTTATGTCATGATTGCACAAGCACATTTTACATACAAGTCAACATTGTAGATAAAAGATTTAACAGTTGTATTGGTGTTTACCTTTCTCCTTTCTACTGTATTCACAGTACTCAAAGTAGAGTACTTTGAGTACTGTGAATACAAGTCCATAAGTGAAGCTGTAGTTAGGCACCAATTTGACATCTTGATGTTCAATGTGTTGTGTAGGTATTGTCTTCAGGAATAGAACCTCACTATAAGTTGTAAAAAGCAACTAATAGCCTTATCAATAGTCAGGGTTCTTTGTGTGTTTCCACGAGACCCCATTGGCCAACAATTCAAAGAGATTTAATGTATTCCTGATACTGGAAGCTTCATTTGGTGAAAAAGAGTGGACCATCTAGGGCTCTGTCTTTTCTAATATTTAGTGGTTTCATTTAGTTCACCTTCCTACATGTATATTATAGGAAGCTTTTACTATATTAGGTTTTCATAGAACTCCCTCACATGATGCTTATTTTAGATGTCCCTCCCTGTATTCCTCTTCTAAATTCCTTGGTCAACAGTTCTCACTTGATTCCTCCTATTCCAATGCCCTTCTTTCCCATCCATAATTATCTATTCTATTTTGACTTTTTAGGAAGATCCAACCCCTTAATCTATAACAAACCTCTATAGTTATAAAGATTGTAGTTATTTCTCAAAGATTTTATAGTCAACATCCACATTTAGGTGAATACATGTACCGTTCTGACCAGCTCCATCTGCTGTGGCATATCACTGGTTTGTATGTTCCTCTAAAGACACCACAGTCTCAAGGCCTCCTGATGCATACAGGGCAATGGTAAGAGACCTTCCCTAAGAGTCAAACCCACTGAGAATCCTGAGGAGCTCTGTCCTTTCAGGACCCATCACCCCCAATCCCTCTGCTCCCCAAATTCCACTCCCCTTGCGGACAGTGCCTTCTACTGGGGCAGATCACTAACTTGTCTGTTCCTCTGAAGACACCACAATTTCAAAGCTTCCAGGAGGTCTGCTGCATGCAGGGCAACTGTTCTGAATACCAGCACCGACCACACAGTCTAAAGCCCTCCTAAGTGAACAGTTAAATTCAGGGTCAAACCTTGACTGTTCCTCTGAAAACCCAACAGTCTGAAGACCTCTCAGGAGATCTGCTGCAGCCAAGAGAAAAAGCCAGCACCTTGTCTGCCCCTCTGAAGACCCCTAAGTTTGAAGACCTCACAGGAGATCTGCTACAGCCAGGGTCACAGGCCTACCAGAAGACCTTCAGTAACACAGGGACCCAAGAGACAGGCACCAGAGAGAGATATCCAGAAAAACTAACACCAGGGATGATCACATGATGAGAGACAAGCATAAAACTATAAGCAACAGAAGCCAATATACATTGCTATCATGAGAATACAGTTCTTCTGCCCCAGCAAACCCTGAATACACCAATATACCGGAAAATCGGGAAGCTGATGTAATATCCTATCTCATGAAGATAATAGAGTTGTTTAAAGAGGATATAAGTAGCTGACTGAAAGAAATAAAGGAAAACATCAGTAAAAAGGCAGAAGCCCTTAAAGAAGAAACAAATTGCTTAAAGAAACACCAGAAAACACAATCAAACAGGTGAAAAAGTGGTCCAAAGACATAAAAGTGGAAGTAGAAGCAATAGAGAAAACAAATATGAAGGCAATCATTGAAATGGAAAACATAGGAAAAAGGTCAGGGATTACAGATATAAGCATCAGCAACAAAATACAAGAGACAGAAAAGAGAATCCCAGGTATAGAAGATACCTTAGAAGATATTGACACAAGTGTCAATGAAAATTCAAAACAGAGAAGGCTCCTAACCTAAAACATTCAGGAAATCCAGGACACAATGAAAAGACCAAATCTAAGAATACTAGGAATATAGGAGAGTGAAGATTCCCAGCTCAAAGGACCCAAAAACATCTTCAACAAAATTGTAGAAGAAACCTTCCCCAACCTAAAGATATAGATAGCCATAAATGTGCAAGAAGCCTATAGAACACCAAATAATTTGAACCAGAAATGAAAATCCTCTCATCACATGATAATCAAATCAGAAATTTCATGAAACAAAGAAAGAATAAAAGCTGCAAGGGAAAAAATTCAAGTCACATATAAATGCAGACCTATCAGAGTTATACCACACTTTTCAAGAGAAAAACTAAAAGCCAGAAGGGCCTGGGCAGAGGTCATGCAAACACTAAGAGAACAAAAATGCCATCCCAGGCTACCTTACCCAGCAAAACTCTCAATCAACGTACATGGAGAAACCAAAATATTCCAGGAAAAACCCCAATTCAAACAATATCTATCTACCAATCCAGTCCTACAGAGGATTTTAGAAAGAAAACTAACACAAGGACAGTACCTACTCCAAAGAAGAAAGCAAGATTTTATGTATCTCACAACAAAGCCAAAAGAAAAGAATCACATGCATATAATGCTACCTACAACAACAAATACAACAGGAAGTACACAGTCACCTGTATTTCATATCTGTCAATATCAATGGACTCAATTCCCCTATAAAAAGATATAAGCTAAAAGGCTAGATGAGCAAACAGGAACCAGCATTTTGATGCATACAAGAAATACACCTCAATAACAAAGACAGACCCTACCTCAGAGTAAAAGGTTGGAAAAAATCTTCCAAGAAAATGGTCCCAAGAAAAAAGCTGCAGCTGCCATCCTAATTCACAATAAAGTTATCAAGTGTGATAAAGAAGGACACTTCGTGTTCACCAAAGGAAAAACCCAACAAGAGAAAGTCTCAATTATGAACATCTATGCCACAAATGCAAGGACACCCACATACATAAAACAAACTTTACAAAAGCTCAAAACACATATTTAACACCAAACAATAATAGTGGGAGACTTCAACACCCTACTCTCGATAATGGACATGTCATTGAAACAGAAACTAAATAGAGACATGATAAAGGTTATGAGCCAAATAGATTTAACAGTTAACTACAAAATATTTCACCCTAAAATAAAGAATATGACTTCTTAGCACCTCACGGTACCTTCTCAAAAATCTACCATATAATCAGACACAATACAAGGCTCAACAAAAACAAGAAGATTGAAATAATCCATTGCATTCTATCAGATTAGATCACCACAGACTAAGGCTGTTCTTCAGTAACGACAAAAAAACAAAACAAAACAATATCAAACAAACAAACAAAAACCAAGGAGATAAGAATGCATCGATTTGAATTCTTCTGCATGGTGACCTCCAGTTAAACCAGCACCATTTGTTGAAAAGGCTATCTTTTTTTCCACTGGATGGCTTTAGCTCCTTTGTAAAAGATCAAGTAACCATAGTAGTGTGGATTCATTTCTAGGTCTTCAATTTTGTTCCATTGATCTACATGCCTTTCAGTGTATCAATACCATGCAGTTTTTAACACTATTGCTCTGTAGTACAGCTTGAGGTCCAGGATATTGATTCCCCAGAAGTTCTTTTACTGTTGATAATAGTTTTAGCTATCCTGGGTTTTCTGTTGTTCTAGATGAATTTTTGAATTGCTCTTTCTAACATTATGTTCTTATTTCCTTTTACTAAGCTCAATTCCAAGTGGATCAAGGCCCTCCACATAAAACCAGACACACTGAAACTAATAGAAAGGAAACTAGGGAAGAATCTTGAACATATGGGCACAGGGGAAAATTGTCTAAACAGAAAACAATAGCTTATGCTCTAAGATCAAGAATTGACAAATGGGACCTCATAAAATTGCAAAGTTTCTGTAAGGCAAAGGACACAGTTAAAAGGACAAAGTGGCAGCCAACAAACTGGGAAAAGATCTTTACCAACCTTTCATCCGGCAGAGGGCTAATATTCAATGTATACAAAGAACTCAAGAAGTTAGACTCCAGAGAGCCAAATAACCCTATTAAAAAATGGGGTACAGAGCTAAACAAAGAGTTCTCACCTGAAGAATATCTAATGGCTGAGAAGCACCTAAAGAAATGTTCAACATCCTTAGTCATTAGGGAAGTGCAGATCAAAACAACCCTGAGAATCCACCTCACACCAGTCAGAATGGCTAAAATTATAAGTACAGGAGATAGCAGTTGTTGGCGAGGATGTGGAGAAAGAGGAACACTCCTTCACCTTTGGTAGGATTGCACGCTGGTACAACCACTCTGAAAAGCAGTCTGGCGGTTCCTCAGAAAACTGGGCATGACACTTCCGGAGGATCCTGTTATACCACTCCTGGGCATATACCCAGAGGCTTCCCCTGCCTGCAATAAGGACACATGCTCCACTATGTTCATAGCAGCCTTATTTATGATAGTCAGAAGCTGGAAAGAACCCAGGTGTCCTTCAATGGAGGAATGGATTCAGAAGATGTGGAATATTTACACAATGGAATACTACTCTGCAATTAAAAACAATGAATTCACGAACTTTTTAGGTAAATGGTGAGTACTGGAAAATATCATCTTTAGTGAGGTAACAGAATCACAAAAGAACACACATGGTATGCAGTTACTGATAAGGAGATATTAATCCAGAAGCTCAGAATACCCAAGACACAATTCACATATCAATTGATTTCCAAGAAGATGGAAGGAGAGACCCCTGGTCTTTGAAAGACTGGATGTAGGGGAATAGCAGCACAGAGAAGCAAGAGGGGGTTGATGGGGAACAGAGGGAGGGAAGATGGCTTCCGGGACTATAGGGGAGGTAGGAACTAGGAAAGAGGAAATCATTAGGAATGTAAATAAAAAAATAGAAAATAAAAAAAAAAGAATAACACAGAAAAACAAAAACAAAAACAAAACAAAACAAAAACAAAAACAAAATAAAAAACCAACATACACATGAGTACTGAAGAACTCTCTTCTCAATAACTTAGGGAAGAAATAAGTAAAAATTAAAGACTTTAGAACTTAATGAAAATGAAGGCACAATATATCCAAATGTATAGGACAAAATGAAAACAGTTCTAAGAGAAAAACTCATAGTTTCCAAAAAGAAATTGGAAAGAGCATACACTAGCAGCATAATAGCATGTCTGAATGCTCTAGAACAAAAAGAACAAATATACCCCAAGTGATTAGAGAGAAGGATATAATCAAACTCAGGGTTGAAATCAACTGAGTAGAAGCAAAGAAAGTATAAAAAAATGAAAAACAGGCACTGTTTCTTTGAGAAATTATCAAAATAGAATAACCCTTAGACAGAGTATTCAGAGGGCACAGAGAAAGTATCCAAATAAACAAAATCAGAAAAGAAGAGGTAGATAGAACAACAATAACCAAAGAAATTCAAAAAATCATCAGATCCTTCTACAAAAATGCCTATACTCAATAAACCTTGAAAATCTTGATGAAATGGATAATTTTCTAGACTGATTTCTGATACCAAAGTTAAATCAGGATCAGATAAACCATCTAAACATTTTATTAACCCCCAGCAAATAGAATCATTCAGTACAAATGATACTCCACTAACTTTGACCTTTGTGTATTTCCTGAAGGTGGTGTTATTAACTGTTCACAAACACCCCTGACACTACATTTAATTGTTATTTACAGAGTCTTCAAACTAACTATTGTCATATTGCAAAAATTTGGATATTTACATTGAAATGAAAAGCTTTTCTCTAGAACAGTAGACTTCCAAAATGTAATTGATTTATTTGTAATATTTTAAATGGTATTAATAAACTCAGAAAAAGAGAAAAAAATTTCCCCAACCAAAATAGCCCAGTAGTAGATGATTTTAGTGAAGAATACTATCAGACCTTCAATGAAGACCTAATACCAATAATTTTCAAACTATTCCACAGGAGCACTACCTAATCTGTTCTATGAAACCACTGTTACTCTGATACCTAAACCACACAAAGACTCAACAAATAAAGAGAACTTCATACCAGTTTCCCTTGTGAATATCCATGCAAAAATTCTCAATAAAATTCTCTCAAACTGAATACAAGAACACATCAAAATGTTTATTCACCATGATCAAGAAGGCTTCATCCCACTGAGGCAAGGATGGTTCAATGTAATGAAATCCATCAGCATAATTCCCTATATAAGCAAACTCAAAGAAGAAAAAAAAAAGCAAAACACATGATCATCTCATTAGATATTGAAAAAGTCAGTTACAAAATACACCACACCTTCATGTTAAAAGTCCAGGAAAGATCAGGAATCAAGGCCCATACCTAAACATAAGAAAAGCAAGATAAAGCAAACCAATAGTCAACATCAAAAGAAATGGAGAGATAATTGTAGCAATCCCACTAAAATCAGGGATAGGACAAGAATGTCCAGTCTCCCCATATCTATTCAGCATAGTACTGACATTCTATCCAGAGCAATTAGACAACAAAAGGAGGTCAAAGAGATACAAATGAAAATGAAGAAGTGATGATATCACTTGTATATTTACACAATGGAATATTACTCTGCATTTAAAAACAATGAATTCATGAAATTCTTAGGCAAATGGTCAGAACTGGAAAATATCATCCTTATTGAGGTAACCCCATCACAAAGAACACACATGGTATGCAGTCACTGATAAGTGTATAATAACCCAGAAGCTTGGAATACTCAAGACACAATTTATATTTCGATTGATTTCCAAGAAGGAAGGAGAGAACCCTGGTCCTGGAAACACTGGATGTAGCAGTGTATGGGAATACCAGGACCGAGAAGCAGGAGAGGGTTGACTGGGGAACAGGGGGAGGGAAGAGGGCTTATGGGACTTTCAGGGATGGGGGAAACCGGGAAAGGGAAAATCATTGGGAATGTACATAAAAAATATAGAAAATAAAAAAATAAACAAAAGAAAATGATATAATAGTATACATAAGCAATCCCAAAAGTCTACCAGAGAACTCGTACACCTAATAAGCAAATCAGCGAAGTGGCTGGATATAAAATTAACTCAAACAAATCAGTAATCATCTTCTACTCAAAGGATAAATGGGCTTAGAAAGAAATTAGGTATACAACAACCTTCACAATAGTCACAAATAATATAAAATATCTTGGTGCAACTCTAACCAAGCAAGTGAAAGATTTGTATGGCAAGAACTTCAAGTCTCTGTAAAAAAGAAATTGAAGAATATCTCAGAAGATGGAAAGATCTTCCATGACAATGGATTGGCAGGATTAACATAGTAAAAATAGCCATTTTACCAAAAGCAATCTGCAGATTCAATGCAATCCCCGTCAAAATTCCAACTCAGTTCTTTAAAGAATAGAAAGAGCAGTTCTTAAATTCATCTGGAATAACAAGACAACCACAACAACAACCAAAAACAGGATAACAAAAATCATTCTCAACAATAAGAAAACTTGTAGAGTCATCATCCCTGACTTCATTCAGTACCTCATTTTTAATTGGGTTATTTGATTTCTTCTGTCCAATTCTTTTGAGTTCTTCATGCATTTTAGATATTCTCTTTTTATTGTATGTGTAGTTCTAAAAACCTTCCCCATTATATGGCCTTCTGCTTTGTCCAAATGACAGTGTCCTTTGCTGTGCAGAAGAGTTTGAGGTTAATGTGGTCCCATTTATTAAGTGTTGTACTTTGTGCCCATTCAAACAGTGTTCTGCTAAGAAAGTCTGGTTCTATACCAATGAGTCCTAGTCTATGCCTCGCTTCTATTCCAGGTTCAGTGTATTTGGTTTTATGTTGAGATCTTTGATCCATTTTGAATAAGTTTTGTGCAGGTTGATATGTATGGATCTATTTTGAATCTTCTAGATGTAGCAGTCCAGATTGAGCAGCAACACTATTGCAGATTCTTTTTTAAATTCAAGTGTTAATATGTGTGTGGATTTATGTCTAAATCTTCAATTCAACACTTTTGACCAATGTGTTTACATTATATACATTCCATTTTATTTCTTTTACTATAGCATTATAATACAATTTGAGGTGTACTCAGCAGTTCCTTAGTTATTCAGGATTGTTAGCTCTTCTGTTTTTTCACTGGTATGTTTGGTGTATGTGTATGTATGTTGAAAATTTTACTACTGAGTTTTGTGGAGGACTGTGATAGAATATTGATGTGATTGCATTGAATCAATAAATAGCATTTGACTCGATAGCATTTTTATCAAATTAATTCTACCTATGTATGAGCATGAGATATCTTTCCATTTCTATTTCCATCAATTTCTTTCTTCAGTATCTTAAAGGTTTTATTATAAACATCCTTCACTTGCTTGGTTATGGTTACCTCAAGATATTTTATGTGTTTTCATATTATTTAAAAGGTGTTATTTCCATAATTTCTCAAATTGTTTGTCATTTGTATATAGAAGAGCACTAATTTGGGGTATTAATTTTTTACACAATTTTCTGAAAGTCTTAATCAAAGGTAAAAGGTTTTTTTTTGGAAATTTTAGGGTCACTTGTATATACCATTATGTCATCTACAGCTATATATAATTTGACTTCTTCCCTTTCTATTGGTGTCTCTTTGATCTCTTTCAGTCATCTTATTCCTCTAGACAATTTCTCAAGTACCATACTGAGTAGGTATGAAGAGACAGAATAGCATGTGTTGTTCCAAATTGTAGAGGAAATGATGATTTTTCTAATTATGTTGACGTTGACTGTAGGCTTGATATAGACCACTTTTATTATGTTGAGTTATGGTTATTGTATTCATAGACTTTCCAGGACTGTATTATTATTTAAAACAATTTTTGGTAGCTAATTCTTTTTTATCAATTAATTTATTTATTCACTTTACATCCCAATCGCAGACCCCACCTCTCATCTCCTTCCAATCCCACCCATAAAAATTCTTCCTCCCATCACTCCCTCCCATTCTAGTCAGAGAAAGAGAAGCCTGTCTTGGGTATCATCCAGCCCGTGACATCTAGTCTCAGCAGGTCTAAGCACATCATCTCCTACTGAAGCCTAACCAGGTAGTCCCATTAGAGGAAGGGTATTTAATGGCATGCAAAACAATCAAACACAGCCCCAACTCCAATTTCTAGGGCACCTAAATGAAAATCAAACTTCACATCTGCTACAAATGTGTGGGAGACCTAGTTCCGGTGGCCCCTGCATGCTCTCATTTTCCCAGGTTAGTTGACTGTGTAGGTCAACTAGTGGTGCCCTTAACCCCTCCAGCACAGTGAATTGTGTCATCTACTCTTCCACAAGAATCTGTGAGTTCCACCTAATGTTTGGCTGTAGGTCTCTACATCTTTTTCCATCCATTGCTGGATGAACACTCTCAAGAGATAGTTCTGTGAGGTCTCTGCCTCACTCAGAATGATATTTTCTCATTCTATCCATTTGCCTTCAAATTTCATGATGTTCTTGTTTTTTTGAATTTTGTTTTGATTTTTTTTGTTTAATGTTTTTTTTATTGAGTATAATCTTCATTTACATTTCAAATGCTAAAACCTTTCCTCGTTCCCCCCCCCAGTTCCCAAAAATCCTCAACCCCTCCTCCCACCCCCTGCCTCCAAGTAATGCCCCTCCACCTGACCAACTCCCACCTCCCCACCCCACCAATTTCCCATGTTGGGGCGTCTATTGAGCCTTCACTGGACCAAGGACTTCTCCTACCACTGATGCACGACAAGGCATTCCTCTGCCACACTTTTGGCTGGAACCATGTGTACACGTTGATTGATGGTTTAGTTCCGGGTAGTCCTGGTCCATCTGGGTGGCCGACCTCATTGTTCTTCCCATGGGGCTGTAAATCTCTTCAGCTCCTCCAGTCTGCCCTTCACCTCCTCCTTTGGGTGTCCCACACAGTCCAATGGTTGGCTGCTAGGATCTGCCTCTGTATGTGTAAGGCTCTGACAGGGCCTCTCCTGAGACAATCAAAACAGGCTCCTTTTGGTATGCACTTCTTGTTGTCCATAATAGTGTCGGGGTTTGGTGACAATTTATAGGATGAATCCCCATGTAGGGCAGTCTCTGGGTGGCCTTTCCTTCAGTCTCTGCTCCATACTTTGTCTCCTTTATTGCTCCTGTTAGTATTTTGTTCCTTTTCTCAGAGCAAGCCAAGCACCCCCACTTCAGTCCTCCTTCTTCTTGAGCTTGCTGTGGTCTATGAATTGTAACTTGTTTATTTTGAGCTTTGGGGCTAACATCCACTTATCAGTGAGTGCATACCGTGTGTGTTCTTTTGTGATTGGGTTACCTCACTCAGGATGACACTTTCTAGTTCCATCCATTTGCTTAAGAATTTCATGAACTCATTGTTTTCAATAGCTGAATAGTACTCCATTTTGTACATATACCACAATTTCTGTATCCATTCCTCTGTTGAAGGACATCTGGGTTCTTTCCAGCTTCTGGCTGTTATAAATAAGGCCACTAAGAGCATAGTGGAGCATGTGTCCTTATTACATGTTGGAGCATCTTCTTGAGTATATGCCCAGGAGTGGTATAGCTGGGTCCTCAGGTAGCACTATGTCTAATTTTCTGAGGAACTGCCAAACTGATTTCCACAGTGGTTGTACCAGCTGGCAATCCCATTAACAATGGAGAAATGCTCCTCTTTCCTCAGCATCCTCTCCAGGCTCTGCTGTCCCCTGACTTTTTTATCTTAGCCATTTTGCCCAGTGTGAGGTGGAATCTCAGTGTTGTTTTGATTTGCATTTCCCTGATAACTAAGGATGCTGAACATTTCTTTAGGTGCTTCAGGGCCATCCGAGTTTCCTCAGTTGAGATTTCCAAGTTTAGCTTTGTACCCCATTTTTAAATAGAGTTATTTGACTCTCTGGAGTATAACTTATTGAGTTCTTTGTATACATTGGATATTAGCCCTCTATTGGATGTACGATAGTTTAACATCTTCCCCAATTTGTTGATTGCCGTTTTGTCCTATTGACCATGTCCTTTGCATTCCAGAAGTTTTGAAGTTTTATAAGGTCCCATTTGTTGATTCTTGTTCTTGTTTTCAATAGCTGAATAATATTTCTTTGTTTAGATGTAACACATTTTCATTATCTATCCCTTAGTTCAGGGACACCTGGACTGTTTCTAGTTTCAAGCTATTACAAATAAAACTGCTATGAACATAGTTGAGCAAGTGTCCTTGTGGTATGGTGGAGAATTTTTTGGGTATATGCCCAGGATTGGAATAGCTCAGTCTTTGGGTAGAACTATTCCCAGTTATCTAAGGAACTGCCATGTTGATTTCCAGCATGGCTGTATTAGTTTGGACTACCAATAGAAATGGAGGAGTGTTCCCCTTACTCCACTTTCTTACCAGCATGTGCTGTTACTAGAGTTTTGGTCTTAGTCATTCTGACAGGGGAAAGATAGAGTCATTTTGATTTTGATTTCTCTGATGACCAAAGACACTAAGCATTTCTTTGTTTCTTGACCATTAAAGAGTTTGTTGTTGAGAAATCTTTGTTTAGATATACACCTTATTTTGAATTGTGTCTCTTTTTTTGCAGGTGTCTGTAGCAGTCCAATGTCCATGGAGAACTGGGTACACCTGGAAGGAGGGCTGGGGATGGGATAGGATGGGCAGGTTAGAAAATAAGGAGTCAAGACAAAAGTTCTGATCAAGGTTCAAAAGTTTAATTTCTAGCTCCACGTTTATATAGGCAAAACCCAAAAATCTATTATTTGTTTCAGCTGGATTGAGTTGCAAAGTGAGCTCAGTGGGTGGTCAGCTCTTCAAAGCTCAAGTAGGAAGATGTATATGCAGCTAGGCCAGGCTATAAAAACTATCTGAGGCTAGTTCAGCCAATTCAAGGCTGGGGGGAGGGCACAGGTGTCCAATTTCTTGAGTTCTTTTTATATTTTGGATAATAGTATTCTTTCATATGTAGGATTGGTGAAGACCTTCTTCCATTCTGTAGGTGACTGTTTGTTCAATTTAATGGTGTGCTTATCCTTATAAACGATTTTCAGTTTCATGAAGTCCCATTTTTAAATTGTTGATCTTAGAGCTTGAGCTATTAGTTGTCTTTGTGCCAATGTGTGCAAGGCCCATCCCCACTTTCTCTTCTATTAGATTCAGTGTGTGTGGATTTACGTTGAGGATTTTGATCCACTTGGACTTTAGTTTTGTGCAGAGTGATAGATATGGGTCTATTTGCATTATTCTACACGTAGGCATTGTTAGAACAGCACCATTTGTTGAAAATGCTTTCACTTTTCCATTGTATGATTTTTGCCTCCTTTGTCAAATATTAAATGTGTATAGATGCGTGAGTTTATTTTCTAGGACTTCAGTTCTGTTCCATTGATGAACCTGTCTGTTTTTATGACAATACCATGTAGTTGTGTGACTATTGCTTTGTAGCATAGCTTGAAATTAGAGATGTTAGTCCCTGTAGAAGTTCATTTATTGTTTAGGATTGTTTTGGCTATCTTGAGGTTTTTATTTTTGTTTATCTCCATATGAAACTGAGATTGACCTTTCATGGCCTGTAAGGAATTGTGCTGGAATTTTGAGAGGCATTGCATTGAATTTGCAGGTTGCTTTTTGTAAGATGGTCATTTTTACTATATGAATCATACTGATGCACGAGCATGGGAAATCTTGCCATCTCCTGATATCTTCCTCAATTTCTTTCTTCAGAGACTTGAAGTTCTTATTATACAGATCTTTCACTTGCTTGATTAGAATTATGCTCAAAATACTTTATATTATTTGTGGTTATTGTAAAGGGTGTTTTCCCCCTAATTTCTTTCTCAACCCAATTATGATTTGTATCAATGAGTGCTACTAAGGTGTTTTAGTTACTTCGTATCCAGCCACTTTGATGAAGGTGTTTATTAATTGTAGGAGTTTTCTTGTAGAAATTTTGGGGCTACTTATGTATACTATCATATAATCTGCAAATAGCAATACTTTGATTTATTTCTTTCTGTTTTGTAGACACTTGATCTCCTTTAGTTTTCTAATTACTCTAGTTAAAACTTGAAGTACTCTATTCAAAAGATTTGGAGTGAGAAGGAAACCTTGTCAATGATTTTAATGGATTCCTTGAAGTTTCTTTTCAATTAATTTTGTATTGTCTATTAGCTTGCTGTATATTGCTTTTATTATGATTCGGTATGAATTTTGCCTTTTAACATGAAGCGGTGTTGGATTTTGTTAAAGATTTTCTCAGCATCTAATGAAATGCTCATGTGATTTTTTTCTTTCAGTTTGTTTATGTGTTGTTTTACTTTTTTGGGTTTTCATACATTGAATTAATTAATATCCCAGGATGAAGCTTACTTGATCATGATGGATGATGTTTTTGATGTTCTCTTGGATTCAGATGGCCTGTACTTTATTGAATATTTTTGCATCAATATTCATGAGGAAAATTGGTCTCAATTTCTCTTTCTGTGTTGAGTCTTTGTGTTGCTCAGCTATCAGGGTGACAGTGGCTTCATAGAATGAGTTTGGATATATTCTTTTGGTTTCTATTTTATGGAATATTATAAGGAATATTGATAATAGCTCTTCTTTGAAAGTCTGGTAGAATTCTGTTAAAAGAATCTGGACCTGAGCTTTTAATGGTTGTGAGATTTTAATGAGTTCTTCCATTTCCTTAGAGTTTATGGGATTTATTTAGGTCATCTTCCTGATTTTGATTTAACTTTGGAAAGTTGTGTCTGTCTAGAAACTCATCCATTTCATTTAAATTTTCTGATTGTTTGGAGTACAGTCTTTTGAAAGAAGAACTAATGGTTCTACGAATTTCCTCAGTGTCTGCTGTATATCTTACTTTTCATTTCTGAATTTGTTAAATTGAATCATGTCTCTTTGCCTTTAAGTTAGTTTGACTAAGTGTTTGTCTATCCTGTTGATTTTCTCAACAAAACAATACAAAACAGTTCTTTGTTTTGTTGATTCTTTGTATTGTTCTCTTTGTTTCTAGTTGATCACTTTTATTCCTAAATTTGATTATTTCCTGCTGTCTATTCCTCTTGAATGTGATTGATTTCCTTTCCTAGACTTTTCATGTATACTTTTAAGATGCTAGTATGAGAACTCTCCCATTTCTTTATGAAGTGAATTGGTACTATTTACTTTCCTCTAAGCTGTTCTCACTGTGTCCTTTAGGTTTGGGTATGTTGTGCCTTCATTTTCATTGAATTCTAGAAAGCTTTTAAGTTTTTTTTTCTTTATTTCTTCCTTGACATGAAGATCATTGAGTAGAGAGTGTTTCAGTTTCCATGAGTTTCTGTTATTGAAGTCCATCTTTAATCCATGGTGGTCTGATAGGATACACAGAGTTATTTCAGTTTTCTTATATCTGTTGAGGTTTGCTCTGTGACTGGCTATCTGATCAATTTTGGAGCACTGTGATATGCTAGGAAGAAGTTATCTTCTTTTGTGTTTGGTTAAAATGTTCTGTAGATATCTGTTAGGTCAATTTGTTTCACAGCACTGGTTAGTTTCATTATTTCTCTGATTAGTTTCTGTCTCAATGACCTATCCATTAGTGAGAGTAGGGTGTTGAAGTCACCTACTGTAAATGTGTGGGTTTGAGTACCATTTAAGCCTCAGTAATGTTTCTTTTATGAATGTAGGTAGCCTTGCATTTGGGGCATAGATATTTGAAATTGAAATGCCATCTTGGTAGGAATTTTCCTTTGATCATTATGAAATGTTCTTCCACATCTCTTTTGATCAAATTTTATCAAATGTCTCTTTTACTATGCATTAGAATGGCTACACCAGCTTGCTCCTTGGGTCTCTTTGAAAGCAAACTGTTTTCCAGCCCTTTCCTTTGTGGTGATGTTTATCTTTATTGCTGAGGTGTGTCTCTTGTATGCAACAGAAAGATGGGTCCTGTTTTCACATCCATTCTTTTATTATGTATCTTTTTATTGGGGGAATTCAAGACCATTTATGTTGAGAGATATTAATGAGCAATTATTTTTAATTTCTATTATGTAGGTTTTCTCTCTCTCTCTCTCTCTCTCTCTCTCTCTCTCTCTCTCTCTTTCTCTCTCTCTCCCCCCCTGTATGTTTTTATGCGTCCCTTATTTTGTTTTTTGCTGGTGTGGATTTGTGTATTTCCTGTGTTTTCCTGTGTGCAATTAATATCCTTGGTTTGTAGTTTTCATTCTAGTATTTTCTGTATGGTTGTACTTGTGGATTGATACTGTTCAACTTTGTTTTTCTCTTAGAATATCATATTTTCTCCATCTAAGGTAATTGAGAGGTTTGCGGGCTATAGTAGTTTCACTTGATATCAACGGTTTCTTAGAAGCCGTTAGACATCAGTCTAGGTACTTTCAGTCTTTGGAGTTTGTGTTAAATAGTCTGTAATTCTCATAGAGGTCTGCCTTTGTATGTTACTTGGTGATTTTTCTCTTGCAGCTATTAATCTTTCTTCATTTTATAGATTTAGTGTTTTGATTATTATGTGTCCAGAGGATTTTCTTTTCTAGGCCAGTCTAATTGGTGTTCTGTAAGCTATTTATAGGCATGTCTTTCTTTAGTTTGGGGAAATTTTCTTCTATGATTTCTTTGAAAATATGTTCTGGATCTGAGTTGGCACACTTCACCTTCTATTCCTATAATTTTTAGGGTACAACTTTTCATAGTATCCTAGGTTTCCTGGATGTTGTGTGTCAGGATTTATTTTAGATTTAACAATTTTCTTTGATGGATGTATTAGTTTGTATCTTCTCTACCTAAGATTCTCTCTTCCATTTCTTATAATCTGTGAGTAATTTTTGTGTCCCTTGTTCCTGTTTTCTTCCCTAGGCTTTCAATTTCCAAGATTCCCTCAGTTTAAATATCAGAGCACCTGGGTTTGTTCTGTAGATCTAAGTGGGCAGCACAATAGAGTGGGAGGGTCTAACATATATGTTCCTGGTGCTATGGACCTCCTAAAGGCAGGCAGAGAGGTAGCTGAGCAGAGGAGCTTTGGGGGATAGTAAGCTATTAAAAGCAGCTGAACATGTTCCAGGAGACTCTACAGGCAGGGGGGTATGTGGTGGTAAGTAATATAAACTTTATATTTCTGGGGCTGCAGACCTGGTGAAGTGAAATGTGAGGTAGCTGGAGAAAGTAGTAGAGCCTGTGTTGCTGGCCATGGTATCATAGGTGCTGCAGATCTGAATTTTGAGGGCAGGAATATGGAAAATAAAGACAGAAAGTTAAAAGTGAAAAGAAATGGAACATTGTTTGCTGTACTCACCTCTATTTCACAGGCAATTCACTGTAGTGATCTGGGAAAAAATAGGGGGGGTCTTGACTCCTGGATAGTAATGGGATTTTCTGACCTTAGGTGAATATGACTTGAAGGTCTATAGTCCCACCACTCAAAAATGATGAAAGCAACCCCAGTCCAAATGCTTCTGCAATTTCAAAGAATACATTTCAAATACAATGTGAAGAAGAGTTTTAGAAAGGAGTTTATTATAGGTTCTAGATGAGTGTTTCAGAGAAAGGAAGCAACTAAGCCAGTGTAGAGGAACTGAAACTCCAAATAATAGGTATCTCTCAAATTCTCTTCATGTTGGTGAAGATTTTTATCAATGAACTCTTATGTGTAAATGCCAAGTTTACTAAAAGTTACATTCCAGTTCAATTTCACTTAAATACTTAAAAGCACTTTATTTTGCTATAATCAAAATTTTATTTTGTAATTTCTGTAAAAAAAAAAACTACTAAATTTCTTCTCAGTCTTCATCCATTTCAGGAGATCACAAATCAGAAAGTGAGGTATCATTATTTCAATTCCAGTAGGGAACATTACATGTAGTTTCATTTGCACTTTGATATGATTTGCTATGTATCCTTCCTTGCAATAATAATAATAATAATAATAATAATAATAATAATAATAATAATAATAATAAATAGATTGTGATGATTATGATGCATTAATGAAAATCTACAATTTGATGTTATGAGAAACATGCAATCCATAATAAAAAGGTTGTCCCATTGAAGAATTTACTAATTTTCAATATCTCACATGTAGCCTTTTATATTGCTTGTTCCTTTGCAAACCCAGACAAATCTACTCTTTTAGCATCACTCCCAGTACAGTTGAATTGTTTTATCTACAAATAGAACATTCATATATGTAAGAAGAACATCTGGAGCTATTGTTGAACCTGTGTTTATAAATTTTATCATTTAAAAATATTGTATTAATCATACTGCCCTGTAGTATATGTAGCTCATTTCTAATTTTAAGGGAATTACCTATTGTGAAAATTAATGAATATAGTTTCTGTACTTTTCTGATCCCCTTCCTGTTTCAATCTACAAACATAATCAGTTTAACATCACATTTATGTATAATTAAAATGTATTTTGATACTTTTATTAATTTTTGATGCTAAATGAAATTCATGGCCCACAAATTATTATGTAGCAATCATTATAGATCCAGAATCCACATATTTTCAATTGTCTTAGGTTAGTTATCTCCAAGTATACCCTGAGTTCTTCCTAGGTACAATTTAATGGAAAATTTGAGTCACTATTTGGTTACTGTAGTTATTAATTTCATTTACACCTGATAGCAATTATGTGGAAGAGTAAAATCCAAAGATTTTTGTATGACTCAAGAGATATGTATGGAACTGCATTTAAACTGTTATAGGCTCCTTGCTCTGGGTGCTAACTTCATTTTTATGACGAAAGGAATTGTTAGTTAAGCAGAAAGAAGTAGAGCTGTCAAGATGTTTATGTACATAGTTTCTGTATACTGGGTTCTAGAATTGCCTTTTTAAATCTCATACATTTTTAATGTTTCTCCGAGGCATATTTGTAATTTCATTTATAAAGTGATCCAGACCTATGTCTTCTTATTGTAAATATGGACTATTCCTTTTATTATGCTGATCTTAGGTATTATATATTATTTGTAATTTAGTCTACCCAGGAAGAACTACATTTAACTGAACAATCAACTGTTATCTATTGCAATTTTCAGTGTAAATTTTCTCCATAATTTGCAATCTATTCCTTTCTAAAAGGTAAAGATTTTATATCTTCTGAAAATTATTTGTTTAAATATTAGGACTTTACTAAATATCTGAACTTTGGAGAGAGGTTTTATCAATTAACGTAATGCTAACTGCTTTTATAGTGTATGGAGGTTTGGTTTCTAGCTCACACATCGGTTGGATTACAAATTTCTAAATATAGTTTCACGGCATCTGGTACCCTTGAGTTTCTGAGGTACCTGAATGCTCATGGCACACATAAATTCAGTGAATCACACTTACTCATACACATAAATTTAAGAATGAACCATTTAAAGTTAAGACACAATAAAAACTTATATTGATTTGAGTAATGCAGAAATTTTCAGCCATTGGACTAAAAAAAAAGTGATGGTCAGATGAGATAATCCATACATATATAAACATGCAAGCAAACCAAATGGATTTAACAGATATCTACAGAACAATTTACCCTAAAAAAAGAAGGAAAGAATATACCTTCTTAAAAATCAAAAAAGAGAATATACCTTCTTCCTAATACCTCATGGTACCTTTTCCAAAACTGACTATATAATCGGTCAGAAAACAATCCTCAACAGAAACAAGAATGTTGAATTAACATCGTGAATTCTTTCAGATTACCAGAGACAAAGGTTGGAGTTCAATAACAAAAAAACAACAGAAAGCCCACATACAAACAGAAGCTGAAAAACTCTCTACTCAATGATAACTTGGTCAGGGAAGAAATAAATAAATTAAAGACTTTCTAGAACTTAAAGAAAATGAAGGCAGGTCATACACAAATACACATCCAAAGCAATGCTAAGAGAAAAACTCATAGCTCTGAGTTCCTCCATAGAGAAATTAGAGAGATTCTACAACAACTTAACGGCATATCTGAAAGCTCTAGAACAAAGAATCAACAAAACTAGGAGCTGTTTTTTTTTTGTTTTTGTTTTTGTTTTAGAAATTCAGCAAGGTAGAAAAACCCTTAGCCAAACTAACTAGAGGGCACAGAGGCAGTGCCCAAATTAACAAAATCAGAAAAAAAAAAAGAAAAGAAAAAAAAAAGAGAAGAAAAGGGAGATATAACAACAGAAACTGAGGACATTAAAAACATCAGATTCTACTTCAAAAGCATATAATTAACAAAATTGGAAATCTGAATAAAATGGAAAATTTTCTAGGTAGATACCAGATAACAAACTTAAATCAGGACTAGATAAACTGTATAAACAGTCCCATGACCCCTAAAGAAATAGAAGCACTCATTAAAATTGTCCCAACCAAAAAAAGCCAAGGCCATCTGATTTTAATGCAGAATTCTATCAGATCATCAAAGAGGACCTAATACCAACACTTCTCAAATTATTTCACAAAATAGAAACAGAAGGAATACTACCCAATACTACATATGTTCTATAAAGCCAGTGTTACCCTGCTACCTAAACCACACAAAGAATCAACAAAGAAAGAGAACTTCAGACCAATTTCCATTATGAATATCAATTCAAAAGTACTGAATAAAATTCTCACAAACCAAATGAAACACACATCAAAATGCTCATTCAGCATGATAAAGTAGGCTTCATCCTAGGGATGCAGGGAAATGGAAATCCAATAATGTAATTCACTATATAAATAATCTCAGAGGGGGGAAAAGCATGATCATCTCATTAGATGCTGAACATGCCTTTGAAAAAGTATAATACCCCTTCATGTTAAAAGTATTGGAGAGATCAGGAAGCCAAGACCCATTCCTAAACATAATAAAAGCAATATGCAGCAAACTAATAGCCAACATCAAGCAAAATGGAGAGAAAATTGGAGCAATCCCCCCCTAAAGTCAGGGAGAAAACAAGACTATACTCTTCCTACCTAATCAATATAGTATTTGAAGTTCTAACCAGAGTAATTAGACAATAAAAAGATATCAAAGGGATATGAATTGAAATTGAGGAAGTCAAGATATCACTATATGCAGATGATATGATTGTATATGTAAGTGACCACAAGAATTCCATCAGAGAACTCCTAAACCTGATAAACAATGTCAGCAATGTGGCTGCATATATGATTAACTCAAACAAACTGGTGGCCTTCCTCTACTCAAAAGATAGTCAGAGTGAGATAGAATTTAGGGAAATGACACCCTTCACAATAGTCACAAATAATATAAACTATCTTGCAATTAGTGTAACCAAGCAAGTGAGAGATTTGTACTACAAGACCTTCAAGTCCCTGAAGAAAGAAATTGAAGAAGAACTCAGAAGATGAAATGCTCTCCCATACTCATGAATCAGTAGGAGTACATAGTAAAAATGGCCATCTTACCCAAAGCAACATAAAGATTCAATGCAATTCCCATCAAAATTTGAACTCAATTCTTCACAGAGGTAGAAAGACCAATTCTCAAATTCATCTGGAATAACAAAAACAAAACAAAACAAAACAAAAACTAAACAGAATAGAGAAAACGATTCTCAACAAAAAAAGACATCTGGGGGAACTATTTCTGACCTCAAGTTGAACTACAGAGCAATAATGATCAAAACCACGTGGTATTGGCATAGATAGATGCAATAGAATTGAACCCCCCCTCATTAATGATAAATTGATCTTTGACAAAGAAGCCAAAACCATCCAGTGGAAAAAGACAGCATTTTCAACAAGTGATGCAGGTTCAACTGGTGGTCGACATGTAGAAGAGTGAAAATTGATCCATTCTTATGTTCTTGTCAAATCTCAAGTCCAAATGGATCAAAAACCTACACATAAAACCAAATACACTTAATATAATAGAAGAGAAAGTGGGAAAGAACCTTGAACACGTTGGCACATGGGAACTATTCCTGAACAGAAGAACACCAATGGCTCATGCTCTAGGATCAAAAATTGACAAATGGGAACTCCGAATATTGAAAACCTTCTGTACGATCAAGGACACTGTCAATAGAACAAATCAGATTGGAAAAAGATCTTTAACAACCCTACATCTAATAGAGAGTTATTATCCAAAATATACAAAGAACTCAAGAATTTAGACTCCAGAGAAACAAATAACCCTATTAAAAATGGGGTAAAGATATAAACAAGAATTCTTTTTTTTAATATTTTATTGTTTCATTTTTTTCAGCACGTCTTCTTTTTTTTATTTTCTAAATATTTTTTTATTTACATTCCAAATCATTTCCACTTCCCCGTTTCCTCCCTCCCCGAAAGTTCCATAAGCCTCCTTCCCTCCCTCTTTTCCCTATTCAACCCCCTCTCGTTTCTCTGTCCTGGCATTCACCTACATCCAGTATTTCCAGGACCAGGGGTCTCTCCTTCCATCTTCTTGGAAATCTATTGATATGCGAATTGTGTCTAGGGTATTCCGAGATTCTGGGTTAATATCCCCTTATCAGTGACTGCGTACCATGTGTGTTCTTTGTGATTGGGTTACCTCACTAAGGATGATATTTTCAAGTTCTGACCATTGGCCTAGGAATTTCA
This sequence comes from Tokudaia tokunoshimensis, assembly GCA_036184795.1. Classification (NCBI taxonomy): domain Eukaryota; kingdom Metazoa; phylum Chordata; class Mammalia; order Rodentia; family Muridae; genus Tokudaia; species Tokudaia tokunoshimensis. The sequence continues at coordinate 64,082,778 of BTHU01000004.1, read as the reverse complement.
TGAATTCATTGTTTTTAATTGCAGAGTTGTATTCCATTTTGTAAATATAACACATCTTCTGAATCCATTCCTCCATTGAGGGACACCTGGGTTCTTTCTAGCTTCTGGCTATTATAAATAAGGCTGCTATGAACATAGCGGAGTATGTGTCCTTATTGCATGCAGGTAAAGCCTCTGGGTATATGCCCAGGAGTGGTATAGCCGGATCCTCCGGGAGTGTCATGCCCAGTTTTCTGAGGAAACGCCAGACTGCTTTGCAGAGTGGTTGTACCAGCTTGCAATCCCACCAGCAGTGGAGGAGTGTTCCTCTTTCTCCACATCCTTGCCAACAACTGCTGTCTCCTGTGTTTTTGATCTTAGCCATTCTGACTGGTGTGAGATGGAATCTCAGGGTTGTTTTGATTTGCATTTCCCTAATGACTAAGGATGATGAACATCTCTGTAGGTGCTTCTCAGCCATTAGATATTCTTCAGGTGAGAACTCTTTGTTTAACTCTGTACCCCATTTTTAATAGGGTTACTTGCCTCTCTGGAGTTTAACTTCTTGAGTTCTTTGTATATATTGGATATTAGCCCTCTGTAGGATGTAGGGTTGGTAAAGATCATTTCCCAGTTAGTTGGTTGCCGCTTTGTCTTTTTGACAGTGTCTTTTGCCTTGCAAAAACTTTGTAATTTAATGAGGTCCCATTTGTCAATTCTTGATCTTAGATCATATGATATTGGAGGTCTATTCAGGAAATTCTCCCCTGTGCCCATATGTTCAAGGTTCTTCCCTAGTTTCCTTTCTATTAGTTTCAGTGTGTCTGGTTTTATGTGGAAGTCCTTGATCCACTTGGAATTGAGCTTAGTGCAAGGAGATAAGAATGGGTCAATTTGCATTCTTCTGCATGTTGACCTCCAGTTGAGCCAGCACCATTTGTTGAAAAGGCTATCTTTTTTCCACTGGATGGTTTTAGTTCCTTTGTCAAAGATCAAGTGACCATAGGAGTGTAGATTCATTTCTGGGTCTTCAATTCAGTTCCATTGATCTACATGCCTGTCACTGTACCAATACCATGTGGTTTTTAACACTATTGCTCTGTAGTACAGCTTGAGGTCCAGGATACTGATTCCCCCAGAGGTTCCTTTACTCTTGAGAATAGTTTTAGCTATCCTGGGTTTTCTGTTATTCCAGATGAATTTTTGAATTGCTCTTTCTAACTCTATGAAGAATTGAGTTAGGATTTTGATGGGGATTGCATTGAATCTGTATATTGCTTTTGGCAAGATGGTCATTTTTACTATATTAATCCTGTCAATCCATGAGCATGGCAGATTTTTCCATCTTCTGAGGTCTTCTTCAGTTTCTTTCTTCAGAGACTTGAATCTCTTTTCATACAGATCTTTCACTTGTTTGGTTAGAGTCACACCAAGATACTTTATATGGTTTGTGACTATCGTGAAGGGTATCATTTCTCTTATTTCTTTCTCAGCCTGCTTATGCTTTGAGTATAGGAAGGCTACTGACTTGCTTGAGTTGGTTTTATATCTGCCCACTTTGCTGACGTTGTTTATCAGCTGTAGGAGTTCTCTGGTGGAGTTCTTTTGGTTGCTTAATTATACTATCATATTGTCTGCAAATAGTGATAGTTTGACTTCTTCCTTTCCAATATGTATCCCTTTGACCTCCTTTTGTTGTCTAATTGCTCTAGCTAGAACTTCAAGTACTATATTGAAAAGATATGGAGAGAGAGGGCAGCCTTGTCTAGTCCCTGATTTTAGTGGGATTGCTTCAAGTTTCTCTCCATTTAGTTTGATGTTGGCTACTTGTTTGCTGTAAATTGCTTTTACTATGTTTAGATATGGGACTCGAATTCCTGATCTTTCCAAAACCTTTAACATGAAAGGATGCTGAATTTTGTCAAATGTTTTCTCAGCATCTAATTAAACAACCATATGGTTTTTTTCTTTGAGTTTGTTTATGTAGTGGATTACATTGATGGACTTCCTTATACCGAACCATCTCTGCACCCCTGGGATGAAGCCTACTTGATCATGGTGAATGATCGTTTTGACGTGTTCTTGGATTCGGTTGGCAAGAATTTTATTGAGTATTTTTGCATCGATATTCATAAGAGAGTTTGGCCTGAGATTCTCTTTCTTTGTCGGATCTTTGTGTGCTTTTGGTATTAGTGTAATTGTGGCTTCATAGAACGAGTTGGGTACTGTTCCTTCTGTTTCTATTTTGTGGAATAGTTTGAAGAGTATTGGTGTTAGGTCTTCTTTGAAAATCCTACAGAATTCTACACTAAAAGTGTCTGGACCTGTGCTTTTTTTGGTTGGAAGACTTCCAATGACCACTTCTATTTCTTCAGGGGTTATAGGACTGTTTAGATGGTCTATTTGATCCTGATTTAGTTTTGGTATTTGGTATCTGTCTAGGAAATTGTCCATTTCCTCCAGATTTTCTAGTTGGGTTGAATACAGGCTGTTGTATTAGGATCTGATGATTATTTTAATTTACTCAGTTTCTGTTGTTTTCTCTCCCTTTACATTTCTTTTTTTTTTTTGGCATTTTCTTTTTTTTTATTTTATTTTATTTTTTTAATTTACATTCCAAATCACTTCCCCTTTCCCGTTTCCTCCCTCCCCGAAAGTCCCATAAGCCCCCTTCCCTCCCTCTTTTCTCCATTCAACCCCCTCTCATTACTCTGTCCTGGCGTTCCCCTACATCCAGTCTTTCCAGGACCAGGGGTCTCTCCTTCCATCTTTTTAGAAATCTATTGATATGCTGATTGTGTCTAGGGTATTCTGAGATTCTGGGTCAATATCCCCTTATCAGTGACTGCATACCATGTGTGATCTTTTGTGATTGGGTTACCTCACTAAGGATGATATTTTCAAGTTCTGACCATTTGCCTAGGAATTTCGTGAATTCATTGTTTTTAATTGCAGAGTAGTATTCCATTGTGTAAATATACCACATCTTCTGAATCCATTCCTCCGTTGAGGGACATCTGGGTTCTTTCCAGCTTCTGGCTATTATAAATAAGGCTGCTATGAACATAGTGGAGCATGTGTCCTTATTGAATGCAGGTAAAGTCTCTGGGTATATGCCCAGGTTACATTTCTGATTTTGTTAATTTGGATACTGTCTCTGTGCCCTCTGGTTAGTCTGGCTAAGGGCTTATCTATCTTGTTGATTTTCTCAAAGAACCAACTCCTAGTTTTGTTGATTCTTTGTATGGTTTTATTTGTGTCTACTTGATTGATTTCAGCCCTGAATTTGATGATTTCCTGCCTTCTACTCCTCTTGAGTGTATTTGCTTCTTTCTGTTCCACGGCTTTCAGGTGTACCATTAAACAGAAGGAACACTACCCAACTCGTTCTATGAAGCCACAATTACGCTAATACCAAAATCACACAAAGAACCAACAATGAAAGAGAATCTCAGGCCAATCTCTTTTATGAATATCGATGCAAAAATACTCAATAAAATTCTTGCCAACCGAATCCAAGAACACTTCAAAATGATCATTCACCATGATCAAGTAGTCTTCATCCCAGGGATGCAGGGATGGTTCAATATAAGGAAGTCCATCAATGTAATCCATTGATTTCTGTTAATAACGTTCCTACATTTGCCTTTTGCCATTTGATTATCTCTGGTGTTAGTTGATCCTGCTGTCACTGGCTCGTGCTTGAACCTCCTATGTGCCTGCAAACCTATCTCTTCAGCCCTAGTTGACCAACTTTCTCTTTTTCTCATTTTTGCTATTTTGCTTTTCATATTATAGTGCTTTCATATTACTTGTCATGAATCTCTTTGTAGTATCCAACTATATTTTTTCATGATGGTTATTTAGGGAAAGAAATTTAAATGGAAAAATTTTTTTTGAATCGAATGTATTCAAAGAAGTCTAAATACCTTACCCACAATGATGTCATAGTCTAGTCCATTGGAAATAGAGATGATATGAAGAGGTACTTATACAAAGTTATCTACACAAATAAATAGAGAATAGTTTTTCTGTTTTGACAGGGCATGACCCAGGGTTTTTTTGAAAACTCAGTTATATCCATGCTGGAGGATGTCTTAGGTAAGACCGAATATTTGAGGGGCTATGGACTTTTATATTCATTACTGCTAATCCAGTCCTAGACAGTATATATATCTTAGGTGAGGCTGAGGAGTAATACGAATATCCTATTAAGTCAGTAGGATGACCTTAGGAAGATTGTGAATAAATAAAATGCACACTTCTGCTCTGTGTAGCCATATCACTAACTTCTAAGAAAGACAATATCTTAGACTTTTCAGTTGCTATATGAAAACTTTAGCCCCTATGCAGATGTATACTATAGTCAATCTTTAAAATAAATAAATCATTTTTGTTGTTATGTTGTTTCATTATAATTTTCCAAAAGGAAATCCTTTGCCTAGGCCATTTTGTAATTTTTATTTACTGTACTTGTAGCATCAAAAATGTGCTTGGAAAATTAATTTCCATTAATTTCATCAATATTATACAAATATAGCACCTTTATTTTTCTATGAAAGTATTCAAGAAGCTTAAAGGTAGTGAAGCACTATGTAATCTTCTCTGGGAGGTCTTTCTCATTTGTTTATTATGAATCTATTTTTTAAATCTGTTTTTGTATCTATTAAGCATTCCATCTAACCTTAATTTTAACTTTAATCTCTTACTATTTATAACTGTTTTATTATTTACATTATAATCTTTTTAATCCAGTGTATCTTCAGAGTGCTCCCCACATTCTTCATATTCCTTGAGGAGTCCAGTATATGGTGGTATTTATTGTTACTTACAGGATAAGCTAAAGTAGGTTTTCTAACAACCTTTGGCTGACTTTCCCAATTTTAATTAACAATGCTGTTGGTTTTAACCTTATTTCTTCTGATTCTATCTTAGTATCTTTCTAAATTAATTTATTTTTTCTAATTTTTATTCTAAGGATTATGTCCGGTTTCCTTTGTTTTTTCTTTCAAGACAGGGTTTCTTTGTGTAGTCTTGTAGATCAGGCTGGCCTTCAACTCAGAAATCTGTCTGCCTCTGCCTCCCAAGTGCTAGGATTAAAGACGTGTGCCACCACTTCCTGGGGCATATTTTTCTTTACGTGTATCTCTACTCTATTAGTATTTTCCTCATTTTTATTTAGAAGTTTCTCTGATTTTTCTTCTAAGGCCTGTCTCTAAAGCCCTCTTCTTTGAGAAGGCACAGAAAGTCATGATGATTACCAAGATAAGGATTTCTAGCATAATAATAACCATAATTGATAATGTGTCCATCCAAGTTAAGTCATCTATCTTTCTCTTTTGATTCTTTCTTTAAACCATTTAAAGAGATTTATAATAGAATCCAGATGCTCTCTTTTATTGATGTTTTCATCTTATTTGTCTCATTCCCTTTAATATTATTAATTTTTAAATTATTTTTTACCTGTCTATGATATTTTCCACTCTTTCTCTACTAGCCATTTAAAAATAATTCCAGTGCTTTTACCTTGGTGTTTGGAAACTTGTATTTCCACAAATCTGGTCAATTTCATTCATAGTTTTATACATCATGGCACCTTTATTTTTCTACAGAAAAATATTTACAGAACAGGCAAGAATGTTAAATTAGGTTTGGAATTAAGTGTTGATATTATATTTCAAAGCCCTTATATACATTTTTATAAGTATATTATCAACTTTATCTACTGTCATCATCATCAGTGAAAGAGTTTCTCCAACAATGAGAAATCTACCAAGATATCCACTATGTGAGCTCTTGAGCTAATGGTGTAGGCAAGGTGAGGAAATATTTTGTGATACATGAAGTACAACTTTAAATAATAGACGGAAATATTTAGTAACTAAAAATTATCAGAACTATGTTTTTATTTTGTATTATGGCCTGTTTGGTGTTTGTTTTCCACAACAGAAACTAACATTTATCAGTTAGATGAGGAAACATTCAATTTGATTGGATTCATTTGACATTGATTCATATGTTCAACATTTTAAATGTCAACATAATTTATAAGTTATGCATATACCAGAAAATTTAGTCACACATATCAAGTATATTAGAGAACAAATATATTTACTTATGTTCTGTAGCCTTCATATGGAATATTATGAGTGAATCTTAAATTGATGACTAACAAGATGTTAGGACACATACAGATGTAAATCCATGATCAAAGACTGACATATCTACTGCCACCTAGATTCATATAGATGTTAATATATTACTATGATCTCAAACTATAAATAATTTTTATAGAAGTATGTTATAGTTTAATTAAAAGCATAATATAAATAGTATAGTATTTTCATGCTTTCAAATTTTTGAAAGTGTTTTACAGTATAACATATAATTTAATAATTATTTTTGCAGTGTCATAGTAATGTTTAAGTGAGTAACAGTATATTTGTCCAAGGAAAATATTGTATTCATTATTAAAAATAGTTAAAGAAGCACTGCTTTGTGGAAGGTGAAATGTGAAAGCAAAAACTATAGATACAGAATAGTTTAATCATGTCATTGAATAGGTGTGCTATTTCTAATCTGTGGATTCTTCAAGTGCAGATCACCTGAATCAGATGTTTACAGCAATAGGAATGATACACACAGAAGGGACTTTATGGTCAGATTCTAAATAAAACCCAGATTTGTTTCATGTGTTCTATTTCATTACAACATCTATGTGAACAGAATCTTCATATGTGTGTGTGTGCATGTGTGTGTGTGTGTGTGTGTGTGTGTGTGTGTGTGTGTGTTTGTGTGTATGTGTGTGTTGCCTTAGGTAGTTTTTGGACTTATATGCTTTATAATTTAACTGTTCTCTGTCAAAAAGTACAGGTTCATTTCTCTAATACCTGATGAAAAATTGGAAGCATCATTTGGTTTTAGTATTAATCACAACATAATTACAATTGATCAGTACTTTAAATTAATAATCTTAAGTCTGGAACAATGTTTTATATTCTTTAAGTGAATTAAAAAAATAGTCTGAGTGGTTAAAGTGTGCTGCACTCATTCATTTGAGACACCTTCTTTGGAAAAGATCCTGACTACATCTTCTTTTATCTCTTATTTTGCAATGCATACCCTGAGACATAGATGAGAAAGTCACAGCTCATGCTTTTTTCAGTGAGCATGAATTGTACCATTTATTATGGGGCTCTTTGAGACCTAGACACAGAGTTTTCATTTGAGCGCTCTATACTCAGGATGATTTATGAATTACACCAAAATCTATAATTCTCTATTTCTCAATTTCTATTATCTCCCACTGTGTTTTCAAGAATTTTATATCAACTATATTAGATTGTGCAATTTAAAATTTCCTCACAGCCTAAGATGTTATATGATAGTCTCTTTCACTGTATAGTAATGCGGTGCTCTGTTGAGGTGTGACTCGGTAATGGGGTTGGGATGCCTTTGTCTTTGCACTAGTTCACATATGTCTTGACTTATCTAAGTACTTTATCACAATTTATGACAATAGATTATTATTAGTCTTTGGAATTGTCTTTTTCATAGTAAAGTCCATGTCACTTGGCAGTTAACTACATTTGTTGTTGTATCAGCCAAGTCTTTTCCCTCTAGAGATTATTCAAGGAATGAAATCCTTCAGAGGAGAGTTCTTCATTTGAATTTGATCCAGTATTTTAACAAATCATTCATAATTACCTTTGAGTCTTTTATGTATTCTTATATATTCATGTGTAATGTCAGTAGCTTTGGCATAAAGTTGTAGAAATATAAATATGATTTAAGAAATATGAGAAAAGTATTCTATAGATCCATTTTTAGTGAGTGCATTTTAAAGACATTTTCCTCTGCTCAGGAGAAAATTATATCACTCTTGTATATACAGGGTGAATCTGAACTCTAAACCTGTCCATCCTTACATAGAACTAAAGTAGAGAGACACATGGAACTCATTCGAAATCCTTCATGTGAAGTCTTTTCTCCCTGTAATTTACTACAAAGAGAAAAATTCACATAATCGATACTAGCTTTTTCATATGTGAATCTTTTGTTTACTGCTCCCTTTACCATTGCAATTGAAAACTTTTATTTCCCCAAATTTGACCAATTTCTTTTATACTTGTACCAATCATTGCATATTTATTTTTCTTCAAATATATTTTCAGAGCAGGTAAGAATGTTCAATTAGCTTTGTACATTAAGGGTTAATGACATAATTAAAGGTCCTTATTTGAGATTTCAAAAGTATATTCACAACTTTATGAATCACATTCATCATCAGTAAAGGAAGTCATTACTTTCTTCATCAATGAGAAATCCACCAATTAATCCAACATGTGAGTTCTTGGGCTAATGGAGTAGGCAAGGTGGGTAAGTACTTTTGTGATACATGAAGTACAACTAATATGTTAAATATTAGATACTCCCCACAAAGACATCTGAGAAAAAAATGTTAGAACATAGAAGTTAATCAGAACATGTTTGTTATGTTATAGCCTAATTGTTATTTTATACCTAGGAAATTAACATTTTTTATTATGGTAAACATACAAGTTCAATTTATTTGACATTGATTCGTGTTTGTTACATTTTTTGTAGCATGTTAACAAAGAAATGTAGTTTATAAGATATGCTTATATGAGAAAATTTAGTCACATTTTAAATATATTAGAGTTTAAGGGAAAATATGTGTATTTATGTTCTGTAGTCTTTGTATGAAGTTTTATTATGAATCTTCAAATGATGATTATAAAGAAGTTAAGATATACATGAGGGAAATCTATGATCACTGTCACATCTACTGTCATCTAGATTCATATAAATGTTAGTATATTATTATGAACTTAAATTATGAATTAATCTTTAAAAAATGTGTTATGCTTTTATGGATTATATAGTGTAACTAGTCCATAGTTTATGTACTATCAAATATTGAAAGCTATTTACAGTAAAACATATGATTCAATAACTATCTTTTGCTATATTATAGGAATGTTAAGCTGAGCAATAGTATATTTGTCCAAGGGAAATACAGTATTGATCATTAAAGATAGTTAAAGAAGCACTAGTTTTAGAAGGTAAAACATGAAATTAGAAACATTAGATATAGAATATTTTACTTATATCATTCAATAGGTGTACTGTCTCCAGTCTGTGAATTCTACAAGTGCAGATCTCCTGAATCAGATGTTGACATAATTGGAATGACACACACAGAAGGACCTTTATGGTCAGTTTCTAAATGAAGCCCAGATTTGTATCATGTGTCCTATCTCACTCCCACATCTACATAAATACATTCTTTCTTCTAGACATGACACATTTCTGAATACAAAAATATTGCCTATATATATATATATATTTCCTAAGGTTTACATGACTTTTAATTTAACTGTACTCCTCAATAATATTCATGAATTTAATTCATATCATATATATGTATCACATCACATATATTTGTATATATTTGTAATTATACTTAGAAAATGATGAGACATATCTTTCCTTTCACCAGATATAGAGTTTCTCTTTAGTAAGGTTTTGGAGGAACTAAACACACACACACACACACACACACACACACACACACACACACACACACACATTAAATAACATCATATTATCTTGTCCTTGGCAATCAACTTACTATGTGGTTGACTGAGATGACTTATTTTCTTTGGTCATGGGAGACACTCAAAAGCATTGATAAGTGCTATCATTTATATAGAATTTATCATATACTGAAAAATAATTTAGGACCATTACATACACTACTACTAAAACCAACAACAAAATCAAAGATAATGTAAGACAGCATCAGAATGTACATTGCACCAGTGTTCATATTAGTCACCAGTGATGACAGTTTTGATGCAAGAATGTCCACGAACATCTCTGGATACACAATTTAAACTTGATCTTTTAAGTTTAAAGGACAGTTTGTAAAGTTTAAAAGCCTTTGAGAAGTATATACAGTTGTTTAATAATGCAACAGCAATGATGAGCTGGATATTCATAGATATCCAGATGATGCTTTAAATATTCTCCATAAAACAACTCACATGCCACCATATTCAGGTTCTGTAGCAAGAATGTCCAACAACTTCTCTGGATATCATTAAAGAAGATAATTGGAGTCAGTATTAACTTATCAACTCTCATTTGCCATTGGTAACCAGTTTTCAAGAAATCTTAATAAGTTTGGAAATATTTGCAGGACACTGGATATCTCTTAAAATGTAGACAGAATAGAAAGAGATAAGGCTGCACTACTACTCCTTGGTAGTGCCCTGGAAATGATTCTGACTGCATCTCTTTGAATTCTTTTGATTTTCAATGAAAAAGGGAAATATATTTTTCATTATATTTAGAAAGTGGTGAGACATATCTTTTCTTTCACAAAATATAGAGTTACTTTTCAGAAATGTTTTTGGGAATCTAAACACTGAGTTTCTGTTTGACAATTTCCTACCTATGAAGACATATATATTGCAATGCTCTATATTCGTCTACTTCTGCTTTCAGTTTCTATATTCTTCTCTTTCATTAACTATGTAATTCTAAAATTTCTAAAAGTAAAGTAGCTTTATCTGCTGTTGCTAGTTACATTAAGAGGTTGTAGCGGACTAGTTAAATGAAATAGTTGTAAGTGAGAATAGTGTGTTAGGAATGGTTCTAGGCATGGTAAAGTGGACAGGTTTAAGCTTCCAGAAACAGTTGGCAATCTATGATAAATAAACTAATTCCATAAGACATCAGTGTAGCATATAGTAATGTAGGTACAAGACAAAGTTTAAAGTTGTCCTTTTAAATTTAATGTGAAGATAGTAAAGGTGACAGTTTTCTTCAAAGTGCATTCAGATGTGTAATAATGAAACAGAATCAATCATATGGGTGATCACAGATATCCACTTAATGTTTTTAATGTGCTCCCCATAAAACAACACCTTCAGACAGTGACTCTGTATTGCTTGATATATTCATTTTAAAAAATATTTATTTTATGTGAGTGTTTGTCTTCATGTACGTATGTATGTGTACCACATGCATGCAATCTATGTATCTATGCAATCTTCACATTAAATTTCAAAGGACAACTTTAAACTTTGTCCTGTAACTACATTATTGTATACTACACTGATGTCTTATGGAATTAGATTTTTTATCATAGATTGCCAGCTGTTTGATCTTTGTGGACCATTATATGTGTGTCAGAAATTGAACTAGTGTCCTTTGTAAGACAAAATCATGTTCTTAAATTGGAATAAAATCTCCAGCCCTATATTGAAGACTGTTGGCATAATAGACAGTATATTTCTAAAATGCAGGTGCCCTTTTTAACTTTTCTAACATGTTTTTCGAAAGCAACATATTTTAAATAGTAAGTTTATGTATAGGAATATACTGCAGAAATACACTGAGATTTAAAATAAACCATTGTTTAACTCTTTCAGGCACAGCTAAAATTTCCATGGAGAAATAGAATCATCAAGAGGAACATAGGCTGCTCACTAAACACCTACTGTATGTTCACCATTGTAAAAGCAATAGAGGCAATGGTTTTCATGTTAAAAAGTACATATTTTGCAACAAGTCTTGTTTGAGCTCTCATCCCTGAAATAAGCCTCCTAAAAAGGTCGATGGGAGAGAACCACAATGTCACAGAATTCATTTTTGTGGGTCTTAGTCAAGATCCTGCTGGGCAAAAAGCATTATTTGTCTTGTTTACATTTACTTACATTGTGACAATGCTGGGCAACCTGCTCATTGCAGTGACAGTGATTGCCAGCCCTTCCTTAAACTCCCCAATGTACTTCTTTCTTGCTTGTCTTTCAGTTCTGGATGCTCTTTATTGTAATACTATCTCACCAAATTTGATTATAGATTTATTATATAATAAAAATAATATCTCCTTCAGAGCTTGCATGCTCCAGCTCTTTGTAGAGCACTTATTCGGTGGTGTTGAGGTATTCCTTCTGGTATTCATGGCCTATGACCGCTATGTGGCCATCTGTAAGCCACTGCACTATTTGACCATTATGAACCAGCAGGTGTGCATTATTCTGTTGCTGGTATCTGGAGTTGGAGGCATGGTACACTCAGTGATTCAAGTTCTGACTGTGTATAAACTTCCTTTTTGTGGTCCCAATGTCATTGATCACTTCATGTGTGACATGAATCAATTATTGGTACTTGCATGCACTGACACCTACTTCCTTGGCATCACTAGCATTGCCAATGGTGGAGTAATCTGTGTGGGAATTTTCACATTTCTCTTGGTCTCCTATGGAATCATTCTGAACTCAATTAAGACTCACAGTCAGGAAGGAAGGCTCAAAGCTTTGTTTACCTGCAGTTCCCATATCATGGTTGTCGTCTGCTTTTTTGCTCCCTGTAGTTTTATATATGCTAGACCTGTCTCCATCTATCCAGTTGATAAATATATTGCTGTGTTTTATACAGTTGTTAGTCCCATGTTGAATCCATTGATATATACCTTGAGAAATTCAGATATGAAAAATTCTATTAAAAAGCTCTGGTGTAAAACTCTAACAACGTAAAATAAGATTGTTTTCTTACTGAATCTTATTAACTGTAAATTGAAAATTAGAAATGAATTCTAACAGGGAATGCTGTGCTCTCCTCATGTAGGCATATCTTGTTATAAAAAGTCATTGAAATTTAAGAATAAATTTTCAGTTGAAATCATGATAAAGGTAATTGTGAGTGTTATTCGTTTATGGTTGAGGCTAGGGAGTGCTTAGAATTTGAAAACATTTATGGGACTTTTTCATATTATAAGTAACAATAAAGCAAAGTTACATTGAACTTTATTTTCTCAGGTAGCATTGATGTGAGATTATGAAAAAGTTAGTATGGGAAATTTTGAATCACGCTCATTCATAAGAAAATAAAAAAGACTGACATCTGCATTTCAGGGATTAAAAGAAAGCTTTTGAGAGAGCAATTTTTGACTAATGTATCAGTATGGTGGACTTGTGTGTCTATTTTTTACGTATTGTTTTATGAGTGTTCCCCATCCTTACCTCAGGATCTCTTCTATATTATTCTTGAGTTTATATAACAGGGAAGCTGCCTAGCTGATGATACCAGCAGTCAATAATTTCAACAGATCATATGCTGCATAAATTGAATTCTATAACCTGAATACCAAGTTAAGTCGAAGTGAGCACATATTTCTGTATCTTCATTACCAATTAACACATTTAATATTTATATTTTCAAATAGCAGGCATCTCCGAGGTTGTCTACTTCTTGGTAAAGAATTTTTCAAGGAATTGTTATGTGTAAATATCATGTTTTGTCAAAATTGAATTGCACTTCAACATTTTATTTAGATATTAAAGACAATTTTTTGGAATAATCAAAATTTTATTCTGTAATTTCCATAAAATAAACTACTAAATTTCTTTTCAATCTTCATCCATTTCTGCAGATCACAATCAAAAAAAAGAAAACATTATTTTATTGCAACATGGAATATTTCGTGGGGTTACATCTATTCTTTCATGTTGTTTTGCTTTATATCCTTAATTTTAAATAAATATTATTATTTTATTCCATGTCTACATTGTCATGTATGATAAAATATAATCCACAATAAAGAGATTGCTCCAGTGAAGAAATCATTTTTTTCAGTATCTCAAATGCAGCTTTTCATATTGTTTGCTCCTTACAAACCTAGTCAGCCAAAATCCACTATTTTAGCATTACTGCCAGTACAGTTGAGTTTTATTACCTATAGTTTCATATGTTTTTACTAGAGAAAACAAATAATACACTTATATACATAAGAAGAAAAACTCTGGACCTATAAATGAACATTGTCTTACAACAGCCATCATTTAGGAACAACTGTATTATTCAAACTGCCCAGTAGTATATGTAGTTCACTTCTAAATTTTATAGGAGCTTGCTTATATTGTAAAAGTTGCTGACACTAGTTTCTATATCTTTCTAATACCATTCATAGATCTTTCCTCAAACTTAATCAGTTTAGCAACACATTTATATATCTTTAAAATATATTTTGATATTTTTATTAATTTTTGATAATGAATGGCATTCATAGCACACAAATCATTTTCTAACAACCCTTACGGCTCCAGAATCCACATATTTACTGTTGTCTTAGGTTATCTCCAAGTATACTCTGGTCCTCCTAGGTGCTATTTAAAGGAAAATTGGAGTCAGTATTTGGTTACAGTATTTAGTATATTTCATTTATATAATTTGGCACTTATGTGGAAGAGTAAAAGCCCAAAGATTTTTATATGACTCTCTCTCTCTCTCTCTCTCTCTCTCTCTCTCTCTCTCTCTCTCTCTCTCTCTCTCTCTCTCTCTCTCACCTATCTATATATATATGAATGAAACTACATTTAGATAGTCGTAAGCTCCCTGCTGTGAGTGCTAAAATACATTTGTATATTGTTAGTGAAATAGAAAGAAGTAAGGCTGTACCTACCTTCTGAAAATTGATTGCTTATATGAGTATGTTAGAATTTTCCATATTAGTAATATCAGTACTTTGCTATATATGTGGACTTTGGAGAGAGGATTCATCAGTTAAGCATATAACTGGTTTTCAGAGTCTGGAGATTTTGTTCCTAGTACCTACAGCAAATGGCTTAAAACTGCCTAAATGTAATTTCAGAGGATCTGATGCTCTCAAGCTTCAGTGGGCACTTGAACTCTTGTGGCACAAATATATTCAGGCTCATAGAGATACACATAAATTTAAAAATAAGCGTTAGAAAATCAAGACACAATAAGAATTTTTTTCTTTTTCCCTCAGAAGCATTCTGCTGTAGAGATAGACTACAATTTAATAATAGTCTTAAAAACAAATTACTCCAGATCTTCCTTATTATGAACACTATTAGAACAGCTGTCCTTCCAAATCTTACCCTTTCTGATAAACTTTTATGCTAATGTTCCAGATATGAGATTGCTAGTGAGTAGAAAAATGAATATCTATTTTGTGTAAAGTTTTGCTTTTCTGCTTGAATCTTGTTTTTCTGTTACATATTTAAATACTTTAGGTGTTGTTGTTCTAACATTACATCCTAGGCTTACAGATTAGCTTAAAAAAATCTCCCAGAGTTAAATTCAATAATCACTTATTTCAGTTGTCACTGAGTAGTAGATATAAACGATTAGCTGATGGTGTTGTCTAATTTTGGATACTTGGCAATTTAAACAAAAATTCCTGAACTATGTCCTTAGTAAATTTAGTCCCAAAGCATGTATTCCTGGTAATAACGT
This sequence comes from Tokudaia tokunoshimensis, assembly GCA_036184795.1. NCBI lineage: Eukaryota > Metazoa > Chordata > Mammalia > Rodentia > Muridae > Tokudaia > Tokudaia tokunoshimensis. The sequence continues at coordinate 64,067,505 of BTHU01000004.1, read as the reverse complement.
TTGTGTGTGTGTGTGTGTGTGTGTGTGTGTGTGTGTGTGTAAAATCTTTACATGGAGGTGAAGCTTAGTAGAACATACAATGGTTAAACTTGATAGTTTTACAGGATCCAGAATCACTGAAGTAACCAGTCTCTAGATATGTCTTTCAGAGACTTTCTAAATTAGATTAATTTAGGTGGGAAGGTCTGCTATAAATGGGGACAGCATCATTCCATGGGCTGCAGTGTTGGGTACATATAAAGAAGAAAGTAAACTGAGTAAAAGCATGCATTCTCTTGGCATCCTCATTAGATGCAACATGACCAACCACTTAGGCTTCTGCTACCACAAAGGCATTCTCAAACTGAGAATTAAACTAAGCCTCCTTTTCTTAAAACAAACAAGGAAAGAAAACCAACCAACCAACCAAACAAAAAACTTCTGCAATTATGCAGTGTATGTGAGAGAGACAGACAGATAGAAAGACAGGGGGCGGGGTGGGGCTTAGCACCCATGTGGAGGTAAGAGAATAACTTTTTTGAGTAAATTCTCACTGTCCACCTTATTCTGCAGCAGCTCCTCTCTGGCTTCTTTCACTTTGCTATGTATTACAAACTGGTTGACCTGTGAGTTTATGGGTAATTCTGAGTGCTGGGATCACAGACCTGTGCATCAGCTTCCGTTTTTTGTTTGTTTGTTTGTTTGTTTGTTTGTTTCCAGGTTCCAGGGATCCAAATGATGGTCATCAGACTTGCACAGATCCACTTCACTCAGCAAACCATCTGTCCTGATACTCCTCTGATGAATCCTTTAAAATGTTAGTACAGTATTATTTATTTTGGAGAGTGGGACAAGCACATACCATGGTGTGCATTTGCCAGTCGTAGAAAAACTGACAGAATTGGTTCTTTACATCATGTAGGCCTGGGGATTCAAACTCATATCACCAAGTTTGGCAGCAAGTATCTTTACTCACTGAGCCATCTTGCCTCTCTACTCTCCAAATTATCTTCTTGATGGTCCTTTCCTATATTCTTCAACAGAATACTGTTTTGTTTTTTGATACATCATCTTGCCAGGTTTGTCCTGAATGCAAGGGTTATAGGCATGTGGTACCTTGAATGGCCTTGGAGAAATTGATGTGTTTTTAATTTGGTTCTTTATTAGAGATGGCTTTTTTATAGCCAGGCTGGCCTCAAACTCGGCAAGTTAACACCAAAACTTATCTTGAACTTCTGATCCTCCTGTCTGTACCTCTGGAGTAGTATAACTGTGAGGTATGCGTCCAGTTTGTTTGGTGCTGGAAACCAAGCAAACCCAGAGTGGTGTTCTTGCCAGATAGGCCTTCTGTCCAGCGAGATCCACTGCCCTCCCAGCCATCATTTAATTGACTGGTAAATACACCAGAACTTAAACTCGCAGTCTTCTTTGATAGTGGCAGAACAGGCCTGGAGACTCCACCAACATGCTCCAGTGACTGTCTGGATAACAGAAACACCGTGAGGACATTCTGGTCCTTCTATAGCAGTGGGAGGTATAGAATGATCTCCAAGGCTTCAGCAGCTGCCACTGTCACAGCAAACTCAGAGGTGACCCTAGTGAGGCATTAGCAGCCTCGGTGGGCACTCTCTGAGATTGCTTGTATGTATATGACCTCTGAACAAGATCCAACTGTTTCTTGCTAAGGTGGTCTTGGTAAGGAGATAGGCCTTTGTATTTATCTCTGTGCAGTCATGGCCGCAGTCAATGCTTGGCACTCTATAAAGGTATTTAATGACAGAGAAGAAGTTGAAATGCTGCCCAGAAAAAGGAGCAATAGTAATGGGAGCAAAAATCCTGTAGAAATTTATGTTTTCAGTGATGTTTAAGGCTATCTTTATTCACATGAGTCCCTTTATATCTTGTTAAGATTGTCACCAGATGTTTTAGGCTCATGTTTTTGTTTGTTGTCCTGTTTTCTGTTTTAGAAAGATGAGTTTAGGTTTTTCGTATGATCTGTGATGTTTTATGTGGTTATATGATCCCATCATGATACCAAGCTATCTTTTTTTAAATTTTTTATTTTTTTTTATTATATTCAACACAATACATATTTTTATACTAATCATAAAAATGAAGGACATGTTATTAAATGAGCATAAAAAATAAAGTCTTTTTATTTGTTTGTTTGTTTTGTTTTGTTTTTTTAGTAGAGCTTAAAATCTTGTTTTTTAATGTGGTACAAACCCAAAATAAAAACAATTTTTAGGCACTGGAGTTCATTATAATAAGGCTTTAATAGAATCAGAGGTAAGGAGGACACAACATCTGTCCCAACACCAGGAGTAATTGTGACCAGCAGAACAAAGACATACAGGAATTCTGCCCCACCAGTGGCACATGTTCCTTCTGGTCTGAGCTCATGTCCTAAGCAGACCTTGGGTGCAAACTCAGCAGCCAGTCTCACAACACCCAGAGGAAGCTCCACTCCCAGGCACTTTTAAATGACCCATGATCTCAGGATCACAGGATCCCAGAATCATAGGATCACGGAGACAATTTGATTCGGAGGAGTTCTGACGCAACGAGGATCACAGGAAGGACAAGCTCCAGTTAGAAACAGCAAGGGCATATGGTACTAGTGATAACCAGATGGTGGGAGGCAAGCATAAGAACATAAGCAACAGAAACCAAGGGTACTTGGCATCATCAAAACCCAATTCTTCTACCATAGCAAGTTCTGGATATACTATCACACCAGAAAGGCAAGATGTGGTTGTAAAGTCACTTCTAATGATGTTGATAGAGGACTTTAAGAAGGACATAAATAACTCTCTTAAAGAAATACAGGAGAACACAGGTAAACATCTAGAAGCTCTTAAAGAGGAAACACAAGAATCCCTTAAAGAATTACAAGAAAACACAATCAAACAGGAGCTATAAACAATAAAGAAATCACAAAGTGAGACAACCCTGGAACTAGAAAACCTAGGAAAAAGATCAGGAGTCATAGATGCGTGCATTGCCACAGAATACAAGAAACAGAAGAGAAAATCTCAGGTACAAAAGATACCAAAGAAAACATTGACAATAAAAATTTTTACTGAATGTAGTAATGCAGAGATTTGCAACTGTAGGAAAACCTCAGAGTGAGGGTCAGATGAAGTAATTTCTCTACATATAAACATGTAAAGCACTTTGATAGTAACTAATGAAGTCTAAGTCAATAGTTTTAAGAGTCCTTGAGAATCTTATGAAGACTTAATTAATTAGAGACAAAGAATGTCATGTCTAATAGTCTATAAAAACAATGGGGTGGAGGCTCCTAATGCCTAACATTATCTTTCAAAGGTAAACATTCCAAATATGAACACGTCAAATACAAGATTGTTGTATCGATTAATATGTGGATTGACTGTTCAGGGAATAGATTTCTGGAAAAGAATTTTCTCCACTGAATTTTGTTCTTGACAATTGTGCTAAAAATGTTACATTTTAAGTAAAAAATTTAGTGTATTAGTGATTGCAATACAGAGATTCACAGAGATTTTGCTTTAAAGTTATTTATAACTGAGTTTAGAATGCCATCAAGAGTAAGTTTTCATCATGCATTCTTATGTACGTGTGCCTTATATTTTTTCCATTGTTACCTCCCCACATTGACCTCTGTGTGTCTGTCATACTGTTCCAATTTCTTCCTTTCTATTCTTGTGATAGTCACTTCTTCCTTGTTTTTATTGCACATATTTCCTCACACTCTCTATTTACCATCTTCCTTAAGAACTCTTATAATGAAACATTTCTGGTACTACCTAGACCCAAAATCACAATATTGCAAAATACAGTGAATCTTGTGCTTGAATTGCTCATATTTGGAATGTGTACCTTTGAAATATCACCTTAGCCTTCAGAAACAGCCAGCCTATTCTTTTTATGGACTATTAGAGGTGACCTCTTGGTTTTCCAACTGATTTTTTTACACTCAGGAATTTCATAAAAAACACAAAATTGGAAGCCATAATATATATGCAGAACCTCTAAGATGAAATCATGAATAAACATACAAAGTCCCTAATATGATATTTTCAGACAAGAAACCTCCAAATATGTTATTTTTCTCTCTTTTTATTGGAAAATTTCTTTATTTATATTTCAAATGTTATCCCTTTTCCCTGCTTCCACCCTGGAACCCCCTATCTTATCCCACCTCCCGCTTCTTCTATGAGCTTGTTCCTCCACCCACCCACCAACCACTTCTGCCTGGCAGCTCTGGGGAATCTGGTTGGTTGATGTTTTTGTTCTTCCTATGGTGTTGTAAACCCCTTCAGCTCCTTTAGTCCTTTCTCTAACTCCTCCATTGTGGACCTGGTGTTCAATCCAATGGTTGGCTGCTAGCATCTGCCTCTGTATTTATCAGGCTCTGGCAAAGTCTCTCAGGAGACAGCTATATCAGGCTTCTGTTAACAAGCACTTGTTGGCATCCACAATAGTGTCTGGGTTTGGCAACTGTATATGAGATGGATCCCCATGTAGGGCAGTCTCTGAATGGCCTTTCCTTCAGTTTCTGCTCCACATTTTGTCACCGTGTTTCCTCCCATGAGCATTTTGTTCCCTCTTCTAAGAATGACTGAAGCATCCATATTTTGTCCTTCCTTCTTGAGTTTTATGTGGTCTTTGAAATGTATCTTGGGTATTCCAACTTTGGGGGCTAATATCTGCTTATCAGTACATACCATGTGTGTTCTTTTGTGACATATCATGTGTGTTCTTTTGTAACTTGAGTGGGTTACCTCAATCAGTATGATATTTTTTAGTTCCACCCATTTGCCTAAGAAGTACACGAAATCTTTGTTTCTAATAGCTGAGTAGTACTCCATTGTGTAAATATACCACATATTCTTCCATTTCTCTTTTGAAGGACATCTGGGTTCTTTTCAGTTTCTGGCTATTATAAGTAATATGTTATGAACATAGTAGAACATGTGTCCTTGTTATATGTTGTAGCAATTTTTGGGTATAGGCCCAGGAATGATATAGTTGGGTCCTCAGGTAATACTGTGGCCTATTATCTGAAGAACTGCCAGACTGACTTCCAGAGTGGTTGTGCCAGCTTGCAATCCCACCAATAATGGAGGTATGTTCCGCTTTCTCACATTCTCAGCATCTGCTGTAAGCTAAATTTTTGATCTTAGCCATTCTGACTGGGGTGAGGTGGAATCTCAGGGTTGTTTAGATTTGCATTTCCCTGATAAGTAAGGATTTTGAACATTCCTTTAGGTGCTTCTCTGCCATTTGAAATTCCTCAGTTGAGAATTCTTTATTTAGCCCTGTACACCAATTTTAATAGGGTTATTTGATTCTCTGGAGTCTAATTTCTTGAATTCTTTGTATATTGGATATTAGCTCTCTATTAGATGTAGGATTGGTTAATAGGACAAAAGTCAATCAATCAACTCGGAAAAGATCTGAGTCCTACTCTTTTGTTTGTTTGTTTGTTTTCTTTTTTATTTTTATGTTTTGGGTTTTTTTTTTTTTTTTTTTTTGAGACAGGGATTTTCTGTACAACCCTGACAAATCTGGAACTCACTCTGTAGACCGGACTGGTCTCAAACTCAGAATTCTGCCTGCCTCTCCCTCCCAAGTGCTGGGACAAAAGGCATGAACCACCACTGCCTGGCCTAACTCCTTTTTTTTTTTTTTTTAAATTTTTGTTTCTAAGTTTTTTTTTATTTACATTCAAGAAAATTTCCCCTTTCCCGTTTCCTCACTCCCAAAAGTCCCATAAGCCCCCTTCCCTCCCTCTTTTCCCCATTCAACCCCCTCTCGCTTCTTTGTCCTGGCGTTCCCCTACATCCAGTCTTTCCAGTACCAGGAGTTTCTTCTTCTATCTTCTTAGAAATCTATTGATATGCGAATTGTGTCTAAGGTATTCCAAGATTCTGGGTTAATATCACCTTATCAGTGACTGCATACCATGTGTGTTCTTTTGTGATTGGGTTACCTCACTAAGGATGATATTTTCAAGTTCTGACCATTTGTCTAGGAATTTCGTGAATTCATTGTTTTTAATTGCAGAGTAGTATTCCAGTGTGTAAATATACCACTTCTTCTGAATCCATTCCTCCGTTGAGGGACATCTCGGTTCTTTCCAGTTTCTGGCTATTGTAAATAAGGCTGCTATGAACATAGTGGAGCATGTGTCCTCATTGCATGCAGGTAAAGCCTCTGGGTATATGGCCAGGAGTGGTATAGCCGGATCCTCCAGAGTGTCATGCCCAGTTTTCTGAGGAACTGCCAGACTGCTTTCCAGAGTGGTTGTACCAGCTTGCAATCCCACTAACAGTGGAGGAGTGTTCCTCTTTCTCCACATCCTCGCCAACAACTGTTGTCTCTTATGTTTTTGATCTTAGCCATTCTGATTGGTGTGAGATGGAATCTCAGGGTTGTTTTGATTTGCATTTCCCTAATGACTAAGGATGATGAACATATCTTTAGGTGCTTCTCAGCCATTAGATATTCTTCAAGTGAGAACTCTTTGTTTAGCTCTGTACCCCATTTTTTAATAGGGTTACTTGCCTCTCTGGAGTTTAACTTCTTGAGTTCTTTGTATGTATTGGATATTAGCCCTCTGTCGGATGTAGGGTTGGTAAAGATCATTTCCCAGTTAGCTGGTTGCCGCTATGTCTTTTTGACAGTGTCTTTTGCCTTGCAAAAACGTTGTAATTTAATGAGGTCCCATTTGTCTATTCTTGATCTTAGAGCATAAGCTATTGGAGTTCTGTTTACGAAATTCTCCCCTGTGCCCATATGTTCAAGGTTCTTCCCTAGTTTCTTTCTATAAGTTTCAGTGTGTCTGGTTTTATGTGGAGGTCCTTGATCCACTTGGAGTTGAACTTAGTGCAAAGAGATAAGAGTGGGTCAATTTGCATTCTTCTGCGTGTTGACCTCCAGTTGAGCCAGCACCATTGTTGAAAAGGCTATCTTTTTACCACTGGATGGTTTTAGCTCCTTTGTCAAAGATCAAGTGACCATAGGCATGTGGATTCATTTCTGGGTCTTCAATTCTGTTCCATTGATCTACATGCCTGTCACTGTACCAATACCATGCACAAAGAATCAACAAAACGAGGAGTTGGTTCTTTGAGAAAATCAACAAGATAGATAAACCCTTAGCCAGACTAACCAGAGGGCACAGAGACAGTATCCAAATTAATAAAATCAGAAACGAAAAGGGAGAGATAACAACAGAAACTGAGGAAATTCAAAAAATCATCAGATCCTACTACAAAAACCTGTATTCAACACAACTAGAAAATCTTGAGGAAATGGACAATTTCCTTGACAGATATCAAATACCAAAATTAAATCAGGATCAAATAGACCATCTAAACCGTCCTATAACCCCTGAAGAAATAGAAGTTGTCATTGGAAGTCTTCCAACCAAAAAAAGCAGAGGTCCAGATGGTTTTAGTGCAGAATTCTATCAGACCTTCAAAGAAGACCTAACACCAATACTCTTCAAACTGTTCCACAAAATAGAAACAGAAGGAACACTGCCCAACTCGTTCTATGAAGCCACAATTACACTAATACCAAAAGCACACAAAGATCCGACAAAGAAAGAGAATCTCAGGCCAATCTCTCTTATGAATATCGATGCAAAAATACTCAATAAAATTCTTGCCAACCGAATCCAAGAACACATCAAAACGATCATTCACTACGATCAAGTAGGCTTCATCCCAGGGATGCAGGGATGGTTCAATATAAGGAAATCCATCAATGTAATCCACTATATAAACAATCTCAAAGAAAAAAACCACATGGTCGTCTCATTAGATGCTGAGAAAGCATTTGACAAAATTCAGCATCCTTTCATGCTAAAGGTCTTGGAAAGATCAGGAATTCGAGGCCCATATCTAAACATAGTAAAAACAATTTACAGCAAACCGGTAGCCAGCATCAATCTAAATGGAGAGAAACTTGAAGCAATCCCACTAAAATCAGGGACTAGACAAGGCTGCCCTCTCTCTCCATATCTTTTCAATATAGTACTTGAAGTTCTAGCTAGAGCAATTAGACAACAAAAAGAGGTCAAAGGGATAAAAATTGGAAAGGAAGAAATCAAACTATCACTATTTGCAGACGATATGATAGTATATTTAAGCGACCCAAAGAACTCCACCAGAGAACTCCTACAGCTGATAAACGACTTCAGCAAAGTGGCCGGATATAAAATGAACTCAAGCAAGTCAGTAGCCTTCCTATACTCAAAGGATAAGCAGGCTGAGAAAAAATAAGAGAAATGATACCCTTCACGATAGCCACAAACCATATATAGTATCTTGGTGTGACTCTAACCAAACAAGTTAAAGATCTGTATGACAAGAACTTCAAGTCTCTGAAGAAAGAAATTGAAGAAGACCTCAGAAGATGGAAAAATCTGCCATGCTCATGGATTGGCAGGATTAATATAGTAAAAATGTGCATCTTACAAAAGTAATATACAGATTCAATGCAATCCCCATCAAAATCCCAACTCAACTCTTCATAGAGTTAGAAAGAGCCATTCAAAAATTCATCTGGAATAACAGAAAACCCAGAATAGCTAAAACTATTCTCAAGAGTAAAAGAACCTCCGGGGGAATCAGTATCCCAGACCTCAAGCTGTACTACAGAGCAATAGTGTTAAAAACCTGGCCTGACTCCTATTCTTAAGAGTAGTTTTTTTCTTCAGGGCAACTATGTTATAAAATGTAATAATAATTTCTAATTCCAGGTAGTTATCAATTGGAAATTGCTTCTGAATTGGGAAGTGAGCATGTGTCCACTTTTCCTTTCACCTCTATGATACCATCAGGTACAGACTGCATGCATGCTACCCTGGTATCTGTTAGTTTATAGGTACATCTGTCCAGCTCTGTTGAGAAGGCCTTCTTCTTTTGTATCCTCCACCCCATTTGCTTTTACACTCTTTATTCCTCCTCTTCCACAGTATTCCCTGGGTGTGTAAATGAGTTGGTCTGTGACTCTTGTGCATTCTCTTGGGTTCTGTTCCTTATGCTTATTTTCTTTGTCCTATTTAGATTTGTTTTTCTTTTATCATATTATATTTCCTTTTATTTTTATTATCTGTTACATTCTTGTTTGTTTTTTAATGAGGGGCATAAAGATAGTGGGTCTGAGTGAGAACACAATTGTTGAGGAACTAGGGTTTGTAGAGGGATGGAAAACTGTAGTCAGAATATATCATATGAAAAAAGTCAATTTTAAATAAAGGAAGGAATGTTTTCTCATTGAACAAGGTACCAATCATGAAGTAACAAACTGCAAAGTCCTGAGGAAAAATGCAGAATGTAACTCTATGGGAGGGTTTCTAGATACAAATCTATGAAAAATCAAAGTAGCATAGATATCTATTTGATTAGAATCAATTTAATATAAAATTTCTCAGAGATAATTAAACAGTAGAGTGTTTTATTCTTTTATAAGTAAAAACATTATTAAGTACATTTTGTATTTAAAATAACATAATTCATTCTTTTTCTCTTGTTCATTATCATTTATTTTATTTTTTGAGATTGTGATGTTATTATATAAGTCCTCCTATACGTCCTTATATATTACTAAATAATTTGAGAACAACCTTTCTTGTGTGTATAATGTTACATTTTTTTAATTTTCTGAGTGGTCACTTTTTATTAGAAAATCAATTTCTGTGTTATTTCCTTGGGAAGACTATTCCTCCTGCTCTTTGCTTTCCTGAGGTACCTGTCACACATCAAATACATTTTTTGTTTTCCTTTGTTTTTTAGAACAAAATCTCTTTGGAGACTGAGATCTTCTTTGACTGAGTCTCTCTCAGTGCCAGAGAGGGATATATATAGTTGTGTGTGTCTACAAAATAAGACTAGGGGTTTTTCCTTCTTTGGGTTGCATTATATACTATCATAATACATAGATTTAAGAATACTAACTTTATCATTTTTGAAATTTCCCTCTTCAAATTTTAGAGTTTTCGTAGTGCTTTCCAGGAGTCTAATCCCTCTTTATAATGTTCAGTTATATATTTTTCATTAGGATTATTGAGGAAAAGAAATCTATCCAGGAAAGTTTTTTTTATTTTTTAACTTTACTGTGTTCCAAGCAGTCTAACAACCTCACCCATAATGATGCAATATTCTAGTCCACTGGAAATAGAGATGATGTGAAGAGTTACTTACTCTTGGAAAAGTATCTACACAAATAAATTGTGAATTATTTTCTTATTCTGACAGGATATAACCCAGGGGTGTTCTGAAAACTCAGTTATATCCATGCTGGAGGATGTCTTAGCTAGACTTAAACTTTGAGATGCCAGGTTCTCTTGTATCCATTACTGCTAATCCAATCCTGGACAGAATTTGTATCTTAGGTGAGGCTGAAGATCGATATGAACATTCTATTAAGTCAGAAAGAATGACCTTAGGAAGACTGTGAATGGATACAATGCTGTAGAATTCTGCCCTGTGTAAGACAACCCCTAACACTAACTTCATTGAAAGACAATATCTAAGACTTTTCTGTTGTTATATGAAAGCTTTATCACTTGGGCAGATGGATGCTACAGTCAGTCTCTAAAGCAAACCATTTTTGTTGTCGTTTAAATGTAATTGTCCAAAAGAAAACACTATGAACAGGTAATTTTGTGATTTATATTTTCTTTCATTGTAGCATCATAAGGTACCTTGGACAAGTTATTTTCCATGAATTAGATGAATTTTATACAAAAGCAGCAATTTTATTTTTCTATGAAAAAATTTTCAGTAGTTGAGGATGGTCATTTACTTTTGTAAAGTAAGTAATGACAAAAATATGTAAGAATTTTAAACTCTCTTCTTAAGTACGTTTATATCTTCATATCCAGTACTCATTCTCATTAAAAGAGGTGATGGTTTTTCCTACTAAAGCCAAATCCAAATGGGAGTTACTGAGTTACAGTAGATAGTAGGATAATGCGTAATATTATTTTGATGTGCTATAATGAACAATGTCTTAAGACAATATTAGTCATATCTAGAGTAGGAAAATTAAATTTGAAAAACAGAGTTAATTGGAATATGGACAGCATGCTTATATAAAGCCTGATTGCTATTTATTTTCTACTTTGCTTAATATGTGTTTAAATATACATATATAACACTAATGACTTAATTTATCTATGACTTTATTTTGCTGGTTTGTCCTTGTAATATGTTACCAAAGAAATGTGATTATCTTAAAATAGTTCATTAGATGATTTGAATTGCATATATCAAATATGTTGAAGTACAAATAAAAATGTTTTATGTGTGTAATATATAGGTTTTTATTAATAATTCTTAAAGCAAATCATCATATGTGTTAGTAGCTGTTAATAGAGAAAAGCATAATCAGAGGACATAGTGTCTACTGTCACATAGATTAAAACATTGTTAATATAATGTGTTTGTAAAATTGTAGTAAGCTTTATTTTCTAGAAATATATTCGACAGTTTAAATTAAAATCAGTCTTACTACAGAGTAGATTTATCAAATCTTTGAAAATGTAAACTACTTAGTATACCGAGTTTAAGTCTGAAAACAGTATACAATCTTTAGTCTTTTATGTTAATTAGGCTAGACAGTACAGTGAAGTACTTTCCAGTGAAGTATTGTACTAAGAGTTAATAATTTCAGAATAATGTGAAATAAATCATTGTCCATGGAGTACATTTACAATTATGCCATTCAGCATGTGAACAGATTCAACAACTGCTTTCTCCTGAGTAGGATGTTGGCCATAATGATGAGGAAGCACAAACAAAGTGCATCACAGAAACTGTGAAATAAATTTCAGATTCTTTCTTCAAATGTTCTTTACACTACTAAATGCACATGAACAGAATCCTTCTGCTTCTAGGAAAATACAGTATTCTACAAGTAAATATTCTCAGTACTTACCTATGACAACATATATAATTCTTAAAAATATAACTTAATGTAAAAATATAACTATGTATCAAAATATGTTCAATAAGTGTATAGTTTTCTATTATTTATATTCATGTGAATAATTTATTAACAGATACTGTGATGAGTTTTCTCCTTCCTCATATTGACAAAAAGCATCAATAGCAGCTATCATTTAGATTTTAGCAGGTTCTAAACAGGACTATAGGAACTTTATATGAGACAACAGCACCAGCAACAAAAATGATACCACCAGAGGGAGTAGATGTTAGCTGTGTCTCTGCAGAGCAAATGATGAGTCAGAGACATATGGTGGCTTGTCCTGAGCCCAACGTCACTCTTACAATTGACTGAACCTGGCTTTATAACACTTGTCATGTGACTGTAGAGTTCACCTAATTCTCCATTGCCCTATTATTCCCTATGTATATCTGTCTGTATTGTCTAGACATTCCTGTGAGGGACACTGGAAGTCACTATTTAGTTATATTAGTAAGTACATCCCATTTTCTACTGGTTGACATTTAGCCTCCAAACAGCAATAAGCCTTCCACATTTGCATGACTCAGTAAATAATAGAATAAAAAGGCATTGTCATTTAGAATTGAAAGAACTAGACCTGCATTTTTACACTTTAAATTAAAAAAAAAAGATTAACTTATTTTACTATTTATGTGTGCAAATGCTTTAACTGCATGTATGTATGCCTGTCATGTGCATGCCTAGTACCTGTGGAGGTCAGAAGAAAGCATCAGATATACTGGAACTGAAGATACAGATGTAAGCCAGCATAAACCTGGACAATCTGTAAGAGCAACAAGCACCTTCATCCACTGCTCACCCTTGCACTTTTCTGCACTAATAGTCTTGCAGATCACTAACTGGAAAGGATTCTGAAATCCTCATATTTAATTCCTTTTTATTGCTGTGTGAAATTTGAGACATATTTTTTTTTGCCCCCTTCCCTCCCTCTTTTCTCCATTCAACCCCCTCTCGTTACTCTGTCCTGGCGTTCCCCTACATCCAGTCTTTCCAGGACCAGGGGTCTCTCCTTCCATCTTCTTAGAAATCTATTGATATGCGGATTGTGTCTAGGGTATTCCGAGATTCTGGGTCAATATCCCCTTATTAGTGACTGCATACCATGTGTGTTCTTTTGTGATTGGGTTACCTCACTAAGGATGATATTTTCAATATCTGACCATTTGCCTAGGAATTTCGTGAATTCATTGTTTTTAATTGCAGAGTAGTATTCCATTGTGTAGATATACCACATCTTCTGAATCCATTCCTCCTTTGAGGGACATCTGGGTTCTTTCCAGCTTCTGGCTATTATAAATAAGGCTGCTATGAACATAGTGGAGCATGTGTCCTTATTGCATGCAGGTAAAGCCTCTGGGTATATGCCCAGGAGGAGTATAGCCAGATCCTCCGGGAGTGTCATGCCCAGTTTTCTGAGGAACCGCCAGATTGCTTTCCAGAGTGGTTGTACCAGCTTGCAATTCCACCAGCAGTGGAGGAGTGTTCCTCTTTATCCACATCCTCGCCAACAACTGCTGTCTCCTGTGTTTTTGATCTTAGCCATCCTGACTGGTATGAGATGGAATCTCAGGGTTGTTTTGATTTGCATTTCCCTAATGACTAAGGATGATGAACATCTCTTTAGGTGCTTCTCAGCCATTAGATATTCTTCAGGTGAGAACACTTTGTTTAGCTCTGTACCCCATTTTTTAATAGGGTTACTTGCCTCTCTGGAGTTTAACTTCTTGAGTTCTTTGGATATATTGGACATTAGCCCTCTGTCGGATGTAAGGTTGGTAAAGATCATTTCCCAGTTAGTTGGTTGCTGCTTTGTCTTTTTGACAGTGTCTTTTGCCTTGCAGAAACTTTGTAATTTAATGAGGTCCCATTTGTCTATTCTTGATCTTAGAGCATGAGCTATTGGAGTTCTGTTCAGGAAATTCTCCCCTGTGCCCATATGTTCAAGGTTCTTCCCTAGTTTCCCTTCTATTAGTTTCAGTGTGTCTGGTTTTATGTGGAGATCTTTGATCCACTTAGAATTGAGCTTAGTGCAAGGAGATAAGAATGGGTTAATTTGCATTCTTCTGCATGTTGACCTCCAGCTGAGCCAGCACCATTTGTTGAAAAGGCTATCTTTTTTCCACTGGATGGTTTTAGCTCCTTTGTCAAAGATCAAGTGACCATAGGAGTGTGGATTCATTTCTGGGTCTTCAATTCTGTTCCATTGATCTACAAGTCTGTCACTGTACCAATACCATGCGGTTTTTAACACTATTGCTCTGTAGTACAGCTTGAGGTCCGGGATACTGATTCCCCCGGAGGTTCTTTTACTCTTGAGAATAGTTTAGCTATTGTGGGTTTTCTGTTATTCCAGATGAATTTTTGAATTGCTCTTTCTAACTCTATGAAGAATTGAGTTGGGATTTTGATGGGGATTGCATTGAATCTGTGTATTACTTTTGGTACGATGCTCATTTTTACTATATTAATCCTGCCAATCCATGAGCATGGCAGATTTTTCCATCTTCTGAGGTCTTCTTCAATTTCTCTCTTCAGAGACTTGAAGTTCTTGTCATACAGATCTTTCACTTGTTTGGTTAGAGTCACACCAAGATACTTTATATGGTTTGTGGCTATTGTGAAGGGTATTATTTCTCTTACTTCTTTCTCAGCCTGCTTATCCTTTGAGTATAGGAAGGCTTCTGACTTGCTTGAGTTCATTTTATATCCGGCCACTTTGCTGAAGTCATTTATCAGCTGTAGGAATTCTCTGGTGGAGTTCTTTGGGTCGCTTAAGTATACTATCATATCGTCTGCAAATAGTGATAGTTTGACTTCTTCCTTTCCAATTTGTATCCCTTTGACCTCTTTTTGTTGTCTAATTGCTCTAGCTAGAACTTCAAGTACTATATTGAAAAGATATGGAGAGAGAGGGCAGCCTTGTCTAGTCCCTGATTTTAGTGGGATTGCTTCAAGTTTCTCTCCATTTAGATTGATGCTGGCTACCGGTTTGCTGTAAATTGCTTTTACTATGTTTAGATATGGGCCTTGAATTCCTGATCTTTCCAAGACCTTTAGCATGAAAGGATGCTGAATTTTGTCAAATGCTTTCTCAGCATCTAATGAGATGACCCTGTGGTTTTTTTCTTTGAGATTGTTTATGTAGTGGATTACATTGATGGATTTCCTTATATTGGACCATCCCTGCATCCCTGGGATGAAGCCTACTTGATCATGGTGAATGATCGTTTTGATGTGTTCTCGGATTCGGTTGGCAAGAATTTTATTGAGTATTTTTGCATCGATATTCATAAGAGAGATTGGCCTGAGATTCTCTTTCTTCGTCGGATCTTTGTGTGCTTTTGGTATTAGTGTAATTGTGGCTTCATAGAACGAGTTGGGTAGTGTTCCTTCTGTTTCTGTTTTGTGGAACAGTTTGAAGAGTATTGGTGTTAGGTCTTCTTTGAAGTTCTGATAGAATTCTGCACTAAAACCATCTGGACCTGTGCTTTTTTTGGTTGGAAGACTTCCAATGACAGCTTCTATTTCTTCAGGGGTTATAGGACGGTTTAGATGGTCTATTTGATCCTGATTTAATTTTGGTACTTGGTATCTGTCAAGGAAATTGTCCAATTCCTCGAGATTTTCTAGTTGTGTTGAATACAGGCTTTTGTATTAGGATCTGATGATTTTTTGAATTTCCTCAGTTTCTGTTGTTAACTCTCCCTTTTCGTTTCTGATTTTATTAATTTGAATACTATCTCTGTACCCTCTGGTTAGTCTGGCTAAGGGCTTATCTATCTTGTTGATTTTCTCCAAGAACCAACTCCTCGTTTTGTTGATTCTTTGTATGGTTTTATTTGTTTCTACTTGATTGATTTCAGCCCTGAGTTTGATGATTTCCTGCCTTCTACTCCTCTTTGGTGTATTTGCTTCTTTTTGTTCCAAGGCTTTCAGGTGTGCCATTAAGCTGTTAGTGTATGCTGTCTCCCGTTTCTTTTTGGCGGCACTCAGGGCTATGAATTTTCCTCTTAGCATTGCTTTCATTGTGTCCCATAAATTAGGGTATGTTGTGCCTTCATTTTCATTAACTTTCAAAAAGTCTTTGATTTCTTTCTTTATTTCCACCTTGACCAAGTTATCATTGAGTAGAGCATTGTTCAGCCTCCATGTGTACGTGGGTTTTCTTTTGTTTTTGTTGCCATTGAAGACCACCCTTATTCCATAGTGATCTGATAGGAGGCATGGGATTATTTCTATCTTCTTATATCTGTTGAGGTCTGATTTGTGACCAATTATATGGTCAATTTTGGAGAAGGTACCATGAGGAGCTGAGAAGAAGGTGTATTCTTTAGCTCTAGGATGAAATGTTCAATATATATCTGTTAGTTCCATTAGGTCCAAGGCTTCAATTAGATTCACTGTGTCCCTGTTTAGTTTCTGCTTTCCTGAACAATCCATTTCAGAGAGCGGGGTGTTGAAGTCACCCACTATTATTGTGTGTGGGGCGATGTGTGCTTTGAGTTTTATTAAAGTTTCTTTTACGAATGAGGGTGCCCTTGCATTTGGAGCATAGATATTCAGAATTGAGAGTTCTTGATGGTGGATTTTTCCCTTGATCAGTATGTAGTGTCCTTCTGTGTCTTTTTTGATGACTTTAGGTTGAAAATCAATTTTATCTGATATTAGGATGGCTACTCCACCTCGTTTCTTGGGGCCATTTGCTTGTAAAATTGTTTTCCAGCCTTTTACTCTGAGGTAGTGTTTGTCTTTGACACTGAGGTGCGTTTCCTGCATGCAGCAAAATGCTGGGTCCTGTTTACGTATCCAGTCTGCTAGTCTATGTCTTTTAATTGGGGAATTGAGACCATTGATATTAAGAGAGATTAAGGCATAGTGATTATTGCCATGTGCCATTCTTGACGCTATCTTTATGTTTGAGTGGTTATCTTCTTTTGGGTTTGATTCAAGAAGGTTATTATCTCATTTTTCCTGGGTGTTGTTTCTCTCCCTGTATTGGAGGTTTCCACCTATTATCCGTTGCAGGGCTGGATTTGTGGAAAGATACTGTGAAAATTTGGTTTTATCATGGAATATCTTGGTCTCTCCATCTATGGTGATTGAGAGTTTTGCTGGGTATAGTAGTCTAGGCTGGCATTTGTGCTGTCTTAGTGTCTGCATGAGATCTGCCCAGGATCTTCTGGCTTTCATAGTCTCTGGTGAGAAGTCTGATGTGATTCGGATAGGTCTTCCTTTGTATGTTACTTGGCCCTTTTCTCTTACTGCTTTTAGTATTCTTTTTTTGTTTAGAACATTCGGTGTTTTGATTATTATGTGACGAGAGGTATTTCTGTTCTGGTCCAGTCTGTTTGGAGTTCTGTAGGCTTCTTGTACGTTCACCGGCATCTCTCTTTAGGTTAGGGAAGTTTTCCTCCATAATTTTGTTGAAGATGTTTACTGGCCCTTTAAGTTGCAAATCTTCACTCTCATCTATACCTATAATCCTTAGGTTTGGTCTTCTCATGGTGTCCTGGATTTCCTGGATGTTTTAGGTTACACGTTTTTTGCATTTTGCATTTTCTTTGACTGTTGAGTCGATGCTTTCTACGGAATCTTCAGCACCTGAGATTCTTTCTTCCATCTCTTGTATTCTATTGTTGATGTTTGCATCTATGACTCCTGATTTCTTCCCAAGGTTTTCTATCTCCAAAGTTGTCTCCCTTTGTGATTTCTTAGTTGTTTCTACTTCCTTTTATAGTTCCTGGATGGATTTGCTGAGATCCTTCACTTGTTTGTTTGTATTTTCCTGTATTTCTTTAAGGTATTTTTGCATTACCTCTTTCAGGATTTCTTCCTGATGACCCACGTTCTCCTGCATTTCTCTGAGCGATTTTTGTGTTTCCTCCTCATGGGATTCCATCTGTTGATCCATCGTCTCCTGCATTTCTTTAAGCAGTTCTCGTGTTTCCTTTGTAAGGGCATCTAACCGTTGATTCATTTCTTTAAGCAATTTTTGTGTTGCCTCCTTATGGGCATCTGTTTGTTGACCCATATTCTTCTGCATTTCTTTATGCAAATTTTGTGATTCCTTTGTGAGGGCATCTACCCGTTGATTCATCTCAGTAAGCTATTTTTGTGTTGTCTCCTTGTGTGCCTCCATCTTTTGATCCATGTTCTCCCGCATTTCTCTAAGCGATTTTTGTGTTTCCTTTGTAAGGGCTTCTAACCGTTGATTCATGGTCTCCTGTAACTCTTTATGAGATTTATTTGTGTCCTTCTTGTGATCCTCTAATAGGATCATGAGAAGTGATTTTAAATCCAGATCTTGTCTTTTGGGTGTGGTGGGGTATCCAGGACTTGCTGCTGTTGGAGAGTTGGGTTCGGATGGTCCCACATTACTTTGATTTCTGTTAGTAACATTCCTACGTTTGCCTTTTGCCATCTGGCTACCTCTGGTGTTAGTTGGTCCTGCTGCCACTGGCTGTTGGTTGGACCTCCTATGAGCCTGCAAAGCTATTTCTGCCCCCCCTGGATTACCAGGATTCCCCTGGCACCGATATCTGGGGCCTGCCTGCTCCTGAGTGACTTTGGAGCCCTAATGTGCCTTGCCCCAAGGGATCTTATATTGGGGAGGTCTTGCACATCCAAAGGTTCAGCCTAGTGGATTCCTGGAGCAGATGTCGCCAAAGGGAGGCTGGTAGGCTCCTGCCCTCTGCAGGGGTGTGTGATCTCTCCTGGGGGGGGGAGGGGGCGTCCCTCTGCCAGGCAGAAGTCCCACAGCAGAGCTCGCGCGCTGGTTACTGCAGATCAGCCCAGCACTTGGGAGCCGCATACACACAAGCTGCCGGAGACCCAAGCGACATTATACCTGTCTATCTCAGAACCTGGCTGTCCCAACTTCCCAGTCACTGGAGCAAAGATGGCGGAGGGCACTCTCCGTGGCTCCGCTCACCCTGCAGATGCGATGGCCTGCCGATCTGGCACCCAGATGACCACAGCGCTGACCCGTTCTCGGGCGCAGTTGGAAGCCCCAACAGGCCGTGTCCCAAGTGATGTTATATTGGGGATAGAGCCTGGGTACCTGTGTGTTCAGTGCAGTCTGCGGGAACAGAGGTCGTGGAAGGAAAGCTGGTAGGCTCCCGCCCAGTGCGGGGTCCCTCTGCCAGGCAGAAGTCCCACAGCAGAGCTGGCACGCTGGTTACTGCAGATCAGCCCAGCACTTGGGAGCCGCATACACACACGCCGCCTGAGACCCAAGCGATATTATGCCTGTCTGTCTCAGAACCTGGCTGTCCCAACTTCCCAGTCACTGGAGCAAAGATGGCCTGAGACATATTTATAATAACATTTAGAAAAAGACCGAGACACCTTCACTTTTATTCTTAGTCTAGACTATTCTTTTTAATGTAGGTATCTTGGAAATCTCAGTACAGAATTTTTACTTGAGTATTCTCTACTCAGGATCAACAACCTCATTTGCCTGTACATCTGATTACAGTTTCTATTGTTATATTACTCTACCCAGCTCATTCTAAGAGTTTTCAAAACAGAAATTTCTATCTGATGAGGTACTTGTTTGCATTCACCAGTTTAAGCTGTTCAGTTAAACCATTAATGCTCAAAACTGAACAGTGTATATAGTTTGTTGTGAATTCTCAGTGAAGGAAGTGGTACAAGGAATAGAATTTTGGCTATTTGAAAGCCCTAAAGAGTTAAATAAAATAACTGCTACAGACATAAATGGGATAAAATTATTTATTAGTGATATGAGAGTGTTTAAATTCAGTCCTCATTAAATCCATTGAAAGATCTTTGAAGACTGGAAGTTCATTTAGATACAATTGGTAATATCTAGTACCACAATCTAATATCAATGAATTGGATGCTTGAGGAGATCAAGATTACATTTTAAAGATAAACTACACAAAAAAACATCCATCCTAAGGAAAGACTATATTAGTCCATAGAGTAATTTTCCATTTATGACCTTGAGAGATTTCTCAAAAATATCAGTCTTGAGTTTGATTTTTACTACTAACAGCTGTGCTAAAAAGTAACATTTTAAACAAAAATAATGTGATATAGATCTTCACCAATATCTTTCTTTTAGTTTTTCTTATAATTAGCTTTATATTAACATGGTAATAGATTTTTATCATGACATCTTCATGCATATAAATTGCTCTAAATTTCTTTATTTATTTCTTTGGGTTATTGCTGTAATTTTCCTTTCTTTATTTCATCTGCTTATTTTGCTTTCTTCCACTTGTTGCTACTTGATTTGTTTCCTCTTCATATACATCCCAGCAATCTATTTGTCACTTTAACTAAGATCCCTTTTAATAACACACCTTATGTTCTAATGAAATAAGAAACATCCAATCCCAAAGCAATAGATTCCAAAAAATAATAGGACATGGCATTACATCCAAGAACATAATGAAGAGAAGAATATATAGAGTTGGTCTAAGATGTTGTTCTTTGAAAAGTAAGAATAACAATATGAATAAAACCCTAGCTAAACTACACACTGTATCTTGACATATGACATATGTAGGCTCAACAAAATCCTCTTAGGAGAAGGAGTTAGCAGAGGATGTATGGTGATCATTGAAAGAAGAAATAGCTATCTATGGCACAGATAATGATGACATGCTTAATGCCATAGTGAACTGATGGTCAAGATCACAACATCATGGCAGGGTCTGTTTAAGACCTTTAATCAGTAAATCAAGACTTTTAAGAGGGTCAATGGGACAGAGAAGCAATGTTACAGTTTATTCTCCTGTGACTCACTCAAGAACATGCTGGACAGAGAGCATGGGTTGTTATGTTTTTACACATCTACATTGTGATTATAGTAGGAAACCTGCTCATTGTGGGGACAGTCATAGTCAGTCCCTCCTTAAGAATTCCACTGTACTTCTTTATTGCATATCTGTTACTTCTGGATGCTGTTTATTCCACTTCTATTTCAAACAAGTTGATGGTAGACTTACTCTGTGATAGATAAACAATTTCCTTTTCAGCTTGCATGACTCAGCTCTTTTTAGAGCACCTACTTGGTGGTGCTGAGGTCTTCCTGCTAATGGTGATGGCCTACAATTTTTATGTGGCCATCTGTAAACCACTGCATTATTTGATCATCATGAATAGATGAGCTTGCTTCCTCCTATTGGTGGTTTCCTGGGCTGGAGGACTTGCACACTCTGTAGCTCAACTTCTCTTTGTACACAACCTTCCCTTTTGTGGTCCAAATGTCATTGACCACTTTATCTGTGACATGTACCCATTATTAGGACTTGCATGCACAGATACATACTTTATTGGCTTTACTGTGGTTGCCAAGGATGGAACAATATGTATTTTAGTCTTTGTCATTCTCCTAACTTCCTATGGAATCATTCTAAGATCTCTTAAGACTCACAGTAAGGAAGGGAGACAGAAAGCCTTCCCTACTTGCAGCTCTCACATCATGGTGTTTGTCCTCTTTTTTGTTCCCTGTATATTCATGTATGTTAGACCTGTTCACAACTTTCCTATTGACAAGTACATTATAGTTTTTTATACAATTGCCACTCCTATTTTGAATCCTTCAATATATGCCTTGAGAAATTCAGAGACGAAAAAGTCTATGGAAAATCTATAATGTAAGGTTTTGCCTAGAGATAGAATAATAATATATTTTCACTGTTGGTGCTAGTAATTAAAGTAATGAAAAGGCAACCAGCTTTAAGCAGTTACGATAGAACTCATTCAATGAATATATATGGATAATTTTCTTTAAAGAAATCTATGAGATTACAAAATACCGAAATAATCATTTGAGATTAAAATTATGTCTATGGCTGTACCACTGTGAGTGTTCCTGATCTCATCTAAGATTAGAATCAATTTAATGGGTAATTTATGGAATATTAATAAAAGACCTAAGCATTATTATATTAAAAATTATGGTCAGTGAATTTTTCTTAGTTATGATAAATATAGGCGTTAGAATAAAGTGGCTAATATTTTTCTCCAGTGGAAAAGGACATTTTTTAATCTATATCTCATCATTCACAACATTGATAATACATATTTCTGGAACCAAAGAGAAGATGGTCAGCAACTGAATTGTTCATTATTCTATCAATATTCCTGATTACATAACCACTTGCTCATTGTTTTAGGCTTACTCTTGCTACTTCGGTGTTTTTGTCTTTCTAGTTTATGTCATAGTCATATACCTCATATTAAGGCTGGATGGGGCAACCCAGTAGAGAGAAAAAGGGTCTCAAAAGTTGTGTGTCAACTTTAAATAAGTTAAGAGTCATCAGAGACGAAGGAGCCTCAGATGAGAAAATGCCTCCATGGCACACAATTGTGAGGTATTTTCTCAATTAGTGGTCAGTGTCATACAGTCTGGCCAATGGTAGGTGGTACTATTCCTGGGATGGTGATCCTGGGTTCTATAAAAAAGAAGGCTGAGTAAGCCAGTAAGTGATACCCCTCCATGGCCTCTTTTATTATCTCCTGCCACCAGGTTACAGCCCTACTTGAGTTCTTTTCTTGACTTCCTCCAGTGATGGACTATGATCTGAATATGTAAACTGAATAAACCCTTTCCTCTCCAGCTTGCTTTTTGGACTCAGAAGTTTTTTCAAAATAATGGAAAACTTGACCAAGACACACCCAGCTCACACTATTAGGAGATCCACAAACATACCAAGCAATACAACTATAGCATATATGCAGGGGACTTATTTCAGACTCATATAGGTTCCCTGGTGGTTGCTTCTGTCTCCTGAGCTGATTCTCTGGGCCATGTTCTCCTGGTGTCTTTGGCGCCCCCTGGCTCCTACAATTCTTTCTCTTCCTCTTCCATGGGGTTCTCTGAGCTCTGCCCATTGTTTGTCTGAGGTTTTCTGCTGGATGAAGCCTCTCTGATGACAATTGACCTAGGTACCAATATGAGTATAGCAGAGTATCAGTAGGAATCATTTCATTGATTTTTTTTGTTTTTGTTTTATTTGTTTTTGCCAATCATGTGTGGTTTTATCATAGATCACTAGGCTATCCAGCCTCTGGTTCCCAGTATTCTAGGCAGTGTTAGGGATGTGTTTTTCTGGAGGCATGGGCCTCAATTTGGATCAGTCTTTGGGTAGTTACACCTACTATTCTGTTCCATAATTACACCAGCACATCTTGGAGGCAGAACAGATTTTAAGTTGAAGGTTTTGTGGCTGGATTGATGTTTTAGTCCTACCACTGCAAACCTTGCTTGGTTACAGAAGATGGACAGTTTAGGCTCCATAAACCCCATTGCTCAGTGCTTTACTAGTGTCACTGTTTTATATTCCAGGGACTTACCACTGTACTAGTTTTCCATATCATCTCCCAAAAGTCCTCCATTCAAGTTTTCTCTCCCAGTACTCTCTCTCTCTCTCTTTCTATGCCCCCAACCTGATACCTCTTGACCTCATTCCCATCTGCCCCCACTCTTTCTTATATCTTATTGTTTCATTTATTTATTTGTAACTTCTTAACTGGACTGTTAAAACATTGAAAATACTTTCTTTTTGATCATCTTCAAATTAATTTTATATCTTTACTCAAACTTAATTTTGATGTCAAAATTTCTGTTAAATATAATTCAATATAATTTAACTATGAATGTGTGTATTCTTAAAATATATTTTTACATTATCAGTGATTTTACTTTATTTTTACTGAAAATAGATTGTTTTCATACAATAGGTTCTGTTTATGGTTTTTCCTACCCCAACTCCTCCCATATCCTCCTTAACTCCTCTCCGTCCCAAATTTGCATTCTTTCAATTTACATCTTATTTGAAAACAGTAATCTGAAAAGAACAATAAAAGAGATAAGAGAAGATAAAATATAATAAGATAAATTAAAACCTCACAAACCTAAATTGTGAAAACAAATGAGGAAACCAACAGAAAAACCCTGAGTCAACTAAAAAGCACAAGGAATACATATTGAAACACACACACACACACACACACACACACACACACACACACACACACAGTGGTAAGCACAGAAATCCCCTAAAAGCACAAAACAAGAAAACATAATACATAATATAAAGAAAAGACATGTAGGAACAGAAAAAAAGAGTGATAAAGAAGGAAAGAAAGAAAGAAAGAAAAGGAGAAATAAATGGTCTGACAAAGCATTATGTGAAATGAGGACCCCCTCCCAAAAATCTATCACAAACAAAAGCAAAAGCAAAATTCCACAAAACAATAAAATATCATTGGGTTAATTTGGTGTTGGCCATCTACTACTTGGCATGAAGCTTGACCACTAAAATTCCTTTGGAGAGTATTAATTTTTCATTTATGAGTGATTATTATCTGGAGACAGATTCTGAATTAGGGATGTGGACTTGTGTCTACTTCCACGCTACATGCTGTGACTCCATCTAGTATAGACCTCTGTGGTCCCTTTTGCATGCTGCTACAGTCTATGTGAGTTTGTTTATGCATCAGTCCTACTATGTTTAGAAGACCTTGTTCACTTGGTGTTCTACAAATTCTCTGGCTTTTACATTGTTTGGTACTCCACTTCAGCAGGATACACTCAACCTTCAGGGGAGGGATTTGATGGAGAAATCTTATTTGCAACCAAGTGTTCCAAGGTCTCTCACACAAGATATCTCTTGTTCACCTGTGCATCTCTGCATTTATTTTCATCTACTGCCAGAGGAAACATCTTTGATGACAAGACACTGTTCTGTATGTATAACAGTATGTCCTTAGAAATCACTTTTGGTGCTATGATCCTTCTGTAGAAAAGTAGAATTTGTTTTTTGCCATAGGTCTCTGGTCCATCTACTCTTAAGTTCTTGACCCCCTGAGCAGTGTTGTTGATTGTTTCCATCTCATGGAGTAGGTTTTAAATCCAATCAAATAACGGTTGGTTTGTCACACAAGCTTTGTGTCATTATTGCAAAAGCACATTTTACATACAAGTAACCATTGTAGATAGAAGATTTTACAGTTGTATTAGTGTTTACCTTTCTCCTTTGGTAACATGGAGAATACTTTGAGTACTGTGAATACAAGTTCATAAGTGAAGTTGTAGGTAGGCACCAAATTGACAACTTGATGTTCAATGTGTTGTGTAGGTACTGTCTTCAGCAATAGAACCTCACTATAAGTTGTGAAAACAACTAATAGCCTTATCAATAGCCAGGGTTCTTTGGGAGTTTCCATGAGACTCCATTGGCCAACAATTCAAACAGATTGAATCTGTTCCTGACACTGAAAGCTTCATTTGGTGAAAAAGAGTGGACCATCTAGGGCTCTTTCTTTTCTAATATTTAGTGATTTCATTTTGTTCACCTTCCTATATGTATATTATAGAAAGCTTTTACTATATTAGGTTTTCATAGAACTCCCTCACATGATGCTTATTTTATATGTCTCTCCCTGTATTCCTTTTCTAAATTTCTTGTTCAACAGTCCCCATTTAACTCCTCCTATTCCAATGCCCTTCTTACTCATCCATAATGATCTATTCTATTTTGACTTTTTAGGAAGATCCAACCCCTTGATCTATAACAAATATCTATAGTTATGATTGTAGCCTGTTTTAATAGATTTAATAGCCAACCTCCATATATAAGTGAATACATGTGCCCTTCTGGCTAGCTCCTTCTGCTGGGGCTTATCACCAGTTTGTGTGCTCCTAAGGTCTCCAGGAGGTCTGATGCACACAGGGCAATGGTAAGGGACCTTCCCTAAGATTCACACCCACTGGGAATCCCGAGGATCCCAGTCCTCTCAAGACCCATCATCCCCCAGACCCTCTGTTCCCCAAATTCCACTCCCCTTGTGGACAGTGCCTTCTACTGGGGCAGATCACCAACTTGTCTGCTCCTCTGAAGGAAGCACAGTCTCAAAGCTTCCAGGGGGTCTACTGTATGCAGGGCTACTGTTCTGAATACCAGCAACATAAGACAGAGCCTGAAGGCCTCCCAGGAGAACAGTTACACTCATGGCAAAACCTTGACTGTTCTTCTGAAGACCCAACAGTCTTAAGGCCTCTCAGGTGATCTGCTGCAGCCAAGACAAAAAATCAGCAGCTTGTCTGACCCTCTGAATATCCCTCAATTAGAAGACCTCACAGGAGGTCTGCTATAGCCAGGGCCACAGGCCTACCAGAAGACCTTCATCAAACCAGGGGCACAAGAGACAGGCACCAGAGAGAGACACCAGAAAAACTAACACCAGGGATAATCAGGTGATGAGAGACAAACACAAAACCATTAGCAACAGAAGCCAATATACTTTGGCATCATCAGAATCTAGTTCTTCTGCCACAGTCAGCCCTGAATACAGCAAAACACCAGAAAATCAGGAAGCTGACATAAAATCCTGTCTCATGAAGATAATAGAGTCACTTAAAGAGGATATAAATAACTCACTTGAAGAAATATGGGAAAATATCAGTAAAAACGTAGAAGCCCTTAAAGAAGAAACAAATTACTTAAAGAAATACAGGAAAACTCAATCAAACAGGTAAAAAAGTGGTCCAAAAAAGAAAAATAACAGTGGAAGTAGAAACAATAGAGAAAACAAAAATGAAGCCAACACTTGAAATGGAAAATGTAAGAAAGAGGTCATGGATTACAGATGTAAGCATCACCAACAAAATATAAGAAATAGAAAAGAGAATCCCAAGTGTAGAAGATACCTTAGAGGATATTGACACAAGTGTCAATGAAAATTCAAAACATAAAAAACTCCTAAACTTAAACATTCAGGAAATCCAGGACACAATGAAAAGACCAAATCTAAGGATAATAGGAATAGAGTAGAGTAAAGATTATCAAAGTACCCCTAAACATCTTCAACAACAATAGAAGAAAACTTCCCCAACTTAAAGAAATAGATAGCCAATAAATATGTAAGAATCCTACAGAACACCAAATAGATTGAACCAGAAATGAAAATCCTCTCATCACATAATAATCAAATCAGAAATTTCATAAAACAAAGAAAGAATAAAAACTGCAAGGGAAAACATTCAAGTCACATATAAAGTCAGACTTATTAGAGTTATACCAGAATTCTCAAGAGAAACACTAAAAGTCAGAAGAGCCTGGACAGAGGTCATGCAAACCCTAAGAGAACAAAAATGTCAGTGCTGGCTACCTTATCCAACAAAATTCTCAGTCAATGTAATGGAGAAACCAAAATATTCCAGGACAAAACCAAATTCAAGCAATATCTATCTATCAATTCAGCCCTACATAGGATTTTATAAGGAAAACTCCAACAAAAGAAAGATATCTACTCTAAAGAAAAAAAAAACACAACAAAGCCAAAAGGAGAGAATCACAGGCACATAATGCTACCTACAACAACAAACACAATAGGAACTGTACAGTCACCTGTCTTTAATATCTGTCAATATCAATGGACTCAATCCCCCTTTAAAAAGATATAAGCTAACAGACTGGATAAGCAAAAAGGATCCAGCATTTTGCTGCATACAAAAAATACAACTCAATAACAAAGACACTACCTCAAAGTAAAAGGCTGCAAAAAATCTTCCAAGAAAATGGTCCCAAGAGAAAAGCTGCAGTTTCCATACTAATACCCAACAAGTTATCAAGTGAGATGAGGAAGGACATTTCATATTCACCAAAAGAAAAATCCACCAAGAGAAAGTCTCAATTATGAACATCTATGCCGCAAATGCAAGGGCACCCACATTCATAAAACAAACTTTACAAAAGCTCAAAACACATATTTAACCCACACAATAATAGTGGGAGACTTCAACACTCTACTCTCACTAATGGAAATGTCCTTGAAAAAGAAACTAAATAGAGACACAATAAAGGTTATGAACCAAATGGATTTAACATTTATCTACAGAACATTTCACCCTAAAATAAAGAATATACCTTCTTCTTAGCACCTCATGGTACCTTCTCAAAAATTGACCATATAATCAGACACAAAACAAGACTCAACAAATACAAGAAGATTGAAATAATCCCTTGAATCCTATCAGATCAGATCGCCACAGACTAAGGCTGTTCTTCAAAAATAACAAAAACAACAAAAGCCCACATACACATGGAAGCTGAACAACTCTCTACTCCATGATAACTTAGGGAAGAAATAAAAAAAAAAAAAAATTAAAGGCCTTTTTGAACTTAATGAAAATGAGGGCACAACATACCCAAATGTATTGGACAAAATGAAAGCTGTACTAAGAGAAAAACTCATAGTTTCCATAAATAAATTGCACTAGCAGCTTAATAACATGTCTGAAAGCTCTAGAACTAAAAGAAGCAAATATTCCCCAAATGATTAGAGAGAAGGAAATAATCAAACTCAGGGCTGAAATCAACCAGGTAGAAACCAAGAGAACTATACAAAGAATCAAAACCAGGCACTGTTTCTTTGAGAAATTATCAAGATAGACAAACCCTTAGCCAGACTAATCAGAGGGCATAGAGAATGTATCCAAAATAACAATATCAGAAAAAAAGGAGGAGGTATAACAATAACCAAAGAAATTCAAAAATCATCAGATCCTTCTACAAAAGCCTATACTCGATAAAATTTGAAAATCTTGATGAAATGGTTAATATTCTAGACAGATACCAGATACCACAGTTAAATCAGGATCAGATAAACCATCAAAATAGTCTACTAACCCTCAATGAAATAGAAACATTCAATACATACTCAACTAACAATAGATACTCAACTAACTTTGGCCTTTGTGTATTTCCTGAAGGTGATATTGTTAATTGTTGACAAACAGGACTGTATTATTATTTAAAACAATCTTTGGTAGCTAATTATTTTTTATCAATTAACTTATTTATTCACTTTACATCCCAATTGCAGACCCCACCTCTCATCTCCTTCCAATCCCACCCATAAAAGTCTTTCCTCCCATCACTCTCTCCCATTCTAGGCAGAGAAAGAGAAGCCTCTCTTGGGTGTCATCCTGCCCTGGGATATCTAGTCTCAGCAGGTCTAAGCACATCATCTCCTACTGAAACCTAACCAGGTAGTCCCATTAGAGGAAGGACATTTAATGGCATGCAACACAATCAGACAAAGCAACCCAACTCCAATTGCTAGGGCACCTAAATGAAAACCAAGCTTCACATATGCTACAAAAGTATGAGAGGCCTAGTTCCAGTGGCCCCTGCATTCTCTCATTTTCCCAGGTTATTTGTCTGTGTAGGTCTTCTTGTGGTGTCCTTTACCCCTCCGACACAGTGAATTGTATCATCCACTCTTCCACAAGAATCTGCGAGTTCCACCTAATGTTTGGCTGTAGGTCTCTGCATCTGTTTCCATCAATTGCTAGATGAACCCTCTCAAGAGATAGTTCTGTGAGGGCTCTGCCTCACTCAGAATCATATTTTCTCATTTTATCCTTTTGCCTTCAGATTTTGTGATGTTCTTGTTTTTAATAGCTGAATAATATTTCTTTGTTTGGATGTACCACATTTTTGTTATCTATCCCTTTGTTCAGGGACACCTAGGTTGTTTCTAGTTTTGAGCTATTATAAATAAAACTGCTATGAACATAGTTGAACAAGTGTCCTTGTGGTATGGTAGAGCATTTTTTGGGTATATACCCAGGGATAGAATAGCTTAGTCTTTGGGTAGAACTATTCCCAATTTTCTGCAAAACTCCCAAGTTGATTTCCAAAGAGGCTGTATCAGTTTGGACTACTAGAAATGTAGGAGTGTTTCCCTTACTCCACATCCACACCAGAATGTGCTGTTACTGGAGTTTTGGTCTTAGCCACTCTGACAGGTGATTTCCCTGATGACCAAAGACACTAAAATTTTTTTGTTTCTTGACCATTAAAGATTTTGTTATTGAGAAATCTTTGTTTAGGTATACACCTTATTTCTAATTGTGTCTCTTTATTTGCAGGTCTCTATAGAAGTCCAGTGGCCATGAAGAACATGGTATACCTGGAAGAAGAGCTGTGGATGGAATAGGATGGGCAGGTGAGAAAATAAGAAGCCAAGACAAAAGTTCTGATCAAGGCTCAAAACTTTAATTTTTAGCTCTGTGTTTTTATAGGCAAAACCCAAAGACCTATTTGTTTCAGTTAAAAAGTTAGCTCAGTAGGTGTCCAGCTCTTCAAAGCTCAGGTAGGAAGATGCATATGCAGCTAGGCCTGGGAATGACTCCACCCAGGTTGTAAAAACCATCTAAGACTAGTTTAGTCAACTCAAGGCTCGGGGAAGGGCACAGGTATCCAATTTTTTGAGTTCTTTATATATTTTGGATAATAGTATTCTGTTGTATGTAGGGTTAGTGAAGACTTTTTCCATTCTGTAGGTGACTGTTTTGCTCTATTTAATGGTGTCCTTAGCCTTATAAACAATTTTCAGTTTCATGAAGTCCCATTTTTAAATTGTTGATCTTAGAGCCTGAGCTATTAGTGTTCTATTGAGGAAGTTGTCTTTGTGCCAATGTGTTCAAGGCACCTTCCCATTTTCTCTTCCATTAGATTTAGTGTGTGAGGATTTATGTTGAGGTCTTTGATCCACTTGGACTTCAGTTTTGTGCAGAGTGATAGATATGAGTCTATTTGCATTATTCTATATGCTGACATTCAGTTAGACTAGCACCATTTATTGAAGATGTTTTGAATTTGCCTTGTCAAATATTAAGTGTCTATAGGTATGTGATTTTATTTTCTAGGTCTTCAGTTCTGTTCCATTATGTACCTGTCTGTTTTCATGACAATACCATAATACCATGCAGTTTTTGTTACTATTTCTTTGTAATATAGCTTGAAATCAGAGACGTTAATCCCTCTAGAAGTTCATTTATTGTTTAGGATTGTTTTATTTTCTTGTTTGTTTGATTTTCCATGTGAAACTGAGAATTATTCTTTCAAGATCCGTGAGCAATTGTGCTGGAATTTTGAGGGGAATTGCATTGAACTTGCAGGTTGCTTTTCATAAGATGACCATTTTTACTATATTAATCATACTGAGGCATGAGCATGGGAGATGTTGCCATCTCCTCATATCTTCTTCAATTTTTTTCTTCAGAGACTTGAAGTTCTTGTTATACAGGTCTTTCACTGCTTGTTTAGAATTATGCTAAAGATATTTTATATTATTTGTGGTTATTATAATGCGTGTTTTCTCCCAATATCTTGTAGAAATTTTGGTGTTACTTATGTATACTATCATGTAATCTGCAAATAGCAATACTTTGATTTCTTTCTTTCCATTTTGCAGCATCTTGACCTCCTTTAGTTGTCTTATTGCTCTAGTTAAAACTTGAAGTACTCTATTGAATAGATTTGGAGAGAGTGGGCAACCTTGTCTTGTCAATGATTTTAATGTATTGTTTGAAGTTTCTCTTCATTCAATTTTGTGTTGTCTATTAGCTTGCTATATATTGCTTATATTATGATTTGGTATGAATTTACTTCCCTAATTTTTCCAAGACTTTTAAAATGAAGTCGTGTTGGATTTTGTTAAAGATTTTCTCAGCTTCTAATGAAATGATCATGTGATTTTTTCTTTCAGTTTATGTACTGTTTTACATTGTTGGGTTATCATACATCGAACCGACTAATATCCCAGGATGAAACTTACTTGATCATGGTGGATGATGTTCTTGATTTTCTCTTGGATTCAATTGACCTGTACATTATTGAATATTATTGCATCAATATTCATGAGAGAAATTGGTCTGAATTTCTCTTTCTGTGCTGAATCTTTGTGTGGCTTAGCTATCAGGGTGATTGTGGCTTCATAAAATGAGTTTGGGAATATTCTTTCTGTTTCGATTTTATGGAATATTGTAAGGAGTATTGATACTAGTTCTTCTTTGAAAGTCTGGTAGAATTCTGTTAAAAGAATCTGCACCTGAGCTTTTAATGGTTGGATGATTTTAATGAGTTCTTCCATTTCCTTAGAGTTTATGGGATTTATTTAGGTCGGCTACCTGATTTTGATTTAACTTTGGTAAGTTGTATCTGTCTAGAAAATCATCCATTTCATTTAGATTGTCTGATTGGAGTACAGTCTTTTGAAGTAAGACCTACTGGTTCTTTGAATTTCCTCAGTGTCTGCTGCATATCTCCCTTTTCATTTCTGATTTTGTTAAATTGGATAATGTCTCTTTGCCTTTAAGTTAGTTTGACTAAGTGCTTGTCTATCCTGTTGATTTTCTCAACAAAACAAAACAAAACAGCTCTGGTTTTGTTGATTCTTTGTATTGTTCCCTTTGTTTCTATTTTTCTTTTATTTTCTAATTTTTTTTTTATTTACATTCCAAATCATTTCCCCTTTCCCGTTTCCTCCCTCCCCGAAAGTCCCATAGGCCCCCTTCCCTCCCTCTTTTCTCCATTCAACCTCCTCTCGTTTCTCTGTCCTGGCGTTCCACTACATCCAGTCTTTCCAGGACCAAGGATCTCTCTTTCCATCTTCTTAGAAATCTATTGATATGAGAATTGTGTCTAGGGTATTCCTAGATTCTGGGTTAATATCCCCTTATCAGTGACTGCATACCATGTGTGTTCTTTTGTGATTGGGTTACCTCACTAAGGAAGATATTTTTAAGTTCTGACCATTTGCCTAGGAATTTCGTGAATTCATTGTTTTTAATTGCAGAGTAGTATTCCATTGTGTAGATACACCACATCTTCTGAATCCATTCCTCCTTTGAGGGACATCTGGGTTCTTTCCAGCTTCTGGCTATTATAAATAAGGCTGCTATGAACATAGCGGAGTATGTGTCCTTATTGCATGCAGGTAAAGCCTCTGGGTATATGCCCAGGAGTGGTATAGCCGGATCCTCCGGGAATGTCATGCCCAGTTTTCTGAGAAACCGCCAGACTGCTTTCCAGAGTGGTTGTACCAGCTTGCAATTCCACCAGCAGTGGAGGAGTGTTCCTCTTTCTCCACATCCTCGCCAACAACTGCTGTCTCCTGTGTTTTTCGTCTTAGCCATCCTGACTGTTGTGAGATGGAATCTCAGGGTTGTTTTGATTTGCATTTCCCTAATGACTAAGGATGATGAACATCTCTTTAGGTGCTTCTCAGCCATTAGATATTCTTCAGGTGAGAACTCTTTGTTTAGCTCTGTACCCCATTTTTTAATAGGGTTACTTGCCTCTCTGGAGTTTAACTTCTTGAGTTCTTTGTATATATTGGATATTAGCCCTCTGTCGGATGTAGTTGGTTGCCGCTCTGTCTTTTTGATAGTGTCTTTTGCCTTGCTAAAACTTTGTAATTTAATGAGGTCCCATTTGTCTATTCTTGATCTTAGAGCATAAGCTATTGGAGTTTATTCCTAAATTTGATTATTTCCTGCTGTCTATTCCTCTCAAATGTGATTGTTTTTCTTCCCTAGACTTTTCATGTGTACTTTGTTTTGTTTTGTTTATTTTATTTTCTATATTCTTTATTTGCATTCCAAATGATTTCCCCTTTCCCAGTTCCCCCCCTCCCTGAAAGTCCCATAAGCCCTCTTCCCTCTCCCTGTTCCTCATTCAACCCTCTCCTGCTTCTCTGTCCTGATATTCCCCTACACTGCTGCCAACAAGTCTTTCTAGGACCAGGGGCCTCTCCTTCCTTCTTCTTGGGAGTCAATTGATATATGAATTGTGTTTTGGGTATTACAAGCTTCTGGGCTCCTGTTATCCTCATTCCTCAATTATGGTGTCACACAATAGATATCAAGAATCAATCTCTCTCTCTCTCTTTCTCTCTTTGTCTCAAGACAGAGTTTCTCTGTGTAATTCTGGGTATCCTCTAACTTGCCATGAATCAGAGTTCTGCCTATCTCTGATTTCTGAGGACTGGGATTAAGGTGTGTGCCATCACTTTCTTTTTTTTTTTTTTTTTTTTTTTCGGTTTTTCGAGACAGGGTTTCTCTGTGTAGTCCTGGCTGTCCTAGAACTCATTCTGTAGACCAGGCTGGCCTCAAACTCTGCCTCTGCCTCCCAAGTGCTGGGATTAAAGGCATGCGCCACCACCGCCTGGCTCCACGTGGTATTCTTCATGTCCACAATGGCATCAGCCGCGATGATACAATTTTTTTGTTGTTGTTTTTTTTTTGTTTTTTTGTTTTTTTTGGTTTTTCGAGACAGGGTTTCTCTGTGTAGCCCTGGCTGTCCTGGAACTCACTTTGTAGACCAGGCTGGCCTCGAACTCAGAAATCCTCCTGCCTCTGCCTTCCAAGTGCTGGGATTAAAGGCGTGTGCCACCACCGCCCGTGCCATCACTTTCTTGACAGAATGTCTTGACATTATTTGAAGGAATGTAGACTACGAGAATATTAGGCAGAGATATAATTTCTTAAATTGACACTGCAAGAATTCTTAAATATGCTGAGTTTTCTTATATAAAGAAGTTGTTGACTAGCTCAGGAGCTATCACACATTTGTTTTCAATACTGTAAAGCTCAACATAAGTTTCACTTCTATTTTGATATATTTTCTCTATAGCTTTTTGAGCTGTGTGTGTTTCTGTGTGTGTGTATTTTATTGAAAATTTTCATATTATATATTCTGATCACTGATCCCCCATCCCTAACTTTTCAAAGATTCTTCTATTTCTCTACCCACCTATTTCCTTCCTTCCTTCCTTCCTTCCTTCCTTCCTTCCTTCCTTCCTCCCTCCCTCTCTCCTTCCCTCCCTTCCTTTCTTTCTTTCCTTTTGTCTTTCTTTTTTCATTCCTTTCCTTCATGTATTCCTCCTCCCTACCTCTTTCTTTCTTTCTTTCTTTCTTTCTTTCTTTCTTTCTTTCTTTCTTTCTTTCTTCCTTTCTTTCTTTCTTACTGTCTTTCTTTTGCTCTCTCTTTTACAAGCTGTATGGAACAAAACAACAGAAAAAACAAAAAAAGTTATAAGAAACACACACACACACACACACACACACACAGAGAGAGAGAGAGAGAGAGAGAGAGAGAGAGCACAAAAATGTAAGATCAGAAAACATACAAAGAAAGAAACAGTAGATCAACAACAAAGAAAGCCATACCAGATAAAAGTCTACAAAACCACCATAGAGATCTTTTCATGTTGACTGCCTACTTAAGGGCAAGGGGCCTACCCTAAAGCATGATTAATATACACAGTGAGATTCCACATGGAAAAAGTAATTTTTCCTTTGTAAGTAGTATAAGTTGCAGATAGCTTTTTGATTAAAAGAATGGGAGTGTATGTCTAGCTCTTCCTCTCAGTGCTTAGACCTCATTTGGCTTGAGACTATGCAGGCTATGTGTATGGTATCACAGTCTCTGTGAATTCATATATATATCAGTCTGTGTCTGGAAAAAAAAAACAAACACTATTGTTGTGCTAAAGAACCATAGCAATAAAAATGACTCCTAATAATATTCTGCTATCCTCACAGAGCAGTACCTCGCTCAGTATCATCAAGAAGCTTCCTTTGCAGTAGATGAGAACTAACACAGATATCAATGTGAGAGTGTGAGACTTTGGGGTGCCTTCATCAAAACTGTACCCTCAGTGTTCAGAGAGCTATGTGGAAGAGGGGCAGCAAGATAGTAAGAGAAAAATTATGAGTAAGTCCAAGGAAACTGTACTACTTCATTCTAGGTATTTAGACATTTTCAACATCATATATGTTAATATTTTAATGCAATTTTCTTTTAAAATATTTTTATTAAGTCTTTGAGAATTTTTGTTCATAGCATTTTGGTCATATTTAACCTCTTCTCTTATTACCCTCCCAGTTCCGACCTCATTCCATATCCACATGTGTGTCCTCACTCATTTTATTTTCAAACCCATTGAGTGCAATTAAAACTGCCTATATACTCTTGGGTATGTTGCTAACCACAGGAGCTAGTTAGAATTATTGTGGACATATTCTTAACCAATAGCAGCAACAAAGCAATCTTATGGCAGCTACTAATCCTATAGCTTCATCCCTTACTATGAATCACTGAAAAGATGTTTTACTCCTACTAAAGTGTAGAACTATCTCATCAGTGTTCCAAGAATTAGAGCACAGACTAGATCACACTAAAATTGCAAGCTCTCGGCTTCTGTGCCTTGGAGATTGTTGAGCAGAGAGTACCTTGCTATCACAGTAAGAGTGTTTTTTGCTGGGGTTTTGGTAGGTAAATCATTGTGAGCTCTTTCTTCTTTGAGCTGATTTAAATTTTCTTTATTATATTCATGTAATGTATAGCTCATTGATTTGTAAATATTTGTAAATACTATATAGCAGGTTTGTTTCTATTCATGTCATAATTTCTATATTTTGTGGAACAGTTAGCTATTCTGTCCTGCCAATATTTTTCTCTAAGGATTTTCCAAGGAAAGAAAGCAGCTTGAGGAGTGATTGATTTCTCTTTTTTATTAAATATAATCTTCATTTACATTTCAAGTGGTAAAGCATTTCCCAGTTTTCCCCCTCCCCAAAACCCTCCAACACCTCTTCCCACTCCCTGCCTCCAAGTATATATCCCTCCAACCGACCCACTCCCACCTCCTACCCCCCCCCTCAATTTCCCCTTGTTGGGACATCTATTTAGTCTTCATCTGACCAAGGACCATGCCTCCCACTGATGACCAACAAGACATTCCTCTGCCACATTTTTGGCTGGAACCGTGTGTACCCCTTGGTTTATGATTTAGTCCCTGAGAGTTCTGGGGCATCTGGGTGGCCAACATCATTGTTCTTCCCTGGGGCTGTAAACCCCTTCAGCTCCTCTGGACCTCCCTCCAATTCCTCCATTGGGGACCAAACTCCCAGACCAATGGTTAGCTGCTAGCATCTGCCTCTGTATGTGTAAGGCTCTGGCAGGGCCTCTCAGAAGACAACCATGGCATGCTCCTTTTGATATGGGCTTCTTGCCGCTTATAGTAGTGTTGGGGTTTGGTGACTGTTTATAGGGTGAATCCCCAGGTAGGGCAGTCTCTGGGTGGCTTTACTTCAGTCCCTGCTCCACACTTTGCCTCCATTATTGCTCCTGTAAGTATTGATTTCTTAATTTGAATTTGTTTCAAGTGTTCTAACTGCTAACCTGTGGTGACCTATCCTTTCCTTCCAATGGGATAGTGTTGGTGTGGAGCCACCTAACATGTTAAAGGAAAGATTATTTTCCTGTTAGAATGTCTCAAGAGATTCTGAAACCTAAGTTATGCTAAAGCTGGAAATGTCTCAGTTCATATTTAGCCCTTGAAATGTCAATTGTTTGTGTCTATCCATCACTGCTTATAAAAGTTTTGGAATATCTTAAATTTTTTAAGATGTGAGAATGGAGAAAAGGATGCATTGTCTTAAGTAGGAAATGTTTTATGGGGGATTTTGGAATGAGAAAATCATCAAAGAGATCTGATCATATTGATGAAAAAAATCTCATGTCAGTTTTGAAAGAGGTAACCTCTTTCAGATTTTCCTTTGTTAGTGTAAGCCATTAATAGCTAAATTCATTGATGTTACTGTCAGTCCTTACAGCAAAGTTCTCATGATGGAATGAAAGGAGAAAATCCACCATCCTAAATGTGCTTACTGTGTTACTTAATTATCATATATTTCACCCAATACAGACTTTAAAGTTAATTGTCTAAATAGGTCAATTTTTATAGTTTTTACTAGCATAATATCGTTGTTCTTTATGAGAATATTTTCACAGAGGGTAGGAATATTCAGATACTTTATAATGTAACTATTAGAATAGGAGTCAAGGGGTTTTATATCTGTCCATAAATGTTTTTACAGGTTTGTATAAACCAATCATCCTTTCTATAGGTGAGAATGATTTCTGTATCAAAGTCAAACTCAGGATATCAAGTATTGAAAGAGAAGCCTGGGGATAATAAAATATTCTTATAATATTACTGAACAGAGTCAGTGGCTTAAGAGTCTTATTGGCAATTTCTGAATTAAAAAATAATCTTAAGATGTTACAAAAGATTAATTGGCATGTACATCTTATGTTATATCCATTGTTACAATGTGATTTTTGTTTAATTTTTACAAGGTCAAATGATAGTAATAAATGTTATTGCATGTATAACAATAGAAAATTTCATTTTTCACCTCATTTATAGTTATTGTCATTTATCATCCCATTTATTGTTACTGTATTTTATATTATTATAACCAGAAAGTATAATTATTTTGGTTTATTAGCTAATGTACTTTTATTATAGAATGTACTAAAATATAGGGAAATAAATATAAAATGTGTTTGGGAAACTTGATATGTAATTTTCTTGTGAACCTTAAAATGATCCAAGGAAATTTTTTTGTGACATATATAAACAGTCATTATATGCAATGACCAAGATTCATAAAATTACTATTTTAAATTACAATGATCATTTGCTATGTTACATTATTTATTAAATAAATTTTCTAGAAGAATGTTAATCCTTTATGATTAAGTAAAAAAAAACATAGTAACATGGTTTTTATAGCAATCAAATCCTTAGATGATATGTCCTCTGATCTAAGTACTCTAGCATAACTTTTAAATGCAGTTTAGAGACAAACTCCTTGAAATTTAATGTGAAATATAAAAAGAACAAAGTCATTTGAGATCTTCAGGACAGAATGTAAATGACAATTGTTGGGACAAAATGAATAATAGTTATGAGATGGATGTTCCTGGAGCAGAGCTATTTGAGACTTATATAGATAATATTGTAAAAATAGTTCCCAGAAAATAGCACCCAACTCAAAGAACAGACTACATTAGTTGATACACACAGATTCATTTTCAACCAAGTGTATGGATTTCTTAACAACCTTCTTTTGTCATTTCTGATATCTGTAAAAAATAGTATTTTAAATAAGAAGTCTAAGTATATTAATGAACTTGGAACTTTTGTTTGCTCTTAGGTCATGACAACAAACCTATTAGCTGTGGGCTCAACAAAACAAACTAAAGGGCAATATTGTTATGAAGACGTCAATGGTATACCATAAAAGAGTGATTTGTTAGATGTTTGTTAAAAATTACTTGGTATTCACATTTAGACAATGTGGATGAAGATGCGATAAAATGATTCTTGGCCATGTTTACTGTTTCATGGCAGGTGTTATCCTGAGTTCTTATCAACAAAACCACT
This sequence comes from Tokudaia tokunoshimensis, assembly GCA_036184795.1. NCBI lineage: Eukaryota > Metazoa > Chordata > Mammalia > Rodentia > Muridae > Tokudaia > Tokudaia tokunoshimensis. The sequence continues at coordinate 64,028,463 of BTHU01000004.1, read as the reverse complement.
CCTGATTAATTGGAACCAATTAAATGGGAAAGAGCAACAATGTGACAGAGTTTATCCTGCTGGGCCTCACTCAGGATCCTGCTGGGAGAAAGGCATTGTTTGTCATGTTTTTACTCATCTACATTGTGACCTTGGTGGGCAACCTACTTATTGTGGAGACAGTGATTGCCAGTCCCTCCTTGGGCTCACCAATGTACTTCTTCCTTGCTTCTCTGTCTCTCATGGATGCTGTTTATTCCACTGCCTTCTCACCCAAGTTGATTATGGACTTAATCTGCAACAGAAGAACAATTTCAGTTTCAACTTGCATTGGCCAGCTCTTTGTAGAGCACTTATTTGGTGGTGCTGAGGTCTTTCTTCTGGTATTCATGGCTTACGATCGATATGTGGCCATCTGTAAACCCCTCCATTATATGACCATCATGAATCGCCAGGTTTGCATTCTGCTATTAGTGGCAGCCTGTGCTGGAGGGTTTGGCCACTCTTTGGTTCAAGTTATCGTTGTTTACAACCTCCCTTTTTGTGGTCCAAATATCATTGATCACTTTATCTGTGACATGTACCCATTACTGGGCTTAGCATGTACTGACACTTACTTAACCGGGCTCACTGTTGTGGCCAATGGTGGAGCAATTTGTATGACAGTCTTTATTCTCCTCCTTGTCTCCTATGGAATCATTCTAAACTCTCTTAAGACTCATAGTGAGGAAGGGAGACGCAAAGCACTTTCCACCTGCAGCTCCCACATCATAGTGGTTGTTCTCTTTTTTGTTCCCTGTATTTTTATGTATGTTAGACCTGTCTCCAACTTTCCTATTGATAAATCCCTAACTGTAGTTTATACAGTTATCACCCCTATGTTGAATCCTTTAATATACACTCTGAGAAATGCAGAGATGAAAATCTGTATGAAAAAACTTTGGTGTGAAAGATTAACTATGGAACGAATAAGAATGTTTCCTCATTGAACACATACTAATTCCAATGCTACAAATAGGCAATAAGTTCTAACAAAGGTTGATGCAACATACCCCTGGAATTCTTTAGGTTTGCTTTTCTTTATTCAAAGCTACTGAAAAAGAGAATCAATTTTTATTGAGATTTGAAGTAATCTAATAGAGAATTACTTGAAGACAATAATAAAGATTTTTGCATATTATACATAATGAGAGAACTAAGCTAATTTTGTATTTTTTAACTAATTTTCAATAGGATATAGAAAATGAGTTTATTATTTTCTAAGCTGTCACTGAATCAATATTCTGAAGTTTATGATCATCTACTTTCATGAGAAACTAATGAGAGCAATACCTCAATAAAGTTTTAGAAAGGAAAGAGGTTCTCTAATATAATCATTTATAATTTGATCTGCATGGCAGATTTTTATTCCTGCCCAGTTTGGAGATTCATTGTGTTTCCTGGCCCAGTGTATACACATTTTCCATCTCATATACGTTAATGCTAGATCATACTGTGAAGAGCTAAAGACATGAATACTTTTGCTCTATGAAATACAGTTGAAGATATCACCAGGTTACAGGAATTGATGACAGAATAGTTGTTATTTGAAAACCATGGTATACCAAGTTATGATCTCATTTTTGTTGTCCTTTACTCATTACCATGTATGAGTTTTCAGTTTTAATAAGAATAAGTCTATGTCATTATTTATTCATGATATTAAAGAAATCAATAAAATAAACATGATTAATGTAAGCAGTGTTTATGCTAAATGTGTATTTTATTTGAATTTTTTAATTATAGATTTAACATTTCAATTTTAGAAGTTTTTCTCAATCTACAGCTATGTTGGATCATCTATACCCTAGATATAATATATTTTATTACCTATAGTCCTAATTCTGTTATTGGGAAAATGAAGTTATGTAGAATAAGGTTAGCAATCTAAGGTGCAATGATTTATTTTCTTTGCTTGTCTCATATATTACATCCTAGCCAGTTTCCCATCTCTTCACCCCTCCCAGTGCCCTTCAACCCTAAGCCTTCTCTCTCCTACAGATATATTCCTACAAATCTATTCCTCTTCTCTTTCTCTTCAGAAAAGTGAAGGCCTCCTAGGGATATAACTGAAACATGGCATAACAACTTAACAATAAGTCCTCATATCAAGACTGGACAAGACAACCCAGTAAGAAGAAAACAATTCTGAATGTAGGCAAAGAGTAAGAAACAACACCCATCCACACTGTTAGAAGTTCCACAAAAACACCAAGCTACTCAACCATAACATATGTGTAGAAGACCTAGGTCAGACCTATAAAGGCTACCCACTCTTCAGTTTATTCTCTGTAATCCCCTATGAGTATTAGTTAGTTGATTCTGTGGGTTTTCTTGTGGTGTCATTGATCACAATAGCTTCCACAATCCTTCTTTCCCCTTTTGTATCTAGGATCACAGAGCTCTCCCTAATGTTTTGCCATAGGTGTCTGCATCAGCTCCCATTAGCTACCAGAGGAAGTCTATCTGATGACAAGTGGGGTACGCTCTTGACTGTGGGTCTAGCAGAATACCCTTGACTTTTTAATTTTATTTAATTTTCTTTTATTGCCAGTCATATTTGTTTTTATCTTCTGTTTCTGGGCTATCCAGGGTGTAAGTTTGGTATTATGCTTGTATTGTAATGTTAAATACTGTCTCCCAAGGCCTGGTTCCCCTGAGGGACAAGAGTCTGATATCACATGATCATTTATCTTGCCCTCCCTGTTATCCCTGATTGGTGAATAAAGATATCTGCAGCTAATAGCTGAGCAGAAGAGAGATAGTCACTGTTCTTGGGTTCCTGTGCTTAGGGTCTGAGGAGGCTACAAGGGGGAGAGAAAAGAGATAGGAAGAAGCCACCATGGTATGAGGTATGAATACATGGCCATGAGGGATGGCCGGTTCCAGTTTAGAACAGCACAGATGGAACATAGTAAGTTATAATTCACAGTTATTGATGGGGAAATAGATTGTAATGGCATAGAGCATGGATATCTGCCCAGATCTAGTGCTGGACAAGGCTTACTATGAGAATTAAAGTAGATTGATTCCCAATTTCCTGAGAAATTGATATATTGATTTCTATAGTGGCTGTACAAGTTTGTTCTCTGACCAGCAATAGAGGAATGTTCCACATGGTTTTAGTACAGAATTTTACCAAATTTACAAAGAAGGGTTAATGTCAGTTTTCCTCAAGTTATTATACAAAATAGAAACAGAAGGAATAGTGCCAAATTCATTTTAGGAGGCCAACTGTTGATCAAGGGGATATGTGTTTAATAGAAAGAAGTCAAAGTATTGTTATTTGCAGATGTTATGATAATATACATAAATGACCCCAAAACTTCTTCCAGGGATCTCCAATAGATAATATATACCTCTAGTGAATTGGCTGGATACAAGAATAACTAAAAAGAATAAATAAATCCATAGCCTTTCTATACACAAATGACAAAGGGACATATAAGATAAGGGAAACAACATCCTTCACTGTTGAAGAAAATATTTATTTTCAATTAGGGGCTTCTACTCTGCCCTCTCAATTTGATTTTTCAATTCCCAAATAAATGACACATACGACCTTTAGTTTGATTATTTATTTATTTATTTATTTATTTATTATGTTTTGCCGTACTTTATTTTCCTCTTTAAATGTGCTTACATATATTATTTAGGAGCTATTAACTACCTAGAAATAGTTTTTGGTTTGAGGATGATTGCATGTATTAGACACTTGTCCAATAGTGTATATAATTCACTTGTCATATTTAGTACAAAGCACATTTTCAGTAATGCCATCGAATTTCAGAAATTTAGTATTGAATAATATAGCATTTTTTATTTTCTTTTTTCTCTATGTTTTTAAATTTACATTCTGAATGATTTCCCTTTTCACAGTTTAGTTTATAAGAAGAATTTATCAGAAATAAAGCTGGACAGATATCTATCCTTTATGTCACTAATATCTATTTTCTTATGAATAACCCTGAGTTATTACTTACTATGGTCCATCTGGACTGCTCTTAACTCCATTGGCCAGTCCTCCTGGTCAAGATTTTAAGGTCTTTACCCCATGGCATCTTCTCCTCTCTCCACCTTCCCCTCTTCTCAAAGTCCCTGTAACCTCAAGCACAGGAACCCCAAACCCTGACTATGTGTCTTCTTCCAGCTATTTGTTGTCAATATCTTTATTTATTCACTAGTTTTAAATTAAGGAGAAAGGGATTCCTGTGAGCAACCAGGTCTTGGGGGCTAGTATTTATCATGACAATATCATGACAAGAGAAATTCTCAACACTTCACAATAGCCACAAATACTATAAAATATGTCGAGGTAACTCTAAACAAGACAGTGAAAAACATTGATGGCAAATACAAGGAATTCAATCAGACTAGTTGTGAGGGGTCATTGAGGCTGTGACAGGTTTTGAGAACAATCAGACTTTTTATACCTTTATCAGAAAGAAAATGTAATGGCTATTGCCAGGATTGATACAGTTTTAGTAGTAGGATACAATGAAGTTTGAAAACTACACAGCATGCATAAGAGTTGTCTAAAACAAATTGTCCTGTCTAGCTTCAATGTTTTCTTGACTTCTGAAGGAACATCATTGAAGCACAAAGTGACCAGAACACTTGACTGCTTGAGGAAGTGCGTAAGTTCCTGAGGAACTGGAAGGTACATAGTACCTAGGAGCCATGGACTCTAACCTAAAGAACTTAAGATGTATGCTTCTCAAGGCAACTAGGTCAAACTAACTTCATGGTACCTTGCAAGGGAGAAGGGGATCAAAGGACAATCATGTCATTTAATAAGTGAACATTACTAGAAAATTTTCTTAGTTATTAGATGCATGTCTCTTGGGCAGAGAATCCCTCTCAGATATGCAGACATCAATTCAGTTAATGTAGAAACTATGTATTTGTATTATTATTATTCTTTTACAGTTTAATTACTATAATATACTGGTGGTAAATAAAACTAACATGGACATAGCTTTATGATAGAGTATGTGGGTAGGATATGTGGGACCCTAGTTCAATCTTAAGTACTATAAAAATAAAACCAAACTAACATAGCTGGAAATGGTAGCATGTATTTGAAATCCCAGAACCTGGGAAGTGGAAGCAGATGAATCATGAGTTCAATGTCATCCTACATAAGCTCCAGTATCAAAAATGAAAACAATTAACAAAAATGTTATATATTTGAAAGACAGAAACAAGGAGTATATGAATTTGTTTGGAGGGAGAAAAAAGAGGATAAATATAATCCCCAAAATAAAAGAAACACCTAAAAGAAAATGAAGAGAAAGAGAAAGAAAGAAAACCACCACCAACACCAAAACCAACAACAATAACCATTAAACTAAAAAATTCCAGAGGATCTATTCCCATCAGACATTATTAGGAGACTTGCAAATGTCCCGAGTAGCCACCAAATGTTACATCATATAACTAATCATTAGGAAAATGTAAATGATAGCTAGAAGCAGATGTCATTTCATATCTTTCAGAAGAGTTGTTCTCTAAAGGCAAAATGTCTGGACTTGGTGGTATAAGCCTGTTATTCGAGAATTTGGGAGATGGAAACAAGAGTATTACAAGTTGAAAACCAGACAGAGCCCCATGGTAGACTCCTTATAGATAAAAAATAAAAACAACAAAAAACCAAAACAACAACAACAACAATAACAACAAAAAACCCATAAATTGCATAAACCAAACCCAAAATAAAATGAATGTTAGAAAAGGGATGGAGAAAAATCCTTCTGCACTCTTCTTGGGGATATTGACTTATATAATTATTATAGAAATAAGTTAAGAGGTTCAAAAATGATAGAAAGAAGCCAAATTCAGATCCCAGTACCCATGTCACAACTCCTTTTTCTGGACTCCATTGACATCTACACTAACATGTATGTAAACTCACATGTAGACAGCCATGTAAATAATTAAAAGTAAAATATTCTTTAAGGATAAAAACACACTTATCATCAAAGAATCCTACTTCTGTGAATGTAGACAAACAAAATTTGAAAAATATTTCAAAGAACTAAGCATTTCCATATTTATTGTCGTGCTGTTTTTAACGATCAGCATATGTTCCTAGAAGAACAGATAAAGACAAAGTGATACTTACTCCATGGCACCCTATTCAGCCTTAAGAATGAAAGATACATAGCTAATTGTTACAATGTATATTAAACTTATATATTAAATCATATCTCATGTAATGCATGTTTTCACTTCTGTGTAATGTTTTTTTCTTTCTCCATTAATTTATTTATTCTGATTGAAGCCGTCCTCTTCTCCCAACCCATCCCCCTGCCCAGATGACTTCTTCCCCATCTTTCCTTCTCTTTACCTCTAAGAAGTGAGAATGCCACCTCCTCAGAGTCAACCAACCCTGGCACCTAAAGTTAATGCAGGACTAGGCAAATTCTCTCCCTCTGAGACCAGACACGCCAGCCTAGTTAGAAAAACAGGATCCATAGGCAGACAACAGTCAGGGTAAGTCCCCACTTGAGCTGTTGGGACCCACATAAAGACTAAGCAGCACATTTGCTACATATGTGTAGAGAGCCTAGGTCAAGCCCGTGTATGCTCATTGGTTGATTGTTCAGTCTCTGGGAGTCCCCAATGTCCAGGATAGTTGACTCTGTTTGTTTGTTTGGTAGGAGTTCCTATTCACTCTGGGTCTCTCAATCCTGATCCAAGAAGAGCTGAGTTTCTTCTGCCAGACTTTCCCAGGTCCCTGTAATGTTTGGTTGTGGGTCTCTACATCTGTTTTAGTCAGTTACTGGGTACAGTTTCTCAGAGGACAGTTATGTTAGGCTCCTATCTGCAAGCCTAACAGAGTATCATTCATAATGTCAGGGATTGCTTCTTGCTCATGTGATGGATCTCTTGGGCAAGTTATTTGTTAGCCATTCCCTCGGTCTCTGCTTCATCTTTGTCCTATCACTACTTGTAGGCAGGATAAACTTTGAATAGACAGTTTTGTGCTTGGGTTGGTAGCCTTATCCTAAAACTGGCAGCATTGCCTGGCTACAGGAGGTGGCTCCTTCAGGTTCCATATTCCTAGCTGCTTAGAGTCTTAGAATCACCCCAATAGACTCCCTAATACAAGGTGTTTGGCACATTCTAGATATGCACCCACCCCCAGGCAATTTCTGGTCACTCTCTTGGTCCTCTCTCACCTTCGCCACACAGTCCCCTTCCCATACCCTCTCTCACCCAGTTCCTTTTCTCCATTCACCTCCAATGACTATTTCATTTCTCTTTCTGAGTGAGATTTAAACATCTTCACTTGGGCCCTCCTGGTTATTGAGCGTCTGTGAGCCTATGCATTATAGTGTATCTATCCTGTATTTTATGGCTAATTTCCACTGGTTGTGATTTACCTCACTCAGGATGATATTTTCTAGTGCCATCCATTTACCTGAAAATTTTATGATGTTCTTGTTTTTAATATCTGAGTAGTATTCCATTGTGTAATAAACCAAATTTCATCTATTCTTCGGTTGAGGGGCATCTGAGTTGTTTCCACATAGGTTGGACCAGGAAAGAAAATCCTCCCATCACATAATAATGAAAACATTAAAATACAGAGCAAAGAAAGACTATTAAAAGCTACAAGGAAAAGGGACAAGTTCATGGAAAGTCAGAATTATCAAAATTATACCTTACTTTTAAACAGAGATTCTAAAACCCGAAAGGGCCTCGACAGATTTATTGCAGACTCTAAGAGACCACAGATGTCAGCCCATACTACTAGACCCAGCAAAATTTTCAGTCATGATAAATGGTCTAGGATGTTTAATAGACCTACAGAAGCAGAGCATAAACCCTGTCAGTTGGTAAAATATAATGTGAAACACTACAGTTATATTAACTGTATTAAGAAGAATAATTCTTGATTACAGTTGTGATGACTAATCTTGATAATCATCTTGATTACATATGAAAGAAACTAAACTTGAGCAGGTGGCAACATCTGTGAAGGATCTTCTTGACGGGATCACTTTGAAATGATAAGATACACCCTCAATCTTGACTACACCTGGATTGACTTCCATAAAAGGACATAGAAGAAGGAAACTTTTGCTTTTACATGTTTACTCTGAATCTTGCTGGCAAGTGAATTTATTCTACTACAGAGATATTCCTTCAACATTAGAGCTCTTTTCTTTAGAATTTCATACAGACTGAGAACCAGCTGAGATGTCCAGCACTGTGGACTGAACAACTACCAAATTCTTGTGCTTTCTATAGGAAGACAGCTATTATTGGACTAGCTAGACCACAGTCTGGAAGTTACTTCAATCAATCTACTTCTTTATTTTTCTTAATTTTATTTTCTAAGTTTTTTTTATTTATATTCAAAATCATTTCCCCTTTCCCGTTTCCTCCCTCCCCAAAAGTCCCATAAGCCCCATTTCCTTGCTCTTTCCCGATACAACCCCCTCTCGCTTCTCTGTCCTGGCATTCCCCGACATCCAGTCTTTCCAGGACCAGGGGTCTCTCCTTCCATCTTCTTAGAAATCTATTGATATGCGAATTGTGTCTAGGGCATTCTGAGATTCTGGGTTAATATCCCCTTATCAATGACTGCATACCATGTGTGTTCTTTTGTGATTGGGTTACCTCACTAAGGATGATATTTTCAAGTTCTGACCATTTGCCTAGGAATTTCGTGAATTCATTGTTTTTAATTGTAGAGTAGTATTCCATTGTGTAAATATACCACATCTTCTGAATCCATTCCTCCGTTGAGGGACATCTGGGTTCTTTCCAGCTTCTGGCTATTACAAATAAGGCTGCTATGAACATAGTGGAGCATGTGTCCTTATTGCATGCAGGTAAAGCCTCTGGGTATATGCCCAGGAGTGGTATAGCCAGATCCTCCGGGAGTGTCATGCCCAGTTTTCTGAGGAAACGCCAGACTGCTTTCCAGAGTGGTTGTACTAGCTTGCAATTCCACCAGCAAGGGAGGAGTGTTCGTCTTTCTCCACATCCTCGCCAACAACTGCTGTCTCTTGTGTTTTTGATCTTAGCCATTCTGACTGGTGTGAGATGGTATCTCAGGGTTGTTTTAATTTGCATTTCCTTAATGACTAAGGATGATGAACATCTTTTTAGGTGCTTCTCAGCCATTAGATATTCTTCAGGTGAGAACTCTTTGTTTAGCTCTGTACCCCATTTATTAATAGGGTTACTTGCCTCTCTGGAGTTCAACTTCTTGAGTTCTTTGTATGTATTGGATATTAGCCCTCTGTCGGATGTAGGGTTGATAAAGATCATTTCCCAGTTAGTTGGTTGCCGCTTTGTCTTTTTGACAGTGTCTTTTGCCTTGCAAAAACGTTGTAATTTAATGAGGTCCCATTTGTCAATTCTTGATTTTAGACCATATGATGTTGGAGGTCTATTCAGGAAATTCTCCCCTGTGCCCATATGTTCAAGCTTCTTCCCTAGTTTCCTTTCTATTAGTTTCAGTATGTCTGGTTTTATGTGGAGGTTCTTGATCCACTTGGAATTGAGCTTAGTGCAAGGAGATAAGAATGGGTCAATTTGCATTCTTCTGCATGTTGACCTCCAGTTGAGCCAGCACCATTTGTTGAAAAGGCTATCTTTTTTCCACTGGATGGTTTTAGCTCCGTTGTCAAAGATCAAGTGACCAGAGGAGTGTGGATTCATTTCTGGGTCTTCAATTCTGTTCCATTGATCTACATGCCTGTCACTGTACGAATACCATGTGGTTTTTAACACTATTGCTCTGTAGTACAACTTGAGGTCCAGGATACTGATTCCCCCAGAGGTTCTTTTACTCTTGAGAATAGTTTTAGCTATCCTGGGTTTTCTGTTATTCCAGATGAATTTTTGAATTGCTCTTTCTAACTCTAAGAAGAATTGAGTTGGGATTTTGATGGGGATTGCATTGAAGCTGTATATTGCTTTTGGCAACATGGTCATTTTTACTATATTAATACTGCCAATCCATGAGCATGGCAGATTTTTCCATCTTCTGAGGTCTTCTTCAATTTCTTTCTTCAGAGACTTGAAGTTCTTGTCATACAGATCTTTCACTTGTTTGGTTAGAGTCACACCAAGATACTTTATATGGTTTGTGGCTATCATGAAGGGTATCATTTCTCTTACTTCTTTCTCAGCCTGCTTATCCTTTGAGTATAGTAAGGCTACTGACTTGCTTGAATTGATTTTATATCCGGCCACTGAAATTGTTTATCAGCTGTAGGAGTTTTCTGGTGGAGTTCTTTGGGTCGCTTAAGTATACTATCATATCGTCTGCAAATAGTGATAGTTTGACTTCTTCCTTTCCAATTTGTATCCCTTTGATCTCTTTTTGTTGTCTAATTGCTCTAGCTAGAACTTCAAGTACTATATTGAAAAGTTATGGAGAGAGAGGGCAGCCTTTTCTAGTCCCTGATTTTAGTTGGATTGCTTCTAGTTTCTCTCCATTTAGATTGATGCTTGCTACCGGTTTGCTGTAAATTGCTTTTACTATGTTTAGATATGGGCCTCGAATTCCTGATTTTTCCAGGACCTTTAGCATGAAAGGATGCTGAATTTTGTCAAATGCTTTCTCAGCATCTAATGAGATGACCATGTGGTTTTTTTCTTTGAGATTGTTTATATAGTGGATTACATTGATGGATTTCCTTATATTGAACCATCCCTGCATCTCTGGGATGAAGCCTACTTGATTGTAGTGAATGATCATTTTTATGTGTTCTTGGATTCGGTTGGCAAGAATTAAATTGAATATTTTTGCATCGATATTCATAAGAGAGATTGGCCTGAGATTCTCTTTCTTTGTCGGATTGTAACTCCAGTTTCAGGGCATTCAACACCCTCTGGCCTCCACAGACATCTACGCCTGTGGTACACATAAACTCATACACACACATATACATAAAAATGAAAGTAAAACTTTAGAAATAAAATGGAAAACCAGATGTAATGTACGCCTTTTATCCCAGCACTTGAGAGGCAGAGATTCCATGATAAAACCAAATTTTCACAATATCTTTCCACAAACCCAGCCCTGTAAAGGATAATAGGTGGAAACCGCCAATACAGGGAGAGAAAACAACACCCTGGAAAAAATGAGATAGTAACCTTCTTGCTTCAAACCCAAAAGTAGATAACCACTCAAACATAAAGATAGCATCAAGAATGGCAGGTGGCAATAATCACTATGCCTTAATTTCTCTTAATATCAATCATCTCAATTCCCCAATAAAAAGACATAGACTAGCAGACTGGATACGTAAACAGGACCCAGCATTTTGCTGCATGCAGGAAGCGCACCTCAGTGTCAAAGACAAACACTACCTCAGAGTAAAAGGCTGGAAAACAATTTTTACAAGCAAATGGCCCCAAGAAACGAGGTGGAGTAGCCATCCTAATATCAGATAAAATTGATTTTCAACCTAAAGTCATCAAAAAAGACACAGAAGGACACTACATAATGATCAAGGGAAAAATCCACCAAGAAGAACTCTCGATTCTGAATATCTATGCTCCAAATGCAAGGGCACCCTCATTCGTAAAAGAAACTTTACTAAAGCTCAAAGCACACATCAAACCTCACACAATAATAGTGGGTGACTTCAACACCCCGCTCTCTGAAATGGATCGTTCAGGAAAGCGGAACCTAAACAGGGACACAGTGAATCTAATTGAAGCCTTGAACCAAATGGAACTAACAGATATATATAGAACATTTCATCCTAGAGCTAAAGAATACACCTTCTTCTCAGCACCTCATGGTACCTTCTCCAAAATTGACCATATAATTGGTCACAAATCAGACCTCAACAGATATAAGAAGATCGAACTAATCCCATGCCTCCTATCAGATCACTATGGAATAAGGGTGGTCTTCAATGGCAACCAAAACTTCAGAAAACCCATATACACATGGAGGCTGAACAATGTTCTACTCAATGATAACTTGGTCAAGGTGGAAATAAAGAAAGAAATCAAAGACTTTTTGAAAGTTAATGAAAATGAAGGCACAACCTACCCTAATTTATGGGACACAATGAAAGCAGTGCTAAGAGGAAAATTCATAGCCCTGAGTGCCGCCAAAAAGAAATGGGAGACAGCATACACTTACAGCTTAATGGCACACCTGAAAGCCCTGGAACAAAAAGAAGCAAATTCACCAAAGAGGAGTAGAAGTCAGGAAATCATCAAACTCAGGGCTGAAATCAATCAAGTAGAAACAAATAAAACCATACAAAGAATCAATGAGCCGGGCAGTGGTGGCTCACTCCTTTAATCCCAGCACTTGGGAGGCAGAGGCAGGAGGATTTCTGAGTTCGAGGCCAGCCTGGTCTACCAAGTGAGTTCCAGGACAGCCAGGGCTACACAGAGAAACCCTTTCTCGAAAAACCAAAAAAAAAAAATAAATAAATAAATAAATAAATAAAAAATAAAAAATAAAATAAAATAGAAAAGAATCAATGAAACGAGGAGTTGGTTCTTTGAGAAAATCAACAAGATAGATAAGCCCTTAGCCAGACTAACCAGAGGGCACAGAGACAGTATCCAAATTAATAAAATCAGAAACGAAAAGGGGGAGATAACAACAGAAACTGAGGAAATTCAAAAATCATCAGATCCTACTACAAAAACCTGTATTCAACACAACTAGTAAATCTCGAGGAAATGGACAATTTCCTAGACAGATACCAAATACCAAAATTAAATCAGGATCAAATAGACCATCTAATCTGTCCTATAACCCCTGAAGAAATAGAAGTTGTCATTGGAAGTCTTCCAACCAAAAAAAGCACAGGTCTAGATGGTTTTAGTGCAGAATTCTATCAGACCTTCAAAGAAGACCTAATCCAATACTCTTCAAACTGTTCCACAAAATAGAAACAGAAAGAACACTACCCAACTCGTTCTATGAAGCCACAATTATGCTAATACCAAAAGCACACAAAAATCAATCTACTTCTAATATAGTCATTCTATAAGTTCTGTAGCTCTAGAGAACTCTGACTAACACAATAGTCTACAACATTAACTACTGTTTGTACTTATGAAAATCAAGAAGAATAGATCTTAATTTTTCTAATCAGAAACATACCTTAAAAAGAATCATTCATCTGAAGTGATAAGTATATTAGTGACTTAATTATATTGACCGCTTCACAGTATGTATGTATGTATATATATATATATATATCCAAACAACAGTGGTATACTTGAAATACAAATAATTATTCTTTTCACTTTTATATCTATAAAACTCAGCAAATACTTAAAAGAAAGTAAGCAATAGTACTGGTGCTTCTAAAATATGAATATATGCAATTTGACTATGCAGTTTAGCATTTTTTGTAGAAATTTTTATACATAGAGTATGTTCCAAAGGTGATTTATGCATTAGGTTGCTAGATTTGTAAACAATTAGTTAAATTTTAATTATATTTTTGTTATCGATTTATATCTTTATTCCTATAGATATGTATTTCACCTGCATGCAATTCTTTGACATATGTGTGTGTGTGTGTTTGTCTGTTTGTGTCTGTCTCTGTCTCTGTCTCTGCTCTGTATCTCTTTCTCTCTCTCTCTCTCTCTCTTTGTGTGTGTGTGTTATGGACTAGGAACTTCCAGGTCCATTTTAGTGGTATCTGAAAGACATAGAACAATCTTTTATCTCTTCCTCTTTCTCACTTTTTGTACTCATACAAATACAGAGTCTACCATCTGGTCTCTAAAATTTTACATAAACCTAAACTGTTTTCCCCTTAAGAAAAATCTCTATATTTGAATTAGGCCTTTGGCAACTAGTTCTGAAATTAATATTTCTCTTATTCTGGTTATAAGATCAATTGTCAGCAGAGAAAGTATATGTTCATTTACCATGAATTTTATATATGCACTTTAAGTTTTAAGCCATACTGGACTTTATTATTTGGGAATTTTCCCTCAAGTTGTTCATTCTTGACACTTTTCTCAAAAGTTATGTTTCTGTAAAATGTATAGTGATTGTCCTTAGGGAATCTCTGGAGATGCATAGTCTGCCTTCACAATTACAGCTAAGGTCCCAATGAATCTAATTAGAGGGAAATTACCATTGAACTTACAATGATAGCATGGTTTATCATTGTGTACTGTATAAAATATCCACAGACTTTTTCTCTCAAGAAATAGAGTTAAATGTGTGAAGCTGTCATCATTCAGGACTACTAGTCAGGTACCATATTCCTGAAGTATGGCCAAATGACTATATCCTTACTTAAATAACTAAGGATATATATTTATTTGCAAGGGTCTTTTAAAAATTCTCCTGTGGTTGATAATCATCTCCATTAAGGGTTCACTGTGACTTTTATAATGTATATAGATCCATATAAAAGTGTAATGCTTTTGGATGCTTTATTATATTATAAAAACCCAGAATATATTTTTCTGCTTACTATTCTTAGCAATTAGTTCCTAATATAACTACTTGAGTGATCTTCCACTGAATATGCAGTTGATAGTGTCTAGTCAGACTTTTTCTTAGCATTGTTTAATATATGAGGTATTGGAGAATGATGTAGCACTGCAGTTGTTGAATGAGTTGATTTAAAGATACTAACATAACCCATATGCACGCTGCTACTTCATGTGATGTAAGTGGCAGGATGAATAAGAAGAACAAAACCAGTCAGTTTCAGTGAAATGAGGAGTATAAATGAGCATAGAATGTAGGAGGGTGCCTCATTGAACATGATGTAGGACAAGAGAACAGATTTTTTAATGGACTCTATATAAGTATGATGACAGAATAATAAAATACTGGGAGAAATATGGTATAGAAAAAGAAAGGGAAAATATGAGAGTAGTGTTGTTTAGAGGAGTAAAGAGATGTTTAGATGTTTAGGGCTGTTTAGATGACTCGGCTTTGCAAGGATGCCTGCTATGAAATTTTATGACTTGAGTTTCATTGTCCTATAGGAACCATGTGGTGGATAGAAAGAACTGTCTCCTGCAAATTGTCTGCTGACCTCATCATGACACGAATGGTATAGTTTTTTGGTACATGAAATCAAATTGTCTTTCTCTTCTTCTCTCACTCCCTCTCTTAATTCTTTCCTCCTGTCAGTTTCATTCCTTCATATAGAACTCCTTGATTCTTCCTACATCAATAATCCAAATGTAACTTATATTTGCAGCAAAACATATTCTTTCATATTTTCTCATGCAAATAATTTATAATAAACCTGTGTATCATATTATGCTTATTTATGTTATTGAACAGTCTTTTGAAGAAATTGTTATTCTTTTATATCAATATTTTATATTTAATACATTTTGTATTTTCTCTATATTACCATTTCATTTACTATTTAAAGTTCATTCCTTCATGTGATTATAAATAAACCAGTGAAGTATGCCCTCATGTACCTTGACTTTAATTTCTATGGGACAGATTTTAAAGGATAGATAATATGTTAAAGGTGAGATAATATGTTCTTATATTTTCTCACTCAATATATATTGTCAAATTGTGTCCAAAACATAAAATTTAAATGTCCTTTTCACCTACATGAGTAATTTATGGCTGACTTGATAGGTTTAGACTCACACATATCTTTTTTTTTCTACTTATATTTGAGTTTCAACATTCTACAATGTTTTCATATATTTGGATGTATTTCTTTTAATTGCTTTTCAAATAGTAAAGTTAAGTTTTATGTAATTAAAATCTTATTTTTTATTTTTGAGATTATAATATAGTTTACTGTGTGTTTATTATTTAATTTCTTATATTCTTTACTCTCCTATATATTACATATTTTAATTTTTCATAATAATTAACATACTTTAATTTTAATTATATCTTTAAACTTTATTCTGCTTTTGCTTGTTGTACTAGTTTTATGTTTGGGTAATTGAAAAACGAATTATGATATATGACTTATTTCACAATCTGTTCTTTTCCTGAATATGTCTTTAATTTATTTCTCTTTCAGTTGGCCTGTAACAACATTGAATTTGGAGACTCCTATTTGTGTTGTTAATAAGTTCTGGAATAAAATAAATCATGATCTCTATTTTCTTATATCCAGAATGAATAAACACTATTTTAAAATTTCATGAAGTTATTGCTATCATTTCCAGTACTTTGTTTGAACACTGACATAAAAATATACAGAAGAATACATGGAACAGAGAAACAATGTGACTGAATTTGTTCTCTTGGGTCTTACTCAAAGTCCCGAAGGCCAGAAAATATTATTTGTTGTGTTCTTGGTCATCTATGTTGTGACAATGGCAGGCAATCTACTCATTGTTGTGACTGTTGTGGTCAGTCCTAGTTTAGATGCCCCCATGTACTTCTTTCTTGGTTACTTATCATTTATGGATGCTGTTTATTCAACCACTGTTACACCAAATATGATTATAGACTTACTCTATGAGAAGAAAACTATTTCCTTCAAAGCTTGCATGAGTCAGCTTTTCATAGGACACTTATTTGGTGGAGCTGAGATCTTACTCTTAGTTGTCATGGCCTATGACAGGTATGTAGCCATCTGCAAACCCTTACATTATCTGACCATCATGAACCAACGTGTGTGTGTTTTGCTATTGTTGTTGGCCTGGTTTGGGGGTTTCTTGCATGCTGTAGTCCAACTTCTATTTGTATATAACCTTCCTTTCTGTGGTCCTAATATCATTGATCACTTCATCTGTGACATGTACCCTTTACTAAAATTGGCCTGCACAGACACCTATGTTATTGGCCTCACAGTTGTTGCCAATGATGGGGCAATCTGTGTGGTCATCTTTATGCTGTTGGTCATTTCTTATGGGGTCATTCTTCATTCTCTCAAGAATCTAAGTCAGGAAGGAAGGCGCAAAGCCTTATCCACCTGTGGCTCCCATATCACTGTGGTAGTCCTCTTCTTTGTTCCCTGTATTTTTATGTATGTGAGACCTCCTTCTACTTTACCCATTGATAAGTCTTTGACTGTGTTTTACACTGTTATCACCCCCATGTTAAATCCTCTCATATACACTCTGAGAAATGCAGAGATGAAAAATGCCATGAGGAAACTTTGGGCAAGTAAAGGAAAATGACATGGAAGAGAAAGAGACTATAAAATGATGGGCACAAGAAAGGGAGTCAATTTTCTAGGGACTGTCACCCTAACAGGATATCTAATCCTATACACAATATAGAAATCCATAGGAAAGCCAGAAAATTATTTTATTATACTAAGTTTCTCCTCAATGTTAGTAACTAAGAGCAATGAAAATAATTATATGAATTCTTTCAATGAACAACGTGCATTTTTAAGATTTTCAGAGTATGTAGAAAATACACATTAAATTTGGGCAACAAAATAGTTTTACAAAGACTAAAGTATTATGTACCATAATTAGTACTGCAAATTTATTTTACTTTATGGAAAATTCTTTTGTGTTTCTTAAATAAATTTAATTGATTTTGAGAGCTGGAAAAGCTTATTAACAAGAATAAAGAAATAATATATAGATACTTGGATCATTCTTTACCTCTCACGCTATTAATTAGCACATTAATATTTAAAATATAATTTTAGTTTTATATTTAAAAGAGAGCTTTTATGTAATTTAAAGAAATTCTTAATATATTAGCATTATATAGAAATAACATTGCAATTTTTTGTTGAATACAATCTTAATTTACATTTCAAATGCTAAAACCTTTCCCAGTTTCCCCACTTTCCGAAACCCCATCCCCTCCTCCCACTACCTGCCTACAAGTATATGCCCCTCCTCCTGACCCATACCCTCCTCACCCCCATCGATTTCCCTTTCTTGGGACATCTATTGAGCCTTCAGAGCACCAAGGAACTCTCCTCCCACTGATGCACAAAAGGCATTCTTCTGCCACACTTTAGGCTGGAACCATGTGTACCCATTGGTTGATGATTAAGTCCCTGGGGATCCTGGGGCATCTAGGTGGCCAACATCTTTGCTCTTCCCTGGGGCTGTAAACCCCATCAGCTCCTCCAGTCCGCATTCCAACTCCTCCATTGGGGAACCCACAATCAGTCCAATGGTTGTATGCGAGCATCTGTCTCTGTATGTGTAAGGCTCTGGAAGGGGGCCTCCAGAGACAACCATAACAGGCTTCTTTCGGTATGCACTTCTTGACGCCCATAATAGTGTCAGGGTTTAGTGACTGTTTATAGGATGATTCCCCCATCAGGACAGTCTCTGGGTAGCCTTTTCTTCAGTCTCTGCTTCATATTTTGTCTCCATTATTGTTCCAGGGAGTATTTTGTTCCCTTTCTCAGAGGAACCAAAGCACCCCCACTTCTGTACTCCTTCCTGAGCGTCCTGTGGTCTGTGAATTGTAACTTCTCTATTTTGAGCTTTTCCACTAAAATACACTTATCAGTGAGTGCATAGCATGTGTGTTCTTTCGTGATTGGGTTACCTCATTCAGGATATTTTCTAGTTCCATCCATTTGCCTAAGAATTTCATGAAGTTATTGTTTTTAATAGCTGAATAGGGGGATTGACTACGCTGAGTCTTCGAATGTGCAGGAATTCCCCAATATGACATCTCTTGGGACACAGCCTTTTGGGCTTCCATCTGCGCCCAAGAACAGGGCAGCTCTGTGGTAGTCTGGGCGCCAGCTCTACTGTGGGCCATCTGCCCTGCAGAGTGATCTGCATGGAGAGGGAGCATAGTGCACTCTGCCATCTTTATTCCGACAACAGAGCAGTTGTGACCTCCAGGTGCAGGGATAACCAAGCATGACATCACTTGGGACTCAGCCAGCAATGTGCTCCCTGCTCCCAAGAGCTGGGCAGTTCTGTGGTCACCTATGCACCAGCTCTGCTGTGGGACATCTGCCCTGCAGAGGGACCCTCACTGGGAGAGAGCACACCTGCACAGGGAGGGAGCGCACCAGCCTCCCCTTGGCGACCTCTGCTCCAGGGATTGACTACTCTGAGCCTTCAGGTACACAGAGACTCCCAAATATAACACCCCTTGGGACACAGACTGTTGGGCTTCCATCTGCGCCCAAGGGCGCGGCAGCTCTGTGGTTGTCTGGGTGCCAGCTCTGCTGTGGGCCATCTGCCCTGCAGAGTGATCTGCACCAAGAGGGTGCACAGTGCATTCCACCATCTTTGTTCTGGGAACAAAGCAGTTGTGACCTCTAGGTGCAGGGATAACCAAGCATAACATCGCTTGGGACTCAGCCAGCTTGTGTGCTCCCTGCACCCAAGAGTGGGGCAGTTCTGTGGTCACCTATGCTCCAGCTCTGCTGTGGGACATCTGCCATGCAGAGGGACCTGCACCAGGAGAAGGCGCACCCGCATAAGGAGGGAGCACACGAGACTCTTCCTTGGTGACCTCTGCTCCTGCTCTGGGGATTGACTATTCTGAGCCTTCTGATGTGCAGGGATTACCCAATATAACATCACTTGTGGCAAGGCACATCAGGGCTCCAAAGTCACTCAGGAGCAGGGCAGCCCCTCAGCAATCAGTGCCAGGGGAATCCCGGTCATGGGGAGGGGGGCAGAAATAGCCTTGCAGGCTCACAGGAGGTCTAACCAACAGTCAGTGACAGCAGGACCAACTAACACCAGAGGTAAACAGATAGCAAGAGGAAAACATAGGAATGTTACTAACAGAAATCAAGGTAATATGGCACCATTCTAATCCAACTCTCTGACAGCAACAAGTCCTGAATACCCCATCACACTCGAAAGGCAAGATCTGGATTTAAAATCTCTTCTCATGATGTTATTAGAGGATTTCAAGAAGGATGCAAATAAATCTCATAAATACAGGAGAACATGAATCAACGGGTAGAAGCCCTTACAAAGGAAACACAAAAATCGCTTAAAGAAATGCAGGAGAATATGGGTCAACTGATGGAAGCCCATAAGGAGGAAACACAAAAATCGCTGAAAGAAATACAGGAGAACTTGGGTTAAGGGGCAGAAATCCTGAAAGAAGAAATGCAAGAATATCTTAAAGAAATACAGGAAAATGCAAACAAACAAGTGAAGGATCTGAGCAAATACATAGATCAAAAAAGGAAGTAGAAACAACTAAGAAATCACAAAGGGTGACAATGTTGGAGATAGAAAACCTTGGGAAGAAATCAGTCATAGATGCAAACATCAACAATAGAATACAAGAGATGGAAGAAAGAATCTCAGGTGCTGAAGATACCATAGAAAGCATTAAAAACAGTCAAAGAAAATGCAAAATGCAAAAAACGTGTAAACCAAAACATCCAGGAAATACAGGACACAATGAGAAGACCAAACCTAAGGGTTATAGGTATACAAGAGTGTGAAGATTTGCAACTTAAAGGGCCAGTATATGTCTTCAACAAAATTATGGAGGAAAACTTCCATAACCTAAAGAGAGAAATGCAGATGAACGTACAAGAAGCATATAGAACCCCAAACAGACTGGACCAGAATAGAAATACCTCCTGTCACATAATAATCAAAACAACAAATATACTAAACAAAGAAAGAATATTAAAAGCAGTAAGAGAAAAAGGCCAAGTAAAATATAAAGGAAGACCTATCCGAATCACATCAGACTTCTCACCAGAGACTATGAAAGCCAGAAGATCCTGGGCAGATCTGACACAGACTCTAAGAGAACACAAATGCCAGCCTAGACTACTATACCCCAAACCCTCAATCACCATAGATGGAGAGACCAAGGCATTCCGTGATAAAACCAAATTTACACAATATCTTTCCACAAACTCAGCCCTGCAAAGGATAATAGATGGAAAATGACAATACAAGGAGAGAAACTACACCTTGGAAAAAATTAGATAGTAACCCTCTTTCATCAAACCCAAAAGTAGATAACCACTCAAACATAAAGATAGCATCAAGAATAGCAGATGGCATTAATCATTATTCCTTAATCTCTCTTAATATCAATGGTCTCAATTCCCCAATAAAAAGACATAAACTAACAGACTGGATATGTAAACAGGACCCAGCATTTTGCTGCGTGCAGGAAACGCACCTCAGTGTCAAAGACAAACATTACCTCAGAGTAAAAGGCTGGAAAACAGTCTTACAAGCAAATGGTCCCAGGAAATGAGCTGGAGTAGCCATCCTAATATCAGATATAATTGACTTTCAACCTAAAGTCTTCAAAAAAGACACAGAAGGACACTACATATTGGTCAAAGGAAAACTTCACCAAGAAGAACTCTCAATTCTGAACATCTATGCTCCAAATGCAAGGGCACCCTCATTCTTCAAAGAAACTTTACTAAGGCTCAAAGCACACATCGCACCTCACACAATAATAGTGGGTGACGTCAACACCCTGCTCTCTGAAATGTATCGTTCATGAAAGCAGAAACTAAACAGGGAAACAGTGAAACTAATTGAAGCCTTGGACCAAATGGAACTAACAGATATATATAGAACATTTCATCCTAAAGAAAAAAAAATCCCCTCTTCCCAGCACGTCATGGTACCTTCTCCAAAATCGACAATATAATTGGTCACAAAACTGACCTCAACAGATATAAGTAGATCGAACTAATCCCATGCCTCCTATCAGATCATTATAGGATAAGGGTGGTCTTCAATAACAAAAAATAACAACAGAAAGCCCACGTACACATGGAAGCTGAACAATGCTCTATTCAATGATACCTTGATCAAGGAGGAAATAAAGAACGAAATCAAAGACTTTTTAAAATTTAATGAAAATGAAGGCACAACATAGCCTAATTTATGGGAAACAATAAAAGTGGTGCTAAGAGGAAAATTCAGCCCTGGGTGCCTACAAAAAGAAATGGGAGAGAGCATACATTAGCAGCTTAATGGCACACCTGAAAGCCCTGGAACAGAAAGAAGCAAATACACCCAAGAGGAGTAGAAGGCAGGAAATCATCAAACTCAGGGCTGAAATCAATCAAGTAGAAACAAATAAAACCATACAAAGAATCAACAAAATGAGGAGTTGGTTCTTTGAGAAAATCAATAAGATAAATAAGCCCTTAGCCAGACTAGCCAGCGGGCACAGAGACAGTATCCAAATTAACAAAATCAGAAACCAGAAGGGAGATATAACAACCGAAACTGAGGAAATTAAAAAAAATCATCAGATCCTACTACAAAAACCTGTATTAAACACAACTAGAAAATCTGGAGGAAATGGACAATTTCCTAGACAGATAACAAATACCAAAATTAAATTAGGATCAAATAGACCATCTAAACCATCCTATAACCCTTGAAGATATAGAAGTGTTCATTGGGAGCCAGGCGGTGGTGGCACACGCCTTTAATCCTAGCACTTGGGAGGCAGAGGCAGGCGGATTTCTGAGTTCGAGGCCAGCCTGGTCTACAGAGCGAGTTCCAGGACAGCCAGGGCTATACAGAGAAACCCTGTCTCGAAAAACCAAAAAAAAAAAAAAAAAAGAAGTGTTCATTGGAAGTCTTTCAACCAAAAAAAAAAAAAAAAAAAAAAAACACAGGTCCAGATGGTTTTAGTGCAGAATTCTATCAGACCTTCAAGGAAGACTTAACACCAATACTCTTCAAACTATTCCACAAAATAGAAACAGAAGGAACACTACCCAACCTGTTCTATGAAGCCACAATTATGCTGATACCAAAATAACACAAAGATCTGACAAAGAAAGAGAATCTCAGGCCAATCTCTCTTATGAATATCGAAGCAAAAATACTCAATAAAATCCTTGCCAACCAAATCCTAGAGCACATCAAAACAATCATTCACCATGATCAAGTAGGATTCATTCCAGGGATGCAGGAATGGTTCAATATAAGGAAGTTCATCAATGTAATCCACTACATAAACAATCTCAAAAAAAATAACCACATGGTCATTTCATTAGATGCTGAAAAAGCATTTGAGAAAATTCAGCATCCTTTTATGTTAAAGGTCTTGTAATGATCAGTAACTCAAGGCCCATATCTAAACATAGTAAAAGCAATTTACAGCCAACCAGTATCCAACATTAATCTAAATAGAGAGAAAGTTGAAACATTCCCACTAAAATCAGGGACTAGACAATTCTGCCCTCTCTCTCCATATCTTTTCAATATAGTACTTGAAGTTCTAGCTAGAGCAATTAGACAACAAAAGGAGGTCAAAGGGTTATAAATTGGAAAGGAAGAAGACAAACTATCACTATTTGCAGACGATATGATAGTATACTTAAGTGACACAAAGAACTCCACCAGAGAACTCCTACAGCTGATAAACAACTTCAGCAAAGTGGCCGGATATAAAGTCAACTCAAGCAAATCAGTAGCCTTCCTAAACTCAAAGGATAAGCAGGCTGAGAAAAAAAAATAAGAGAAATGATACCCTTCACGATAGCTACAAACAATATAAAGTATCTTGGTGTGATTCTAACCAAACAAGTAAAACATCTGTATGACAAGAACTTCAAGTCTCTGAAGAAAGAAATTGAAGAAGACCTCAGAAGATGGAAAAATCTTCCATGCTCATGGATTGGCAGGATTAATATAGTAAAAATGACCATCTTGCCAAAAGCAATATACAGATTCCATGTGATCCCCATCAAAATCTTGATCATGGTGAATTATCATTTGATGCATTCTTGGATTCAATTGGCCAGAATTTTGTTGAGTATTTTTGCATCGGTCTTTATAAGGGAGATTGCTCTGAAGTTCCCTTTTCTTGTTTGGTCTTTGTTTGGTTTAGCTATAAGCATTACTGTGACTTCATAGAATGAGTTGGGTAGTGTTCCTTGAGTTTCTATTTCGTGGAATAGTTTGAAGAGTATTGGTATTAGCTCCTCTTTGAAGATATGATACAATTCCCCAGTAAACCCAACTGATCCTGGGCTTGTTTTTGATGGGAGACTATTAACAACTGCTTCTATTTCCTCAGGACTCATGGGACTATTTAGGTGGTTTATCTGACCCTGTTTTAATGTTGGCTCCTGGTATGTATCTAGAAAGTTGTCCATTTCATCCAGATTTTCAAATTTTGTTAAGTATAAGCTCTTGTAGTAGGATCTGATGATTGTTTGACTTTCCACAGTTTCTATTTTTTTGTCTCTCTTTTCATTTCTGATTTTATTAATTTGTGTAGTGCCTCTGTGCCCTCTGGTTAGTCTGCCTAAGGGTTTATCTCTCTTGTTGATTTTCTCAAAGAACCAATTCCTTATTTTGTTGATTTTTTATATAGTTCTTTTTGTTTCTATTTGGCTGATTTTCGCCCTGAGTTTGATTATGTCCTGCCATCTACTCCTCTTGTGTGTATTTGCTTCTTTTTATAGATTTCAATTGCACTGCGAAGCTGCTAATGTAAGCTCTCTCCATTTACTTTTTGGAGTCACTTAGAACTCTTAGTTTTCCTCTTAGCACTGCTTTCATTGTGTTCCATACTTTTAGAAAGATGTGTCTTCATTTTCATTAAATTCTATTAAGTCTCCAATTTCTTTCTTTATTTCTTCCTTGACCAAGCTATCATTGAGAGGAACATTGTCCTGAGTCCACATGTATGTGTTTCTTTTTGAAGTTAAGACCAACCTTAGGCCATGGTGATCTGATAAAGTGCATGGAATAATTTCAATATTTCTGTATCTGTTGAGGCATATTTTGTGATCAATTATATGGCCAGTTTTGGAGAAGGTACCATGAGGTGTTGAGATAAAGTATAATCTTTTGCTTTAGGATAGAATGTTCTATAAATATCTGTTAGATCCATTTGTTCCATAACTTCAGTTAGTTCAGTTAGTTTCACTGTGTCTCTGTTTAGTTTTTTTCTATTTTTTTTATTTACATTACAAATTATTTCCCATTTTCCGTTTCCTCCCTCCCTGAAAGTCCCATAAGCACCTTTCCCTCCCCCTGTTCCCAATTCAAACCTTTCTCATTTCTCTGTCCTGATATTCCTCTAAATCCAGACTTTTCAGGACCAGGGGTATCTCCTTCCATCTTCTTGGAAATCTATTGATATGTGAATTGTGTCTAGGGTATTCCGAGATTCTGAGTTAATATTCCCTTATCAGTGACTGCATACCATGTGTGTTCTTTTGTGATTGGGTTACCTCACTAAGGATGATATTTTCAAGTTCTGACCATTTGCCTAGGAATTTCTTGAGTTCATTGTTTTTAATTGCAGAGTAGTATTCCATTGTGTATATATACCACATCTTCTGAATCCATTCCTCCCGTTGAGGGACATCTGGGTTCTTTCCAGCTTCTGGCTATTATAAATAAGGCTGCTATGAACATAGTGGAGCATGTATGGAACTTCCCGGGAATTGCTCCCGAGCGGGTTCTACATGGAGGGAGAGCTGAAGAGTGAAACTACAGGAGTCAAGAGAAAAGAAAACACAGAGACATTAGTGCATGGCTGTACAAAATCTTTCTCTATTTCTTTGGGGACAAGAGCGACAATATATGTGCTGTGGGCATGACCCTCCCTCCCAAAGCTGCAGAGTCTTCTCAGCAGGTCTCCAGCAGGCTGAGAGATGTTGCCATAACAGATCTCAGAAAGATCACAGGGTCACAGGAGATGGCGACTTGACTTTTGGAGGAAACTGTAGTGCCAGAGGGGCTCTGACTTCTGTCATGTGGGAGGAGGTGTGGCTGGAATTCCTCAGCTCCATGTAGGTGAAATGCAAGCAGCTGAATTCTGCCTAGAGGCTTACAATGGCTCTCTATACATGTATACTTATTGCGTGAAGGGGAAGCCTCTGGGTATATGCCCAGGAGTGGTATAAAAGGATCCTCTGGGAGTATCATGCCCAGTTTTCTGAGGAACCTCCAGACTGCTTTCCAGAGTGGTTGTACCAGCTTGCAATCCCACCAGAAGTGGAGGAGTGTTCCTCTTTCTCCACATCCTCGCCAATAACTGCTGTCTCCTCTGTTTTTGATCTTAGCCATTCTGACTGGTGTGAGATGGAATCTCAGGGTTGTTTTGTTTTGGATTTCCCTAATGAGTAAGGATGTCGAACATTTCTTTAGGTGCTTCTCAGCCATTAGATACTCTTCAGGTGAGAACTCTTTGTTTAGCTCTGTACCCCATTTTTTAATAGGGTTACTTGGCTCTCTGGAGTCTAACTTCTTGAGTTCTTTGTATATATTGGATATTAGCCCTCTGTTGGATGTAAGGTTGGTAACGATCTTTTCTCAGTTTGTTGGTTGCCGCTTTGTCCTTAAGACAGTGTCCTTTGCCTTACAGAAACTTTGAAATTTTATGAGGTCTCTTTTGTCGATTCTTGCTTTTAGAGCATAAGCTATTGTTGTTCTGTTCAGGAAATTCTTCCCTGTGCCCATATGTTCAAGATTCTTCCCTAGTTTCCTTTCTATTAGTTTCATTGTGTCTGGTTTTATGTGGAGGTCCTTGATCCACTTGGAATTGAGCTTAGTGCAAGGAGATAAGAATGGATCGATTTGCATTCTTCTGCATGTTGACCTCCAGTTGTACCATCACCATTTATTGAAAATGCTTTTTTTCCAATGCTTGATTTTAGCTCCTTTGTCAAAGATCAAGTGACCATAGGAGTGTGGATTCATTTCTTGGTCTTCAATTCTGTTCCATTGATCTACATGCCTGTCAGTGTACCAATTTCATGCAGTTTTTAACACTATTGCTCTGTAGTACAGTTTGAGATATGGGATACTGATTCCTCCAGAATTTCTTTTACTTTTGATATTAGTTTTAGCTATCCTGAGTTTTCTGTTATTCCAGATGAATTTTTGAATTGCTCTTTCTAACTCTATGAAGAATTGAGTTGGGGTTTTGATGGAGATTGCATTGAATCTGTATATTGCTTTTGGCAAGATGGTCATTTTTACTATATTAATCCTGCATGGAAGATTTTTCAATCTTCTGAGTTCTTCTTCAACTTCTTTCTTCAGAGACTTGAAGTTCTTGTCATACAGATCTTTCACTTGTTTTGTTAGAGTCACACCAAAATACTTTATATTTCTGTTTACATAATTTGTCCATTGTTGAGAGGGTGTTGAAATCTCCCACTATTATTGTGTGTTGTGCAATGTGTGCTTTGAACTTTAGTAAAGTTTCTTTTATGAATGTGGGTGCCCTTGCGTTGGGAGCATAGATGTACAGAATTAAGACCTCATCTTGGGTATATGCCCAGGACTTTACCTGCATGCAATAAGGACACATGCTCCACTATGTTCATAGCAGCCTTATTTATAATAGCCAGAAGCTGGAAAGAACCCAGATGTCCCTCAACGGAGGAATGGATTCAGAAGATGTGATATATCTACACAATGGAATACTACTCTGCAATTAAAAACAATGAATTCACGAAATTCCTAGGCAAATGGTCAGATCTTGAAAATATCATCCTTAGTGAGGTAACCCAATCACAAAAGAACACACATGGTATGCAGTCACTGATAAGGGGATATTGACCCAGAATCTCGGAATACCCTAGACACAATCCACATATCAATAGATTTCTAAAAAGATGGAAGGAGAGACCCCTGGTCCTGGAAAGACTGGATGTAGGGGAACGCCAGGACAGAGTAACGAGAGGGGGTTGAATGGAGAAAAGAGGGAGGGAAGGGGGCTCATGGGACTTTCGGGGAGGGAGGATACGGGAAAGGGGAAGTGATTTGGAATGTAAATTAAAAAAAATAAAATAAAATAAATAATAAAAAAAAGAAGAAGAAAAAAAGACCTCATCGTGGTAGAAGTTTCCCTTTGACCAGAATGAAGTGACCCTCCTTATCTTTTTTGACAACTTTTGGTTGAATGTCAATTTTTTCCAATATAAGAATGGCTACTCCAGCATGTTTCCTGGGACCATTTGCTTGTACAATTGTTTTCCAACTTTTACTCTGAGGTAGTTTTTGTCTTTGACACTGAGGTGCGTTTCATGTATGCAGCAAAATGCTGGGTCCTGTTTACAAATCCAGTCTATTAGTCTAGTGATAGCAAAAACGAGGATAATGAAAACTATTCTCCAAAACAAAAGATCTACTGGGGGAATCACTATCCCTGACCTCAAGCTCTACTACAGAGCAATAGTGTTAAAAACTGTTTGGCATTGGTATGGAGACAGGCAGGAACATCAATGGAATAGAATTGAAGACACAGAAAACAACTCACACATATATGATCACTTTACATTTGACAAAGGAGCTAGAAACATCCAGTGGAAAAAAGACAGCATTTGTAACAAATGATGCTGAATCAACTGGCAGTCATCATGCAGGAAAATGCAAATCAACCCATTCTATCTCCTTGTACAAAGCTCAAGTCCAAGTGGATCAAGGACCTACACATAAAACCAGACACACTGAAGCTTATAGAGGAGAAAGTGCTGAAGAACCTTGAATACAGGGGAAAGTTTCCTAAATAAAACACCAATGACTTATGCTCTAAAACCAAGAATCAACAAATAAGACTTCATAAAACTGCAAAGCTTCTGTAAGGCAAAGGACATGGTCAGTAGGAAAAAATGGCAACTAACAAATTGGGAAAAGATCTTTACCAATCCTACATTTAATAGAGGACTAATATACAAGGTATACAAAGAACTCAGGAAGTTAGGCTCAAGAGAGTCAAATAACCCTATTAAAAAATGGGTACAGAGCTAAACAGGGAATTCTCAGCTGAGGAAACTTGAATGGCTCTAAAGCCGCTAAAGAAATATTCAGCATCCTTAGTTATCAGGGAAATGCAAATCAAAACAACACTGAGATTCCATCTCACACCAGTCAGAATGGTTAAGATGAAAAACTCAGGGGACAGAAGATGCTGGAGAGGATGTGGGGAAAGAGGAACACTTCTCCATTGTTGGTGGGATTGCAAGCTGGCAAAACCACTCTGGAAATCAGTTTGGTGATTCCTCAGAAAATTAGACATAATATAGCTGAGGACCCAGCTATACCACTCCTGGGCATATACCTAGAAGATGCTCCTATATGTAATAAGGACGCATGCTCCTCTATGTTCAAAGCTGCCTTATTCATAATAGCCAGAAGCTGGAAAGAACCCAGATGTCCTTCAACTGAGGAATGGATACAGAAACTATGGTATATGTTCATACAATAGAGTATTATTCTGCTATTTAAAAACAATGAATTCATGAAATTCTTAGGCAAATGGATGGAACTAGTAAGTGTCATCCTGAGCTAGGTAACCGTATCACAGAAGAAAGCATATGGTATGTACTCACTGATAAGTGGATGTTAGCCCAAAAGCTCAAAATAAGCAAGTTACAATTCACAGACCACAGGAAGCTCAAGAAGAAAGAAGACTGAAGTGGAGATGCTTGGCTTCCTCTGAGAAAAGGAACAATATACATACAGGAGCAATAATGGAGGAAAAGTGTGGAGCAGGGACTAATGTAAAGGCCATCCAGGGACTGCCCTACTTGGGGATTCACCCTATAAAAAGTCACCAAACCCCAACACTACTATGGATGTCAAGAAGTGCATATCAAAAGGAACTTGCCATGGTTGTCTTCCGAGGGGCCATGCCAGAGCCTTACACATACTGAGGCAGATGCTAGCAGCCAACTATTGGTCTGGGAGTGGGGTCCCCAATGGAGGAGTTGGAGAGTGGTCCAGAGGAGCCAAAAAAAGAATGGTCACTCCAACTTGTTTCTTGGGACCATTTGCTTGGAAAATTATTTTCCAACCTTTGACTCTGAAGTAGTGACTGCCTTTGTCACTGAGGTGGATTTCTTGTATACAGCAAAATGTTGAGTCCTGTTTACTTATCCAGTCTGTTAGTCTATGTCTTTTTATTGGGTATTTGAGAGCATTGATATTAAGAGATATTAAGAAAAAGTGATTGTTGCTTACTGTTATATTCTTTGTTAAAGGTGAAATTCTGTTTATGCAGCTATCTTCTTTTGGGTTTGTAGAAAGAAGATTATTTCTTTTTCTAGATTTTCTGCCTTGTGTTGGTATTTTCCACCCATTATCCTTTGTAAAACTGAATTTGTGGAAAGATATTATGTAAATTTGCTTTTCTCATGTAATGTCTTGTTTTTTCCATCTATAGTAATTGAGAGTTTTGCTGGGAATAATAGTCTAGGCTGACATTGATGTTCTCTTAAAGTTTGTATGACATCTTCCAGGATCTTCTAGCTTTCATAGTTTTTGGTGAGAAGTCTGGTGTAGTTGTGATAGGTATGCCTTTATATGTTACTTGACATTTTTCCCTTACTGCTTTTAGTATTCTTTCTTTGTTTAGTGCATTTGGTGTTTTGATTATTATTTGACAGGAGGAATTTCTGTTTTGGTCCAGTTTGTTTGGAGTTTTGTAGGCTTCTTGTATGTTCATGGGCATCTCTTTCTTTAGGTTAGGTAAGTTTTCTTCTATAATTTTGTTGAAGATATTTACTGGCCTTTAAGAGGTAAAGAAGGGAGTGGCAATGTCATATATAATAGGATAATTATACACACCAAGGACAACTGAAAAGCAGTCACACACAAATAAAATCTATATAGCCATTGTCCAGGGCTAAGGTTAGGAAAAATGAGAAAAACTGTTTTTTACAAATAGGTGCTATGGGCTACTGAGATGTCTGTATCCTGGCCTGCTGCAGTCAGTCACTTATTTCTAATCTCTGGTCTTCTGGATGGATGTGTCTCCTGTTTCCCAGGGTCCTAGACACTATCCTTTTTTTTTTTTTTTTACAAAGAGTTGCTGCGACCTTTTGAGATGTCTCCATCCCAGCCTGCTGCTAGCCGTTATAGTAGCTGCTGCTGCTGTTATTGTATGCTATCCCTAGCAGGCTATTTCCAATTTCCAATGAATAGAGTACTTAGTTTTAAATGGATTGTATTCATTAATCTCCATCACTCTGGGAAGAGGGAGCTATGTAGAAGAGGAGACCAAAAAGATTATAAGGGGGTGGATGACTTCAAGGAAACTGTCTATAAGAGATAAAAGGACTGATGAACACCTGAATTCATAAAAAATCTGGTAGAAAGAGTGGTCCTAGCCTTGAGAAGGACAAGTGGACATTAACTCCCACTCAAATGGTTTTGGTTTGTGTATTTGTAGTGTGTGTGTGTGTGTGTGAGAGAGAGAGAGAGAGAGAGAGAGAGAGAGAGAGAGAGAGAGAGAGAGAGAGAGAGAGAGAGAGAAAGAGAGAGAGAGAGAAAGAGAGAGAGAGAGAGAGAGAGAGAGAGAGAGAGAGAGAGAGAGAGAAAGAGAGAGAGAGATTTCTTTTGTTTTGTTTTTTTACTACTTCCTAAAAAGTGAGATATAGATCATGTAATTGGATAGGATAGGAGGTGATGAGGTTACTGAGAGGAGTTAATGGAGGAAAAAACAATGATCAGAACATATGGTATATATAAACAACGTGCTGTAAGGTAGATGTCTAGCCTACATCTAATAGCTGCTCATTTTTTGTATTTATTAAATTGAACAGAAAGTTTAATTTTCCAACTCACTGAGTATGCTCACTTGATTGACTGCCTATTGATTACTCCTGCATGCAGTACACTGGTTCTTCCATATCCCATGAATTTATTTTTTCACATGCAACTGATTGCTAATAATTAAAGGTATTTAAAAAGGCTGTGCAATAAGAAGTTTCCACTACTCCCTTCCAAATCAATCAAGCAAACAAACAAGAAAGAAAGAAAGAAAGAAAGAAAGAAAGAAAGAAAGAAAGAAAGAAGGAAAGAAAAGAAAGAAAGCTAAAAGTATTCCAAACCAAAATATGAGCAAATCACAGAACAATGAACACCAGTGCAACATGGCCTCTTCAAATGATTGTGATTTCTCAATCTTTGAACTAAAAGATACTGAAATTATTAAAATTCTAGAGGATTATATTTTTAAAATCTATTAAAATGGTCAACGAGCTGAAAACAGACACAAAAAATCAGATTATTTTATTCAAGATATAGTGATGAACATTAGCAATGGAGAAAATATCAGCAAGATGAATGACAAAATCAACATGAAAATCCAGCAAGGAAACAGAAAATGAAAAAAATAAATATTTGAAATGAAAAACTAAATAAGTCCAATGACAATCAAAAAGAAAATATTACCAACAGTCTCCACCAAGCAGAAGAATATCATTCATGGGGGACAAGTTTGAGAGCGCTGTATACAATGATTTATGAAGAACCTAAATAGGACTACTATATTCAAGAACTATGTGCTATTACCAAGACTCCTAACCACATGACTGAAGGGGCTGAGATAAAGGTGTAGTAAATATACCAAAGGCATAACAGAGAATTTCTGAAATTTGTGTTTCTTTTTTAGTTAAAAGTTTTGGATAACTTCTTGAGTGCATATTTTCCATCATCCCTGTCCAATTCCTTCCATTCCCCCTACCTACCATCAGATTCATAACCACCTTTTCTTAAAATATATATATATATATATATATATATATATATATATATGTATATATACCCCCTGATTCAATTTAGCATCACTTATTTCTTTGTGTGTTCATGTGTTCATAGCTGGCCAGTTGGGATTGGGCAAATTCCATAAGAGGTCTTCCCTAAAAGAAATTGATTTCCCCTCTCTCAGCAACTATTAACCACTTGTAGCTCTTCATTTGGGGGCATGCAGAAATGTTGTAGAATTTTCCCCATCTATATTAGCATGAAAAGTGGGGTTATCATCATACAACTTTTGTTCAAGCAAACTATAGAATTCAGTTTTCATGGATACATATTCCTTCTCATGTCTAGGGAATCTTGAATGAGACATCTTGCACCCAGGGTTTATATTTATGACTCATCTTTCATGGATTCTTTGAGCCTTGGGTGTAGGGTTTGTAGTCTTCACCAGGTATAAAAAAAGGACACTTTGCTGAGGAGTAAGAGCTACACTAACCTGTGGGTATATGAGTAACTATCTAGAATGTAGTTAGAGATTACAATAGTTTAGGAAAATGGCATTAGTCAGTTCTCCTCTATGTCTGTCACCTCACTAGTCTTGGGTAGTTGGGTAGGTTTAAAGTACAAGGGATGAATTCCCTTCCATTGATCAGGCCTTCATTCCAACTGGACAACTAGCTATATGATGAAAGCCCATCATCAGAAAGGAGGCTTTCAGATGAGTTTCCAGTTCAGTTCCTCTCAGGTTTCTGTCTGAAGTGTTTAGTGTCATAAGCAGCAGTTTCTTAACTTCAACTTCTGGAAGCAACTAAGGGCAATGACAATAACTCATATATTATTTTAAAAATATTTCTTTCACTTATTTTGTTTTTTGTTTTGGGTATGCATATATGACATTCCTTCCATTTGGCTAATTCTCTATCATGCCCTTCTAATCTGCCATTAAATCTAAATGTTGAGTCTTCATTTTAACTAATATATTTTTCAGTATTTAAACTCAAAAATTCATTTAGTATCTACAGTGATTAACAAATTCCTATAGTTTAAATTCATCTTTTAATAGTTCTTTTCTTATTATCTGCATCAACTATGTTTTTTCCTTGCTCTTTCAGTAACATTTTGTGCTCCTCAGTTTTATTTTTTTACTTAAATGACAGATCTGGTATATAAAACAATTGTACTGACAAGTCAAGCTTGGTTGTTTATAGTGTCCACTTCTTTGCAGACAATGAACTCATTTTGTTGTCTCTTAGGACACAGCAGCCCCACAGGACATTGGTTCTTTTGTTTGTAAGGCTTTTGACTGCATTTCATTATCTCTTTTTATTGTTCCTTATTGGTATTTGGTACTGAGAATTGTTCCTTTCAATTTCATATGTGACAAGCACATAATCTCTTTCTAGTATTCTGGAGTAGTGCCAGATCTAGGTTATAGAGAATTACCCAGAATCTGGTGTATTTGGAGGCAACGCATTATGATAATTCTCTCCATATATTTTCATATACATATATATTCTTAAACCTTTATTAGCAAAATGGCATGTATTCATCTTCCATGTGATAAGGCCAGCCAAGCAGGAACTTTTGCTAAAGTTCAGTCTTGTTTAACTCTCCTCTCCCTACTTCTCATCATGCATATGGGTGTGACTGTGTACATGTATGCATCTGTCATTTCCAATTACTACCTCTTTGAAAAATATGCAAACACTCATGTTTCCATGTATAGAAAGGGAAAAATTAATTTGCCTACACTGCATATATCACCTTCTCCTCAGCATCATTGGATAATTTGGTGAGGCAGATGAGAGAGATAGAAAGATGTGTGGTTATATTCTTGCATGGGATTACCATTAATATTACATCAACAACAACAAAAATGTGGTGCCTCTGTGTGGTGTGATGACTTTGTATACAGTATACTAGCTGTCCACACCAATAATGTTACAAGCCCTAGAGAGACTTTCATTTGTAAAGAGGTAGCTTGAATGGTATGGGAGATATCCCGGGTGATCCCAGCTTCTGTGAGGAAAACAAAAAGGCTATGTCAGTAGGATACTTAGTTAGGGTGTCCTAGAAATAGTCAGGTTTTCTTCAAACTTGTTCTATAGAAAATAATGAACCAATGGAACATTTAACACTGGGCAAAGTGATGAAGTGATGGTTTGTGAAAGTAAGTTGAACATGTTGACTTTAAATATCATGCAGAATAGTAAAATGAGAGTATAGGTAGTTTCCCTTGGTATGAGCTTTCCTTTGTGATACGTTTTGGATCAAAGAGCTAGTTGAATCAGACATAATAAAACTTTGTCACGGCTAAGAACTGAGGTCAAATAGTCTAGGTACATATCAGCTACAGCAGACATTGCAAAACCTTCCAGAATATGAAACTAACCAAGTTGAATGAATACTGCATATAATTTCTGACAGGGCATAAGAGGGATATGAATATACATGTGTTGTGAAGGTGAAGGGGATCGGGGTGGGGTTTGCTGAAGTGAAAAACAACCAAATAAATAAAATGCAACTAAATAAAGAGTCATAAATAGTTTCTGAATTTCTCATAGAGTCCACACTATCTATTCTATTTCCTTGAAAAGTTGAATTATTATTCCAGAAAATCACAGCCTCACTGTTTTTCATGACCTTGCCTGGATGATGAATATTTAAGCCGCACCTGCCACACAGAGAAGTCTTTGTAGTCACTGTGCCTGTTAACTCTGGGAACTGCAATGAAGCACATAGTTTTGCTTCCCAATCTATCTCATTAACAAAGATTTGAAAAATAACTAAGGATGAAAACTTTGGCACTTGTATACAGAGACAATAAATTCAACATCTTTGCTCCCTGATTTGTGGATTAGAAACTGTAAGTGGAAAGAATATTACATACGGAGTAAGTAAAACTGAGCTTAAATACTACCTACATCTTTTGATGTTGATTTGACTTGAAGAGCTTAATCTCAGTGTCTATGATTGAAGAATGAAGGTAACATTAATTGTTATAGTTAAGAGATAAAAGACAAATACTACAAAATGCTTACAAAACTCATCATATTTAGCCTTTGGGCAGGGAGGAGGGAAATTACATGGAATATTCATTCACCTTGGTTAGTTTCACATTCCATATATATTTCTTTTTTTTTTAATTTCTTTTGCATAGCTTTCTTTTTTTATTTTCTATATTTTTTATTTACATTCTGGATGATTTTCCCTTTCACATTTCCATATATATTTCTTGAAGAAAATTCCAATTTTGACCCAGAGTGTGCATCATATGGTGTACAAAAATTTTCTCTTCACTCAGACTAAAAGAAGCCTTAGTAGTTCTTAGAATTCAGTTTGGAGAGACTAAGGAGAATGCATCCATTAAAAAAATTTATTAAGTGATCCATTCTTCTGAAATTCTTAGCTTTCAATTCATCAGAAAAATGGATTAGTACAGCAACTCCAAATGGAATTTTTTATTTCTTATAACTACATTTCTTCTGACATATATATTAGCTCATAATTCAGTAATGATAATTTGTATCATGAAGACTTTATGTCTTGATAATTTTTACAGAATTAAATATATTTCATAGTGCTTAGTGTTTAACCTAGAAGAAATACATTAAACCTTTGGGATTGATGGTGCTGTTTCATTTATTTTGTAAGTTGAAAACAGACAACTTGTAATGAAGCTTGTTTACATGGGTATTTATGACATCAAAGATCCGGTGTCTTTCGAAGCATACTATACCTGTTCACTGGAGCTGATGGAATGCCATGATAAATCAATAACAGTGAAAGCCTCAGGCACTGTACATACATTGAAAATTGTTTTCCCTGTCTTCAGATTGTTTTACAATTTATAATATACTGAATTCAGTATATTATTCAATTCATAGTATACTGAAAAGAAATGAAATGATTGACACCATGAATATCCTTACAATTTCCTTTGACTCAGAGTCAGAGCTTAACCAACGCCTACAGTATAATAGTGCACAACTTACACAGACTGTCTTCTGAAGAACTAGACATCACTGCTTGCGGCTAAAATTCTGAGTTCTCTGGCTTTATACACAGAGCTTCTTGGTTGGAAGGAGCCTTGTAGGGAAATGCCATTGTGTGCTTGGTGGTTGGAGAGGAGGATGGTCATGTTCTCTCCTTGAAAATGTTCTAAATACTATGGGATTTACTAAATATTTGATCATTTATAATTCATATATTATCAGTCATTGCAGATCAGAATTTTTCACTTCATCTTATAGGTTCATTATATCACAAATATGTCAGAATCTCTTGGCGGCCCTCTTTCCTCTAGAGACTTGACAGGGGAGAAACTTGTTTGGAAGAGCTTGCTGAATTTGAATTTGTTCCAAATATTCTAACAAATAGATCTATTATGATTGAAGACTTTTGTCTCTTAATGCTAAATTAGTGATGATGTAAAAGCCATTGGCTGTATCTGCACATATAAAGGAAGGAGTTGTTCTTCAGGTAGAAAGGCCAGAGGGCATTTTGAGAATTCCATTTTCTATCCAAGCAAGAGGATGCCCTAGCCGGACCTCAGTCTTCTCATATCTATGACTGCTCCCAGAATTTTGTGTAAGATTTCAATTTCCTTGGTAAAATTGTGCAGATATACAAATAGGTATTCTAATTAGGAAGGAAATAGTATTTCCTCAAAAAAATGATTCTTGAAAATAAAAGAGAAATCTACTTATACTTGTAGAAAACCTTAATCATCTTTTCTAAGAAATTAACTTGAAGTTTTGGCTTGGTATATAGAGGGATTAACACTTAGATAGTTAAATGTAAACATGTCAATCATGAATCCTCATAGCAGACTCAGTTTTCATTGTTTCACAAGAAATTAGAGAAATATTTGTTTTACATTTTTAAGGAAAAATTGTGTTGCTATATTCAGTAGATAAAATAATATTCCACATTAGCTTGATTTCCCTAACAGATCTAATTTTGCACAGCAATGAAAATATATATTGTTATTTCTCCAAGAAGCTTTTGTTTCCTAGCAGGTAAGGATTTTATCTACTGTTTATCATACATTTTATCATAAATGTTGATTTTAAGTGATTTTATATATTATAGACATTGATTTGGCTGTTTTATACCTCTCTGGAAGAATGAGTTAATGGGAAACTGATGTTGAAATATTGAAATAGTCATCATATATAATTATTTCTGGATCTATGCATTGTATGTTAATGTATTTTATTATCATGCCATAGCTACAAAAGTAAAAGAAACATTAATTTTATAGACCAAGTCCCAAATTGCACATTTACACAATAACTGAGAATAATGCAAGATAAATTTCTATGATACCTTGAAATACAACAAATGACTGAAACACCATATATTTTCTCTGGGAGCAACTGAATTAAATAGCAAATTTATGAAACACAGGATTTTATTGGAAAATACCAGACAGAGACTGTTTTTAGTTTTATATTTGACAGGTATTTATTTTTTTGTATTATCAACAACAAGGATATATGCTAAATATATAACAGACAAACCAATAAGTTTAGTACCTTATATTTTTGTTTATGAGATATTATGTTTTTCCCAATATATTTACATATATTTATTTTAGCTATGTGAATCAGAAAAAAATATATGTCTTAACAATCATGCTACAATGTGAAAGAAAAAAAATGTCTACCATGACCTTGAATGTTACATGACCTAAATGGCATAAGCAAGGATGTTAGTATATATTCAGAGACAAACTTATGCTCAGGAGAGTATGTAACTGATGTTAACTAAACATATATCTTAAATTCTTATTAAAAATAGTATGTGTAGTAATTTTGTGAATGCATATTTTATTTTGAGAAAAACACATTTTCATTTCTTTTATATTTAACATTATACTATAATTACATTTCTATCTTCCATCATCTCACAACTACCCAGTACCCCACCTTGTTCTTTGTGAAAAAAATATTCTTAATAATCTGTGTTAATGTTTTAAAAATATTAAAACTTTAGTTTGCAAGCATATTAAAACCATTCAATTTTTAACTGCAAAATCTGTACCCCATTTTTTAATAGGGTTACTTGTCTCTCTGGAGTTTAACTTCTTGAGTTCTTTGTATATATTGGATATTAGCCCTCTGTCGGATGTAAGGTTGGTAAAGATCATTTCCCAGTTAGTTGGTTGCCTCTTTGTCTTTTTGACAGTGTCTTTTGCCTTGCAAAAACTTTGTAATTTAATGAGGTCCCATTTGTCTATTCTTGATCTTAGAGCATAAGCTATTGGAGTTCTGTTCAGGAAATTCTCCCCTGTGCCCATATGTTCAAGGTTCTTCCCTAGTTTCCCTTCTATTAGTTTCAGTGTGTCTGGTTTTATGTGGAGATCCTTGATCCACTTGGAATTGAGCTTAGTGCAAGGAGATAAGAATGGGTCAATTTGCATTCTTCTGCATGTTGACCTCCAGTTGAGCCAGCACCATTTGTTGAAAAGGCTATCTTTTTTCCACTGGATGGTTTTAATTCCTTTGTCAAAGATCAAGTGACCATAGGAGTGTGGATTCATTTCTGATAATTGACACATTAAACTATACTTTAAATATTAGTCCTTTCTGTGCTGTATAAATAACTACATAATTAATCAATAATTACATTGTCTGGTAGAACCTCTATATTATTAAAACTAGAATGCAAGGTTAAGAAAAAAATAAACATTCACAAATTGGGCTGTGACTTAAGGAGAGTCAGCAGTAATCCTTTCACAGCTTGATGTCCTGTGTGGGTTGTGGCCTCTGTCAGTCTGTTTCTTCAAGGAGGATCTCCTGATGAAATGAAGAAGTTATGTGAACGAGACATGTAGGAGGCACATTAGGCTTGCCATCTGGCAAAATAGCAGATTCTCTCTCGTCCCTGTTTTATTTTATCTTCTCTAGAATTGTTTTTCTTTTTTGTTTCTAGTCTTCCTTTGCTTAGGACTGGCAATATACACTACAGTTCATGTGTGTGTGTGTGTGTGTGTGTGTGTGTGTGTGTGTGTCTGTCTGTCTGTCTGTATGCCTGTATGTCTGAATAGTTTGCACATCTCTCTTCATATTCATCTCCTAGTATCTGTGTGTGAGATTCATTTATTTGATTCTATTTAAAAGAGGTAAATATTATATTTTCTTATAAATGTATTTATGCCAAAACAAGTATATTAAAAATGGATATAATTCTTACATAGTAGCTTCTAACGGAGCAGTTGCCATAGTTATGAATTTATAAGCTTGCTTAATAGAAAATTTTAAAAATCTGGGTCATAAATATAT
This sequence comes from Tokudaia tokunoshimensis, assembly GCA_036184795.1. Lineage (NCBI taxonomy): Eukaryota > Metazoa > Chordata > Mammalia > Rodentia > Muridae > Tokudaia > Tokudaia tokunoshimensis. The sequence continues at coordinate 63,988,822 of BTHU01000004.1, read as the reverse complement.
ATATTTTTTAAAATCAATGTTCTAAATATTCAATGGTCAAGATTTAAAAAGCTGAGAGGCCAAGGAATATGAAGTAATCGGTTCATGTAACAGCAAACTGATTCCTTTTTCTATATTAATATTTGCTTTTTTACATGTATGTATCCCAACTTCAGTTTTGCTTCACACCAATTTTCCCAGTTCCCTCCCCTCCCCCATATCTACTCCTCCTCCATCTCCCTTAAAAAAAAATAACCAAAAAAAGAAAAACCCACAAAAACAGTCCTTCTAAGGATATCCACCAAACATGTCATAACAAATTACAATATGACTAGGCACAAACACTTGCATCAAGACTGGATGAGGTGACACAGTAGAAGGAAAAAGAACCAGAGACACGTCCACTTTCACTGTCAGGATCCCCACAAAACCACAAAAGCAATGCAACCATAATTAAACTGCAGAGGACCTAGGTCAGACCCATAAGGCTCTATGACTGTTGTGTTATTCTCAGTAAGCCCCTATGTGCCCCACTTAGCTGATTCTGTATGACATGTTCTCATAAGAGTTTCCTCAACCCCTTTTGCTCTAGAATCCTTCCTTTCCCTTTGCTGTGGGGTTCCTCAGGCATTGCTGAGTGTTTGGTTGTGGATCTCTGCATCTGCTCCCATGGGTTGACAGATAATGGCCTCTGATGACAATCAGCACTAATTATGAGAACAGGAAAATATCATTAGGAATCGCTTTATTGATTTTTTATCCCAGTCATATTTGAATCTAGCTGGTCCTGCAGGCTCACCAACCTCTGGTTCCTGGCTATCCATGCAGTTTCAGGTGTGTGTTCCCTCTTGTGGTATGGGTCTTCAGTTGGACCAGTTATAGGTTGGCCACTTCCGTGTGTTCTGCACCATTATCCCAGTACATCTTTTAGGTCAAAATTTTTGGATATATTATCTAGTATCTTGAGATTCAATGAATAAGTCAAAAGACTGAGCATGCTTTGAGATATGAATAGCTAATGACATAATATATATTATAAAATATTTCAATATAATATGAGTTTTGGTGATATATACAATTTTTACATACATATATTTTATATACCTGTTGATGGTACAACTCTATCAGTTCAAAGAAATGACTCTATATCTTCTTATATATTTGGGAATAACTGTCATAACTAAGAAATGGGTTTATTGGAGTCAAGAATTGATACTTTGTTTATCATGGCTTGGTTCTTGTTAATTTATGAAGATTTAGAGTCAGAGACATTAATTGTAATGCTTCAAATGAAATCATCTGAGGAACACAAAATTTCTAAGGGAAAGACTACTGTGCTAGTTAAATGTGGATCTGAATAGATGTTACTAATATTTCCTGCATGTTTGCTACTATAGAAGATAAAGATGAAAATGTACTTAAGAAGAGAATAGATTCATGATCTTTTTCATTATATTATTTCAGATCCTCTTTTCCTGAGTTTCCCACTTGGAAACAATCCAAATATATTTAAATGGGACAGAGAAACAATGTCACAGAATTTATCCTCCTGGGACTCACTCAGGATCCAGCTGGACAAAAAGCATTGTTTGTCATGTTTTTACTCATCTACATTGTGACAATGGTGGGCAACCTGCTCATTGTGGCCACAGTGATTGCCAGCCCCTCCTTGGGCTCCCCAATGTACTTCTTCCTTGCCTATCTGTCAATCATGGATGCTGTTTATTCCACTTCCACATCACCCAAGTTGATTATGGACTTACTCTCTGACAAAAAGACTATCTCATTCACAGCTTGCATGGGCCAACTCTTTACTGAGCACTTATTTGGTGGTGCTGAGGTCTTCCTGCTGGTGGTGATGGCCTATGATCGCTATGTGGCCATCTGTAAACCCCTTCACTATTTGACCATTATGAATCGTCAGATTTGCATCCTTCTGTTGGTGATAGCCTGGGTTGGTGGGTTTGCACACTCTGTGATTCAACTTGCTTTTGTGTCTAATCTCCCTTTCTGTGGACCCAATGTCATTGACCACTTCATCTGTGACATGTACCCACTACTGAAACTTGCATGCAGTGACACCTACTTCATTGGTCTTACTGTGGTTGCAAATGGTGGAGCAATCTGTATGGTCATTTTTATTCTTCTCCTAATCTCCTATGTTTTCATCCTTAACTATCTTAAAAACTACAGTCAAGAAGGGAGACGCAAAGCCTTGTCTACCTGCAGCTCTCACATCACTGTGGTTGTGCTCTTTTTTGTCCCCTGCATTTTTATTTATGTTAGGCCAGTGTCTAACTTTCCCATTGATAAGTCAATAAGTGTAGTTTTTACAGTTATCACTCCCATGCTGAACCCTTTAATATATACTCTGAGAAATTCAGAGATGAAAAATGCAATGCAAAAACTCTGGTGTAAAACATCAGCTCCAGGTCGAGTCCGAGTGCACTCCCCACACTGAAGATTTCTGTTTTAGTTCTTAAGGAGTAGAGAGCCAGCAGACCTTAACAAATGGCACTGTTGTCTACTTACATCCTTAATAGGTATTAATAAAGTATTAATACCTTGATAGGTATTATTGATACTCTAGTCTTTTGTGATAAATCGAATTATGGAAGATTATAAAAATAATTTTGCTTAGAAAAGTAGATTATAACACTATGTTGTTCTTGAAAATATTTTATTTTTTTTCAATGTATAACTTACAAGAATCTGTGTTTTATAAAAGTAAAAAACACACTACCTTTTAAAGACTGGTATTAAACAAAAATGTTCCCTATGAATGCTGAATCTGTCAAGGCCTTTGTGGGGACATGGTTTCTGCCCCTAGTACAGGGCCAGCAGACATAGGGCTCTAAGAGTGTCAATGGCTGCCATGGATATAAGGTTTGTTTGTACAATATTGTACATATTTTCATTCTTATTTTAAGTAATACCATCCCTGTTAACCATAATGACTCCATGATAGCAAGACAGCACAAGTCCAGGACTCAAAGGTGTGGTTGATATCTCAGCAAAATGGTAAACTCTGGAATCATCAGGATAGCCTTTAAGACTGTCAATAAGAACTCTAAAAGCATGAACTCTAAAATACATAATTTCTCAATTAAGCAAAAAATAAGGATGTAATATGAATTATATGAGGAGCTTCATGAATCTAAAGGAACACAGGCAACTGCCTTAATGAGCTAGATTGTCAGAAAGATACAAAGGCAGTCAGATTCCTGAGGCAAGGACAGTCAGGGACACAGAAAGGTTAGGGACAGCTGTAGTAGAAATGATAATTTCAGGAATGGGTCCCACCCAGCTAGGCAGGCAGATCTCTAATTCTGTTTGGAAAGTTAAAGGAAAATGTGTGCTGGCCACTTGTTAAGAATTAAGGTGCTGAGGTCAAGGGATGCTCTGATTCATAGGATAATCAAAAGGAAACTTGGAGTGAATGACTGGATTGATAGGTAAATTAAATGAGTGGGCTTATGATCTACAGGAGAAGAGCTGTCCAGAAATTGTTTAGAATAGCAAGATGGAACTGCTTGGAGAAAGAGAGAGAGAGAGAGAGAGAGAGAGAGAGAGAGAGAGAGAGAGAGAGAGAGAGAGAGAGAGAGAGAGAGAGAGAGAGAGAGAGAACTGTCTAGAGATCTCCAGAGAAAGCAGAACAAAGAGAAATCAGAGCAGGCTGTGTCTCCTGCAGAGCAAAGGCTTAAACTGACAGCTTGGACCCAGGATTTGATTTTGAGTCCATTGTTTTTGCTGCTCCAGAAAACCCTTCTCTCAGAACTGCCCTCCAAGGGGAGCCTGGTCCTTGACTAATGCACATGCCAAACTGGACATGGAAAAGCCAATGAGGCATCAACCCTACACAAAGAAATTCACACAACTGGGTAAAGCTGAGAGGGTAAAACTCCTCCCACGTCCTACCCATTTAGGAAATTTAATGTGAATTTTAGATAAATTGCTTTCCTATTAAAATAAATATTAGTTTTTCTTATTATTTTTTAGTTTTATAAACTGTTCTTGTTTTTATTTTTAAGATTGTAATTTAATTACATTTCTTCATTCCCTTTCTTCCGTCTCAACTCTCCCTTCTGTCCCTCCCTTCTGTCTTTCAAAACAGGATTTTTCATCAACTGTGTGTGTGTGTGTGTGTGTGTGTGTGTGTGTGTGTGTGTGTGTGTATTTCCTTCAGAGACAGATTCCAGACTTGATCACACACAAAACAAACAACTCCCAAAAACTTATGTTCAAACAAAATTAATGAATTTTGACTGGTTGTCTTTTAAGAATTAAAATGACAATTAGGGAATTATAACAGATTTCCAATTCTAAGTTATCTGTCTCTGTGCCTTAGAGCTCCTCTGTTAGTATCTGTTTTACAAAGTAAGAGAGGCTGTTCTGGTATGGTTGATCAAGGGAAGTGAACCAGTCTCTCAACAATGATAGCATGAAATTCTCTGTGACATATTGAAATACAACTTATGCCTAAAACATCATATATTCTCAATGTGAGAATCAAGTGAAGCATGTAACACACAGAAAATAATTACGATATAGAAGAATTTTTCATATTTTGAGAAATAAAATATAGGTAAGTACTCAAATTTTACTGAGTCATTTCTCATAGTGCTTATAGCCTTTATCCTGATCAAAACCAAAACTGATAAGAACACACATTGCTAAACTAGGTTATAATACAAATAAATTGAGCAGAGTTTGTCTTCTATCTCTACAGCTTCAAGGACAAATCTCCTGAATGAAATAAAGCAATCCTGTGATTGAGACATGTAGATGGTGTATCTTAGCAACCTACTAATGAAGTTTTAGACTGTAGATGTCATGTACTAACAAATTGCTGTGTGTAGAATTCACTTGCTTGCTTCTAGTCAAAATACCTTCATCTACAAGTAAATGTTATTTTCATACTGATATATAAAATAGATATTTCCTAATAGATATAATTCTATCCTTTATCCAAAAGTTAGTTCAAGAGGTATATTGTAGACCATGTTTATATTTTCAATTAAATTAACACACATCCTGATTATTTATTCTGATTCAATACTCACAATTTTGCCAAGGCAAAGATCTAAGTACCTAAAATTTAATTTAAAAACAAAACAACATAACACTGAGAATTATGTATTTTGGATTTTCCCCATGATAAATGTAACAAAAGAGACAAACCTGGAAGTTCATTAAGTTGCTAAAGGTCACATAGGTAAGATAACCTGTGAGCATAGTGAATTTGGTCCATTGTTCATCTCTCTGTTTCTTCTTCCCAGAATGGATGCCTCCATTTTCACTTGTCACTGTACAAACTGGATTTGAAATATAGAGTTGTTTTTAGGTCATTACAGTCATTGAATTGTTCATCCCAGTTACTAACTGCTGGAGGTTTTTCAAGTAATGGAATTAGTTGGATAATTGCTCTTTTCAAATATTTAAAATTATTTTATTCAGAATAATGAAAGAAGAATTAATGCTTCATTCATGGTATAATTCATTCATGAGCTTGTTCATAGTTTCATGCATGTCCTGTTTTATTGATCTCTTGTCTGCAATATGCCTTATAAAGAGTAATGGGACAGAGAAACAATGTCACAGTATTTATCCTCCTGAACTCACTCAGGAACCTGTTTGAATACACCTAGTGTTTTGGAGAGTTTGAATAGAAAGGATTCAGTGGTCACCAACTTCAATCTCTTTATTTTCCAATCTGCAAACAGAAGCATGTAATTATACTTAGAGTCAATGTCTTCTTGGAGCTTTCCCTGAACTGTGCTATTTTGTTTATTTCTGGATCTTTACATTAAAGTTTTATTTTTGAGCAATGTTAGTTTCTAGAAAACCTTATATTTTAACTATGCATCTTTCCTGTTTTATTTTCTCCAGTATTACTGCATACCTTTTTTTAAAGCAGTTGTTGGCGAGGATGTGGAGAAAGAGGAACACTCCTCCACTGCTGGTGGAATTGCAGGCTGGTACAACCACTCTGGAAAGCAGTCTGGCGGCTCCTCAGAAAACTGGGCATGACACTTCCGGAGGATCCGGCTATACCACTCCTGGGCATATACCCAGAGACTTTACCTGCATGCAATAAGGACACATGCTCCACTATATTCATAGCAGCCTTATTTATAATAGCCAGAAGCTGGAAAGAACCCAGATGTCCCTCAACGGAGGAATGGATTCAGAAGATGTGGTATATTTACACAATGGAATACTACTCTGCAATTAAAAACAATGAATTCACGAAATTCCTAGGCAAATGGTCAGAACTTGAAAATATCATCCTTAGTGAGGTAACCCAATCACAAAAGATCACACATGGTATGAAGTCACTGATAAGGGGATATTGACCCAGAATCTCAGAATACCCTAGACACAATCAGCATATCAATAGATTTCTAAAAAGATGGAAGGAGAGACCCCTGGTCCTGGAAAGACTGGATGTAGGGGAACGCCAGGACAGAGTAATGAGAGGGGGTTGAACGGAGAAAAGAGGGAGGGAAGGGGGCTTATGGGACTTTCGGGGAGGGAGGAAACGGGAAAGGGGAAGTGATTTGGAATGTAAATTAAAAAAATAAAATAAAAAAAAAAAAAAAAAAAAAAAAAAAAAAAAAAAACAATTTTTACATTTCAAATGTTTTCCCTTTCCTTTTCCCTCCCTTCTCGAAAGTCACATAAGAACTCTTCCATTCCCCTGTTCCTCTATCAACCCCCACCAGCTTCCCTGTCCTTGTATTCTCCTTCGTTGCTGTATGGAGCCTTTCTAAGACCAGGGGCCTCTCCTTCCTTCTTCTTGGGTATCATTTGATATGTGAATTATGTCTTGGGTATTTGGAGCTTCTGGGCTAGTATCCACTTATCAGTGAATATATACAATGTGTGTTCTTTTGTGATACCATCACTGCATATCTTACCATAAGAGTCTGAAAAAATTATATTAGATTCTAACACAGCAGTAATAGAGATGAATTTGTTTAGTTTAGCTAAATAAAATTAACAAAGTCAAGATCATACATAGAGATGTGATATGACTTTATATAGGTAGGTGTGTAATGTACAGGATTTTTGCTCTCCACAATGAAAAAGCCTTATGAAATAATTGTTGGGTAACATATTGTTTTTATGGACCTCAGGCCTTTCTTCTGATGATGATAGCCTATGATTCATATATAGCCATCTGTAAGCCCCTGCACTATTTGCCCATTATGAACTGGCAGGTTTGTGCCAGGAACTTTCTGGCCTGAAGATGGTTGAGAAAAGACACAGAGTAGGGCTCTGGAATGGCTTTAAAGACTGAGGGTCTCCCGAGATTCTAGCTCTCTGACTATACTGAAAGGGTGATAATAACTTCTATCTCTTGTATTCTGTTGTTGATGCTTACATCTATGACTCCTGAATTATTTCCAAGATTTTCTATCTCCAGAGATGTCTCGCTTTGTGAATTCTTTATTGTTTCTACTTCCATTTTTAGCTCCTGGATGGTTTTGTTCAGTTCCTTCACATGTTTGTTTGCATTTTCCTATAATTCTTGTAATTCTAATGGAAAGCATTGACTCAACAGTCAAAGAGAATGCAAAATGCAAAATAAGTGTAACCCAAAACATCCAGGGATGAAGGGATGGGTCAATATAAGGAAGTCCATCAATGTAATCCACTACATAAACAATCTCAAAGAAAAAAACCACATGGTCATTTCATTAGATGCTGAGAAAGCATTTGACAAAATTCAGCATCCTTTCATGTTAAAGGTCTTGGAAAGATCGAGGCCCATATCTAAACATAGTAAAAGCAATTACAGCAAACCGGTAGCCAACATCAAACTAAATGGAGAGAAACTTGAAGCAATCCCACTATAATCAGGGACTAGACAAGGCTGCCCTCTCTCTCCATATCTTTTCAATATAGTACTTGAAATTCTAGCTGGAGCAATTAGAAAACAAAAGGAGGTCAAAGAGATACAAATTGGAAAGGAAGAAGTCAAACTATCACTATTTGCAGACAATATGATAGTATACTTAAGCGACCCAAAGTACTCCACCAGAGAATTCCTACAGCTGATAAACAACTTCAGCAAAGTGGCTGGATATAAAACCAACTCAAGAAAGTCAGTAGCCTTCCTATACTCAAACGATAAGCAGGCTGAGAAAGAAATAAGAGAAATGATACCCTTCACGATAGCCACAAACAATATGAAGTATCTTGGTGTGACTCTAACCAAACAAGTGAAAGATCTGTATGACAAGAACTTCAAGTATCTGAAGAAAGAAATTGATGAAGACCTCAGAAGATGGAAAATCTTCCGTGCTCATGGATTGGCAGGATTAATATAGTAAAAATGACCATCTTGCCAAAAGCAATATAAAGATTCAATGCAATCTCCATCAAAATCCCAACTCAATTCTTCATAGAGTTAGAAAGAGCAATTCAAAAATTCATCTGGAATAACAGAAAACTCAGGATAGCAAAACTATTCTCAACAGTAAAAGAACTTCTGGGAGAATAAGTATCCCTTATCTCAAGCTGTACTACAGAGCAATAGTGTTAAAAACTGCATGGTATTGGTACAGTAACAGGTATATAGATCAAGGGAACAGAATTGAAGACCTAGAAATGAATCCACACTCTTATGGTCACTTGATCTTTGACAAAAGAGCTAAAACCATCCAGTGGAAAAAAGATAGCCTTTTCAACAAATGGTGCTGGCTCAGCTGGAGGTCAACATGCAGAAGAATGCAAATTGACCCATTCTTATCTCCTTGTACTAAGCTCAATTCCAAGTGGATCAAGGACCTCCACATAAAACCAGACACACTGAAACTAATAGAAAGGAAACTAGTGAAGAACCTTGAACATATGGGCACAGGGGAGAATTTCCTGAACAGAACTCCAATAGCTTATGCTCCAAGATCAAGAATTGACAAATGGGACCTCATAAAATTGCAGTTTCTCTAAGGCAAAGGACACTGTCAAAAGGACAAAGCGGCAATCGACAAACTGGGAAATGATCTTTACCAACCCTACATCCTACAGAGGGCTAATATCCAATATATACAAAGAAATCAAGAAGTTAGACTCCAGAGAGCCAAGTAACCCTATTAAAAAATGGGGTACAGAGCTAAACAAAGAGTTCTCATGTGAAGAATATCTAATGGCTGAGAAACACCAAAGATTTGTTCAACATCCTTAGTCATTAGGGAAATGCAAATCAAATCAATCTTGAGATTCCATCTCACACCAGTCAGAATGGCTAAGATCAAAAGCAGAGGAGACAGCAGTTGTTGGCGAGGATGTGGAGAAAGAAGAACACTCCTCCACTGCTGGTGGGATTGCAAGTTGGTACAACCACTCTGGAAAACAGTCTGGTGGATCCTCAGAAAACTGGGCATGACACTCTCAGATGATCCTGCTATACCACTCCTGGGCATATACCCAGAGGCTTCCACTGCATGCAATAAGGACACGTGTTCCACTATGTTCATAGCAGCCTTATTTATAATAGCTAGAAGCTGGAAAGAATCCAGATGTCCCTCAACGGAGGAATGGATTCAGAAGATGTGGTATATTTACACAATGGGATACTACTCTGCAATTAAAAACACTGAATTCACGAAATTCCTAGGCAAATGGTCAGAACTGGAAGATATCATCCTTAGTGAGGTAATCCAATCACAAAAGAACACACATGGTATGCAGTCACTGATAAGGGGATATTAACCCAGAATCTCGGAATACCCTAGACACAATTGGCATATCAGTAGATATGCCCCACAGTTACCTGGCAATAGCCCTGTAGGCCTGACCCACTATAAATAGGGCAGCTTGCACCCTCCTCACTCTCTGGCTCTTCTCTTGCTCCCTTGCTCTTCCCTTTCCACCTCTCTCCCTCCATTCCTTTCCCCTTTGTCTCTCCAAATACTCATGGTGTCTCTCTCTGTCTCTGTCTCTGTCTCTCTCTCTCTGTTTCTGCCTGTCTGTCTCTCTCTCTGTCTGTCTGTCTCTCTCTCTCTCTCTGCCTTTCTCTGCCTCTAGTACCCTCTAACCCCACTCCCATGCTTTTAATAAACTTAGTAATCATGGGGTTGTGTGGCTGGTCCCACCGAGGGAAGGGATGTATCAGCATGGTCCTGCTAAGGCACCCCTTTCCACCATACCTGACTGCAACGCCATAGAACATATCCCCTTCTCTTTCTCTTTTTATAACTGGTACTTGCAGTTAACACCTGTTTTACTGACCCCAAAGTTGTTTCCAATGGTGGTGAGACCTGTATGATCTGTTTGATAGTCTTCTGTGGAGTCATTATAAACTCTCTCAAGACCGACAGTTAAGAAAGGTGGTGCCAAACCCCATTTACTTGAAACTCTCATATCATGTGGTTGACTGCCTTTTGGTTCCCAGTGTTTTATATTATACCTGTTTCCATCTTTCCATGATAAATTCACAAGTGAAGATTTTACAGCTATCAAACCCATGTTGGATTTTTAAATATATGCCTTGAGACATTTAGAGATCAAATGTTGCAAGAAAATTCTGATGTTAAAAAGTAATTATAGTTATAGTATTAAACATAATTTCCTCACACTAATTATACTTGATATATATTCTGAAGCAAGAAATAGAGAGAAACTTCTTTTATTCATTTATGTTTTGTTTTTTTGTTTGTTTGTTTTAGATCTAGGGTTTCTCTGTGTAACTTTGGCTGTCTGAGGACCAGGCTAACCAAATCAGAGTTCCATCAACCTCTTCCTTCTGGGATTAAAGGTGTGTACCAACACCACCCAGCTCAGAGAGGAACTGTTGACAAAGATGTCATCATAAACTTAATTTTTTCTTTATGGTTATGATTTTCCTGTCTACAGATTATTAAGACTAGTGTAAATAATTTATTGATTTTAAGATTAATTTTCTAGGAAATTAAGAAAGATGTGTATAAAATTGTCTCTCTATGGGTACAAAAACAAAACTAAGATTTATTTAAAATGTAATCTTTTAAATTGTATTCAATTTCTGCATCTTTTGAATTAAAAGTGAATATTTTTAAAAGATTTATTATTTATATATACAGAATTCTACTGGCGTATACACCCACAGGACAGAAGAGGGCCCAAGATCCCATAATAGATGATTGTGAGCCACCATGCAGTTACTGAGACTAAAACTCAGGACCTCTGGAAGAACAGTCTGTGCTCTGAACCATCTCTCTAGGCCCAAACTAGAACTTCTTATTCTGTCTTTATAATTCCAAATGAAGTTCCACTTTATTTTTCATAATGGTCACATTCCTTAATATTGTATTCAACTGAAACAGTTGGTTTAAAAATAAAAACAAAAAAGTCTATTGTATTATGAATGTTTTTCTTTTTTTAATTTTTTAATATATATATTCTTTATTTACATTTCACATGATGTCCCCTTTCCTGTTTTTTGCTCATGAAAATCCTCTAACCCATCTCCCCTCCCCCTGTTCCCCAATCAACAACCTCCTGCTTCCCGGTCCTGGTATTCACCTACACTGAAGCATTAAGCCTTCCCAGGACCAATTGCTTCTCTTCCCTTTGATATCCAACCATCTTCTGCTGCCTATGCATCTAGAGTCATGGGTAACTCCATGTGTACTCTTTGGTTGATGGTTTAATCTCTGTGATCTCTGGGACTACTGGGTGACTCATATTGTTGTTCCTCCAATGATGCTGCAAAACCTTTCAGCTCCTTGGGTCCTTTCTCTAGCTCCTCCATTGGGGACTCTATTCTCACTTCAATGGCTGGCTAAGAGTGTCCTCCTCTGTATTTCTCATGCACCTCCCAGGTGACAACTCTATCAGGCTCAAGTCAGCAAGCACTTGTGGTCATTAACAGTAATGTCTGGGTTTTTAAATGTATATTAGATGGATCCCTAGGTAGGGCAATCTCCTGGATGATCTTTCCCTCAGACTATGGTCCACACATTGTCTCTGTATCTCCTTTGGTGGTGTAGTGGCTATTCCTGGTTGTCAACTTGACGAAATATTGAATGAACTAATCAAGAATTGGAAGGCTCGGTGGCACACACCTTTAATCTGTGCCACACCCTCTGCAGGAGACCTATATAAGGACATTGGAAGAAGGAAGATTCACTCTGACTTTTCCTGGCCTGACTCATGGGACTGAGTAGCTGCTAGATCCTCGGACTTCCATCCACAAGTACTGCTGACTATTGTTGGGGAGTTTGGCTACAAGCTGTAAGTCATCAACAAATTCCCTAACTATATAGAGACTACCCATACATTCTGTGACTCTAGAGAACCCTGACTAATACAGAAGTTGGTACCAGAAGTGTGGTTCTAGAGGAGCAGAAGTATAAGGATGAATATCTTAAAAATCCGGAGTTGGTTTGGTAATTCATCAGCACCTTCAACTACTGAAACCTCTCCAGGTTCTCTTCCTCCTGGGAGTTCGGAGAATATTGAAGACCCATGGTTGAAACTATATTTCAAGCTTATTGAAGCTAATTTCTTTGAGTATCTTGATGAATTAGATGATTCGGTGGTGTACAATACTTTCTACAAGTTGGGGAAAAAATCGGAAAATGATTTTGCTGGCTGGTTGCTCTTAGCATCTCAGGAAAAAATAATGAAGGAAAGGAAGAAGTTGTGTGATAAAATCAAACAGCTCCAGATGCAAGTAAACAATCTAAAAGTTGCTAAGTATACCCTTGAAGAGAATCTTCTCTCTAGCAGCCATAGAGCTCAAGTTGCAGAAAATCAAACTGAAGCTCTCATTATATGGTTGGCTGAATTACAGCAAAAATTCCGGTCTCAGTCTCAGAGGGTGTCAGCAGTTAAAGTAAGGGCATTAATTGGCAAAGAATGGGATCCTATAACTTGGGATGGGAATGTGTGGGAAGACACTGTTGAAATTGAGAATTTTTAATCTTCAGATTTTCAAGGATTTGCCCCACCGGAGGAAGTAGTACCCTCAGCCCCACCCCTTGAAATAATGCCTTCTCCATATAATGAAATTAATCCCTCAGAGCCTGATAAACCAGCAGTGACTTTTGCTGAAGAAGATGCCAGACAAGACAATATTGATGTTTCTCAAGGCCCACCAATAGTTTCTTCTAGACCTATAACCAGACTCAAGGCAAAACAGGCCCCTAGAGGGGAGGTAGAAAGTGTAGTCCATGAGGAAATACACTATACTACTAAGGAGCTTAATGATTTTGATAGTTTGTTCAAGCAGAAGTCTGGGGAATATGCATGGGAATGGATTTTAAGGGTGTGGGATAATGGTGGAAGGAACATAAAACTAGAACAGGCTGAGTTTATTGGCATGGGCCATCTGAGTGGAGATTCTAAGTTTAATATGGAAGCTTGCACAGTTAAAAAAGGTGTCAAGAGTTTGTTTGAGTGGTTGGCTGAAGTGTTTATCAAAAGATGGCCTACTGAAAAGGAGTTGGAGATGCCTGATATCCCTTGGCTTAGTGTTGATGAAGGGGTTTTAAGGCTTAGGGAAATTGCAATGCTTGAGTGAATACATTGTGTAAAACCTAAGGATCCACAATGGGAAGGTCCAGAAGATATGCCCTTCACCAGTCCTATAAGATGCAAACTGGTGAGAGGGGCACCAGCACATTTAAAGAGTTTTGTTCTTGCCCTTTTCCTTGTGCCAGACCTTAGGGTTGGAGATGCTGCTGCTCAATTAGATGAATTAAAATTCAATGGGTTTAATTGGGCCTTGAGGTAACAAGGGCCAGGTGGCTGCATTGAATCACCAGAGACAAGGTGATCGTGATTGTAGTTATCATAATGGACAGCGTAGACAAAATAGTATTTATAATGACATGCCCCGTAATGGTCAGTATAAGAGAGGTGGAACTTATAATGGCATGACTCATTTGGACCTTTGGTACTGGCTAGTCAATCATAGTGTTTCCAGGCATGAAATAGATAGGAAACCTACTGCATCTGTATAAGCAGAAAAATTCTCAAAAAAAAAAAAAAATGAAAGAAAGCCTACATTGGATCACAGCAAAAGGCAATCTCAGCCAGTGAATCAATTTTCAGACTTGAGTCAGTTTGCAGAGCCAGAACCCCTTGAATGATGGGGTGGCCAGGTTCCTCTGAGGAAGAATCTTGATAAAACAGCTAAAAGTTTTGCTGTTAGTCTTTCCCCAATTCTTCCCCAGAAGGACCTATGGCCTTTTACAAGGATAACTGTACACTAGGGGAAAGGAAATAATCAGACTTTCCAGGGTCTATTGGATACTGGTTCTGAATTGACACTGATCCCAGGAGATCCCAAGAAACATTGTGGCCCTCCAGTTAGAGTATGAGCCTATGGAGGACAGGTAATTAATGGAGTGTTGACTGATGTCCAACTCACAGTAGGTCCAGTAGGTCCCCGAACACATCCTGTGGTCATTTCCCCAGTTCCAGAATGTATAATTGGGATAGATATACTCAGAAATTGGCAGAATTCTCACATTGATTCCCTGACCTGTGGAGTGAGGGCTATTATGGTTGGAAAGGCAAAATGGAAGCCTTTAGAGTTGCCTCTGCCAAGGAAAATAGTGAATCTAAAGCAGTATTGTATTCCTGGAGGAATTGCAGAAATTACTGCCACCATCAAGAACTTGAAAGATGCAGGGGTGGTGGTTCCCACCACGTCTCCCTTTAACTCTCCTATCTGGCCAGTGCAGAAGACAGATGGATCATGGAGAATGACAGTTGACTATCGGAAACTAAATCAAGTGGTAACTTCAGTTGCAGCTGCTGTACCAGATGTAGTTTCATTATTTGAGCAAATTAACACATCTCCTGGAACCTGGTATGCAGCTATTGATCTGGCAAAGGCCTTCTTCTCAGTACCTATCCATAAGGACCACCAGAAGCAATTTGCTTTCAGTTGGCAAGGCCAGCAGTATACCTTTACAGTTTTGCCTCAAGGATATATTAACTCTCCTGCCCTGTGTCATAACTTAGTTAGAAGGGATCTTGATCGTTTGTCTCTTCCACAAAATATCACGTTGGTGCAGTCTATTGATGACATTATGCTGAGTGGACTAAGTGAGCAGGAAATAGCAACCACTTTGGATTCATTGGTAACAGATATGCATATTAGAGAATGGGAAATAAATCCAACCAAAATTCAAGGACCATCTACCTCAATGAAATTCTTAGGAGTACAGTAGTGTGGGGCATGCAGAGATATTCCTTCTAAGGTAAAAGATAAGTTATTGCACCTGGCCCCTCCCACCACCAAGAAAGGAGCACAACGTTTAGTGGGTCTATTTGGATTCTGGAGACAGCACATTCCTCACTTAGGTGTGTTATTCAGGCCTATTTATCAAATGACTTGGAAAGCTGCTAGCTTTGTGTGGGGCCTGGAACAAGAGAAGGCTCTTCAACAGGTCCAGGCTGCTGTGCAGGCTGCACTACCACTTGGACCATATGATCCAGCAGACCCAATGTACTTGAGGTGTCAGTGGCAGATAGAGATGCTGTTTGGAGGGGCCTCTGGCAGGCCCCTATAGGTGAATCACAGAAGAGACCTTTTGGATTTTGGAGCAAAGCTCTACCATCATCTGCAGACAACTACTCTCCCTTTGAAAAACAGCTCTTGGCTTGCTCTTGGGCCTTAGTAGAAACTGAACATTTGACAATAGGACACCAAGTTACTATGGGACCTGAACTGCCCATCATGAGCTGAGTGCTATCAGACCCTTCAAATCATAAAGTAGGACGTGCACAGCAGCAGTCTATTATCAAATGGAAGTGGTATATACATGATTGGGCCCGAGCAGGTCCTGAAGGAACAAGCAAGTTACATGAGGAAGTTGCTCAGATGCCTATGGCTTCTACTCCTGTTACAATGCCCTCTGCTGCCAAGCATGCACCTATAGCCTCATGGAGTGTTCCCTATGACTGGCTGATTGAAGAAGAGAAGATTAGGACCTTATTTACTGATGGCTCTGCACATTATATAGGCACCACCCAGAAGTGGACAGCTGCAGCATTACAACCCCTTTCTGGGACAACCCTGAAAGATACAAGTGAAGGAAAATATTCACAGTGGGCAGAACTTCAGGCAGTACACATGGTATTACAGTTTGTTTGGAAGAAGAAATGGCCAAATGTACGATTGTTCACTGACTCATGGGCCATAACCAATGGATTGGCTGGATGGTCAGGGACGTGGAAAGATCACAATTGGAAAATTGTTGAGAAAGACATCTGGGGAAGAAGTATGTGGATAGATCTCTCCAAACGGACAAAGGATGTGAAGATATTTGTGTCCCATGTAAATACTCACCAAAAGGTGACTTCAGCTGAGGAGGAGTTCAACAATCAAGTAGATAAGATGACTCATTCTGTGGAGAGTCAGCCTCTTTCCCCAGCCATCCCAGTCATTGCTCAATGGGCACATGGTGGCCAAGACGGAGGTTATGTTTGGGTTCAGCAACACGGACTTCCACTCACCAAGGCTGACCTGGCTATAGCAGCTGCTGAATGCCAGATCTGCCAACAGCAGAAACCAACACTGAGCCCCAGATATGGCGAGGTGATCAGCCAGCAACCTGGTGGCAAGTTGACTACATTGGACCACTTCCTCCTTGGAAAAGACAATGTTTCATTCTTACTGGAGTAGATACTTATTCTGGTTATGGATTTGCCTTTCCTGCACATAATGCTTCTGTCAAAGCCACCATCCATGGACTCACAGAATGCCTTATCTATCATCATGGTATACCACACAGTATTGCTTCTGACCAAGGAACTCATTTCACAGCCAGAGAAGTGTGACAATGGGCCCATGATCACGGAATTCACTGGTCTTATCATGTTCCCCATCATCCTGAAGCAGCTTGTCTGATAGAAAGATGTAATGGCCTTTTGAGACACAGTTATAGTGCCAATTAGGTAGCAACAGTATGGAGGGCTGGGGCAGAGTTCTTCAAAAGGCAGTATATGCTTTGAATCAGTGTTCAATATATGGTACAGTTTCTCCCATAGCCAGGATCCATGGGTCCAGGAATTAAGGGGTGGAAAAGGGAATAGTTCCACTCACTATCACTCCTAGTGACCCTCTAGGAAAATTTTTGCTTCCTATCCCCACAACATTAGGTTCTGATGTCCTAGAAGTTTTTGTTCCAGAGGGGGGATTGCTCCTACCAGGAACCACAACAAACATTCCATTGAAGTGGATTCTCAGACTTCCCCCTGGCCATTTTGGGCTGCTAATGCCTTTAAACCAACAGGCTAAGAAAGGAATAATAGTGTTAGGAGTGGTGATAGATCCAGATTACCATGGTGAAATTGGATTGCCTCTCCAAAATGGAGGTAAGCAAGATTATGTCTGGAGTGCAGGAGATCCCTTAGGGCGTCTCTTGGTACTACCATGTCCTGTGATTAAAGTCAATGGCAAACTACAGCAGCCTAATCCAAGCAGGATGACAAAGGACACAGACCCATCAGGAATGAAGGCATGGGTTAATCCTCCAGGAAAAGAGTCAAGACCTGCTGCGATGCTTGCCGAAGGTAAGGGAAATACAGAATGGATAGCAGAGGAAGGTAGTTATAAATACCTGCTAAGACCACATAATCAGCTGCAGAAATGAGGATTATAAGTAATATGATTTCTTCTGTCTTATTTTGTTAAGGATACATTTGTCTTTCTTCCAATTTCTTTAACATCAATTGGTATTGAGACACTTAAAGAATGATTCCAAGGGACATTACCCATTGTAAATTTACAAATGTGTTTGCAATTGTACGAGGAATAGTTCTATCATGTTAGGGGTATTCATGACCTTGTTATTGTTTCATGTGGACATGAGATATTATTTGTGTCAAGTTGACAAGGGGTGGATTGTAGTGGCTATTCCTGGTTGTCAACTTGACTAAATCTGGAATGAACTAATCAAGAATTGGAAGGCTTGGTGGCACATGCCTTTAATCTGGGCCACACCCTCTGCTGGAGACCTATATAAGGACATAGGAAGAAGGAAGATTCACTCTGGCTTTTCCTGGCTTGCCTCATGTCACTGAGCAACTGCTAGATCCTCAGACTTCCATCCACAGCTGCCTTGTGGGACTGAGCAACTGCTAGATCCTTGGACTTCCATCCACAAGCACTGCTGACTATTGTTGGGGAGTTTGACTACAAGCTGTAAGTCATCGACAAATTCCCTAACTATATAGAGACTACCCATATGTTCTGTGACTCTAGAGAACCCTGACTAATACAGGTGGGTATTTCGTTCCCCCTTCTAAGAATGAACAGAGTATCCATACTTTGTTCTTCCTTCTTCTTAAGCTTCATTTGATCTGTGAATTGTGACTTGGCTATTTCAAGCTTCTGGACTAATATTCACTTATCAGCGAGTTCATACCATGGGTGCTCTTTTGTGATTGGGTTATCTCACTTAGGATGATATTTTCTAGTTCCACACATTTGCCTAAGAATTTCATGAATTCATTGTTTTTAATAGCTGAGTAGTATTCCATTGTGTAAATGTACCACATTTTCTGTACCTATTCCTCTGTTGAGGGGCACCTGGATTTTTTTCCAAGCTTCTGGCTATTATAAATAAGGCTGCTATGAACATAGTGGAACATGTGTCCATATTACATGCTGGAGAATCCTCTGGTTATATGCCCAGGAGTGGTATAGCACGATTCTCCTGTAGTATTATGCCCATTTTTCTGAGGAATTGCCAAACCGATTTCCAGAGTGGTTGAATCAGTTTGCAATCCCACCAGCAGTGGAGGAGTGTTCCTCTTTCTCCACATCCTCAACAGCACCTGCTGTCTCCTGAGTTTTTGATCTTAGCCATTCTCACAGGTGTGGGGTGAAATCTCAGGGTTGTTTTGATTTGCATTTCCTTAATGACTTAAGGATGTTGAGTATTTCTTTAGGTGCTTCTCAGCCATTCGATATTTCTCAAGTGAAAACTCTTTGTTTAGCTCTATACTCTGTTTTTTATTAGGGTTATTTGTTTCTGTGGTGTCTAATTCTTTTTTTTTAATTTATTTTACTTTCTAAGTATTTTTTATTTACATTCAAAATCATTTCCCCTTTCCCGTTTCCTCCCTCCCCGAAAATCCCATAAGCCCCCTTCCCTCCCTCTTTTCCCCATTCAACCCCCTCTCGCTTCTCTGTCCTGGCATTCCCTATTTCTTTTTATATATTGGATATTAGCCCTCTGTTGGATGTAGGGTTGGTAAAGATCTTTTACCAGTTTGTTGCTTGCTGTTTTACCCTATTGACAGTGTCGTTTGCCTTACAGAAACTTTGTAATTTTATGAGGTCCCATTTTTCAATTCTTGATCTTAGAGCATAAGTCATTGGTGTTCTGTTCAGGAAATTTTCCCTTGTGCCCATATACTCAAGGCTCTTCCATAGTTTCTTTTCTATTAGTTTCAGTGTGTCTGATTTATGTGGAGGTCCTTCATCTACTTGGACTTGACCTTTGTACAAGGAAATAAAAATGGATCAAATAGCATTCTTTTGCATACTAACAGCCAGTTGAACAAGCACCATTTATTGAAAAGGCTATCTTTTTTCCACTGTGTGGTTTTAGCTCCTTTGTCAAAGATCAAGTGACTCTAGGTGTGTGGGTTCATTTCTGGGCCTTCAATTCTATTCCATTCATTTACCTGCCTTTCCCTGTACTAATATCATGCAGCTTTTAACACTATTGCTCTGTTGTACTGCTTGAGGTCTGAGGTATTGATTCCCCCAGAAGTTCTTTTACTGTTGAGAATAGTTTTAGCTATCCTGGGTTTCTTGTTATTCCAGATGAATTTGAGAATTGCTCTTTCTAACTCTATGAAGAATTGAGTTGGGATTTTGATGGGGATTGCATTGAATCTGTATATTGCTTTTGGCAAGATGGCCATTTTTATTATATTAATCCTGCCAATCCATGAGTATGGGAGATCTTTTCATCTTTAGAGGTCTTCTTCAATTTCTTTCTTCAGAGACTTGAAGTGCTTGTCATACAGATCTTTCACTTGTTTGGTTAGGATCAAACCAATATACTTTATATTGTTTGTGACTATTAGGTATCATTTCCCTAATTTCTTTCTCAGCATGTTTAGTCTTTGAGTATAGAAAGACTACTGATTTGTTTGAGTTAATTTTATACCCAGCCACTTTGCTGAAGTTGTTTATCAGCTGTAGGAGTTCTCTGGTGGAGTTTTTTGGGTTTCTTAAATATACTCTCATATCATCTGAAAACAGTGATATTTTGACTTCTTCCTTTCCAATTTGTATCCCTTTGACCTCCTATTGTTGTCTAATTGCTCTAACTAGATTTTCAAGTACTATATAGAATAGATATGGAGAAAGAGGGCAGCCCTGTCTAGTCCCTGATTTTAGTGGGATTGCTTTAAGTTTCTCTCCATTTAGTTTGATGTTGGCTACTGGTTTGATGTATATTGCTTTTACTATATTTAGGTATGTGCCTTGAATTTCTGATCTTTCCAAGACTTTTAACATGAAAAGATGATGAATTTATTCAAATGCTTTTCAGCTTCTGATGAAATGACATTGTGGTTTACTTCTTTTAGTTTGTTTATATAGAAGATTACATTGATGTATTTCTATATATTGAACCATCCCTGCATCCCTGGGCAGAAGCCTACTTGATCTTGGTGAATGATTGTTTTGATGTTTTCTTGGATTTGGTTGGCAAGAATTTTATTGAGTATTTTTGCATTGATATTCATAATGGAAATTGGTCTGAAATTCTCTCTCCTTGTTGGATCTTTGTGTGGTTTTCATATCAACATAATTGTGGCATCACGGAATGAGTTTGGTAGTGTTCCTTCTGTTTCTGTTTTGTGGAATAGTTTGAAGAGTATTGGTGTTAGGTCTTCTTTGAAGGTCTGATAGAATTCTGTACTAAAACCATCTGGTCCTGTGTTTTTTTTTTTTTTTTTTTTGGTTGGGAGACTTTCAATGACCATTTCTTTTACTTTAGGGGTTTTGGGACTGTTTATATGGTCTGTCTGATCCTGATTTAACTTTGCTAGTTGTTATCTGCCTAGGAAATTGTCCATTTTATCCTGATTTTCCAGTTGTGTTGAGTATAGGCTTTTGTAGTAGGATCTGATGATTTTTTTGAATTTCCTCAGTTTCTGTTGTTATCTCTCCCTTTTCATTTCTGATTTTGTTAATTTGGATACTGTCTCTGTACCACCCTCTTGTTATTCTAGCTAAGTGTTTATCTATCTTCTCGATTTTCTCAAAGAACCAGATCCTGGATTTTTTGATTCTTTGTATAGTTCTTTTTTTTTCTACTTGGTTGATTTCTGCTCTGAGTTTGATGATACCATATACTCCTCTTGGTTGTATTCGATTCTTTCTGTTCTAGAGCTTTCAGGTATGCTGTTAAACTTCTAGTGTATGTTCTCTCCAGCTTCTTTTTGTAGGCAATCAGAGCTATGAGTTTTCCTCTAAGTACTGCTTTCATTGTGTCTCATTGTTTTGGGTATGTTGTGCCTTCATTTTCATTGAATTCTAAAAAGTCTTTGATTTCTTTCCTTATATCTTCCTTGACCAAGGTATCATTGAGTTGAGCATTGTTCATCTTCCAGGTTTATGCAGGCTTTCTGTTGTTTTTCTTGTTATTGAAGACCAGCCTTAATCTATAGTGATCTGATAGGAGGCATGTTATGAATTCAATTCTTTTATATCTGTTGAGGTCTATTTTGAGACCAATTATATGGTCAGTTTTGGACAAGGTACCATGAGGTGTTGAGAAGAAGGTATATTCTTTTTATATAGGATGATATGTTTTATAGATAACCTTTAAATCCATTTGGTCCATAACTTCTGTTTGTTTCACTGTGTCTCTGTTTAGTTTCTGTTTCCATGATCTATTCATTGATGAGAGTATGGCATTGAAGTCACTCACAATTATTGTTTGAGGTGCAATGTGTGCTTTGAACTTTAGTAAAGTTTCTTTTATGAATGTGCATGCCCTTGCATTTGAAGCATATATGTTCAGATTTGAGCGTTCTTCTTGGTAGGTTTTTCCTTTGATGAGTATGAAGTATCCTTTCTTGTCTTTTTGATAACTTTTTGTTGAAACTCAATTTTATTCAATATTAGAATGGATACTCCAGCTTGTTTCCGGAGACTATTTGCTTGAAAAAATGTTTTCCAGCCTTTTACTCTGAGGTAGTGTTTGTTTTTGACACTGAGTTGCATTTTCTATATTCAGCAAAATGCTGGGTCCTGTTTATGTATCCAGTCTGTTAGTCTGTGTCTTTTTATTGGGGAATTGAGTCCATTGATGTAAGAGATATTAAGGAATATTAGGATAATAAGGAGATATTAAGTGATGCTTCCTGTTATTTTTGATGTTATTATGTTTTTGTGGTTATCTTCTTTTGGGTCTGTTAAAAGAAGATTACTGTGTTGCTTTTACTAGGGTGTATTTGCCTTCCTTATATTGGCATTTTCCATCTATTATCCTTTGTAGGACAGGATTTGTAAAAAGATATTGTGTAAATTTGGTTTTTATCATGGAATATCTTGGTTTCTCCATCTATGGTTATTGAGAATTTTGCTGGGTATTGTAGTCTGGGCTGGCATTTGTGTTCTCTTAGAGTCTGTATGCGATCTGTCCAGGATCTTCTTGCTTTGATGGTCTCTGATGTGAAGTCTGGTGTAATTCTGATGTATAAGTCTGTCTTTATATTTTACTTGGCCTTTTTCCCTTACTGCTTTTAATATTCTTTCTTTGTTTAGTGCATTTTTTGTTTTGATTATTATGTGATGGGAGGAATTTCTGTTCTGGTCCTGTCTGTTTCGAGTTCTGTAGGCTTCTTGTATGTTTATCGGCATCTCTTTCTTTAGGTTAGGGAAGTTTTCTAGTATAATTTTGTTGAAGATACTTACTGGCCCTTTAAGTTGTAAATCTTTGCTCTCTTCTATACCTATAATCTTTAGGTTTGGTCTTCTCATTGTGTCTAGATTTCCTGGATGTTTTGGGTTACAAGCTTCTGCATTTTGCATTTCTTTGACTGTTGAGTCAATGCTTTCTGTGGTATCTTCAGCACCTGAGATTCTTTATTTTTTCTCTTGTATTCTGTTGTTGATGTTTGTATCTATGACTCCTGATTTCTTTCCAAGGTTTTCTATCTCCAGATTGGTTTCTTTGTTGTTTATACTTACAATTTTAGATCCTGGATGCTTTTGTTCAGTTTATTCACATGTTTGTTTGTGTTTTCCTGTGATTCTTTAAGAGATTTTTGAGGTTCCTCTTTAAGGGCTTCTACCTAATTATCCATGTTCTCCTGTATTTCTTTTAGGGATTTTTGTGTCTCCTTTTAAAGGGCTTCTACCTGTTGACTCATATTATCCTGTATTTCTTTAAGAGAGTTATTTATGTCTTTCTTGAAATTCTCTCTCAGCATCATGAGATGTGATTTTAAATCCTCATCTCGTTTTTCTGGTGTGTTGGTGTATCCAAGACTTGCTGTTATGGGACAACTTGCTCATATGATGCCATGTTGTCTTAGTTTCTGTTGGTAATATTCTTGCATTTGTCTTTTACCATCTGGTTATCTCTGCTGCTAGCTGACTGTGGCTTATCTGTCCTGCAAGCCTCTGTATCTGTGCTCCTGGGAGACCCATTCTCTCTGTGTACATAGGTATGTAGGTGCTCCTGGGAGAGCAGCTTTCTTGTGGTTGTATTTGGGTATGTAGGTCTGTTGCCCCGATCAGCTATGTGTGTGGACAGGTCCCAGGCTGCTCCTAGGCTCTTGAGTCCTCAGGGTTTCCAACTGTTTCCTCTGAGCTGCAGGGGTGGTCCTACCTGTGCTGTCTGGCCTCTCTGCACTCCTGGGTGGTTAGCTACCTCCCTGTGCCACTTGGATATGGAGCACTATGGCAGAGGATGGTCTCAAGTCAGAGACAGAAACTAGAAGTCTCCTGCCTGAGGTCTCCTCACTTGATACTCTGAGCAGGGGAGGTCCTACCTGTGCCAACTGGCATCTCCATATTTCTGGGTGGTCAACTATCTCCCTGCTTCACCTGAATAAGGTGCTCTGTGTCAGAGGAATGTCCAGAGCTAGGGATAGAACCCAGAAATTTCCCGCCTGAGGGTTTCAGAAGTGATCCTCTGAGTAGCAGGGGTGGTTCTACCTGTGCTTCTGGCCTGTCTGTACTCCTGGGTGGTTACCTACCTCCCTGTGTCACTTGGGTATGGCGCCATGTCTTTTCAATTTTATGTAAAGCAAAGAACATCCCATGTTCCAAAGCCTTCAGTTATCTTTTAACATCTTTATTAGGAAAACATTGAAGTGCTTTCTTTTTTAAGTTGTCCTCTGATCTTCACATGCACGCCATTACTCACAGGCATACATAATATACACATGACAATGATGAATAAAATTAAACAATATAACAAGCATTCTATTATCTGAATGTAAATGACCTATATGTGCTGTCATTGTAGCTGTCTTTCTTTTTTTTATTATTTATTTTATTTTATTTTTTTAATTTACATTCTAAATCATTTCCCCTTTCCCGTTTCCTCCCTCCCCGAAAGTCCCATAAGCCCCCTTCCCTCCCTCTTTTCTCCATTCAACCCCCTCTCGTTACTCTGTCCTGGCGTTCCCCTACATCCAGTCTTTCCAGGACCAGGGGTCTCTCCTTCCATCTTCTTAGAAATCTATTGATATGCGGATTGTGTCTAGGGTATTCCGAGATTCTGGGTCAATATCCCCTTATCAGTGACTGATTACCATGTGTGTTCTTTTGTGATTGGGTTACCTCACTAAGGATGATATTTTCAAGATCTAACCATTTGCCTAGGAATTTCGTGAATTCATTGTTTTTAATTGCAGAGTAGTATTCCATTGTGTAGATATACCACATCTTCTGAATCCATTCCTCCGTTGAGGGACATCTGGGTTCTTTCCAGCTTCTGGCTATTATAAATAAGGCTGCTATGAACATAGTGAAGCATGTGTCCTTATTGCATGCAGGTAAAGCCTCTGGGTATATGCTCAGGAGTGGTATAGCCGGATCCTCCGGGAGTGTCATGCCCAGTTTTCTGAGGAACCGCCAGACTGCTTTCCAGAGTGGTTGTACCAGCCTGCAATTCCATCAGCAGTGGAGGAGTGTTCCTCTTTCTCCACATCCTCGCCAACAACTGCTGTCTCCTGTGTTTTTGATCTTAGCCATCCTGACTGGTGTGAGATGGAATCTCAGGGTTGTTTTGATTTGCATTTCCCTAATGACTAAGGATGATGAACATCTCTTTAGGTGCTTCTCAGCCATTAGATATTCTTCAGATGAGAACTCTTTGTTTAGCTCTGTACCCCATTTTTTAATAGGGTTACTTGCCTCTCTGGAGTTTAACTTCTTGAGTTCTTTGTATATATTGGATATTAGCCCTCTGTCGGATGTAAGGTTGGTAAAGATCATTTCCCAGTTAGTTGGTTGCCGCTTTGTCTTTTTGACAGTGTCTTTTGCCTTGCAAAAACTTTGTAATTTAATGAGGTCCCATTTGTCTATTCTTGATCTTAGAGCATAAGCTATTGGAGTTCTGTTCAGGAAATTCTCCCCTGTGCCCATATGTTCAAGGGTCTTCCCTAGTTTCCCTTCTATTAGTTTTAGTGTGTATGGTTTTATGTGGAGATCTTTGATCCACTTAGAATTGAGCTTAGTGCAAGGAGATAAGAATGGGTCAATTTGCATTCTTCTGCATGTTGACCTCCAGCTGAGCCAGCACCATTTGTTGAAAAGGCTATCTTTTTATCCACTGGATGGTTTTAGCTCCTTTGTCAAAGATCAAGTGACCATAGGAGTGTGGATTCATTTCTGGGTCTTCAATTCTGTTCCATTGATCTACATGCCTGTCACTGTACCAATACCATGCGGTTCTTAACACTATTGCTCTGTAGTACAGTTTGAGGTCTGGGATACTGATTCCCCCAGTTGAACCAGCACCAATTGTTGAAAAGGTTGTCCTTTTTCCACTGGTTAGTTTTAGCTTATTTGTCAAAGATCAGGTGACCACAGGTGTGGGGTTCATTTCTGGGTCTTCAATTCTATTCCAATGATCTACCTGCCTGTCTGTACCAATACCATACAGTTTATTTTTTTAATCACTATTGCTCTGTAATAAAGCTTGAGGTCAGGGATGGTGATTCTCCCAGAACTTCTTTCATTGTTGAGAATAGTTTTAGCTATCCGGGTTATTTTTGTTATTCCAAATGAATTTGCAAATTGCTCTTTCTAAGTCTATGTAGAATTGAGTTGGAATTTTGATGGGGATTGTAGTGGATCTGTAGATTTTTTCCAGTAGATGGCCATTTTTACTATATTAATCATGCCAATCCATGAGTATGGGATATATTTCTGTCTTCTATGATCTTCAATGAATTTGTTCAGATTCATCCTGGTACTGTGTTACAATATCTAGCTTTGAATATCAGCCCCTGGGGATGCTGTTTCCACAGAACCACAGCCTAATCCTCCTGTCCAGAGTGATGTGCTTCTAAACACTACCACTGTAAACCTCACTGATCACCAATCGGAAGTCCAGTTCTCTTGTCTGCAATAGGAATAATTCAAAGTGATTGGAATGCAGCAGGGAATGAGTCACCAATGCCCCCAATAATCATGTGCTTTATGTTGTTATAAGCCAGATACCAAAATCAGTTTTACTCACTTAATAGTACTGAGGACTGAGCCTTCAAGAGTAGGTTACTTGTGGAGTGGTTCCAACCAGACAGTGGTTAGTTAATCAAACAATGTCTGTGACAAGATTACAGCAGTGTAACATGCTGGCTGCTCACTGTTGTAAATCATAGGGTTTGCAGCTAAGTGACTACTGTTACCTTCTGATAGCATGCATGAACCGTCCAGTACCATGAACACTAGTCCACAGTGGTAAAGCTTCTAGTTAGGCACCAGCTTGATGTTTCCATGTGCAATGAGACATGTAAGTGTTGTCTTCAGTAATAGGGCCTAAAATCAGTTTGTGGAGAGCAGTCAATAGCTTTGGCAATAGCCTGAAATGTTTGGGGGTTTCCATGGAACAGTTTTGGCCAATGACTAAACCAGATGTAACCCATATCTGGCAGTGAAGATTTTGATTAATGAAGAATGATAGCTAGTTAGGGCAGTACCTCCCTTGTGCTTAGAGTGATTCCTTTTATATTTTTTCATATCATGTATATATTTTTAGAAGCTTTTAAGATAATAGGTTTTCATGGAACCATTCAAATGGTCCTTAGTGTTAGTTGTCCCTCTCTAACATCTCTCCATTACCCCATCCCTATTTAATCCTTTAGCTCCTTTACTGTCCCTGTTTCTCCATAACTGTATAGACTATTTCTCTTTCCTTAGAATATCTTGCTGACATTCACATATATATAACAAAACAAAACATACAATATTTTTAGGGAGTCTTTGTTATACCTCCCCAGGATGATTTTTCCTCTGGATTTGTCTATTTAAGTGAAATTTTCATAAATCCATTTTAACAACTGAATAAATATTCCATGTATATTTACCACAATTTCATTAACCATTCTTTCATTGATGGTTATAATCATTGCCAAATCAAATTAAAAAAAAAAATGACCACATCACAGAAAGAATCAAGAATTACAGTTGTTCCCCAAAGTTTCAAGTTTCCAGTATTCCCAGGTCTGTGGTCAAATAGTAATTGCAAACGTATCATTATTTGAACTTTAACTTTTGCTTTAATATATTTCAGAGCTCAGAGCTCTGAGATCAGCTACATGCATTTTCTGGTGAAGGTCTAACGTTAAATGACATGGGCAAAGCTGCCAGGTAGTAGCCAGAAAGAATCAAGTTAGCTTGTAACTCAGCAGTTCTGCTAGCTTTCTGCCTCTGCACATTACACACAATGACTCTCCTAAGAGTCTCAGTGTTTTGATTTAATTTTACTAATATATAATTTTATGCATTCTATACTTTCTTATCCATATATATATACAAAGGAGATAAGAAACCACTTCTCAAATGTGCAAAATTCATTTCATCAATTTAATAGCTTATTCCTTTCTTGGGTCCCAATATCAGCTCTGCTTCATTTTCTAATAATTTCTTAAAACTTTCTTTGCAAGTCAAACATTAATCTGAAACTACCATTGTGCAGTTATTACCTTGTTTCCAAGATGAAAGCATGCAGCATGCACCTGGACCATTAGGACTGTGCTGTGCTGAGCCCCTATGCCTCAATTTTTAATTGTTTACCATGTAGTTTCACAGAATTCATCAGAGCAGAAGAAGGGAGTGGCAATGTCAAATATAATAGAATAATTATACACACCAAGGCCAACTGAAAAGCAGTCACACACAAATAAAATCTATACAGCCATTGTCCAGGGCTAAGATTAGGAAAAATGAGAAAACCTGTATTTACAAATAGGTGCTGTAGGCTACTGAGATGTCTGCATCCTGGCCTCTGCAGGCAGTCCCTTATTTCTAATCTCATGTTCTCTGGAGGAATTTTTTTTTTTTTTTTACAAAGAGTTGCTGTGGCCTTTTGAGATGACTCCATCCCAGCCTGCTGCTAGCCGTTATAGTAGCTGCTGCTGCTGTTATTGTATGCTATCCTCAGCAGGCTATTTCCAATTTCCAATGAATAGAGTACTTAGTCTTAAATGGATTGTATTCATTAATCTCCATCACTCTGGGAAGAGGGAGCTATGTAGAAGAGGAGACCAAAAAGATTATAAGGGGGTGGATGACTTCAAGGAAACTGTCTATAAGAGATAGCAGGACTGATGGACACCTGAATTCATAAAAAATCTGGTAGTAAGAGTGGTGCTACCATTGAGAGGGACAAGAGGAGATTAGCTCCCATTCAAATGGTTTTGGTTTGTGTTTTTATAGTGTGTGTGTGTGTGTGTGTGTGTGTGTGTGTGTGTGTGTGAGAGAGAGAGAGAGAGAGAGAGAGAGAGAGAGAGAGAGAGAGAGAGAGAGATTTCTTTTGTTTTGTTTGTTTACTACTTCCTAAAAAGTGAGATATAGATCATGTAATTGGGTAGGATAGGAGGTGATGAGGTTTCAGGGAGGTGTTAATGGAGGGAAAAACAATGATCAGAATACAGAATATATGGAATATATAAACAAAGTACTGTAAGGTAAATGCCTAGCCTAGCCTATATCTAATAGCTGCTCAATTTTTTGTATTTATTAAATTGAACAGAAAGTTTAATTTTCCAACTTACTGAGCATGCTCGCTTGATTGACTTTGCCCATTGATTATTCCTGCATGCAGTGCACTGGTTCTTCCATATACCATGATTCTAATTTTTCATAGGCAACTGATTGCTAATAATTAAAGTTATTTAAAAAGGCTGTGCAGTAAGAAGTTTCCACTACTCCCTTCCAAATCAATCAAACAAACAAGAAAGAATGAAAGAAAGAAAGAAAAGAAAGAAAGCATGAAAGAAAGAAAAGAAAGAAAGCATGAAAGAAAGAAAAGAAAGAAAGAAAGAAAGAAGAAAAAGAAAGCCAAAAATATTCCAAACGAAAATATGAGCAAATCACAGAACAATGAAAACCAGGGCAACATGGGTTCTTCAAATGACTGATTTTTCAACCTTTGAACTAAAAGATACTGAAATTATTAAAATTCTAGAAGATGATATTTATAAAATCTAGCAAAATGGTCAAGGAGCTGAAAACAGACACAAAAAAATCAGATTATTTTATTCAGGACATAGTGAAGAAAGTTAACAATGGAGAAAATACCAGCAAAATGAGTGACGATATCAACATGAAAATTCAGCAAGAAACAGAAAATGAAAAAAAAGTAAATATTTGGAATGCAAAACTAAATAAGTCCAATGAAAATCATAAAGAAACTATTACCAACAGTCTCAGCCAAGCAGAAGAATATCATTCATGGGGGACAAGTTTGAGAGCGCTGTATGCAACGATTTATGAAGAACCTAAATAGGACTACCATATTCAAGAACTATGTGCTATTATCAAAACTCCTATCCACATGATTGAAGGGGCTGAGATAAAGGTATAGTAAATATACCAAAGGCATAACAGAGAATTTCTGAAATTTATTTTTCTTTTTTGGTTTAATGTTTTTGGATAACTTCATGAGTGCTTAATTTCCAGCATCCCGGTCCAACTCCTTCCATTCCCCCTACTTACCATCAGATTCATAACCACCTTTATATATATATATATATATATATATATATGATTGTGTGTGTGTGTATGTGTGTATGTATGTATGTATGTATGTATGTGTGTGTGTATATAAACCCCCTGATTCAAATTACCATCACTTATTTCTTTGCGTGTTCATAGCTGGCCATTTGGGATTGGGAAATTTCCATAAGAGGTCTTCCGTAAAAGAAATTGATTTCCACTCTCTCAGCAACTATTAACCACTTGTAGCTCTTTATCTGAGGGCAGGAAGAAATGCTGTAGTATTTTCCCCATCTATGTTAGCATGAAAAGTGGTGTTATCATCATATAAGTTTTGTTCAAGCAAACTATAGAGTTCAGTTTTCATGGGTGCATATTCCTTCTCATGTCTAGGGAATCTTGATTGAGACATCTTGCACCTAGGGCTTATATTTATGACTCATCTTCCCTGTATTCTTTGAGCCTTAGGAGTAGGGGTTGTAGTTTTCACCAGGCATAAAAAGAGAACACTTTGCTGAGGAGTAAGAACTACACTAACCTGTGGGTATATGAGTAACTATCTAGAATGTAGTTAGAGATTACAACAGTTTAGGAAAATGGCATCAGTCAGTTCTCCTCTATGTCTGTCACCTCACTAGTCTTGGGTAGTTGGGTAGTTTTAAAATACAAGGGATGAATTCCCTTCCATTGATCAGGCCTTCATTCCAATTGGATAACTAGCTATATGATCAAAGTCCATCCTCAGAAAGGAGGCTTCCAGAAGAGTTTCTAGTTCCATTCCTCCCAGGCCTCTGTCTGAAGTGTGTAGTGTCATCAGCAATAGTGTCTTATCTTCAACTTCTGGAAGCAACTAAGGACAATGACAATAGCTCTTATATTATTTAAAAATATTTATTTCGCTTATTTTGTTTATTTGTTTTGGGTATGCATATGTGGCATTCCTTCCATTTGGCTAATTCTCTATTATGCCCTTCTAATCTGCCATTAAATCTAAATGTTGAGTCTTCATTTTAACTAATATATTTTTTGGTATTTAAAATTAAAAAATTCATTTAGTATCTACAGTGATTTACAAATTCCTATATTTAAATTCATCTTTTAATAGTTCTTTTCTTATTATCTGCATCAACTATGTTTTTTCCTTGCTCTTTCAGTAACATTTTGTGTTCCTCAGTTTTTTTACTTAAATGACAGATCTGGTATATAAAACAATTGTACTGACAAGTCAAGCTTGGTTGTTTATAGTGTCCACTTCTTTGCAGACAACGAACTCATTTTGTTGTCTCTTAGGACACAGCAGCCCCACAGGACATTGGTTCTTTTGTTTGTAAGGTTTTTGACTGCATTTCATTATCTCTTCTTATTGTTCCTTTTTGGTATTTGGTACTGAGAATTGTTCCTTTCAATTTCATATGTGACAAGCACATAATCTCTTTCTAGTATTCTGGAGTAGTGCCAGATCTAGGTTATAGAGAATTACCCAGAATCTGTTGTATTTGGAGGCAATGCATTATGATAATGCTCTCCATATATTTTCTTTTCTTTTTTATATATATATATTTTTATTTACATTCAAAATCATTTCCCCTTTCCTGTTTCCTCCCTCACCGAAAGTCACATAAGCCCCCTTCCATCCCTCTTTTCCCCATTCAACCCCCTCTCGCTTCTCTGTCTTGGCTTTCCCCCTACATACAGTCTTTCCAGGACCAGAGGTCTCTCCTTCCATCTTCTTGGAAATCTATTGATATGCGTATTGTGTCTAGGGTATTCCGAGATTCTGGGTTAATATCCCCTTATCCGTGACTGCATACTATGTTTGTTCTTTTGTGATTGGGTTACCTCACTAAGGATGATATTTTCAAGTTCTGACCATTTGCCTAGGAATTTCGTGAATTCATTGTTTTTAATTGCAGAGTAGTATTCCATTGTGTAAATATACCACATCTTCTGAATCCATTCCTCCGTTGAGGGACATCTGGGTTCTTTCCACTCTGGAAAGCAGTCTGGCGGTTCCTCAGAAAACTGGGCATGACACTCCCGGAGGATCCGGCTACACCACTCCTGGGCATATACCCAGAGGCTTTTCCTGCATGCAATAAGGACACATGCTCCACTATGTTCATAGCAGCCTTATTTATAATAGCCAGAAGCTGATAAGGGGATATTAACCCAGAATCTCGGAATACCCTAGACACAATTCGCATATCAATAGATTTCCAAGAAGATGGAAGGAGAGACCCCTGGTCCTGGAAAGACTGTATGTAGGGGAATGCCAGGACAGAGAAGCAAGAGGGGGTTGAATGGGGAAAAGAGGGAGGGAAGGGGGCTTATGTGACTTTCGGTGAGGGAGGAAACGGGAAAGGGGAAATCATTTGGAATGTAAACAAAAAAAAAACTTAGAAAATAAAAAAAAAATAGTGCACTACTTACACAGACTGTCTTCTGAAGGATTAGACATCACTGCTTTTGGCTAAAATTTTGAGTTCTCTGGCTTTATGCACAGAGCTTCTTGGTTGGAGTGAGCCTTGTAGAGGAATTCCATGTGTGCTTGGTGGTTGGAGAGGAGGATGGGCATGCTCTCTCCTTCAAAATGTTCTAAATACCATGGGATTTACTAAATATTTGATCATTTACAATTCATATGTTATCAATTATTCCAGATCAGAATTTTTCAC
Source organism: Tokudaia tokunoshimensis (assembly GCA_036184795.1). Lineage (NCBI taxonomy): Eukaryota > Metazoa > Chordata > Mammalia > Rodentia > Muridae > Tokudaia > Tokudaia tokunoshimensis. The sequence continues at coordinate 63,956,011 of BTHU01000004.1, read as the reverse complement.
TTCATCTTATAGGTTCATTATATCACAAATAAGTCAGAATCTCTTGGCAGCCCTTTTTTCTCTAGAGACTTGACAGGTGAGCAACTTGTTTGGAAGAGCTTGCTGAATTTGAATTTGTTCCAAATATTCTAACAAATAGATCTATCATGATTGTAGTTTTTGTCTCTTAATGTTAAACTAGTGATGATGTAAAAGCCATCAGGTGTATCTGCACATATAAAGGAAGGAGTTACTCTTCAGGTAGAATGGTCTGAGGGCATTTTGAGAATTCCATTTTCTATTCAATCAAGAGGATGCCGTTCTGGACCCCAGTCCTCAGACCCCAGTCCTTCTCATATCTATGACTGCTCCCAGAAATTTGTGCAAGGTTTGAATTTCCTGGGTAAAATTGTGCATATATACAAATAGGTATTCTAACTAGGAAGGAAGTAGTATTTCCTTAAAAAAATGATTCTTGAAAATAAAATAGAAATCTGCTTTTACTTATAGAAAACCTCAATCATCTTTTCTAAGAAATTAACTTAAAAAGTTTTGGCTTGATATATAGAAAGGCTAACAGATAGTTAAATGTAAACATGTCAATCATGAGTCCTCAGAGCAGACTCAGTTTTCATTGATTCACAAGAAATTATTTGGAGAAACATTTGTGTTACATTTTTAAGGAAAATTGCATTGCTAAATTTTGAGTTTGTGTATTCAGTATATGAAATAATATTCCACATTAGGTTGATTTCTCTAACATATCTAATTTTGCACAGCAATGAAAATATATATTTTTATTTCTCCAAGAAGGTTCTGTTTCCCAGCCAGTAAGGATTTATCTACTGTTTTATAATAAATGTTGATTTTAAGTGATTTTATATATTATAGACATTGATTTGGCTGTTTTATATCTCTCTGGAAGAATGAATTAATGGGAAGCTGATGTTGAAATATTGAAATAGTTATTAATTTTGATTATTTCTGGACATATGCATAATTTGTTCATGTATTTTTTTATCATGCCATAGCTACAAAAATGAAACATTAATTTTATAGACCAAGTCCCAAATTACACATTTACACAATAACTGAGAATGATTATAAATTCCTATAATACCTTGAAATACAACAAATAGCTAAAACACCATATATTCTCTCTGGGGGGCAACTGAATTCAAAAGCAAATTTACCAAACAAGAATTTAATTGGAAAATATCAAACAGACTGTTTTTAGTTTTATATTTGGCAGGTAATTTTTTTTTGTATTAACAACAAGCATATATGCTAAATATATAACAGACAAACCAATCAGTTTAGTACCTTATATTTTTCTTTATGAGATATTATATTTTCCTAATACATTTACATGTATTTATGTTAGCTATGTGAATCAGAAAAAAAAATGTCTTAACAACCATTCTTCAATATAAAAGAAAAAAACATCTACCATGACCTTGAAAGTTACATGACCTAAATGATATAAGCAAGCATGTTAGTACATATTCAGAAACAAACTCATTATCATGATAGTATGTAACTGATGTTAACTAAGCATATATTTTAAATTCTTATTAAAAATATTATATGTGGTAATTTTGTGAATGCATATTTTATTTTGAGAAAAACACATTTTTTCTTTTATATTTAAGATTATAATATAATTACAACATTTCTCTCTTCCATCATCTCCCACCTTCCCAGTGCCCCTCCTTTTTCTTTGCGAAAAAATATTCTCAATAATCTGTGTTAATGTTTTAAAGATATTAAAACTTTAGTTTGCAAGCATGTTAAGACTATTCAATTTTTTTCTGTAAAATATTTGATAAGTGACACATTGAACTACAGTATAAATACTAGTTTTTTCTATGCTATATAAATGACTACATAATTAATCAATAATTACATTGTCTGGTAGAACCTCTATCTTATTAAAACTAGAATGCAAGGTTAAGAAAAAATAAACATTCACAAATTGGGCTGTGACTTTAGGAGAGACAGCTGTAATCCTTGCACAGCTTGATGTCCTGTGTGGATTGTGGTCTCTGTCAGTCTGTTTCTTCAAGGAGGATCTCCTGATTAAATGAAGCAGTTATATGTACAAGACATGTAGGAGGCACATCAGGCTTGCCATCTAGTGAAACAGCAGATTCTCTCTGATCCCTGTTTTATCTGCTCTAGAATTGTTTTTCTTTTTATTGTTTCTAGCCTTCCTTTGGTTAGGCTTGCCACTCTACACTGCAGTTCATGTGTGTGTGTGTGTGTGTGTGTGTGTGTGTGTGTGTGTGTGTCTGTCTGTCTGTCTGTCTGTCTGTCTGAAAAGTTTGCACATTACTCTTCATATTCATCTTCTAGTATCTGTGTGTGAGATCCATTTATTTTCTTCTATTTAAAATAGTTAAATATTATATTTTCTTATAAATGTATTTATGTCAAAGCAAGTGTGTCTAAATAGATATAATTCTTTTTTTTCAATGTAATAAAATTTAATTATAATTTTCAAAGTTTTCCTTTTTCTTTTTTTTAATTTTCTAAGTTTTTTTATTTACATTCCAAATAATTTCCCCTTTTCCATTTCCTCCCTCCCCAAAAGTCCCATAAGCCCCCTTCCCTCCCTCTTTTTCCCCATTCAACCCCTCTCACTTCTATAATTCTAACATAGTAGCTTCTAAAGTAGCAGTTTCAATAGTCATGAATTTATTTAAGTTGCTTAATTGAAAATTTTAAAAACCAGAGTCATAAGTATAAAACCTTTTTTTAAAACCAGTGTACTAAACACCCGATGGGCAAGATTTAAAAAGCTGACTGGCCAAGGAATATGAAGCAATCGGTTCATGTAACAGCAAACTGATGACTTTTTTATATTAATATTTGCTTTTTTACATGCGTGTATCCCAACTTCAGTTTCCCTTCTCAGCACTTTCCCCAGTTCCCTTCCCTCCCCCATATCTACTCCTCCTCCATTTCCCTTTAAAAAACAGACCAGTCCTTATAGGGATATCAACCAAACATGTCATAACAAATTACAATATGACTACGCACAGACACTCACATCAAGACTGGATGAGGCAACCCAGTAGGAGGAAAAATATTCCAAGTTCAGGCAAAAGAGACAGAGATGCCTCCACTTTCATTGTCAGGATTCCCACAAAAACACCAAAGCAACACAACCATAATTAAAATGCAGAGGACATTGGTCAGACCCATAAGGCTCTGTGACTGTTGTGTCACTCTCAGTAAGTCCCTATGTGCCCCACTTAGTTGATTCTGTATGACATGTTCTCATAAGAGTGTCCTCAACCACTTTTTCTTTAGAATCCTTCCTTTCTCTTTGCTGTTGGGTTCCTCAGGCTTTGCTGAATGTTTGGTTGTGGATCTCTGCATCTGCTCCCATGAGTTGACAGATAAAGACCTCTGATGACAATCAGCACTGTTTATGAGAACAGGAAAATATCATTAGGAATAATTTTTTGATTTTTTTGCCAGTCATATTTGAATCTAGCCTGGACCCCCAGGCTTATCAACCTCTGGTTTCTGGCTATCCACGTAGTTTCAGGTATGTGTTCCCTCTTGCAGTAAGGGTCTTCAATTGGACCAGTTACAGGTTGGCCACACCCACATGTTCTGGCCATTATCCCAGTACATCTTTTAAGTCAAAATTTTTGGATACTTTATCTGGTATCTTGAGATTCGATGAGTAAGTCAAAAGACTGAGCATACTTTGAGGCATGAATAACTGACCACCTAATATATACTATACCTAATTGTAAAATATTTCAATATGATATGAGTTTTGGTGATATGTACAATTTATGAATACATATAGTTTATATACCTGTTGACAGATAAAACTCTATCAGTTCAAAGAAATGACTCTATATCTTCTTATATATTTGTGAATAACTGCCATCACAAAGAATTGGGTTTGTTGGAGTTAAGAATTGTTTCTTTGTTTATCACGGCTTGGTTCTCTGCTGATTTATGAAGATTTAGAGTCAGAGACATTAATTGTAATGCTTCAAATGAAAATATCTGAGGAACACAAAATTTCTAAGGGAAAGTCTACTATGCTGGTTAAATGAGGACCTAAATTGATGTTACTAAATATTTCCTGCATGTTTGCTACTATAGAAGATAAAGACGAAAGTGTGCTTAAGAATAGAAGGGATTCATGGTCTTCTTCATTATATTATTTCAGATCCTGCTTTTCTGAGTTTCCCACTTGGAAACAATCCAAATATATTTAAATGGGACAGAGAAACAATGTCACAGAATTTATCCTCCTGGGACTCAACTCAGGATCCAGCTGGACAAAAAGCATTGTTTGTCATGTTTTTACTCATCTACATTGTGACAATGGTGGGCAACCTGCTTATTGTGGCCACAGTGATTGCCAGCCCCTCCTTGGACTCCCCAATGTACTTCTTCCTTGCCTATCTGTCACTCATGGATGCTGTTTATTCCACTACCTTCTCACCCAAGTTGATTATGGACTTACTCTCTGACAAAAAGACTATCTCATTCACAGCTTGCATGGGCCAACTCTTTACTGCACACTTATTTGGTGGTGCCGAGGTCTTTCTGCTGGTGGTGATGGCCTATGATCGCTATGTGGCCATCTGTAAGCCCCTTCACTATTTGACCATTATGAATCATCAGATTTGCATCCTTCTGTTAGTGATAGCCTGGGTTGGTGGGTTTGCACACTCTGTGATTCAACTTGCTTTTGTGTCTAATCTCCCTTTCTGTGGACCCAATGTCATTAACCACTTCATCTGTGACATGTACCCATTACTGAAACTTGCATGTAGTGACACCTACTTCATTGGTCTTACTGTGGTTGCAAATGGTGGAGCAATCTGTATGGTCATTTTTATTCTTCTCCTAATCTCGTATGTTTTCATCCTTAACTATCTTAAAAACTATAGTCAAGAAGGGAGACGCAAAGCCTTGTCTACCTGCAGCTCTCACATCACTGTGGTTGTCCTTTTTTTTGTCCCCTGCATTTTTATTTATGTTAGGCCAGTGTCGAACTTTCCCATTGATAAGTCAATAAGTGTAGTTTTTACAGTTATCACTCCCATGATGAACCCTTTAATATATACTCTGAGAAATTCAGAGATGAAAAATGCAATGCAAAAACTCTGGTGTAAAACATCAGCTCCAGGCCGAGTCCGAGTGCACTCCCTACACTAAAGACTTCTGTTTTAGTTCTTAAGGAGTAGAGAGCCAGCAGACCTTAACAAATGGCACTGTTGTCTACTTACATCCTTAATAGGTATTAATAAAGTATTAATACCTTGGTAGGTATTGTTGATACTCTATTATTTTGTGATAAATCTAATTATGGAAGATTATAAAAAGTTTTACTTATCTAAGTATATTATAAAACTGTGTTGTCCTTGAAAACATTTTAATTTTATTCAATTTATAGCTTACAAGAATCTGTGTTTTATAAAAGTAAAAATCACACTACCTTTTAAAGACTGGTATCAAAGAAAAATGTTCCCTATGCATGTTCAGTCTGGCATGGCCTTGGTGTGGACATGATTCCTGCCTGTAGCACAGGGCCAGCATACATGAGTCTCTAAGAGTGTCGATGGCAGCCATAGGAATAAGGCTTTTTTGTATGATATTGTATATATTTTACATTCTTTTTTCCTTTTTTTTAATTTAATATATTCTTCATTTACATTTCGAATGTTATACCCCTTCCTGGTTTACCCCCTCTGTGTAAACCGCCAACCCATCTTCCCACCTCCTCTCTCCAAAAATATGCTCCTCCACCCAACCCACTCCCATGACCCCCACACGATTGCCCACATTGGAGCTTCTGTTGGGCCTTCACAAGACCAAGGACCTCTCTTCCTACTGATGCTCATCAAGGCATTACTCTGCCTATCTTTTGGCTGGAACCATGTGTACCCCTTGGTTGATGGTTTAGTCCCTGGGAGCCTTGAGTTGTCTGGTTGGCCGACACTGTCGTTCTTTCCATGGGGCTGCAACCCCCCCCCCCAGCTCCTCCAGCTTGCCCTCCAACTCCTCCATAGTGAACCCCATGCTCAGACCAATGTTTGGCTTCTAGTATTCGCTTCCGTATCTGTAAGGTTCTGGCAGGGCCCCTCCAATAGACAACCATAAATGGCTCCCTTTGGTACACTCTTCTTGTCATCCATAGTAGTTTTGGAGTTTGGTGACTGTTTATTGGATGAATCCACAATTAGGACAGTCTCTGGGTGGCCTTTCCTTCAGTCTCTGCTCCACTCTTTGTCTCCATAGTTGTTCATGTGATTATTTTGTTCCCTTTCTCAGAGGAACCAAATCACCCCCACTTTGGTCTGCCTTCTTCTTGAACTTCCTGTGGTCTATGAACTGTAACGTTTATTTTGAACTTTTGGGCTAATATCCACTTATGAGTGAGTGCATGCCATGTGTGTTCTTTTGTGTTTGGGTTACTTCACTCAGGATGATATTTTCTAGTTCCATCCATTTGCCTAAGAATTTCATGAATTCATTATTTTTAATAGCTGAATAGTATTCCATTGTGTATATATAACACAATTTCTGTATCCATTCCTCTGTTAAAGACATCTGGGTTTTTTCCAGCTTCTGGCTATTATAAATAAGGCTGCTATGAACATAGTGGAGCATGTGTTCTTGTTACATGTTGGAGCATCTTCTGGGTATATGCCAGGAGTGGTATAGCTGGATCCTCAGGTAGTACTATGTCAAATTTTCTGAGGAATTGCTATATTGATTTCCAGGGTGGTTTTACTAGCTTCCAATCCCACCAGCAATGGAGAAGTGTTCCTCATTCCCCACATCCACTCCAGCATCTGCTGTCCCCTGAGTTTTTCATCTTAGCCATTCTGACTGGCTCTACTACACATCAATAGTGAAAAAAACTGTATGGTATTAGTAAGGAGACAGGCAAGAAGATCAATGGAATAGAATTGATGACCCAGATATGAACCCACACACCTACGGTCACTTGATATTTAACAAAGGAGCTAAAAACATCCAGTGGAAAAAAGACAGCATTTTTTACATATGGTGCTGGATAAACTGGAGGTCAGTATGCAGAAAAATCCAAATCAAACCATTCTTACCTCCTTGTACAAAGCTCAAGTCCAAGTGGATCAAGGATGTCCACATAAAACCAGATACACTGAAGCTTATGGAAGAAAAAGTGGGAAAGAACCTTGAACGCATGGGCACAGGGAAAATTTCCTGAATAGAACACCAATGTCGTATGCTCTAAGAACAAGAATCGATAAATGGGACCTCATAAAACTGCAAAGCTTCTGTAAGGCAAAGGACATTGTCAATAGGACAAAACAGAAACCCACAGATTGGGAAAAGATCTTTACCAATTTTAAATATTTTACATTCTTATTTTAAGGAATGCCCTCCCTGTTAACCTTACTGACTCCATGATAGCCAGACAGCACAAGTCTAGGACTCAAAGTAGTAGTTGATATCTCAGTAAAATGGTAATCTCTGGGATCTTCAAGATAGCTCTTAAGACTGTCAATAAAAACTCAAAAGTGTGAGCTCTAAAATACATAATTTTTCAATTAAGCAAAAAATAAGGAAGTAATATGAATTATATGACAAGCTTCACGAATCTAAAGGAACACAGGCAGCTGCATTCATGAGCTAGCTTGTCAGAAAGATACAAAGGCAGGCAGACTCCTGAGTCAAGGTCAGTCAGGGACACAGAAAGGTTAGGGAGAGCTGTAGCAAAAATGATAATTTCAGGAATGGGTCCCACCCAGCTAGGCAGGCAGATCTCTAAATCTGTTTGCAAAGTTAAAAGAAAATGTGTGCTGGCCACTTCTTAAGAATTAAGGTGCTGAGGTCAAGTGATGCTCTGATTCATAGGATAATCAAAAGGAAACCTGGAGTAAATGACTGGATTGATATGTAAGCTTAATGAGTGGGCTTATGATCTACAGGAGAAGAGCTGTCCAAGAAATTGTTTAGAATATCAAGAGAGAACTGCTTGGAGAACTGACTAGAGCAGGAGAGAGAGAGAGAGAGAGAGAGAGAGAGAGAGAGAGAGAGAGAGAGAGAGAGAGAGAGAGAGAGAGAGAGAGAGAGAGAGAGAGAGACAGACAGAGAGAGACAGACAGAGACAGACAGAGAGAAAGAGAGAGAGAGAAACAGAGACAGAGAGACAGAGACAGACAGAGAGAAAGAGAGAGAGAAACAGAGACAGAGAGACAGAGAGAGAAAGGGAGAGAGCAAGCTGTCTAGGGATCTTCAGAGAAAGCAGAACAAAGAGAAATCAGAGCAGTCTGTGTCTCCTGCAGAGTAAAGGCTTAAGCTGACAGCTTGGACCCAGGATTTGATTTTTTTTTTTTTTTTTTTTTTTTTTTTTTTTTTTTTTTTTTTTTTTTTTTTTAATTTAATTTTATTTTATTTTTTTAATTTACATTCCAAATCACTTCCCCTTTCCCGTTTCCTCCCTCCCCGAAAGTCCCATAAGCCCCCTTCCCTCCCTCTTTTCTCCGTTCAACCCCCTCTCATTACTCTGTCCTGGCGTTCCCCTACATCCAGTCTTTCCAGGACCAGGGGTCTCTCCTTCCATCTTTTTAGAAATCTATTGATATGCTGATTGTGTCTAGGGTATTCTGAGATTCTGGGTCAATATCCCCTTATCAGTGACTTCATACCATGTGTGATCTTTTGTGATTGGATTTGATTTTGAGTCCATTGTTTTTGCTGCTCCAGAAAACCCTTCTCTCAGAACTGCCCTCCAAGGGGAGCCTGGTCCTTGGCTAATGCACATGCCAAACTGGACATGGAAAAGCCAATGAGGCATCAACCCTACACAAAGAAATTCACACAACTGGGTAAAGCTAAGAGGGTAAAACTCCTCCCACGTCCTACCCATTTAGGAAATTTAATGTGAATTTTAGATAAATTGCTTTCCTATTAAAATAAATATTAGTTTTTCTTATTATTTTTTAGTTTTATAAACTGTTCTTGTTTTTATTTTTAAGATTGTAATTTAATTACATTTCTTCCTTCCCTTTCTTCCCTCTTAACTCTCCCTTATGTCCCTCCCTTCTTTCTTTCAAACAGCATCTATTTTCATCAACTGTTTGTGTGTGTATGTGTGTGTGTGTGTATTTCCTTCAGAGATAGATTCCAGACTTGATCACACACAAAACAAACAACTCCCAAAAACTTATGTTCAAACAAAATTGAAGAATTGTGACTGCTTGTCTTTATAAGAATTAAAATGACAGTTAGGAATTATAACAGATTTCCAATTCTAAGTTATCTGTCTCTGTGCCTTAGAGCTCCTCTGTTAGCATCTGTTTTACAAAGAAAGGGAGGCTGTCCTGGTATGGTTGATCAAGGGAAATGAACCACTTTCTCAACAATGATAGCATGAAATTCTCTGTGACATATTGAAATACAACTTATGCCTAATCATTTTATATTCTCAATATGAGAATCAAGTGAAGCTAGCAACACACAGAAAATAATTATGGTATAGAAAAATTTTTCATAATTTGAGAAATAAAATATAGGTTAAATACTCAAATTTTACTGAGTTATTTCACATAGTGCTTATAGCCTTTATCCTGATCAAAACCAAAACTGATAAGAACACACATTGCTAAACTAGGTTATAATACAAAGAGATTGGGCAGAGATTATCTTCTATCTCTACAGCTTTAAGGACAAGACTCCTGAATGAAATGAAGCAATCATGTGAATGAGACATATAGATGGTGTATCCTAGAAACCTTCTAACGAAGTTTCATTGTAGATGTCATGTACTAACAAATTGCTGTGTGTAGAATTCACTTGCTTGCTTCTAGTCAAAATACCTTCATCTACAAGTAAATGTTATTCTCATATTGATATATAAAATAGATATTTCCAAATTTATATAATTCTATCCTTTATCCAAAAGTTAGTTCAAGAGGTATATTGTAGACCATGTTTATATTTTCAATTAATTTAACACACATCCTTATTATTTATTCTGATTCAATACTCACAATTTTGCCAAGGCAAAGATCTAAGTACCTAAGATTTAATTTAAAAACAAAACAACATAACACTGAGAATTATGTGTTTTGGATTTTCCCATGATAAATGTAACAAAAGAGACAAACTTGGAAGTTCATTATGTTGCTGAAGGTCGCATAGGTAAGATAACCTGTGAGCATAGTGAATTTGGTCCATTGTTCATCCCTCTGTTTCTTCTTTCCAGAATGGATACCTCCATTTTCATTTGTCACTGTACAAACTGGATTTGAAATATAGAGTTGTTTTTGGGTCATTGCAGTCATTGAATTGTTCATCCCAGTTACTACTGCTAGAAGTTTTTCAAGTAATGCAATTAGTTTAATAATTGCTGTTATAAAATATGTAAAAGTATTTTATTCAGAATATTGGAAGAAGATTTAAGGCTTCGTTCATAGTATAGTTCATTCATGAGCTTCTTCACAGTTTCATGCATGTCCTGCTTTTCTGATCTCTTGTCCGCAATATGTCTTATAAAAAAGTAATGGGACAGAGAAACAATGTCACAGAATTTATCCTCCTGAACTCACTCAGGATCCTGTTGGGATACACCCAGTGTGTTGGAGAGTTCGAATGGAAAGAATTCAGTAGTCACCTACTTCAATCTCTTTATTTTCCAATCCGCAAACAGAAGCATGTAATTATACTTAGAGCCAATGTCTTCTTGGAGCTTTCCCTGAACCATGCTATTTTGTTTATTTCTGAATCTTTACATTAAAGTTCTATTTTTGAGCAATGTTAGTTTCTAGAAAACCTTATATTTTAACTATCTATCTTTCCAGTATTACTTTCTCCAGTATCACTGCATATCTTACCATAAGAGTCTGAAAAAATTTATATTAGATTCTAACACAGTGGAAAGATCCTAAGCAAAGCAGGAGAAAATTTTTTTCTTGCTTTTTTCTTTGTCCTTAGTACTTATACAGCTTTCCGAATACATGATCACATAGTAAAAGTTCATCACAAGTTTGCACAAATTCAAATCGTAAACCGAATAAGTTTACAACAGTGAGAGTTTACATGCAAATCGAGTAGGCGTATTTATCTGGCTAAACATTCATCACCTGTCAGAGCTCCACAGGTTCATAGAAGGTTAAAAACCATAACTAAGTTGTTAGTGAAGTTTTGTATAGATAAACTCAGTCAGTAATTCCCTTTTTATGACCTTTGGTTAGTGGTTTTACAACCTCTTGGAACATGCTCTTAGTAGCAACAAGTCTGGTTACTATCTAGAAGCAATTAACTGGCGACACAGTAGAAGACTGGCAAAGTTCTCACCGCAGTTATGACTGTAAAGAAGAGACTTAATAGCAGTCCCACCTTAAAAGATCTTAATAAATACTGATACAAATTTAGGAATTCTTATAGGACCATCATAAAAATTGAGAAGTCATCTATTTGTCTATGGTGTCACTACAAGAGAGTACATCTTTGTAATTCTGCAGAGATCTGCTCAAAAGGGGTAGGCTAATAACTAGTGATTGTCAGGTATGTTTAATAATAACAGGAAAAGCATATTAGTAGCAGGAATCTTTCCTAAAATGATTTTATCCTGGCCCTTGCCTACCCAAGTTCTGTCATAGAGGTTAATCTAAGGTGGTCAACTCAGGAAGATCACCTGCTAGTTTTGAGTCATCTTATGATGGCTCCTGACAGGTTTGTATCTTTTTGTGAGCAGTGTCTTGACCAGGAGATTGTCATACTTTCTGTTTCCAATTCTCTTTATTTATAACCTTCCTTTTTGTGGGCCCAGTACCACTGACTCCATGTGTGTTCAGTGTCCACTACTGGTGTTAACATTCTGTCTAAGCTCTGTCCCACAGTTACCTGGCAATAGCCAGGTAGGCCTGACCCAGTATAAGGGGGCTGTTTGCCCTCTCCTCACTCTCTTGTCTTCTCTTGCTCCCTTGTTCTTCCCTTCCCCCCTCCATTTCTTTCCCCCTTCTCTCACCACATACTCATGGTCTCTCTCTCTCTCTCTCTCTCTCTCTCTCTCTCTCTCTCTCTCTCTCTCTCTCTCTCTCTCTCTCTGTCTCTCCCTCCCTCCCTCTCTCTGCCTTTCTCTGCCTCTAGTACCCTCTAACCCTCCCCTCATGCCTTTAATAAACTTAATAACCATGGGGTTGTGTCACAGTTCCCTCAGAGTGAAGGGATGCCTCTGTATGGGTGTGCTGAGGCACCCATTCCCCTATACCTGACTACACCTCCATAGAACATATCCCCCTTCTCTTTATCTTTTTATAACTGGTACTTGCATTCATTAACAACTGTTTTCCTGGCCCCACAGTTGTTGCCAATGGTGGGGAGACCCGTATGATCTGTATGATAGTCTTCTGTGGAATCATTATAAACTCTCTCAAGACCGAAATTAAGAGAGTTGGTGCAAAGGCCCATTTACTTGAAGTTCTGATATCATTGTGGCTGTCTGCGTTTTGGTTCCCCATGTTTTATATTATACCCTTTTCCATCTTTTCCAATGGTAAATCCATAAGTGAAGTTTTTACAGCTATCAAACCCATGTTGAATCTTTTAATATGCACCTTGAGAAATTCAGTGATCAAATGTTTCAAGAAAATTCTGGTGTTAAAAGTAATTATAGTTATAATATTAAACATAATTTCCTCACACTAATTACACTTGATATATATTCTGAAGCAAGAGATAGAGAGAAAATTCTTTTATTCATTTATGTTTTGCTTGTTTTGTTTTAGATCTAAGGTTTCTCTGTGTAGCTTTGGCTGTCTGTAGACTAGGCTAGCCAAATCAGAATTCCATCCACCTCTGCCTCCTGAGTGCTGGGATTAAAGGTGTGTACCACCACCACCCAGCTCAGAGACCAACTGTTGACAAAGATGTCATTGTTAACTCAATCTGTTCTCTATGTTATGGTTTTTCTGTCTACAGACTATTAAGATTAGAGTAAATTATTAATTTTAAGATTAGTTTTCTAGGAAATTAAGAAAGATTTGTGTAAAATTGTTGCTATACAGGTACAAAACCAAAACTATCATCTATTTAAAAATGTACTCTTTTCAATTGTATTCAATTTCTGCATCTTTTGAAGTAAAAGTGAGTATTTTAAAAAGATTTACTAGTTATATATACAGTATTCTACTGGCATGTATACCTGCCATCCAGAAGAGGGCACAAGATTTCATAATAGATGGTTGTGAGACACCATGTGTTTGCTGAGAATTAAACTCAGGACCTCTGGAAGAACAGACTTTGTTCTTGACCTCTGAACCATCTCTCTAGGCCCAAACTAGAACTTCTTATTCTGTCTTTATAATTCCAAATGAAGTTCCACTTTATTTTACATAATGTTCACATTCCTTAATATTATATTCAACTGAAACAGTTTGCTTATAAATTAAAAATAAAACAGTCCATTGTATTATGAATGTTTTTCAATTTTATGTAAAAACAAACAACAATCCATGTTCTGTATTCTTCAGTTATCTTGTAGTAACTTTATTAGGAGAACATTGAAGTGCTTTCTTCGTTAAGTTTTCCTCTGATCTCTACATGCACACCTTTACTCACAGGCATACATAACATACATGTGATAATGATGAATAAAATTAAACAATATAACAAGTGTTCTATTATCTGAATGTGAATGTCCTATATGTGCTGTGATTTTAGCTGTCTTTCAATCATTGTTGGCCTTCTTTATTTTGTTATTTTTATATAGGTTTCAAATTTGTGTTATAAAATATCAAAGTAACTTCAAGCCTGGTTGTTTAGCGTACACTTCTTTTTGTGCCCTGTTTTCCTTTTATTTATTTTTTTATTTTTTGGTCACAAAGTTAAGCAATTTACCCCATAGGTATTCACTCTTCCATTAATGGGTTAATGAATTTAAGCACACACATAGTATTTGTCTAGTTGTTTATGATTTTATTTTAATTTTTGGTATCAAAGAAATGATTTCTATTACAAAAGAAATATATATTATATCGAAGGCATTGTCATTTGGAAATATACAGGGGTTACAGATAATTGATGTGTTCCTAGAATATATTTTATAGATGCTAATAACTGTAGTCTGTGCTGTTTTTAATCTTTATTAAATTATTTCATTAATTCACATTCCAAAAGTTGACCCTTTTTGGGTCCCACTCTCCACAAGTTCTTCAACACATCCCACTTCCTCCCAGTACTGTGAGAGGGTGCTCCCCCCACCTGCCCCCTCCATCTCACCCCCACCAGCATCCCTCTTCATTGGAGCATCAAGTTTCTACAGGGTTAAGCACATACTCTCCCACTGAGGCCATATAAGGCAGTCCTCGGCTACATCTGTGCCCTGGGCCACAAACCAGACAATGTATGGTTCTTGGTGTTTGGCTTAGTCTCTGGAAGCTCTGAGGGGTCCAGGTTAGTTGACACTGTTGTTCTTCTATGGGGTTGCCAGACTGATCAACTCTTTCAGTCCTTCCCCTCACTCTTCCATAGGGGTCTCTGGGCTTAGTCCAATGGTTGATTATAAGTATCTGCATTTGTCTCAGTCAGGAACTGTTACAGCCTCTCAGTGCACAGCCATGCCAGGCTTCTGTTTGCATGTTCAATAAGTCTCAGGAATAGTGTCAGAATTTGGTGCCAGTATATGGGATGAATCCCAAGTTGGGCGGGCCTCTGGATGTCCTTTCCTTCAGTCTTTGCTCCATTTTTGTTCCCGAATTTCCTTTAGACAGAAACAATTCTGGTTCAAAGATTTTGAAGATGGACAGGTGGCCCCATACTGAAATTGGGCGCCATGTCTATATCTATCGGAGGTGGTCTCTTCAGGCTCCATCTCCTTACTGTTGGGCATTTTGACTAATGTCATCCCCATTGCTTCCTGGTAGCCTCTCACATCCCAGGTCTCTGGGAATTTCTAGAGGTTCCTCCTGCCCTCTACCCCCACTGCTGCATATTTTGATACATTCTCATGGCCCTCTGAGCATCTCTTCTGTCTTTCCCCATACCTGATTTTGCCCTTCCTTTTCTCCTAACCTCCTCCCCTCTCTCTCTCTGTTTCCTTTTTCCCTCTGCCTCCCATGGTGATTATTTTGTTCCCCTTTCTAAGTGGATTTCAGGTATCCACACATGGGCCTTCCTTTTTGTTAAGCTTCTTATAGTCTATGAGTTATATCATGGAGTTTCTGGATGTTTTGGCTAATATACGATTATCAGTGAGTATATACCATGCATGTCCTTTTGATTCTGGGTTATCTTACTCAGGATGATATTTTCTAGTTCCATCCATTTGCATGTAAAATTTATGATATCCTAGCTTTTTAATAGTTAAATAGTAGTTCATTGTGTAAATGAACCACATTTTCTGCATTCATTCCTTGGTTGAGGTACATCTGACTTGTTTCCAGCTTTAGGTTAATACAAATAAGGCTACTATGAACATAGTGGGGCACTTGTCCTTGTAGTATGGTTTAGCATCTTTTGGATATACTCCAAGGGATGGTATAGCTAGGTCTTCAGGTAGAACTATTTCTAATTCTCTGAGGAAATTGCAGATTTATTTCTAGAGTGGTTGTAACAGTTTGCAATCCCATCAGAACTAGAGGAGTGTTCCTCTTTCTCTCGATCCTTACCTACATGTACTGTAGCTTGAGTTTTTGATCTTAGCCATTCTGATTGGTGTAAGGTAGAATTTCAGGATTGTTACGATTTGCATTTCCCTGATAACTAAGGACTTTGACTATTTCTTTAAGTATTTCTCAGCCATTCAAGATTCTTTTTCTCAGAATTCTCTGTTTAGCTTTGTACCCCATTTTTTAATAGAGTTATTTGGTGTTCTGAGTCTAACTTCTTGATTTCTTTGTATATATTGGATATTAGCCCTCTATTAGATGTAGGATTGTGTATTAGTCATGGTTCTCTAGAGTCACAGAATGTTTGAGTAGTCTTATATAGTTAGCGAATTTGTCAATGACTTATAGTTTGTAGTCCAACTCCCCAACAATGATCAGCAGCAGTTGTGGATAAAAGTCCAAGGATCTAGCAGTTGCTCAGTCCCACGAGGAAAGCAGGCAAGGAAGAGTGAGACAGCAAGTCTTCCTTCTTCCAATGTCCTTATATAGGTCTCCAGCAGAGGGTGTGGTCCAGATTAAAGGTGAGTGCCACAGTACCTTTAATCCCAGCTGACCTTTAATCCAATATTCCTTGTCTTAATCTTCTGGAATTCATAGCCACTATGCTTCAAGGTCTCCATGCCAAGATCCAGGTCAGAAACTTGTATCTCTGAGCCTCCAGATTAGGATCATAGGTGAGCCTTCCAATTCTTGACTGTAGTTCATTCCAGATACAGTCAAGTTGACAACCAGGAATAGCCACTACAGATTGGTTACAATATTTTTCCAATCTGTTGGTTACCATTTTGTCCTATTGACAGTGTCCTTTGCCTTACAGAAGTTTTGCAGTTTTACGAGATTAATTTGTCTATTGTTGATGTTAGATCATAACTCATTGGTGTTCTGTTCAGGAAATTTTCCCCTGCGCCTTTGCATTTGATGCTCTTCCCCAATTCTCTTTTATTAGATTCAGTGTATCTCATTTTATGTGAAGGTCCTTGATCCACTTGGACTTGAGTTTGTACAAGAAATAAAAATGGATTGATTTGTATTCTTCTACATGCTGATTGCCAGTTGAATAAGCACCATTCATTGAAAAGGTTGTCCTTTTTCCACTGGATGGTTTTTAGCTCCTTTGTCAAAGATCAGGTGACCATATGTGTGTGGGTTCATTTCTGGGTCTTCAATTCTATTCCAATGATCTACCTGCCTGTTTGTACCAATACCATACAGTTTTTATCACTATTGCTCTGTAATAAAGCTTGAGGTCAGGGATGGTGATTCTCCCAGAAGTTCTTTTATTGTTGAGAACAGATTTTGCTATCTTGTAGTTTATATTTATTTATTTTTTTGGTATTCCAAATGACATATTGCTCTTTCTAACTCTATGAAGAATTGAGTTGGAATTTTGATGGGGATTGCAGTGAATCTATAGATTGCTTTCAGTAGGTGGCCATTTTTACTATATTAATCCTGCCAATCCATGAGCATGGCAGATTTTTCCATCTTCTAAGATCTTCACTTTCTTTTTTCAGAGACTTGAAGTTCTTGTCATACAGATCTTTCACTTGCTTGGTTAGAGTCATACCAAGGTATTTTATATTACATGTGACTATTGTGGAGGGTATAGTTTCCCTAATTTCTTTCTCAGCCTGTTTATCCCTTGAGTACAGGAAGGCTACTGATTTGAGTGAATTATATATCTAGCCACTCTGCTGAAGTTGTTTATCAGCTGTAGGAGTTCTCTGGGGGAGTTTTTGGGGTCACTTAATTATAATATCACATCATCTGCAAATAGTGATATTTTGACTTTTTCCATTCCAATTTGCCTCCCTTTGACGTCATTTTATTATCTAATTGTTCTGGCTAGGACTTGGAGAACTATATTGAATAAGTAGGGAAAGAGTGGACAGCCTTGTCTAGTCCCTGATTTTAGTGTAATTGCTTCAAGTTTCTCTCCATTTAGTTTGATGTTGGCTACTGTTTTGCTGTATATTGCTTTTACTATGTTTAGGTATGGACTTTGAATTCCTGATCTTTCTAAGACTTATCACGAAGGGATATTGGATTTTGTCAAATGCTTTTTCAGTATCTAATGAGATGATCATGTGTTTTTGTTCTTTGAGTTTCTGTTGTTATGTCACCCTTTTTATTTCTGATTTTATTAATTTGGGTACTGTCTCTGTGCACTCTGGTTAGTCTAGCTAAAGGTTTATCTAGTTGATTTTCTCAAAGAACAAACTCCTCATTTTGTTGATTTTTTATATAATTCATTTTGTTTCTACTTCATTGATTTCAGCCCTAAACTTGATTATTTACTGCCATCTACTCCTTTTGAGTCTTTTTGCTTTTTTTGATTCTTGAGCTTTCATGTGTGCTGCCAAGCTGCTTGTGTGTCCTCTCCCAGGTTCTTTTTGGAGGCACTCAGTGCTATGAATTTGCCCCTTAACACTGCTTTCATTGTGTATCATAAGTTTGGGTATATCATGCTTTCATTTTCATTAAATTCTAAAAAGTCTTTAATTTCATTTTTTATTTCTTCCTTGACCAAGTTATCATTAAGTAGGGCATTGTTCAATTTCCATGTATCTTTGGGCTTTCTGTTGTTTTTGTTGTTATTGAAGATCAACCTTGGTCCATGGTGATCTGATAGGATGCATGGGATTATTGCAGTCTTTGTATCTGTTGAGGCCTGTTTTGTGACAGATTTTATGGTAAATTATTTGAGAAGGTACCATCAGGTGCTGAGAAGGTATATTCTCTTATTAAATCTATTTGGTTCATAACTTCTGTTGGTTTCACTGTGTGCCTGTTTAGTTTCTGTTTTCATGATTTGTCTGTTGATGAGAATAGGTTGTTGAAGTCTCCCACTATTAATGTGTGAGGTGCAATGTATGATTTGAGATTTAGTAAAGTTTCTTTTATGAATGTGGGTGCCCTTGCATTTGGAGCATATATGTTCAGAATTGAGAATTCATCTTGGAAGATTTTTCCTTTAATGTGTGTGAAATGTCCTGTCTTATCTTTTTGTGATTACTTTTTGTTGAAAGTCGATTTCATTTGATATTAGAATGTCTACTCCAGCTTTTTTCTTTGGATGATTTGCTTTTAGAAAATTTTTCCAGCCTTTTACTCTGAGGTAGTGTCACTGAGTTCTGTTTCCTATATGCAGCAAATGCTGGGACTTGTTTACATATCCAGTCTGTTAGTCTATGTCTTTTTATTAGCAAGTTGAGTCCATTGATGTTAAGACATATTAAGTACCAGTGATTGTTGCTTACTGTTATTTTTGTATTTAGAGGTAGAATTATAGATGGCTATCCTCTTTTGGAATTGGTGAAAGAATATTACTTTATTGCTTTTTCTAGGGTGTAGTTTCCCTCCTTGCATTGGAGTTTTCAATGTATTATCCTTTGTAGGACTGTATTTGTGGCATGATATTGTGTAAATTTTTTTGTCATGAAATATCTTGGTTTCCCTATCTATGATAATTGAGGGTTTTGCTGGATATTGTAGCCTGGGCTGGAATTTGTGTTCTCTTAGGTCTGTATGACATCTGCCCAGGATCTCCTGCCTTTTATAATCTCTGGTTAGCAGTCTGGTGTAATTCTCATAAGTCTGAATTTATATGTTACTTTACCTTTTTCCCTTACTGCTTTTGATATTCTTTCTTGGTTTAGTGCATTTGGTTTTTGATTATTATGTGCTGGGAGGAATTTCTGTTCTGGTTCGATCTGTTTGGAGTTCTGTAGTCTTCTTGTATGTTCATGGGCATCTCTTTCTTTAGATTAGGGAAGTTTGCAGTTCTTATTTAATTGGCCCTAGATCCTAAAGCTCTTGGGTAGAGTCTGTCTCATAGCAAGAGATAAGCTGTGCTGTGCAAGATTATAGGTGGGGAAAAGAATTAGTGATGTTCCTTCTTTTAAATATACTTCAGAAATTGTATCTAATTTTGAATTTATTCTAATTGTAATAAGAAAGAAATATCTAATGACTTTTCAGTCTCCTCTACTTATAATACTGATAAATTTAAAAGACATTGAATGTATCAGAATACACAGATTAAAGATTTTCTCTTCTGTCAAAATGGTCAAAGACATTTCTAGGATCCAAAGACTTCACAAATCACATCCTTACCTTGTTTGTCATCAATTCTGAACACTTTTTTTCATGGTATTTTTAGATTTGCATTGGATATGATGTCATAAATACTTACATACAGGGCTACAAATACTTAGATAAAGGTTTTACTGCATCCAAGCTGCAGTTGGTTTAGTTGGTTTTTAATCATCATAATATCAAACTCTAGTCATATCTGTGATGGTCACAGATGCTTGTGAGAGACCTCATTATTTCTTATATGAGACTAGGGAGATAAAATGATTAAGTTCACTACTAAAGTATGGGATGGGACTTAGGAAGATTGTATGTGAATGAAGTTCTCAGCTTCCATTTATTAAATGCTGATTATAAATGCTTTTGTCTTAAGAATCTATTTTGGATATTTTTAAATTTTTGGTTTAAAATTTTTCCTACAATTTTATTTTGGTTATATTCATTTCCCTCCTCCAACTCCTCTCTAAAATCCTGCTTTATTGTGCAGCAGTGAGAAAACACATAAATTGTAGCCCATCCGGTCTATTTCTATATCTTCTCATATGCCACACACCATGATGTGCTTCATGATCCTAAGACAGCTGCAAGCTGTCTTTGAGTACAAGAAGCATTGATTTTTTTTTCCAGATCTGGGAAAGTACCTAAAATTCTCAGTCATGATCAATGGAGTCATTGCTAGAAGTTCTGAATTTGTTTGTATACAATAAAATCTAAAAATAAAGATAGTAAGTAAAAATATGGTATGAATTCTGAAGCAGTAATAATGCAGTAGGCAGGATTATAGATCCTAAATAACTGATGGTCTGATCATTTGGTGTCACCAGTCCAGGTAACAATATGGTAAATAACTTTGTAGTTATTTTATGTAGTCTGCTAACTTTGGATTAAATGAAAGAGTCATTGATTGATCATCCTCTAGTTAACAAATTACTGACCACTTAAGAAGTTGTGGGATTCAATATTGTTCTGTCCTATATTTTAGTAAACATAACAAATTTGATGCTATAGAAATTGCATGTCAAAACTACTTAAATTAATCTATCAGCCTAAAGAACTGACTCTGTCTACTTACATATCTGTAGTAAATTGCTCCCACTAGAAAGTAGGTATCTTGGTAACTAGAATACTTTCCTTGTTTGAAATGCTAACATTTTTATAAATGTCTGACTGTTAGAAACTGATTCATCAAAAACAACTGATGGTGTTTATCTTTTCTGATCCTCATAGTATTACCTAGAATTGAGAGATTGTTATTAATTTTGTGCATCCAACTAAAGTTTTCTGAAGAAGCTGATGAAGAAAAATCTTCTAGAATCCTTGGATAAAGATTGCAATAACATTTATAAAATGTTTCCTGTAAAATCCGTACAGTAGAAGATAAGGATGAAGACATACATCCTGCCATAATGCCTTATATTTATATTTTATATGTAAAATTTATATTTTGTATGTAAATATAAATATCTTTATATTCTCATGGCAGGTCACTTAAATCAAAGAGAAAAAAATCAATAACCCATTTGAAAAACTGGATCTGTTGATAACAGAAAGTTATCAACAGAAGAAAAAAAATGTTTAAGAAATATCACCAAAAATGTTCATTTCCCCTAGCAAATATGGAAATGCGAATCAGACAACTTTGAGATTTCATCTTATCTCAGCCAGAATAACCAAGATAAACAAAAGAACCGACAACAAATGCTAGAAGGAGTGTGGTAAAAAGGGAACATTTGTTCATTGGTTTTGGGATTACAAACTGGTGAAGCTACTGTGTAAGGTGGAGAACTCTTTTTGAATGTTGCTTTTCTACTTAACATTTTCTTATTGAACATTTTCTCATGCTGTTCAACTTCATTGCTAATAAAGAGAATTTTTGTGGTTATTTAGTATTCAACAAAGAATATACGAGCAGCACAAATTAGATTAGATGGGTTTAAAACACAAAGAGAAAACAAAGTTGGGTGGGTAATTTATGGAGGATGAAGACGGGCAGGTGGTAAATACAGAAAAATATTAAAAACTCAAATTTTATTTTAAAAAAAGTTAAGGTTGGCAAATAAAAAGTAGAATAAGTAAAAAGTGCTAATATTTGGACACTGATTTATTGATTTATTTAGTGAGTTCCTTATAGCACCTTTTGTACTGCCTATTTGTCAAGCATGACTCACTGTCTGAAAGGGAATGACCATTAAAAATACCTGAAAGAGTGGTCATTTCCCTTGATACCTGGTAACTGCTGCTATACTTCGGTAAACTCTCCCTCGCCTGCTGCCATGGGCAGAGGTGTTAAGAGTATAACATGAGAATGCAAATTCAACCTGAGACACATCAGGAACTAGTCTGACCTTTGGTCTGTCAATGAAATATCCTCTTTTTTACTCTCACTGGTGTCAGAGTGCTTACTGCAGAGAGAATTCTGAAACAAACAAGAGGTATTTATGAAAAAGAGAGTGAAAGGTCACATAGAACATGTAGTGGAAAACAGACTACTAGAGGTGAAAAGAATCAAGGGAGAAAAAGGGAAGGGGAAGAAAGGGGGAAAGATCTACAGAAATTTCATGTGAAGAAAACTGAAATGAAAAATAATTCTGTATAAGCTAATAAAGCTAAAATATAGTGCATAGAGCTGAGTACAGTATAGTTTGTAGTCAATTAGTTCTATAATTTACAAAACAATAAATTAAGTTGTTGATGAATTTCAAATACCTGAGTGAGTTATAGAAAAAAGACAATATAATTGCCTATAGTAAATGAAAAGGGTTCTACCATTGAACACAGTGAAAAAAGAATCTACCATCCATCCAAAATCAATCTAAATGGAGAGAAACTTGAAGCAATCCCACTAAAATCAGGGACTAGACAAGGCTGCCTTCTCTCTCCATATCTTTTCAATATAGTACTTGAAGTTCTAGCTAGAGCAATTAGACAACAAAAAGAGGTCAAAGGGATACAAATTGGAAAGGAAGAAGTCAAACTATCACTATTTGCAGACGATATGATAGTATACATAAGCGACCCAAAGAACTCCACCAGAGAACTCCTACAGCTGATAAACGACTTCAGCAAAGTGGCCGGATATAAAATCAACTCAAGCAAGTCAGAAGCCTTCCTATACTCAAAGGATAAGCAGGCTGAGAAAGAAGTAAGAGAAATAATACCCTTCACGATAGCCACAAACCATATTAAGTATCTTGGCGTGACTCTAACCAAACAAGTGAAAGATCTGTATGACAAGAACTTCAAGTCTCTGAAGAAAGAAATTGAAGAAGACCTCAGAAGATGTAAAAATCTGCCATGCTCATGGATTGGCAGGATTAATATAGTAAAAATGAGCATCTTACCAAAAGTAATACACAGATTCAATGCAATCCCCATCAAAATCCCAACTCAATTCTTCATAGAGTTAGAAAGAGCAATTCAAAAATTCATCTGGAATAACAGAAAACCCAGAATAGCTAAAACTATTCTCAAGAGTAAAAGAACCTCTGGGGGAATCAGTATCCCGGACCTCAAGCTGTACTACAGAACAATAGTGTTAAAAACTGCATGGTATTGGTACAGTAACAGACATGTAGATCAATGGAACAGAATTGAAGACCCAGAAATGAATCCACACTCCTATGGTCACTTGATCTTTGACAAAGGAGCTAAAACCATCCAGTGGAAAAAAGATAGCCTTTTCAACAAATGGTGCTGGCTCAGCTGGAGGTCAACATGCAGAAGAATGCAAATTGACCCATCCTTATCTCCTTGCACTAAGCTCAATTCTAAGTGGATCAAAGATCTCCACATAAAACCAGACAGACTGAAACTAATAGAAGGGAAACTAGGGAAGAACCTTGAACATATGGGCACAGGGGAGAATTTCCTGAACAGAACTCCAATAGCTTATGCTCTAAGATCAAGAATAGACAAATGGGACCTCATTAAATTACAAAGTTTTGCAAGGCAAAAGACAAAGCAGCAACCAACTAACTGGGAAATGATCTTTACCAACCTTACATCCGACAGAGGGCTAATATCCAAGATATACAAAGAACTCAAGAAGTTAAACTCCAGAGAGGCAAGTAACCCTATTAAAAAATGGGGTACAGAGCTAAACAAAGAGTTCTCACCTGAAGAATATCTAATGGCTGAGAAGCACCTAAAGAGATGTTCATCATCCTTAGTCATTAGGGAAATGCAAATCAAAACAACCCTGAGATTCCATCTCACACCAGTCAGGATGGCTAAGATCAAAAACACAGGAGACAGCAGGTGTTGGCGAGGATGTGGATAAAGAGGAACACTCCTCCACTGCTGGTGGAATTGCAAGCTGGTACAACCACTCTGGAAAGCAGTCTGGCGGTTCCTCAGAAAACTGGGCATGACACTCCCGGAGGATGATCCGGCTATACCACTCCTGGGCATATACCCAGAGGCTTTACCTGCATGCAATAAGGACACATGCTCCACTATGTTCATAGCAGCCTTATTTATAATAGCCAGAAGCTGGAAAGAACCCAGATGTTCCTCAACGGAGGAATGGATTCAGAAGATGTGGTATATCTACACAATGGAATACTACTCTGCAATTAAAAACAATGAATTCACGAAATTCCTAGGCAAATGGTCAGAACTTGAAAATATCATCCTTAGTGAGGTAACCCAATCACAAAAGAACACACATGGTATGCAGTCACTGATAAGGTGATATTGACCCAGAATCTCGGAATACCCTAGGCACAATCCGCATATCAATAGATTTCTAAAAAGATGGAAGGAGAGACCCCTGGTCCTGGAAAGACTGGATGTAGGGGAACGCCAGGACAGAGTAACGAGAGAGGGTTGAATGGAGAAAAGAGGGAGGGAAGGGGGCTTATGGGACTTTCGGGGAGGGAGGAAACGGGAAAGGGGAAGTGATTTGGAATGTAAATTAAAAAAATAAAAAAAAAAAAAAAGAAAATTTCCATTGGATAAGTAGGGTAGAGAGAGGCTCCTAGGGAATATCCTTTAACTCTGTTTATTTAATCCCAACTTCTAAAACTACACGAGAAACAGACAATAGTAAGTAATACCTTGAACTTTTAGTATTTATATGCAGGTAAAAATTGGATCATTCTTTTTTTTAATTTTCATTTTTTTAATTGGTTATTTTTTAATTTACATTTCAAATGTTATCTCCCTTCCCAGTTTCTCCTCCACAAGCTCCCTATCACCTACATCTATGAGGTATGAGGGTGCTCCTGCACCTGTCCAACCACTTCTGCCTCAGTGATCTAGCACTCCCCTATCCTGGGTCATCAATCCTCCAATGGACCAAGGGTCTCCCCTCATCCCTTATCAGTGATGTCATATAAGGCAATCTGACCCTTCCTACTAGAGAAATATTTTACAATCCTCATTCCACACAAGATCTTGAATAATTTATTAAAGTTCACAGAATTGTTCAACAGAAATTCTCTGGATCATATTCCAAATCAGAATTTGGTACCTCACATTTCCAAAACTCCAAATAATTCAGGTATCCATGTCTTTCAATGTAAAATTTACAAAGCAAACCAAAACTTCAAATTATATAGGAGACCCACACTCTCTGATTATTGATTTTTGGTATTTTTCCACAAAAACCGTTCAATTGAGCACAGATTTGAAGAAGTAGCAGTATTTCTTTGCATTGAAGAAATTGAAGAATAAAACATTGATTTTTTTTTAAATCACATTTAAAATAAGGTCTGTAATTGCCTATGTTTCCAGCATATATTTTCTCCATTCATTCTACATAACTTAAAAAGATTTCGGGGAAAAAAACTTGGTTTCTATCATATTAATTGTCAGTAGTTGTGCATTTCCTTACCTTATCTAAATAGAATTTTCCAAAAATCAATATAATAAATACAAATGTACTCTGAATTCGGGTTAGAGAATGAAATAAGGAACAGGATTATAACATATTAAGAAAGATAGCCTTTTCAACAAATGGTGCTGGTTCAACTGGAGGTCAACATGCAGAAGAATGCAAATTGATCCATTCTTTTCTCCTTGCACTAAGCTCAATTCCAAGTGGATCAAGGACCTCCACATAAAACCAGACACAATGAAACTAATAGAAAGGAAACTAGGGAAGAACCTTGAACATATGGGCACAAGGGAGAATTTCCTGAACAGATCTCCAATAGCTTATGCTCTAAGATCAAGAATTGACAAATGGGACCTCATAAAATTACAAAGTTTCTGTAAGGCAAAAGACACTGTCAAAAGGACAAAGCTGCAACCAACTAACTGGGAAATGATCTTTACCAACCCTACATCCGACAGAGGGCTAATATCCAATATATACAAAGAAATCAAGAAGTTAGACTCCAGAGAGCCAAGTAACCCTATTAAAAATGGGGTACAGAGCTAAACAAAGAGTTCTCATCTGAAGAATATCTAGTGGCTGAGAAGCACTTAAAGAGATGTTCATCATCCTTAGTCATTAGGGAAATGCAAATTAAAACAACCCTGAGATTCCATCTCACACCAGTCAGAATGTCTAAGATCAAAAACACAGGAGACAGCAGTTGTTGGAGAGGATGTGGAGAAAGAAGAACACTCCTCCACTGCTGGTGGGATTCCAAGCTGGTACAACCACTCTGGAAAGCAGTCTGGCGGATCCTCAGAAAATTGGGCATGACACTCCCGGAGGATCTGGCTATACTACTCCTGGGCATATACCCAGAGATTTTACCTGCATGCAATAAGGACACATGCTCTACTATGTTCATAGCAGCCTTATTTATAATAGCCAGAAGCTGGAAAGAACCCAGATGTCCCTCAACGGAGGAATGGATTCAGAAGATGTGGTATATTTACACAATGGAATACTACTCTGCAATTAAAAACAATGAATTCACGAAATTCCTAGGCAAATGGTCAGAACTTGAAAATATCATTCTTAGTGAGGTAACCCAATCACAAAAGAACACACATGGTATGCAGTCACTGATAAGGGAATATTAACCCAGAATCTCGGAATACCCTAGACACAATTTGCATATCAATAGATTTCCAAGAAGATGGAAGGAGTGACCCCTGGTCCTGGAAAGACTGTATGTAGGAGAATGCCAGGACAGAGAAGCGAGAGGAGGTTGAATGGGGAACAGAGGGAGGGAAGGGGGCTTATGGGACTTTTGGGGAGGGAGGAAATGGGAAAGGGGAAATCATTTGGAATGTAAATAAAAATACTTAGAAAATAAAAAAAATAAAGAAAGAAAGAAAAATCAGTCTAAGACATGTAAAGCAATTATTTCAGATAGCAGTTTGGGAAATATGCAATTATGTTATTTCAGCTAGTACCTTGGGATTTAATAAGCAATATGTGAAGATTCGTCATTTTTTGAGATAAGTTGATAGATCACCTAATGTGTAGTAGGATGAAATTGGATCCAGTGACATATATAAGGAAGGGTGCTGTTAAATTCACTAAAAGAATTACATTGTGGTGTTATTCCTTCAAATCTAACATCTCAAAAGCATAGCTTTGTTTTGTCTCCTTCTATATTTGTCGATAACCTACAACAATAGAAACTATATATTTCTTGTTATTGGAAGTACGCTCAGGCAAGAATTTGACATTGGACTAGGACAAGGATCAAGATGAATATAGCTGAAGAATGTGCTTTTTGTATCTTGATCGTATTGTTAAGTCCCCTCATATAATAATCATGGGACCTTTGTTTATGCGTTATTTGTTTCTTAACTACTTTGTTTATGCCTTTGTCTGCATCTTGACTACTTTGTTTCTGCCTTTTTTGTTCCTTAACTACTTTGTTTATGCCTTAGAACTGACCCTTTTCTTTGCAGGTACTTTGAGACCCTGTTGACTGATTGAGTGGGTTTGGTCAAATAACTGGCAGTATTCTGCTATTATTCTGTGTAGAGTGTCAATATTTAGAGATAAAGCTATGAATCTTGAGGTTTCAAAAGAACTCATTGAAGAAAACAGATTAGATATGGGAAGGACCTTGGCATCCTTGGACAGAATTTTCAATAGATGCTCATTTAATGTTTCCTGCAGTCTTTCCTCTGTAGATCATAAAAATGAAGATGTGTTTGATGTCCCAATAAAATAATGTTCCTACTCACAGTTTCATAGAGAACCCTGTTTTTCTGACCTTTTTTCTGAAAAATAAGCCAAATAGAAAAGTAAATAGACTAAGAAAATATTGAAATTGTCCTCATGGTTAATTCTCAGGGTCATGCTTTTTCTCATCTACACTGTGACCATGATGGGCAGCTTTCTTATTGTTGGGGCAGTGATTGCCTGTCCATCCTTGGGCTTTTCATTATACTTCTTTCTGCATGTTGTTTATTCCACTGCCTCTCATCTTAATTAATTTTATAGTAACTATGATTTCATTTACAGTTTGTATGGGACAGAACTTCATAGCACAGTTCTCTGGTGGGGCTGAAGCCTTCTTTTTGATGGTGATTACCACCTGCAAGCTGCTGCACTATTTAATTATCATAAATCAGGCTTATATCTGCCCATTGGTAGTACAGTCTGAGAGAGGGTTTTCATCTTCAGTGGTTTAATTTCTTTTTGTTTTTGTCTTTATTTTGTAAAAGGACAACAACTTCATGCAATATATTTTGGTCATGTTTTTCCTTCCACCAATTCCTTCCACATCCTCCCTACCTCCCAATTCACACAACCTTAAGTTTTTCTTTTTCAAAACAAATAAAATCTAAACAAAAAGAAACAAAATACCTCAAAAAAACAGAAATAAAAATAACCAAGCAAATGACCAATAAGAGCTTCCCCTCCTCTCCCAAAAAAAAAAAAAAAAAAAAAAGAAAGAAAGAAAGAAAGAAAGAGAAAAGTCTACAGGAATACCTCTGAGTTCATTTTGTGTTGGCTGGCTGCTTCTGGGCACAGTACCTACCATGAAGTGTCAATAATGTACTCAATGAGACTCCATTGAGAAAACAGATTTTTTTCCTTTTGCAGTAGGTAAAGATTACAGATAGCTTCTTGGTTAGAGTTTGAAATCACGTTTCTACTTGTCTCTCTCAGTTTTGGGACCATATCTGGCTTGATTTTGTGTAGGTCTTGTTTCTGTGCCACAGTATTTGTGAACATATGTGTATAATTAGTCTTGCTGTCTGGAAGACACTGTTCTCTTGAAATCATACATCACTTCTGCCTTTTACAATCTTTTGCATCATTTTCTGCATCAATTCCTCAGTCCATAGAGGAAGCATTTAATGAAGATATCTCATTTAGGACTAAGAGCTCCAAATTTTCACTCTCTACACATTTTCCAGTTATAGATCTCTATATTAGTTCACATGTACTACAAGAAGATCTGACAATGACTCAGCAAGACACCAATCTATTAGTGATATATTAAATCTACCATTAGGAGTCATTTTATCACCACAATTCCATTGGTAGAATAATGGTATTAGGCCTTCCCCTAACTCTATGAACTGTCTAGTCTTAGATTCTTGCACACTTTAGTAGTTTCAAGTATGAGTTTTGTCTCACAGAATGAGTCCATAATCCCATCTAAGTGTGGTAGTTGTTCCTATAACATTTGTGCCATTATTGCACCAGTATATATTGCAGGCAGGTCACTGTTAATGGCTGTAGGGTTTGTAGATGCAAATATTGATGATATCCTCAAGTAGAATATAGATTACCTTCAGCACCCTGAATGTTAGTCAGCATGGATAAAAGGTCTAGTTAGGCACCAGCTTATCTTCTCACTGTTAAATGATAAAAATGTGCTGACTTAAGCAGTAGGGGCTCACCATCAGGTTGTGGGAAGAAACCAATAGCATTAACAATAACCTGTGATCTTTGAGGGTTTCAGTGGGGACCCTTACAAAGCATTGTAAACTATTACTAACACTGAAGATTTTACTTGGTGGTATAAACTATTTGTTCATAACCTTCCTTTCAGTAAGCCCAACCACTTCATGTGTAGCATGAAACTTGTGTAGCTTGTGGCACACAATTCAATGATACTTTTGTTGCCAATAGTAGAGCAGTCTGCATTGTGACAACATTGCAAAACCTACTAATTGTGCTGACACTTATGAATAATTTATTCCATTAATATTGAAATGAAACTAAGAGGAATGTATATTTTCTAGATATAGGGGGTGTTGGTGGATAGCGCCTGGCATGCCTGACATGGCTGTCCTCTGAGAGGCTCTGTCAGCAACTGACTGAGACAAATGCAGATACTTTTAGCCAACCATTGGATTGGGTCAGGGACCAATATGGAAGAGTTAGAGGAAGGACTGAAGTAGCTGAAGGGAATTGCAATCTTCTAGGAAGAACAACATTGTCAACTAATCTGGACCCCTCAGAGCTCCCAAACACTAAGCCAAACACCAAGGAGCATACTTGGGCTGGTCCGTGGCTCAGGGCACATGTGTAGGAGAGGACTGCCTTTATGATCTCAGAGGGAAAGGATACATTTAACCCTGTAGAAATTTGATGCCCCATGGAAGAGGGATGCTGATAGGTTTGAGGTGGGGATGAGTGCGCAGGTGGGGGATCACTCTCTCAGAGGCAGGGGAGAGGGACCAAGAAGGGGATCAACTTTTGGAATGTAAATAAATAAAATAAATAAATAAAAAAAGAAAAATCATTAAATTCCATTTTAATAAGAACTCAATATAGAAAACATACAGGTGAAGGTTTTTTTTCCACAAAAATCTGATTTTTTTTTCTGTATTTTTTTTTTCATTCTGAATGATTTCCCCTTTCCCGTTTCCTCCCTCCAGGAAAGTCCCATAAGCCCTCTTTCCTCCCCCTGTTCCCCATTCAACCCCCTCTCGCTTCTCTGTCCTGGTATTCCCCTACATACAGTCTTTCCAGGACCAGGGGTCTCTCCTTCCATCTTCTTGGAAATCTATTGATATGTGAATTGTGTCTTGGGTATTCTGAGATTCTGGGTTAATATCCCCTTATCAGTGACTGCATACCATGTGTGTTCTTTTGTGATTGGGTTACCTCACTAAGGATGATATTTTCAAGTTCTGACCATTTGCCTAGGAATTTCGTGAATTCATTGTTTTTAATTGCAGAGTGGTATTCCATTGTGTAAATATACCACATCTTCTGAATCCATTCCTCCGTTGAGGGACATCTGTGTTCTTTCCAGCTTCTGGCTATTATAAATAAGGCTGCTATGAACATAGTGGAGCATGTGTCCGTATTGCATGCAGGTAAAGCCTCTGGGTATATGCCCAGGACTGGTATAACAGGATCCTCTGGGAATGTCATGCCCAGTTTTCTGAGGAACAGCCAAACTGCTTTCCAGAGTGGTTGTACCAGCTTGCAATCCCACCAGCAGTGGAGGAGTGTTCCTCTTTCTCCACATCCTCGCCAACAACTGCTGTCTCCTGTGTTTTTGTTTTTAGCCATTCTGACTGGTGTGAGGTGGAATCTCAGGGTTGTTTTGATTTGCATTTCCCTAATGACTAAGGATGTTGAACATTTCCTTAGATGGTTCTCAGCCATTAGATGTTCTTCAGGTGATAACTCTTTGTTTAGCTCTGTACACCATTTTTTAATAGGGTTATTTGGCTCTCTGGGGTCTAACTTCTTGAGTTCTTTGTATATATTGGATATTAGCCCTCTGTGGGATGTAGGGTTGGTAAAGATCTTTTGCCAGTGTGTTGACTGCTGCTTTGTCCTTTTGACAGTGTCCTTTGCCTTACAGAAGCTTTGCAATTTTATGAGGTCCCATTAGTCAATTCTTGACCTTAGAGCATAAGCTTTTGGTATTCTGTTCAGGAAATTTTCCCCTATGCTCATTTGTTCAAGGTTTTTCCCTAGTATCCTTTCTATTAGTTTTAGTGTATATGGTTTTATGTGGAGGTCCTTGATCAACTTGGAACTGAGCTTAGTGCAAGGAGATAAGGATGGGTCAATTTGCATTCTTCTGCATGTTGACCTCCAGCTGAGCCAGCACCATTTGTTGAAAAGGCTATGTTTTTGCCACTGGATGGTTTTAGCTCCTTTGTCAAAGATCAAGTGACCATAGGAGTGTGGATTCATTTCTGGGTCTTCAATTCTGTTCCATTCATCTACATGTCTGTTCCTGTACCAATACCATGCAGTTTTTAACACTATTGCTCTGTAGTACAGCTTGAGGTCCGGGATACTGATTCCCCCAGAGGTTCTTTTACTCTTGAGAATAGTTTTAGCTATTCTGGGTTTTCTGTTATTCCAGATGAATTTTTGAATTGCTCTTTCTTTTTATTTTCATTTTATTTTTTGTATTTTATTTTTTTAAATTTTTTTTAATTTTATTTTATTTTCTAAGTTTTTTTATTTACATTCAAAATCATTTCCCCTTTCCCGTTTCCTCCCTCCCCGAAAGTCCCATAAGCCCCCTTCCCTCTCTCTTTTCTCCATTCAACCCCCTCTCCTTTCTCTGTCCTGGCGTTCCCCTACATCCAGTCTTTCCAGGACCAGGGGTCTCTCCTACCATCTTCTTAGAAATCTATTGATATGCGGATTGTGTCTAGGGTATTCCGAGATTCTGGGTCAATATCCCCTTATCAGTGACTTCATACCATGTGTGTTCTTTTGTGATTGGGTTACTTCACTAAGGATGATATTTTCAAGTTCTGACCATTTGCCTAGGAATTTCGTGAATTCATTGTTTTTAATTGCAGAGTAGTATTCCATTGTGTAGATATACCACATCTTCTGAATCCATTCCTCCGTTGAGGGACATCTGGGTTCTTTCCAGCTTCTGGCTATTATAAATAAGGCTGCTATGAACATAGTGGAGCATGTGTCCTTATTGCATGCAGGGGAAGCCTCTGGGTATATGCCCAGGAGTGGTACAGCCGGATCCTCCGGGAGTGTCATTGTTTTATCATCATGGAAAATTTCCAGTTCTGGACTGTATGCTTCTCTCAATGATTTGTTTTTCAACATTCTGTCATTATTCATTCATGTTCAGATCATGAATCTTGGATGGCAGAAATCGTTAGAATTACCAGAATTTTGGCCCATGAGTATAAGCACTTAGGAAGTTGAAGCAGTAGAATTGTTAGCTTAAGACAGCATTTCGAATATTCTGGAACTATTAACAGAAAAGACCACAAAAGATTTTAGAGAAAGACACAATCTAAGATGTCCTGAAATGGACTCTATGAGCTCATGACCTAAAATCAAGATATTTTTCTTTTTTCATTTAAGCTTCTTAATATATTTTAATAATTTTCCTTCTCCCATCTACTTGAGATCCTCTTCTTCTCATAACCCATTCAACTTTTTTCTTTATGCCATATCCATCTCTTTAAAATATAACATAAAATACAAAACATGAAAGTCAAAGCAAACAAAAACTTAGAAGACAAAAAGGTTAAATAAACAAAAGACAACAAAAATCACATAAAAAATAGATTGAGGTATTGAAGTCAGTCACCTCAACTGTAATTATAAATGTAGTAGAATTTGTGCAGAAGAGGTCAATAGGCACACAGAATCTATTGGAAGGAGCATATAGGATGTGTCAGTTCTCTAGGGCATAATTCTTTAGAGATTTAATTTGAAGAAAGCACAATGGGGGCAATTTGAAGAGATCAGTAAAATATTTATTATTTCATTATGAAGTTCTTGTAAATAATTTCCTTTGCCTCAAAAAAGAATTCTCTTGGGAATTTGTGTTACCATTGGTTATAAAACAAAAAGACAATAACATGGTACATGTAAACCAGACTAATGCTGTTTTGTGAGTGATCAATAATATAAAACAGAGTCTATATTTTATGTTTATCCTGCACTGTACACAACTGAAAAACATGCTAAGAGGATTAATTGATTAATTTAATAGTCAAGCATATGAGTAAAACTGAAACAGAGTCTTAATACATGTTCCCAAAACAGCTTTCAAATTTCATATTTCAGCTTATATATCAACTATTTTTTTCTGAATTTCAATTGGGCAAAAATCTGGAGTCTAAACTCTAAGCTACTTTTTGAAGAATGGAGAATATTTGCTATGCTCGGTGAAAGTCTAAGGAGCTGTATCTATGTGACAAAGCAAATTTATCCTATATGACAGAATGTTAATTTGTTTGAAGGTACACTTGTACTAATTTGCTTGCTGTTTTGACTTTAAAAGTAAAACAATATTTTTCTAGGCATGAAAATAAAACCACATAAGCCTCAATTGAAATAAGTAAACAAAGAAGAAATACAAATCTCAGGTAAAATATCAGTGAAATAATTCCAGTGTTTTTTGTTGCTGTTGTTGTTTGTATTTTGTTTTTTTGTTGTTGTTGTTAAAATAGTGTCAAAGAAGCTTAGTTCAATTGTGTCTTTCATAAATAGGTTGATGACTTACTTTAAAGTCTTATACCAGGGACAGGAGGATAGTGCATGTACTTTACTTACTTTATAGATTGTTGATAGATTAATAAACTAAAACTTTCTAGAAATTTTATATTATAGTTTAAAAGCATATGACACTAGTGAAAGCATGTTGCAAAACATGAACAATGTAACATGGATATAGTTTATCTACACTATAATGTGTTTATCAGATATTTTATACAATTTACAGAATGCAAAGATTGTTATAAATTGTCACCTCCTTGTGGGATTTACATTTTCTATTTCTCTGCAGATGTTTCATTCTTTTTAAAATGAATTTTAACTGTTACAAAAATGTTTTATCTTTCAAATTAAAATATAATGGTCATATCCCACATTACCTTTTCTTCCTCCAACTCTTTTCATGCACTGCTCTCCTTGTTTCCAATCCAATATGTGGCCTCTATTTGTTCAATTGATTCAACCATCCAGATATAAATGTATATAAAATACTAAATGTATATGTTTCAACAACAAAATTAGTAGAGGTCATATCTCTTTAGTGAGGCAAATACAAGCAATTTATTCAATGTTGTATCCCTATGCTTCATCTCACATTTAACCCTTAACCGCACTGAATTAAAACTCCCCATCCTTTACTCCTGTCATACCCTAAACCATTGTTGTATTATTTCTATGAATATGATTAGTCTAAGTACTTCATATATGTAAGATAATAAAATACATGTACTTTCATGATGGTCTGATTTAATAATTTGGTATACTTTATTCATTTTACTTATTAATATTAATATTAATATATTCCTTATTGAAATGGAATATATTGCTTATCTATTTTCTCACTAATCCCACTAGGAAATCTACTTTGTTACTAAATCTTTGTGTGTGTGTGTGTGCACATGTGTGTATTGTACAGTATTTATGTGTCTGCTGATGAGTAAATGAGATGCTACTATTTTTTTGACTATTGTGAATAATTCTGCCTTCAGCATCAGTTCAATATTAATTATGGTTTATTTTTTAATTATTCTATATATTTGCATAAATGAAATTTTGCTGTAGAAATTGCTAGGTAATTATGAAATATAGAATTCATGCTCAGACATGTAATCTTTAAGTATTAATGGAGATACTTTTGCTTATTAGAATGGGTAAAGATTTTTATGATGATTTAAGTATAAAATTTGGATGAATCTTCAAAAACTGGCACCATCTATTTCTGAGTGTTTTATAGATTTCATTTCAATTGTCTTAAAAACTTCCCTGCCCAGTTGATTCCATAGCTTTAAAACATTAAATTTAATTGTAAAATGTTTCAGATCCATTAGTATTGCACAGAAAGACAATGAATTTCCTCATAGTAATGTGTGTGGAAAGAAGGAGCAGCTTCCATAACTGTGAACAATGAAAATACAATCCTCCCAGTCATCCAATGGGAATTACCCTTTGGGTCATTAAAGGTGAAGACTCTGGGGAGATTCACTCAGATGTTTTACATAAAGCCATGGCATTTAAAACTATGTACAGAAACTAATATTAAGAATACTCTGGATTTATTTAGTGTTTATATATCAGGTATGTTTCTTTACTCTATATTTGTGTTTAAGTCTAGACACTCCTTATATGTTAATGTTTTACAGTTGTCATAAAATATATTGTATAATTTACCCACAGTCATACAGTTACTTAACATAGAGTAAGGAGATTGAGAATCTGAACCAGAAATTGGATCTGAACTTCTCAGTAGTACCAGTGCTCTTTCTTATGAATGCAGAATTTTCACCTGAGGAATACCAAATGGTTGAGAAGCACCTAAAGAAATGTTCAACATCCTTAGTCATTAGGGAAATGCAAATCAAAACAACCCTGAGATTCCACCTCACCCCAGTCAGAATGCCTAAGATCAAAAACTCAGGTGACAACAGATGCTGGTGAGGATGTGGAGAAAGAGAAAAACATTCCTTCATTGCTGGTGGGATTGCCAGCTGGTACAACCACTCTGGAAATCAGTTTGGTGTTTACTCAGAAAATTGGACATAGTACTCCCTGAGGACCCAGCTATACCACTCCTGGGCATATATCCAGAAGATGTTCCAACGTGTAATAAGGACACATGCTCCACTATGTTCATAGCAGCCTTATTTATAATAGCCAGAAGCTGGAAAGAACCTAGATGTCCCTCAACAGAGGAATGGATACAAAAAATGTGGTACATTTATACAACAGAATACTACTAAAACAATGAATTCTTGAAATTCTTAGGCAAATGGATGGAGCTAGAAAATATCATCGTGAGTGAGGTAAGCCAATCACAGAAGTTTATTTCTTTGGAACTGGCTTTTTCAAGTGTCTTTTATTTATGTTATTTGCCATTAATCAGGTTCACATATTTAAAACATCCATTAATGATTATTTGTTAAGTACTTAAGACTCTGGAAGTATTACCAATGTTTTAAAGATGTTTCTTTATTTAGCAAAGCCTAATATTGATTCAGAAAAATGTATAACTTGAGAAAATAAGTACAGAGATATCAACTTTTACTATTTATGAGAGATTGTCTAAAGAAAGCTACTTTGGGGTAATTAGGAGTCCATTTCGCCCTGAAGTTTGTGAAAATCAGGTGGAGTGGAATGAGAGAAGTCAAACACTAATTTTCTGAAGTGCTGCAGAGGTAAGTAGCGTGTGGATGCTCAGAAAGTCTCCAGTCTTTCTCAGTTAGTGGTGGAAATTTGTGAGCCCATTCCGTATCCATTCTCTGTGATTTTCCTAGTTTATATATATATAGCTCTTGTGTATATAGTCATACCCACTGTGAGTTTATGTATGTAGTGTTACTATCATGTCTGGCTAATACAATTTCATTGCAAATTTCCACTAGTTCTGACCTATATAAATTCCTTCTCCTTTTCTGCAACAAAATGCTTGACTTCTGAATAGATGGTTGATATAAATAATAATAATAATAATAATAATAATAATAATAATAATAATAATAATAAATATTATGCAATATATAGTACATATGGTGTCCCAATTAGAGCTAAGACTTTACAATCACCAATTTTCTGAATGACCACCAGTTGTATGTCTGTGTGAATTTCTATCTACTGCAGAAATAAAGTTCTTTACTGAGGTTTGAGATATATACGAGTGTATGGATATAAAACAAAAATCTATGAGACACTTTGATACAAGCAGAGGTTTTTGTTATGGAACTTAAGATCACTTCAAATTCAGCATCTCTCTGTCTGTAGGCTCTGACATCTAAGTGAGTTAAGCACTCTCAGAAGAACATATGGAAAAGAAGAACAATGTGACTGAATTCATCCTCCTGGGCCTCACCCAGAACCCGGAGGGTCAAAAGGTTCTATTTGTCACATTCTTGCTCATCTACATTGTGACAGTATTAGGCAATCTGCTCATCATGGTGACCATCATGGTTAGCCAGTCCCTTGGCTCCCCTATGTACTTTTTTCTGGCTTATTTGTCATTTATAGATACTGTCTATTCTACTGCCATTGCTCCCAAAATGATTATTGACTTACTCTATGAAAGAAAGACCATCTCCTTCCGGGCTTGTCTGATTCAAGTTTTTATAGATCATTTATTTGCTGGAGCTGAGGTCATTCTTCTGGTGGTGATGGCCTATGACCGTTATGTGGCCATCTGTAAACCTCTTCATTATTTGACCATCATGAACCGACAGGTGTGTGTTCTCATGCTGTTGGGGGCCTGGATTGGGGGGTTTGTTCACTCATTAATTCAATTTATCTTCATTTATCAACTCCCTTTTTGTGGTCCAAACATCATTGACAACTTTTTGTGTGACATTTATCCCTTGCTAAAACTAGCTTGCACCAATACTTACCTTATAGGGCTTTGCATGATTGCTAATGGAGGGGCAATTTGCACTGTCACCTTCTTAATTCTTTTAGTTTCCTATGGGGTAATTTTACATTCCCTTAAGGCACATAATCTGGAAGGGAAGCGCAAAGCTTTGTACACATGTGCTTCCCACGTTGCTGTGGTCATATTATTCTTTGTTCCTTGTATCTTCTTGTTTGCAAGGCCTACATCCACATTTCCCATTGATAAGTGTGTGACTGTAGTTTTAACTTTAATTACTCCCATGTTGAACCCCTTGATCTACACCCTGAGGAATGGAGAAATGAAAAATGCCATGAAGAGACTTTGGAGCACTAAAGTCACTTTAGTAGGAGAAATGTATTCTTCCTGCAGATCATGACATTCATTCTTTCATGAAAACAAGGAATTAATGCCTCAAAGCATATCCGTTTTCATTGTTATTCTGTTTTATGCATATTTTTTGTTCTGAAACAATGATCTTAATTAATATTTAAATAGGTTATGATTTATCCTTAAAAAACAGGGCCATTGTACAGACTTTATACCAACTGATGTATTTTTTTTGATAAACTATAATTTTGCCTTTCCATATACTTTCTATTTCTAAATTTATTTTATGAACTTTAAGTTGTATTTTTCTTTAAAAGCTATGTATTTATAAAATAATATATGAAGTTTTGTTCTGAATATGTATTACAAAAGTTTTAATGAAACTAGCTGACATTTTTACATCATTTTTTGTGTATTTCCTATTTCCAAAATAGAAAAACATATTTATGTTTACATACTATGATATATTTCAAAACAAAATATGGTTTTGGAGAATTAGTTCTCTTTAGTCCAAGGATCAAGTACAATAAATTTCTAACTCGAGATTAAAAAATATTATTTACAGTATTTAAAGAAATTATTTGATCAACATATGATTGAGTACTTGGAATATTTGTCTTATGAGTTTGACCTTTCATTTAATATCATAATCTCTAGCTGGGCCAGTTTTCCTACAAAGTACATAATTTTGTTCTTTCTACTGCTGAATATAATTTGTTGTGTATTTGTATAAGTCTTTCTTTATTAATTTCTCTGTTGATAGACGTCTGGGCCAATTTCATCTCTCAAATGCTGATTCTATTAATTAGCCATGGTGAATGATGCTGTGATAAACACTGATGTGTAAAGATGTCTGAGATATGTTGACTGGCATCATTGCTTTGGATAAACACATGGGAGATATATATGGTATGTTAGATCTCAACATACTGACTTCAATAACGACTGCATTAATCTACATACCTATCAACAGTGTAGACGGGTTCTCTTTTATCTTCATCTGTCTCAGCATTTGTTGGTTGATTTATTTTTTACTTTTATTTTGTACAGTTCAGTCATTACCATCCTTCTGGTCCACCTTCCCACAGCTCCTCATCCCATTCATCCTCCACCATGTCTCAAAGAAGATGTCCCCCTCCCACCATCAGGCCTCCCCACACCCTGAGGCCTCAAGTCTCTCCAGGGTTAGGCTCATCATCTCTCACTGAGGTCAGACCAGTTTGTCTTCTGCTGTATATGTGTCAGGGGCCTCTGACCAGCTCATGTATGCTGCCTGGTTGGTGGATCAGTGAGAGATCTCAGTGGTCTAGGTTAGTTGAGTTTGCTGGTCTTCCTATGGGGGTCACCCTCCTCCTCAGCTTCTTCCAGCCTTCCCCTAATTCAACGATAGTGGTTCCTGACTTCAGTCCAATGGTTGGGTGTAAGTTACTACATCTATCTCAGTCCTCTGCCTCTTGGGCTTCTCAGAAGACAGCATGATAGGTTCCTGTCATCAAGCACACCATAGCATCAGAAATAGTGTCAGGCCTTGGAGGCTCCCCTTGAGATGAATCCCAAGTTGGGCCAGTTACTGGAACTTCTTTCCCTCTGTCTTTTCTCCATTTTGGTTCCTGCAGTTCTTTTAGACAGGAGCAATTCTGGGTCAGAGTTTTTGACTGTGGGATGGCAACCCCATATGTCTTAATCAGGGTTTCCATTCTTGGACAAACATGTCCAAGATGAAAATTGGAGAGGAAAGGGTTTATTCAGCTTACACTTCCACACTGCTGTTCATCAACAAAGGAAGTCAGGGCTGTAACTCAAGATGGTCAGGAAGTCAGAGCTGATGCAGTAGCCATGTGTAATTATCAAAGATTTTCGTTCATTTAGCAAACTCTTTGTATTTTTCTCTAGTAGCTTCTTTTGTTGTTCAGTAACTTTTTAATTTCATATAGTCTTCTTTGTCAATTCAGGCATTGTTTTCTGAGTAATAATGACCCTTCACACAAACATATTATTGAAACTTCAAAATAATTTTTCATATAGAGTCCTAAAATTTTGAGACTTGAATTAAGGCTTTTGATTCTTTTGGAATTAGTCTTTGTTAAAGATTAGAAAGAAGACAACATTTAGAGGCTTTTTATACACCTTTTATGACTCTCGGACTTCTATTTTCATATTTAACATTTCTTTTTTTGTAAATTGTGTGGTGTCACAAGTGTGGGGGAACTTGCCTTGTTTCAACAGGTTGTTTCCATTGGTTTCTAATTTTTAGGTGCAAAGATGACAGATGTCCAGCGTTTGCCTTTCGGATTGATTAAAATTATATTTCTCTATTTTTTTAAAAAAGATTCAAGTACCATTAATTTACATGTTTCAGTTTTCCTAGCACCTTTTGTTGAAGATGTTGACTTTATTTTTTTTTTGTTTTTGGCATCTTTGTCAAAAAATTAGGTTTTAGGTGGCTGTAAATAAAAATGTATTTTTCATTTCTTTCTCTGTGCATTCATTATTGCCATATATGAAAGCAATTGATTCATATATGTTAACTCTACCTTGATCCTCTGCTAAATTATTTATTATATCCAAGGATTTTCTGGTAAATATTCAAGGTGTCATGTATATGATCATGTTCTTTGTAAATAAAGATATTTTGTCTTCATTCCTACTTGTACCCTTTTATCATTTCTTTGAAATTAAAAAAAAATCTTACTAAGACACAAATAGGTATATTAAATAAGATTCTAAGAGTCTCAGGACAATGATATTGCTGAAAAATGGTGTCTTCTATTTATGAAAAAAAAAGCTTCACTTATGAAATCTGAAGAGTATTGTTGGCCAAAC
Organism: Tokudaia tokunoshimensis; assembly: GCA_036184795.1. Lineage (NCBI taxonomy): Eukaryota > Metazoa > Chordata > Mammalia > Rodentia > Muridae > Tokudaia > Tokudaia tokunoshimensis. The sequence continues at coordinate 63,914,940 of BTHU01000004.1, read as the reverse complement.
AAGACCTGTACAATTACAACATGATTGATATTTCACATGGATAGAAAAACTATCACAAGGTACCACCCATAAATGAAGAGTTACATGTAATTAATGCCTACTGGGAAACAGATAGATTAAGTCAAATCAGATTTCTCCAGTAGTGACTCCCTTTATGTTATTTGATCTTGAGTGGTCAGGTCTAAACATGTCTATTTATGAGCAATATTAAATGGACTCAGCAGTTTATATTTACATGCATATGCATGTACATGCACATGCACACACACATGCACATGAGCAAACATATGGACATGCACACATAGTCACAATTACATTTAACAGTAATAATTAAAGAAGGGCTCATAAATTTGATAAGGAGTGGGTGAACAGAGGATTTGGAACTGAAGAGAGTAGTTAAAAGTATATAAATGTAGTCTTAATATATAAAATTCTTAAAAGAACCCTATTAAAAAATGGGGTACAGAGCTACACAAAGAGTTCTCACCTGAAGAATATCTAATGGCTGAGAAGCACCTAAAGAGATGTTCATCATCCTTAGTCATTAGGGAAATGCAAATCAAAACAACCCTGAGATTCCATCTCACACCAGTCAGGATGGCTAAGTTCAAAAACACAGGAGACAGCAGTTGTTGGCGAGGATGTGGATAAAGAGGAACACTCCTCCACTGCTGGTGGAATTGCAAGCTGGTACAACCACTCTGGAAAGCAGTCTGGCGGTTCCTCAGAAAACTGGGCATGACACGCCCGGAGGATCCGGCTATACCACTCCTGGGCATATACCCAGAGACTTTACCTGCATGCAATAAGGATACATGCTCCACTATGTTCATAGCAGCCTTATTTATAATAGCCAGAAGCTGGAAAGAACCCAGATGTCCCTCAACGGAGGAATGGATTCAGAAGATGTGGTATATCTACACAATGGAATACTACTCTGCAATTAAAAACAATGAATTCACGAAATTCCTAGGCAAATGGTCAGAACTTGAAAATATCATCCTTAGTGAGGTAACCCAATCACAAAAGAACACACATGGTATGCAGTCACTGATAAGGGGATATTGACCCAGAATCTCGGAATACCCTAGACACAATCCGCATATCAATAGATTTCTAAAAAGATGGAAGGAGAGACCCCTGGTCCTGGAAAGACTGGATGTAGGGGAACGCCAGGACAGAGTAACGAGAGGGGGTTGAATGGAGAAAAGAGGGAGGGAAGGGGGCTTATGGGACTTTCGGGGAGGGAGGAAACGGGAAAGGGGAAGTGATTTGGAATGTAAATTAAAAAAATAAAATAAAATAAATAAAAAAAAGAAAATTTAAAAAAAGTGGAGCATTTGATTTCATCCATGGTTTTTGTGGAAATGACTAAGGTTTTACCCTATGTAGGGAATTGTTGTTTATAGCCTATAATAGCATGAAGCTTATAGTTTCTATTATATTTTGTTCAGTTTTATTTATCATGAAGTGAATCTATATAATATGATTTATATACCAGTGCTATATTACACTTGCTGATTTGTTTATGTTGAGCCATTTTTGTAGCTAGTTCTTGAGCTAGGTCAACTTGGTATTGATGAATTTTTATGTGTCTTTGAGTATTTCATCAAGCACTCATATTTATCAAGTATTATATATTTATCAGGAACTTGGCTTATAGTTTTATGTTGTATCTTTATTAGGATTTGTTATCAGAATAATGCTGGTGTCATAAAGTGAGTTTAGTGGTGCTTCTGAGATTTATTCCAATTGGGAAGTTTGGGATTATTGGAGTTAGTTCTTTTCTAAATGTATGAAAGAATATAAAAAACACCATTGGACATAAATGTACTGATTAGTTTCTACAGAACAACAGTAGTAAATTCAGGATCTCATTCTCAGCTTAGACAACTGATGCATGCAAGTATGAATAAGCATGAAAGTTGAATTATGTAATAGATTAGATGGATTTAACACACATCTCTAATTTATTCAAACGAAATAATGCTAGTTATACATTTGCCCTAGCACTCCTTGGAACATTCTCTAAATAAACTATATTCTAAGACACATAACAATTTTTGCTAAACATAAGAATATTGAAACACTTCCTTACATTTTGTTCAATGACAGTGGAATACGATTAGAAATGAATAATTAAAACTAGAACACATATATAAAAAACAAAGAGATTGAAGAAGATATTATTGTATTGAAGAAATTATGAGTGAAATTAAAAAATTCCTACAGTTGACCTATACTAAAATACAATATATGATGGTCCAGATCATTAAGTTTTAATTAGACATATCTGAGTTCATTATATTTAAAGAGTTTCCTAATATGGAACTTTGGTGATACTGATTTTGTGAGATTTTTCTCTATGGTCAGTTGAATTCCTATCATTACTTATACATTACTCCACAGCAGGAAAAGTAACTACATACAAATCTAGCATCAATACTTTCTTTGAAAACCAAGTTCATAAATTTTTGAAAAAGTCTTGCTTGCTAACTCACTTAGTACTTAGGATAACATCATGAGCTGAAATACAATTTGGTTTCCTTCTTACTGTAGGTTTGTATAGGTGTATACTACCTGCATGTTCTTCATTTCAAAGTGCTGAAATATAGCTGCTATGTGGATAGAATAGGAATTGAGTATTCTGAATATCCTATTTGAATTCCAGCTCATATATGCCTCAATTAAGAAAAATGCCTCCATAAGATTGATCTGTAGGCAAGTCTGTAGGGCATTTTCTTGATTAGCAATTTATGGAAAATGGGCCACTCCATTGTGGGTAGTACCATCACTGGTATGGTGAACCTTCATTCCATAAGAAAACTGGTTGAGCATGCTATGAGAAGTATGTCAATAACCACCTATCTTTCATGGCCTGCTGTCAGCTCCTGCCTCCAGGTTCTGGCCCTGTTTGAGTTACTACCCCAACTTCCCTCAGTGATAGACTGTGGTGTGGAAGTATAAGCTGAAAGAAACTCTTTCTTCCACAAGTTACTTTGGTCATGATATTTCATCACAGCAATAGTAACTGAAATACAGAAGCATTGTCAGACTGCCTTCTAATATTTATGTTCATATTTATTGATTAATGCTGCTCATAACCTTGATTGTAGAAGCTTATTATTATTGTGGGTGAATAGCAGTTAGTTAAGAGAATCATAACCAGTCAAAGTGCTGAGAATAAGTTACAGTGAGTGGTCAGTAAGAGATGGGTCATGTATATCACTACCATCCTACAAGTATCATGGCACATCATGAAGATTGTGCAAAGAGAATGTAAGGCTCTGAGGATGAAGAGGAATGCTGTGACATAACATGGCATATCACAATATATTAATGAACATGTGAATCCAAAGAGGTTATGCCTACTTTAACAAAATGTGCACAAGATTAAACCAATGATAATGTGTAAAAAGAGAGGTATTGACTAGCTGAATCTCTTCATCTATAAGTAAAATCTTGTGAGGGATCTCCATTTACTTCAGAAAATCAACTAGTCCTTTGTATAGGACTTGTTAAGGTGGCTACATGATTAATGTTTCATGAGTGCAGCTCTCTGTGTCAAAGAGTAGACACTATTTTGAAGTAGACAGTCTGGTTGTTTGGTTTTTACAATCTTATTCAATAGAGCCCTTGATGTCTTAGCAAAAAAAATATGTGAAAGAATAAAAGGATACAATTAGGAAATGAAGCAGAATTTTTCAGATAACATAATTGTTTCCACAGGCCCTGAATATTCTTGGAGAAAATTCTTAGATAAGTAATTTCAAGAGGGGAGCAGATATAAAGTCAGCATGGCATACAGTAGAAAGAGAGATGTCATCCTGGGATTGGAAGAGGGATTGAGAGTTAGATATGATATGGATATATTATATAGATGTAGGAAATATACAGAGAATAAATTAAGCTTAAAAAACATGAATCTCAAATCTTGATCCTTGGCACTTAGTATTAGTATGAATACTCTTAAGTACATTTCTGACAATACTCTATCTCCCTTGATTTTTTGACACTTTTATTGTGGGGTCTCTTATAGCTTCTGTCACTGTCTTGTCTAGGTAATATTCATTTCTCTGAAAGTAATTAAAATTCTACAAGTAATCCCAGTGTCTTTGATATACTTAGTCTGTTATTAATGTGTATAATATACTTGATATGTTGTATTGTATAGGTTTTAGAGTATATATAAACAGATTTAAATTTATGGAGTTGAAGCTTCCATGTAATTTAAATGACATGTGGTGATTAAGGGTCATTTTTTTAAATTTATATTATTGTATCACATTTCAATAAAGTTGAGAGTGACCCATGCCTGGAGGGAGCGCAGCACCCTCTGCCATCTTTGCTCTGGCATCAGAACACACAGGGCCTCCAGGTGCAGAGATAACCAAGCATAACATCGCTTTGAACACAGACAGCTAGGGTGCCACCTGTGCCCAAGAGCTGGGCAGCTCTGTGGTCATCTGCATGCCAGCTCTGCTGTGGGACATCTGCCTTGCAGAGTGACCCGTGGCTGGAGGGAGCACAGCAGCCTCTGCCACCTTTGTTCAGGTGATAGACTACACAGAGACTCCAGATACACAGAGATTTCCCAAGTATAAACTCTCCTGGGACATATCCTGCTAGGGTTCCCTCTGTGCCCAAGAGCTGGGCAGTTCTGTGGTCACCTGCATGCCAGCTCTGCTGTGAGACATCTGCCTTGCAGAGTGACCCTCACCTAGAGGGAGCTCAGCAGCCTCCACCAACTTTGCTCCGGTGATAGACTACAAAGACTCCAAAAACACAGATATTTCCCAAGGATAACATCACTTGGGACACAGACTACTAGGGTTCCATCTGCTCCCAAGATTGAGGCAGCTCTGTGGTCATCTGGGTGCCAGCTTTGCTTTGGGACATCTGCCCTGCAGAGTGATCTGCACCTGGAGGGAGCATAGCAGCCTCCACCAACTTTGCTCAGGTGTTAGACCAGAAAGAGGCTCCAGATACACAGATATCCCAAGTATAACATCACTTGGGGCAAGGCACACCAGGGTTCCAAAGACTCTCAGGAGCAGGGCAGCTCCTCAGCAATTGGTGCCAGGGGAAACCTGGTCATCCAGGGGTGCAGAAATAGCCTTGCAGGCTCACAGGAGGTTCAAGCACCAGTCAGTGACAGCAAGATCAACTAACGCCAGAGATAACCAGATGGCAAAAGGCAAATGTAGGAATGTTACTAACAGAAATCAAGACAATGTGGCACCATCCAAACCCAACTCTCCAACAGCAGCAAGTCCTGGATACCCATCAAACCCAAAAGGCATAAAAAAAAACTTAGAAAATAAAATTTAAAAAAAAATCACTTCTCATGATGCTATTAGAGGATTTCTTTTTTCTTTTTTTTAATTTTCTAAGTTTATTTACATTCCAAATCATTTCCCCTTTCCCATTCCCTCCCTCCCTGAAAGTCCCATAAGCCCCCTTCCCTCCCTCTTTTCCCCATTCAACCCCCTCTCGCATCTTTGTCCTGGTATTCCCCTACATCCAGTCATTCCAGGAGCAGGGGTCTCTCCTACCATCTTCTTGGAAATCTATTGATATGCGAATTGTGTATAGGGTATTCCAAGATTCTGGGCTAATATCCCCTTATCAGTGATTGCATACTATGCGTGTTCTTTTGTGATTGGGTTATCTCAATAAGGATGATATTTTCAAGTTCTGACCATTTGCCTAGGAAATTCATGAGTTCATTGTTTTTAATTGCAGAGTAGTATTCCATTGTATAGATATACCACATCTTCTGAATCCATTCCCCCGTTGAGAGACATCTGGGTTCTTTCCAGCTTCTGGCTATTAAAAATAAGGCTGCTATGAACACAGAACTCTTTGTTTAGCTCTGTACCCCATTTTTTAATAGGGTTACTTGGTTCTCTGGAGTCTAACTTCTTGAGTTCTTTGTATATTTAGGATATTAGTCCTCTGTCGGAAGTAGGGTTGGTAAAAATCATTTCCCAAGTAGTTGGTTGCCACTTTGTCTTTTTGACAATGTCTTTTGCCTTACAGAAACTTTGTAATTTTATGAGGTCCCATTTGTCAATTCTTGATCTTAAAGCATAAGCTATTGGAGTTCTGTTCAGGAAATTCTCCCCTGTGCCCATATGTTCAAGGTTCTTCCCTAGTTTCCTTTCTATTAGTTTCAGTGTGTCTGGTTTTATGTGGAGGTCCTTGATCAACTTGGAATTGAGCTTAGTGCAAGGAGATAAAATTCGGTCAATTTGCATTCTTCTGCATGTTGACCTCCAGTTGAACCAGCACCATTTGTTGAAAAGGCTATCTTTTTTCCACTGCATAGTTTTAGCTCCTTTGTCAAAGATCAAGTGACCATAGGAGTGTGGATTCATTTCAGGATCTTCAATTCTGTTCCATTGATCTACATGCCTGTCACTGTACCAATACCAGGCAGTTTTTAACACTATTGCTCTGTAGTACTGCTTGAGGTCCGGGATATTGATTCCCCCAGAAGTTCTTTTACTCTTGAGAATAGTTTTAGCTATCTTGGGTTTTCTGTTATTCCAGATGAATATTTGAATTGCTCTTTGGATTTCAAGAAGGACACAAATATATCTCTTAAAGAAATACAGGAGAACTTGGGTCAACAGGCAGAAGTCCTGAAAGAAGAAACACAAAAATATCTTAAAGAAATACAGGAAAACACAAACCAACAAGTGAAGGAACTGAGCAAATCCATCCAGAATCTATAAAAGGAAGTAGATACAACTAAGAAATCACAAAGGGAGACAACTTTGGAAACAGAACACCTTGGGAAGAAATCAGGGGTCATAGATGCAACCATCAACAATAGAATATAAGGGATGGAAAAAGATTCTCAGAAGCCGAAGATACCATAGAAAGCATCGACTCAACAATCAAAGAAAATGCAAAATGCTTGTAACCCAAATCATCCAGGACATCCAGGACACAATGAGAAGAACAAACCTAAGGATCATAGGTATAGATGAGACTGAAGATTTGCAACTTAAAGGGCCAGTAAATATCTTCAACAAAATTATGGAAGAAAGCTTCCATAACCTAAAGAGAGAGAGATGCCCATGAACATACAAGAAGCCTACAGAACTCCAAGCAGACTGTACCAGAACAGAAATACTTCCTGTCACATAATAATCAAAGATCAAATATACTAAACAAAGAAAGAATATTAAAAGTAGTAAGAGAAAAGGGGAAGTAACATATAAAGGAAGACCTATCAGAATTATGTCAGACTTCTCACCAGAGACTATGAAAGCTAGAATATCCTGGGCAGTTCTCATACAGACTCGAGGAAGAAACAAATGCCAGCCCAGACTACCATACCCAGCAAAACTCTCAATCACCATGGATGGAGAGATGAATATATTCCATTTTAAAACCAAATTTACTCAATATTTTTCCACAAACCCAGACCTGTAAAGGATAATAGGTGGAAATCGCCAATACAAGGAGGGAAACTACACCCTGGAAAAAATGAGATAGTAACCTTCTTTCCTGAAACCCAAAAGTAGATAACCACTCAAACATAAATATAGCATCAAAAAACAAAACAAAAACAAACAAACAAACAAAACCAGGAGCAATAATCACTATTCCTTAATATCTCTTAAAATCAATGGTCTCAATTCCCCAATAAAAAGACATAGACTAACAAACTGGATACCTAAACAGGACCCAGCATTTTGCTTAATGCAGGAAACACACCTCAGTGTCAAAGACAAACACTACCTCAGAGTAAAAGGCTAGAAAACTATCTTACAAGCCAATGGTCCCAGGAAATGAGCTGGAGTAGCCATCCTAATATTGGGTAAAACTGACTTTCAACCTAAAGTCATCAAAAAAGACATGAAAGGGCACTACATACTGGTCAAAAAAATCCACCAAGAAGAACTCTCAATTCTAAACATCTATGCTTCAAATGCAAGGGCTATGTCATTCGTAAAAGAAACTTTACTAAAGCTCAAAGCCCACATTGCACCTCACACAGTAATTGTGGGTGACTTCAACAGTCCACTCTCTGCAATGGACTGAGCATGAAAGCAGAAACTAAACAGGGTCACAGTAAAACTAATTGAAGCTTTGGAACAAATTGATCTAAAAATCAACCATATAATTGGTCACAAAACAGACCTCAACAGATATAAGAAGAAACAACTAATCCTATGCCTCCTATCAGATCACTATGGAATAAGGTGGTATTCAATAGCAATAAATACAACAGAAAGCCCACATACATGTGGAAGCTGTACAATGCTCTACTCAATGATACCTTGTTCAAGGAAGAAATAAAGAAAGAAATCAAAGATTTTTTAAAATTTGATGAAAATGAAGGCACAACATACCCTAATTTATGGGACACAATGAAAGTGGTGCTAAGAGGAAAATGCATCGTTCTGAGTGCATTAAAAAAAAAAAAAGAAGAGATCATACACTAGCACCTTAAGGGCACACCTGAAAGCCCTGGAACAAAAAGAAACAAATTCATCGAAGAGGAGTAGAAGTCAGGAAATCATCAAAATTAGGGCTGAAATCAATCAAGTAGAAACAAATAGAACCATACAAAGAATCAACAAAACTAGGAGTTGGTTCTTAATAATGAAAAAGATAGATAATCCCTTAGCCAGACTAGCCAGAGGGCACAGAGACAGTATCCAAATTAACAAAATCGGAAATGAAAATAGAGATAGAACAACAGAAACTGAGGAAATTCAAAAAATCAGATCCTGCTACAAAAGCAACTCGAAACACAACTCGAAAATCTGGAGGAAATGGACAATTTCCTAGACAGATACCAAATACCAAAATTAAATCAGAATCAAATAGATCATATAAACAGTCCCATAACCCCTGAAGAAATAGAAGTGTTCATTGGAAGTCTTCCAACCAAAAAAAGCACAGGACCAGGTGGTTTTAGTGCAGAATTCTATCAGACCTTCAAAGAAGACTTAACACCAATATTCTTCAAACTATTCCACAAAATAGAAACAGAAGGAACACTACCCAATTCGTTCTATGAAGCCACAATTATGCTGATACCAAAATCACACAAATATCTGACAAAGAAAGAGTATTTCAGACCAATTTCTCTTAAGAATATCGATGCAAAAATACTCAATGAAATTCTTGCCAACCGAATTTAAGAACACATCAAAATGATCACTCACCACGAACAAGTAGGCTTCATCCCAGGGATGCAGGGATGGTTCAATATAAGGAAGTCTATCAATGAAATTCACTACATAAACTATCTCAAAAAAAAAAAAGCAAAAACCACATGGTCATATCATTAGATGCTGAAAAAACATTTGACAAAATTCAGCATCCTTTCATGGTAAAAGTCTTGGAAAGATCAGGAATTCAAGGCCCATTTCTAAACATAGTAAAAGCAATAATATACAGCAAACTGGTAGCCAACATCAAACTAAATGGAGAGAAAATTGAAGCAATCCCACTAAAATCAGGGACTAGACAAGGCTGCCCTCTCTCTCCATATCTTTTCCATATAGTACTTGAAGCTCTAGCTAAAGAAATTAGACAACAAAAGGAGGTCAAAGAGATTTAAATTAGAAAGAAGTCAAACTATCACTATTTGCAGATAATATGATAGTATACTTAAGCGACCCAAAAAACTCCACCAGAGAACTCCTACAGTTGATAAACAACTTCAGCAAAGAGGCCAGATATAAAATCAGCTCAAGCAAATCAGTAGCCTTCCTATACTCAAAGGATAATTAGGCTTAAAAAGAAATTAGGGAAATGACAGCCTTCCTGATAGCCACAAACTATATAAAGTATCTTGGTGTGGCTCTAACCAAACAAGTGGAAGATCTGTATAACAAGAACTTCAAGTCTCTGAAGAAGGAAAGTGAAGAAGACCTCAGAAGATGGAAAAAATCTTCCATGCTCATGGATTGGCAGGATTAATATAGTAAAAATGACCATCTCGCTAAAAGCAATATACAGATTTAATGCAATCCCCATCAAAATTCCAACTCAATTCTTCATAGAGTTGTAAAGAGCAATTCTCAAATTCATCTGGAATAACAGAAAACCCAGGATAACTAAAACTATTCTCAACAGTAAAAGAACTTCTGGAGGAATCAGTATCCTGGACCTCAAGCTGTACTACAGAGCAATAATGCTAAAAATTGCATGGTTTTGGTACAGTGACAGGCATGTAGATCAATGGAACAGAATTGAAAACCCATAAATGAACCCACAATTCTATGCTTACTTGATCTTTGACAAAGGAGGTAAAATCATCCAGTAGAAAAAAAGATAGCCTTTTCAACAAATGTTGCTGGTTCAACTGGAGGTCAGATGCGGAGGAATGCACATCGATCCATTCTTATCTCCTTGTACTAAGCTCAACTCCAAGTGGATCAAGGGCCTGAACATAAAACCAGACACATTGAAACTAAAAGAAAAGAAACAGGGGTATAGCCTTGTACACATGGGCACAGGGGAAACTTTCCTGAACAGAACACAAATAGCTTATGCTCTAAGATCAAGAATTGACAAATGGGACCTCATAAAATTACAAAGTTTCTGTAAGGCAAAGGACACTGTCAAAAAGACAAAATGGAAGTCACAAAATTGGGAAAAGATATTTACCAACCCTTCAACTGACAGAGGGCTAATATCCAATATATACAAAGAACTCAAGGAGTTAGACTCCAGAGAGCCAAATAGCCCTATTAAAACATGCTGTACAGAGCTAAACAAAGAATTTTTACCTGAAGAATATTGAATGGCTGAGAAGCACCTAAAGAAATGTTCAACATCCTTAGTCATTAGGGAAATGCAAATCAAAACAACCCTGAGATTTCACCTCACACCAGTCAGAATGGCTAAGATCAAAAATTCAGGAGACAGCATGTGCTGGAGAGGATGTGGAGAAAGAGGGACACTCCTTCACTGCTGGTAAGATTGTATGTTGGTAAAATCACTCTGGAAAGCAGTATGGCAGTTCCTCAGAAAACTGGGCATGACACTCCCAGAGGACCCTGTTATACCACTCCTGGGCATATACCTGGAGGCCTTCCCAGCATACAATAAGGACACATGCTCCACCATGTTCATAATAGCCTTATTTATAATAGCCAGAAGCTGGAAAGAACCCAGATTTCCCTCACCGGAGGAATGGATACAGAAAATGTGGTATATTTGCACAATGGAATACTACTCAGCTATTAAAAACAATGAATTCATGAAATTTTTAGGCAAATGGTCAGAACTGGAAAATATCATCCTTAGTGAGGTAACCCAATCACAAAAGAACACACATGGCATGGAGTCACTGATAAGTGGATTTTAACTGAGAATTCGGAATACCCTAGACACAATTCACATATCAATTGATTTCCAAGAAGAAGAAAGGAGAAACCCCTAGTCCTGGAATGACTGGATGTAACAGTGTCAGGGAATACCAGGACAGAGAAGCGGGATGGGGTTGACTGGGGAACAGGGGGAGGGAAGGGGGCTTATGGGACTTTCGGGGAGGGGAGAACAGGGAAAGGGGAAATCATTGGAAATGTAAATAAAAATATGAAAAATAAAAAAAAAGAAAGTTGGATTGTGCATGTATTATCTCATTTAAACTGTATCAAAACTTTTAATCAGTTGATAAGCAATGATTTGTTAAAAAATATTTTCTTTTTACGCATATCCATCCTATAGAAATCCTTGCACTTTTCTTTCATACCAATGCATTCTCAATTCCATGTTGATTAAAAAATGGTTCTTATATAAAATTTTGTTTTTGAGGGATAATATATTATCTATTGTTATGTTTCTAGTTTATTCCACTTGATTTTGCTGATATGTCTTCCCAGGTGCTTCTCTGAACATACAAACTGCATTGGATGGAGTATGTAGAAGACACCAGTTCTCTGGGGCATGGATCCTTGGATAATTTAATTTGGAGCAAGTACTTTGGGGAGTGTTTGAACAATTCAGTGAAATATTTTGAGCTTCATCATTAAGTTCCTTTGCTTTGTTGAATCATTCTCTTTGGGAATTAATGTTGCTTCAAGATATAAACTAAAACCCATTGCTATCTAGACACAAGCTGCATTGGTGTAAGCATGTAAATGCCACAGGAATGCAAAAAGTCTAATATTAAGATTATTCAGCACTATTCATATCTTACGAAATATATTATAAAAGTCTAATTTTTGAGTAAATGAGTGAAGCTTTAACTTGCTTGTTTTCTTGACAAATTCTCAACAAGACTTCTCACATGATATGGCACACCAAGCAATTCAACTTTACTTTTGAAGTCAAATATAGGTAAATACATAATGTAAACTAAAATTCATTCAAAATGTAAAGAATATATTATGTTTAGTTCAAGCTAAAGAAGATGTATATCTCTGTGAGTAAGATGTAAAGTCTTAGTTACTATGTTTGTTCTCATCCTCTTTTTACCATTATACCTGGATTGATATCATCATAATATAATCTTAACTTCATCAAGCTAAATTATGATTTTCAGGAATCAAAGGAAATATAGTAGATATCTAGATTTAAGCAAGTGGCGAAGGAGGAAACCTAGCTAACATATTTATGGGAAGCCACTACTTATTTTGAATAAGTTTTATCACTCTTAAATATGCCTTTAAGCCAGCCTGGTCTACAAAGTGAGTTCCAGGACAGCCAGGGCTACACAAGAAACCCTGTCTCGAAAAATCAAAAAAAAAAAATATGCCTTTAAGTTATATCCAAAAAATTTCCTGCCAGGGCCAATTTTATAGAGTAGTGCTAGAAAAAAATATTATTGCAATAACATCTTTAAATATTGTGTTATGTTTTGAAATATGACATGATAGAGAAAACCTATGGTAAAATGTATCAAGTACCATGAAATGCATATATTTTATAGTAATACTTCACAATATAAAATATATATTTTAATGGGAGACCTAACACATTTTAATGAATGCCACTATAGATACGCTATTTTAAATTGCCCAGATGCTCTGTAGATGTTTCATTATTTTTGATTTTGGTAAAATATATCACACACTGTCAAGCAACCATCACTGTTACACTTTGTGAATATACACACAGATTTTTAAAACATTCCTGTTTTCGATTTTCATGGATAGTGTAAATTTGCATTCATCTTTTGCTCATTTACATCTCTTAGGAAGTTTAACATTAAATTAATTTAAGATGAGCATTTAATGAACAATCAAACTGTTCTTGAAACAACTGCTGTTATTTATGTGTCTTCGACACCTCATACTGTGTAGTCAGATACACTTTACCTAATTTTATTAGCATAAAATTTTGTTTTATAGTGGAGAGATTATTGCATATAAGAATGCAAATATTGTCTTAACATATAGTTATATTTTTACTCTATCTTTTCACAAATGAAACCCTCAATTATCCGCCAGAAAGAACCCTGAACATTCACTTTTATTGTTGTAGTAAGGAATTTTTGAAAATGAATCAGACAACAGGGGGAGAAATTCAAACTAACTGTGTAACCAAGCATGTGGAAATTGGTGAGAAAATAACCACAATGCAGCATGAAGCTTGGAATCATTTATCCGCTGCTCTTGTCTGCAGACTCTGACATCTGAGTGAGTTCAGCACTCTCAGAAGAGCATATGGAAAAGAGGAACAATGTGACTGAATTTATCCTCCTGGGCCTCACCCAGAACCCGGAGGGTCAAAAGGTTCTATTTGTCACATTCTTGCTCATCTACATTGTGACAGTATTAGGCAATCTGCTCATCATGGTGACCATCATGGTTAGCCAGTCCCTTGGCTCCCCTATGTACTTTTTTCTGGCTTATTTGTCATTTATAGATACTGTCTATTCTACTGCCATTGCTCCCAAAATGATTATTGACTTACTCTATGAAAGAAAGACCATCTCCTTCCGGGCTTGTCTGACTCAAGTTTTTATAGATCATTTATTTGCTGGAGCTGAGGTCATTCTTCTGGTGGTGATGGCCTATGACCGTTATGTGGCCATCTGTAAACCTCTTCATTATTTGACCATCATGAACCGACGGGTGTGTGTTCTCATGCTGTTGGGGGCTTGGATTGGGGGGTTTGTTCACTCATTAATTCAATTTATCTTTATTTATCAGCTCCCTTTCTGTGGCCCAAATATCATTGACAGCTTTGTGTGTGATATGTATCCTCTGCTAAAACTAGCATGTGCCAATACTTACCTTATAGGGCTTTGTATGGTTGCTAATGGAGGAGCAATTTGCACTGTCACATTTATAATTCTCCTAGTTTCTTATGGAGTCATTTTACACACTCTTAAGGCACATAGTCTGGAAGGGAAGCGCAAAGCTTTGTACACATGTGCATCCCACATCACTGTGGTTGTTTTATTCTTTGTTCCATGCATCTTCCTATATGCAAGGCCTACGTCCACATTTCCCATTGACAAGTCTGTGACTGTGGTCTTAACTTTCATAACTCCAATGCTGAACCCCTTAATCTACACCTTGAGGAATGCAGAAATGAAAAATGCCATGAAGAAACTTTGGAGCAAGAAATCTAGTTCCATTGTAAGTGGGCTATATCACTCTTGATAAAGGAAATCCAGGATATTTATTGTTTTGTAGAGAGAACATTTTTATTGCTGACATTTACCTTTTCTATCATTGATCTCTTTTGCCTATTTATACACTTAAAAGCAGGCACTAAATTAACACTTAAGGAGATAACATTCACTCATCTGAGAATAGGCTTGTAAAAGCTTTGCACTTTGTAAGTATAGACAGTCACCCTAACTTAAGGTTTATTTCAATTCTGAATTTAGAAATGATTCACTCAGTGTAGTTAGCAATATTAACACTTCCAGATGCCCATCTAAATTGAGTTAATCATAATGAAATTTCTCAGAAATTGAATTATAGTCAACACATATTGAGTATAGTCCATACATAAGATGCTGTTCATTCAATGGTAGAGAAAGTAAAAGTAGTATAGCAATTTGTGTAGATAATTCCTCTGATAAAAGTGCAAGATGAGCAATTAGAAAGTTCATAATTATTAGAATTAAAGAGTCCAACAAGTGGATAATATTTTGGAAATGCCGGGGATCATGGTTTCTCCATTAATACTGTCACAGAGTTAGGGAAGCTAAATTCCTGGAGAAAATCTGCTGCTTCCATTTATCCAGTTCATTCCTTGACTTGATTTCATATAGAGTCAGTATAAGTCTTTTAAAATTTTGCTTTCTAAATTAAATTCTTCAATTCCCACACAAAGTGTTGTCTTTTAGTTATATGCGATGGGAGTAAAGCTTAATTTCTCACCATAAAGTACTTTTCCCAAGCCATCTCTTTAATGACAAACCTGCAACACCACCCTTCCACAATTTTTTTACAACATTTACTGTATACAGAATCTGGACTACTGCCCAATGTCAGATACACAATGTCAGACACCTGAGGTGTCTTAAATTTTCTCAGCATTAGGTCATCTCAAAGACCAGATTTACATCATTATTTTATCAGATGTCTTCTGAGGACCAGAAATTGTTATACAGCTCAGCTGGATACTTCTGTAAAAGTCTAGCATCTCATGAAGCTGAGTCATACATTAATTGGCTTTCAGATCATCTGTATGTTTTTCCAGTCACATGTACAGTATATCTTGAACAGTGGTACAAAAATAGGTGGTTTCCTTGGACCCCAACTCCCTTCATTATGTCGTCTTTCCAAATGTTCTGTGAGGCATGTGAGCTTCAGAGTCATTGGCATTGTATATGGTGTCTCCAGAGTTCAAAGAGATATGAGGAAGGTAAGTCAAGTAGAAACTGCATGCTTTATACCCAACCTTAGGACAGTCATGAAGTACATTGTGTGTTCAATTAGCTAGATTCTGGATTTTGATATTAAAAGTGGTAATAGTTTGTAGGAGCAACTAAACAGGGTTGGCCTTTAAAGATTTTTAATCTGCTATTTCTTTTCTCCCCAATGAAATACCTATCCTCTCAAACATACTATAAACTCATCTGCATTCTCCTTTTTTTTTTTTTTTTTTTGGTTTTTCTAGACAGGGTTTCTCTGTATAGCCCTGGCTGTCTGGAACTAACTCACTGTGTAGACCAGGCTGGCCTCAAACTCAGAAATCCGTCGTCTGTATTCTCTATAGGTTACTTTGAACATTTATTTGAAATCATCAGGTTTAGATGTGAGGAAAGCTTAGAAGTTCATCTAGTTTTAGAAGTCCTATGGTTGAGGATTCTCTTTTTCCTTAGATGTTGTTCTTTGAGATCTCTGAATTGGAACACTTGTGAACTGAAGGGAACATAAATGATGTACACTGAAACCACTGTTACCCGGTAGTGTTGCAACCTTCTTGGGCGTATGTGATGGTTAATATTAATTCTTGATTGTAGCTTGAGATGACTATGAGAACAGTGATTCACATTTCTGGGTGTGTCTAAGACAGTGCTACTAGTGTTGACTGGCATGTAAGACAGTGTCTGAGTCTGGAATTTTACCCTGAGGTTAGGAAGCACCATTTAGTAGGCTGGAATTTGAAGGGAAGGAAAGTAGATCTAAGAAGATCCTGTTATAGTGAATATAATATTGGTCTGAGCATATCTTTGTTTCTTGTAGTTGTGATAATCTGCATTACCAAAGTCCCTAGCAATGAAACCATACACTACTGAAGAGTACCCCTGAAACAATAAAATAACACAAACTCATTTTTTACTTAACATCATTTCTCTTAAGTGTTTTGTGACAGCAATAAAGAGTTGGGTGGCCTAGTCTATGTTGTTTAATTTTTAATATTTCCATGAACTTAAACTTCCACAACATTTTTTCCCATATTTGGATTTCTTTTCCTTTTTTGAGATCTACACTAGTCTCCATATATGATGAAATATGTGCAAACGTTTGGGTTACTAGTTTTTGCAATCTGTTCCTTATACATACTTTGAGGCACAAAATTCTGTTTGCAAATTATTTTCAGTTGTTTCATTTTAATATTCAAGAAATCTTATAAATTTTATGAAACTTCTATAGATCCTATGAGGCTTATCCTATTAGACCTAAATGGTCTCCAGAAACATCATTGAAATATGCTTTTCTTTTCCCTGGGACTCTGGTATTTAGAGTAAGAATCTGTCAAGCACATCCATAATAATCTTTAAAGTTTGTGTGTTAAACACATTCAGAAAAAACTGTGCTGAACATTTATGTATGTATCCTTACCTAAAATGTTGAAAAATAATTGTTATTTATTCACAGAAAATCTTTCTCATGGATTGTATTTACCCCCTTCTGTGTCTTTCCAGTTTCTCCTACCAACCCCGCCTTCTACCCCCAGAGCCTACTATCTTGTTAAAATTTTGATTCTATTCCTCTTTTGTTGTTGTTGTTGTTGTTGTTGTTACTATTATTAATTTCCCAATTAGTGCTCATTGCCTAAGACTATTGGCATTCAGGTGGTGAAGGGGTATGGCATCTGCCATTGATGCTAGAAGCCAGCAGTTTCTGGCATCAGAGGATTAAGAAAAGAAGCTTAGTTACTTGAGCTCTTTTCTCCTTGGCTCAGAAGGGGACTCTTGGTGGCCAAGCAAGAGGTTCAGAGTTTATTAATACTTCCTGAGCCAAAGAGAAAGGAAAAGAAAGAAAAAGAAAGTCAGACACACACACACATTTTTCACTTAAAATCATTTCTTTTCAGTGTTTTGTAACAACAATGAAGAGTTGAGTAACATAGTCTATGTTGTTTAATTTCTAATATTTCCACAAAATCAAACTTCCACAACTTTTGTTCCCATATTTGGATTTCTTTTTCTTGTTTGAGATCTACACTAGTCTCCATAAGTGATAAGATGTATGCAAAGGTTTTGGTTACTAGTTTTTGTAATCTGTTCCTTATAGAAGCAGAAAGGGACTACACTCCTGACACATATACAGTTGGTGGATGGAGCAGAGGAACAGTCACACTATTTTTTTCTCTCAGCCTTTTCACACCATCTTAGACAAAAATACTTTATAAAATTATCTTACAGATAAAATGTTACACAAAAGTGAGTTATAGAAAGATGTTGAGAGTAACTTCAAAGCAGTGCTTCATTCTATAAGCTCATCATAAGTTCAAAGCAACAGTTTCACATGGCCTTATTTTATCATAGTGAGCAACTGTTGATACATCCTTGGACTTGAGATAGAATGAATGTTTCTCCTTGATCTCCAGTCTGTTCCAAACCTGTTTTTATTCTTAGTACAATTTATGGAAGTTCACTGCATTTCTTATTATACAGCCTTTCCTTACTATTCTACAAGGAACAAGCACATTCTATTTTTCATTCTAACTATATTACACCTTCTGACAAAAAAAAACCAAAACCAACTAAAACCATCTCCTTTACCTTTTTTCCTAAAATATTGAATCAATTTAGGAATTTTATAAAGTCATTAATTCATTTAGAAAGCATTACTTCAGGAAAGTACATCTTCACATTGATCTTCAGGATATTTCCCCAATAGGGTGGGCTGATGCCCAAGAATCATTAGGCTATGTAATAGTGGCAGGAAAGGCATCTCAGCAGTGAGATGCAATCCTGGATGGAACTCTCTGGGGCTGTGTCTCTCCACAGTGTCTGCTTTGTAGCCATGTAAAACAGTGGGCCATCTCCAGAAAACTCACTTGCTTGCCATAGACTTTCCTAGATGGCTTCTGTCAGCCGAGCATGTAAAACTGAGTGTGGGGGCACAGCAGCCTTTAGGCTGTGGGCAACCTAACAACAGCCACATCTACAAAGAAAATTGACTTAACTTATCACCTATCAACTGCTAGTTGTTCTTCAGTTAGAGGTGAAGCCTTGAGAACCCCTTTCTAATACTTGATATCATTCTAATAATTGTTTGATCTTGAGCAGGTATTTAAAGATGATGTAACTTTATGTTGCGTATCAAAAATATTATGTCTAGAAGATAGCATTTCATAATTCTACTCCATATCTTCCTTCTATATTCTCCTGACCCCTATATCATTATGTACCATGAGTCTTGGCTTGGAGAAAGCTGATATAGATGATTGGAGTATTACTGAACATTCACAGTCACTTATTCTCATCAATATTGTTATCATCTAGGATAATTGATGAGTCTCCTTATTTTTCTAGTTAAAGAATTAAATGTCAAAAAAAAATCTCCACCTCTATAGGTAGCAGCAGAAAAATATCACATATAATAAAAAGGATCAGCCATAACCAGCAACTGAAGAAAGGCTTTTATTGGCAGTGAGGAAACACATATCACAGAAAAAGTCTTTCCAGAGGAGGGGTAGCAGAATACAAGAGGCTGAAGCCTGTCTGCTTCTTGGGGACTGGGAAATTGTAAATTCTCTGAAGGTTCTTCCCTGCCTAATATAGTATGGATCAATTTGAAGAAAGACAGGATGACTATGATTGGTTGGCACACAGAATGCAACTGTGTCCTAATCTGGCCTTGAGCATGTTACACCAGTTCACCAGGAGGGAGCCTGTAGACAGGAGAAAAAGGCACACAAGACCTGTGTTTTAAGCTGCCAAGATTTGTCTCAGGTCATGAGGGTGAGAAATAAGCCTGTCGTCTGGGAAGTTTACAATCTTTATCCTCAATTTCTGTACTCTCTTTCTGTCTTTCTGCTTTTCAGGCAGTCTTTCTAAATCCCAGTCACTCAACAAATAGTTTTAAGTCCCTCCATTATTCACTAACCACAGCAATACAAAGAATCTCTAGGCAAGGTTGAGAAGAATGAAATCATAAACACAAATATTTAGAAGGAAGTTTAATTACATGACCATTTATTTAAACAATGTGAGTTGATGCACAACCATGGCTTATGCTCCCTTAGTCATGGATATTTGACCATGTTTCAGTACCAAATATAAAATGCTTCCTGTGGAGCAGAACATAATTAGTTCAATAAAATGGTTGTTGGTTTTATTCTGCAGCTGTGGATGCTTTATGATACAAAACCAAGCTGCTAGGCAAGACATATCCACTGGTACAACAGTGTCATGGCTGTTATAGGGGTAATCCAGTGTGTTCTGGTTAGGTTTGATACGAGTTTCCTAAGCGGAACATTTTCTTTGTTCTGCCACTTCATTTATTGTTTTTTATTTGTAGGCAGATTTGAAACAAAAATTTAAGGGTGTTTTTTTTTTCTCCAAACATGAATCATTCAAGTAAAACCAACTTAACTATTGAAATTAGTAAAGTAAAGGAAGTATGCACAACAATCCAAGAGCCAAGGCTGGGGGAGGAGGAAGGTGCAGTCCACATCCAACAGATGCACTGATGCAGTGGTTCACCTTGCCTGGAAGGCAAGCTCAAGGACCCTTTAATGAAGATGACCCCAACATCTGAAAATGTTTCAACCCAAAATGTAAGGTTAAAAAAGAGAAAAAAAGGAAAAACCCAAAACCACACAATCTCACATTCCACCCAGCCATAACCATCATCCTTAATCAGTCATAGGCATTTCTTTTCATTTAATAAAAAGAATAATAAAAAATATTGAAAAAGAATTTTCTCATCTTATATTTGTAAAGAGAATAGAATTCACAAGTTTCTTAGAAAACCATCCAGAAATTGCCCTTGAGTTTCCACTCCTTTTGCTGAAGACTAGCAGGACCACAAAGTTTGGGATACTGAAGCTGCTGGTGGAGAATGGGAAGCCCAGCCCAGGGGAAATCAGACAAAAGTAGGGTCCATGGGGGAGGCTGGGAGCAACTCCATGTGATACATGTCTGTATAGAAAAGTGGTGATCAGAAAGGCCTTAAACTTCTCCTTAACGTACAAAACCGGTCTGTACAAAGATCCAAGCAGTTTGGTCCCAAACTAAGGTGAACATTTCAATTTTTATTCACGTGCTTTGTCTTCTCTTAAGAATCTAAGTTGCCTAAATTAAATTGTTATGCTAATATTACTACATATCCCTTAAAAAGAAAAAGAAAAAAGAAAATAAAAGGACGTTTTAATAAAAACTCAGGACAGGAAGGGACTGAAAACCAAATTCCCATTTAGTTCCAAATGCAATGAAACTAAGAAAACTTGGTTTCTATTTGGGGGCGGAGTGGGGAGTGGGACGACAAAACCAAAACAAAGTCCAAGCATCAGCATCCTCTCCTTCACCTGCCCCACCCCACACACCAACAACAGCAGGAGCCCAGTGTGTGTGGTCTGCTGGTGGCAGCGTTCTCTGTCCAGTGAGATGGTACCAGGGACACATTGTGTTGTTGTGGAATTCTGTGTGGCTAGTGGGTTGTGGGATGGGGTGAGGATCTTCTTGAACCTCCTTGTTTAGCTCCACCAACCTCTCCCATGGACAAGGGCTCCATAGCTGTCTCCTGAGAGTCTCTGCCAGTGCCTGACAAATACAGAGGGGCATGCTTTCAACCAACCACTGGACTGAGCACAGGCGCCCCAGTGGAGGAGCTAGAGAAAGGACCCATGGAGCTAAAGGGGTTTGTAGCTCCATAGGAGGAACAACAATAGGAACCTACCAGTTCCCCCAGATCTCCCAGGGACTAAACCACCAACCAAAGTGTACACATGGAACCATGGCTCCAGCTGCATATGTAGCAGAGGGTGGCCTTGTCCTACATCAATGACAGGAGAGGCCCTTCATCCTGTGAAGGCTGTCCCAGTGTAGGGGAATGCCAGGACAGGGAAGCAGGAGTGTGTGGGTTGGTGAGTAGTGGGAGAGAGAATGGAATAGGAGGTTTTGGAGGGGAAACAAGGAAAGGGGATACCATTTGAAATGTAAATAAAAAAATCTAATAAAAAATAAAAAAATAATATAGAGGAAAACAAACAAACACAAAAAAGAGTGGTCCCTACTCAGGTGAAGGCTGTAAACTCCTCTTTTCTGTTCTCTGTCCCACTCTCATCATTTTCAATCTCTCCCTCCTCCCCATTGAACTTGTCATGGGCCTACTTGGTGCTGGAACTGGATTTCTGGAGCATGAACAATCGCGGTTCCCAGGGAAAGGCTCCTCAGCCACTGCCTCGGCTCACCCATTTGTAGCTGCCCTCGCCTTCATACAAGTAATACTTCTTGCTCTTGGGTGTGTACTCTGGACTTCATTCTTCTTCCCTGCTTCTCTTTTGAAAACCATTGTTGCTGTTGTTATTGTTACCAGAATAGTTTCCTCTGCCCCAACCTCTCCCTCTTGCTCAAAATTGAAAAGTTCCCCGAGTCCTGCTGCTTCTTTCATTCGGACCCATGAAGTCTTTGGTCTCCAATCTGGATTTGTCAAAACCTGTGGTGTTCTCCCCCCTCTCCTCTGCTTTGTAGGAGTGAGACAACTGGTAAGAAGAGGAGGTCTTTTGCTCTGTGGTGTTTTTGCTTCTTTGAGCCTTTGTGGGTTTTCTGTCTCTTTAGTTGATCTTTCTCTTGAGTGGCTAGAGTTTCTTGATTTGCCTTGCTTAATATCTCTCTCCTTATGCTTTTTACAATATCAAGGTGAAGATAAACAGGGTCATCTTTGTAGTTTCCCTCAGTCTTGTAGCCAGGTTCCCGTGGACTTTTCAATTCCTCATGAATCAAACCATGTTTTTTGAATGTACTGAGGGAAATGTCTATCCTTTTGTGTATCTTTGGGCTTTTCTTATCTTTAGCTGCTTCTTGTTCATTTCCTCTCTGTAGGTATTTAGTAAAGCACCCATGAAATGTCATTCCAAAGGATCCAAAGTGATGCTCTTTAACATGATGACCAATGGCCACTGTGTGCTGGGCAAACAATTCTGAAGGGCTACGCTGAGACTGAGCTGACTGTAAGTGCTGGAAAATGGAATAGAATTCTTTCTCCTTTTTTTTTTTTTTTGCTATTGATTATATCGTGACAAAGCTTTAGTTCCTGAACCAATAAGCCACTGGGTCGTGCAAGGTCCTCATCAAAGGAGTCCATCTGGATCTTGACCTGGGCCTCCTTAGTAATGGAAAAGGAAGACTTCCCTGAGGAAAAGTCTCCTTTGTTTCCCAGCTTGTCACAGCTCTCAGAAGTCTTCCTTGGGGGAGGAGATAAACTTTTCTACTGGACCGCCTTGTATGCAGTCACTCAGAAATTCTTTTCTGGCACAAAGCCCCTGTGCCCACTTTTGCTCCTCTTGGACCCTCCATGCTCCTTCTTTCGGGATCTCTCTGTGAAAGGATCTTCCTCCAGCTCCTCTGCTCTCCTCTGCTTTTCCTTCCCTGCATGCAGGCTCTCCCACTTGCCTGACTTCTTTTCCTCAGGGATTTTGCTTGCACAGGCTATGAATTTAGACATAAATTTGGGCTCATCATCAAACTCGGGTTCATTACCTCTCTTACTTTTGTCCTTATCTTGCTCATCCATCTCCTCCTTGTGGAAATCTGTCATCTTTTTCTCAAAGTCATCCCGAAGCTTATACCTTTTGGGCTACTGGCTGCCTAGGAAGGCCTTGGGAGCAAATGGATCAGATTTCATTTTGACATCAGCATCAGAGGCGCCATCTTTCTCCTTAAGTTCCTCTTTATCAGCATTTGTTTGTTTCTGCTCCTTATCCTTCCCATTCTCCCTCTTTTGCTGTTACAGATACCTTTTTGTGTATGCTGCTCCTCTAGAAGAAATGCTCTCCTCTTTCTGAGATGAGCCTTGTGCAAAGCCAGTGGCTGGTAGACTCTTACCCAAAGGCTCTTTTTGCTTGGACTCAAAGATCCAGAGCCATGGTCAAACTGACCTTGGTGTGCTCCAGCACCACCCGACATAGATGAGTCCATCTGGGATGCATTAGAAAGTGGAGGACTAGGTTTTGGCACAGGGCTATGGCACAGTGACCGCCTAACCACCACAGACCGAAGGGGGTTTTGAGAGCTGGCCTTCTCTCCCGGGGACTCAAATCAGAAACAGAGGCCCGTGGTGCAGAGCCAGTGCCATAGGTGGTGGCATCTGGTCATGGCTTTGAACTCTCAGACCCTTTTATATCTTGAGAGGTGTCTTCAGAGAATGTCTCCTCCTTAGCCTCATCTCCGTGGTTGTCATCAACTGCCTGAGATGGCCCGCTATGCTTGGAAGAGGACTTTTTCTCTTTTGTAGACTTTCACTTAGATGACTCAATTCTGCTGTGCTTGGAGGACGGCCAGGAGGATGAGGAGCATCTTGACCTGTCAGAGAATGATTTATCAGAGTTCCTAGACAATGGTGAAAGGGACCTTCTCTTTGGAGACCAGGATTGAGAACGGCCCCGACGAGGGCTGTATGCTTGCCGGAAGTTCTGCCAGTTGGAACGGTAGTTTCCACAGCCAACTCTGTTGATACTGACACCACGGATAAAAGCCTCAGTTTCACCCACAGAAGTAATAGGGCCTCCTGTAGCCTCTGTTGAGACCTTGGAAATCACGATTCTGATATACTCTAGGGTGATTCCTTTCTCTGTTATGAGCTGGAGAATATGATCTGGAATGAGACCTAGAACTCAGCCTGTGCTTCCTCGGGACTGAGACTTTGAAAACAAATGAGACTGAGATAAGGATGTAGATCTTGAGTGAGACCCAGACTTGGATTTGTTTGTTTTTGACATCTTGGAAGAGTTTACACCTTAGAATTAATGATTCAACTTGAACTGCGTCTGAAAAACACCAGCAGCAACACTGTTTTCTCCAATTTACATTCAAGGTATAACTCTTGACTGGCTGAAGTGACTACCCCAAGTGAAATATTTTATGGTTATTCCTATGGACATGTTCAAAAGTCCATGGCTTGAGAGGTAGTGGGACTTACGGGTGACTCACAGTGGCTGTGGTTACCTACACAAAGTCTGCCCAAGACTGGATTCATTAACAGTCACTCAGTGATGGAACAATTGCTACCCTGGTATTCATGCTTTCCTGGAAAAGTCTAGTCAGCTTATTGCTGCTGGCGGAGGAGAACTCACTGTCTTCAGTGGTTCAGCCACTGGTGAAATAATATTGGTGCTCCAGAGCATAGTTCCATACTCACACCCTTGTAGGTGACTTGGTTAAAATCAATAGGTCACAAAGCAAATGTTAAAACAAATACTGTGTGTGTGCCTGTGTGTATGTATGGAACTTGTTCGGTTGAAGGTCATTGGACTTGGTGAATGTGACCAAAGCACACTATGTACATGTATGAAACTGTCAAATAATTTTAACAAATTAGAAAGAACTTGAAGCAATGTTTCACATTATATTTTTTTCACTTAATTTACTTGTTTATTTTTGGAATATGAATAGAGATGAAGAGACAAGTTTAATCTGGGTCTTGAAAGACATTATTTTGTTATTCATTACTCTTTTTCTATGTCTTTGTGGAGAAAAATCCTACAGAGTTATAGGATGTAGTTCATTATGTTCACTCACAATTTTTATTTCCCATAGGACAGA
Source organism: Tokudaia tokunoshimensis (assembly GCA_036184795.1). Classification (NCBI taxonomy): domain Eukaryota; kingdom Metazoa; phylum Chordata; class Mammalia; order Rodentia; family Muridae; genus Tokudaia; species Tokudaia tokunoshimensis. Next base: position 63,889,556 of record BTHU01000004.1, on the reverse strand, counting down.
ACTCACCTGAAAAACAATGGAGCTAATTGAAGTAACAACATAGTTCATTTAGGCAAACAAACCTGTATCTTTTGCCTGAATTACCCTAATGAGCATATTAGCTACTCTATATAGGAAACAGATAATCAGGCTCACACAACCTCAATTGGTATTCTTAAATTGTCCCAAAATTTATTCTTTACTTAAGGTTATGTTATTTAAAATAATTTTTATCTGGCAACTCTCTGGTAAATATGACTTTTTGAAATAATAGAATAGTCTGCACCTCACAAATATTTATCATTTCTTTTGGTTGAGATCATAAAATTCTTTTGAATATTTAAAAATATAGAAATATTTCTGTGAATTATAGCCATTCTACTGTAAAGAGCATTGGAACTCTTTCCTTCTATTTGACCCAATGTGTTTATTCCCATTCACCAACTTTGCTCTGCTTCTCCTCCATAAAGGACTAAAGACAAAAGTGAAGTAGAAACTTGGCTCTTTTGGAAAGTCAATTGGATGGTGTTTTCCTGGAACAAACATGTGAAGTAATGTTTTGCTGAAGCAGTCACAGGGTAGAATATGTTCTGCTAAAGCAAGCACATGAAAGGACATGTGATGAAAGACTCTTTGCTGATGACACACATGTATTGGTTTGCCTTACATCGTGTAGTTGAGCTGCATTTGTCAGGACTACATAGAGAGAAAAGCACCAAATCTTCTGGTAATGTGCTGCGGTTTCTTGCCCCTTCAGCAGACTCAGACTGATTGGCAGAGTGACATCAGTTGATACAGACTCACATGCTGAGGCAAGATCCATGGAAGACACTTGTTGTTTGGAGAGAATATAAAATGACTTGAGGGGCAGTGATGGAGATGAGCTAGACTTGCTTATAGAGCTAGCTGTGCAACACTTGTTGGCCTTGTGTCTTCAGTGATCTTTATTTCACTGAGAGAGGTACAGCTGAGACCTTCTCCTCACATTCCTATTTGTCCTTCCTGCTGATTCGTGCTGAGGCTGAGGCCTGGCTGTCTCTGCTATGTAATGCCACCCCTACTGACTCACTGCTGATTTATGTTTTCTATCCTTACTCTACAGAACTGGACCACTGGTGTATCCATGAAGTGTTTGTGCATGAATCAAGCTGCTTCTGCTAACCTGGGAACTGAACTGCTGATTTCCAGACAACACAGACAGGAGGTGCTCCAAAGAACCTTCCTAAATAGGTCCACTTACCCCCAGACCCTTTCTTTGCCACTACCTTTGGTTGGTGGTGGGTTAAAAGGGAGATTAAAGCATTTAAGAACCATCATTAAAAACAGGATTTGAAAAAATTAAAGTTACACAAAAGATACTATTTTGTTTGTCTCCTTGCTCTATTTTATTGCTTTAATTTACTCTATTATTTTCCATTTGACACCTATCACTTGGATAATGAAGGCATTAAAGATTATAATGAAACATACTTTTAAATTTTATTATATTATCAGTATTTTGTGCATATTAGTATTTTGTCTGATTGTCTGTGCACCACATGTGAGTCTGGTGAGAGGGCAAGGGAGAAGAAAGTGTGGGATTTGCCTGGAACTTGAGTTACACATGATTGTGAGACATCATGGAGGGCTCTAGGAATGAAACTTGCGTCCTCCAAAAAAGCAACCAGTGCTCTTAAGTGCTGAGTCATCACTTGAGACTCTGAAACATGTCCATTAACTCTTTGCTATAGGATATTTTTGAAAACAACTTATCTCAATAACAATTTTCCCCACAGTCCTCAATTTTGCTACAAATGTCATTCAGTGCTTTTGAGGATGAACAGTATCCAATTGCATGCTTAGGTCACCTTTTTCTTTACAGATGCATCCACATGGGAACATACATTGATGCCTTTTCCAAGTTATTGTGAGTAGAGGCACAATAGGCAGGGAGTTCAGATGCATCTTCAATCTCTTAATCACCTTTTCTCTGCAGGTTTATAAAACCCCAGGCTTGCCTGGCCACTTGGGAAGTTCTGGCCACATGGGAGATTGATCTGTAGTTTTCTTAGAATGATGTATTATATAGTTTTTAAATTGGCTATAGTATCTAAAATTCTCTCATAGAAGCAGGTGATGAGGGGACAGGGAGCTTGTGGAGGGAAAATTGGGAAGGGGGATAACATTTGAAATATAAGTAAATAAAATAACCAATAAAAATGAAAAATAATAATAAAAGACAATATGTGATGTTTGTTTTTCCACACTTGCCAGCTCTTGTCATTTAGTATCTTCCTCATAATAGACAATTTAATCAGAGTGAAATTTTAATCGCATTAACGATTGCATTACTGTGAAGACTAATAATGTTGAATATTTTTTCATATATTTCTTAGTTCATTGCTTCTCTTGCCTTGAAGAATGTCTATCCAGATCACTTGTCCTTTTTAAAGTCAGATAAATTTTGTGTCAAATTATAATAATTTTAAAGTTTTATATTTGAAGTTGGATTTATTGTAAAAACTTTTATATGCGATGTGAGATAGGGATATGTTTTGGTTTCTATATGTATATATTGTCTTGATTTTGTGTCTATTGCTGTTTTAAAGGATGAGACCAAAAACAACCAGGAAAAGATAGGACTCATTTCATTTTACAGTTTTGAACTCACATTCAATCATAAAGGGAAGTCACAGCAGGAACTCAAGAAAGAACTTAAGTAGAAACTTGAGTAGAGATAATGGAGGAATACATTTTTGCTTACTGACTTGTTTCTCACTGCTTTCTCAGAATGCTATTTTACACAGCCAAAGACCACATGCTCTAGGGTGGCATTCCCCATGGGGAATTGGGTGCCCCAGAATCATCAATCAAAGTAAATGCCCAACAAGCACTCCCAATTTAATATTATATTTAGGGAGTATTATTTCCATTTTAGGATTTTTGTTTCTTTTTATGAAATATGAAAAGTATGAGATAGATTATGTCAAAAGTATTCACTCAATTTTAAATTAATAATATTTTATTTTGTGGTATTTATTTATTTTTAATTCATAGATTAAACTCTTGCCTCCATATACTTGAATTTTAAGAAAGCTGTTGGCAAAGTAATGTGAAACCTAATTTCTTGGAACCACAAAACTTGGTGATCAAGACAAATTTAGGCTTCAATTCTACCATCATATTAATGCTTAATTTTGGGAATGTTCTTTGCTTTGGTCTTGATAAACCTCACTTAATAATTGAGAACCGTAATTTCATATTTTATTATTTATTAGTTTATTTACAGACAAAATTGTCATGTGTGAAGTGGAAATTTCTGGGGATTTTTGGAGACTCAGTTATGTCATGTGATGTGTGAAACTGTCTTATGAGATGATATTTTGCTGAGGCAGACACATAGGGACATGAGAGGATGTTTTGCTGAGAACAACATGCTTTCTGGTTTTTTGTTTGTTTTCTGGAAGCTGCTTGGAAAAAGGGCATGCAATGTTTTGCTAGAAAATCAATAATTGTGGGAGACTTCAACACTCCAGTCTTACCATAGTCATCCAGAGAGAAACTAAACAGAAATATAACAGAACTACCAGACATAACTCAAATGGACCTAATATCTACAAAGCATTTCTCCTAAACACAAAAAATATATCTTCTCCTAGCACTTCATAGAAACTTCTCCAAAATTGAGCATATACTCAGTTACAAAGCAAACCTCAACAGATACAAGAAGATTGAATTAGCTCATTACTCAGTGACTACCTGGTCAAGGAAGAAATATAGACAGAAATTAAAGTATTTTCTAGAATTCAATAAAAATGAATGTACAACATACCCAACTTACCCAAAGAACCATTAGGTCTTACTTCAAAAACCTGTACTCTACAAAATTGGAAAATCTAAATGAAATGAACAATATTCTTGATAGATTCCACTTACCATAGTTAAATCAAGAATAGATTAACAATGTAAATAGATTTATAACCCCAAAGGAAATAGAAGCAGTCATTAAAACCTTTAACCATAAAAAGCCCAGGGCCAGATGGATTTTTCACAGAATTTTACCAGACATTTAAAGAATAACTAATACTAGCATTTCTCAAATTATTCCACAAACTAAGAAATGGAGGAACATTACCAATTCATTTAATGGGGGCACAGTCACCATGATACCTAAACCACACAGAGAGTCAACATAGAGAATTGCAGATCAATTTCCCACATAAGCATTGGTACAAAAATTACTCAATAAAATACCCACAAACAGAATCTGAGAACCCATCAAAAAGATCATCCAGTATGAATCCAGACTTCATCTAAGAGATGCAGGCTGGTTCAATATATCAAAATCCATCAATGTAATTCACCATATAAACAAACTACCAAAAAAAACCCCAAAACAAAACAACAAAAAAAACCTCCACATGATCATCTCATTAGATGCTGAAAAAGCCTTTAACAAAATCTGATACCCCTTCAGGACTTGGAGAGATAGCATACCAATCATATACCTAAACACGATAAAGGCAATATACAGCAAGCCAATAGGCAACATAAAACTAAAACAAAAGAAGCTTATATAGAAATTCTGCTATAACTTTTACAATAAAAGGACTTCTGGAGATATATAAATATCTCAAATTTAAAGCTGCACTCCAGAGCAATAGTAATAAAAACTGCATGGAACTGGCATAAAAACATACAGGCTGAGAAATGGTACTAAATGCTCAGGAGTAAACCTATATACACTGAAGAATGGATAAAGAAAATATGGTACATTTACACAATCTAATACTGATCATTTATTAAAAGAAATGGCATCATGAAATTTGCAGGCAAATGGATAGAACTGCAAAAGATCATCCAGAGTAAAGTAACCCAGACCCAGACAGACAAATAGGATATGTACTCACTTATAAATGAATTTTACAAAGTACAGGATAATCATGCTATTATCCATGGACCCAAAGAAGTCAAAACGAGGAAGGCTTAAAAAATGGTGTGCTTAGATCTCACTGAGAATGGACATTTGGGTAGATAGAGGAAAAGAACTGGGTTAGGGAGATGGTGGTAGTGAGTACAGGAAGGATCAATGAGAGAGAGAGAAAGACTACTTGGGGAGAGAACTAGAAAAAGTAGTGGGGCTTTTCTGGGAGATACTAGAAACCTAAGATAATAGAAACTTCCAAGAATCTATGATAGTGACCCTAGTTAAGATTCTTTTTCTAAATATATTTTTTATTACTATTATTTTCTAAGTTTTTATTTATATTCCAAATGTTTCCCCTTTCCCGTTTCCTCCCTCCCCAAAAGTCCCATAAGCCCCCTTCCCTCCCTCTGTTCCCCATTCAACCCCCTCTGCTTCTCTGCCTTTGTATTCCCCTACATCCAGTCTTTCTTAACCATAGGAATCTTAGGAACCTGCAATCATCATCTCCTGTAACCAGGTAATACTTTCAATGAAGGGAATTGGATACCAACCCAACCACACAATCTTAGAACCATAATGTGTCCTGCCTACAAGATGTGAAGGGACAAAATATGGAGCAGAGTTTGAGAGAAGGGCCAACCAATGACTAGCCCAGCTCGAGACTCATGCAAATGATGGAGTCCACCCCTGACACCATTAATATTATTTGGCTATACTTATAGATAGGAGCCTAGCATAACTGTTATCAAAGAGACTTTATCCAGAAATTAATGGAAACTGATGCAAAAACCCACAGCCAACCATTCGGCAGAACTTGGAGAATATAAAAGAGGGAAAAGAATGATTGTAGGAGTCAGAGGGATCAAGAACACCACAAGAAAATCTACAGAATCAAGTAACCTGGGCATATAGGAACTCAATGAGACTAAACCACCAACTTAAAAGCCTGCGTGGGACAGAACTAGGCCCTCTGAACAGATGTAATAGTTATGCAGCATGTTCTTCATGTTGGACTCCCAACAGTAGGAACAGGTGCTGCCTCTGACTCTGTTGCCTTCCTTTAGATCCCTTCCTCTAACTGGGCTGCTTTGTATATCCTCGATAGAATATGTCTTAGTCCTACTGCAACTTGTTATGCCAAGGCAAGTTGATATCCATGGGAACCCACCAGTCTTCTGAGGTGAAAGACAGGAGGGTTGGATGGCAAGATGGAAGGTGAGAAGGGGTGACTGGGAGAAATAGAAGGGAGAGGACTCTGGAATTGGGGCATAAAGTAAATAAAGTATTTAAGTAGTTTAAAAAAAACAGAAAAAAATGGAGATATCACATAATATAAAAGAAAGAGAAGAAATTGGATTGCAATTCTATATCTTACTGAGGAAGTGAAATAAACCTTACTAAAGCTGTAAATAATGTAATTTTACCATGAGATTACTGTATAGAATATATTCTATACAATAAAATAAATTGGTTTAAAGATAAGGCATGATGAATCAGTTTCCTTTAATATGAAGTAATTTCCTTTAGTAGTCAATTTAGGGCATATTAGAAGTGGAGGAGGACTAATAGTATGTTTTAACAAAATAAATAAAGTGCTGATTTTAATTCTCCTGATAGTATAAGTTAGATATTCTCAGAGGAATCTGAGAAGGTGACATATTTCAAATTCCCAAGTGCATCTTGAAATCATTTCCCCTTTTGTTTCCTCCTACTCTAGGAATCAGATTCAGAATCGTTTTTCTTTGGAAGATAGTGTTGAGAAAGTTAAATGCTGACTGTTTAGGTGAGTTAATATTTAGAAAGTTCTATGGAACTAAACTAAGAATAAACTATAGAGTAGAGAGACTTTAATTTATGTATTTAGCCCTACTCTTCAGTAAATTTTTGTCCTGGAGGGCAAGGCTAAACTGCTCCATGCTGAATTTTCCTATTGGTCAAACAGAAACAGCAATATATTAATGGTTAACTCTTAAGCCTGATTTTAAAATTTACCAAATTATCTATATTGTTTATGAAGGCAAGTGGACTAAGTTTCCTTAGCTCTTGAACCTTCAAAAACATACATTTCTATGAATACTCAAAAAATATAGGGGATGAGAAAGGAATAATGGAACTTTCAGAAAGGCATCGTAATTTCTTCAAAATGTCTTTCTCATTGACAATGAGAATATATTGTTAAAAATATTAAATAGAGGTGATAACATAACCATGTTGCCTTGGTGTATCCATTTTCACAATTTTTTTCTATGTAAACCCTATGTAAGTACAATTTCACTCCAAATACATATTTAATAATATAGCACTGAGCTTATGTCTATTAACTAGAAATTTTTGAGTTTTTAATTCCTGAAGGCATAAAGGGATGGCTTTCTGAAAAGTGGGAATGATGACACGACATTTATATTATGGGTGTTCAGTAATAGTGTCCATCCCTTATTGATATATATGGAATTCATGTCTTGCTGGGAGGGCTGTCCTTGGAAAAGGGCTTAGGTCCTGATATGTGAGAGGTGAGTAAAAAATAGGGTGATTGTTCAAAGTTTCAGCTTTTAGAAATATGTCTGAGAGAAACCAAATCCAAGACCTTTCTTGACAAAAGCCAGGAGAACCTGACTTGATAACATTCAGGAAATTATTGGTGCTTCATGTTCCCAAATTCTAAGTCTTTTGTCATAAGAAGTTAGTCATTTGTATTTCAACACAAATGGGAAGCTAAAATAAATCTTTCAAGACTAGACAGTTATAGTACTATTTCCTAGTCAGACTGTCCACTGTATCTCTAGTATAAAAACCATTTGAAGGGCTTAGATGAGGAAGGATGAAAGCAACAGGTGGAGATTTTCTGTGTGTATGTGGAGAAGAAAGGTTGCTGAGCAATGAAGTAGAATAGGTATATTTTAAATTGCAGAGCAGTAAAGTAGTAACTCAGAAAGAAACATTTCTACTAGGAAGTTTTATTTAACATTTAAGTTTAAATCATGGGACAATGTTACCACTTTCATAAGTAATGGCAGTTCTTTTCTTAAATGTTAATAGAAATGAAGTAGCTGATCCTGGCTGTGATCAGAAAAAACCATTCCTGTCATTATGGTGACTTCTCTTCCTTTCATTTTCAGTTACTAAAGGCAAGTATCTTCAATTTACAGAATATATTTAAGAGTCTTAGAGGTCAAGTAAATTTAAGTTAAATTTTAATGCAAAACTAGGGTTATAGTTTTCTAAGTGAAATTAAACAGCTTCTTTAAATTCTCTAAGGCTTATTTATTTTACTCATTAAATAAGGATAATAGTTCACAACTCCCTACTGATATAAAGATTATTGAGCCTGTCTCTTAAGAGGCCCTCAAGCAAATACTGAGTGTCCTACCTGTGGTCTTTACACATGAGATTTTCTCAGTTAGTAGCAGTACATTGTTTCCTGGTAGGGGTTGTAATGTTATGAATAAAAACTTGGAGTAATTTTTGCTACATTCTTTTTTCTCATATCCTATGCTAAACATGACAGTCATGTTATGGACCGACAGGTACATAATAGGTAATAAATATTTCAACATGACCTTTTAAATAAATTGCTAGACAATTCTGGTTAACAAGCATGCTAAACTATATAGAAATAGACAAATAGATAAATACTATATTTCACTTATATAAATTTTCTTTTACACACACAGACATGCATACACACTGATACATATATACTCCATGACATATATGCTACACTGATTAATTTGAGATCAACTTTAAATTGATTGATAACTATGCTTATAGTGTTTAGTTCGAGATGGGTATGAAATTGAGAGTTTCATCTGAAGTTCTTTACTAGCAAATTATGTTTCTGCTAAAGTTCAAATACAAATTCCTAATGTAGTAACACAAAAACCCATGTGAAGACAGAGGACAAATGTGTGATTTGTATAATTTCTTTCAAAAATTTATTTTACTGAGCACATGTGAGAAGATTGTAGCATTCTCATAAGATGTTGAGGTTTATTCTAATTTGATTTTATAAAGTAGATGAAATAGCATGTTTCCTTTCTTTTGCATTCCATGAAACATAATAGCTTTGTTATTAAAAAGATTTTCATTTATCTAAAAATAAAGTAAATTTCTCATTAATTTTCTAATAACAGTTTTTCCTGGTTAACTTGACACCTCAGAACTCCCCAGCAGCACTCAAACAAAAGAAAACAGAATGAATGTGACTGAATTCATCCTCATGGGATTGACGCAGAACCCTCAGCTGCAGAGAATCCTTCTTTTGATGCTTCTTATCACCTACATTGTCACTGTCACAGGAAACCTGCTCATTGTGGGGACCATAGTCTGTAGCCAGACTTTGAACTCCCCAATGTACTTTTTCTTGGCTTTTTTATCTCTGATAGATGCTTGCTATTCATCTTCTATCATTCCTAAGATGCTGGTAGATTTGCTATCAGAGACAAAATCTATTTCATTTCATGGCTGCATGATGCAACTTTTTGTTGAACATTTCTTAGGAGCCTCAGAGATTGTCCTCCTTGTGGTCATGGCCTATGACCGCTATGTGGCCATCTGTAGACCTCTGCAATATGTAACAAGGATGAACCACCACAATTGCTGTCTCCTAGTGGGGGTATGTTGGATAATGGGTTTTCTCCACTCTTTTGGACAGATACTTGTTACTCTCTGGATTCCTTTCTGTGGCCCCAATGTCATGGACCATTTCTGCTGTGACATTTTCCCTTTACTACAGTTGGCTTGTGCTGACACTTTCCTTCTTGGTCTGCTCATTGCTGCCAATGGTGGTGTAATCCCTGTGATCACCTTCATGATGCTATTGATATCCTATGTGGTCATTCTCTTTTCCTTGAGGACACTTAGCAATGCAGGGAGGAAAAAAGCCCTCTCTACCTGTAGCTCCCACATCACAGTTGTTATCTTGTTCTTTGTGCCATGTATTTATACATATATGCGACCAGTAAAAACTTTTCATATGGATAAAGCCATAGCAGTGTTTTATACTCTTGTCACTCCGATGTTAAATCCAATTATCTACACTGTAAGAAATGCAGAGGTTAAAAATGCCATTAGAATGATACTAAAAAAGAATTCAATCTTGGATAAAAAATGATTTTAATATGAATATCTTCTTTTTGCGTTTCCCCACAATATTGTCTCTTACTAATGAGAAGTAAATTTAAAGATCCTTAGTAGTGCCCCAAATTAATATTATTGAAGTTCTACATGCGTGTTTCTCTATATACATATATCTATAATAAATTTTTAAATTATGCACAATAAAAAGTTAAATACAAGTAGCTATAATATAAACAATTATACCATTAAATTATACTATACATGGTATCTTTACATTGTGATCATAATTTAAATTGTGAAATCAGGGTTAGTAAAACAAAGCACTGTGATATCCTGACAATCCATGCTGAGAACTCAGTAACTACTTAAATATTGAGAATGCATAGAGTACAGAATATGAATATGATGGACTAGTGAAAAATTCTTCTCCCAGTGGGATGATGACATTTCACTACATGATAAAGGTAACTCAATTGAAATTTATAAATTATTTCTAGAACTTTCTATTTAATGTTTAAATGATTCTATTCAATATTAGCCAAGAGACTATGGCCAGATGGAGACTTTTTAGCATAAATTCTTTCCTAGGATACTTAATTGTTTCTTCCAGCCTATTTTATGATTATAATGGTTTTATAGATGAAATAAAATGTTGTTCAGAAAAGTGAAGTAATTAGATCAAGATAGTGAGAGTTGCTAGTCATATTAATCCTTTTTTAGATTTAAATTAGATGCTCTTAAGCATTTCAAAGAGTGTAAAATTTCATGTTTTAGGTTTGAAAATTTTTATTTTGTGTATACTTCTCTTTTTTTCTTTTTCTATTTTCTTTTCTTTTCTTTTTTAAGTTTGAGTCTTTCACATTGTACCTGGTAGGTTCTCAAACTATGCTATCTGTGAACATCTATGGTAGAAAGAAGTCTAATTTGAGAGAAAGGAAATTGACAAAAATCTTTTCTGCTACATGTTTTCTCTATATGATTTCAAAACTGTTTTAGGTTTCCTTTACCTTTGGATAAAAGCGTTTCCAAATTTCATAATATTTAAGTCTATATAAACAGTTTAAGTACCAGTTTATGATCATATAACCTTATAAAATTAGAATCTGGTAATTATTTTAAACACAAAACTTGTATATCAGCCTTGAACCTAAATATCCCTTATTCCAGATCCATTAGTACTTTATTATATGATATTCCTGATGATGAATTTACATTATGGCTTTATGTACAACTTACCTCTTAATTATGTCATAAACAGTATCACTTCTTAAATTAAAAAATCATTGGTGGTGATTAAATGTAGGTGTTTTGAAAAACACAAGAATCTACATAAAATAATTTTACTTTTTTTGTTAACAAAATAGTAAATTTCACTATGTGCACTTTTATACTTTTTTGTTACTAATCATTCCATTCGTTCACATCTCAAATGATAACCTCTCTACAAACCTCCCTTCCACATCTGCCCTCTCCCCCTTCCCCTTTGCCTGTATGAGGGTGCTTTCCCAAATAGCCAAAGAAACAATTTTACTTTTAAAGAGATGGTTTTATGTTAAGTTCACTGAATGTGGAGTCCTCTTCAAAATTTTACATTAGGGGCTGAAGAGATTACTCAGTGGTTAAGATTACTTGGTGGGGGAATAGAAGTTCCAGGTTCATTTTCAGCATCCACATGACAGATTATGATCTTATGTAACTCCAGTTCTAGAGGATCCATCACTCTCTTCTGCCACAAATGGGCATTACACACATTGTGTGCTTATGTGCATTCAGGAATAATACATACAAAATAAATAATTCTTAAAAACAATAAATTCATTAGAAGGTATGTTATAATTTCAGTCATCAGATTACAGGAATGCTTATTTTATAGTTGACCAAAGAGAAATGTTTTAACATTAAACATGACGCTTGCTTACAAGATTCTGTTCTGAATAACTACCAAATAACCCTGTGAAAAAAATGGGGTACAGAGCTAAATAAAGAATTTTCACCTGAGGAATATCGAATGGCTGAGAAGCACCTAAAGAAATGTTCAACGTCCTTAGTCATGAGGGAAATGCAAATCAAAACAACCCTGAGATTTCACCTCACACCAGTCAGAATGGCTAAGATCAAAAACTCAGGAGACAGCAGGTGCTGGCGAAGATGTGGAGAAAGAGGAACACTCCTCCACTGCTGGTGGGATTGCAAGTTGGTACAATCACTTTGGAAATCAGTTTGGCAGTTTGGCAGATCCTCAGAAAACTGGGCATAATACTACAGGAGAGCCCTGATATACCACTCCTGGGCATATACATGTGGGACCGTGGTATGAGACAGTCTATAGCATAGTTGAAGCAAGGCCACTCCCGAGACTCAGTAGAACATTCTACAAGGGACGGAACCCAGGAGCTATGTTCCCAGACTGCTGCTTCCTCAACTCCATAATCCTGTGGCCATCAGTCACATATGGCCACTCCCTAGGCACCTAGCATTCTGACTAGACTCCACCCCTATAGTCACCTGGCTACAGCCAGGCTTTCCCTGCCCCTCGGTTACTGGCTGTTGCTAGGTAACCCAGCCCAGTATAAAAGAAGGTTTCTTGCCCCTCCTCCCTCTCTTATTTCTCTCTGGCCTCTTATCCCTCTCTGTTCATTCTTTTCCCTCTTTCTCTGTTCCCCCTCTCTCTCCATTCTTTTCCCTCTTTCTATGTGGTCATGGCCATCCATCATCCCTCTATCTTCTCTTTCTCTCTTTAATTTTATCTCATTTTCTCTTCCTACATTTCTATAATAAAGCATTAAAACTATGAAATGTCTCTTCCTATCAAAATTCGCTGTGTAAGAACAAGGAGTAGGTCTCAGTGTTTCCAGCCACCAGGGAAGGATCAGGCCTTCTCACAGCCTAGCTGTTTCCTTAACAGGTACTTGAGTCCAACGTCCCTGCCTTTTGGGCAAGTGCTCACCAGGCAGTCTCATGCCCTACAGATACTCGGGCGCCTGCAGTCCCTATCGAGGTGTGGTGTGCAGTCCTGCTGGTGTTCCCCTATCTCCATTGTGGTCTTTGCCTGCCAGTGTTTCTCCTATGTGGGACCCTGCACCACTGCTGCCCAGCTCTTGCTATTTTTTTCTCACAACTGGCACCCAAACACGGAGCACAAACCTGCCCATACACAGGGACCTGCCCAGTGCACGTGTGCCTACCGCCACTGCCCTCTTTTTCCCTCCAGCCCAGATCAGGTCCAGTGGCTCTTTCCACTTGCAGATGAGGTCTCAGAGCCTCTCATGGCCAGACACCCACCCAGTGAAAGAGAGCACCTTTCTCCACCCCCTTCATTCTCAGCTCTAAGACCCACCAGAACCGTACTTTTTCAACCCCTGAGGTGAAATCCGGCGACCTCCTTCAGTCCATTCCGCCTCATGGTGGTCCCTGAAGTCATGTTGTAATCTCCCATGTCTGCCAACTCTGGTGGGACACTGGATTCCCCACCCTTTATTTCCCCATGTCTTGAGTCCTGGTAAGCTCCCTTCCTCAGTTACTAGCTCCTAAGGGGAGTGAGTTCTTTCTGCCTCTCAATAGTCATAGAGCTGGCTCAGAAGCCTCTCATTTTTCCTTTCCTTAACTAATTTTTTTTTTAAGGTTGGCCTTTTCATCTCCTTTCTGAGAAAAAACAAACGGGGAAAGTTTATGGACACCTGTCTGCTCGGAGCACTTCCACCTCATGGCAAGGCAGGTCCCTCCCCTCTCTAATCTGCATAAGCCCTCAAAAGCTATACCTGAGGCTGAAACACCTAAACAATGCTTTCAACCTAAGATTTTTCTTGCTTCTTTATTTATTCTAAATGCTTATTTCTCTCCCTAACATTCATGTTACATGCCCAAAATTTTCAACTTATTTAAAAATTCTTATAAGGTCCTACACTAAATAACAACCAGTTTTCTTTTACAGGCCCAACATAATATTTTCTTCCTCAGCCACCCAAAGCAGACTTAAAGATGCCTTCCAAGACTATTACAGGCTCAGCATTCATCATCCACCCTATGCAGACATCCCCTGCTGGGTTCTGCTCCACTGTTGTTCTTTTTTTTTTTTTTCTTTTCTATATATTTTTTTTTAATTTACATTCCCAATGATTTCCTCTTTCCCGGTTCCTCACTCTCCAAAAGTCTCATAAGACATCTTCCTTCCCGCTATTCCACATTCAACCCCCTCTCGCTTCTCTGTCCTGGTAGTCCCCTACATCCAGTCTTTCCAGGACCAGGGGTCTCTCCTTCCATCTTCTTGGAAATCTATTGATATGGGAATTGTGGTTTGGGTATTCTGAGTTTCTGGGTTAATATGCCCTTATCAGTGCCTGCATACCATGTGTGTTCTTTTGTGATTGGGTTACCTCACTAAGGATGATATTTTCCAGTTCTGACCATTTGCCTAAGAATTTTGGGAATTCATTGTTTTTAAGTGCAGAATATTATTTCATTGTGTAAATATACCACATCTTCTGTATCCGTTCCTCCGCGGAGGTACACCTGTGTTTTTTCCAGCTTCTGGCTATTATAAATAAGGCTACTATGAACATAGTGGAGCATGTGTCCTTATTGCATGCAGGGGAAGCCTCTGGGTATATGCCCAGGAGTGGTATGACAGGATCCTCTGGGAGTGTCATGAGCAGTTTTCTGAGGAACCGCCAGACTGCTTTCCAGAGTGGTTGTACCAGCTTGCAATCCCACCAGCAGTGGAGGAGTGTTCCTCTTTCTCCTCATCCTCTCCAACAACTGCTGTCTCCTGTGTTTTTGATCTTAGCCATTCTGACACCTGTGAGGTGAAATCTCAGGGTTGTTTTGATTTGCATTTCCCTCATGACTAAGGATGTTTAACATTTCTTTAGGTGCTTCTCAGTCATTCGATATTCCTCAGGTGGGAACTCTTTGTTTAGCTTTGTACCCCATTTTTTAAATAAGGTTATTTGGCTCTCTGGAGTTTAACTTCTTGAGTTCTTTGTATATATTGGATATTAGCCCTCTGTCAGATGTAGGGTTGGTAAAGATCTTTTCCAAGTTTGTTGGTTGCCACTTTGTCCTCTTTGCAGTGTCCTTTGCCTTACAGAAACTTTGCAATTTTATGAGTTCCCATTTGTCAATTCTTGATCTTAGAGCATAAGCTATTGGTGTTCTGTTCAGGAAATATTCCCCTGTGCCCATATGTTCAAGGTTCTTCCCTAGTTTCTTTTCTACTAATTTCAGTGTGTTTCGTTTTATGTGGAGGTCCTTGATCCATTTGGAATTGACCTTAGTACAAGGAGATAAGAATGGATCGATTTGCATTCTTCTGCATGCTGACCTCCAGTTGAACTGACACCATTTGTTGAAAAGGCTATTTTTTTCCACTGGATGGCTTTAGCTCCTTTGTCAAAGATCAAGTGACCATAGGAGTGTGGATTCATTTCTGGGTCTTCAATCTGTTCCATTGATCTACATGCCTGTCACTGTACCAATACCATGCAGTTTTTAACACTATTACTCTGTAGTACAGCTTGAGGTCCGGGATACTGATTCCCCCAGAAGTTCCTTCCTATGCTCAAAGGATAAGCAGGCTGAGAAAGAAATAAGAGAAATGATACCCTTCATGATAGTCAAAAACAATATGAAGTATCTTGGTGTGACTCTAACCAAACAAGTGAAAGATCTGTATGACAAGAACTTCAAGTCTCTGAAGAAAGAAATTGAAGAAGACCTCAGAAGATGGAAAAATCTGCCATGCTCATGGATTGGCAGGATTAATATAGTAAAAATGATCATCTTGCCAAAAGCAATATACAGATTCATTGCAATCTCTATCAAAATCCCAACTCAATTCTTCATAGAGTTAGAAAGAGCAATTCAAAAATTCATCTGGAGTAAGAGAAAACCCAGGATAGCTAAAACTATTCTCAACAGCAAAACAACTTCTGGGGGAATCTATTGTTCTTATACAGGTTTATCCCTACACCTTACCCACTGCCACAGATCCAGCAGAGACAGCGCCACCTATTGAGACCTACATGAGACAACAGAGCTGCTTTCCTCCAGACAGGTAACCTGGCTGAAGACTTCCAAGATACATGCTGAGATCCAGAGACATGCTCTACAGACTTGGGACCTTCCAGCTGCAGAGGAACTCTCTTGCCAAGGCTAAATGACAGTTGAACTTGGGGGGAGGATTGCGTGATAGTGAGAAAAGCATAATGTCTATCTAGATTAATTGATTGCTATTTAAGACTATTGCTGTTTAAAACTGATGCTATTACCCTCAAATTGTACTACCAATTGATCCCTTGTCTTCCCCCACCTCAACCCTCCTTACCACTCTGGCTTTCTTCTGATACCTCCACCCCACCCAAAGTTTTTGCTACAAATGAAACAGCCACTCCAATGACCCCTCTCCTCTTAAAAAAAAAAAAAGTAAAAGGGGAAGCTGTGGGACCATGGTGTGAGACAGTCTGTAGCCTGGTTGAAGCAAGGCCACTCCGGAGAACCAGTAGAACTTCCTACAAGGGACAAAACCCGTGAGTTATGCTCCCAGACTGCTGACTCCTCAACTCTGTAATCCTGTGGCCATCAGTCACATATAGCTACGCCCCAGGCCCCTAGAGTTCTGGCTGGACTCCACCCCTATAGTCACCTGGCTACAGCCAGGCTTTCCCCACCCTTGGTTGCCTACATATTGCCAGGTAACCCAGCTTACTATAAAAGGCTTCTTATCCTTTCTCACTCTCTTATTTCTCTCTGGCCTCTTCTGAGCAAAGACCTCCAACCCCGCTAGCCAGGCAGTCTCTTGCTCTACAGGTACCCAGGCACTCACAGTCCCTATCACAGTGAAGTGCGCGGTCCTGACAGTGTTCCCCTATCCCTCATGTGGGCTTTGCCTGCCAGTGTTTCTTCTATGCAGGACCTGTGCTGCCACCAACCCCCTTTCCTTTTTTCCCACATAGAGACAGAGGATTCTCCTGTATGTAATAAGGACACATACTCTACTATGTTCATAGCAGCCTTATTTATAACAGCCAGAAGATAGAAAAAACCCAGATGTCCCTCAACAGAGGAATAGATACAGTAAATGTGGTACATTTACACAATGGAATACTACTCAGCTATAAAAAACAATGAATTCATGAAATTCTTAGGCAAATTGGTGGAGCTGGAAATTATCATCCTGAGTGAGGTAACCCAATCACAAAAGAACACACACGGTATGCACTCACTGATAAGTGGATATTAGCCCAAAAGCTTGGAATACCCAAGATACAATTCACAGATAAAATGAATCTCAAGCATAAGGAAGAACAAGGTATGGATACTCTTATCCTTCTACAAGGGGGAACAAAATACCCACAGAAGGAGATACAGAGACAAAATGTGAGAGTCTGCAGGAAAGACCAGAGACTGCCCCACCTAGGGATCCATCCCATATACAGTTACAAAACCCAGAAACTATTGTAGAAGGCCACAAGTGCTTGCTCACCAGAGCTAGATCTAGCTGTCATCTGGGAGACTGTGCTAGTGCATGAGAAATACAGAGAGGGACACTTTCATCCAGTCATTGTACTGAGCACAGGGTCCCCAATTGAGGAGTTAGAGAAAGGACCCAAGGAGCTGAAGGGGTTTGCAGTGCCACAAGAGGAACAACAATATGAGTCACCTAGTACTCCCAGAGCTCCCAGGGACAAAAGCATCAACTAAAGAGTACATATGGAGTTACCCTTGGCTCCAGATACATAGGCATCAGAGGATGGTCTTGTTAGACAACAAAGGCAGAGAGGCCCTTGGTCCTGGAAAGACTTGATGCTGTAGTGTAGAGGAATACCAGGACAGGGACTCGGGGAAGGGTTGATTGGGGAAGGGGAGATGGTTTATGGGATTTTCAGGGGAGGTGGGAACTAGGAAAGGGGACATTGGAAATGTAAATAAAGAATATATCTAGCCGGGTGGTGGTGGCACACACCTTTAATCCCAGCACTTGGGAGGCAGAGGCAGGAGGATTTCTGAGTTCGAGGCCAGCCTTGTCTACAAAGTGAGTTCCAGGACAGCCAGGGCTACACAGAGAAACCCTGTCTCGAAAAACCAAAAAAAAAAAAAAAAAAAAAGAATATATCTAATAAAAAAACAGTCTGTTTTCACAGTTCAGATATGCTGTCATAACTGCCTATATTGTCACCTTTTAACCACATACAGCTCTTGTCCTCATGTTGGTAATCCATGCTTTATGATGGAATTTGTGGATTCTGTGATGTAACAATATTTAGAAAGCATCATCCATACATTTCTTTCATTGAGAAAGAAATATAATTCAGAAGAGAGTGGCACATTTTCTTCTCTTGCCATGTTTGTTCTAATTTCAATACTGTATTGGGTTTCTTTTAGCATTGAATAGAAATTGTTTCTGAACTTCATTATATTTAGTTCTACATAAGAAATTTAAATATCAGCTATATGCATTGATTGGAGAGACTCATTTATCTTTTTTTTGGGGTCTGTGTACCTCACTCAGGATCTTTTCTATTTCCATGCATTTGGCTACAAATTTCATGATCTCACTGCTTTTAATAGCAAGAATGATACACCATTGTGTAAATGTACCACATTTTCTTTATATAATCTTTGGCTGAGGACATTAAGATTGTTTCCAGTTTCTGGCTATTATGAATTAAACTGCTATGAACATAGTTGAGCAGTTTTTCTTGTGGTAGGATAAAGTATCTTTTGGGTATATGTCCAAAAGTAGTATAGTTGGTTCTTGAGATAGATTGATTTTCAATTTTCTGAGGAACTGCCACATTGATTTCCACAGTAGCCATCCTAGTTTGTGCACCCACCAGTAATGAAGGCATGTTCCTCTTGTTCTACATCTGTGCCAGAATGAGTTGTCACTTGTGATTTTGATCTTAGCCATTCTGACAGGTAAAAAATGGAGTCCCAAAGGAAGTTTCTATTTGCATTTCCCTTACTTTAGGTGTTTCTCAGCCATTTGAATTTTCTTTGTTGAGAATTAAAACTGATTCCTAGATCCAAATTTGGATCACATGATTTGTTCCTGTCTAGCTTCTTGAGTTCTTTATATATATTGGATAATAGCCCTCTGTTAGAAATGAGGATGGTGAAAATCTTTAACCATTCTGTAGAGTGCTATTTTGTTCTATTGAGAGTGTCTTTTGCCTTATAGAATCGTCTTAATTTTTTTGTCTTGCATTTTAAAATTCATCTTCACAAATGTTCTTTTTTATTTTATTGGTTATTATATTTGTTTACATTTCAAATGTTATTTCCTTTCCTGATTTCCCCTCCACAAAACCCCTATCCCATTCCCCCTCCACCTGCTTCTATGAGGATGTTCCCCTACCCACTTACCCACTTACCCACTCCCACTTCACCACTGAGGCATTCCCGTACTCTGGGGCACCAAGCCTTCACAGGACCAAGGGCTTCTCCTCCCATTGATGCCAGATAAAGCCATACTCTGCTACATATGCAGCTGGAGTCATAGGTCTGACTTTGGTTTTTGATTTAGTCCTTTGGAGCTCTAGGGGGTCTGGTTGGTCAATATTGTTGTTCTTCCTATGCTGCAAACCCCTTCTACTCCTTCAGTTCTTTCCCTAACTCCTCCATTGGGATCCCTGTGCTCAGTACAATGGTTGGCTTTGAGCATCCAAATCTGTATTTGTAAGGCTCTGGCAGAACCTCTCAAGAGACAGCTATATCAGGCTCCTGTCAGCAAGCACTAACTGGCATTCACAATAGTGTCTGGATTTGGTGTCTGTATATGGGATGAATCCCCAGGTGGGGCAGTCTCTGGATGGCCTTTCCTTCAGTCTCTGCTCCACACTTTGCCCCTATATTTCTTTTAGACTCTGGGTTACAAATTTGGAGATGAGTGGGTGGCCCATCCCCCAACCAGGGGCCTTCACTAACATCTGGATATTGTCTCTACAGGTTCTCCCTCCCCTTTGTTGGGCATTTCAGCTAATTTCATTCCAGTTGGGTCCTGAGAGCCTCTTGCTTTCCTGGCATCTGGGACTTTCTGGTGACTATCCCTCAGTTCCCCATCCTCCACTGCTACACACCTCTGTTCAATTTTCTGATCCTCAGTATATCTCCTCCATCTCCTCCCATACCTGCCCCCCTTTCCCCTCCCTCTTCCTCCCAAATCCCTCCCACCTTCTACCTTCTGTTAGTATTTTGTTCCCTCTTCTAAAAAGGGTTGAAGCATCCACACTTTGGTCTTTCTTCTTCTTGACCTTCATGTGGTCTGTGAATTGTACCATGGGTATTCTAAGCGTTTTGCCTAATATCCATTTATCAGTAAACACATAACCATATGTGTTCTTTTGTGACCAGGTTTCCTCACTCAGGATGATCTTTTCTAGTTCCATCCACTTGCTTGTGAATTTTATGAAGTCATTGTTTTTAATAGCTGAGTAGTACTCCATTGTGTAAATGTACCACAATTTCTATATGCATTCTTCTGTTGAGGGACATCTGAGTTGTTTCCAGCTTCTGGCTAGTATAAAAAAGGCTACTATGAACATAGTGGAGTATGTGTCCTTGTTATACATTGGGAAATCTTTTGGGTATATGCCCAGGAGTGGTATAGCTGGATCCTCAGATAGTATTATGTCCAATTTTCTGAGGAACCTCCAGAGTGATTTCCAGAGTGGTTGTACCAGCTTTCAATCCCACCAGTAATAGAGGAGTATTTCTCTTTCTCCACATGCTTGGTAGCATCTGTTGTCACCTGAGTTTTTGATCTTAGCCATTCTGTCTGGTGTTAGGTGGGATCTCAGGGTCATTTTGATTTGAATTTCCCCAAATACTAAGGATGTTGAACATTTCTTTAAGTGCTTCTTGGCCATTTGTGATTCCTCAGTTGATAATTCTCTGTTTAGCTCTTTACCCTGTTTTTAAATATGATTATTTGGTTCTCTGGAGCCTATCTTTTTTAATTCCTCATAAAATTGCAAAGCTTCTATAAGGCAAAGGACACTGTCAAAAAGACAAAATGGCAACCAACTGATTGGAAAAAGATATTTATCAATCTTATATCTGATAGATGGCTAATATTCAGTATATAAGAAGTTTCTTAATTTGATTTTTGTCCTTAGTGTCTGTGCTATTGCTGTTTTGTTCAGGAAGTTGTGTCCAATTCCAGTGGGTTCAAGGCTCTTTCCCACTTTCTCTTCTATTAGGTTCAGTGTATCTAGGTTTTATGTTGAGGTTTATGATCTACTTGGACTTGATTTTTGTGCAAGGCAATGATCTATTTGCACTCTTCTATGTCTCAACATCCAGTTGGACTAGTACCATTTGTTGAAGATGCTTTATTTTTTTCATTGTATATTTCTGGCTTCTTTGTAAAAAGTATATGTCTATATGTATATGGATTTATGTTGTGTGTGTGTGTGGTGTTTGCAGATGAGATGGATTCCTAGGTGGGGTAGTCTTTGGTTGGCCTTTTCTTCCATCTCTGCTCCATTTTTTTTGTCCCTGCATTTCCTTTAGATATGAACATTTCTGGGTTAAAATTTTTGAAATAGGTGAGTGGCCCCATCCCTCAACTGGTGGCAGTGCCTATCTACTGAAGATGGTCTCTACAGGTTCTGTCTCCCCTTTGTTGGCTATTTTAACTAATGTCATCTTGTTGATTCCTGGCAACCTCTTGCTTCCCTGGCTTCTGGGTATTTCTAGTGGCTACCCCGGCTACACCACTCCTGGGCATAAACCCAAAAGTTGCTCCAACATATAACAAGGACATCTGTTTCAATATGTTTATGGCAGACTTATTTATAATAGCCAGAAGGTGGAATCAACTCAGATGTCCCTCAATGGAAGAATGGATACAGAAAATGTGCTACATTTACAAAATGGAGTACTACTCAGCTATTAAAAACAATGATTTCATGAAAATCACAGGCAAATGGATTAAACTAGAAAATATCATCCTGAGTGATGTAACTCAGGCACAAAAGAACACACATGTTATGTATTCACTGATAATTGAATATTAACCCAAAAGTTCAGAATACCCAGGATACAACTCACAGTGTATATGAAGCTTAAGAAGAAGGAAGACAAAAGTGTGGATGCTTCAATCCTACTTAAAAGCGGGGGGGGGCGGGGGGGGAGACCTGAGAGGGCCGGCAAGAGGAGGGGGCCGGGATCAGGTATGGGAAGAGACAGGAGAGTAGTACTAAGGGTGAGGAAATTGAGCAGAAATTTGTAGCAGTTGCAGATGGGCTATTGTGCATAGCCAATATTAAAGTTTATCAGTTGTTGACTGCTTTGGTTGTTTTTTTCTGTTTGTTTTGGTGGTTTTTTGTTTGTTTGTTTTGTTTGTTTATTTGGTTTTGCATAGTGATTCATAGTATTCAGCTGAACTCACGGAAAAAATAATTAAATTCAAGTGCTGTAGAAGTTTTCTAATATTCAGAGATATGTTCTTTTGGCATTAGCATTTAGCAGGATGCTCAGTTTAATTCAATAGATTATTGAAGTAGGGATGCCTCTGGGCATCACCTCATTTCTGCCTTTCTATATGAAGTCTGAAAACTAAGTAAAATAAAATATTTGTTAATGGACAAATCAGATATTTTTCCATGTATGATCTGTTCTGAATGAGTCCAGTGAGGTAAATACATGCTTTCTCTTATCTTTCAGGCTCATTGTTATGTAACTCTAGCATGACACTAATCAACTCTATATGAATAGAGTTATATTATTTGCCAAACTTTTATATTTAGTGTTAAAGCCAATGAAACCTCTAAAATATCCTTTTGGAATTAAAACATAATATTTTGACCAGCTGGTAAATATTTTCAAGTGAAAATATACATTTAAGATTTTAATAAGCATTCAGCTGTTCAAGAAATTTGTGTTTCTTTTGAATGGATATAACCTTGTCTCAGAACTCAGTTCTATTTGGAAGCATCTTTAAATTGAAAGTAGAGATTCAAGGAAAAGAAAAAACCTTTTAATTCTTTGGGGACATAAATATTTATAAACAAGTGAAGAAGAAACACCAGTCAAATCTATGTTATGGAAAATCATGATGATGGAAAGTTTCCAAATCCTGGACTGGGTGGGGCTATGTACTCTCAGATCCCACAGAAAACTCTTAAATTCCAGTTATACATCAAGAAGGAAAGTTTTGCTTCTCTTGTTTCGTCTTGTTACCACACTGTAGACAGAATATAAAGGGCATTGGTTTGCTGAAAATGCCCCACCTCTTTGTCCAAGATAAGAAGAAAAAATAGAGGAAGACTTGGAGGCTGACTAGAAACTGAGTAGACCTACCCCCATACAACAGGATAGGGTCATCACTGGACAGTTAGGAAATTAGCGGACACAGTGAGGCTTATAACTCTTTTATCCCATTTTAGAGGAGACTTTTAGTTAGACTGCAGTGCACAAACTGTGGTTGCTATGATTAGTGATGAGAGAAGTAAAACAACACCCAAGAAAATCTGCAGCCATTTTAAAATAATCAAAATTCTGAAGTAGAGAGGAAAGCAACCATTCTTACAGGTTTAATAAAAATATTACATTTAAATTTTTTCTATAAATTAAATACAAATAAGCTAAACTGCAACAATCACATATTTTATTTTACCACACCAACAGAATTAATTAAAAAATATTTTCAGTTTCTATCACTTCTTCATTTTTAATATTAAAAAGTGAATTTTTAGTGAGTGACTACAGAATCCTCATATAGAACCATGGAATTCTCTCATCATTACATATAATAATGTACAACATGAAATCTGCCATGTGCACAGCCACACACCAATAACTTCACAGGAATGGATATTAAGGTAAGAAGAATTGCATGTCCCAGAGTGGAGTATTCCAAGTTAAATGTGTCCACTTAGACTCCCTACAAGTGTTTAAAGTTTGCGAATAATGCTAGGTTCCTGCCCTAGAATGCTCAGGGAGATGGAACATCTGAATCTCTGAACTATGTTGCTGCTAGTCATGACTTAGTGTCTCCCTTTAAAGAGACGAATTAGCAAGACAACAGGAGAGGTAGCAGCCATCCTCTGGAATGAACAGCAGTGGAAACACAGAAATGTTATCACAGCCATCCTTTCCAGAGACAGTAATATTATGAAAATTATAGCATTTGGGGCAATCATCAGAGCATCAGTGAAAGTTGAGAGAAGGAACTGAAATTGAAAGAGGATATGTTTCCCAGACAGTCATATAAAGAAATATTCTTACCTGGATGGGTGAAGAATAAGTGTTTAACTTACATGAACATATTTCTATGCTTAATTTAGGTAGCTCCCACATTTGTAACCATCTTCCCATTATTTGATTTCCTCTCACTTCACATTTATAAGTCCTTAGGGCTGAGTTCTAAACACGTTTATGCTTCCAGAATAGTAGCTCATATATTTTATAAAATAGCTAAATGAACAAACCATTTTTTGTTGCAATTTTAAGAGTTATAATTGAAATTTGCATAATTTTTAAAGGACATACTTCTTGTGTAATACTTAAAATCATGCTGACATTAATAGTTTCTATCATTAATGCACATTTGGTAAAATGTTATTATATAACTCTCTAGTGTAATTTTAAAGGTCTGTAAGCTTGAACTGTGTTACTGTTTGTATTTTATGCATTGTATGTAGAGGATATAGAATATTTACTTTGTTTATTTGACAATGGTTACCACATGAGCATGCTGGCGTTTCTAGGTGTTTGATAGTGGAAAATAAATATTTATTAAAATTAGCTTTTATTTTGAATAAGTTTAAATTATGTAAACTTGCCAAGGGAGTAGGTGATAAGAATGATTCAATTAATGTAAGATGTTCCTTTTTTTTTACTTCTTCCACTTAATTTGATTTTCTTGATTCAGTGAAACTCTCTGGAACTGTCTGAGGGTAGTGTCATTCATTTATGTATAGGTAAAGGAACAGATGTTTAAATTATTGTTGATGATAATGTTGGCTTATTAAAGAGTTCTTCACCTCTCACCAAGAAAACTTCTCTGTGCAAAAGACAGACACTATTGCAGAAAACCACAACCAATCAAAATGCAGAATTATGGATCCCAATCTGGATTAATTCATCTACAAAGCACTCACATACTAATGGTCAAATAACATTTCTGAGGAATGGATGGAAAGATTGTAAGAGCCAGAGGTTTAGAGATTTTGTTGTGAGATTGTGTCTGTTAGTAGTTTCTGATTTTCATCCATAAGGAATTTCAACATAATTGCCTAAATCTGAGTTGAACAAGGATGATAATGGATGACATAGCAATGTGAACAGGGAAAAGTCCACAGGCTCCACTCTTACACAGGAACTACAGAAAACTAACTAATATTGAGAATGGAGGAAAAAATCTTCCCCAGGAAGGAGCATACAAAATGATTACCCAATACAAAATAGCTTCTAATACCAAATGCTCAGCCCTAAAAACATATACTAGTAGCATTTCCCAGATTGAAAAAGATGTGTGTGTGTGTGTGTGTGTGTGTGTGTGTGTCTGTGTGTGTGTGTGTCTGTGTGCTCTTGCACATGTGCTTGTATGTATACAATTATAGTGGCCATGATTTGAAAGATAGTAAGGAGTAGTATTGGGAAGGTGGAGAAGAAATTTAAGGAAGAAATGAAATTACATTGTAATCTCAAAAGTAAATATGTAATGCATTTTAAAATATATGTATTTTCTCATTGTGACTAGTCAAATTCTTTTTTACACCCCTTCAAACATAGAAAAAGACTGGTAAAATTTAAATCACCCCTGGTAAAGCTGAAATTAGGATTACAGTGTCATCCTTCTGATTGTGGGGTATGTGCTTACCTCCCAACATTGTCTTCTGATATTCTGACTGCATTGATGACCTAACTTTTCTGATTCCCATAAGAAACAATTGAGATATATTTTTTAAAATCAGGTTCATCCACAGAAATGTCACATGAATTTTTGAGAGTTTTTAGATGCTTAAGAAATCTGCTCCAAGTCATAGGACGAATAGAAAAAATCTTGTGTTGGGTATGGCAGCAAAAGCCAGGAGCTGATCTTCTGACATTTTACCTCGTTCTCTTTCCTGCTTTAGTTCTGCCCATACTCTGGGTCGTTTATTGGCATATTGTTCTCTGCGATAACTATTGGCTGATGCTATGATGGTTTAGAGTTTGTTTAATCTTCCTGTTTCTTGGTGATAGTTTATAAGTAGTTTTGGAATTTATAGTTCCAAACACCTAAAAGAAGTAAATCTTGAAGACAGAAACTAATGCACAATTTGTATATTTGTTGGTTATATTAATCATTAGATAATTTCTGTTGACTGCAGGTAGAATTCATCAACTGGGATTACTTTTTAAATATTTTAAATAGTGTTCTTCTATTTTCCTTTTTTTTTGGTTTATTGAGACAGGGTTTCTCTGTGTAGCCCTGGCTGTCCTGGAACTCTCTCTGTAGACCAGGCTGACCTTGAACTCAGAAATCCACCTGCCTCTGCCTCCCAAGTGCTAGGATTAAAGGCATGCGCCACCACTGCCCGGTCTGTTTTCCGATTTTTATCAAACAGGTATGAGCATGTATTTATATTCACAAGTATGTCCTTCTTGACTGATACATGTCAGTAATGTATGTAAGGAGAACTCAATTATTCTTTTCATCTCTGTGCACAAGTGGAAATGAATGGAAAATCATCCTGTGGGTAGAGCATGTTAATAGATTAATAGTTAACTAACTTTGAAAATATCACAGTTACCACAGGGAGCCTTTTTATACTTTCAAGACTGACATGTCACATAATCTTAGGAGCTGAGCAGATACCTTATACCAGAATATTTCGTCTTCACAGCATGAAACTGTTTTCTTTGCCTTGTACAGGGAGCTCTGCATTTTAAGATTTACATAATTTTTCTCTGCCTTGATTTGACTGATCTTCAACTATCAATCTGAAATGTTTCTATTTTTTATATTCTCAATGAAATTAAAGCACTGAAAGCACTTTTGAGCTGGCTTTAATAAACTATTGATGACTACAAAACTATAAAGTGGATTGAAACAAATGTTTATCATTGTCAAATTATATGCTCTCTATTGGACATTCACCTTTTCCTTGGAAATCATGCAAAACCAGAGTTTTGTAACTGAATTTGTTTTCCTGGGACTTTCCCAGAATCCAAATCTTCAAAAACTAATATTTATTTTATGTCTAGTTGTCTACATCGCAACTATTGGGAGCAACATGATGATTGTGGTGACTGTTGTCTGTAGCCCTGCACTGCTGAGATCTCCCATGTATTTCTTCCTGGCTTTCTTGTCTTTACTGGATGCAAGCTTCTCTTCTGCCATGACACCCAAGATGACTATAGATTCTCTCTACAAGAGAAAAACCATCTCCTTTGAAGGTTGTATGATACAACTTTTTGTTGAACACTTCTTTGGTGGGGCTGAGATGATTCTTCTGACAGTCATGGCCTACGACCGTTATGTGGCAATTTGTAAACCGTTACATTACTCTTCCATAATGACCAGGAAGCTCTGTGGCACTCTGGTGGGGGTGGCCTGGGCAGGAGGACTGTTACATTCTACTGTACAAATTATCTTCACTTTGCAACTACCATTTTGTGGACCCAATGTCATTAATCACTTCATGTGTGACTTATTTCCATTACTGGAGCTTGCCTGTACCGACACTCACATCTTTGGTCTTTTCGTGGTTGCCAACAGTGGGTTGATCTGTATCATAGTCTTTGTTTTGTTGCTTGTCTCCTATGGATTTATCTTGCTGTCTTTGAGATCCCAGAGTTCTGAAGGGCGATGGAAAGCTCTGTCTACTTGTGGGTCTCACATTGCTGTTGTGGTCTTGTTCTTTGTTCCATGTATATTTATATATGCAAGGCCTCACAGTGCATTCTCCTTTGACAAAATGGTGGCATTATTTTACACCATGTTATCCCCCTTGCTTAATCCTATCATTTACACTTTTAGGAATAAGGATATGAAAAATGCCATAAGGAAATTGTGGAATAAATTGGTAATGGTTTCAGATGAAAGATAAAAAGAAGTTGCATTTTATCAAAGTTAATATGAAGAGTAAAAAGAACTAAATTTGTTGTAGACAAAAACTATAGTGTATCATTACCTATAATAAGTTAATGCAATTCTCAAGAACTGGCATTATTTGCGGGGTTAGAAAATGTTGCTTTTCCTTTTATAGTGGGCTTGTCCTTTCAGTCAGAAATAATTATATGTGTAAATTTAAAAGAATTGAATTCTATGTTTCCTTATTAATAAAAAATTCAATCTAAATTTTCATTTGCAATATTAGCTATTAATTTCATGCTTTCAGAAATTCTGAAAGAAATTCATCATATCAAAGATATTTGTATGAAAATTTGTTTAACCTATGTGAAGAGAAAGAAATATCAATTTATGACATTAACTTCAGTAACTGCCAGATTTTAGGATTGACAGTAGGAAAATCTTCACAGAACTACTGTTGGCTCCTGTCTAGTGTTATTGCATTATTTCAGTGGAGCCCTTTGCAGTTTGCTATAGAATCTGAATCACTTCTTTATATCTTGAGAGTTAACAACTGGTTGGCCCATTCTGACCTACACATTTTCTTCTTGGGATAAGTGCCAGTTTATGCCAGTCAGCCTGGGGAAGGAGACAGAAAGGACCCATAAGTGTGGGACAATGAGTGTCTTCTAAGAAAAATAACAAAAGAATTCTAGAGACTACATGGAATTATGTAACCTGCCTATTCCTGCTCACTTCATGAGATGGTACCAGTACATGATAATGCTAATGGGACCAAAAACCTAAGGACAGATTGGTAATGGGACCTATGGGAAATACAATACTAGTGTCTGGCCAAATGTTTCTTAATGCCATCTCTAGTAATCCAAAAATCAGTGTATAAATCAGCCCTCATAAGAAAACCTATTTTATGCAGTATATGGTAATTAACATAAAGACTCACAGCTGTTCAAAATACAAACAGTAACAAGCTTTGTAGCAAACTTCTCCCCTCAAGGTTCAAGTATCTATGTGAAAATGGAGACATTTTATCTTAAGAACCAGAAATGTTGGATGCATTTGTGGAAATAAAATTTCCAGCTAGAACAGGGAAGACACATATATGAACTCAGCAGACAGACAGCATGCACAGGACCAGCACAAGCACAAGCACAGAAGTGGGCACAAAGTCCCATCTCTGTCCAAGAAGCTATTAGCAACTGATAGCTTCTGGAAAGAGAATATCAGTTTTCTTCAATGTGGCAATACTGAACATACTAACCACATGTCAGGGAAAGCTCAGTAGAATGTGTGTGTGTGTGTGTGCATGTCAGTTGTGTAATATTTAATTATTTATTGTAATTTTATATATTGATGATTTGTATTTTTTTTATTGAAAGGATGATAGAACATTGGTTGGGTAGGCATGGAGGATCTAGGAGGATTTGGGGGAAGATAAAGAATATGATCAAAATATATTGCATGAAAAAGTTTAATAAAAAGGTAAAACTGGGAAAGCTTAATTCCAAATGAAGTTTTTATGTCATGTTGATCCCAATGACTGGAAAACCCAGCAGGTCCTAGGAGATGCAACGGAAGTGCACTTCAAGGTCCTCATGACTGGTGTCTTTGCATTGCTTGGCATGGGCTTTGTTGTTGTTTGATTATCATTTTTGTTTACATTTTCTACTTTTATGTATCCGTTTATCTATATTGCAAGCTGTCCTAAAATAGATATTTAAACTTTTGAATTTATAATTTGTAATTTCGTTATAAAATTTCTCCTTTCCTTTTCCTCTCTCCACATTCTCCAATATAGTTCTTCCTGCTCTGCTTCAAATTTACAGCCCTTTGTATTATTATACTAATTGTTATAATAATTATCAGTACCTAGAATAGAATCTAAGTTACTCCTTGAATTTATCAGCAGATAAAACATGATTGGCCCAATTTTGCCTATGGATAATTCTTCTAGGGTCAGGTGATTACTGTATACTAATAGTTATGGAAGAGAAAATGAAGTGGATTCCTTCAAAATAACATGTATCTTTTATCACAATAAAACAACAGGGTTTTCTATAGATTCTTCCTTCCTGTTTATTCCAGACCAAGTGAGTTAATTTCTTCACCACTTACTGATGAATTACAAGTCAGAGATATATAAAGCTAACACAAATTTGAATCTGTAAAGCCAAGTAAAAATAATTCTATTTAAATACCAATAAAGATCATTCATATTTTATATATATATATATATATATTGCTCTTTATATTTTTCTCAAAATATTTTTCTTTAGTGAACAGTTTTGATACAGTAGTTTCAAAGAAAGACACATACTTAACCTTGCAGATTTATAGAAGAATTTATTATAACACAGTTCAGCTTTTATTTTTGTTGGGTACACATCATTTAGCTTAAATTCTGCAGAAAAGCTGTAATCCATCCATTATACAACAGTGTTCTGTCCCTAAACTTAATGCTATATAAACATTGTCAAAGAGAAGTCCAAGAATACATTTTTTGAAAAATAAAATTTATTTATTATATGAGGTTAGACACATTGGCAAGCGTGAGAAAATTTCACCCTAATGATTACAAATATTTTTGTACAATGCATGCTTTCTTTAGCAGTTAGCAAATTATACACATAGACACTATTATCCCATACAAAGCAGATATTTTTCCCAAAATGTAAAGTACTTTTGATCAACTTGACAAAATAAATCCTCTGTGTGTATGTGTTTGGGGGTACTGTTTATGGAATTGTGTGTGTGTGTGTGTGTGTGTGTGTGTGTACTTTGCTTTTTTGAGACTGTCTTACTTGTAGTACAAACTTGAATCTGATGACCTGGTCTCAGCCTCTTGAATGCTGGGATCACAGATGTGAACCATCAAACTTCTTTGATAGAACTGCTTTGAAATTCTGTCACAATGGCAATTATGTTTCTATTTCATTAGTTAAAAACTTAAAGAGGCTTTAAAAATTAATTTACTTGTATAAGCACATTTTTCAAAACTAATTGTGAAATTTGATTCCTTATATTAGGCCATCTAGTTGGAATTAAAAGATATTTTTCCCTTTCTAAAATCCAAAATAATAATTATTAAACCATAGCGTTTTACTAAGTGAATTTTAAACTCTCTTGTGAAAATATTTAATTCTCAAATTTTCATATTGTGTACAATTCATATGCTAATATACATGTGTACTTAAATCATAGAAGGTGATGGAAATTTATATATACATGCATCTAAATACATACACCGAGGAAACCATCAAAGCAATCAAGATAACGACAAATGCCTTAAACAGTCAATTAAAGTTTTTTGTGATCTTCTCTACAAATCCTCATCACACTCCCATAGTTACTATCTCTACTGAAACACATTGGTTTTTGTGTCACTGTAGATTGGTTTGTGTTTTCTAGAATATTTTTTTAATTAATGATTTTATTTATTCATGTTCCAGAGGTTGCCCCCTACTGGTCTCTCCCCCGTCCCCACCAAGTTCCTCATCCCTTTCCTCCTCTTCTTTCTTAAGTTATCCTTCTTTTCCTGTCTGTTCTCCTGAGAGTTGGGTATAGCTTATGTCTGACTCATTCAGTCTTTGATTCTTTCTCTGATTTGTCCCTTTGTCTGTTCATCAATTAAACATCACTTTCAAACATGGCCACTTCCTTTTACAAAGTGACTTTATTTTCACCATTTGGGATTATAAGTGTGTAGTAAGAATGTCTGTATTCCAACCAGATCACATAGACTTAGAAGGTTCTTGGATGTGATCTCTTGGCAGAGCACCCGTGTTCCTCGATTAAAATCCCTCTACAATATTCTGTATTCAATAAATTCATAGAGGAGTCAAACAGTCCTGGACAATACCCTTTAAAATGAATTAAGCCTAACCTATCCTTACTGAAAATGTTTCTGTTAAGTGGTTCTTTGCTTTGTTTTTTTTACTCTTTAATCTTTTGTTTTTCTTTTACAGTAGAGTTTGTATCCCTCTCCCGGTCTACCCTCTGACTTTTCCACATTCCATAACTCCTCCCCCTGTCTCCTCACCCCGCACCCCACCCCACTCCACCAGGCCTCCCCACTCCCTGGGGCCTCAAGTCTCTTGAAGATTAGATGCATCTTCTCTGACTGAGTCCAGATCCAGCAGTCTTCTGCTGTATATTTGTTAGGGGCCTCATATCTGCTGGTATATGCTGCCTGGTTGGTGGCTTAGTGTTTGAGAGATCTCAGGGGTCCAGGTTAGTTAAGAGTGCTAGTCTTCTTATAGGGTCACTCTACTCCTCAGCTTCTACTAGCTTTTCCCTAATTCAACCACAGGGGTCACCAGCTTCTGTCCATTGGTTGGGTATAAATAGCTGTATCTGACTCACTCATTCAGCTGCTTGTTGAGCCTTTCGGAGGACAGTCATGATAGGCCCCTATTTGTAAGCACACCATAGCCTCAGTAATAGTGTCAGGCCTTGGGGTGTTCTCTTGAGCTGGATCACAATTTAGGCCTGCTGCTGAACCTCCTTTTCCTTAGGCTTTTCTCCATTTTTTTTATCCCTGCAGTTCTCTAAGACAGGAACAATTCTGGGTCAGTGTTTTTGACTATGGGACAGTAACCCCATCCTGTTAAGTGCTTTATGGAAGCAGTGAAAGGTTGACTGTCAAAGTCTATTTGTTTCATTCTTACCATTCCTCTGAAGCCATACTCCTATAACTTTTGTTCCCGCACTTAACTTTTCCCTTTGTCTTTTGAGATCTCCACAGCTCAGATATACAGATAGGGTTAGGTTAGTAATTTTCTTAATCTGTCTCTTATCATAGATCTTTAAATGCACAAAATTCATTATGCATTTTAGTTTTAGCTGTCCAAATTTTAATGTGATATAAATACTATAGTTTCTATGAGACCTCTATAAATTCTATTTATCTTATTCAACTAAAATGACTTTCACAATGTCACTGAAACATGCTTTTCTTTCCCTAGGAATTCCATAGAGAAATCTTATTTAGAGTAAGAGTTTTTCAATACATCCCTATGTATTGAAAACCTGGGTCATTAAAGAAAAAGCTGTGTTTAATATTTATTTATGTAAGTTTTACTACGGTTTTTTAAAATTATATATTTACTTAATCACTGAAATCTCACTCATGGATCTTATTGAGTCCTTATTACGTTCTTCCAACTTCCTTAGAACATACCATTTTGACTCACTCCTGATTTACATCATTGTTTATTTATTAATTATTATTATATCATCATCATAATCATGATTATTCCAGTGTTTCCAATTAGTGCTTATCATGTACAAATGAGTGTGGGACCATCCATTAGGTTGTGGGCAACCTAATAGCAGTCATATCTCTTTTCCATATGCAATATTAATTCCTCTCACAGCTTCTACTGTAACTCCTTCATAGTCTGAATTCTATCTCTTAAAACTTGTGTTCTAATTTCCTTAAGCAGGCAATTCCAGGGAGTCAAATCAGTATGATCCAATCTTTCTAGAAAGGGCAATTCATTAATCCAACAGTCCTCTGCAGGGTCCAAACTCTTCTACTTATCCTTTTATCTTTTTTACTATACATATATTTTCCAGTTTTTCCAATAATATTTTTGGATCAAACTTTCTGTTATCAGAGATCTCCCTTTGTGGGCACTCCCACCATTGCTGACTAATCCAGTAGACCAAGTTATTTCTTCCTCTACTTTCTCCCTTGTACTTCCTATGGACATCCCTGTTCTTAGTGACCCAGGCCAATTGTTCTTTTTTCCTTGGAGTCTTAAATTCTCTTTACTACTAAAACTTCAGGTTTCTCAAAAGCATTTCCTGCTTCAAATGTTTCCTGGTACAACTCAATCATCATGAGCTGGCTAAATTTTCCCAAAGAACAATTAAGGCCATCAATCTCCACATCCAACCCATGTGTCTTGTTATGCCTGGGTTGGCCACTCGAATGGCCAGAGTCAGGGCAGTTTGTTATTATAGACATCAAACCCATTTCCTTTTCTAGTAATGCCCTCCCTTTTCCAGAAAATTTTACCTAAATTGTATTTAAGGACAAATATGGCATAGAAAAAGGCAAAACGAATAAGCCTACAAGAAAGAGCAAAGTCCTCTGTATTTTAGAACGTCAGAGATGTATTATTCAAGCTGACAGTGCTCCTGCAGTCAAAACTGTTCTTTACAGCTGTGTTCATAACCATGTAGCACCTGTGCCTGACAATCTCTACAAATAGCAGCAGAGAAATCTCACATACAGTAAACAGGATTAGCCATAATCAGCAGCTGAAGAACACAGAATAGAAAATGACTCTCCACAGTAGGGGTAGTGGAATGCAGGAAACTGAAGCCCAGCTTCTTCTTGGGGACTAGGAGATGATCAAGTCTATTGAAAGTTCTACCCTTCCTAATTTAGTGTGGGTCAGTTTGAAGAAAGGATAATTATGACTGATTGGCTCACAACATGCAAACATATTCTGATCTGGTTTTGAACTTACTGAGCCACTCCATCAGCAGAGGCCTATAAGCAGGAGGAAATGGTAGAGAAAGCATTTGTTTTATGATGTCATGATTGGTGATAGGCTAGGTGGGTGAGAAATAAACCTTTGCTTATGTTTCCTATACAGCTGTGCTGTCAAACTGCTTCCTGATATTTATGTTTACACCATAGTCTAGTGTCAGCTTGGCAAGCTTCTCTGTGTTAATGAACAGAATTTAAAGTAAAGACATAATTATGTCTGGTCAAGGAACTGAAAATAAGATAGTTCTAAATACTTGGCCCTCAAAGCATGTTCCATAATACTTGCTCCAACTCTCAGAAATATTGCAAAAGAAGGGGAGTAAAATGTAAGAATCTAAAAACGGGGATCAAGATTATGAAACATTGTCTCCTAGGCATGTCGTAAGTGCTTCATTCATGAACTCACAGTGACTATGGTTACCTGCACAAAGTGTGCCCATGATTGGACCCATTAATAGTCACTCACTGATGGAAAAGTTACTACTCTGATATTCATGCCTTCCTGGAAAAGTCTAGCCAGCTGATTATTTCTGGGGGAGGGGAACTCATTGTCTTCAGTGGTTCAGCCACTGGTGAAATAATACTGGGCATAGTTCCATACCCACACCATTGTTGGTGACATAATTAAAATCAATAGACCACAAAGCAAATGTTAAAACAAGTACTGTGTGTGTGTGTGTGTGTGTGTGTGTGTGTGTGTGTGTGTGTGTGTATGGGACTTATTGGGTTGGAGGTTGGTGTGCTTGCTAAATGTGACCAGAGTATGCTATGTACATGTATGAAACTGACAAATAAAGTAATTTTAACAAAATGGAAAGAACTTGAACAGTATTTCCCATTATATTTTTCACTTAATTTAGTTGTTTATCTTTGGAATATGAATAGAGATGAAAAGACAGGATTGAACTGAGGCTTTAAAGGCATTACTTTGTTTATTACTCTTTGACTGTGCCTTTGTAAAGAAAGTCCTACAGAATTAAAGAGTATAGTTCATTATGTTCATTCAACACTTTTATTTTCCAAAGAACAGATCTTACCTAGAAAACAATGGAGTTAATTGAAGTAATGATATAGTTCATTTAGGCTAATATATCTTATGTCTGAATTACTCTAGTGAGCTCTCAGTGATACCATGTATAAAACACATAGAAATATCAGGCTCAGAAAACCTCAATTCGTGTTGTTAAGTTGGCCCTGGGATTTTTCTTTATTATGTATTTATTTATTTATTTATCAGTATAAGTCACTTTAAAATGATTTTACTTGGCATATCGTAATTGTACATTGTTGTTTGAATATTATGAAAGGTGTATGATCAAATTGCTAAATTGGCATACACATCTTTTAGTTTAGATCATTAATTTTTTTGAATATTTTAAAATATGCAAACATTTTGGCAAATTATAACTATGTTATTATTTTATAGAACAGTCTAATGTATTCCTTCTCTCTTACCTGATTCTTTTCCTCAATCATCAACTTTTCTCTATTCTATTTCTCCTCTACAGAGGAATTTAGACAAAAGATACTGAGTGCTTTGACTCCAGGATTTGGACTTGAGACCACCATTTTCTCTCCAGTAACTGTGCAAGATGGGTATGTCCCAGAGCACAGGAAACACAGGAGTGGCAGGGCAGTTGGGACAGGGTCATTCCAGGCTCCATCGGCACCCAGGACCTAGGCTGAGCCACAGCTCTCTGAGGCAGGGGAGAGCTGGTCTCCCATGGGTGCTGAGATAGGTTTGCTGACCCACAGGAGGATCAAGCTCCAGCTAGAGTCAGCAGGACCAACTAACACCAGAGCTCACCAGATGGTGAAAGGCAAATGCAAGAACATTACCAACAGAAACCAAGGTGACAAGGCACAATTCGAACCCAGTTCTCCCACCACAGCAAGTCCTGGATAATCTAACACACCAGAAAAGCAAGATTTGGAATTAAAAAATCACAGGTCATGAGGCTCATAGAGGACTTCAATAATAACATATTGAAGGACATAAATAACTACCTTAAAGAATTACAGGAAAACACAACCAAACAGGTGAAGGAATTGAATAAAACCATCTAGGATCTAAAAATGGAAGTAGAAACAATAAAGAAATCACAAAGGGAAACATCTCTGGTGATATAAAACCTAGGAAAGAAGTCAGGAGTCGTAGATGCAAACATCAAGAGCAGAATACAAGAGATAGAAGAGAAAATCTTAGATGCAGAAAACATTGACAAAACAGTCAAAGAAAATGTAAAATACAAACAGCTCCTAACTTAAAAAATCCTGGAAATCCAGGACACAATGAGAAGACCAAACCTAAGGATTATAGGTATAGAAGAGAGTGAAGATTTACAATTTAAATGGCCAGTAAATGTCTTGAACAAAATTACTGAAGAAAATTTTCCTAAGGTAAAGAAAGAGATGTCCATGAACATACAAGAAGACTACAGAACTCCAAACAGACTGGACCAGAACAGAAATTTCTCCCATCACATAATAATCAAAATACCAAATGCACTAAAAAAAGAAAGAATATTGAAAGAAGTAAGGGAAAAAAGTCAAGCAAAATATAAAGGCAGACCTAGCATAATTACATCAGACTTCTCACCAGAGACCATTGAAGCTAGAAGACCCTGGGCAGATCTTATACAGACCCTAAAAGAACACAAATGCCAGCCCAAACTACTATACCCAGCAAAACTTTCAATCACCATAGATGGAGAAACCAAGATATTCCATGATAAAATCAAATTTACACAATGTCTTTCCATAAATCCAGCCCTAAAGATGGAAAAGGCCAACACAAGGAGGGAAACTATATCCTAGAAAAAGCAAGAAAGTAATCTTCTTTCAACACATCCAAAAGAAGATAACGACACAAAAATAAAAATAACAGGAAGCAACAATCACTACTCCTTAATATCTCTTTTTTTATTATTTATTTTATTTTATTTTATTTTAATTTACATTCCAAATCATTTCACCTTTCCCGTTTCCTCCCTCCCCGAAAGTCCCATAAGCCCCCCACCCTCCCTCTTTTCTCCATTCAACCCCCTCTCGTTTCTCTGTCCTGGCGTTCCCCTACATCCAGTCTTTCCAGGACAAGGGGTCTCTCCTTCCATCTTCTTAGAAATCTATTGATATGCGGATTGTGTCTAGGGTATTCCGAGATTCTAGGTCAATATCCCCTTATCACTGACTGCATACCATGTGTGTTCTTTTGTGATTGGGTTACCTCACTAAGGATGATATTTTCAAGATCTGACCATTTGCCTAGGAATTTCGTGAATTCATTGTTTTTAATTGCAGAGTAGTATTCCATTGTGTAGATATACCACATCTTCTGAATCCATTCCTCCATTGAGGGACAGCTGGGTTCTTTCCAGCTTCTGGCTATTATAAATAAGGCTGCTATGAACATAGTGGAGCATGTGTCCTTATTGCATGCAGGTAAAGCTTCTGGGTATATGCCCAGGAGTGGTATAGCCGGATCCTCCGGGAGTGTCATGCCCAGTTTTCTGAGGAACCGCCAGACTGCTTTCCAGAGTGGTTGTACCAGCTTGCAATTCCACCAGCAGTGGAGGAGTGTTCCTCTTTCTCCACATCCTCGCCAACAACTGCTGTCTCCTGTGTTTTTGATCTTAGCCATCCTGACTGGTGTGAGATGGAATCTCAGGGTTGTTTTGATTTGCATTTCCCTAATGACTAAGGATGATGAACATCTCTTTAGGTGCTTCTCAGCCATTAGATATTCTTCAGGTGAGAACTCTTTGTTTAGCTCTGTACCCCATTTTTTAATAGGGTTACATGCCTCTCTGGAGTTTAACTTCTTGAGTTCTTTGTATATATTGGATATTAGCCCTCTGTCGGATGTAAGGTTGGTAAAGATCATTTCCCAGTCAGTTGGTTGCCGCTTTGTCTTTTTGACAGTGTCTTTTCCCTTGCAAAAACTTTGTAATTTAATGAGGTCCCATTTGTCTGTTCTTGATGTTAGAGCATAAGCTATTGGAGTTCTGTTCAGGAAATTCTCCCCTGTGCCCATATGTTCAAGTTTCTTCCCTAGTTTCCTTTCTATTAGTTTCAGTGTGTCTGGTTTTATGTGGAGATCTTTGATCCACTTAGAATTGAGCTTAGTGCAAGGAGATAAGAATGGGTCAATTTGCATTCTTCTGCATGTTGACCTCCAGCTGAGCCAGCACCATTTGTTGAAAAGGCTATCTTTTTTCCACTGGATGGTTTTAGCTCCTTTGTCAAAGATCAAGTGACCATAGGAGTGTGGATTAATTTCTGGGTCTTCAATTCTGTTCCATTGATCTACATGTCTGTTACTGTACCAATACCATGCGGTTTTTAACACTATTGCTCTGTAGTACAGCTTGAGGTCCAGGATACTGATTTCCCCCAAAGGTTCTTTTACTCTTGAGAATAATTTTAGCTATTCTGGGTTTTCTATTATTCCAGATGAATTTTTGAATTGCTCTTTCTAACTCTATGAAGAACTGAGTTGGGATTTTGATGGGGATTGCATTGAATCTGTGTATTACTTTTGGTAAGATGCTCATTTTTACTATATTAACCCTATTAATAGACTAGACCTAACACCAATACTCTTCAAACTGTTCCACAAAATAGAAACAGAAGGAACACTACCCAACTCGTTCTATGAAGCCACAATTACACTAATACCAAAAGCACACAAAGATCCGACAAAGAAAGAGAATCTCAGGCTAATCTCTCTTATGAATATTGATGCAAAAATACTCAATAAAATTCTTTCCAACCGAATCCAAGAACACATCAAAACGATTATTCACCACGATCAAGTAGGCTTCATCCCAGGGATGCAGGGATGGTTCAATATAAGGAAATCCATCAATGTAATCCACTACATAAACAATCTCAAAGAAAAAAAACACATGGTCATCTCATTAGATGCTGAGAAAGCATTTGACAAAATTCAGCAGCCTTTCATGCTAAAGGTCTTGGAAAGATCAGGAATTCAAGGCCCATATCTAAACATAGTAAAAGCAATTTACAGCAAACCGGTAGCCAGCATCAATCTAAATGGAGAGAAACTTGAAGCAATCCCACTAAAATCAGGGACTAGACAAGGCTGCCCTCTCTCTCCATATCTTTTCAATATAGTACTTGAAGTTCTAGCTAGAGCAATTAGACAACAAAAAGAGGTCAAAGGGATACAAATTGGAAAGGAAGAAGTCAAACTATCACTATTTGCACACGATATGATAGTATACTTAAGCGACCCAAAGAACTCCACCAGAGAACTCCTACAGCTGAAAAACGACTTCAGCAAAGTGGCCGGATATAAAATCAACTCAAGCAAGTCAGAAGCCTTCCTATACTCAAAGGATAAGCAGGCTGAGAAAGAAGTAAGAGAAATAATACCCTTCACAATAGCCACAAACCATATTAAGTATCTTGGCATGACTCTAACCAAACATGTGAAAGATCTGTATGACAAGAACTTCAAGTCTCTGAAGAGAGAAATTGAAGAAGACCTCAGAAGATGGAAAAATCTGCCATGCTCATGGATTGGCAGGATTAATATAGTAAAAATGAGCATCACCTTAATATCTCTTAACATCAATGGACTCAGTTCTCCATTAAAAAGACATAGACTAACAGGCTGGATACATAAACAGGACTCAACATTTTCCTCCATACAGCAAATGGTATCCCCTTTCTTCATTACCCCTCTGAAAATCCCTTATCCCATCCCCCTCCCTCTAATTACCACCCCAACCCTCTGACTTTCCTGACCTGGAATTCCCCTACACTGGGGCATCGAGCCTTCACAGTACCAATGGTCTCTCCTCTCATTCCTGTCTGAAAAGGCCATCCTCTGCTACATATGGTGACTAAAACCATGTGTACTCTTTGGTTGGTATTTTAGTCCCTGTTAGTTCTGAAGGTACTGGTTAGTACATATTATTGTTCATCTTATGGGGTTGCAAACCTCTTCAGCTCCTTGGGTCCTTTTTCTTGGCTTTTATATGAGGAAATTTTCTTAGCTTTAGTTCTAGTGCTGTTCTAAAGACCATGACCTGAAGCATTCTAGGGAAGATACAGTTCTTTTCATCTTACTGTTCCAGGTCACATTCCATCATGAAGGGAAGTCAGGGCATGAACTCAAGAAGGGACTTGAAGCAGGAACATGAGCAGAGACTATGGAGGAATGGAGCTCTACTTACTGGTTTATTCTTCATGGCTTACTTAGTGAACAACTTTATGCAAAGCAAGACCACTTACCCTCAGATAATATTGCCTACTGTGGGTTCGGACAGCAGAAAGGATTCTTATTCTGGCTGGATTGCATGTACCTAAACAGTGGATACTAGCCATAGGTAGGAGGTAGGGGCACAGTGTTGGAGGTGGGCCACAGAATGGGTTTTCTGTGAGGTGTGCTATAATCAGAACCAAGAGTGTGGGAAGGTTTCCAGTGCAGATGGAACTCTTTCCTGTTCTGACTGGTATGGCCTACACCTGAGCAGCAGATGACCAATGATCATGTAGGAGTGGGGGCATGGCTGGGCATTGGCAGTAGTCAGGAATGCAGGAACTGTCAGACTACCATGGAAAAAAGCTAAATTTCAACAACAGAAACAATGGAAATTCTAGAAACTATGGAAACTGAACAACTTTCTAATAAAGAAATTAAAAAAAAAAACTCCTAAAATTCAATGAAAATGAATGTACAACATAACCCAATTTATAGGACACAATGAAAGCCATGCTAGCAGGAAAAGTTCATAACACTTAGTACTTTCATAAAGAAATTAGGGAAATCTCACATTAGCAACCTGAAAACTCTAGAACAAAGATAAGCAAACATACTCAAGAGCAGTAGAGGACAGGAAATTATCAAACTCAGAATTGAAATCAATCAATCAGAAAATAAAAAAAACAATACAAAGAATCAGTGAAACTAAGAGTTGGTTCTCTCAGTAAATAAACAAGATAGACTAACCCTTAGCCAAACTAACCAAAATACAGAGAGAGACTATCCAAATTAACAAATCAGAAACAAGAAGGGGGGCATAGCAAGAAAACTCAAAAAATAATTACATACATCGTACATCAAACTCCTCTGCTCTACAAAATTGAAAAAATCTGAAAATGTGATAAAAACAATAATTGAAAATGAAACAAAACAATAAAAAAATAGATACCACTTACCAAAGTAAAATAAAGGTCAGATAACCAATTTAAATAGACCCATAAATCCTAAGGAAATAGATGTAGTCATTAAAAGTTTACATACACACACACACACACACACACACTCACACAAAGAAAAAGAAAAGAAAAGAAAAGAAGAAGAGAAAGGAAAAGAAAAGAAAAAAAAAGCCCAAGGCCTGATGGTTTTAGTGCAGTATATTAGGTTGGAAACCAGATCATCCCCTGCAGAAGCTGGGAAACCCCACCTGCCCTCTTCCCCCCAATCTGAAAACTTCTGGGCTTGCTTGGAGAAAATTCTGGGCTAACATGTCATCATCACTTCTTGTCTTCAAGTTTCCAACAACATACCCAAGAGTGTCCATGCAGGGACTCAGTTCTCGGACATGTATGGGCACAAATTCCAGCTCCTAGATGACATGTTGTCACTCTTTCATTAGCTCTATCAAACCCTCTTTCTTTAGCAGGGCTGGTGACTTCACTGACCTCCACTCATGACATTGTTGAACCTGCCCGAGAGCTGCCTCCTAATAAACCTGTCTTCATCTAATTTTAATCTGGCTGAATCTGGCCTATATCTACATCCAGGTTGTTGCCGAAATGGGGAGGAGATGAGCCCTGTTATGGTTTGTATATGTTTGGCCCAGGGAGTGGCACTATTAGAAGGTGTGGCCTTGTTGGAGTAGGTGTGTCACTGACTATTGGCTTTAAGATCCTCATCCTAGCTGCCTAGAAGACAGTTTTCTGCTAGCAGCCTCCAGATGAAGATGTAGAAATCTCAGCTCCTCTTGCACCATGCCTGCCTGGGTGCTGCCACATTCCTGCCTTGATGGTAATAAATTGAACCTCTGAACCTGTATGCCAGCCCCAATTAAATGTTGTTCTTATAAGAGTTGCCTTGGCCATGATGTCTGTTCATAGCAGTAAAACCCTAAGACAAGCCCTGAACCCGATGCACCAGGTTCCAGGTTCTGTCAGGACTGCTCCTCTCCCTCTCTCCCTCTCATCACCTGATGGGATCAACTTTTGTCTCAGAGT
The DNA here is from genome assembly GCA_036184795.1 of Tokudaia tokunoshimensis. Taxonomy (NCBI): domain Eukaryota; kingdom Metazoa; phylum Chordata; class Mammalia; order Rodentia; family Muridae; genus Tokudaia; species Tokudaia tokunoshimensis. The sequence goes on along the minus strand of BTHU01000004.1, from coordinate 63,846,842 downwards.
AAGTTGCCATTTCCCAGTCACAGTCCAAGAGGTAGTGGGTGCCTCTTCTGGGTCCATGACCCCTGGGATGCCCTGCCAAGCCTCAGCCAAACCAGGGCAAACCCATCAGTTCCTTGTACCAGGGAGCCTTCAGATTCGGAGATGTCCTTTCCAGGGTTTTCCCACCTCTACTGTTTAACCCAAGACTACCACATTAGACACTGCATCATAGTCTTCGGGTCCCTGGCAAAGGTTGGAAGATGGGCCCAATGCCAACTCTAATCTGATCCTCAGTTGTCCCTGGGGTGCCTGCAACAAATTTTTTCTCGGGAGTGTCTCAGACTTTGAGCCCAGAAAGTCTTTCTTTGTTCTGTGGTCTAGCTTCAATAGAATAGTTCCTGTGGCCACCAGGAACACTCTTGATGTTAACATTCTCCATTATCTTAAATTTTCTGCTGATATGTAGACATATAAATGGTTAGAACTCCTTTCTGACCAGGTTTTTTTTGGGGGGGGGGGACTGAGCTCTCCTTTCTCCCTCTATAGCCTGTGTTCTATGACTCAGGTCCCACTAACAAGGATGGTTATGTCAGCAGACCCTTTTGCCTCCAAGGATTCAGATCCCTAACCTGAGTCCCCTCCTTTGACCAAAGCCTGCCTATTCCTTACCCTTATTCACTACAACACATTCATCTGTTCCCGTTGCAATAGTTGCTCCAAACCAAGATGCTAATCTAACCCTCTTAATGTGTATATGGATCATTTGTCTGTAAATTTGATTTCAAATTCCATTGTCCAGTTTTTCAGCCTGCTATGACTTCCACATGACTCTGGATCCTGAAGACCTCCCCTTTCTTTTCAGTTTGCCTAAGCTCTGGTAATACTTCAGCAGACCCCTCCTCCTGACAATACATCTCCCCTCAATATTCTTTCACCCATAAGGCAATGTCTCACTAACTCCCATGTCAACCTCGCCCATGCTGCACAGTCCAGCCTGGCCTGGCTGGGAGTCCTCAATGCTCATGTAATGAGCACATCAGCCTCTGCAATACTCCTTAACAACTGATCACTCCTGTCGCTCCAGGAACTACAGCTCCCTTAGGTCCAAGCCTGAGCCACAATGATTGTTTTTCTCTTAGGCCAATGTAAAGCTACTGATGCTCCTTGTTCCCCAAACCTCCCCTCTTTCTACTGCCATGGGTCCTAAAACCTGTTCAAACTGCACCACCATCAAGAGTCCCACCACCTCCTTACTGACATGGTTCCAGAAAAGACCCCATCCTTTCAGGTCAATCTGCAGCTCCCTTGTCATCCACCCCCCCATCCCCAATTAACCCTTTCCTGTCCTGACACAGCCTTCAGTTTAAACATAATCATTCAAGTACTTATTATAAACTGTTAAAAATAATTAAAACAGGCGGAAGCCTACCAGCCTCCCCTTGGCAACCTTTGTTCCGGGGATCGACCGCACTGAGGACACAGTTACGCAGGGATCCCACAATATAACATCACTTGGGACACAGCCTGTTGGGCTTCTATCTGCGCCCAAGAGCTGGTCATCTGGGCGCCAACTCTTCTGGGGGCCTTCTGCCCAGCAGAGTGATCTGTGCCGAGAGAGTGCAGAGTGCACTCCGACATCTTTGCTCCCGCAACAGGGCAACTCGAACCTCCAGAAGCAGGGACAATCAAGCATAACATCGCTTGGGTCTCAGCCAGCTTGTGTGCTCCCTGACCCCAAGAGCTGGGCAGGTCTGCAGTCACCTACATGCCAGCTCTGCTATGGGACATCTGCCCTGCAGAGGGACTCCTACCCCCTCCCCGCCGCCCCCCTCTCTTGGAGAGAGCGCACCCAAACAGGGCAGGAGCATATCAGCCTCCCCTTGGCGACATCTGCTCTGGGAATCCACTACGCTGAGCCTTTGGATGTGCAGGGATTCCCCAATATAACATCACTTGGGGCAAGGCACATCAGGGCTCCAAAGTCACTCAGGAGCAGGGCAGGCCCCAGAAATAGGTGCCAGGGGAATCCCGGTAATCCAGGGGGGTCAGAAATAGCCTTGCAGGCTCACAGGAGGTCCAACAAGCAGGCAGTGACAGCAGGACCAACTAACACCAGAGGTAAGCAAATGGCAAAAGGCAAACGTAGGAATGTTATTAACAGAAATCAAAGTAATATGGCACCACCCGAACCCAGCTCTCCAACAGCAGCAAGTCCTGGATACCCCATCACACCCAAAAGACAAGATCTGGATTTAAAATCACTTCACATGATGCTCTTAGAGGATTTCAAGAAGGAAACAAATACATCTCATAAAGAATTACAGGAGAACATGAATCAATGGTTAGAAGCCCTTACAAAGGAAACACAAAAATCGCTTAGAGAAATACAGGAGAACTTGGATAAACAGGCAGAAATCCTGAAAGAGGAAATGCAAAAATATCTTAAAGAAATACAGGAAAATACAAACAAACAAGTGAAGGATCTGAGCAAATCCATCCAGGATCTAAAAAAGGAAGTAGAAACAACTAAGAAATCACAGAGGGAGACAACTTTGGAGATAGAAAACCTTGGAAAGAAATCAGGAGTCATAGAGGCAAACATCAACAATAGAATACAAGAGATGGAAGAAAGAATCTCAGGTGCTGAAAATACCATAGAAAGCATCGACTCAACAGTCAAAGAAAATGCAAAATGCAAAAAAAGTGTGATCCAAAACATCCAGGAAATCCAGGACACAATGAGAAGACCAAACCTAAGGATTATAGGTATAGATGAGAGTGGAGATTTGCAACTTAAAGGGCCAGTAAATTTCTTCAACAAAATTATGGAAGAAAACTTCCCTAACCTAAAGAGAGAGATGCCGATGAACATACAAGAAGCCTACAGAACTCCAAACAGCCTGGACCAGAACAGAAATACCTACCGTCACATAATAATCAAACCACAAAATGTACTAGACAAAAAAAGAAAATTAAAAGCAGTAAGAGAAAAAGGCCAAGTAACATATAAAGGAAGACCTATCCGAATAACATCAGACTTCTTACCAGAAACTATGAAAGTCAGAAGATCCTGGGCAGATCTCAAGCAGACAGTAAGAAAACACAAATGCCAGCCTAGACTACTATACCCCGCAAAACTGTCAATCACCATAGATGGAGAGACCAAGATATTCCATGATAAAACCAAATTTACACAATATTTTTCCACAAACCCAGCCCTGCAAAGGATAATAGGTGGAAACTGCCAATACTAGGAGAGAAACAACACCCTGGAAAAAACCAGATAGTAACCTTCTTGCATCAAACCCAAAAGTAGATAACCACTCAAACATAAAGACAGCATCATGAATAGCAGGTGGCAATAATCACTATGTCTTAATTTCTCTTAATATCAATGGTTTCAATTCCCCAATTAAAAGACATAGACTAACAGACTGGATACATAAACAGGACCCAACATTTTGCCGTGTGCAGGAAACGCACCTCAGTGTCAAAGACAAACACTACCTCAGAGTAAAAGGCTGGAAAACAATTTGACAAGCAAATGGTCCCAGGAAACAAGACGGAGTAGCCATCCTAATACCAGATAAAATTGACTTTCAACCTAAAGTCATCAAAAAAGACACAGAAGGACACTACATATTGGTCAAAGGAAAAATCCACCAAGAAGAACTCTCAATTCTGAATATCTATGCTCCAAATGCAAGGGCACCCTCATTCATAAAAGAAACTTTACTAAAGCTCAAAGCACATATCGTACCTCACACAATAATAGAGGGTGACTTCAACACTCTGCTCTCTGAAACGGATCATTCAGGAAAGAAGAAACTAAACTGGGACACAGTGAATCTAATTGAAGCCTTGGACCAAATGGAACTAACATATATATATATATATATATATATATATATATATATATATATATATATATATATATATATATAAAACATTTCATCCTAAAGCAAGAGAATACACCTTCTTCTCAGCACCTCATGGTAACTTCTCCAAAATCAACCATATAATTGGTCACAAATCAGACCTCAACAGATAAAGAAGACCGAAATAATCCCATGCCTCCTATCAGATCACTATGGGCTAAGGGTGGTCTTCAATAGCAACAAAACAACAGAAACCCACATACACATGGAGGCTGAACAATGCTGTACTCAATGATAACTTGGTCAAGGAGAAAATAAAGAAAGAAATCAAAAACTTTTTAAAATTTAATGAAAATGAAGGCACAACATATTCTAATTTATGGGACACAAAGAAAGCGGTGCTAAGAGGAAAATTCATAGCACTGAGTGCCTCCATAAAGAAATGGGAGAGAGCATGCACTAGCAGCTTAATGGCACATCTGAAATCACTGGAAAAAAAAGAAGCAAATACACACAAGAGGAGTAGAAGGTAGGAAATCATCAAACTCAGGGCTGAAATCAATCAAGTAGAAACAAATAAAACCATACAAAGAATCAAGAAAACTAGGAGTTGTTTCTTTGAGAAAATCTACAAGATAGATAAGCCCTTAGCCAGACTAGCCAGAGGGCACAGAGACAGTATTCAAATTAACAAAATCAGAAATGAATGAAAAGTGAGATAGAACAACAGAAACTGAGGAAATTCAAAAAATCATCAGATCCTACTACAAAAGCCTGTATTCAACACAACTAGAAAATCTGGAGGAAATGGACAATTTCCCAGACAGATGCCAAATGCCAAAATTAAATCAGGATCAAATAGACAATCTAAACCATCCTATAACCCTTGAAGAAATAGAAGTGGTCAATGGAAGTCTTCCAACCAAAAAAAGCACAGGTTCAGATGGTTTTAGTGCAGAATTCTATCAGACCTTCAAAGAAGACCTAACACCAATACTCTTCAAACTATTCCACAGAATAGAAACAGAAGGAACACTACCCAACCTGTTCTATGAAGCCACAATTATGCTAATACCAAAATTACACAAAGATCCAACAAAGAAAGAGAATCTCAGGCCAATCTGTTTTATGAATATCGATGCAAAAACACTCAATAAAATTCTTGCCAACCGAATCCAAGAACCCTTCAAAACATCAAAATGATCATTCACCACGTTCAAGTAGGCTTCGTCCCAGGGATGCAGGGATGTTTCAATATAAGGAAGTCCATCTATATAATCCACTACATAAATAATCTCAAAGAAAAAAACCACATGGTCATTTCATTAGATGCTGTGAAAGTATTTGACAAAATTCAGCATCCTTTCATGTTAAACGTCTTGGAAAGATCAGGAATTCGAGGCCCATTTCTAAACATATTAAAAGCAATTTACAGCAAACCGGTAGCCAGCATCAAACTAAATGGAGAGAAATTTGAAGCAATCCCACTAAAATCAGGGACTAGACAAGGCTGCCCTTTCTCTCCATATCTTTTGAAATATAGTACTTGAAGTTCTAGATAGAGCAATTAGACAACAAAAGGAGCTCAAAGGGATACAAATTGGAAAGGAAGAAGTCAAACTATCACAATTTGCAGACGATATGATAGTATATTAAGCGACCCAAAGAACTCAACCAGAGAATTCCTACAGCTGATAAACAACTTCAGCAAAGTGGTCGGATATAAAATCAACTCAAGCAAGTCAGAAGCCTTCCTATACTCAAAGGATAAGCAGGCTGAGAAAGAAGTAAGAGAAATGATACCCTTCACAATAGCCACAAACAATATAAAGTATCTTGGAGTGACTCTAACCAAACAAGTGAAAGATCTGTATGACAAGAACTTCAAATTTCTGAAGAAAGAAATTGAAGAAGACCTCAGAAGATGGAAAAATCTGCCATGCTCATAGATTGGCAGGATTAATATAGTAAAAATGACCATCTTGCCAAAAGCAATATACAGGTTCAATGCAATCCGCATCAAAATACCCACTCCATTCTTCATAGAGTTAGAAAGAGCAATTCAAAAATTCATCTGGAATGACAGAAAACCCAGGACAGCTAAAACTATTCTCAAGAGTACAAGAACCTCTGGGGGAATCAATATCCCGGACCTCAAGCAGTACTACAGAGTAATAGTATTAAAAACTGCATGGTATTGGTACAGTGACAGGCATGTAGATCAATGGAACAAAATTGAAGATCCAGAAATGAATCCACACTCCTATGGTCACTTGATCTTTGACAAAGGAGCTAAAACCATCCAGTGGAAAAAAGATAGCCTTTTCAACAAATGGTGCTGGTTCAACTGGAGGTCAACTTGCAGAAGTATGCAAATTGACCCATTCTTATCTCCTTGCACTAAGCTCAGTTCCAAGTGGATCAAGGACCTCCACATAAAACCAGACACAATGAAACTAATAGAAAGTAAACTAGGGAAGAACCTTGAACATATGGGCACCGGGGAGAATTTCCTGAATAGAACTCCAATAGCTTATGCTCTAAGATCAAGAATTGACAAATGGGACCTCATAAAATTACACAGTTTCTGTAAGGCAAAAGACACTGTCAAAAAGACAAAGAGGCAACCAACTAACTGGGAAATGATCTTTACCAACCCTACATCCAACAGAGGTCTAATATCTAATATATATAAAGAACTCAAGAAGTTAGACCCCTGAGAGCCAAATAACCCTATTAAAAAATCGGGTATAGAGCTAAAAAAGAGTTCTCACCTGAAGAATATCTAATGGCTGAGAAGCATCTAAAGAGATGTTCATCATCCTTAGTCATTAGGGAAATGCAAATCAAAACAACCCTGAGATTCCATCTCACACCAGTCAGAATGGCTAAGATCAAAAACACAGGAGACAGCAGTTGTTGGCGAGGATGTGGAGAAAGAGGAACACTCCTCCACTGCTGGTGGGATTGCAAGCTGGTACAACCACTCTGGAAAGCAGTCTGGCGGTTCCTCAGAAAACTGGGCATGACACTCCCGGAGGATCCGGCTATACCACTCCTGGGCATATACCCAGAGGCTTTACCTGCATGCAATAAGGACACATGTTCCACTATGTTCATAGCAGTCTTATTTATAATAGCCAAACGCTGGAAAGAACCCAGATGTCCCTCAACGGAGGAATGGATTCAGAAGATGTGGTATATTTACACAATGGAATACTACTCTGCAATTAAAAACGATGAATTCACGAAATTCCTAGGCAAATGATCAGAACTTGAAAATATCATCCTTAATGAGGTAACCCAATCACAAAAGAACACACATGGTATGCAGTCACTGATAAGGGGATATTAATTTAGAATCTCGGAGTACCCTAGACACAATTCACATATCAATAGATTTCCAAGAAGATGGAAGGAGAGACCCCTGGTCCTGGAAAGACTGGATGTGGGGGAATTCCAGGACAGGTAAATGAGAGGGGGTTGAATGGGCAACAGCAGGAGGGAAGGAGACTTATGGAACTTTCAGGGAGGGAGGAAACTGGAAAGGGGAAATGATTTGGAATGTAAATAAAAAAACTTAGAAAATACAAAAAATAATTAAAACATGCAAATTAATTATTAATTACTTCACACCATTGTCATACTCATTAATATGCTCATAACTACACTTATAGTCATAATTGATTACCAAAATATGCTTTATTTAGCCTCCAATATATTTTCAAAGTTAAACAAAAAGTAAATGACTAAAAATAATGTTTGTATATTTAGATATGCCTTAGATAGGTAGGTTGTCTCAAACATTTCAGAGATCTACAGAATATGGTGTTAAACTGCTTAATAAAATAATCTTTTCATAATATAGACAAACCAGGTCTTGATAGCACCTTTGATCCCCTACAGAGATGAGCGCAAAAGAACCTCTACCTGAGGCTTGGTTCAAATGTGGCAAAGAAGGCCAGTGAGCAAAATTCTGAGCGTGCCTCAACTACTGACAACATACTGTCCATACTGTAGACAAGCAAGATACAGGGAAGTTGACTGAATTGCTTTGCCTAGACCAGATAGGGCACTCCTTCTTCACGATCCTGCTTCACAGAAAACGCTTGTCAGTTTTTCTGCGTCTTACAGCCAAATGTAGATATCCCTTAGATGACTGACTGACCAGGTAGCTGATAAGTTTATGTAATTTAAAAAGGCTTGGAAGCTGCTTAATCCATACTTACAGCTAACGTATGTAAAATTTATCCTTCTTGAGTCTCTGATGGTTTTGAGGGTCAGTTTAATAGCAGAAACCAAGGCCTCAACTGTCTTCTCTGTCCTCTTCTTGTGTAAAGATCAGGCCTCCAGCCTTCCTCTTCTAGAACTGCCACTGGTAGATCTAGATGCAGCTTACTTCATTACCAGATTCAAAATATGTTTTTCAATGTAACTTTTTGCTCTTCCTATATCTAAAGACTGCTTTTATCTAAAGACTTTTGCTTTATCGTTAAAGTCTCTTACAATGGCTGTTCCCAATGGTCAGTCACCTATGTTTCATAGTAAATAGCTAGATTAAAATAGATGCAGAATTTGTATAAGGTCTGAAGATGCAAATTCATTCAAGGAAGATGTTGAGGTTATAGGAAGATGTTTTGAGGTTTGTAAATGCAAGTTAGAGAAGGTAAAAACAGAAATGATAAAAATGACAAGGTATATTAAAATATGCTTCAAATTCCTTTCCCTCACTATGTTACTATTGTATTAAGACTTCAAAAGTTCAAAATTTTAACATTAATCAGGAAAATTATAATAAGCTATTAGGCTAATTTTGATAAAGTTTTCCACTATATAATCCACTATAATCATTGTTATAAACTCAAGATTTTAAATTTTATCTGCTTATTTTCTAAATATAGACTTAAAAATGTTTCTCATTTAAAAATATCTTATCTATAAACAACCATATGGGTGACACCTGCATGTTCCTGGGGGGAAATACACTATACCAACAAGTCTGGCTTGGTGAGAACCTGGATGGAGTCACTCCAAAACTGTCTTGAGAACTCTGACAGTACAACTAGGACACATCTACATCCCATTCTTCCTGACAGTCCTTACTCTTCAAATGGCTAGCCATGTTTATAGGACTGATGATATGAATCTGTCTATTTTTTCTCTTAGCAACTTGCATTATCCTCTTCCTCTAGGAACAGACTCATGAAGTCCAAATAAGAGTCATGACTCCCAAATAAGAGTCAGCCACATGCTCCTACACCCATTCCTCCCCTTGAAAACCAGCACACTGATTCTTGACTCCTCCTCTCCTTATTGTCCTATGCCAGCAAGAGATAGCCCAGATTTGAACCAGCAATCCTATACCCAAAGGGGTCAGATATCAGGCTGAATGTTCATCTCCTGAACAAGCAGGGAAACCCCACCTGCCCTCCTTCCACCAATCCTGCCCACACAGAGAAAACTCCTAGCTAATATGTGATCACTCCTAGTCACATAGTTTCCAGCAACCCACCAAAGAGTGCCTACCTAGGGCTTAGTTTTGATCATATATAGGCACAATTCCAGCTTCTAGCTATCATGTCATCATTTCTTGAATACTTTCTATAAAACCCCTTTACTTTAGCCCAAGCTTGTGACTTCATTGACCTCCATCTGTGAGAATTCTACCAGATTTCAAAGAAGAGCTATACCAAATTGAGGTATACCAATATACCTTAAATTATTTCTCAAAATAGAAACAAAAGGAATAGTGCTAAATTCAATTTAAGGCCAAGTCACACAAAGATTCCAAAAAGAAAGGCAATTACAGATGAATCACTCTCATTAATATTGATGAAAAATGCTCCATAAAATACAAACTCAATCCAAGAACACATCAAAAAGGTCATGCACTGTGATCAAGAAGACTTCATTCCAGAGATGGAGGAATATTTCAACATACAAAAATCTGTCAATGAAATCCATCATACAAACAAACTGAAAGGAAAAATATGATCATCTCATCAGATGCTGAAATAGTCTTTGACAACATTCAACACCACTTTATGGTGAATATTCTTGACAAGATCAGGGATACAAGGGACATGCCTAAACATATTAAAGGCACAGCAATTTAAAGCAAGTTGATAGTAAAAATCACATTAAATGGAGAGAAATTCAAAGCAATTCCAATAAAATCTGAAACAACACAAGGGCATCTACTCTCCATATCTATTCAGTATTGTACTTGAATTTATAGTTAGAACAATAAAACAAAGGAGATCAAGGGGATACAAATTGGGAAGGAAGAATTCAAAATATTGCTATTTGCAGATGATATGATAGTATACATAAGCAACCACTAAAATTCTACTAGGGAACTCTATAAGTCATAAACACCTTTAGTGAAGTGACTGCATATGAGATTGAAAAAATTGAGTAGCTCTTCTATATACAAACAACAATGGGCTGAGAAAGAAATAATGGAAACAACATTCTTTAGAATAGATGCAAATAATATAAACTATCATGAGGGTAAGTCTAACCAAGCAATCTGTAATTAATAAATGGGATCTCATTATCCTGAAACTGAAATTTAAAAGCTTTTGTAAGGCAAAGGACACCCTCAATAGTCCAAAAAGATAGCCTACAGAGTGGGAAAAGATTTAACCAACTCCAAATATGACAGAGGGATAAGACCTATCGCTGTGGAGAGGATAAACTTGTATAGTCACTATTTCAATCAATATGGTGGTTCCTCAGAAAATTGGGAATTGATCTCCCTCAAAGTCCAGCTATATCACTCTTAGACATATACTCAGTAGATGTTCCATCCTCCAACAAAGCCACTTGCAGAACCATATTTATAGCAGTTTTATTCATAATAGACACAAACGGAAACAGATTAAAGATAGTGCAGAAATTGTGGAAGTGGCCAACCAATGACAGGTCCATCTTGAGATCCATGCCATGAGAGGGAGTACATTCCTGACACTGCCTGGAGGGCCAGGAAACTGACACTGGATAGCCCAGAGACCAAGGATAGAACCAAATAAGACTGAAAAAAAGTCAATAAATTTATTTGTAATGATATTCTGCTATACTTGTAGACAGGAGCTCAACATAACTGTCATCAGAGACTTCATCCAGCAACTAATGGGTACAGATGTAGAGACCCACACCCAACATTAGGTGGAATTCGGTAAATCCTGTGGAAGAAGGGGAGGAAGGATTGTAGGGGCCAAATGAGTAAAGAACATCACACACACACACACACACACACACACACACACACACACACACACACACAGACACCACAGAATCAACTAATCTGGACTCATAGGAACTCAAAGAGACTGAAGCAACAGTCGGGGAACCTAGATAGGTTTGTCCTAAGCTGTTGTATGTATTTTGTGGTTGTGTAACTTGGTATTCTTGTGAGTCTCATAAGAGTTGAAATAGGGGCTGTCTCTAACTCTTTTGCTTGCTTTTGGGACCCTTTCCTCTCACTGATTGCCTCTCGAGTCTTAATATGAGGGTAAGTATCAATTGCAACTTAATATGACATATTTGGTTGATATCCCTGGGTGGCCTGCCCTTTTCTGAAGGGAAACAGGGGAGGAATGGATGAGTCAGGGGAAGAGAGGAGAGAAGGAAAATGGAGATTGGAATGTAATATATGAGAAAAATAAACAACAACAAAAATACAAACTATAAAAAAAATCAAGTTGACTTTATGCATAAATATGACTCAACTGAACATTATACTCTACAGTCTGTATCTTCTCTAATTCTTTTTACATTTATAGAAAACAGTAGTGATTTTTGTAATCTCTTTCTATTCATGCCTGCACCCATTTCAATACAAACTGGATGAACAGTTACTAAACTTAGTAGTGCAATCTCAGGTTTGTTAACTGTTTCTTTCTTTACCTTGCCATGTATCATTCATATTTTCTCAAGAAAGTAACACATCCTTTTTTCTTTTCTTTTTTTTTCTTTTCTAAGTTTTTTTATTTACATTCCAAATCATTTCCCCTTTCCTGTTTCCTCCCTCCCCGAATGTCTCATAAGCTCCCTTCCCTCCCTCTTTTCCCCATTCAACCCCCTCTCGCTTCTCTATCCTGGCATTCTAGACACAATTCACATATCAATAGATTTCCAAGAAGATGGAAAGAGAGACCCCTGGTCTTTTTTTCTTTCTTTTCCATTTCTTTTTCTTTTTAGGAAACCTACTTGAATGTAACTGGATATATGCAATTTTATTTAGTAATATGCCTAAATTTATTTGAATTTAGTTAAAAGTAATTTCAAATATTGGCATATGTTTTTTTAGTAGATAAGTTCAATGTAACTAGCAATGGATGTCAACATAAATGTATCATGACATATTCACTACAAATGACAAAAATCTGGGAATAACGGCGCTGGGCCTGGATTCAGGAGGTTTGGCTTTTATTTTGTCTTGGCAGTTGATGTTCTGATAACCCGATTCAGTTTTCTATATTATAATATGATAATACCAGTCTTCTTTCATTCTGTATATTTAATATAAATGTATAAAGTGTATTTTAAAAATCTGAATGAAATTGAAGAATTTGACCAATGTGATGGTTTGAATATGCTTGACCTGTGGGAAATGGCACTGCTAGGAGAATTGGCCCTGTTGGAGGAAGTCTGTCACTATGTAGGTAAGCTTTGAGGGCTTCTAATGTTCAAGTTCTACCCAATAGAAGAAAGACACTCCTTCTGGCTGTCTGAAGAAGACAGGTTCCTATTGCTGCCTCTGGATCAAGATGTAGAACTCTCAGCTCCTTGTCAAGTACCATATCTGCATGAATGCTGCTATACTTCCCACCATGATGATAGTATACTGAACCTCTGAAACTGTAAGCCAGCCTCAAATAAATGCTTGCCTTTAGAAGAGTTACCATAGTCATGGTATTTCTTCTCAGCAATAAAACCCTGACTAAGACAACTATTTTCATCACTGTGGTAATAAAATAATTCAATAATTAGTATGACAAAGACTCATTTACATTATTTGAAGTAATGTAAATTATGTCTGGTGTGACATGCTGTTGTAACAACACAGATCATAACTAAAGTTTATTATATCTAAAAAATATTTCAATATAACAATGAAATATGGATTGGTAAATAAAATATTATGAAAATTTCAAAATCACAGTTACCCACCTAGATGTTAATGTAAATACTTCCCAGACTGCACATAAATATTCTTACTTTATTTGTCATCAAATATTAAGTTTATTAGTAATTGTTTTGATATTATTTTGCATAGTGGCTCAACTCAAGGCAAAGTTAATTAAATTCAAATGCTATAAAAGTTCTCAATATTCAATGAAATAATTGTTTTTAGCAAAACTTAATAATGGCAGTCGAATGCTCCTGGGATCTAATTAGTCAAGTCTAAGTAAGTTCAGAGTTTGATTGCTCATAGGGCACATAGGCTACACTTGGTAAGCTCCAGAGAAAGGCATTACCTATGAAGCCATTTAAAATCAACAGTGATATAGTACAGCTGAGCTAGTTAGTACTTTTAAGCTTGTAGCTTTATGTCTTTAGGAACTAACAGCTACCTGGGATCCAAGATATTGAGCTGTGTCAGACGAGTTGATAGGTGAGAATTTTGTATTTTTTAAAGGAAACATAATTATAGACCTCAAAGAGTACTTGGAACTTAAAATTCATAAAACTACCCACCATCTCAGCCACTCAAGACTTGTTTGTCCTCAGCATGCCAAACACTATGATAGTTTCACTATCAAAGAAGTAAAAGTAGTATATTTACATATATTTAAATTAGTAAAAGTCACATTATATATTAACTTTTCCAACTAAATTTTTCCAATTAATATTATAATACAGGAATTTTTCTATGATCTTTTCCTTCATGTTTTATTTTGTAAATGATGTTTTTGGGTCTGAGAAGTCAAATTAAAAATATCAGGAGAACATTAATCAAGGGAGTTTATAAAAATGTTCAGTATCCCATTGGTTCAAAATAAAACCTTGGTATTAAAAATTCTTTGGACATAATACTATATAAAATGTTAGTTTTAATAAGGAATTTTTACAAATATGATGATATGAGAAGATGGCCAAAATACATTAATGAGTTAGCATATATACATTTTAGAAAACATTTTATAGAGGACTCAACACCACTGTTCATATTTTGGTTAATTTCTATGATATTTTAAAAACTAAGAACACTTTTTTTATTGTTTCTTTTTATGAACAGGGTCTAACGTAATAAAGGCCAGCCTAGAACTTGCTACATGGCAGAGGACAGCAGTGAGATTCTGATATTCCTGCTTACATACCCCAAGTGCTAGGATCACAGGTGTACAATATCCTAGTAGGATACAGCACCTCACTTAGACTTATACAGTATTCCAGGTGATATGCAATATTTTTTGCACATTTCTGCATTATATCACAGTTCATATGATTTCTAATTACCTCCAGTCTTTGATAATTGCACATAAAATATTTCTATAAAATATTCATCCTTAAAAATATTTATTCTATATTTTTTAAGATTAGTATTCAAAAGTTGTAGAATAAATGTGAAACTATCTATTTCTCCAAGTGGTTTTCAACCTTCTTAATGCTGTGACCCTTTAATATACTTCTACATGTTGTAGAACTCCAGCCATAAAATTATTTTCTTGTTACTTCATAACTATAATTTTCCTACTTTTATGAAGCTTAACATAAATATCTGATGTGCAGGATATCTGATACATGATCTTACAAGGGGAGGTCATGACCAACCAAGTGAGAACCACTGTTTTAAAATGATGCAACGATCACTGTGATCACTGTATCATCTTTGATACAGTGCCCTGTCCTTTGTGTCCTGTCCTCTCTCTGGACTAGTGCAAGACTCAGAATAAGAGATCCAGTGATGCTCTACCACATCCTCACAAATATATGAAAATTTCATCTTGGATAATAAAAGCTAAAGTCTTTTATCCATTTAACAAAGAAAATATGAAATACATTTGTCGTTGATATGCTTTCTCTTCACTTCTGCAGAAATTTATGTCTGCAAATTAGAATGTTTCCCATGTTCAATGGTTAATTTGAAATTGCTAATCCACAAATGTTATATAGTACATGATATTGGTGGTTGGTGAAGAACTGAGAATACATAAATTAAAAATACATAGAAATATGGGGTGATGTTTTTTTCTGTATAGATGAACTGTGAAGACAGACAACATGTCAGGAGAGGGACTAGTTCAGGCTTTCAACATAAACATTTTTGTAGTCTTCATGTAGACAAACATACACACACACATACATATATGTCTAACAAATATTTACTGAGTAACTAATTGACATTTGTTTACAGTAATGTTCACATATGTGTGTTATCTTACCTACTACTCAATTTCTTTATGTCTCTGTTTTAAAGTTCTATCTTAAAAGCTTTCAACGAAGTAAAATCTTTATGAATTTAAAAACATAAATAAAGCTGTTTTTCCTATCTATTGAAACTGTATATTTATTGAAGATGATTATGCTAAATTGGTTGTCCAATATGAAATTTTGTATATAATATATATACATATGTACATATAATGGTTTATACATGTACTTTATAGACAAAACAGATTTGGTTTATATGCTTAAAAATATGTATATGTATATATTCCACATTTATTTGCATATAACATTCTGTATATCTGTATGACAAACGATACTTAAGGCAAATAGCCTATGATAAAAAAGTATGGGAAAAATTAATTCTAAAGGGTAAACTATTTGTAGCCAATATTTAATTATATAAAAAGTGAATAACAAACTATTTCTTAATTTCTTTAAAAGTATTAGCATTGTTGTAACCTTCAAAATATATTAAAATATTAAATGCACTTTGATTGTAAAAGATTCATCATATTTATCATAGAGTTTGTAGCATGGATAAATGACTGGGTGGCTGAAGGCAATTTGGTCCTTTGATTCATGAGCTTTGAAGCATCTGTAGACTTCCAAACAAAATCTATAAAGTATGAAGGTTCATCATATATTTTCTCATCATTCAATATATGGTAGACTTTAAAGATGTTATGCTACATGCTATAATTCAGTAAGCAAGAATAGTCTTTTTGTCGATGAGCATTTTTTTAGCTTATGAAATCTGTCTCATCATATGAAAGGATGCAGACTTAGGCGAGAGCTCAGACACACTGAGCATGAGAGCAACCCAGAAGCATTACTTGGACTTTAGAAATGGAAATGTCTATGTATAGATCAGCATTTTTTCTATAAATTTAATAATTATTAACCTATGGATGTGTTGTATCTGATAGCATTAGTATATGAAGAGACCATAATAAGGAGATAACAAAGAATGGAAGCAACTACTGGGTTAAAAGATTACTAAGTGTGTTCCACAGTTAATGAAAGCACTGCTGGTGTAGTGTGAACATCCGAAGACATGCATTTAGGATTAATGACCTGCCTTTATGTTTGTATAGGGAGTTCAGTACTTGGGAAGGCTTTATATCCTGAATGGAGCTCCACAGTCCTCCCAGTAATGTGACTGAATTTGTTCTCCTGGGTCTCACACAGAATCCACGCTTGCAGAAAATACTGTTCATTGTCTTTTTGTTTGTTTTCCTATTTACCGTGTTGGCTAATCTGCTCATTGTCCTCACCATCTCCTTCAGCCCCACCCTTTCAGCTCCCATGTACTTCTTTCTCACTTACTTGTCTTTCATAGATGCCTTCTACACCTCTGTCACCACTCCCAAAATGATAATTGACCTTCTCTATCAGAGAAGAACAATATCCTTGGTTGGATGTCTGACTCAGCTCTTTGTGGAGCACTTCCTTGGAGGATCAGAGATTATCCTTCTCATCGTTATGGCCTATGACCGCTATGTTGCCATATGCAAACCTCTGCATTATATGACCATTATGCGTCAAGGCCTCTGCAGACTTCTGGTGGTGGTAGCATGGATTGGAGGGATCTTACATGCCACCATGCAAATATTTTTTATGATTAACCTGCCCTTCTGTGGCCCCACTATTATTGACCACTTCATGTGTGATCTCTTCCCATTGTTGAAACTTGCCTGCAGAGACACACATAAGCTGGGCATCATAGTGGCTGCCAACAGTGGGGCCATGTGCTTTCTCATATTAACCATGCTCCTCATCTCATACATAGTTATCTTGCAATCATTGAAGTCTCATAGTTTTGAAGGAAGACGCAAAGCTCTCTCCACGTGTTGTTCTCACTTTACTGTGGTTGTTCTCTTCTTTGTACCTTGTATATTTACTTATATGCGCCCTGTGACCACCTATTCGGTGGACAAGCTGGTGACTGTGTTCTTTGCAATTCTTACTCCCATGTTAAATCCCATCATTTACACAGCAAGAAACACGGAGGTGAAGAATGCTATGAAGAATCTATTGAAGAGGCAAGTCACTTACCCTGTTCCAAAATGACAAGAAGGTGGTGACATACATATACAAATAGGAATATATTTGTTATAAACTGTGGAAGAAACAACAAATTTCACATATAGAAAAGATAAAACTTCTGACAATTGACTTTTTTGAGAACTTAATAATGACTAGAACTTTGTGTCTTCAGTAGCTCTAAATGCATGCATTCAAGGCTTGAAATTGAGGTACATTGATTCTAGATTCCCAATAGAAAATATAGTTTTAATGATTCTGGGGTATGTTTTTCTCTAGAGATTATTATATATTTAATTACTTCATTCATTTGTTACTTGGGTGACACTTGCTTTTCTACAGCTCTTTATATAAATTTTGCATAGTCTGGTAATATCAAAAATAGATAAATGGAAACTAGTCATATGAGGAACAAAAGCAACCTTGCTGCCTTTTGTCTTCTTTTTTTACTTCATTTGTATCTGGTATTATTTATATCAAAATAATAAAAAGTAGTACATGAAGTACATGAAAGGAAGAAATGATGAGTCTCCTTTTACTACTAGGACAAAATGTAAAGTAGAATATTTGAAATTAGTCCTAATTTTCTCTTATTTTCTTAAATATTCTCATCGCTTGAAGTTTTTCTTGAATATAAAGTATAGGTATTTTTCCCTTATCAGTACTAGAGTAAGCATTGCAGCAACCTGAGCAAATATTTTTCCATTTAATCATACTAAATTATGCCCAATAATATTTTCATGCTATAACTCAATGTGTATGATTCATATGTTTTTATTAAATATGCTATCATCTATCAGACCCATTCACTTAGGTAGATAGTATAAGCCAGGTTCTCAACTGATTATTTTAAAGATAGTATATCCATCTTATAAAGAAGAAAAAAGAGACTGAAAAGGCTACAAAACTGTTTTCCTCAAATCTCACATCAAATCTGCTGCAGGTTTCAAATCTCTTAACTTTCATTCCTCCATTTGCCAATGGAGGTCAAAGCACAATATTTTTTATTTTTTTATACCTAAATATAAGGAATTGTTACATGTCCTTAGTGATTCCCTTCTCTCTAGGAGGAAGATTTTCTCTTTTCTTTTTTTGTTTTGTTTGATTTTTTCAGTTATTTTTGTTGTTTTGTTTGTTGCTTTGTTTGTTGTTGTCATTGTTGTTTTGTTTCTCCTTACTTGTAGCAATGTAGTTTAGCATCACAGCTCCTTAATGCCCATGGATATCACCAGGTTGTTCCATATTACTATAAAAAACCCCTTCGTGAATCCAAGATTCATTTACTGTCATATCCTCATCCATGTTTCCCACAAATATTCCCTTCCTCAGATTCAGTGAGGTATTTCTTGTTGTTGTTGTTGTTGTTGTTGTTGTTCTTCTTCTTCTTCTTCTTCTTCTTCTTCTTCTTCTTCTTCTTCTTTTATCTTCTTCTTCTCCTCCTTCTCCTCCTCCTCCTCCTCCTCCTCCTCCTCCTCCTCCTCCTCCTCCTCCTCCTCCTCCTCCTCCTCCTCCTCCTTCTTCTTCTTCTTCTTCTTCTTCTTCTTCTTCTTCTTCCTCTTCCTCTTCTTCTTTTTTTAACTTGGTTTTTTTCAAGACAGGGTTTCTCTGTGTAGCCCTGGCTGTCCTGGAACTCAATCTGTAGACCAGGCTGGCCTCAATCTCAGAAATCTGCCTGCCTCTGCCTCCCAAGTGCTGGGATTGCAGGCATGTGCCATCACTACCCGGCTGGTATTTCTTATATAATTTGAACATACAGTAATGGATCTTGGAACACATGTTTTGGAGTATGACGATCTGGTGTACCTTTGTGATTGAATATATCAAATTCATTAGGAAAACAACATTTTCACACAAAAATTGAGCAGACTGGGAAGATGATACAGTCAGCACTTCATGTACTAAAATAAAATCTTCTGGTAAGAATTAAACACATCAACAGGCTCTAAAGTAAATGACTTGTGATTTACTTAGTATTATGATTAGATAAGAATTATGAAAACCCAGGAATAAGAAGCAGTATTGAGAAAATATATTGAATTCTAAGACTGATGAATGATTTCAAGTAGAAAACCAAGATCAATGACTGTGTCACGGGAAATATATCAACCTCTTACTAGGTAATTGAGGGGATGAATTGCACAGATTGCAAGCACAGTTAGAAAGTTAAAAAAACAATAAAACAACACAAAACAAACAAATAAAAACATGAAGAGAAGCGAACAAGCCAGATATTCTTAGAGGATGGACATTTGTTGGCTTACAAATAATTTTAAAGAATATTAAGATGTCTCTTAGTACCTCAAGTACATCTCAAAGACTCTTGCCATATGACTATATCTAGTGAAAAAAATAACATATCCAGGTCCATGGAGCAGATAGATTGTAAGATTTGGGATATATTAAGGAATGATGTTATTTAG
Organism: Tokudaia tokunoshimensis; assembly: GCA_036184795.1. NCBI lineage: Eukaryota > Metazoa > Chordata > Mammalia > Rodentia > Muridae > Tokudaia > Tokudaia tokunoshimensis. Next base: position 63,827,122 of record BTHU01000004.1, on the reverse strand, counting down.
ATACAAAGGCCAGTTAAGAAGAAAAAGGTTGGCACAGGGTAGGGGGAGAATAAACAAAAGTAATTATGTAAATACAATCACAGTGCATTTTATACATATGTGTGTGTGTGTGTGTGTGTGTCAAAAATAAAAAGTAACGTAATGAAAGAAAATTTGGTATTTTTTTGAAATCTTCAAAGAGATATTATGTTGGCATTGATGTATATTTCAGTAATAATATTGAAAGGTAAAAGTGTAAGTGAACATAAAGAAAATGTTAATACTAGATACTTGCTAGGTAACTAAGTTTAAAGATAAAAAAGAAAACCAAAAAACAACCACAAAAAAAACCAGTCCTTTTCCATTATCCATTTTTATTTGGACAGACCGATATGTGGCCATTCTGTTCATGAGGAGCATAATAGTTTTGGAATAAATAATTGAATGGGTTCTACAATAATTTATGAATTTTGATTATTTTGGAGAGTGTCAACTTGGCCTTGTTCCAGTTTGTTTCTGCCTCTGGGAAAGTGCTCATCAATGCAGAGGTAGATGGGAAATCACTTGTAAAGTGATTAGGTCAGTGGGGACATGGCCACATAGGGATGTGATTGAAATGAGAAACAGGCACATCTTAGAATTCTGTGTCCTAGCAAATTACATTCTGACCATTGTTCCCACAAGTCCCTTACCTAAGAGACAATATGCTAATAATATTACTTCTAAAATGTGGTTTGGAGAAAGTTTACTAGGGAAGATCAAAATAGAATCAAATGGGAGGCACAGTGCCATGAATGATTTATGAGAGACATTTTGTTAGCTGCCTTTTAAGAAAACCTACATAAAAAATTTCTGGTCCTTTCTAACCAACAAGCTATTTCCTATGCAGGTACTGGAATACTTGCAGCATATGTCAATCTTCCCTTGAAGCCACTGGAAACTATACTGCTGACAATATCACTTCCTCATTGTGGCTGCATTACCTGAATGCTCTTCTCTAGAAAAGTTGGCTTGAGAACATCTCTGCTGATACTGGACTCTTGGTCAAAGTGGCCTTAGACAACTTACCTGCACAGTCTATGCTTTTTACATGATTGGATCATCAAGTGAGTGGTTCTTGAAGTCACAAAATTGATGACAAACTGAAGCTGGAGTTGCTTTAAAATGACTTGATGGACATCATGACAACTAGTTTGAGATGTGACATTTAAAATTATTGCAATAATTAAATTATCAAGTATAATTTCATTTGATATGTGTAAGGAATTTACCTGATTTTTTTTGTATGTTTGTGGTCTCAGAATGAAGAAGTCTGAGCAACGAGGTTCTTTTAAGCTAATTTATAAAGACTGTGATGGTAGCAACACTGAACTAGTAAGTCAAGGTGGAGTTCAGCTCTTGAATTTCGCCACATCATGTCAATGAACTGGAGCATTAAAGGTGAGAGGTGCTGACTGAGATATTTGAAGCAGGCTACCAATAGACAAACAGCCAAATTCTGATGTAACACTAATTTTTTTAACATTTTAAGTTTTTAATTAAAATATAGTTACATAATTTTCCATTGTCCCTCTCAGCCTTTCTCATGTAATCTATCTCCTTTGCTCCCTTTTGAATTCCCAGCCACCTTTTCTTTAGTAGTTGTTACACATAAATGGATTACATTTAAACAATTATAATTTATGTAGGACAGGATTAGACATTTAACTGAAAGTAAAAATTAATCATCTTTAAACACCTCTACAAGGAGATAGCATTTTTAAAATTAATTAAATATGGAATCTGTGATGGTGTATGTAACACAGGATAACCAAGATGAAGGGAGTGTTGTGGAAGAGGGGAGGGATGGAAAATGAAGGGTAATGGGTTTGTGAACAGATGACTATATGATCAGAGGCAGCAGAAAATTGTGAAACTTACAATGAAAAAGTTCATGATGATAATTGAATACTGCTCTTGAAACATTCATGTGTCTATTATTTCTTTTATATTGATGAAAGTACTATAAGGAAGGATAGGATGCTTAGAGGAGCACAAAGTAGATTGTCATCCAGTAAAGGATTTAGTTGAGTTTTATGACTTCTTAAAGTCGTATTCATTGTTTCTGGAAATTATATGATAATAACTTTTATCTCATATAATTTTTTGCTTTTGTTTTATTTTGGTTTTTTGAGTCAGGTACTCACTATACTTCCCAGACTTGCCTTCAGCTAATAATCCTCTTGACTAAGATGCAACAAAGCTGAGATTACAGGTGTACATCATCATCCACAGCTATCCATTACAGTTATAAAGAAATTAAAAAAAACTATTTAGATGTTAGTACTGCATCTTTAATCAACCCCTGAATCTCATTGATTCTGAGGGCTATTACTGGCTCTATTTCTGGATGACTGAACATCAAGCAGTCAGTAAGGAGCTTATCAGGCTAAGAGAACTAAGTTTGCTCATGCTAAAATCAGGGTGTTTCTCACTGCATGACAGCAAGGTGTGTGGTGCTCCAGTATTTATGTATGTGTGTGCATTCTTGTGTATGTGTATTGTATGTATATATGTATGTGGGGACATTATAAAAGTAGAAAAGGAACTATGAAGAAGGAAAAAGGCTTTAAGGAAGTGAGGTGAAAAAGAATTTGCAATTCTACATAAAATTAAAGTAGAAAGAAAACTAGTGAGGGGAAGTGCGAGGTAGAAGTATGGAAGAGAGAGGTTGAGAAGAATCAACAAAACAAATCCTACATGAAGCTAACACAACGAAATCCATTGTTAGTAAATAATTTTAAAAAGTTATTATATTCATGTATGAAATTCTATATATATATATATATATATATATATGAAAATGGCAGTTTAGAAGGCCGCTTCTTAGTTAGACTTAATACTTATGGTCCTTAATAATTAGAAAGTCTTCATATATGACCTTAGGATACAGTCATATAAATTTGTGTACATAATATTGTTTATTATATAAACCATACTATAAATATTATTATATAATATTTATTGTTCTGCATAAATACATGTAAGCTTTTTTAATTTCCAAATTCTTGAGTGTATTTAATGATAAATGAAGATCAACAGCCTGTCAGCAAATTTTCCAAAAGCAGACACCTAGAGAAGGGCTGTACAGAAACAGTTGATTTTGGAAAGCAGAAAATAAAGCAGTTGAGTAGAGTGAGACAGGGAAAGAAAAATGTAAGCCACAGATTGTGTTAAACAGGTTACCATTTATCAGTGAACTCAAATCCACTACTGTCAGACTTCTACAAAGGTGTTAATACATTTTTAGGACTGTGTATGCACAAGAATGAGGAATCGGGAATTCTTGAATCCCAGAATCATGCACCATAACAGAAAATCAGAGTTAAACCTGGGAGAGGACACAGTGCTGTGGGATTAGGGCAAAAGCTGCCTTCAGACTTTATTGCTAGTAACAGAAATTTAGGCTTTGTGATAAAATTACACATGGTCGTATGCATAGTCAGTTGAAGAAACAACAAGATTAAGAGGATGGAAAACAGTGTGCAACAATGTCTAGTACATCCAATAGTTTCTAATTAAAAATAATATTCTGTTTTTTTTTAAAAATTACAGAGTCTTCAGGTTAGAATCTCATGTTTTTTACCAGCTCATATCAAATGGAGAATGCAAACAATGTCACTGAATTCATTCTTTTGAGCATTACAAAGATTCCAGAGCTGAGAATAATATTCTCTGCTTTGTTTCTTATCATGTACATGGCCACACTCTTGGGAAATCTACTGATTGTCATAACTGTAAAAGTGAGTCCAAATCTGAGGTCTCCCATGTATTTTTTCCTCATTTCCTTGTCCCTTTTGGATGTCATCTACTCTTCAGTCACTGCTCCCAAGTTGATTGTGGACTCTCTTTCTGAGAATACTACCATCTCCCTAGAAGGCTGCATGATCCAGCTCTTTGCTGAACACTTCTTTGGTGGGGTAGAGATCATCCTTCTCATCGTGATGGCCTATGACCGCTATGTGGCTATCTGTAAACCTCTGCACTACACAACCATTGTTAGTCCTCGAGTGTGCTGGCTGATGGTGGGAGGTGCTTGGGTAGGAGGATTTGCTCATGCAACCATTCAGCTTCTCTTTATGTATCAAATACCTTTCTGTGGTCCCAATGTCATTGATCATGTGATCTGTGACTTGTTCCCATTGTTGCAACTAGCCTGCATGGACATCCATATCCTGGATCTCTTAGTCATTCTCAACAGTGGGGTGATGTGTGTGACAATTTTCCTTATTCTCATCACTTCCTATGTAGTCATCCTCTGCTCCCTGAAGTCTTGTAGCTCTGAAGGAAGGCGCAAAGCTCTCTCCACATGCAGCTCTCACTTCACAGTGGTTGTGCTGTTCTTTGTACCTTGTATCATCTTGTACATCAGGCCTGTGGCCACTTATCCTATAGACAACACATTGGCTCTGTGTGCTACAATTTTTGAACCCATGTTAAATCCTTTAATCTATAGCTTGAGGAATGCAGAAGTGAAACAGGCTCTGAGGAAACTGTGGATGAAAAGGGGACCATGAATGTTACTGATATGCCAAGGAACAAATAATATTTTTTTTTATTTTCATATAAACTCCCACATTAAAAGAGAGGTTTTTTCTTATTTTCTTTAGTTGTTTATTTATACTATATGTTTACATTAAGTATATATGTTCAAGATTCATAATCAGAAATTTACTTTAGAAATGTTACTTACAATCTTAGACTAGAACATGAAATGTGGATTTCTTTTTCTGTCTGCCTGTCCTGATCTTTATCCTTGTTAAAGCAGAAATTGTGTTCTCCCTTCATGCTTAATCCAAGTTAATGGAAATCTTCTAGCTACATAATATATGCTTCATAAATATTGCTGAGTGAATATAAATCTCAAAGAAAATTAAGTTACTAAATGTTTAAAGATAAAGAGGAAAGAAGTGAGCAGGATGAACACATATAAACATTTTAGAACTTAGAATTTCCTAGGATTGCATGCTTTTACATTTTGTGTTTTGAGGCAGTTTCTGTTCATTAGAGAACTATTTTAATACAGGGACCACCATTCACTGAACTTCCTATTTAACTTTGTCATTTTTGTGGTTTTTTGCTTATATATAAAAGAATATATATATATATATATATATGCGTATATATCTGGTATCTTCACAAGAACATGTTTGCTTGCATGTTCAGGCATGATGCGCCCTCCCTTTTGGATCTCCACCTTCCTTGAGGGAGGGCCTTTCACTGAATCCAAAAGACATGATTTTTGTGACTATGGACTGCCAGCTTCTACTTGGGATTCAACAGCAAACCTATCATACTTTTATGAATATCTCAGAGACTTGAACTGTGGTCCTTGTCATTGTGTCGCAAGAACTTGACCCTTTGAACAATTTCTGGAGATACTCTTACTATTCTTTAGTAAAATAAAAAAGGTCTGTTCAAGTTGAAGAAATATGTATGTTTCAGTCATTTTTTTATTTATTTTTTATTTTCTATATTCTTTATTAACATTACAAATGATTTCCCCTTTCCCAGTTCCCCCTCCCCGAATGTCCCATACACCCTCTTCCCTCCCCCTGTTCTCCCATCAACCCCCTCCCACTTCTCTGTCCTGGTATTCCCCTACTGCTGCATCAAGTCTTTCCAGGACCAGGGCCTCTCCTTCCTTCTTCTCTGGCATCAATTGATATGTGAATTCTGTCTTGGGTATTCCAGCTTTTGGGGTAATATCTCTTTATAAGTGACTCCATACCATGTGTTTTCTTTTGTGATTGGGTTACCTCACTTAGGATGATATTTTCTGGTTCCAACAATTTGCCTAAGATTTTCATGAATTCATTATTTTTAATTGCTGAGTACTATTCCTTTGTGTAAATATACCACATTTTCTCTATCCATTCCTCTCTTTAGGAACATCTGGGTTCTTTCCAGCTTCTGGCTATCATAAATAAGGCTGCTATGAATGTATTGGAGTATGTGTCCTTATAGCATGCCGGGGAGTCCTCTGGGTAAATGCCCAGGAGTGGTATAACAGGGTCGTCCAGAAGTGTCATGCCCCGATTTCTAAGGAACCTCCAGAATGATTTCCAGAGTGGTTGTATCAGATTGCAATCCCACCAGCAGTGGAGGAGTGTTCCTCTTTCTCCACATCCTTGCCAACACATGCTCTCTCCTGAGTTTTTGATCTTAGCCATTCTGACTGGTGTGAAGTGAAATCTCAGGGTTGTTTTGATTTGCATTTCCCTAATGACTAAGGATGTTCAACATTTCTTTAGGTCCTTCACAGCCATTCAGTATTCTTCAGATGAAAATTCTTTGTTTAGCTCTGTACTCCATTTTTCAATAGGGTTATAAGCTCTCTGGAGTCTAACTTCTTGAGTTCTTTGTATATATTGGATATTAGCCCTCCGTTGGATGTAGGGTTGGTAAAGATCTTTTCCTAATTTCTTGACTGCTGTTTTGTCCTTTTGACATTGTCTTTTATCTTACAGAATCATTGTGATTTTATGAGGTCCCATTTGTCAATTCTTGATCGTAGAGCATAAGCTATTGGTGTTCTGTTCAGGAAATTTTCCCCTGTGCCCATTTGTTCAAGGCTCTTCCACAGGTTCTTTTCTTTAATATCAGTGTGTCTGGTTTTACGTGGAGGTCCTTGATTCACTTGGAATTGAGCTTAGTACAAGAAGATAAGAATGAATCTATTTGCATTCTTCTGCATGCTGACCTCCAGTTGAACAAACAGCATTTCTTGAAAGGCTATCTATTTTTTCCACTGGATGGTTTTAGCTCCTTTGTCCAAGATCAGGTGACCATACATGTGTGGGTTCATTTCTGGGTCTTCAATTCTATTCTATTGATCTACATGCCTGTCACTGTACCAATAACAGGCAGGTTTTAACACTTTTGCTCTGTAGTACTGCTTGAGGACCGGGATACTGATTCCCCCAGAAGTTCTTTACTGTTGAGAATAGTCTTAGCTATCCTGGGTTTTCTGTTATTCCAGATGAATTTGAGAATTGCTTTTTCTAATTCTATGAAGAATTGAGTTGGGATTTTGATGGGGATGGCATTGAATCTGTACATTGCTTTTGGCAAGATGGCCATTTTTACTATATTAATCTTGCCAATCCATGAACATGGAAGATTTTTCCATCTTCTGAAGTCTTCTTCAATTTCCTTCTTCAGAGACGTGAAGTTCCTGTCATACAGATCTTTCATTTGTTTGGTTAGAGTCACTCCAAGATACTTTATATTGTTTGTGACAATTGTGAAGGCTGTCATTTCCCTAATTTCTGTCTCAGCCTGGTTATCCTTTAAGTCTAGGAAGGCTACTGATTTGGTTGAGTTGATTTTATATCCTGTCACATTGCTGAAGTTGTTTATCAGCTGTAGGAGTTCTCTGGTGGATTTTCTTTGGGTCACTTAATTACACTATCATATGATCTGCAAATAGTGATAGTTTGATTTTTTCCTTTCCAATTCGTATCCCTTTGTCCTCCCTATGTTGTCTAATTGCTCTAGCTAGAACATCAAGTACTATATTGAAAAGATATGGTGAGAGAGGGAGGACTTGTCTAGTTCCTGATTTTAGTGGGATTGCTTCAAGTATCTCTCCATTTAGTTTGATGTTGGCTACAGGTTTGCTGTAAATTGCTTTCACTATGTTTAGATATGGGCCTCAAGTTCCTGATCTTTCCAAGAATTTTAGCATGAAAGGATGCTGAATTTTGTCAAATGCTTTTTCAGCAGCTAATGAAATGACCATGTGATTTTTTTCTTTGAGACTGCTTATGTAGTGGATTACATTGATGGACTTCTTTATATTGAACCATCCCTGCATCCCTGGGATGAAGCCTACTTGATCGTGGTGAATGATCATTTTGGTGTTTTCTTGGATTCAGTTGGCATGAATTTTATTGAGTATTTTTGCATTGATATTCATAAGGGAAATTGGTTTGAAATTCTCTTTCTTTGTTGGATCTTTGTGTGGTTTTGTTATCAGCTTAATTGTGGCTTCATGGAACAAATTGGATAGTGTTCCTTGTTTCTATTTTGTGGAATAGTTTGAAGAGTACCGGTGTTAGGTCTTCCTTGAAGTTATGATAGAATTCTGTACTAAAACCATCTGGTCCTGTGCTTTTTTTGTTGGAAGACTTTCAATGACCACTTCTATTTCTTTAGGGTTTATGGGACTGTTTAGATGGTCTATCTGATCCTGATTTAATTTTGGTATTTGGTATTTGTCTAAGAAATTATCCATTTCCTCCAGATTTTCCAGTTGTGTTAAGTATAGGCTGTTGTAGTAGGATCTGTGGATTTTTTGAATTTCCTCAGTTTCTGTTGTTATCTCTCCCTTTTTGTTTCTGATTTTGTTAATTTGAATACTGCCTCTGTGTCCTCTGGTTAGTCTGGCTAAGGGTTTATCTATCATGCTGATTTTCCCAAAGAACCAGCTCCTTGTTTTGTTGATTCTCTGTATGGTTCTTTTTGTTTCTACTTGATTGATTTCAGCCCTGAATTTGAAGATTTTCTGACTTGCTCTCCTCTTTGTTGTATTAGATTCTTTTTGTTCCAGGGCTTTCAGGTGTGCCATTAAGCTGCTAGTGGATTCTCTCTCCCGTTTCTTTTTGTAGGCATTCAGGGCTATGAAATTTCCTCTTAGCAATACTTTCATTGTGACCCATAAGTTATGGTATGCTTTGCCTTCATTTTCAATAAATTCTAAAAAGTCCTTGTTTTATTTCTTTATTTCTTCCTTGACCAAGGTATCATTGAGTAGAGCATTGTTCAACTTGCATGTGTATGTGGGCTTTCTGTTGTTTTTATTGCTATTGACTACCCTTAGTCCACAGTGATCTGATAGGAGGCATGGGATTAGTTTGATCTTCTTATATCTGTTTAGGTCTGTTTTGTGACCAATTATATGGTTGATTTTGGAGAAAGTACCTTGAGGTGTTGAGAAGAAGTTATATTCTTTTGCTTTAGGATGAAATATATATATATATATATATATATATATATATATATATATATATATATATATATATATATATATATAATCCATTTGGTCCAAAGCTTAAATTAGTTTCACTGTGTCCCTGTATCGTTTCTGTTTTCCTAATCAGTCCATTCCAGAGAGTAAAGTGTTGAAGTCACCCACAATTATTGTGTGAGGTACAATGAGTAGTTTGAGCTTTAGTAAAGTTTCTTTTATGAATGAGAGTGTCCTTGTATTTGGTGCATAGATATTCAGAATTGAGGGTTCTTCTTATTGGATTTTTCCTTTTCCTTTGACCAGTATGAAGGGTCCTTCTGTGTCTTGTTTTTTTTTTTTTTTTTTTTTGTTTTGGTTTTTTTTTTTGTTTTTTGAGACAGGGTTTCTCTGTGTAGCCCTGGCTGTCCTGGAACTCACTTTATAGACCAGACTGACCTTGAACTCAGAAATCCTCCTGAATCTGCTGGGATTAAAGGCGTGTGCCACCACTGCCCTGCTCTTCTGTGTCTTTTTTGATGACTTTAGGTTGAATGTCAAATTTATCTGATATTAGAATGGCTACTCTGGCTAGTTTTCTGGGACCATTTGTTTGCAAAATTTTTTTCCAGCCTTCTACTCTAAGGTAGTGTTTGTCTTTGGTACTGAGGAGCGTTTCCTGTATGCAACAAAAGTGTGTGTCCTGTTTATGTATCCACTCTGTTGGTCTATATCTTTTTATTGGAGAATTGAGACCATTGATGTTAAGAGATATTAACTTGATTATTGAAGTGATTATTGCTTCCTGTTATTTTTGATGTTATTTTTATATTTGAGTGGTTATCTTCTTTTGGGTTTGTTCAAAGATTACTATCTTGCTTTTTCCAGGTTGTAGTTTCCCTCCTTGTATTGGCGATTTCCACCTATTATCCTTTGCAGGGCTGGGTTTGTGGAAAGATATTGTGTAAATTTGGTTTTAACATGGACTATCTTGTTTTCTCCATCTATGGTGATTGAGAGTTTTGCTTGGTATAGTAGTCTAGGCTGGCATTTGTGTTCTCTTAGATTCTGTATGAGATTTGCCCAGGTGTGGGTCTCCATGCAGAGGCCCTGCTGTAAGCTGTTGTGAGGGTTCCGGCGGAGGGGGCCACTCTTGCTGTCACTCTCCTTGCTGCTGCTGCTGGCTGCAGGCCATCTGGGAAAGGTTAAGGAGTGGCTGACAGTGTTCCAGGAGAAAGAACCTCTTCCTGTGTGTTACAGCTCTTTGTGATAAAACCTACCAGATGGAAGAGTAATCTTCAAACACCCTTTATTGTTCTATAGGATCCAGGTTGGGATTTATATATGATTTGGGGATGCTCTGGGATTTGGCAACATGTACTTCTCATTGGCTTGGATTGAGAGTTTGGGAAACCTTATTTACATGTGGGGAGGACTTGGGACTGCAACTAAGTGACTGGTAGCCACACATCTCTCCGGGGAGTGGGTGGAGGGGGGGCTGCAACTGCAGGAGCTAGGTTCCAGGGGGTGGTGACTGAACTCCTCCTGTCCCATGCAGGTGGAAGCTACGCCCACAAGGTTGTAGGCAGAAGCCACCCCCTACCGGGTCCTGAGGTTCAAAGTCTTTGCTCTACCTGAGAACCAGGCTGCCTGTGCACAGACCACCCCCCGACACCCAGGATCTTCTCTCTTTCATATTCTCTGGTGAGAAGTCTGATGTAATTCTGATAGGTTTTCCTTTATATGTTACTTGGCCTTTTTCTCTTACTGCTTTTAATATTCTTTCTTTGTTTTGTACATTTGGTGTTTTGATTATTATGTTATGGGAGACATTTCTGTTGTGGTTCAGTCTGGTTGGAGTTCTGTAGGCTTCTTGTATGTTCATGGGCATCTCTCTCTTTACGTTAGGGAAGTTTTCTTCCATAATTTTCTTGAAGATATTTACTGGCCCTTTAAGTTGCAAATCTTCAGTCTCATCTATACCTATAATCCTTAGGTTTGGTCTTCTCATTGTATCCTAGATTTCCTGGATGTTTTGGTTTAAAAGCTTTTTGCATTTTGCATTTTCTTTGACTGTTGAGTCAATGCTTTCTATGTTATCTTCACCCTCTGAGATTCTTCTCTCATATTCTGTTGTTGATGTTTGCATCTATGACCCCTGATTTCTACCCAAGGTTTTCTATCTCCAAAGTTGTCTTCCTTTGTGATTTCTTTGTTGTTCTTACTTCCTTTTTTAGATCCTGGATGGTTTTGCTCAGTTCATTCACTTGTTTGGTCATGTTTTCCTGTAATTCTTTAATATATTTTTGTGTTTCCTCTTATAGGACTTCTGCCTGTTGACCCAAATTCTACTGTATTTCTCTAAGTGATTTTTGTGTTTCCTCTTTATGGGCTTCTATATGTTGCCCCACATTCTCCTGAATTTCTTTAATTGATTTTTGTGTTTCTTTTGTAAGGGCTTCTACCTGTTGATTTATATTCTCCTGTACTTCTTTAGAGATTTATTTATGTCCTTCTTGAAATCCTCTAATAACACCATGAGATGTGGTTTTTAAATCCAAATCTTGCCTTTCTGGTGTGTTGGGTTATCCAGGACTTGCTGTTGTCAGAGAGTTAGTTTTGGGTGGTGTCATGTTGCCTTGATTTCTGTTAGTAATGTTGCTTCATTTGCCTTTTGCCATCTGGTTATCTCTGGTGTTATTTGGTCCTGCTGTCACTGACTGGTGCTTGAACCTCCTGTGAGCCTGCAAAGCTATTTCTGCACCCCTTGATGTCCGGATTTCCCCTTGCACAGATTTCTGAGGGGCTGCCATGTACCTGGGTGACATTGGAGCCCTGGTGTGCCTTGCCCCAAAACAATGTTATACACCGAATTTTTCTGTGTACCTGGTTGTCCCTGTCTGGTCCGTCACTGGAGCAAAGATGGTAGAGACTGTGGGACTTCCTCCAAGCATGGGTCACCCTGCAGGGCAAAAGTTCAAGGGCAGGGCTGGCACACAGACAACCACAGAGCTGCCCAGCTCTTGGGCACAAGCAGAACCCAAGAAGGCTGTGTCCTAAGTGATGTTATACTCAGGATATCTCTGTGTACCTGATTGTCCCTGTCTTGTCTGTCACTGGAGGAAAGATTGTGGAGGCTATGGGACCCCCTCCAAGCACAGGTCACCCTGCAGGGCAAATGTCTCACAGAAGGGCTAGCCCACAGACAACCTCAGAGCTGCCCAGCTCTTGGACAAGGTGGAACCCTAGCTGGTTGTGTCCCAAGAGATGTTATACTCAGGATATCTCTGTGTACCTGGTTGTCCCTGTCTAGTCTGTCATCGAACCCTGTTTCAGTCTTAAAATAATATATTCTCTACCTAACAACAATTCTATAGACCTGTATGTAAAACCTTCATATTTTATTTGAATGTCTATGGTAGATTTAATTTTGCTATTACATTCAGAATTTTGAATTCCTAAACCAGTGCACATTTACTTTCTTAAATATTTTTGCTATGAAAATCCCAGAAATATATAAATATTATTTAAACTATCTCCCTTAAAAAGGTATATAGGAAACCCGAGGCTTTTGATATGAGTTAAGGTTCTGATATCCTAAAAATATGTATAATATATGCAATAACATTAACGACAGGATCAACTGTAATATTCATATAGACCATTTACATCATTTTTTTTTCATTTTAACTAATGATATTTGCAGTCAGTCATTATCTAGGTATAAAAAAATCATTAACTCTAGTCAACAACAAAAATTTTTGCTCTCTCATTTTATTATGATTTGCTGGATTTGAAGTTTTAGAAAGTCTTCTGATCAGCTCTATTAAAGTAGTGGATGTTTTCCTCCAATTTGGGACCTTATGTTTTAGAAATGAAGCAAATGATTTGTAAAAACAAATAACAGAGATGTCTTAAAGAAATAAATAGTTTTCAGATAACTTCATTGAAGAAGTAAATAATTAATTATAGGAATCAGCTGGTCTTTCCATAGGGAATTTTAAGCTGAGATCCAAAGGAAGAGACTATCACTAAGCTGGCCAGTAGGAAGAGCACTCTGGAAAAAACAGAAAAACAGGACAAGTTGTTTATAGTGAGACTGATGAGAAGCTAGCATCAGTGTTGAGTGCTATGGAAAGGCAGCATGGGAAGGGGTGAGTCCCTGATGAATTATTGTTATTTTTTATTCCTATGGTCAATAAAGATCAGAGTTATCAAAGATACTTTCTCAATATACAACTGAAATCCAAACCCAACACGGACTTTGATGGTTTTAAAAGCTGAGGATCAAAATCTTTGCACATTGCTCGCCTTATAGATTAACAACTGAAAATGGTATCTCATGTATTATATCAATAATTTAGCATAAAATACATACATTTAAATTTCTTCATCCTACTTCATTTCAAAGAAGAAAATGTTCTTAATAGTATGAACACCTTGGTCTATGAAAGAACTTCCTATAGAATATTTTTCTTGGTTCAATTATGTGATTAAAAGAATAGTTGAAGAAAAATAATGAGATGCTTAACCTAACAAATTTTATTCTTCTTTATAACTTTTACAATAACAGAGGTTCTCCATTCAACCCCCGCTCTCCTTTCTGTCCTGGTATTTCCCTACATCCAGTCTTTCCAGGACCAGGGGTTTGACTGCAGTGCCAGATATTACAGCACTACACCTGCTGTGCATAGTGGTGTGCTTCCGTGATCATTTATTCTTCCATGTGGCACCTATGAAGCTCATCCCAATCTGATAGAAGTCTGTAGTATTAGTTGGTTCTGGGGGGTATCTGGAATTATCACCTACGAATTCTTTCAAGGCTATAATTCTGAACTTCTGACTTACACAGTTCCCACCAACTGAATGGATATATTTTCTTGTTCCCATTGGATGTAATGATGTGATCATCTTCATTGATATTAAGATGCTGTGACAAGGTCTTAAGTTGCATGACTAAGATGACTATTTTTTCCTTCTATCTTCTATGTACGTTTCAGGGTAGGGGATGGCCAGGGTTTGAACTCTGCTAGAGTATGACTCTATGTATGAGAGCTAGGATTATATTCTATATTCATAGGAAGACATGGTCTAAATATAGGTAGTCTATACTGTACTATGAAATTCCAATGATTGGCTGAGAGCCTCCACCTTTGTATTCATCAGGTAATGGTAGATTCTTTCAGGAGACAGCTATTTCAGGCTCCTGTCAGCAATCACTTATTGGCATCCATAATAGTGTCTGAGTTTGGTGACTGTATATGGGATGAATCCCCAGGTGGAACAGTCTCTGTATGGCCTTTCTTTCAGTCTCTGCTCCACACTTTGTCTCTGTCAGCACAAGGTCTCCAATGAAGGAGCTAGATAAAGGACTAAAGGAGCTGAAGAAGCTTGTAGCCCCATAGGAGAAATAATACTATGAGCTAACAAATACCCCCAGAGCTCCCAGGTACTAAACCACCAACCAAAGAGTACACATGGAGGGACCCATGGCTTGAGCTGTCTATGTAGTAGATGATGGCCTGTTATACATCATAGGGTGGAGAGGTTCTTGGTCCTGAGAAGGCTTGAGGCCCCAGGATAGGGGAATAGGAGGACAGGGAAGCTGGAGTGGTTGGGTTTGTGAGCAGGGAATGGGGGTGGGGTTGGGATATGCTGTTTCCAGAGGGAAATCAGGAAAAGGGGATAACATTTGAAATGGAAATAAAGAAAAATTTCTAATAAAATAAAAAATAAAAACACAATAAAATAAATAACTAAAACCAAAAAAGGAAGTTCCAAGTGATAAAATTGACAAGACTAAAGAAACATTGTTCATACTTGTTTGTATACTTCTTGCATTTTGTAAAATAAATACTTTAATGTAAAAGAATTAAATTGTCTTGTGGAGAGTTATTGAAAGCTGGTGAAGATGGGAAGCCTCATCTGTAAGACAGCATCAATACTAATGATGTAAATTGAAATAAATGTATGCATCAGGTGTTCCATTGCAACAGGGAAAATTGTGTGGGGGAAAGAAGGAAGGGTTGCTAGGCCTGAGGAAGGCATGTCTCGCATTTGCTGAAGGGATAGTTCATAAGTACTTATGTCCTGATTTATATTCACCTGTTTTGGTAATTTTTTTACTTCTCTCCTTTGCCTCTATAATGACAAAATACTTTCACATGGGAACTGAAAAGGAAGTCCTAAAATTTATATAGATACCTGTACATAAATAAATCTCATAAAAATACTTGAGCATAACAATGGAGGACTAGATCTATTAAATATCAAAGCACAATTTAAAACTCTTAAGTGTAAATTTTTATCATTGGCTAAGTAATAAGAAGTTTGTAGAGCAAAATAGATTACACACATACATATTCAAAAATAGATATAGATGTTAACAATATGCTTTGTTCATTCAATGTTACTTGTGTAATATTTTCACTGCAATTTAGTATTGAATAACTAATTTGAGTTTACTTGCTAGGGAAGACTACTTTTTTCCAATCAGAGTACTCCTTAGTTGCCTATATTTTCTTGTGTAGAGTTTCAAAGTTTTCAACATAGCTTCAAATTGCATTAGTAGTATGATCATGCCAAGTACTCTTTTGTGTCAGGACATAAATGCCAACTTTTAACCAAGAGAGTAAAAACAAAACAAAATACTTCAGTTTAAGTCTGTAGATTATTGAAGTGAAGATGCTGCTGAGATTTAATGTTTTTATATGCATCAGTTCAATTCTTATTTTCTTTGAGGTGTGAGAATTAGTAAAATATGATATTTAAAGTTGAATAAATCAGATATATTTTCTTGGAGGTCTTCCCTAAAATATTTCAATGAGCTAACTTTCCATTCTCTCCTGCATCAGGCTCAGTACTACATTCCAACAACATGACACCAATTAGTCTTATATTCTGAATTCTATAAGAAAAGAGAAAAATATGCTTGCTAAATTATTGCATTTAGGTTTAAAGTCAAAGAATTTCAAAATCGGTGTCTAGGAAGGAAAACATTACCTTCTGGACAATCAATAGATATTTATGTTGTAAATATGTGTTTGATTCTTTGGATAGCATTCTATTGTCTGAGACAATCCGATTTGTGTTCTTTGTGGTGGTGGTAGGTGTAATATTCTCTCAGAACTAAGCTCTTACATTTGGAAGCATCTTCAATTTGAAATCAGAGATTCAAAGAAAAGAAAAAATGTTCTCTGATCCTATAGGAACACAGAAATAGAAATTTCTAAATAAGGGAGGAGGTGACACCACTCAAGTTTATGTCATGGAAAATCAGAGTGGTGGAAAATTTCCAACACCTGAAGTAGGTGGGACTACTTGTTCTCAAATCCCGTGGAAAAATATTTAAATTCCAGTTGAATATCTAGAAGGAAGTTTTGTTTCTTTTGTTTCTCCTTGATACCATGTTACAGATAGCATAGGAGGGGCAGTGGTTTGCTGAAGATGCCCCTCCTTTTTTGCCCGAAATGAGAAGAAAGAAATTAGAAGGAGCCTTAGAGACTGAGCAGAAACTGAATAAACCTATGCATATAAAACAGAAGAGTGTCATCACTGGAATTGATTGATACAAGTGAGGCTTATAATTCTTTTATTCAGTTTTCAAAAGGGATTTATAATTAGGCTATAGTGCTTAATATGTGGGTTCTATACTCAGTGACATGAGTAGCAAGTAAAATGACTCATGAATCTTATAAGACAGGGTTTTATGCATAATAGGCATCCAGTAAAAATTCAGCCATTTAAAAAAAGTGACTAATCAGAATTTTGAAGTGCAGTGCAAACAAGCCATTCTTAGAGGTTTAATGACATTAATGCTGTATTTAAATTTTATCTGTGAATTAAATCCAAATCAGTTAAAATGCAACAAGCACATGTTTTATTTTACCTCACTAACAGAATTATTTTAAAATATTCTCTAATTCTTCCTCGCTTTTAAGGTTAAATAGTTACTTTTCAGCGAATTTCTATAAAGTCTGTAGTTTCCTGATATACAGCCATGGAATGCTCTCCTCTTTATACTTAATAACACAACATGGAATTTACCATATCCAACATCAAATCCACAAGAACAGACATTAAGGTAAGAAGAACGACACCTGTCCCAGAGTGGAGTCTTCCAAGTTAAATGTGTCTACCTACTCTCCCTAAGTGCCTTTAATATTTTTCCTGCCTTTGAATCCTCAAGAAGTTTGAACATCTGAAGTCCGCACTATGTTAGTGCTAATCATGGCTTAGTGTCTCTCTTAAAAGAGATGAACTAGCAAGACAACATAAGAGACAGTAGGCATACTCTGAAATGAACAGCAGTGGAAACACAGAAATGTTATTACAGCCATCCTTTCCAGAGACAGTAAGAGTATGAAAATTATACCATTTGGGGTAATCATCAGAGCATCCATGAAAGTCAAGAGAAGGAACTGAAGTTGGAAGAGGACATGTTTCCCAGATAGTTATATAAAGGTGTGTTCTTACCTGGATGGGTGAGTAATAAATATTTAATATATGTGATCATCTTTCTATGTTTATTTTTGGCAGATTTCTTTTTTACTAGTATCAGTAGTATACAATTTCTCATTCTATTGTTTCCCTAACTCATTTCATGTTTATAAGACATTAGGGCTCAGTTTATTAATATTAATTTTGTAAATATATTTTATGTTTCCAGAAGTATTTGCTCATAAGTTTTATAAAATAACTAAATGAATGAACAACTTTCATGGCAATTTAAGTTATAATTTAAGATAGCATAATTTTTAGAGAACAAATTTTATTTTATGGCAATTTTATTTTTTATATAGAAATGGCATAAAATCATGCTGATTTCAATATCTTCTATTATTATTGATATATGCTTTGTGCAAAATGTGTTTAGTGAATATATGCTGGTTTGGTAAATAATTCTACCCCTCCCCTGTCAAGGTAACTTCTTTTTTTTTTTCTCAAAAGACTGATAGCAGAACAGAAAATCACAATCTATCAATACATTGAGTTGTGGAGACATGTCTATATAAGTACATCCATAAAAAACCCACACACCTAAGACTCAGTGAATATTTCTAATGAGTGGGTGGAAAGATTAGAAGAACAAGAGTATCAGAGTTTGATGTACAACTGTGACTCCTAATAATTTCTGAACAAACACCCATAGGTCTCACCAACATTACTACCTTACCATGAGCTGAACAACAATGACACCAGTAGAAATGCCAAAGTTGACAGGGAGAAGTCCACAAGGCATCAATCCTATATAAAGAACTTCTGGCAACTAAAGAATGCTAATAGTAGAAGAAATAGTCTTCACTAGGGGAGAACACACAAACTGTTAATCAAATACCAAATGGTCAACCAGAAATGTGATGCTGCCAACATCACACAGACTAAGAACATTATGTTTAGAAATATAATAATGTAAATAAAAAATATAGAAAATAAAGTTAAAAAAGAAATATAACTCACATACATAGTTGCATATTACAACAATTAATCATAATAGAGGCCTTGAATTTTTAAGAGAGTAATGAATAGTGTATCGTATGGTTTGAAAGGAATAAGGAACGTGAGATACTGTAATTATAATAGCAAAAAAAGTGTCATAAATTAAAAATACTTTTTTATTGTTGTAAATTTTTTTTCTTTTTTACATTTTTAAACACATAAAAAGACTGGTAAATATTTTATCAGTAGAATGTCAACCTTCTGATTGTAGGGTGTGTGGTTGCCACTCAATACTGTCTTCTCCTGTTATTCTTACTGCACTGATGATATAACTTTTCCCATTTCCTTAAGAAACAATTAAGCTTCACTCCTATCAAGTTCATCCTTAGAAATGACATATGACTTTGAGAGGGTTTAGTAATCTACTCCAAGCCTTAGGACAAACAGCAATTCTTATATTATGTATGCCAGCAGGAATCAGGAGCTGATCTTCTCATATTTTACCCATACTCTTTCCTGCTTTAGGTCTATCCAGACCCTGAGTCACTTATTGGCATACTTTTCTCAATGAAAACTATGTGCCTTGATTGTTTAATCTACCTGCTCCTTGATGATAACTTATAAATAATTTTGTGATTCATAGTACAGACACAAAGGAGAAGTGAATTGGAGATCTAAGGACAAAAACTAATGTACAATTTACATATTTGCTAGTTTTGTTCATAGTTATATGATTTCTGTTAATCATAAGTAGAATTAAAAAAAACTGGATTATTTTTAAATATTTTAAATAGAATCCTTTTGTTTATTTATTTTTAGCAACCAGGTAGGAGCATATACTTATATTCAGAAACACCTGTTTCTTGATTGATACATATCAGTAATACATATAAGAAGAATTTGATAATTCTTTTCATCTGTGTGCACAAGTGGAAATGAATGGAAAGCCATTCTGTGGGTAAGGCATTTTCCTAGATTATCTGAAAACTAAGTTTGAAAATGACACAATTATCCCAGGGAATACTGTTATACTTTTAAGTTTGGCATATCATCATAATCCTAGAAGATGTGGAGATATAACTGGATAGTTTTTTTTCTTTTTTTTATTATTTATTTTATTTTTTTTAATTTACATTCCAAATCATTTCCCCTTTCCCGTTTCCTCCCTCCCCGAAAGTCCCATAAGCCCCCTTCCCTCCCTCTTTTCTCCATTCAACCCCCTCTCGTTTCTCTGTCCTGGCGTTCCCCTACATCCAGTCTTTCCAGGACCAGGGATCTCTCCTTCCATCTTCTTAGAAATCTATTGATAGTTTTTTTTCTTGAGAATATTATTTATGTTTCAGATATGTGTGTCATTAGGAGTTAAACATGGTCAGACCAATCAGGATTTTATAAATCTTTAGAACATTATTAATAAAGCCATCACTGAAATTCCATGTACATTGTCTCCAGTAATATCATAGCTGTTGGCAACTTGTGTATATAGTCTACTGGGTCATTAGCTTCTAATTCTTCATCATTTACTGTGTTGATTTTATTAAAATGTCCCAATCAAACCTGAAGAACATACTGAGAATCCTCAACAGTTATCAGTAGAAAGAGGCTTAATATTCTTAAAAGAAAAGAAAAATTACTGTCAAAATGTCAGAAGACTTAGTATCAATCATTTGAAGCAATTCAAATAAATTGTCAAATCTAGAATTGCATATAAAATGCTGTCATACTTCTTCTACATATGTAGCTGTTTCCATTTCCATGTATAGAGAGCTCTAGATGTTAATTATTCTATAATTAATCTATTACTCAATCTGACTAATCTTCACCTTGAAAAGTTTCTTTTTTTTCTGTATTCTCAACAAAATTAAGTACCAAATGTGATTTTGGATCTGGCTATAAAAGTTCTTTGTGACCTCAAAACCATAAACTGAATTGGAGTAAATGTTTATCGTCATTGTCAAATCATAAATTCGCTATTGGGCATTCATCTTTTCTTTGGAAACCATGCAAAACCAGAGTTTTATAACTGAATTTGTCTTCCTGGGACTTTCACAGAATCCAAATGTTCAAAAAGTGATATTTGTCATATGTTTACTCATCTACATTGCAACTATTGGGGGCAACATGATGATTGTGGTGACTGTTGTTTCTAGCCCTACACTGCTGGGCTCTCCCATGTACTTCTTCCTGGCTTTCTTATCTTTACTGGATGCAAGTTTCTCCTCTGCCATGACACCCAAGATGATTGTAGATTCTCTCTACAAAAGAAAAACAATCTCCTTTGAAGGCTGTATGATACAACTTTTTGCTGAACACTTCTTTGGTGGGGCTGAGGTTATTGTCCTGTCAGCCATGGCCTTTGACCGCTATGTTGCTATTTGCAAACCCTTACACTACTCTTCCATCATGACTCTAAGGCTCTGTGGTACTCTAGTTGGAGTAGCCTGGGCAGGAGGATTCTTACACTCTATCATCCAAATTATATTCACTTTGCAACTACCTTTCTGTGGACCCAATATCATTGATCACTTCATTTGTGACTTGTATCCGTTACTGGAGCTTGCTTGCACAGACACTCACATCTTTGGCCTTTTGGTGGTTGCCAACAGTGGGTTTATCTGCATCATAATCTTCTCTTTGTTGCTTGTCTCTTATGGTTTTATCCTGCTGTCACTGAGATCTCATAGCTCTGAAGGAAGATGGAAAGCTCTGTCTACTTGTGGGTCCCATATTGCTGTTGTGGTCTTGTTCTTTGTCCCATGTATATTTACATATGCAAGGCCTCCCACTTCCTTCTCCTTTGACAAAATGGTAGCAATATTTTACACCATGCTATCCCCCTTGCTTAATCCTATGATTTACACTTTTAGGAATAAGGACATGAAAAATGCCATTAGGAAAGTGTGGAAGAGATTGATAGTGGATTCACATAAAAAATAAAAATGATATATTATTATCAAAGTTAAAATAAAAAGTAAAGAGTTCAAAACTATTTCATTAAAAAACTACAGTGTGTTCATTACATATATGGAAATAATGAAATTCTGCATAACTATCATTATTTTGGAGATGAACTGGTGTTGTGTTCCCTTTTATATCTGGCATCTCTCTAGAGTGGAAACCTTAATATTAATGTGGCTAAATTTTTTTCTCTCTTTTATTTTTATTTTCTATATTCTTTATTTACATTCTAATTAATTTCCCCTTTCCTGGATGCCCCCTCCCCGAACGTCCCATATGCCCTCTTCCCTTCCCATGTTCTACTGTCAACCCCCTCCAGGTTCTTTGTCCTGGTATTCCCCTACACTGCTACATCCAGGCTTTCCAGGAACAGGGGCCTCTTCTTTCTTCTTCTAGGGAATCACTTGATATGTGAATTGTGTCTTGGGTATTCTGAGCTTCTGGGTTAATATCCACTTATCAGTGACTGCATACCATGTGTGTTCTTTTGTGATTGGGTTACTTCACTAAGGATGATATTTTCCAGTTCTGACCATTTGCCTTAGAATTTCATGAATTCATTGTTTTTAATTGCAGAGTCGTATTCCATTGTGTAAATATACCACATTTTCTGTATCCATTCCTCCGTTGAGGGGCATCTGGGTTCTTTCCAGCTTCTGGCTATTATACATAAGGTTGCTATGAACAAAGTGGAGCATGTGTCCTTATTGCATGCTGGGGAGGCCTCTGGGCATATGCCCAGGAGTTGTATAACAGGGCCCTCCGGGATTGTCATGTCCAGTTTTCTGAGGAACCACCAGACTGATTTCCAGAGTGCTTGTATCAGCTTGCAATCCCACCAGCAGTGGAGAAGTGTTCCTATTTCTCCACATCCTCGCCAACACCTGCTGTCTCCTGAGTTTTTCATCTTAGCTATTCTGACTGGTGTGAGATGGAATCTCAGGGTTGTTTTGATTTGAATTTCCCTAATGTCTAAGGTTGTTGAACATTTCTTTAGGTGCTTCTTAGCCATTCCATATTCTTCAGGTGAAAATTCTCTGTTTAGCTCTGTTCCCCCCTTTTTAATAGGGTTTTTTGTTTCTCTGGAGTCTAACTTCTTGAGTTCTTTGTATATATTGGATATTAGCCCACTTTCGGATGTAGCGTTGGTAAAGATCTTTTCCCAATTTGTTGGCTGCTGTTTTGTCTGATTGACAGTGTCCTTTGCCTTACAGAAACTTTGTATTTTATGAGGTCCCATTTGTCAATTCTTGATCATAAAGCATAAGTTATTGGTGTTCTGTTCAGGAAAATTTCCCCTGTGTCCGTGTGTTCAATGCTCTTGCCCATTTTCTTTTCTTTTAGTTTCAGTGTGTCTGGTTTTATGTGGAAGTCCTTGATCCACTTGGAATTGAGCTTACTACAAAAAGATAAGAATGGATCTATTTACATTCTTCTGCATGCTGACCTCCTATTGAACCAGCACCATTTGTTGAAAGGCTATCTTTTTTCCACTGGATGGTTTTAGCTCCTTTTTCAAAATCAAGTGACCATAGGAGTGTAGGTTCATTTCTGGGTATTCAATTCTTTTCCATTGATCTACATGCCTGTCACTGCACAGTTTTTAACACTGTTGCTCTGAAGTACTGCTTGAGGTCCGGGATACTGATTCCCCCAGAAGTACTTTTACTGATGAGAAGAGTTTTAGCTATCCTTGGTTTTATTCCAGATGAATATGAGAATTGCTCTTTCTAACTCCATGAATAATTGAATTGGGATTTTGATTGGGATTGTATTGAACCTGTAAATTGCTTTTGGCAAGATGGCCATATTTTACTATATTAATTTTTCCAATCCATGAGAATGGAAGATTTTTCCACCTTCTGAGTTCTTTGATTTCCTTCTTCAGAGTCTTGAAGTTCTTGTCATACAGATCTTTCACTTGTTTGTTTAGAGTCACACCAAGGTACTTTATATTGTTTGTGGCTATTGTGAAGACTGTCATTTCCCTACTTTCTTTCTCCGACTGCTTATGCTTTGAGTATAGGAAGGCTACTGATTTGTTTGAGTTAATTTTATATCTGGCCACTTTGCTGAAGTTGTTTATCATCTATAGGAGTTCTCTGGTAGAGTTTTTTTTGGGTCACTTAAGTATGCTATCGTATCATTTGCATATAGTGATAGTTTGAATTCTTCCTTTCCAATTTGTATCCCTTTGACATCCTTATGCTGACTGATTTCTCTAGCTAAAACTTCAAGTACTATATTGAAAAGATATGGAGAGAGAGGACAGCCTTGTCTAGTCCCTGATTTTAGTGGAATTGCTTCAAATTTCTCTCCATTTAGTTCGATGTTATCTACCAGTTTGCTGTATATTGCTTTTACTATGTTTAGATATGAGCCTTGAATTCCCGATCTTTCCAAGACTTTTAGCATGAAAAGATGCTGAATTTTGTCAAATGCTTTCTCAGCATCTAATGAAATGACCATGTGGGCTTTTTTTCCTTTGAGATTGTTTATGTAGTGGATTGCATTGATGGATTTCTGTGTATTGGACCATCCCTGTATCCCTGGGATGAAACCTACTTGATCATAGTGAATGAATATTTTCATATGTTCTTGGATTCAGTTGGCAATAATTTTATTGAGTATTTTTGCATTGATATTCATAAGAGAAAATGATTTGAAATTCTCTTTCTTTGTTGAATCTTTGTGTGAATTTGGTATCAGTGTAATTGTGGCTTCCTAGAACAAGTAGGGTAGAGTTCCTTCCATTTCTATTTTGTGGAATAATTTGAAGAGTATTGCTGTTAGGTTTTCTTTGAAGGTCTGATAGAATTTTGCACTAAAACCATCTGGTCCTGTGCTTTTTTTGATTCGAATACTTTCAATGATCATATCTATTTCTTAAGGGGTTATGGGTCTGTTTAGATGGTCTATTTGATCCTGATTTAATTTTGGTATTTGGTATCTGTCTAGGGAATTGGACATTTCATCCAGATTTTCCAGTTTTGTTGAATATAGGCTGTTGAAGTAGGATCTGATGATTTTTTGAATTTCCTCAGTTTCTGTTGTTATATCTCACTTTTCATTTCTGATTTTGTTATTTTGGACACTGTATCTGTGCCCTCTGGGTAGTCTTGTAAGGGTTTATCTATTAAACCCTTAGTTAGTCTTGTTTACTTTCTCAAAGAACCAACTTCTAGTTTTGTTGATTCTCTGTATGGTTCTATTTGTTTGTACTTGATTGATTTCTGCCCTGCGTTTGATGATTTCCTGTCTTATACTCTTCTTGGGTGTATTAGCCTCTTTTTGTTCCAGGGCTTTCAGGTGTGCCTCTAAGCTGCTAGTGTGTGTCTCTCCAGTTTCTTTTGGAGGCACACAGGACTGAGTTTTCCTCTTAACACTGCTTTCATTGTGTCCCATAAGTTATGGTATGTTGTGTCTCCATTTTCATTAAATTTTAATAAGTCTTTGATTTCTTTCTTTATTTATTCCTTGACCAAAATATCATTGAGTAGAGCATTTTTCAACTTCCATGTTTATATGGGCTTTCTGTTGTTTTTGTTGCTATTGAAGACTACCCTTAGTACACAGTGATCTGATAGGAGGCATGGGATTAGTTTGATCTTCTTATATCTGTTTAGGTCTGTTTTGTGATCAGTTATATGGTTGATTTTGGAGAAAGTGCCATGAGGTGCTGAGAAGAAGTTATATTCTTTTGCTTTAGGGTGAAATGTTCTATATATATACATATCTGTTAAATCCATTTGGTCTAAAGCTTCAATTAGTTTCACTGTGTCCCTGTCTAGTTTCTGTTTTCCTGATCGGTCCATTGTGGAGAGTGGAGTGTTGAAGTCACCCACAATTATTTTGTGAGGTACAATGTGTACTTTGAGCTTTAGTAAAGTTTCTTTTATGAATGAGGGTGCCCAAGCATTTGGAGCAGAGATGTTCAGAATTATGAGTTCTTCTTGGTGAATTTTTCCTTTGACCAGTATGGAGTGTCTCTCTGTGGGTTATTTTTTTTTCTTTTTTTGATGACTTTACATTGAAAGTCAATTTTATTTGATAGTAGGTTGGCTACACCAGCTTGTTTTGTGGGATCATTTTCTTTTAAAATATTTTACTGCCTTTTCCTCTAAGGTAGTGTTTGTCTTATACATTGAGGTGTGCATTTCCTGTATGCAACAAAATTCTGGGTCCTGTATACATATTCAATTTTTTAGTCTATGTCTTTTTATTGGAGAATTGAGACCATTGATATTAAGAGAGATTAAGGAATAGTGATTTTTGCTTCCTGTTATTTTTGATGCTATTTTTATGTTTGAGTGGTTATCTTCTTTTGGGTTTGATGAAAGAAGGTTACTATCTTGCTTTTTCCAGGGTGTAGTTTCCCTCCTTGTATTGGCGATTTCCTCCTATTATCCTTTACTGGGCTGGGTTTGTGGAAAGATATTGTGTAAATTTGGTTTTATCATGGAATATCTTGTTTTCTCCATCTATGGTGATTGAGAGTTTTGCTGGGTATGGTAATCTGGGCTGGCATTTGTGTTCTCTTAGAGTCTATATGAGATCTGCCCAGGATCTTCATACTCTCTGGTGAGAAGTCTGATGTATTTCTGATAGGCCTTCCTTTATATGTTACTTGACCTTTTTCTCTTACTGCTTTTAATATTCTTTCGTTGTTTTGTGCATTTGGTGTTTTGATTATTATGTGACGGGAGGTATTTCTGTTCTGGTCCAGTCTGTTTGAAGTTCTTTAGGGTTCTTATATGTTCATGTGCTTCTCTCTCTTTGAGTTAGGGAAGTTTTCTTCCATAATTTTGTTGAAGATATTTACTGGCCCTTTAAGTTGCAAATCTTCAGTCTCATCTATACCTATGATGCTTAGGTTTGGTCTTCTCATTGTGTTCTGGATTTCCTGGATGCTTTGGGTTGTAAGCTCTTTTGCATTTTGTATTTTCTTTGACTGTTGAATCAATGCTTTCTATGGTATCTTTGGCATCTGAGATTCTTTCTTCTATCTCTTGTATTCTATTGTAGATGTTTGCATCTATGATCCCTGATTTTGATCCCAAGCTTTTCTATCTCCAAAGTTGTCTTCCTTTGTGATTTCTTGGTTGTTTCTACTTCATTTTTTAGATCCTGGATGGATTTGCCCAGTTCCTTCACTTGTTTGTTTGTGTTTTCCTGTAATTCTTTAAGATATTTTTGTGTTTCCTTTTTCAGGACTTCTGCCTATTGACCCAAGTTTTCCTGTATTTCCATATTCTCCTGAGTTTCTTAAATTGATTTTTGAGTTTCCCTTGTAATGGTTTCTATCTATTGATTCATGTTATCCCGTACTTCTTTAAGAGATTTATTTTTGTCCTTCTTGAAATCCTCTAATAGCATCATGAGATGTGATTTTAAATCCAAATCTTGCCTTTCTGGTGTTTTGGGGTATCCAGGACTTGCTGCTGTTGGAGAGTTGGGTTCCGATGGTGCCATATTGCCTTGATTTCTGTTAGTAATGTTGCTACATTTGCCTTTTGCCATCAGGTTATCTCTGGTGTTAGTTGATCCTGCTGTCACTGGCTGGCGCTTGAACCTACTGTGAGCCTGCAAGGCTATTTCTGACACCCCTGGATTACCGGGATTCCCCTGGCATTGATTGCTGTGAGGCTGCCCTGCTCCTGAGTGCTGTTGGAGCCCTGGTGTGCCTTGCCCCAAGTGATGTTACACTCTGGATATCTCTTTGTACCTGGAGTCGATGTCTGGTCTATCACTGGAGCAAAGATGGCAGAGGCTGCTGTGCTCCCTCCAGGTGAAGGTCACTCTACAGGCAAATGTCCCACAGCAGAGCTGGAGCACAGATGACATTAGAGCTGCCCATTTCTTGGGTATAGGTGGAACCCCAGCTGGCTATGTCCCAAATGATGTTATACTCAGGATATTTCTGTGTACCTGGAGTACCTGTCTGCTCTTTTTATTTACATTCCGAATGATTACCCCTTTCTTGGTTCTCTTGCTGAATGTCCCAAAAGCCCTCTTCCCTCCTCCTGTACCCCATTCATCCCCCTCTTGCTTCTCTGTCCTGGTACTCCCCTACATCAGTCTTTCCAGGACCAGTGGTCTCTCTTTCCATCTTCTTGGAAATCCATTGATATGTGAATTTTGTCTTGGGTATTCCAAGCTTCTATGTTAATATCCCCTTAACAGTGACTGCATACCATGTGTGTTCTTTTGTGATTGGGCTACCTCACTAAGGATGATATTTTTCAGTTCTGACCATTTGCTTAAGAATTTCATGAATTCATTGTTTTTAATTGCAGAGTAGCATTCCTTTGGATAAATATACCACATCTTCAGTATCCATTCCTCTGTTGATGGACATTTGGGTTCATTTCTGGGTCTTCAATTCTATTCCATTGATCTATATGCCCATCACTGTACCAATACCATGCAGTTTCTAACACTATTATTCTGTAATACTGCTTGAGGTTCGGAATACTGATTCCCCCAGAAGTTCATTTACTGTTGAGAATAGTTTTAGCTATCCTGGGTCTTTTTTTATTCCAGTGAATTTGAGAATTGCTCTTCCTAACTCTATGAATAATTAAGTTGGGATTTTGATGGGGATTGCATTGAATTTGTAGATTGCTTTTGGCAAGA
This sequence comes from Tokudaia tokunoshimensis, assembly GCA_036184795.1. Taxonomy (NCBI): domain Eukaryota; kingdom Metazoa; phylum Chordata; class Mammalia; order Rodentia; family Muridae; genus Tokudaia; species Tokudaia tokunoshimensis. Next base: position 63,799,122 of record BTHU01000004.1, on the reverse strand, counting down.
TGTTTATTTTTACTATATTAATCCTGCCAATCCATGAGCATGGAAGATATTTCTATCTTCTGAGGTCTTCTTTGGTTTCCTTCTTCAGAAGCTTGAAGTTCTTGTCATACAGATCTTTCACTTGTTTGGTTAGAGTCACACCAAGATACTTTATATGGTTTGTGGCTATTGTGAAGGGTGTCATTTCTCTAATTTCTTTATCAACCTGCTTTTCTTTTGAGTATAGGAAGGTTACTGATTTACTTGAGTTGATTTCATATCCAGCCATATTGCTGAAGTTGTTTATCAGCTATAGGAGTTCTCGGGTGGAGTTCTTTGGGTCACTTACTTATACTATCATACCATCTGCAAATAGTGATAGTTTGACTTCTTCCTTTCCTTTTATATCCCTTTGACCCCCTTATGTTGTCTAATTGCTCAATCTAGAACTTCAAGTACTATATTGAGAAGATATGGAGAGAGAGGCAGCCTTGTCTAGTCCCTGATTTTAGTGGGATTGCTTACACAAGGCTAATATTCAATATATACAAAGAACTCAAGAAGTTACACACCAGAGAGCTAAATATCACTATTAAATATTGGGTACAGAGCTAAACAAAGAATTTTCACGTGAAGAATATTGAAAAGCTGAGAAGCACGTAAAGAAATGTTCAACATCCTTAGTCATTAGGGAAATGAAAATCAAACAACACTGAGATTTCATCACAGAAGTCAGAATGGGTAACATCAAAAACTCAGGAGATAGCAGGTGTTGACGAGGATGAGGAGAAAGAGGAACTCTCACTCCACTGCTGGTGGGATTGCAAGCTGATGCAACCACTCTGGAAATCAGTCTGGAGGTCCTCAGAAAACTGGGCATGACACTCCTGGAAGACCCTGTTTTACTATTCCTGGGCATATACCCAGAGCACTTCCCAGCATGCAATAAGGACACATGCTCCCCTCTGTCCATAGCAGACTTATTTATAATAGCCAGAAGCCAGAAAGAACCCAACTGTCCTGCAATGGAAAAATGGATACAGAAAATGTGAGATATTTACACAATGGAATACTACTCAGCAATGAATTCATGAAATTCTTAGGCAAATGGTCAGAACTAGAAAAAAATCATTCCATGTGAGGTAACCCAATCACAAAAGAACACACTTGGTATGCAGTCACAGATAAGTGGATATTAGCCCTTTCCAGCTTCTGGCTAGTATAAATAAGGCTGCTATGAACATAGTGGAGCATGTGTCCTTATTGCATGCAGGGGAAGCCCCTCTGGGTATACACCGAGGAGTGGTATAACAGAATCCTCTCAGAGTGTCATGTCCACTTTCTGAGTAACCGCCAGACTGCTTTCCAGATTGATTGTACGAGCTTGCAATGCCACCAGCAGTGGAGGAGTCTTCTCTTTCTCCAAATTCCATCAACACCTTCTGTCTCCTGTGTATTTGATCTTAGCCATTCTGACTCATGTGAGGTGGAATCTCAGGGTTGTTTTGATTTGTATTTCCCTGATGACTAAGGATGTTCAACATTTCTTTAGGTGCTTCTCAGTCATTTGATATTCTTCTGGTGAGAACTCTTTGTTTAGCTCTGCATCCCATATTTTAATAGGGTTATTTGACTCTCTGGAGTCTACCTTTTTGAGTTCTTTGTATATATTGGATATTAGCCCTCTGTCGGATGCAGGGTTGGTAAAAATCTTTTCCCAGTTTGTTGGCTGATGCTTTGTCCTTTTGACAGTGTCCTTTGTCTTACAGAAACTTTGCAATTTTATGAAGTCCCATTTGTCAATTCTTGATCTTAGACCATAAGCTATTAGAGTTCTGTTCAGGAAATTTCCCCCTGTGCCCATATGTTCAAGGCTCTTCCCTAGTTTCTTTTCTGTGTCTGGTTTTATGTGGAAGACCTTGATCCACTTGGAATTGAGCTTAGTACAAGGAGATAAGTATAGATCGATTAGCATTCTTCTGCATGCTGACCTTCACTTGAACCAGCACCATTTGTTGAAAAGGCTATCTTTTTAAATAAATAAGAGAAATGATACCCTTCACCATAGCTACAAACAATATAAAGTATCTTTGTGTGACTCTAACCAAACAAGTGAAAGATCTGTATGACAATAACTTCAAGTCTCTGAAGAAAGAAATTGAAGAAGACCTCAGAAGATGGAAAAATCTGCCATGCTCATGGATTGGCAGGATTAATATAGTAAAAATGACCATCTTGCCAAAGGCAATATACAGATTCAATGCAATCCCCATCAAAATCCCAACTCAATTCTTCATAGAGTTCGAAAGAGCAATTCAAAAACTCATCTGGAATAACAGAAAACCTAGGATAGCCAAAACTATTCTCAACAGTAAAAGAACTTCTGGGGGAATCATTATCCCGGGCTTCAAGCTGTACTACAGAGCAATTGTGTTAAAAACTCCATGGTATTTGTACAATGACAGGCATGTAGATCAATGGAACAGAATTGAAGACCTTGAAATGAATCTACCCTCCTATGGTCGCTTGATCTTTGACAAAGGAGCTAAAACCATCTAATAATTTAACTATTAACTCCATGCTTTTAAATAATATGCATGAGAATGAAAGCGTCTTAGACATTTGGGTGACAATTTACTTACTCCACCTATTATAAGTAAAAAGAAATTTCAATTTATGATAGTAATCTCAGTAACAGTCAGAGTTTAAGGAGAACAGTAGGAAAATCTTCACAGAATTACTGTAGGTTTCATGTCTTTTGCGACTCCATTATTTCATTGGAATCCTATGCCATCTGCTATAGAATTTGGATCATTTCTTGATATCTTGAGAGATAATATGTAGTTAGCCCATTCGTGTCATGCATGCTTGTTTCTTGGGTTGAAAAACATCTTATGTCAGCGAGTCTTGTCAGCAGAGATGGGAGAGAGCCCATAATTGTGAATGATCATCTCTTAGACAACAATAATTCTAGAGGTTCCCCAACACTAAAACCGCTAAGATAAAATAACTCTTCTGGAGTGTAAATTGCAATAAAATATAGGGACATTATAGATTTAAAAAACTGTTTTTGAAAGAGGATTATATTTCAATTTATATATCGATTTTAATATTTGAATTTTATATTCAAATTAAAAATTGTTCTATTTAAATTTATTAATAATTAAGCCATTCAAATTTGGATAAACTTGCTTGTTTCAGTTTTGAGGAGCTGTCCTACTGATTTCCACTATGGCAGAACATATTCTCACTAACACTGAAAAATTCTTTTTCCTTCTGTCAGAAAAAATTTCGAGTTACAAAGAAAGGAATGCATGTGCAGAAAATGAAGGAAAAGTATAGACGGCCTTCTGATCGACACAATTCCTAATGTAGAGCCATGGAAATTTCTGTAAACAAAAGTTTTACTGGGTTGGGAATATTAAAACACTTAAAAGATGAGGGAGATTAAAATATTACAATTCTTTGTCTTAAACACAAGATTTATGCTATTCAATAGAAAAAACTCATATTTAGTATTTCTTATACTGCTCATCTTCCTTTGATTTGTGCTTTTTTTGATTTCTGGATGATAGCCATTCTAATAATTGCAAAATAAGATTTCAGTGCAGTTTTGATTTCAATGTCCTTATCTGCTAAATATATTTTAATTAAAATTTCAGCTTATTGTTGTACATAATTTTATATTTTTCATAGAATAGTCTACTCTATCTGATGGTAACAATATGTGTGGTGTTAGAATGTTGACAATGTCAAAGGACTTTTAATTCAGGAATGAAAAAATTATGGTCTAAGAAGAAAAGGAAGACACTGTCAAACACATGTAGCTCTTTATGTTTTCCACAAAATTTCAAATAAACAGCAATGTGCTTGGAAGGTATGCCCACTGCTACAACAGTAACATGTATGTTATTAGAGTAATCATCCACTTTTTTCTTCCTTTCTTTTTCCTTTTCTTATTTTTTTTTTTATTTAAGGCTAATTTCATGAGATAGAAGCAATATATTCATGATACTTTTAATTTGTTCAAAAACTAGAGACCAGGTATGTCATGGGCTGGCCTTACAGAAAAAGGAATACTATTATTTGGCATATTATGGGCATAGCAATAAAATTATCTCTAATCAATGATCAGTCCACTGATTAACACCTTTCAGAAAAGTTTCTTCTTGCTGTAGGTGGTAATTAATGGAAAGAATCAAAGCTGGACAATGTGTAGACAGTGGCAAGCTTTCAAAATTTCAGTCTTAAATTGGCTATCTTTATGACATCTCTACCCTTGATTCTCAGGTTTATATCTCAAAAAGAATACATAGCATAAAAACCAGAAGTATGGGTAAATTTATGGAAACAATATTTTTTAGACAAAGAGGTCAGGTTCCCAAAGGAACTCAGAAGACAGACAACATGCACAGGCCAGCCCAAGCACAAACCAGACACAATCCTAACACAGTTCAGGAGAAGTAGGCATATAGGTTCACCCCTAACTAAAAAGCTATTTGTAATTGATAGTTTTGGGGAGAATGACAAACAGGTTTTTTTGCCACAGTGGAGCATCACTAAGCATATCAACCACATGTCACAGAAGGCCCATGCAGATAAATAGATACTTTAATACAAAATGGAACTCCATATATTGTTATGCATTTTTAGGTAACTTTTTTCTTGTTAGTTGTTGGTTGATTTGTTTTGGTTGGGTTTTTTTTCTCTTTTTTTCCTGAGAGAGAAAGAGAAAGGAAAAAGAATAGAACATTGTGTAGATAAAGTGTAAGGAGCATCTGAAAGGAGATGGGCCAAGAGAAAGAATATGATCAAAATATATTGCCTGAAGAAAAAATAATGAAAAGGGTAAAGTAGAAAAGTTAATACCAAATTAAGTTTTTATTTCTCATTGATCCCAGTGAGTGAAAAATCCATCAGGAAGAAGGAGCTGCAGATAAATGTGCAGTCATAGGATCTCATCAATGGTGTCTGTGTTGATTGGCTTGAGGTTTTGTTGATGTTTTTGTTGTTGGTTACTATTGACTTTTGATTTTTTAAATAAAATATTTACTTTTATGTGTCAGCTAATCTACTTTGAAAGCTCCGCTATAATTGGACTTAAAAAAAACCCGTTTTTAGATGTTTTAAATTGATTATAAATGTTTTCTCGCTTCTAGTCTGCAACAGCTCTTTGGGGAAGAACTTTTGCTCCAGCACACACACCCTGAAACCAGCTCCCACCTCTCACAACCTGGTTCACAGATGAACTGCCACAATACATGGCCAAAAAGAAACCACCCTAAGGGGTTGACAGAGGAAACAGGATCTCCTGGCCAGTCAGAGAGAGGCCAGTCTGCAAATCTACCCTGGAGAAGATCATGTGCTCCAGATCTCACCTCACCCCAGTCATCACAACAAGGCTCCCAGGCTCACATGCTTACTAAAAAGACAGGCTCCAGTCAGATACATCAAGATCAATTAACACTAGAGATATCCAGATGGTGAGAGGCAAACACAAGAACATAAGCAACAATAACCATTGTCACTTGGCATAAACAGAAACTAGTTCTTCCACTGTAGCAAGCTTTGGATACCCTAACTTGCTTGGAAAGCAACATTCTGATGGAAGGAAAGCCCTATTTCAATAAGATGTTAGAAGATCTTAAGGAGGACATATATAACTCCTCTTAAGAAATATAGAATACAAGTAAACAAATAGAAGTTCTTAAAGAAGAAACACATAAATCTCTTAAAGAAATACAGGAAAATACAAACAGAGAACTGAAGCAATTGAGCAAAACTACACAGGAAATAAAGGTAGAATTAGAAACAATAAAGAAAATATTAAGGGGGGCAATCCTGGAGATGGAAAACTTAGAAAAGAGAACAGGAGCTATAGCTGCAAGCATCACCAACAGAAGAGATAAAAGAGAGAATCACGCACATGGAAGATAACATAAAAGATATTGACACAACAGTAGAAGAAAATACAAAGTGCAAAAAGCTCTTAACCCAAAAAATCCAGTTATATCACATGAAAAGAACAAAGCAAGAATAATAGGTATGGAAAAGAATGAAGATTCCCATTTGAAAAGGACAGAAAATATCTTACATAAAAATCATAGAAGAAAGCTTACTTAAATTAAAGAAATAAATGCTCATAAATATATAAGAAGTCTATATAATGCCAAGTAGATTAGACCAGAAAAGAAATTTCTCCTGTAACATAATAATCAAAAACACTAATTGCACGGAACAAAGAAAATATTAAAAGCAGTTAGGGAAGAAGGCCAATTAATATATAAAGGCAGACCTTTCAGAATTAAACCAGATTTCTCAACAGAGACTCTAAAAGCCCCAAGATCTTGGATAGATGTCATGCAAACCCAAGAGAACAAAAGTGCCAGCCCAGGCTACTATGCCCATAAAAATTCTTAATCAGAATAGACAGAGAATCTAAGATATTCCACACCAAAACCAAATTTAAACAATTTCTTTCTACTAATAAATTCCTACAGATTATGATAGAAGGAAAACCATAATATAAGGAAGAAAACTACACCCAAGAAAAAACAATAAATAAATTATCTCAACAAACCCAAAAGAAGAGCATCACACAAACATAGTATGACCCCTAACAACAAAAATAACAGGAACCAATAATCATTGGTCTTTAATATCTCTCAACATCAATGGACTCAATTCCCCAATAAAAGAAGAAATAGACTCACAGACTGCATATGTAAACAGGACCCAGTCTTTTGCTGCATATTGGAAGCACACCACAATGACAAAGACAGATCTTACCTCAGAGAAAAAGGCTGAATTTTTTTTCAAAGCAAATGACCTAAAAAAACAAACTAGAGTAGCCATTCTCATATACAATAAGCTAGACTTTCCAAAAAAATGTTATCAAAAAATGGGGAAAGACACTTCATACCCAACAAAAGAAAAATCCAACAAGATGAACTTCCAATTTTGAACATCTATGCTCCAAAGTCAATGGCACCGCATTTTTTAAAGAAACATTACTAAACCTCAAAATACACATTTATCCTCATACAAGAATAGTGGGAGACTTCAACACCTTACTCTCACCAATGGGCAGATCATGGAAATAGAAAATACATAGAGATACATTGAAAGTAACAGAAGTTATGAAATAAATGAATATAGCAGACATCTACAGAACATTTCACCTTAAAACAAAAGAAAGTACCTTCTTCTCAGCACCTCATGGTACCTTCTCCAAACTTGACCATATAATTAAATAGAAAACAATCCTCTACACATATGAGAATTGAAATAATCCCCTACATTCTATCAGATCACCACTGACAGAGGCTGCTGGTCTTTAATAACAACAAAAACAAGACAGCCCACTTACTCACAGAAACTGAACTACTCTCTACTCAAAGATAACTTGGTCAGGGAAGAAATAAAAGAAAGAAATTAAAGACTTTGTATAATTTAAGGAATATTAAGGCATAGCAAATCTAAATTTATGGGACACAATGAAAGTTAAGAGGAAAACTGATAGCACTGAATGTCTTCAAAAAGAAATTTGAGAGATCTTACACTAGCAATTTTTTTCAATTTTATTTTATTTTCTAAGTTTTTTTTATTTACATTCAAAATCATTTCCCCTTTCCCGTTTCCTCCCTCCCCGAAAGTCCCATAAGCCCCCTTCCCTCCCTCTTTTCCCCATTCAACCCCCTCTCGCTTCTCTGTCCTGGCATTCCCCTACATCCAGTCTTTCCAGGACCAGGGGTCTCTCCTTCCATATTCTTGGAAATCTATTGATATGCGAATTGTGTCTAGGGTATTCTGAAATTCTGGGTTAATATCCCCTTATCAGTGACTGCATACCATGTTACACTAGCAATTTAACAGCACATCTGAAGGCTCTAGAACATAAAGAAACAAACATACCCAGGAAGAGTAGATGATAGGAAATAGTCAAATTCAGGGCTGATACCAATTAGTTGAAAACAAAAAAAGTTATAGAAATAATCAACAAAACTCAGAGCTGTTTCTTTGAAAAAAGTGAACATGATAGATAAAGCCTTAGCCAAAGTAACTAGAGGATATAGAAACATAATCAAAATTAACAAAATCAGGAATGAAAAGGGAGACATAACAGAAATTGAGGAAATTAAAAAATCATAAGATTCTCCTACAAAAGCCTAAACTCAACAAAACTTTAAAATCTAGAAGAAATGGGTGATTATCTAGACAGAAATCAGGTACCAAAGTTAATTCAGAACCTGATCAACTATTTAAACAGTACCATAACCTCTAAGGAAAGAAAAGTAGTTATTTAAAGTATCCCAGCCAATGAAAAGCCCCAGGCCAGATGGTTTTAGTACAGAATTCTGTCAGACCTTTGAAGAACTAATATCAATACTTCCCAAACTATTCCACAAAATAGAAATAGAAGGAACACTATTTAATTTGTTCTATGAAATGAGAGTTATACTGATACCTAAATCACACAAAGACCCAACAAAAAAGAAAACTTTAGGCCAGTTTCACTTATGAATATTGATGCAAAAATACTCAATAAAATTCTAGCAAACCAAATTCCAGAACTCATCAAAATGTTTATCCACCATAATCAAGTAAGATTTATCACAGAGATGCAGGGATGGTTCAATATAGGGAAATGCATCAATGTAATCAACTGTATAAACAATCTCAAAGAAAAAAATCCTCATGATAATCTCTTTACCTGTTGAAAAAAATCATTTGACAAAATAGAACAGCCCTTCATGTTAAGTAACTTGGAAAGATCAGGAATTCAAGGCACATTCCTAAACATGATCAAAGCAATGTTCATCAAATCAATAGCCAACATCAAATTTCATAGAGAGAAACTTGAAAGAATCATACTAATAAAATCAGGGATAAGACAAAGCTGCCAACTCTTTCTATTTATTCAATATAGGCTAGCTAAAGCAATTAGACAACAAAAGAAGGTTAAAAAATAAAATTTGGAAAGGAAGAAGTCAAAGTTTCACTATTTGCAGATGATATGATAGCATACATAAGTGACCCAAAAAATTTCACCAGAGAATTTCTACAGCTGATAAACAACTTCAGCAAAGTGACTGGATATAAAATTAATTCAAACAAATTAATAGCCTTCCTCTACACAAAGGATAAATGGACTGAGAAAGAAATTAGGGAAGCAACATCCTTTACAACATTCACAAACTATATAAAATATCGTGTTATAACTCTAACCAAAGAAGTGAAATATCTGTATGACAAGAACTTCATGTTTCTGAAGAATGAAATCAAAGAGGATCTTAGAAGGTAGAAAGATCTCCCATGCTCATGAATTTGTAGGATTATTGTAGTAAAAATGGTCCTTTACCAAAACCAATCTATAGATTTAAGGCAATCCCTATCAAAATTCCAACTCAATTCTTCACAAAGCTAGAAAGAGCAATTCTCAATTTCATTTAGAAAAACAAAAAACCCAGGGTAGAGAAAAGAATTATGAAGAATAAAAGAAATTCTTGGGGAATCACTGTCCCTGACCTCAAGCCCCCTTACAGTGAAATAGTGACAAAAACCACATGGTATTGGTTCATAGACAGACAGGTTGATCAGTGGAATAGAATTGAAGACCCAGAAATAAACCCATACACCTATGGCACCTATGGTCACTTGACCATTGACAAAGAAGCCAAAACTATCTAGTGGGGGGAAAAAAAGCATTTTCAACAAATGGTACTGATTCAACTGGTGCTTATCATGTACAAGAATGCAAATTGAACCATTTTTTATCTCCTTGTACAAAGCTTAAGTCAAAGTGGATCAGGGACCTCAACATAAAACCAGATACACTGAATCTAATAGAAAATCTTATGGGAAACAGCCTCGAACATATTGGCACATGTGAAATTTTCCTCTATAGAACAACAGTGGCTCAGGGTATAAGACCAACAATTAATAAATGGTACTTCATGAAATCGAAAAGCTTCTATAAGGCAAAGGACCCTGTTAATTGGACAAAAGGGCAAACTACACACTGGAAAAAGATTTTTACCAACCCTCCATCTGATATAGAGATAAAACAAAAACAACACAATGTACTTAAGTTAGATTCAGAAAATCAAATAACCCAATTAAAAAATGAGATAGAGCTAAACAAAGAATTCTGAACTGAGGAATATAGAATGGTTGAGATGCACCTAAAGAAAATCTCAGTGTCCTTTGTCATCAGGGAAATGCAAATCAAAACAACCTTGAAATCCTATCTCACACTACTCAGAAAGCCTAAGCTAAAAATTTCAAGTGATAGTTCCTTCTAGGAAGGATGTGGAGAAAGGATTATTTCTCCATTTCTGGTTTTACAATCATTTTGGAAATCACAGTGGAGTTTCCTCAGAAAAGTGAAAATAGTTCTACCTAAAAACCAAGCTATATTACTACTATGATTATTCTGAAAAGATGCTTCAAGATTTTACAAGGACTCATGCTCCACTATGTTCATAGCAGCCTTTTTTTGTAATGGCCAGAAGCCAGAAACAGTCCAGATATCCCTCAAAAAAAGAATGGCTACAGAAAATGTGGTACCTTCATACAATGGGTTACTATTCAGCTATTAAAATGATTACTTCACAAACTTTTTATGCAAATGGATGAACTAGAAAATATCATTCTGAGTGAGGTAACTGAGACCCAAAAGAATATACTTGGTACTTAGTGATAAGTGAATATTAGCCAAAAAGCTCACAATTCCCATGATACAATTAAGAGACCATAGAATTTCCTGAACAGAACTCCAATAGCTTATGCTCTAAGATCAAGAATAGACAAATGGGACCTCATTAAATTACAAAGTTTTTGCAAGGCAAAAGACACTGTCAAAAAGACAAAGCGGCAACCAACTAACTGGGAAATGATCTTTACCAACCTTACATCCGACAGAGGGCTAATATTCAATATATACAAAGAACTCAAGAAGTTAAACTCCAGAGAGGCAAGTAACCCTATTAAAAAATGTGGTACAGAGCTAAACAAAGAGTTCTCACCTGAAGAATATCTAATGGCTGAGAAGCACCTAAAGAGATGTTCATCATTCTTAGTCATTAGGGAAATGCAAATCAAAACAACCCTGAGATTCCATCTCACACCAGTCAGAATGGCTAAGATCAAAAACACAGGAGACAGCAGTTGTTGGCGGGGATGTGGATAAAGAGGAACACTCCTCCACTGCTGGTGGAATTGCAGGCTGGTACAACCACTCTGGAAAGCAGTCTGGCGGTTCCTCAGAAAACTGGGCATGACACTCCCGGAGGATCCGGCTATACCACTCCTGGGCATATACCCAGAGGCTTTACCTGCATGCAATAAGGACACATGCTCCACTATGTTCATAGCAGCCTTATTTATAATAGCCAGAAGCTGGAAAGAACCCAGATGTCCCTCAACGGAGGAATGGATTCAGAAGATGTGGTATATCTACACAATGGAATACTACTCTGCGATTAAAACAATGAATTCACGAAATTCCTAGGCAAATGGTCAGATCTTGAAAATATCATCCTTAGTGAGGTAACCCAATCACAAAAGAACACACATGGTATGCAGTCACTGATAAGGGGATATTGACCCAGAATCTCGGAATACCCTAGACACAATCCGCATATCAATAGATTTCTAAGAAGATGGAAGGAGAGACCCCTGGTCCTGGAAAGACTGGATGTAGGGGAACGCCAGGACAGAGAAATGAGAGGGGGTTGAATGGAGAAAAGAGGGAGGGAAGGGGGCTTATGGGACTTTCGGGGAGGGAGGAAACGGGAAAGGGGAAATGATTTGGAATGTAAGTTAAAAAAAATAAAATAAATAATAAAAAAGAGTGGTAACATTACTAGAAATATGAACTCATAATAATTATTTCTTTGGGGAAAAAATTCAACTCTAATAGTCATTAAGCTTTATCGAGGGTAGAGTATTATGTAGTTCAGGCTGACCTTGAATTCACTATTTAATAAAACTTCTAATACTTCTGCCACCACCTTACAAATGCTAAGACTACCAGTGTTTGCCACTATGCCCAGTGTGAAGGCTACTTTTGGTTGTCAACTTGAGTATTTCTAGAATGAATTATAATCCAGAAATGGAGGGAATACCTGTGAACTATTTTCTGCTTGGTTTGAAGTGGGTAAATCCACATTTAGTCAGGAACTTAGAAGTAGGAAGGCACAACTCTGATCCAGATCTTGAGGCAAGAAGACAACACAAATTTGATCCAAATCTTGAGGCAGGAAGATACAGGCTTTTGATCTGAATCTTTAGGTGAAATGACCTTTAATCTGGGTCATACCTTCCATCAGAAGCCTATATAATGAAATTGGAGAAAGAAGGTTTTGCTCTTTACCCGCTTGTCCTCACCTTGCTGGCAAGTCCATCCCTTCACTGGCATTGGAGCCTACTTCTTCAGAATTTCAGAGTATACAGAAGACCAACTGAGATATTCATCCTTGTGGACTGAATAACTACTAGATTCTTGGCCTTTCCATTCACAGCTAGCCATTGTTCGATCAGCTGGACTGAAGACTGTAATTCTAATAAATTTCCTTTGAGAGAGAGAGAGAGAGAGAGAGAGAGAGAGAGAGAGAGAGAGAGAGAGAGAGAGAGAGAGAGAGAGAGAAAGAGAGAGAGAGAGGAGATTCCACGGGTTTTTTTTTCTTTGACTCTAGAGAACCCTGAGTAATATAACTAGCTTCACTAAAAATCTCTACTAAAGGCTTTTTTCTACATTGAAAAGTATATAGGGACAGCTGGGCATGGTGGCACATGCCTGTAATCCTGGAGAGACAGTGGCAGGATTATGAATTCAAGGCAGCCCTGGGTATCTAGCAAGTTCAAGACCAGTCCAAGCTACATGGTGAGAACTTGTTATTCATATGTAATTTGTATGTATGTATAAACATATTTCCTTTTACATGAGTAATCATTTGTTCTGGACTGTTAGTCATTTTCTGTCAGAATGGATGGTTTGTTTTGTTTTCAGTTCATGGTCACTTGGAACCAATGTTTCTCAGCCCATGCATGGCAATGCAGAGAATATGGTAAAAGCTGACTCACCCCACAGCAGATGGGAAACAGTGGTAGAGGCCAGGACAAGATGTTGTGGGGTATCCACCAGAGAATACTTAGACATAGGTTTAAGCGACAGAAACACTTTATTAACTGGTTGTCGACTTTACTGAGTGTTTAGGATACCAGTATACCAGTTTAGCCCCAAGCCTTTCTCAAGGTGAGCTTTTTTTTTTTTTGGCTTTGGGTTTTTTGGTTTTTGTTAGAGACAGGGTTTCTCCACGTAGTCCTGGCTGTCCTGGAACTCACTCTGTAGACCAGACTGGTCTCGAACTCAGAAATCCACCTGCCTCTGCCTCTGAAGGCCTGGGATTAAAGGTATGTGCCACCACTGCCCGACAGTCAAGGTGACCTTTTAAAGGGGGGAAGGAGCAACAACAAACAAACAAACAAACAAACAAAAACATATCCTGGGTTAACATACTTCAATTAAAAAGAATATTTAGCCAGAAGTGGAACTATAGAAACCAGAAAACAAGGTTAGTATATTTAGAGACTTCTCCAGAACTGTGGGATTTGATGGATTAGGTCTTTGTTTTCATTCTGGCAGGCAGTGCTGTCTACTGCTGAGTTTTATGACCTGAATGGTACTTCCATTACAAGTCAGTTGTGTTAAGGTATGGGGATCTGTTACAATGTTTCCTTCAAAGGCATGTCTTAACAGCCTCCTTTTGCCAACTAGGCCTGACCCCCTAGTTACCACCATCTCTCAATAATGGTATCTATGGATGAATCTATCAGAGGATAACCTACTGATGAGCTTGTAATTCTCATCCATTGGCAAAGGAGGTTTTAAGACATAAGCCCTCAAGGGGCACTTTAAGTTTAAACTATAATTCTCCACTCCTGAACCCTCCAAAACCATGGCATTCTCACAAGGAAAAGCACAGTATACCTCGAGTTCCCAAAATCTCAACAATTCCAGAATATATCCAAAGTCAAAATTCAAACTCTCTTTTGAGATTCAAGGCAAACTTTAGCTGGGAGACAGTAAAATTGAAAATTAATTTAAATACTTCTAGTCAACAACAGATCAAACATATTCCCAAAAGAAGCAATAGAGGGGAAAAAACAAAGATTTAATGATATCAAAACAAGAATGAGGTTCAGCAAGGCCAATTGGAAAGCTTGAGTTATATGTCTGAAATCTCCAGCACATGGTAGCATGATATGAGTCCCATCCCACAGCCTTCCTCCTGAACTGGATCAGCTTGATGTTTGTGAATCTTCTCAGAACATTCCACATTTCTGGAATCTTTATGCTGCTCAGTTCTCCACTGCAGCCTAGGTTTCCCTTTTAAATGGCTCACACATTAACTTTTCAGGGATTTTCTTCCAGAGTCCAGCCCCATCTACTGTACCAATTTTTTATGTTGGTCCCTTCATATCCATGACAAAACAGCCAAGCAAACAACTTAATGGAATAAAGACTTATTTACTTAAAAAAAAATAATAGAACATGAAATGTGGATTTCCTTTTCTGTCTGCCTGTCCTGATCTTTATCCTTGTCACAGCAGAGATTAGGTTCTCCCTTCATGCTCCTTCGTGCTGTAATGGAACACTTCTTTTTTTTTTTTTTTTTTTTTTTTTTTTTTTTGCTTCTAGGTGTTTCTGGTTTTTTTTTTAATTTATTTTCTAAGTTTTTTTTATTTACATTCCAAATGATTTCCCCTTTCCCGTTTCCTCCCTCCCTGAAAGTCATAGATTTCCAAGAAGATGGAAGGAGAGACCCCCTGGCCCTGGAAAGACTGGATGTAGGGGAATTCCAGGACAGAGAAGGGAAAGAGGGTTGAATGGGGAAGAGAGGGAGGGAAGGGGGCTTATGGGACTAATGGAACACTTCTATCTACATAATATATGCTTCATAAATATTGTTGGGTGAATATAAATCTTAAAACAATTAAGGTACTAAATGTTTGAAGATAAAGAAGAAAGAAGTGGGCAGGATGAACACATATAAGCATTTTAGGATTTAGAATTTCCTGGGATTGCTTGCTTTTACATTTTGTGTTTTGAGGCAGTTTCTGCTTATTAGAGAGATATTTTAATACAGTGATCACAATTCACTGAACTGAACTTTCTATTTAACTTTGTTATTTTTGTTGTTTTTGCTTATAGATATATGTATACATTTTATATATATATATATATATATATGTGTGTGTGTGTGTGTGTGTGTATAGAATACATGTCTGTGGTATGCACATATGAACATGTGTGCTGGCATGTTCAAGCATGACATGCCCTTCCATATGGATCTCCACCTTCCTTGAGGGAGGGCCTTTCACTGTATCCAAACATCACGGTTTTGGTGACTGTGGCCAGCTAGCTTCTTCTTGGGATTCAACTGCAACCCTACCATGCTTTTATATAGATCCCATAGACCTGAGCTGTGCCCCTTTTCCTTGTGTGTCTACAACATGAACCTTTGAACAACTTAAGGAGATTCTCTTACTGTTCTTTAGTGAAATAAACCAAGTTTCTTCAAGTTTATGACATATGTATGTTTCAGTCTTAAAATATTATATACTCTACAAAACAACTCTATAGACCTGTATGTAAAACCTCTATAGTTTATTGAAATGTATATCACAGATGTAATTTTGCTATTATGTTCAGGATTTTGAATTCCTAAACCAATGTACATTTATTTTTTTAAATTTTTTTGCTTATTAAATCCCAGAAACATGTTAATGTTATTTTAAACTGTTTCCCTTAAAAAGGTAAATAGGGAACCTGAGGTTTCTGACATGAGTTAATGTTCTATTATCCTAAAACATATGTATAATACATGCAATAGCATTAGCTACAGGATCAATGTAATATTTAAATAAACCATATAAATCATTTTTTTCATTTTTAACTAATGATATTTGCAGTCAGTCATTATCTAGGTATAAAAATTCATCAACTCTAGTCAACAACTAAAATTTTTGCTCTTTCATTTTATCATAATTTTTTGGGTTTGAAGTTTGGGAAAGTCTTCTGAGCAGTTCTGTTAATGCAGTGGATGTGGTAACATTTTCCTTCACTTTGAGATCTTATGTTTTAGTTAATGAAGCAAATGATTTGTAAAAAACAAATAACAGAAATGTCTTAAAGAAATGAATAGTTTTCAGATAAGTTCATTGAAGAAGTAAATAATTAATTATAGGAATCAGCTGGTCTTTCCATAGGGAATTTTAAGCTGAGATCCAAAGGAAGAGACTATCCCTAAGCTGGCCAGTAGGAAGAGCACTCTGGAAAAAACAGAAAACCAGGACAAGTTGTTTATAATGAGACTGAAGAGAAGTTGGCATCAGTGTTGAGTGCTAAGGAAAGGCAGCATGGGAAGGGGTGAGGCCCTGATGAATTTTTATTATTTTTTATTCCTAAGGTCAATAAAGATCAGAGTTTTCAAAGACACCTTCTCAATATACAACTGAAATCCAAACCCAACATGGACTTTGATGGCTTTAAAAGCTGAGGATCAAAATCTTTGCACATTGCTCGCCTTATAGATTAACAATTGAAAATGGTATCTCATGTATTATATCAATAATTTAGCATAAAATATATACATTTAAATTTCTTCATCCTGCTTCATTTCAAAGAAGAAAATATTCTTAATAGTATGAACACCTTGGTCTATGAAAGAACTTCCTATAGAATATTTTTCTTGGTTCAATTATGTAATTAAAAGAATAATTGAAGAAAAATAATGAGATGCTTAACCTAACAATTTTTATTCTTCTTTATAACTTTTGCAATAGCAGAGGTAGTCAAAGAAACTTTCAACTATACTGTTAAGAACTGGTGGCTATTCATACAGACATTGTAAAAGTTTAAGAACCTTTTCTTGGGGATGTTTTATAGATTTGCCTAATTTTACTCTTTCTAATAATCTCAATCCCTGAAGTAATTAATTATTTCCTTATAAATTATATGATTATTGTTTAGAACATGAAAAGTGCAATAATATTCATGGTATTATTGGGAGATGGTTTTTTGCACTGTGTATTCACATGCTGATTACTGTGCCCAATATCTGGTTGCAGTCTGGATGTTGGCATTTTCAAGCATGTCCTGTCTAAATGGTGTGTAAAAATTGATTTCCATCATCTCTGATTGGTTACTAAAGAACTGATCAGCCAATAGCTGGGCAGGAGAGGAGGAAGGAAGATATCTGATCTCAGTGAGGGGAGTCTCAGGTGGAAAGGCCAATGCAATTCAGCATGAGCAATACACTATGAAAATTTGCCATGAATAGGTAGCCATGAGAGAGTTGTGGAGGACATCAATGGAACAGGAACAGCCAGGTAACGATGAAGATGGCAAGTAACAGGACACTTGGCTGGGTAGTAGGCAGCCTAATCAGGTTAGATTAAGGTTAGAATGAATGAGTATCTGCCCAGCTGTTTGATTTTATCACAAAATGCCTGAAGCCTTTCAATGAAAATATCAGGCCTCCATGTTATTGTTTCAGAGCAAAGGCAGGAGTATAAAAGCCCTATACATTGTATGAACTGATAATAAAACTAAGAATACACATTTACTTTAAGTGGAAATAACATGTCTTTGTAACAATAACCTGGAAAGATTAAACTTAATAGCACCACTATGTAAACTTGCTTCATATTTCACTGAGATCTCAGCTCTAACATTTGAACCTCAGCAGGTCACTCAGATATCTCTTTTAATATTTTAAGTCATATTTCAACACATATCTTTTGCGTGTAGTGTAAAAAGCTAAAATCTTAACATTTAATCAAACTGTGACATATATAATATGGCTCTCTGGGATCTTTCTAAACATCTCTATTACAACTTATTTCTCAATGTGTTTCTCAATACATATGGTACCTTGAATGTCTTCTTACTGGTAAAGCATGTTCTTGCTATAGGACTTTCATATTAGACCATTCTCCCAACTGTTTTTGTAGTTAACTTACTGTGTTTTAACTGATAGGAAGAATCAAAGTGTCATAGAGATTGTCTTATACCAGAGTATGAGGAACTGTTTTCCTTGTTTCTATATACTACTTGGAGAACTCCTTTTGACATTTTGTAAGAGTTTTTCAGGGAGAGGAACTTCTGGTGGTGTCTTCTGGAGCATTATTACTGAGTTCTAGTACATGGACTTTGTGGTGGTTTGAATATGCTTATCCCAGGGAGTGGAAATATTTATATGTGTGGCTTTGTTGGAGGAAGTTTGTCACTGCAAGGCTAATAAGACCCTCCTCCTAAACACATGGGAGCTAGTCTCCTTCTAGTAGCCTTCAGATGAAGATGTAGAACTCTCAGCTCCTTCTATGCCATTCCTGCCTGGATGCTACCATGCTTCTTCCTTGATAATAATAGAGTGAGTCTCTGATCCTTTAAGCCAGCCCCAACTGAATGTTGTTCTTATAAGAGTTGCCTTGGCCATGGTGCCTGTTCACAGCAGGAAAACCCTTACTAAGAAAGACCTCGTCAAAAATTTTCACACTGATGTGTATCTGGAATTCTTTTCTTCCACGACTTTCAGTGGGAACAAAATGGGATGAGGTCCATGTAGCAGAACTATTTTAATGTCAGAATCTCCTCATTGGAGTCCACTGATGGTACACAAACACGTTGGGAACTGCCCACAAAAATTGTATCTGTTCCTATAGAAGGCATCATATTTAAGGAATGTAGCTTGGCATGATGGCTTTCATTTTGTTTATTTAATTAGATATTTTATAAAATAGTACTAGACTAGTAATTAAAATGGCATCAACATGGTGATATTCTGTGATTTAAAGATATGTCTAAATTTCTGGGATACAAAAGTTCCCTGCTGACTTTTGGCATTGGCCATATATGTTGGACCTAGTGAAATTCTACCTTTTAGTACTTTGACTGCAGTGCCAGATATTACAATACTATACCTGCTCTGCATAGTGGTGTGATTCCTTTATCATATATTCTTCCATGTGAAACCTATTAAGTTCATTTCAATCTGGTAGTAGTTTTTAGTAAGTATTAGGTGGTTCTGAGGAGTGTCTGAAATTATCACCTATGAATTCTTTCAAGACTACAGTTCTGCACTTCTGACTTACACAGTTCCCACCAACTGAATGGATATGTTTTCTTGTTCCCATTGGATGTAATGATGTGATCATCTTCATTGATAGTAAGATGCTGTGACAAGGTATTAAACTGCATGACTAAGATGACTATTTTCTCCTTCTATCTTCTATGTAAGTTTCAGGTTAGGGGAAGGCTGGGGTTTGAACTCTGTCAGAGTATGACTCCATGTATGAGAGCGATGATTATATTCTATATTCATAGGAAGACATGGTCTAAATATAGGTAGTCTATACTATACTATGAAATTCCAATGATTGACTGAGAGCCTCCACCTTTGTATTTGTCAGGTAATCATAGATTCTTTCAGGAGACAGTTATATCAGGCTCCAATCAGCAAGTACTTGTTGGTATCCATAAGAGTGTCTGAGTTTGGTGACTGTATATGGGATGGATCCCCAGGTGGAACAGTCTCTATATGGCCTTTACTTCTGTCTCTGCTCCGTACTTTGTCTCTATCAGCACAAGATCCCAAATGTAGGAGCTAGAGAAAGGACTGAAGTAGCTGAAGGAGCTTGTAGCCCCATAGGAGGAACAACACTATGAGCTAACCAGTACCCCAGAGCTCCCCGCTACTAAACCACCAACCAAAGAGTACACATGGAGGGACCCATGGCTCTAGCTGCCTGTGTAGCAGATAATGGCCTGTTAATCATCAAAGGGAGGAGAGGTTCTTGGTCCTGAGAAGGCTTGAGGCCCCAGTATAGGGGAATACGAGGATAGGGAAGCTGGAGTGGTTGGGTTTGTGAGCAGGGAATGGGGGTGGGGTTGGGACATGCTGTTTCCAGAGGGAAATCAGGAAAAGGTGATAACAATTGAAATGTAAATAAAGAAAAAATTCTAATAAAATAAAAAATAAAAACACAATAAAATAAATAACTAAAACCAAAAAAAGGAAGTTCCAAGTGATAAAATTGACAAGACTAAAGAAATATTGTTCATACTTGTTTGCATACTTCTTGCATTTTGTAAAATAAATACTTTAATGTAAAAGAATTAAATTGTCTTGTGGAGAGTTATTGGAAGCTGGTGAAGATGGGAAGCCTCATCTGTAAAACAGCATCAATACTGATGATGTAAATTGAAATAAATGTATGCATCAGGTGTTCCATTGCAACAGGGAAAATTGTGTGGGGGAAAGAAGGAAGGGTTGCTAGGCCTGAGGAAGGCATGTCTCGCATTTGCTGAAGGGATAGTTCATAAGTACTTATGTCCTGATTTATATTCACCTGTTTTGGTAATTTTTTTACTTCTCTCCTTTGCCTCTATAATGACAAAATACTTTCACATGGGAACTGAAAAGGAAGTCCTAAAATTTATATAGATACCTGTACATAAATAAATCTCATAAAAATACTTGAGCATAACAATGGAGGACTAGATCTATTAAATATCAAAGCACAATTTAAAACTCTTAAGTGTAAATTTTTATCATTGGCTAAGTAATAAGAAGTTTGTAGAGCAAAATAGATTACACACATACATATTCAAAAATAGATATAGATGTTAACAATATGCTCTGTTCATTCAATGTTACTTGTGTAATATTTTCACTGCAATTTAGTATTGAATAACTAATTTGAGTTTACTTGCTAGGGAAGACTACTTTTTTCCAATCAGAGTACTCCTTAGTTGCCTATATTTTCTTGTGTAGAGTTTCAAAGTTTTCAACATAGCTTCAAATTGCATTAGTAGTATGATCATGCCAAGTATTCTTTTGTGTCAGGACATAAATGCCAACTTTTAACCAAGAGAGTAAAAACAAAACAAAATACTTCAGTTTAAGTCTGTAGATTATTGAAGTGAAGATGCTGCTGAGATTTAATGTTTTTATATGCATCAGTTCAATTCTTATTTTCTTTGAGGTGTGAGAATTAGTAAAATATGATATTTAAAGTTGAATAAATCAGATATATTTTCTTGGAGGTCTTCCCTAAAATATTTCAATGAGCTAACTTTCCATTCTCTCCTGCATCAGGCTCAGTACTACATTCCAACAACATGACACCAATTAGTCTTATATTCTGAATTCTATAAGAAAAGAGAAAAATATGCTTGCTAAATTATTGCATTTAGGTTTAAAGTCAAAGAATTTCAAAATCGGTGTCTAGGAAGGAAAACATTACCTTCTGGACAATCAATAGATATTTATGTTGTAAATATGTGTTTGATTCTTTGGTTAGCATTCTATTGTCTGAGACAATCCGATTTGTGTTCTTTGTGGTGGTGGCAGGTGTAATATTCTCTCAGAACTAAGCTCTTACATTTGGAAGCATCTTCAATTTGAAATCAGAGATTCAAAGAAAAGAAAAAAAATGTTCTCTGATCCTATGGGAACACAGAAATAGAAATTTCTAAATAAGGGAGGAGGTGACACCACTCAAGTTTATGTCATGGAAAATCAGAGTGGTAGAAAATTTCCAACACCTGAGGTAGGTGGGACTACTTGTTCTCAAATCCCGTGGAAAAATCTTTAAATTCCAGTTGAATATCTAGAAGGAAGTTTTGTTTCTTTTGTTTCTCCTTGATACCATGTTACAGATAGCATAGGAGGGGCAGTGGTTTGCTGAAGATGCCCCTCCTTTTTTCCCGAAATGAGAAGAAAGAAATTAGAAGGAGCTTTAGAGACTGAGCAGAAACTGAATAAACCTATGCATATAAAACAGGAGAGTGTCATCACTGGAATTGATTGATACAAGTGAGGCTTATAATTCTTTTATTCAGTTTTCAAAAGGGATTTATAATTAGGCTATAGTGCTTAATATGTGGGTTCTATACTCAGTGACATGAGTAGCAAGCAAAATGACTCATGAATCTTATAAGACAGGGTTTTATGCATAATAGGCATCCAGTAAAAATTCAGCCATTTAAAAAAAGTAACTAATCAGAATTTTGAAGTGCAGTGCAAACAAGCCATTCTTAGAGGTTTAATGACATTAATGCTATATTTAAATTTTATCTGTGAATTAAATCCAAATCAGTTAAAATGCAACAAGCACATGTTTTATTTTACCTCACTAACATAACAGAATTTTTTTAAAATATTCTCAAATTCTTCCTCATTTTTAAGGTTAAATAGTTACATTTCAGCAAATTTCTATAAAGTCTGTAGTTTCCTGATATACAGTCATGGAATGCTCTCCTCTTTATACTTAATAACACAACATGGAATTTACCGTATCCAACATCAAATCCACAAGAACAGACATTAAGGTAAGAAGAACGACACCTGTCCCAGAATGGAGTCTTCCAAGTTAAATGTGTCCACTTACTCTCCCTAAGTACCTTTAATATTTTTCCTGCCTTTGAATCCTCAAGAAGTTTGAACATCTGAATTCTGCACTATGTTAGTTCTAATCATTGTTTCGTGTCTCTCTTAAAAGAGATGAACTAGCAAGACAACACAAGAGACAGCAGGCATACTCTGGAATGAACAGCAGTGGAAACACAGAAATGTTATTACAGCCATCCTTTCCAGAGACAGTAAGAGTATGAAAATTATACCATTTGGGGTAATCATCAGAGCATCCATGAAAGTCAAGAGAAGGAACTGAAGTTGGAAGAGGACATGTTTCCCAGATAGTTATATAAGGTGTGTTCTTACCTGGATGGGTGAGTAATAAATATTTAATATATGTGATCATCTTTCTATGTTTATTTTTGGCAGATTTCTTTTTTACTAGTATCTGTAGTATACAATTTCTCATTCTATTGTTTCCCTAACTCATTTCATATTTATAAGACATTAGGGCTCAGTTTATTAATATTAATTTTGTAAATATATTTTATGTTTCCAGAAGTATTTGCTCATTAGTTTTATAAAATAACTAAATGAATGAACAACTTTCATGGCAATTTAAGTTATAATTTAAGATAGCATAATTTTTAGAGAACAAATTTTATTTTATGGCAATTTTATTTTTATATTGAAGCTGCATAAAAATCATGCTGATATCAATATCTTCTATTATTATCGATATATGCTTTGTGCAAAATGTGGTTACAATAACTGTCAGTCTTTTACAGGTCTCTGAGCTACATCTGTGTTACTGTTTCTATTTTATATCCGAGGACATAGAATACCATAGTTTTTTCATTGACAATAACTGTCATGCAAGCAATTTGACACTGCTAGGTATTTGATAGTAGAAACAAACAAATTTTTAAATTAACTTTTATTTTGAATACAGTTATATTGATTAAACATGCTAAGGAAGTAGGTGGCAGAATTATTCAATTAGTTTAAGTTCCTTTTTCCTTTCACTGTCACAGTCAATTCGATTTTCTTGATACAATAAAGCTATCCGAAAGAGGTGGTCTGAGGATGGTGTCTTTCATTTATCTCTGAGTGTAAGTATCGTTAGTTAATATATGCTGGTAAAGAAATTCAAGCCCCCTCCTCCCATCAAGGAAACTTCTTTTTTTTTTCAAAAGACTGATACCAGAACAGAAAACCACAACCAATCAAAATGTTGAGTTGTGGAGACACGTCTATATAAATACATCCTTAAAACACCCACACACCTAAGACTCGGTGAATATTTTTAAAGAGTGGGTGGAAAGATTAGAAGAAGAAGCAAATCAGAGTTTGTTGTGCAATTGTGACTCTGAATTATTTCTGAACAAACACCCATAGGTCTCACCAACATTACTACCTAACCTTGAGCTGAACAACAATGACACCAGTAGAAATGCCAAAGTTGACAGAGAGACGTCCATAAGGTCTCAATCCTATATAAAGAACTATAGACAACTAAAGAATGCTAAAGAGGAAATGATTTGGAATGTAAATAAAAAAAACTTAGAAAAAAAAAAGAATGCTAACAGTAGAGGAAATAGTCTTCCCTAGGGGAGAACACACAAACTGTTAATCAAATACCAAATGGCCAACCAGAAATGTGATGCTGCTAACATCACACAGACTAAGAACTTATATTTAGAAATATAATTCACATACATACTTGATTATAACAACAATTAATCATAATCGAGGCCATGAATTTTAAAGGGAGTAATTAATAGTGTATTGTAGGGTTTGAAAGAAGAAGAGAGGAATGAGAGATATTGTAATAGCAAAAAAGACATGTCACAAATTAAAAATACTTTTCTAATGTTGTAAAAAGTTTTCTTTTTTTTTTACATTTTTTAAACACATGAAAAGACTGGTAAATATTTTACCAGTAGAATGTCATCCTTCTGATTGTAGGGTGTGTGTTTGCCCCTCAATCCTGTCTTCTTCTGTTATTCTTACTGCACTAACGATATAACTTTTCCCATTTCCTTAAGAAACAATTAGGATTACGATAGCCACAAACCATATTAAGTATCTTGGCGTGACGCTAACCAAACAAGTGAAAGATCTGTATGACAAGAACTTCAAGTCTCTGAAGAAAGAAATTGAAGAAGACCTCGGAAGATGGAAAAATCTGCCATGCTCATGGATTGGCAGGATTAATATAGTAAAAATGAGCATCTTACCAAAAGTAATACACAGATTCAATGCAATCCCCATCAAAATCCCAACTCAATTCTTCATAGAGTTAGAAAGAGCAATTCAAAAATTCATCTGGAATAACAGAAAACCCAGAATAGCTAAAACTATTCTCAAGAGTAAAAGAACCTCTGGGGGAATCAGTATCCCGGACCTCAAGCTGTACTACAGAGCAATAGTGTTAAAAACTGCATGGTATTGGTACAGTAACAGACATGTAGATCAATGGAACAGAATTGAAGACCCAGAAATGAATCCACACTCCTATGGTCACTTGATCTTTGACAAAGGAGCTAAAACCATCCAGTGGAAAAAAGATAGCCTTTTCAACAAATGGTGCTGGCTCAGCTGGAGGTCAACATGCAGAAGAATGCAAATTGACCCATCCTTATCTCCTTGCACTAAGCTCAATTCTAAGTGGATCAAAGATCTCCACATAAAACCAGACACACTGAAACTAATAGAAGGGAAACTAGGGAAGAACCTTGAACATATGGGCACAGGGGAGAATTTCCTGAACAGAACTCCAATAGCTTATGCTCTAAGATCAAGAATAGACAAATGGGACCTCATTAAATTACAAAGTTTTTGCAAGGCAAAAGACACCGTCAAAAAGACAAAGCGGCAACCAACTAACTGGGAAATGATCTTTACCAACCTTACATCCGACAGAGGGCTAATATCCAAGATATACAAAGAACTCAAGAAGTTAAACTCCAGAGAGGCAAGTAACCCTATTAAAAAATGGGGTACAGAGCTACACAAAGAGTTCTCACCTGAAGAATATCTAATGGCTGAGAAGCACCTAAAGAGATGTTCATCATCCTTAGTCATTAGGGAAATGCAAATCAAAACAACCCTGAGATTCCATCTCACACCAGTCAGGATGGCTAAGATCAAAAACACAGGAGACAGCAGTTGTTGGCGAGGATGTGGAGAAAGAGGAACACTCCTCCACTGCTGGTGGAATTGCAGGCTGGTACAACCACTCTGGAAAGCAGTCTGGCGGCTCCTCAGAAAACTGGGCATGACACTTCCGGAGGATCCGGCTATACCACTCCTGGGCATATACCCAGAGACTTTACCTGCATGCAATAAGGACACATGCTCCACTATATTCATAGCAGCCTTATTTATAATAGCCAGAAGCTGGAAAGAACCCAGATGTCCCTCAACGGAGGAATGGATTCAGAAGATGTGGTATA
This sequence comes from Tokudaia tokunoshimensis, assembly GCA_036184795.1. Lineage (NCBI taxonomy): Eukaryota > Metazoa > Chordata > Mammalia > Rodentia > Muridae > Tokudaia > Tokudaia tokunoshimensis. Next base: position 63,773,258 of record BTHU01000004.1, on the reverse strand, counting down.
TTTACACAATGGAATACTACTCTGCAATTAAAAACAATGAATTCACGAAATTCCTAGGCAAATGGTCAGAACTTGAAAATATCATCCTTAGTGAGGTAACCCAATCACAAAAGATCACACATGGTATGAAGTCACTGATAAGGGGATATTGACCCAGAATCTCAGAATACCCTAGACACAATCAGCATATCAATAGATTTCTAAAAAGATGGAAGGAGAGACCCCTGGTCCTGGAAAGACTGGATGTAGGGGAACGCCAGGACAGAGTAATGAGAGGGGGTTGAACGGAGAAAAGAGGGAGGGAAGGGGGCTTATGGGACTTTCGGGGAGGGAGGAAACGGGAAAGGGGAAGTGATTTGGAATGTAAATTAAAAAAATAAAATTAAATTAAATTAAAAAAAAAAAAAAAAAAAAGAAATAGATCCTAAATTGGCCATCTACCTGGAATATATGTAAAATGTCAAGAGTAAAGTAGTCCCTATTAAAAAATTGATTGGAAAAAAAAAAAAAAAAAAAAAAAAAGAAACAATTAGGCTTCACTCCTATCAAGTTCATCCATAGAAATGAAATATGTCTTTTAGAGGATTTAGTAATCTACTCCAAGCCATAGGACAAATAGCAATTCTTATATTATGTATGCCAGCAGGAATCAGGAGCTGATCTTCTCATATTTTACCCCATACTCTTTCCTGCTTTAGGTCTATCCAGACCCTGAGTTACTTATTGGCATACTTTTCTCTATGAAAACTATTTGCCTTGATTGTTTAATCTACCTGCTCCTTGATGATAATTTATAAGTAATTTTGTGATTCATAGTACAGACTCCCAGGAGAAGTAAATTGGAGATCTGAGGACAAAAACTAATGTAAAATTTACATACTTGATAGTTTTGTTCATAGTTATATGATTTCTGTTAATTATAAGTAGAATTCATAAACTTGGATTATTTTTAAATATTTTAAATAGAATTCTTTTGTTTATTTATTTTTTAGCAACCAGGTACAAGCATATACTTATATTCAGAAATACCTGTTTCTTGATTGATACATATCAGTAACACATATAAGAAGAATTTGATGATTCTTTTCATCTGTGTGCACAAGTGGAATTGAATGGAATAGTCATTCTGTGGGTAAGGCATTTTCCTAGATTATCTGAAAACTAAGCTTGAAAATGACACAATTACCCCAGGGAATGTTGTTAAACTTTTAAGTTTGGCATACCATCATAATCCTAAAAGATGTGGAGATAAAACTGGATGGTTTTTTTCTTCAGAATATTGTTTATCTTTTAAATATGTGTGTCATAGGAGTTAAACATGGTCAGACCAATCAGGATTTTATAAATCTTTAGAAAATTATTAATAAAGCCATCACGGAAATTCCATGTACATTGTCTCCAGTAATATCATAGCTGTTGGCAACTTGTGTATATAGTCTACTGGGTCATTAGCTTCTAATTCTTCGTCATTTACTGTGTTGATTTTATTAAAATGTCCCAATCAAACCTGAAGAACATACTGAGAATCCTCAACAGTTACCAGTAGAAAGAGGCTTAATATTCTTAAAAGAAAAGAAAAATTGCTGTCAAAATGTCAGAAGACTTTGTATCAATAATTTGAAGCAATTCAAATTGTCAAATCTAGAATTGCATATAAAATGCTGTCATACTTCTTCTACATATGTAGCTGTTTCCATTTCCATGTATAGAGAGCTCTAGATGTTAATTATTCTATAATTAATCTATTACTCAATCTGACTAATCTTCACCTTGAAACGTTTCTTTTTTTTCTGTATTCTCAACAAAATTAAGTACCAAATGTGATTTTGGTTCTGGCTATAAAAGTTCTTTGTGACCTCAAAACCATAAACTGAATTGGAGTAAATGTTTATCGTCATTGTCAAATCATAAGTTCGCTATTGGGCATTCATCTTTTCTTTGGAAACAATGCAAAACCAGAGTTTTATAACTGAATTTGTCTTCCTGGGAATTTCACAGAATCCAAATTTTCAAAAAGTAATATTTGTCATATGTTTACTCATCTACATTGCAACTATTGTAGGCAACATGATGATTGTGGTGACTGTTGTCTGTAGTCCTACACTGCTGGGATCTCCCATGTACTTCTTCCTGGCTTTCTTATCTTTACTGGATGCAAGTTTCTCCTCTGCCATGACACCCAAGATGATTGTAGATTCTCTCTACAAAAGAAAAACCATCTCCTTTGAAGGTTGTATGATACAACTTTTTGCTGAACACTTCTTTGGTGGGGCCGAGATGATTGTCCTGTCAGCCATGGCCTTTGACCGCTATGTTGCTATTTGCAAACCCTTACACTACTCTTCCATCATGACTCTGAGGCTCTGTGGTACTCTAGTTGGAGTAGCCTGGGCAGGAGGATTCTTACACGCTATCATCCAAATTATATTCACTTTGCAACTACCTTTCTGTGGACCCAATATCATTGATCACTTCATATGTGACTTGTACCCGTTACTGGAGCTTGCTTGCACAGACACTCACATCTTTGGCCTTTTGGTGGCTGCCAACAGTGGGTTTATCTGCATCATAATCTTCTCTTTGTTGCTTGTCTCTTATGCTTTTATCTTGCTGTCTCTGAGATCTCATAGTTCTGAAGGAAGATGGAAAGCTCTGTCTACTTGTGGGTCTCATATTGCTGTTGTGGTCTTGTTCTTTGTCCCATGTATATTTACATATGCAAGGCCTCCCACTTCCTTCTCCTTTGACAAAATGGTAGCAATATTTTACACCGTGCTCTCCCCCTTGCTTAATCCTATGATTTACACTTTTAGGAATAAGGACATGAAAAATGCCATTAGGAAAGTGTGGAAGAGATTGATAGTAGATTCAGATAAAAAATAAGAATGTTATATTTTTATCAATGTTAATATAAAAAGTAAAGAGTTCAAAATTATTTTATTAAAAACTACAGTGTATTCATTACGTATATGGAAATAATGAAATTCTGCAGAACTAGCATTATTTTGGAAATGAAAAGATATTGTTTTCCCTATTATATCCGGTATGTCTCCAGAGTAGAAACCTCAATGTTAATGTGGTTAAATTTATTTTATACTTACTTAGAACTTATTAATAAAAGAGAGTGAATCAAATTACCTGGTGGAATTTAGCTATTAACTCCATGCTTTTAAAAAATCTGCATGAGAGTTAGAATGTCTTATACATTTGGGTGACAATTTACTTATTTCACCTATTATAAGTAAAAAGAAATTCCAATTTATGGTAGTAATCTCAGTAACAGTCAGAGTTTAAGGAGAACAGTAGAAAATCTTCACAGAATTACTGTAGGTTTCCTGTCTTTTGGGACTCCTTTATTTCATTGGAATCCTATGCCATCTGCTATAGAGTTTGGATCATTTCTTGATATCTTAAGAGATAATATGTAGTTAGCCCATTCGTGTCATGCATGCTTGTTTCTTGAGTTGAGAAACATCTTATGTCAGTCAGTCCTGTAAGCAGAGATGGGAGAGAGCCCATAATTTTTTTGTGAATGATCATCTCTTGAAAACAATAATCCTAGAGATTCCATGAAACTAAAACTGCTAAGAAAAAATAACTCTTCTGGAACCTAAGTTACAATAAAATATAGGGACACTATAGATTTAAAAAACTGTTTTTGAAAGAGGATTATATTTCAATTTATATATTGATTTTAATTTTTTGAGTTTTGTATCCAAATTAAAAATTGTTCTATTTGAATTTAATAATAATGAAGCTATTCAAATTTGGATAAACCTGCTTGTTGTAGTTTTGAGGAACTGTCCTATTGATTTTCACTATGGTCAAGCACATACTCACTAACATTGAATAATTCTTTTGTCCTTCTGTCAGAAAAAAATTGGAGTTACATAGAAAGAAAGGCATGTGCAGAAAATGAAGAAGAAAGAATAGAGGGATTTCTGATCCACAAAATTACTAGAGTAGAGTCATGGACATTTCTGTAAAAAAGATTTTACTGGGTTGGGAATATTAAAACACTTAAAAGATGAGGGAAAAAATATTACAATTCTTTGTCCTAAAAACAAATTTTATACTATTAAATAGAAAAAAACTCATATTTAGTATTTCTTATACTGCTCATTTTCCTTTGATTTGTGCTGTTTATTTTCTTGATGATAGCCATTCTAATAGTTGCAAAATAGGATTCAGTACAGTTTTGATTTCAATGTCCTGATTTGCTAAATATATTTTCATTAAAATTTCAGCTCATTGTTGTACATAATTTTGTATATTTCATAGAATAGTCTACTCTTTCTATGTAGGGCTAGGATGTTGACAATGTCAAAGAATTTTATAATTCAGGAATAAAATAATTATGGTCTAAGAAGAAAAAGAAGACACTGTCAGACACTTGTATTTCTTTATGTTTTCTATGAAATTTCAAATAAACAGCGAAGTGCTTGGAAGATATGTCCACTGCTACAACAGTAAAATGTATGTTATTAGAGTAATTATCTACTTTTTTCTTCCTTTCTTTTTCCTTTTCTTATTTTTTTTTTATTTAAGGCTAACTTCATGAGATAGAACCAATATATTGCCTGATACTTTTAGTTTGTTCAAACCCAGAGCCCAGGTAGGTCATAGGCTGGCCCTAAAAGAAAACTAATACTATTTCATGGCATAATAAGGGCCATGAAAATTATCCCTAATCAATGATCAGTTCACTGATTATCACTATTCAGAAAACCTTCTTCTTGTTGTAGGTGGTAATTAATGGAAAGATTCAAAGCTGGACAATGTGTAGACAGTGGCAAGCTTTCAAAATTTCAATCTTAAATGGGCTGTCTTTATAACATCTCTGCCCTCGATTCTGAGGTTTATATGTGGAAAAGAAGACAGAGCTTAAGAACCAGAAGTAGTGGGTGAATATATGAAAACAATATTTTCCAGACACAAGAGGGCAGGTTCCCATAAGATCTCAGAAGACAGACAACATGCACAGGACCAGCCCAAGCACAAACCAGACACAATCTTATCACAGTGCATGAGAAGTAGGCATGTAGGTCCATTACTAAGAAGCTACTTTTAATTGATAGTTTTGGGGGAAATGAAAAACAGTTTTTCCCCCAAGTGGAGCAGCACTAAGCATATCAACCACATGTCAGAGAAGGCCCATGCAGTGAAATGGATAATTTAATACAAAATATAACTCCATATATTTTTATGCTTTTTTGGGTAACTTTTTTCTTATTAGTTGTTGGCTGATTTGTTTTGGTGGGTCTCTCTCTCTCTCTCTCTCTCTCTCTCTCTCTCTCTCTCTCTCTCTCTCTCTCTCTTTCTCTTTCTTGAGAGAGAAAGAGAAAGAGGAAAGAATAGAACATTGGGTGGATAAAGACCAAAGAGTATCTGAGAGGAGTTGGCCAAGAGAAAGAATATGATCAAAATATATTGCCTGAAGAAAAAATAATGAAAAGGGAAAACTAGAAAACTTAATACCAAATTAAGTTTTTATTTTTCATTGAACTTAGTGAGTGAAAAACCATCCAGAAGGAGGAGCTACAGATAAAAGTGCAGTCATAGGATCTCATCACTGGTGTTTTTGTGTTGATTGGCTTCAGGTTTTGTTGTTGCTTTTGTTGTTGGTTATTATTGATTTTTGATCAAAAATCAATAGTAAAAAGTGAAGTTTTACTTTTATGTGACAGCTCATCTACTTTGAGAGTTCTCCTAAAATTGGATTTAAAAAAAACAAAAACAGTTTTTAGAGGTAATAAATTGATTATAAAAGTTTTCCCACTTCTAGTCTGAAGCAGCTCTTTGGGGAAGAACTTGTGTTCCAGCACACACATGCTGCACCCGGTGCCCACCTGTCACCAACAGGTTCACACAGGTGAACTGCCACCATAATATATGGCCAAAGAGGAACCACCCTAAGTGGATGACAGAGGAAACAGGATCTACTGGCCAGTCAGAGGCCAGACTACAACTGTACCCTGGGGAAGATCATGTGTGCCAGGTCTAATCCCACCCCAGCTATCACATCCAGGCTCCCAGGTTCACATGCTCAGTGAAGAGACAGGCTGCAGTCAGAGACATCAAGGCCTATTAACACCGGAGATAACCAGATGGGGAGAGGCAAGCACAAGAACATAAGCAACAGAAACCAATGTTACTTGGCATAAACAGAACCTAGTTCTTCTACTGTAGCAAGCTCTGGATACCCTAACTTGCTTGAAAAGTAACAGTCTGACTGAAAGCCCTATTTCAATAAGATGCTAGAAGACCTTAAGGAGGACATACATAGCTTCTCTAGAGAAATACAGAATACAAGTAAACAAATAGAAGTCCTTAAAGAAGAAACACATAAATCCCTTAAAGAAATACAGGAAAATGCAACCAGAGAGATGAAGCAATTGAGCAAAACCACACAGGAACTAAAAGTAGAATTAGAAACAATAAAGAAAACATTAAGGGGGGCAATTCTGCAGATGGAAAACTTAGAAAAGAGAACAGGAGCTACAGATGGAAGCATCACCAACAGAAGAGATAAAAGAGGGAATCACGCACATAGAAGATACCATAAAAGATATTGACACAACAGTAGAAGAAAATACAAAGTGCAAAAAGCTCTTAACCCAATACACCCAGAAATATCACATGAAAAGAACAAAGCAAGAATAATAGGTATAGAAGAGAATGAAGTTTCCCATTTGAAAAGGCCAGAAAATATCCTACATAAAATCATAGAAGAAAGCTTACTTAAATTAAAGAAATAAATGCCCATAAATGTATAAGAAGTCTACATAATGCCAAGTAGATTAGACAGAAAAGAAATTCTTCCTGTAACATAATAATCAGAACACTAAATGCACAGAACAAAGAAAATATTAAAAGGAGTAAGGGAAGAAGATTAATTAACATATAATGGCATACCTTTCAGAAATTAAACCAGATTTCTTAACAGAGACTCTAAAAGCCCCAAGATCTTGGACAGATGTCATGCAAACCCAAGAGAACACAAATGCCTGCCTAGGCTACTAAAACTAGCTAAATTCTCAATCCACATAGATAGAGAACCTAAGATGTTCCATAACAAAACCAAATCTAAACAATTTCTTTCTACTAATAAATTCCTACAGGTGAAAATAGAAGGAAAAACATAATATAAGAAAGGAATGTACACCTAAGGAAAACCAATAAATAAATTATCTCAACAAACCCCAAAGAAGAGCATCACACAAGCATAGTACCACCTCTAACAGCAAAAATAAGAGGAACCAATAATCTTTGGTCTTTAATATCTCTCAACATCAATGGACTCAATTCCCCAATTAAAAAAAAGACATAGGCTTACAGACTGCATATGTAAACAGGACCCAGTCTTTTGCTGCATACTGGAAGGACACCTCAATGACAAAGACTGATACTACCTCAGTAAAAGGCTGATATTTTTTTTCAAAGCAAATGGTCCCAAAAAACAAACTAGAATAGCCATTCTAATATCCAATAAAGTAGACTTTCCAATAAAAGTTATCAAAAAAGATGGGGAAGGACACTTCATACCCAACAAAGGAAAAATCCAACAAGATGAACCTTCAATTCTGAACATCTATGCTCCAAAGTCAATTGCACTACATTTGTAAAAGAAACGTTACTAAAGCTCAAAACATACATTTGTTCTCACACAAGATTAGTGGGAGACTTCAACACCTTACTCTCACCAATGGGCAGATCATGGAAATAGAAAATACATAGAGATATATTGAAAGTAACAGAAGTTATGAAATAAATGAATATAACAGACATTTACAGAACATTTCACCCTAAAACAAAAGAAAGTACCTTCTTCTCAGCACCTCATGGTACCTTCTCCAAACTTGACCATATAATTAGATAGAAAACAAGCCTTTACACATATGAGAAGATTGAAATAATCCCCTATATTCTATCAGATCACCACTGACAGAGGCTGCTGGTCTTTAATAACAACAAAAACAAGACAGCCCACTTATTCACAGAAATTGAACCACTCTCTACTCAAAGATAACTTGGTCAGGGAAGAAATAAAAGACTTAAAAGAAATCAAAGACTTTGTATAATTTAAGGAATATTAAGGCATAGCAAATCTAAATTTATGGGACACAATGAAAGTTAAGAGGAAAACTGATATCACTGAATGTCTTCATAAGAAATTGAAGATATCTTATACTAGCAATTTAACAACACATTTGAAAACTCTAGAACAAAAAGAAACAAACACACCCAAGAAGAGTAGATGACAGGAAATAATCAAATTCAAGGCAGATACCAATCAGTTGGAAACAAAGTGAGTTATACAAAGAATCAACAAAACTAAGAGATATTTCCTTGAGAAAAACATTAGGATAGATAAATCCTTAGCCAAAGTAACTAGAGGGTATAGAAGCAGTATCCAAATTACCAAAATCAGGAATGAAAAGGGAGACATAACAACAGTAATTGAGGAAATTAAAAAATAAGATCCTCCTACAAAAGCCTAAACTCAACAAAACTTTAAAATCTATGTGAAATGGATGATTTTCTAGACAGAAATCAGGTACCAAAGTTAATTCAGGACCAGATAAACTATTTAAACAGTACCATAACCTCTAAGGAAAGAAAAGTAGTTATTAAAAGTATCCCAGCCAATGAAAAGCCCCAGGCCAGATGGTTTTAGTACAGAATTCTGTCAGACCTTTGAATCCCTAATATAAATACTTCCCAAACTATTACGCAAAATAGAAACAGAAGGAACACTAGCTAATTTATTCCATGAAATGAGAGTTATACTGATACCTAAATCACAAAAAGACCCAACAAAAAAGAAAACTTTAGGCCAGTTTCACTTATGAATATTGATGTAAAAATACTCAATAAAATTCTAGCAAACCAAATTCCAGAACTCATCAAAATATTTATCCACCACAATCAAGTAAGATTTATCACAGAGATGCAGGCATGGTTCAACAAAGGGAAATGCATCAATGTTATCCACTGTATAAACAATCTCAAAGAAAAAAATCCTCATGATAATCTCATTAGCTGCTGAAAAAGCATTTGACAAAATAGAACAGCGCTTCATGTTAAATGTCTTAGAAAGATCAGGAATTCAAGGCACATTCCTAAACATGATCAAAGCAATGTTCATTAAATCAATAGCCAACATCAAATTACATAGAGAGAAACTTGAAGGAATCATACTAATTAAATCAGGGATAAAACAAGGCTGCCAACTCTGTCTACATATTCAATATAGTCTAGCTAAAGAAATTAGACAACAAAAGAAGGTTAACAAAATAAAATTTGGAAAGGAAGAAGTCAAAGTTTCACTATTTGCAGATGATATGATAGCATATATAAATGACCCAAAAAAATTCCACCAGAGAATTCCTACAGCTGATAAACAACTTCAGCAAAGTGACAGGACATAAAATTAATTCAAACAAATCAATAGCCTTCCTCTACACAAAGGATAAATGGACTCAGAAAGAAATTAGGGAACAACATCCTTTACAACACCTTTACAAATAATATAAAATATCTTGTTGTAACTCTAACCAAGCAAGTGAAATATCCGTATGACAAGAACTTCAAGTTTCTGAAGAATGAAATCAAAGAAGATCTTAGAAGGTAGAAAGATCTCCCATGCTCATGAATTTGTAGGATTATTGTAGTAAAAAAAAAATGGTCATTTTTACCAAAACCAATCTATAGATTTAATGCAATCCCTATCAAAATTCCAACTCAATTCTTAACAGAGATAAAAAGAGCGATTCTCAATTTCATCTAGAATAACAAAAAACCCAGGGTAGAGTAAACAATTCTCAAGAATAAAAGAACATCCTAGGGAATCACTGTCCCTGACTTTAAGTCCTACAGAGAAATAATGATAAAAACCGCATGGTATTGGTTCAAAGACAGACAGGTTGATCAGTGGTATAGCATGGCTACAGAAAATGTGGTACATTCATACAATGGGGTACTACTTAGATATTAAAAACGATTACTTCACAAATTTTGTAGGCAAATGGATGAACTAGAAAATATCATTCTGATTGAGGTAACCAAGACCCAAAAGATCATACATGGTACTCACTGATAAGTGGGTATTAGCCATAAAGCTCAAATTACCCATGATACAACTCAGAGACCATATGACATTGAACAAGAAGAAAGAACAAATTTGGATGCTTCAATCCAGCTAGAAGGGGGAACAAAATAAACACAAGAGATAAAGAGAGGGAGGGACCTGATTGGGAAAAGGGAGAGGCAGGGCAAAAGTGAAGTCAGGATCAGGTATGGAAAAATACAGGAGAGATATCCAGAGGGCCAAGAAATAGAACAATGTAGCAATAGAAAGTGGGTTGTGGGGCAAAGGGAACCACTAGAAAGTCCCAGAAGCCAGGGATTCAAGAGGATCCCAGGACCCAATGGGGATGACATTAACCTAAATACCCAAGAGAAGGGAGACAGAACTTGTAGAAACCACCTCCAGTAGATGATCATGGCCCCCATTTCAGGGATGGAGTCACCCACACACCTCTAAGTTTTTAACCTAGTATTGTTCCTCTAAAGGAAATGAAGGGACAAAAAACGAAGCAGAATGTAAAGGAAAAACCATCCAGAGACTGCCCACCTTGGGATCCATCCCATCTGCAGACACCAAACCGCTACACTATTGCTGATGCCAATAGCATACAGGATCCTAGTATGGCTGTCTTAGTATGAAAGCCTCTGGCATCACCTGACTAAGTCAGATTCCGATGCTTGAAGCCAACCATTGGATTGAGTAAGGGGACCCCAATGGAAGAGTCAGAATAAGGGCTGAAGGAGCTGAAGGGGATTATAACCCCATAGGAAGAACAACAATATCAACTAACCAGCCCCTCAGAGCTCCCAGAGACTAAACCACAAACCAAGGAGTATACATGGGTGGGTCTATGGCTCCCATTACATATGTAGTAGAAGATTACCTTTTCTGGCATCAATGTTAGGGGAAGAGCTTGGTAATATGGAGGCTTGTTGCCTCACTAAAGGAGAATACTAGAGGGATAAGGCTGGAGTGACTGGGTGGGTGGTGGACCAAACTCTTAGAGGCAAAGGGGAGAGGGGAGAGATGGTGTTTTGTAGATTGCAGACTGGGTAGGGGAACATTTGAAATGCAAATAAATTACTTAAAAGAAGAAAAAAAAATCTCCCTTCTTTTTCCTCCTTTCAAATTCTCTCATTTCTCTCTATTCTATTTCAAAGGCACAGACTTTTTCTTTAGAGTTAATTATTTTATTTGTTTACATTCCAAATATTGCCTCTTTCCTGGTTCCCCCACCAGATATCTTCACCGCATTCCCCCTCTCCTTGGCCTCTGAGAGGGTACCCCTTACAGACAGCCCCCCTCCCCAAGGCATTAAATCTCTACAGGATTAGGCATGTCCTCTCCCAGGCAAAGCAGTCAGTCCTCTAGTACACATTTGCCAGGGCCCTTGGGCCTTGGACCAACCTTTATATGCTCTTAGGTTGGTGGCTTATTCTCTGGGAGCTCCCAAGGTTCCAAGTTATTTGAGACTATTGGTCTTCCTATGCAGTTCCCATCTGCTTCAGCTCCTTCAGTCATTCCCTTAACTCTTCCATAAGGGGTGACCTAGGTCAAGTGTTTGACTGTATGCATCTGCATCTGTCTCAGTCAGCTGCTCATAGAACCTCTTAAAGAACAGCCATGCTAGACATGCTACCCTGTTTGTCTACTGGAGTTGGTCTCTTCAGGTTCCATGGGAGGTCTACTCTTTTCTGAAGTGAAAGGGAGAAAGAATGGATGGGGAGGGGAAAATGAGTGTGTATGGGGGGTGAAGGTGATGAGGAAGGGGAAACTGTGGTCACGATGTAAGTAAATTTAGTAACTAATGAAGAAATCAAAATAAATAATATCAAATAAGGACACTAATTTACAAATTCTCTTAAATTTGAAGAAAACATTTCTATATTTAATTGTGTACTGAGTACAATTTTGTACAATAATATTATCATGCTATGTACTACAGAGCAATAGTGTTAAAAACAAAATATAATATAGTCAAATAAAAGCCAATTATTCTAGTGAATATAGATGCAAAACTCCTCAACAAAATTCTAAAAATCCAATCAAAATATGCATAGAAGAATTAAAATCTATAACCATTAAAAAAATACTCCTGAGTTGCAACAAATGTATCTTACATTTATAAATAATTCAGTACAATTCATTGTACTGATAGAAAGACAACAATCACATGGTCTTCATAAATACAGAGAAAATATTAACAAAATTAACCCTGCTTAATAGTAAAAACCCAACACACCCATGTACAGAACTAATTTATATTAAAATAGTAAAAATGATTTATCAACACGTGTAGCAGGCCCCGTACTCAATGATGAATGAAGAATGTCTGTCTTAACCTTCTGCTTCACATAGCTTTGGAAGTTAGCCATAACAATTAGGTAATGAAAGTCTCATTCAATCTACAAACAGATATAAATGTTTTTGAGGAGAACATGTGTAAAACCATGAAGTTTTCTTGAGAAAATTAGAACCAGAAAAAGTTCAATAAAGTGAAAGGATACAAAACATTAAACATAGGTTGTTATAAACGTATTTGAAACCAATTAGGTAACATACAGGCTCATGCACTCATTCATGTGGACACACAACACATACTACCAAAATTTGAGTAAAGGCGACTGACAATCTCAAAGACAGTACAAATATTTGGGGAAAGTACAAATGTCTGTGTATGAAAGAAGCCGCCCTGCCCTTCTGTCATTTGAAGATACAATAATTGTCAGCTATTTGATCAGAGTGTCAACCTGCCCCAGATACTGACCTAACTGACACCTCCATCTTAAACTTTGCAGCCTACACACTAGGAGAAATTTGTTGTTTTTATTTATACATTACCTAATCTGAAGTATCTCTGTAACAGCTGAATATACTGTAATATTATTTTTAAAAATATGTTCTAAATTGTTTCATGTTCTTCATTTACCCTGACTAAAAAAGGGTAAGAGACACAAGAACACTTTGAAACTTTTATCTATTTAGAAAAAAGAGATGAGGTCATTCTTAGTTCCTTGATCCCACCCCCCAAAAAAAGAACCAACTAAACAAGAAAGAATATTATTCTGAAAATTAGGATTATGTGCTTAGAGGACACCAAAATACTTTCCTTGAACTCAGTTGAGCCTTGCAGTTGATTAGTTTGTCTTGCTCATAGCTATAGCAGGTAAAATACAATTAACAACTTTCCTAGAGTGATTAATAATAGCTGCCAAAGAGAATAATGTGCTGAGCAAGAATCAAGAAAATATATGTGTAAAAATGTAAATGCCCCTGGCATGGAGAAGCAGATGTGTTAGTATTATCCAGTGAGGGAGGGAACTGTAGGGGCAAACTCCTATTTTAACAGACCTTCAAGTATCTCTTCTTTTATTTTCCATTACAACTTAAGATACATGAATTAGGAGACATGTCAAGAGTTTCTTCTCTCTGCCATTGCAACCTTAAGACATATGCTCCAAGTCCATGAGGCTTGTTAGTTATCTCTGCAATATACCTGTCATCTTTCTTCTTAAGCTATGGTGTTAAGATGTCTATACTCAGTAACATGCTCACCATATACATAATTTTCTTAATGAATTTATGTACCCCCCCAAATAAAATGACTGCATTTCTTTAAAAAATTAAGTACTATCTAATCATAATAATAAAAGTTCTTTAAACACTCAAACAAGTATAAAAGCAGAAACAGGATATCTAATAAAAAAGAAAAAAGAAAACTGTCAAATTAAGAAATTTGAGAAAGATCAGTGTTATATAATATAAACTATAATGAAATGGAATTAATATTTTATGAACTACTATGTGATGTAATAATTAAGATAAAAAATGGAGTGAAAAAGTAGTGATGTAACTTCATTAAAACTATATGACAATGAAGCATCACAAATTGAGGAAAATGACAAATGACATATTAGGAAAAAGGATATTACTCATCTATCAGAAAAATATTTTAAAGTCTTCATACTTAAATAGGTTTTCACAGTAAAATCCTTAAAAATCAAGCAGAATAATAGAAAAGAAATATGGAAATAGAAGGTTTTTAGCTCAATAATAGATAAATTTGAAAAAGTTTCATATTTTATCCTGAGAGCTACAACACATCACATTTATTTAGAGCAACTGGTCCTCACATTGTTAGATAGACAAGCTTAGAAAGAAAAAGGAACTCTATAAATTGGTCAGTGTCTGTTAAAATTCTATCAATTCCACAGAACTGTATCTATTATAATAATATAAATAAATAGTATACATAGTAGTATTAGGCTATAAGTGACATAGTGTTTGGAAAAACATAGGTATTAATAAAAGAGAAAAATTTATAGTGTGCATTTTCACTTAGTAAGAGAATCCAGCTACTAGCATCTATATTATTTAAACATAATTGAATTAGAAACTACTTTTATTATTGGACATTAAAATAAAATGTCAGTGAAATTTTGATATTATTAGCATTTTATTGGTTCAAAATAAAGATAACTATAAAAACAAAACAAACAAAACAAAAGCACAAAAAGGGTGTCACAAACATGTGGAGAAAGAAATCTTAAAAATTCAGGAGATTCTGTAGGTTTTCTTGTGGTATCCTAAACACTCTCCTTTCTCCATGTCTTCTACAAGATTCTCCAAGCTCCCCTTCCTATTTGGTTGCATTTGTTTCCATCAGCTGCTGGGTGAGCCTCTCAGAGGACTGTTATGCTAGGTTCCTCTCTGCAAGTATAGAATAACATTAACAGTGTCAGGAGTTGGCTCTCTCTCATGGCTTAGGTCTCAGTTTGGGCCAATCCTTGCTTCAACATTCCCTCAATTTTTACCGCATTTTCATCCCTGCACACCTTGTAGGCAGGACACATTGTGGATTGAAGGTTTTATGGGTGGGCTACTGTCACAATATCTTCACTGGAAGTCTTGCCTGGTTTCAGAAGTTGGTTGTTTCAGGTTCTATAACCTCAATTGCAAGATGTTTTAGCTAAGATCACTCTCAAAGATTTCTGGGAGTTTTCCTAGGTTTCTAGTTCATTCCAGAGATAGTTTTCCCAATCCCAGTTGTGCCTCCTTGTGTCTGTCCTTTCCAAAAGTGGCTGCTTCTGTTTCTGTCCACACCTGCTGTCCCACAAAGTTCCCTCCATACATGCACCCCCATTCCTATTTTATTTTGCCTTCTCAACTAAGCTGGGGCACATAGGGGTTCACACAATCTGAACCACCAACCAAACAGCTTGCATGAGATAAGACCTAGGCTCCCTACATGTATGTAAAGATGTCTAGCTTGGTTTATGTGGGACCCTTAACAACTGGAGCTGGGGCTGTCTCTGATTTTGTTGTCTGTCTCTGAACCCCTTTCCCTTAACTAAGCTGCCTTTGCCTAGGTTCAGTAGGAAATGATGTGTCTAGTCCTACTGCAAGTTGACATGTCAAAGCAGGTTAATATCCCCAGGAGTCTTCCCCTTCTTTGAAGAGAAAGGGAGTAGAAAATGAAGTGAGAGATGTGAGAGAGAGGAACTAGGAAGAGAGGAGAGAGGAGAAGCTGTAATTGGGATGTAAAGTCAATAAATAAAGTAATAAAAACTAAAAGTTAGCCAAAACACACACATTCTCTCTCTCTCTCTCTCTCTCTCTCTCTCTCTCTCTCTCTCTCTCTCTCTCTCTCTCTCTCTCTCTCTCTCTCTCTCACATACACACACACATACATACACACACACACACACACACACACACACACACACACACACACACACACATAGGAGAATAAGGATCAGTCTCCCAGGCTGGTGAGGTCTCAGGGATACCTCTATAAACTCCAGAGGCAACAGAGGAAGGAGCTTTGGCTTTGTTTTTCTTGCATCCTGAGACTATGCTGATGTCTGGACCAGAGTGGCAATGCTAATGTGCTTTGCATCAACTTCCAGAATCACTGTTCTCTCTCTCAGATGTGGACTGCACGTGGATATCAGCAAAAGCGTGGCCACCACTGAATGGGATACTCCATAAAGAATAGGAGATGCCTGTTTTCAGATTTTTCAAGGAAGAGATTCAGTGATCTATTTAAGGTACATTGCCACATCTTCAGAGATTATTTTGAATTATAATAAAGTACTTTAAGTGTGGATGCTGTATATCAGGTTACTGTGCTTAAAGCAAACATGGAGCATTGGGGTACAACTGTGTGTGTGGAGTTGCATACACTCGCTGCTCAGAGTCTGCATCATTACTGTGGATACTAAACTTATGAGTAATCAGTAAATCAGTGATTAAGATGATATATGCAGAACTCAGAGGCTAGCGCATGAAAACTAATAATTACTCACTTGTCTACTCAGAACTTTTTCCTTCCTTCTTTTCTTTTCCCCTCCCTTCCTTCTTTCTTTCCTTCCTTCTTTCCTTCTTTCCTTCTTTCCTTCCTTCCTTCCTTTCTTCCTTCCTTCCTTTCTTCCTTCCTTTCTTCCACTTGAGCATCTGCTTCGAAGTCTAATGAAATTAAACATATTTTCAACTTGTCAACTTTCTATTATCTTTCCAGCCGAGGTTTATTTGGTCTTTGTAAAAAATATTTTCAGAGGGTAGCATAATGTTCTTACTGTTCTGATATCCTTGATTAGAAAGTAGTATATTTTGAAGTTATGTAGAAAGTGGCATAGGATCTTGATTGGCTGGGAGGATTAACTTTATTATGTAGCTATTGAAAAATAATATAAAATATATGCTTCCGATAACTGAACACTAGGTATGATACAGAAGGCACTAAATCAGGTAGAGTGACATAAGTCAAAGTGAAGTCTGCTGTTTTAAGTATGTCTGCTTAACTTTTTCTAGGTGGAAGAGACTACCTCTGAACTGTTAAGAAAATCTAATTAGTTAAAGATCTGAACTGCTTCAGGACTCACGATTGTGAGTTGTTCTCTCTTAAAGTAAAGAAAATCACCAAGACACCAAAAGAGAAGTTTTAGAAATCCATTAGCAAGGCAGTGAATGGGGATAGCAAAAGTTGTTTCCTCTATGCCAGATAAAGTAAAATAAGCAAAGCCCAGGCATTTTGGGAAAGTGGGAACAAGAAATGAGTTATTAATATGATGAGTAGTGCGGTTTTCCTCCCTTTGCGTTTTCGTTGTATAAAATGGTATTCTATTCTGACATTTCAAGCATTGGCATCATACCTTGCTGCCTTCTTACTTTCTTTGTCCATTCTGCTTTAGTTCTGAATGATAACTAGTAAACTAAGTAGTGAACATCTTCATTTATTGTAAATGATTACTGCTTGATCCAGTGACTTTATAGGGTTTTTCTCAGAACATTGTTTCTAGCATGTGAGAGGCTGGAGTTCATATTATACATGTTAGTGAGGAACTGATTTTAGGACATCATGAAAGTGACTTGTAAAATAAATGAACTGTCCCATCATAGATCATAAACATATGAAATAATTTCTACTTTCTTTAGGTATTCATCATTGAAACCTACATTTTTCTTTACAGAGGAAACATATTAGTATTATGCACAGATATTTGTATGCATAAAAATACATGCACATGAACATGTATAGACACATATATATTCATAAATAAAATATTTTATAGGAAAAGATACAGGTACATTTTGGGTTGTGAGTTCCTACAGAAAACAAATCAGAAAACTAGAATATTTACACAAAAGATTCATGGAAATATATTCAGTGGGGTATAGAGCTGAGTTTTCTTATGAATTAATTACAGCTAGGATAGCAAAGGAATACTACTCTTAGTAACAGTTTGATATTTTTAATTTGTCAATATAATGAAGATTAGCAGGTAAGATGTCATGGCCATGATTTATAGAGAATAATTATAAATTTCAAAGCAAGTATCTTTGCAAATAATTAAGTCTGAATACTCTAAATTATATTTGAGGGGAGTTTCACTTTTTCAGTTATGTGTTGTCACTAGTTTTCATTTCTAGCTGATTGATAGTCATCTGATTCTTCATAATTGGCTCTGTTGCCTTTTTCAGGATGTCTTGTTTGCACAAGGACAAAGGAAGAATATGCTTTAAACTTTACAGTAAAGAAAGAGACTATAAAGAACATCCTTTTCCTGCAGTTTTTACAAAGAAAAAAACTCTCTTTATCCTGTTGATTGTGTAGAAACATCATTCATGTAAGAGCTTGGATCGCTAAAGTTTCAGGTTGAGTGATTTGTTTGCTTGAGCATAATATCGTTGACAATAACTTTTGCAAATATAAAATACAGAAACCTTTGTAACATACTCCTGACTAGGATGAGGACTTCAAGTCTGGAGCAATTGCCTTTTAATTCTATTTGTAGTATTTCACTTAGCCATTAGAAAAACAGAAGAGTGTTTTTATTATTTTTTTACAAAGTTTGTATTATGTTATAAAATGATTCAGTGAAATTTTTACACTTTCAACATATGCATCATGTACAATGCTACATACTTTCCCACAGAATTTTTTGGTTTATGAAGAACTGACTAATTCATTGGATGTCCCAAAAAAATCACAGTTGTACACGCATTTGAGCAGCACTGATGATTTTGAAGCATTGCCTAAAGAGTTTTTTGCCCCTTTTGCTGGTAGATAAGGCAGGACTCTGTTCAGTCAATGAAGGTTTAAATCTGGTCTTCATTTACATCCTGAATAGTTTAAAATGCATTTCACGGAATTCCACAAACATTGATGAAAGTTGATCATTCACATATATTTTCACCCATGTAGATGCATTTAGCTCTAATATTCTAGATATGGCTATTTAGAGTATTTAATACTTGTTCTCAGTTAAACATTACATGTTTAAAATTATTTACTTAAAAAGTTATAATATTCTGTTTTCTGGCAAAATAAACAAGGACTATCTTCTAAATGACAATTATATAAACTTGAGTGGGTAATCTTTTCTCATTATTGCAGATTTACATGAACAGATTTTACTTTAAGATCTTCATAAGAATAATGCAAAACCAGAGCTTTGTCACTGAGTTCATTCTCCTTGGACTTTCACAGAGCGCAGATGTTGAGAACATATTGTGTGTTATATTTTTGTTTATCTACCTTGCAACTATTGGGGGCAACATGATAATTGTGGTGACTATCATCTACAGCCCTGCACTGCTGGGTTCACCCATGTACTTCTTCTTGATATTCTTGTCCTTACTGGATGCATGTACTTCTTCAACTGTCACCCCCAAGATGATTGTAGATTTCTTCTATGATAGGAAGACCATATCCTTTGAATGTTGCATGACACAACTGTTTGCTATTCACTTTTTCACTGGGATAGAAGTGATTATCTTGTCAGCCATGGCCTATGACAGATATGTGGCCATTTGCAAACCCCTTCACTACTCTTCCATTATGACCAGGAAACTCTGTGGCGTTTTGGTGATGGTATCCTGGACAGGAGGACTCTTACATTCCATCATACAAATTATCTTCACTTTGCAGCTGCCCTTTTGTGGACCCAATGTCATTGATCATTACTTGTGTGACTTGTTCCCATTACTGAAACTTGCCTGCACTGACACACACATATTTGTTATTTTGGTGTTTTCTAATAGTGGGTCTATCAGCGTCATAATTTTCTCTATTTTGCTTGTCTCCTATGGTGTCATCTTGTTTTCTCTGAGAGCTCACAGTTCTGAAGGGCGTCTTAAAGCTCTCTCCACCTGTGGATCCCACATTACAGTTGTGCTTTTGTTCTTTGTTCCATGCTTTTTAATATATGCGCGACCTCCTTCTGCTTTCTCTTCTGAAAAAAATGCATTCATATTTGCCACCATCATAACACCACTTCTGAATCCTATGGTTTATACTTTCAGGAATAAGGAAATGAAGAATGCCATCAGAAAAATGTGGAACAGACTAATAGTTGTTTCTTCTGACTAGTAAAATATTATGCTTACAATGCAGGGGAGTTAGACCAATGGGAAAGAGCATTTGTTGTGCAAATATAAGCTATCATTTTTGATTCCCAGTACCCATGGTAGAAGTCATTCTTTGTAGCACAGTTTTAACAATCTATTGGGGAAGTAAGGTTTAAATAGCCCAAGAGCTCTTCCCCAAACCAATTAGAACAAAGTACATATGATTCAATCAGAATAGAGACTTTCTGGATTGCAGTATGGTCTACCTGGAATACAAACTCATCCCTAATATACACCTTTAATCCCTAACAATAAAGGTAATGTTAGTTTGTAGAAGGAAGCATCCATGTTTGACATATTATTGAGGTGCAGACAAAGTGGTGAATCAGGGAAAGATTTAACAGAATGATTCAGAGATAGGATGCCCGAAAAAAATCACAAGGTATCATGCTATTAACTATCTAAAAACACAATACACATACATCTGTATATAAATACATAGTTTAAATGAAAATTTCACACTTGAGTTAAGAATGTCTTGTCTTATAGTCCAAGATTACCAAACAGGAGAGCTCATTCAGGAGAACAGCACAGGAAAAAGAATTATGATTTGTTTTAAAATCAGTATATTAACAATGTATATGAATCTCATTAAAACACCTGCAATAAAACACTAGATATGCTATGATACCTCCCCACTCAATTTATTTGTCTATTTTCTCATAATGGATGCATCTTCTTAATGTTCTTCTTTACCATAGGGTTTCTTCTTATTTAGTTCTTCTGTTCTTACAGATTAGCTTAAGATATAATGATCTGATATTAGTGTAGTAATTGTTTAATATGATTGTGGAATACAATGATTGAAGTACAACTATGAAATAAAATACTGAACACATTAACCAAAACATTTTCATTTTGTTCCATTATACATCACAAGCATTATTTTATATTTTCTCAACTACAGTTGAATAGGTGTAGATTCTAGTAATGGTATGCTATGAGGAAAGAAGTTACAGTTTTTAGCTGTGAAATCAAAACCACATGCCATTTACCCATTTTTATTCTTACAAGATTAAAAATTTGAACCTGCTTAGCTTCTATTATACTTCACTGATAAGCATGCAAACTCACAGAAACTCACACACACACACATTAGAATAAGACCGTGTACAGAAAATGGAAAATTGACAAAAAGTCCCATTCCTAGCCAAGAAGCTGCTTGGAGTTGATGCCTGCTGGGAAGGAAGGCTATTTTCTTCAATGGAGTGTCACTGGTTATGGAACCCAGAACCCGAGGCAGGACCTATGGTTATGAGTAGTTTGCCAACAGAAGATGGAAATCAAGTGTTCGGGGGATTTTTTGATTTATTTTTGGTATTTCTTTTTGAATTTTTTTTTTAGTTTTGATATTATATCTTCTTTCTCTTTCTACATCAAAGCACTCCAATGTTCTTTCAAAAGCATGGGCTCTTTATTTTCATTGATATATATATATATATATATATAAATAAGAACAACATTTAATTAAGACTGGCTTCAGGTTCAGAGGTTTGGTCCATTATTATCAAGCCAGCTACATGGCAGTATCCAGGCAGGCATGGTGCAGGCAGAGCTAAGAATTCTAACTCTTCATTTGAAGGCTGCTAGCAGAATACTCACTTGAAGTCAGAGAGGATGAGGATCTTAAAGCATACAACCACAGTGACATACCTGCTCCAACAGGGCCACACCTTCTAAAAGTACCACTTCCAGGGCCTAGCATATACAAACCATCACATTCCACTCCCTGGCCTCCATAGGCTTGTTCAAACATGTGAGTCTATAGGATTCATATCTAGCCATAGCATAATAAAAAATATATTTAGTCCAACTTCTAAAGTCCCCATAGTCTATAGCAATCTCAACAATGTTAAAAGTCCAAAGTTCATGCTCTCTTCTGAGATTCATCGAATTACTTAACTCTGATTCCCAAAGCCATACAGGAAACCAGCTAGGCAAATTTCAAACTCTGCATCTCCATGTCTGATGTCAAAGTGATCTTCAGATCTCCAACACCTTTTCCATCTTTATTGAACTTCGTTCTCCTGGGCAACAAACTTCATTCTCCTGGGCTGGTTCCACTCCCTGTTAGCAACTTTCCTCAGCAGATAGCCCACAGCTCTGCCATCTCAAGCATCTTGGGGTCTCCAGGGCAACGTTAATGTTACAGATTCTGTTTTCAATGTCTGAGATCCACATATCATCTTCTGAGCTCCTCCAAAGGAATAGTGTCACTTCTTTCCTCTGCCCTCTGTAGCACTCTAAGCTCAGGTTGATCCCCTCCAACTGTTGTTGCTCTTCTTAGTGATCATCCCATGGTATTGGCATCTCCAATGCAGTGGGGTTTTCTGCTGCAACTAGGCTTCACCAACAGCCTCTCATAGGCTCTCTTTATGATGCCAAGCCTCAAATCTTTTGTACGACCCCTTCAATCCTGGCTGTTGACAACTGAGGCTGCATCTTCACCAATGGTTTTCCATGACCTCTTACATTGCCAATCCTCAGCTGCACCATATGACTCCTACATGCCTTTAAAACCAGTAACACATTGATGACACTTAAACATTACCAAGTACAGCTACAGCATGAGATACAACCTTGACTAATCTCTGGAACACAGCTTCCTTATGCTCTCAGAAAATATTTCTCAGAAAATTTCACCTCAGTGAAATTCTTAATCACCACTAATTTCTTAGCTCCAGCTAACCAGCACCAATTTTCCCAGTACTTCCTTCTATTCTGGACTCTACAGCCAGAGCCATAAAGCCAAAGCTGCCAAACTCTGTTGCTTGCAGGAGCTGGAACATGGGTCCCTTGTTCTATCACATTGTAACTAGCTTTCTGTTTTCTAACTTCTTCACTGCATAAGCTTGGCTGCCCTGGATCTTACTCTGTAGATTGACCTTGAACTCAGAGATCTGCAAGCCCATCTCCTGGGATTTAAAGGTGTGTATCACCTTGCCTGGATCTAAATTTAGCTGTGTAGGATCTAGCCTTAAAGTCCCACTCCCTTAATTTGTTATCTCCTTGAACCCAGGATTCAGCTCTATTTCACTTCCTGGTAGCCCTTTAATACTAACCCATATATGTTATATTTTTCCTTTCTAAGCTTATTATGCTTTTTCAAAACGCTCTTCATGAGACTTATGCAGAGAACAAAGTCTCTGATGTGCATTTCTGAGACTTTCTTTGTCAATGCAATTAATCTGAGTCTCTTCACCTTAGCCTCAGGCAGACTCTTCAGACAAGGGCAAAAAGTAGCCACATTCTTCACCAAAATACGATACACCACATACTGAAATACTTCTCGGAATCCTCTTGGGCCAGGTCAGCACAGTTCAAATTACTCCCAGCAACTGTCTTCCATATTCCTACTAGGATGGCCCATTAAGCCTCATTTAAAGTATTCCACTGCTTTCCAAATCCAAGTCCCTGTATCGATGTTCTTTAAAATGAAAATATAGTCAGGCCTATTACAGAAATACCCCAGTCCCTGTTACCAACTTCTGTCTTAGTTAGGGTTTTACTGCTGTGAACAGACACCATGACCAAGGCAACTCTTAAAAGGACAATATTTAATTGGGGCTGGCTTACAACTTCAAGGTTTAGTCCATTAACATCAAGGCAGGAACATGGCAGCATCCAGGCAGGCATGGTGCAGGCAGAGCTGAAAGTTCAACCTCTCCATCTGAAGACTGCTAGCAGAATACTGACTGCATATTCTTAAATATAACATGCTCATCATATATAATGTTGCTTGTATATATGTTTTCAAGGGTCAACATTTTTTATTAGAAAACTAACCCAAATGGTTTGACCAATGTTAGTCCTTCAAATATTTCCTGGGGTAGAGCATTTCTTCTACTTTTAGGATTCCATAATTGTCCAATTCATTGTGTAGTGTTCAGGCCCTACAGTCTTTTCTCTTCCCACTTTGGTGCATGTATTGTTGTGTCCTTGTTTAATTCATGTTTGGCGATCACATTGGTGTGATTTTATGGTTGTATGTTATGACATTATTACGACTCAAAGATCTCATAGAAAACTCCATGTTCCCCTATCTTTTATATTTTTGTCCCCTCTTTTATATTGTTCTCTGAACTGTAAGTGTAGGAAATAGTTTTGTAAATGTATTTATTGGACTGGGCTCCACAACTTTGCATTTTGATTGGGTTTAGTTTTCTATAATGACCTCCATATGTTGCATAGAGAAGTTTCTTGATAGGAGTCAGGGATAATTTTATCTATGAATACACTCACAAACAGTATACTTAGAGATTATGCTGGTTTTCATTAAGCTGCATTGTGGGTTCTCCTTCTAGAACAATGACCTTAGTAGATGTGGGTATTTGGATATGTTTCTCATACTAGGCATAATTTATCTCTTGTTGAGCAGGTCTTCAATCTGATTACAGGTTTTTAATTTACTGCAAATGTGTGCATAGCACTACTATGCTCTTATGCTTATATGGCCATGCTAGTAAACTGTGGTTCACAGAATTTATAGCTATGAAATATAGGCTTTTTAGACTCTTGGCAGCATCCATTTTTGTCTGCTTGCTTAGTGCATTCTGGTATCATTAAAGTTAGTCCTATGTGAGGAGGCATTTAGATAAGTTTCCTTCAGTGGTCTCTGATCCCTGTGTCTGCAGTTCAAGTTGGTTTCAGCAGTAGGGACTTAACTTTCCAACAATGGAGGCAACCAAGGACAACAGCCATATACTGGGACTTTCTTGGACAATTCTGAACAACAACCAAAAATAGGATTTTGCATGCCTGATGCTGGGGATTTCGTTGGTGTTCTTTGGCTGTAGGAGTAGAAATTGTTAGCTCAAGTATGAGATTTTCATTTAAACTATGTATATTTAAATACAAATGTATATGTGCTGTGTTTTTTTGATAGTTATTGCATGGTACCTTGTAATTTTTTTCAGGCATCCTTATTGCCATTTAACTCTCTCCATCTCTATTCTGTATTTATCACCTTGCTCAATCCTTATATTTGATCTCTTTTTATTCATTCCCTCATCAGTTCATTTGCATCCTGCTATTCCCCTTGGTATTTTCCCACTATACTAGTGGTACCTTTTTGCCATCCTTATTTCTGAAGGTATTCCAGGATATTTATCCAAATTTGAAGATTTGAAGCTAGAATCTTCCAATTAAATTTGTCTTTGTGGGACTAGACTAACTCACTTACTATTATATTTTGTAATTCTGCCTAATTACTTGCAGAGTACTTGGCATTGCGTTTCTTGATAGTTGAATAACCATATATGCACCACATTTTCATTTTCTGTTTAGACTCAGGTTATTTTTATTTCCTAGTTATTGTTATTTCAATTTACTAGTTATTGTGAATAGTGCAGTAATAAACATGACTGAGCAGGAATATGTAGAGTGTTGAGATATTGTGACACTTAACAAGATGTGGTAGAACTGGATCATAGGATAGAATTATTTTAAGTCTTTTGAAAATTCTCCAAACAATTTCCTACCAGTAGAATGACTTTGCAATCTTACTAAAAAAGAGATTTGATTTAATTTAGTTTTTATTTTATTTTATTTTATTATAGAGACAGGGTTTCTCTTTGTGAATTAATGACTTATCTGGAACCTGCTTTGTAGGGCAGGCTGGTCTTGAATTCACAGAGTTCTGGGATTGAAGGGGTGCACCACCACTGTTCAGCCAACAATGTTACTTTTTTCTTAATCCCAACGTTTGTTTTCGGTTGTCTTGACAATCTTTGCATTTTGACTGAGGTAAGATGAATTTAAAAAAAATATTGTTTTGCTCTGCATTTTCTGAATTACTAGAGATGATCAAAAATTCAACATAAATATGAAGAGGATATATTAAAGGCTTACTGTAGGAAAGGTAACTGGGTTTATAAGAAAATGGACTGTTCATAGAAGTATAATGACAATGCTATGGATGACATTATGATGTAGTTCAATTTAACTATCCATATAATACTTATATATGAGAAGGCAAGCTCCTTGTGAGCATTTATTATAGTACATTAATATTAATACCAAGCCTTGTTTGTTGTAGAAATATATTTTCTCATAGTTGCATTGTAGAAATTATTGAAAAAATATTGAACTCTCATGACTAAACTATATTAGACCACTTAACTCCTTTATTCTTTGCAATTATTCTATGAGAATTTCATACAACATATTTTTCAAATTTTTCTTGCATTTCCATTTTTTCTCTCATTCATTTCTGTAGTTTTCACATATAGATGATTACTATTATTACTGGTGTTGCTTCTGAGTTCCTCTATTCACAATTTTTCTAATAATTTCTACTTTTTAACCTTAAGTGTAAATTGATAAAAAAAAAAAAGGTTAGGAATCAATGCTTATGTACTTTACAATATGGCAGAATATTTGGTTTCTTTCATTGTGGGGAAAAAAAAAGAAAAGGGGGCACGGGGCCTGGCGCGGGCTCGGACACAGGGACACACTAGGGCCAAGGCAGCATACACATGCAGAGGACAGAGGCAGACATGGTTCCGCAGGGGATTTGGGGAAACAGGCAAGATGCACGCTTGCCTCGGCCTAACTGGGAGCAGGCAGTCACACCGCCGGCAGGTCCCACACATGGCGCGCGGGGGCTCAGAGAGATCCCAGATCTCTCTGCATGTTACCTGTGCTCAGACTGTCTGCTTAGCTGAATCCCAGAGTCTCAGATGGCTCGTATCAGCTAGCTCCGTGTGGCGAGTTTAATAAGAGGCGGCCCATAGCTTTGATGTTTTATTATCTTTTTTTCTTTTTTTTTTATTATTTATTTTATTTTTTTTAATTTACATTCCAAATCATTTCCCCTTTCCCGTTTCCTCCCTCCCCGAAAGTCACATAAGCCCCCTTCCCTCCCTCTTTTCTCCATTCAAACCCCTCTCGTTTCTCTGTCCTGGCGTTCCCCTACATCCAGTCTTTCCAGGACCAGGGGTCTCTCCTTCCATCTTCTTAGAAATCTATTGATATGCGGATTGTGTCTAGGGTATTCCAAGATTCTGGGTCAATATCCTCTTATCAGTGACTGCATACCATGTGTGTTCTTTTGTGATTGGGTTACCTCACTAAGGATGATATTTTCAAGATCTGACCATTTGCCTAGGAATTTCGTGAATTCATTGTTTTTAATTGCAGAGTAGTATTCCATTGTGTAGATATACCACATCTTCTGAATCCATTCCTCCGTTGAGGGACATCTGGGTTCTTTCCAGCTTCTGGCTATTATAAATAAGGCTGCTATGAACATAGTGGAGCATGTGTCCTTATTGCATGCAGGTATATATATTGCATGCCTCTGGGTATATGCCCAGGAGTGGTATAGCAGGATCCTCCAGGAGTGTCATGCCCAGTTTTCTGAGGAACAGCCAGACTGCTTTCCAGAGTGGTTGTACCAGCTTGCAATTCCACCAGCAGTGGAGGAGTGTTCCTCTTTCTCCACATCCTCGCCAACAACTGCTGTCTCCTGTGTTTTTGATCTTAGCCATCCTGACTGGTGTGAGATGGAATCTCAGGGTTGTTTTGATTTGCATTTCCCTAATGACTAAGGATGATGAACATCTCTTTAGGTGCTTCTCAGCCATTAGATATTCTTCAGGTGAGAACTCTTTGTTTAGCTCTGTACCACATTTTTTAATAGGGTTACTTGCCTCTCTGGAGTTTAACTTCTTGAATTCTTTGTATATATTGGATATTAGCCCTCTGTCGGATGTAAGGTTGGTAAAGATCATTTCCCAGTTAGTTGGTTGCCGCTTTGTTTTTTTGACAGTGTCTTTTGCCTTGCAAAAACGTTGTAATTTAATGAGGTCCCATTTGTCTATTCTTGATCTTAGAGCATAAGCTATTGGAGTTCTGTTCAGGAAATTCTCCCCTGTGCCCATATGTTCAAGGTTCTTCCCTAGTTTCCCTTCTATTAGTTTCAGTGTGTCTGGTTTTATGTGGAGATCTTTGATCCACTTAGAATTGAGCTTAGTGCAAGGAGATAAGAATGGGTCAATTTGCATTCTTCTGCATGTTGACTTCCAGCTGAGCCAGCACCATTTGTTGAAAAGGCTTTTTCCACTGGATGGTTTTAGCTCCTTTGTCAAAGATCAAGTGACCATAGGAGTGTGGATTCATTTCTGGGTCTTCAATTCTGTTCCATTGATCTACATTTCTGTTACTGTACCAATACCATGCAGTTTTTAACACTATTGCTCTGTAGTACAGCTTGAGGTCCAGGATACTGATTCCCCCAGAGGTTCTTTTACTCTTGAGAATAGTTTTAGCTATTCTGGGTTTTCTGTTATTCTAGATGTGATAGTATACTTAAGCAACCCAAAGAACTCCACCAGAGAACTCCTACAGCTAATAAACGACTTCAGCAAAGTGGCCGGATATAAAATCAACTCAACCAAGTCAGAAGCCTTCCTATACTCAAAGGATAAGCAGGCTGAGAAGAAGTAAGAGAAATAATACCCTTCACGATCGCCACAAACCATATTAAGTATCTTGGCGTGACTCTAACCAAACAAGTGAAAGATCTGTATGACAAGAACTTCAAGTCTCTGAAGAAAGAAATTGAAGAAGACCTCAGAAGATGGAAAAATCTGCCATGCTCATGGATTTGCAGGATTAATATAGTAAAAATGAGCATCTTACCAAAAGTAATACACAGATTCAGTGCAATCCCCATCAAAATCCCAACTCAATTCTTCATAGAGTTAGAAAGAGCAATTCAAAAATTCATCTGATGTTTTATTATTAAGAAAATAGAGAAAAGAGATAGAAAGATAAAGAAAGAGGAGAAAATAGATAAGAAAAACCATGACCATATGGAAAGGGGAGAAGACAGAGAGACAGACAAAGAGAGGGGCGGGAGAGA
Organism: Tokudaia tokunoshimensis; assembly: GCA_036184795.1. NCBI lineage: Eukaryota > Metazoa > Chordata > Mammalia > Rodentia > Muridae > Tokudaia > Tokudaia tokunoshimensis. Next base: position 63,744,390 of record BTHU01000004.1, on the reverse strand, counting down.
ACAGGCAGAGAGAGAGAGAGAGAGAGAGAGAGAGAGAGAGAGAGAGCGCACACACACACACACACACACACACACACACACACACACACACACACGTGCACACGCGCTTTATAGTGAGTTGGGCGGTCAGGTGACCAGGAGGCGGGGACAGTGTGGCTGCAGGCAGGTGACTGCCTAGGCGGAGTCAGGCTGGAACCTGGGGCGTGGCCACATGTCTCATTAAGGTCCCACATCTCCTCCCCCTTTTTGTTTTTTTTTAAAAGGGAGAGGGGTCACTGACCTGTGTGTGTGGGGGGGCTGTAACTGTGGCAGGAGCTAGGTTCTAGGGGGCGGTTACTGAACTCCTACCGTCCCATGTAGGTGGAAGCTCCGCCCACAAGGTTGTAGGTAGAAGCCACCCCCTACCGGGTCCCAGGGTTCAAAGTCCTTTGCTCCACCTGAGAACCAGGCTGCCTGTTCACAGTTTAGGACAATTTTGGGTGGGGTGGAGGTATAAGAAGAAAGTTAGAGTTGTAAAGAGGGTTGAGGCGAGAGAAGACAAGGTATGATTGAATCTATAGGTAGTACAATTTGAGGGTAAACAGCAAGTAGCTTTAAACAGCAATTAATTAATAATCTAGATAGACATTGTTTTTCTGACTATCACGTATTTTCTCCCAAGTTCTACAGTCATTTGGCTGTGGCAAGAGACTTTGTCTATAGCTGGAAGGTCTCAAGCCTGTAGCGTGTCTGCAGATTTCAGCATGTGTCTTGGGGTGTCAGATGGGGTGAAGGCAGCCCTGTTGTTGTATGTGGGTCTCAGGAGGTGGCACTCTCTGTTGGATGTACGGCAGCAGGCAAGGTATAGAGGTAAACCTGTAGTGAAACAACAGAGGAGCAGAATCCCAGCCGGGGTCTGCTTTGGGTGGCTAAGGAAGAAAATATTAGTACAGTTAACTGGATCTGTGGAAGTACAAAAGAAATTTTAGAAAAGTTGAAAAATTTTAGGTGTGTATAGGGAAAGAAATGAGTCTTTAGAAAAGGAAATACGTATTTAGATAAAGGAGCTAGAAAATCTTAGGTTGAGAAGCATTATTTAGTTGTTCGGGAACTGAGTCTCAGGTGGGGAGAGGGGCCTGGCTTGCCATGAGGCAGCGGGCTCAGAGAGATGGTTTCCCCCTTTGTTTTTTCTTGGAAAGGAGATGAAAAGTTAACCTTTATTTAAAAAAAAGCGTTAGTGAAGGTAGAGGCAGTTTAGAGAGGCAAGAGGAACCCAGGGGAAGGAGTTAGCTAGAGCACGTGGGTTTGAAACAAAAGGTTAGGTTGGTGTCCCGTGTCCCGCCAGGGTTCGTCGAGACACAGGTCAGGCAGACACAGGAGACTGCAGCATCACTTCATGGACCTCCCTGAGAGTGGAATGGACCATGGGAGGTCTGCCGGATTCCGCCTCAGGGGTGAAGAGAGTGCAGTTCGGTTGGTTCTTAGCACTTGCTGAGAGCTGAGAATGAGGGGAGGGGGAAAGGTGGTCTTATGGGATGAGCGTCCGGCCATGAGAGGCTCCGAGACCCCATCCGTGGGTAAAAAGAGCCACCAACCCGATTTGGTCTGGAGGGAAAGGGAGGGCTGTGGGGATTAGGCGCGCGCACTCTGGGTCTGTCCCTGTGTGGGCGGGTTTGCTCCCCGCGTGGTCACCATCTGTGGGGAAAAAAAAAGAAAAAGGAAGTGGGGACTGGCGCGGGCGGACACAGGGTCACACGCCAGGCAGGGCCGGTGGCACTCGGGTCTCGCTCTAGGGCCAAGGCAGTGTACACATGCAAAGGACGCAGGCAGACACGGTTCCGCGGGCGGGGGGGGGGGGGGTTTGGGGGAAACAGGCAAGATGCATGCATGCCTCGGCCTAACCGGAGCGGGCCGACTGGTCCCGCATATGGCACGCGGGGGCGCAGAGAGATCCCAGATCTCTCTGCGTGTTACCTGTGCTCAGACTGTCTGCTTAGCTGAATCCCAGAGTCTCAGACGGCTCATACCAGCTAGCTCCGTGTGGCGAGTTTAATAAGAGGCGGCCCATAGTTTTGATGTTTTATTATTAAGAAAATAGAAAGAGAAAAGAGATAGAAAGATAAAGAAAGAAGAGAAAATAGATAAGAAAAGCCATGACCACGTGGAAAGGGGAGAAGACAGAGAGACAGACAAAGAGAGGGCCGGGAGAGAACAGGCAGAGAGAGAGAGAGAGACAGAGAGAGAGAGAGAGAGACAGAGAGAGAGAGAGAGAGAGAGAGAGAGAGAGAGCGCGCACACACACACACACACACACACACACACACACACACACACACACGAGCGCGCGCATGCACACACACGCGCGTGTGCGCACGCTGAGGGGTGTTATTTATAGTGAGTTGGGCGGTCAGGTGACCAGGAGGCGGGGACAGTGTGGCTGCAGGCAGGTGACTGCCTGGGCAGAGTCAGGCTAGAACCTGGGGCGTGACCACACGTCTCATTAAAGTTCCACATTTCATCTCTGAAATAATCTAAAGGACAACCTTTAAGTTTTTCTCTCAAGTAGCAATGTCAAGACTGAATCCCCTGTATTAAAATAGTCTTCAAGATACATTCACATATTTTGAAGATGTGTGAAGGATGATGTCCTTCAACCTTGAGAAAATCTACTTTTGAGTTTTAGCATTTCATTTTGGACCACGTTTTAACTACATTGTTTGGGAAGCTAAGTCGAAATGATTGCTGTGAATTCAAGTTCAGTATTGCCTACAGAAGGAAATAGGCAAGATTTGCCTTCTACCCTCCTAAAATGATGTATACAAACAAGCTCAAGATGATTAGGGTAAATAAACAACACTAAAATTAGAATATACCTTTAAATGTACTCTTTCATAAAATATTTTTCTTTGAGAAATAGACTTTGCTACTTTATTTCCAAATGAATACACATTTCATACATGGATTAGCATAAGGAATTCTTTTTTTTATTGAATATTTGCTTTTTTTTAAATTTTATTTTATTTTCTAAGTTTTTTTTATTTACATTCAAAATCATTTCCCCTTTCCCATTTCCTCCCTCCCCGAAAGTCCCATAAGCCCCTTCCCTCCTTCTTTTCCCAATTCAACCCCCTCTCGCTTCTCTGTCCTAGCATTCCCCTACATACAGTCTTTCCAGGACCAGAGATCTCTCCTGCCATCTTCTTGGAAATCTATTGATATGTGAATTGTGTCTAGGGAATTCCAAGATTCTGGGTTAATATCCCCTTATCAGTGACTGCATACCATGTGTGTTCTTTTGTGATTGGGTTACCTAGCTAAGGATGATATTTTCAGGTTCAGACCATTTGCCTAGGAATTTCGTGAGTTCATTGTTTTTAATTGCAGAGTAGTATTCCATTGTGTAAATATACCACATCTTCTGAATCCATTCCTCCGTTGAGGGACATCTAGGTTCATCCCAGCTTCTGGCTATTATAAATAAGGCTGCTATGAACATAGCGGAGCATGTGTCCTTATTGCATGCAGGTAAAGCCTCTGGGTATATGCCCAGGAGTGGTATAGCCAGATCCTCTGGGAGTGTCATGCCCAGTTTTCTGAGGAACTGCCAGACTGCTTTCCAGAGTGGTTGTACCACCTTGCAACCCCACCAGCAGTGGAGGAGTGTTCCTCTTTCTCCACATCCTCGCCAACAACTGCTGTCTCCTGTGTTTTTGATCTTAGCCATTCTGATTGGTGTTAGATGGAATCTCAGGGTTGTTTTGATTTGCATTTCACTAATGACTAAGGATGATGAACATCTCTTTAGGTGCTTCTTAGCCATTAGATATTCTTCAGGTGAGAACTCTTTGTTTAGCTCTGTTCCCCATTTTGTAATAGAGTTATTTGGCTCTCTGGAGTCTAACTTCTTGAGTTCTTTGTATATATTGGATATTAGCCCTCTGTCAGATGTAGGGTTGGTAAAGATCATTTCCCAGTTTATAGCCACTTTGTCCAATTGACAGTGTGTTTTGCCTTACAGAAACTTTGTTATTTTATGAGGTCCCATTTGTCAATTCTTGATCTTAGAGCATAAGCTTTTGGAGTTCTGTTTAGGAAATTCTCCCCTGTGCCCATATCGCTTAAAGAAATGAATCAACGCGTAGATGCCCTTACAAAGGAATCACAAAAATCACCAGAAGCTGGAAAGGACCCAGATGTCCCTCAACGGAGGAATGGATTCAGAAGATATGGTATCTTTACACAATGGAATACTACACTGCAATTAAAAACAATGAATTCACGAAATTCCTAGGCAAATGGTCAGAACTTGAAAATATCATCCTTAGTGAGGTAACCCAATCACAAAAGAACACACATGGTATGCAGTCACTGATAAGGGAATATTAACCCAGAATCTCAGAATACCCTAGACACAATTCGCATATCAATAGATTTCCAAGAAGATGGAAGGAGAGACCCCTGGTCCTGGAAAGACTAGATGTAGGGGAATGCCAAGACAGAGAAGCAAGAGACGGTTGAATTGGGAAAAGAGGGAGGGAAGGGGGCTTATGGGACTTTCAGGGAGGGAGGAAATGGGAAAGGGGAAATGATTTTGAATGTAAAGAAAAAAAAAACTTAGAAAAAGAACCCTACAAAACCTAAAAAAAAAAAAAAATAGAAAAGATATGGAGAGAGAGGGTAGCCTTGTCTAGTCCCTGATTTTAGTGGGATTTCTTCAAGTGTCTCTCCATTTAGATTGATGTTGGCTACGAGTTTGCTGTAAATTGCATTTACTATGTTTAGATATGGGCTTCGAATTTCTGATCTTTCCAAGACCTTTAGCATGAAAGGATGCTGAATTTTGTCAAATGCTTTCTCAGCATCTAATGAAATGACCATGTGGTTTTTTTTCTTTGAGATTGTTTATGTAGTGTATTATATTGATGGATTTCCTTATATTGAACCATCCCTGCATCTCTGGGATGAAGCCTACTTGATCATGGTGAATGATCGTTTTGATGTGTTCTTGGATTCGGTTGGCAAGAATTTTATTGAGTATTTTTGCATCGATATTCATAAGAGAGATTGGCCTGAGATTCTATTTCTTTGTCGGATCTTTGTGTGCTTTTGGTATTAGCATAATTGTGGCTTCATAGAACAAGTTGGGTAGTGTTCCTTCTGTTTCTATTTGGTGGAATAGTTTGAAGAGTATTGGTGCTAAGTCTTCGTTGAAGTTCTGATAGAATTCTACACTAAAACCATCTGGACCTGTGCTTTTTTTGATTGGAAGACCTCCAATGACGACTTCTATTTCTTTAGGGGTTATAGGACAGTTTAGATCGTCTATTTGATCCTGATTTAATTTTGGTATTTGGTATCTGTCAAGGAAATTGTCCATTTCCTCGAGATTTTCTAGTTGTGTTGAATACAGGCTTTTGTAGTAGGATCGGATGATTTTTTGAATTTCCTCAGTTTCTGTTGTCATCTCTCCCTTTTCGTTTCTGATTTTGTTAATTTGGATACTGTCTCTGTGCCCTCTGGCTAGTCTGGCTAAGGGCTTATCTATCTTATTGATTTTTTCAAAGAACCAACTCCTAGTTTTGTTGATTCTTTGTATGGTTTTATTTGTTTCTACTTGATTGATTTCAGCCCTGAGTTTGATGATTTCCTGCCTTCTACTTCTCTTGGGTGTATTTGCTTCTTTTTGTTCCAGGGCTTTCAGGTGTGCCATTAAGCTGATACTGTATGCTGTCTACCGTTTCTTTTTGGTGGCACTCAGGGCTATGAATTTTCCTCTTAGCACTGCTTTCATTGTGTCCCATAAATTAGGGTATGTTGTGCCTTCATTTTCATTAAATTTTAAAAAGTCTTTGATTTCTTTCTTTATTTCCACCTTGACCAAGTTATCATTGAGTAGAGCATTGTTCAGCCTCCATGTGTATGTGGGTTTTCTGTTGTTTTTGTTGCCATTGAAGACCACCCTTATTCCATAGTGACCTGAAAGGAGGCATGGGATTAGTTCGATTTTCTTATATCTGTTGAGGTCTGTTTTGTGACCAATTATATGGTCGATTTTGGAGAAGGTACCATGAAGTGCTGAGAAGAAGGTTCATTCTTTTACTTTAGGATGAATTATTCTATACATATCTATTAGTTCCATTTGGTCCAAGGTTTCAGTTAGATTCACTGTGTCCCTGTTTAGTTTCTGATTTCCTGAAGATCCATTTCAGAGAGAGGGGTGTTGAAGTCACCCACTATTATTGTGTGAGGTGCTATGTGTGCTTTTTCTTTTACGAATGAGGATGCCCTTTCATTTGGAGCATAGATATTCAGAATTGAGAGTTCTTCTTGGTGAATGTTTCCTTTGATCAGTATGTAGTGTCCTTCTGTGTTTTTTTTGATGACTTTTGGTTGAAAGTCAATTTTATCTGATATTAGGATGGCTACTCCAGCTCGTTTCCTCGGACCATTTGCTTGTAAAATTGTTTTGCAGCCTTTTACTTTGTGGTAGTGTTTGTCTTTGACACTGAGGTGCGTTTCCTGCACGCAGCAAAACGCTGGGTCCTGTTTAAGTATCCAGTCTGTTAGTCTATGTCTTTTTATTGGGGAATTGAGACCATTGATATTAAGAGAGTATAAGGAATAGTGATTATTGCCACCTGCTATTCTTGACGCTATCTTTATGTTTGAATGGTTATCTATTTTTGGGTTTGTTGAAATAAGGTTACTATCTCATTTTTTCCAGGGTGTTGTTTCTCTCCTTGTATTGGTGTTTTCCACATATTATCCTTTGCAGGGCTGGGTTTGTGGAAAGATATTGTGAAAATTTGGTTTTATCATGGAGTATCTTGGTCTCTCCATCTATGGTGATTGAGAGTTTTGCAGGGTATAGTAGTCTAGGCTGGCATGTGTGCTCTCTTAGTGTCAGCATGAGATCTGCCCAGGATCTTCTGGCTTTCATAGTCTCTGGTGAGAATTCTGATGTGATTCTGATAGGTCTTCCTTTGTATGTTACTTGACCTTTTTCTCTTACTGCTTTTGATATTCTTTCTTTGTTTAGTACATTTGGTGTTTTGATTATTATGTGACGGGAGGTATTTCTGTTCTGGTCCAGTCTGTTCGGAGTTCTGTAAGCTTCTTGTACGTTCATCAGCATCTCTCTCTTTAGGTTAAGGAAGTTTTCCTCCATAATTTTGTTGAAGATATTTACTGGCCCTTTAATTTGCAAATCTTCACTCTCATCTATACCTATAATCCTTAGGTTTGGTCTTCACATTTTGTCCTGGATTTCCTGGATGTTTTGGGTTACACGTATTTTGCATTTTGCATTTTCTTTGACTATTGAATTGATGCTTTCTATGGTATCTTCACCACCTGAAATTCTTTCTTCCTTCTCTTGTATTCTATTGTTGATGTTTGCATCTATGACTCCTGATTTCTTCCCAAGGTTTTCTATCTCCAAAGTTGTCTCTTTTTGTGGTTTCTTAGTTGCTTCTACTTCCTTTTCTGGATCCTGGATGGATTTTCTGAGATCCTTCACTTGTTTGTATTTTCCTGTATTTCTTTAAGGTTTTTTTGTGTTTCCTGTTTCAGGATTTCTGCCTGTTGACCCAAGTTCTCCTGTATTTCTCTAAGCGATTATTTTTTTCCTCCTCGTGGGCTTCCAGCTGTTGATCCATTGTCTCCTGCATTTCTTTAAGCAGTTCTCATGTTTCTTTTGTAAGGGCGTCTATCCTTTGATTCATTTCTTTAAGCAATTTTTGTGTTGCCTCCCTATGGGCATCCATCTGTTGACCCATATTCTTCTGCATTTCTTTATGCGATTTTTGTGATTCCTTTCAAAGTGCATCTACAGATGATACATTTCTTTAAGCAATTTTTGTGCTGCCTCTTGTGGGCCTCCATCTGTTGACCCATGTTCTCCTGCATTTTTCTAAGCGATTTTTGTGTTTCCTTTGTAAGGGCTTCTAACCGTTGATTCATGATCTCCTGTAATTCTTTATGAGATTTATTTGTGTCCTCCTTGATATCCTCTAATAGCATCATGAGAAGTGATTTTAAATCCAGATCTTGTCTTTTGGGTATGGTGGGGTATCCAGGACTTGCTGCTGTTGGAGAGTTGGGTTCGGATGGTGCCATATTACTTTGATTTCTGTTAATAACGTTCCTACGTTTGCCTTTTGCCATCTGGTTACCTCTGGTGTTAGTTTGTCCTTCTGTCACTGGCTGTTGGGTGGACCTCCTGTGAGCCTGCAAAGCTATTTCTGACCCCCCTGGATTACCAGAATTCCCCTGGCACCGATTTCCTGGGCCTGCCCTGCTCCTGAGTGACTTTGGAGCCCTGATGTGCCTTGCCCCAAGTGATGTTATATTGGGGAATCCCTGCACATCCAAAGGCTCAGCATAGTGGATTTCCATAGCAGAGGTCGCCAAAGGGAGGCTGGTAGGCTCCCACCCTGTGCAGGGGTGTGTGATCTCTCCCGGGGGGGGGGAGGGTGGTCCCTCTGCAGGGCAGAAATCCCACAGCAGAGCTGGTGAGTCGGTTACTGCAGACCTGCCCAGCTTTTGGAGCAGGGTACATACAAGCTGCCTGACACACAAGTGATATTATGCCTGTCTTTCCCTGAGCCTGGAGGTCACAACTGCCCTGATGCTGGAGCAAAGATGGCAGAGTGCACTCTGCACTCTCTTGACACAGATCACTCTGCAGGGGAGATGGTCCACAGCAGAGCCGGTGCCCAGATGAATGCAGCTCTGTCCCGTAGATGGAAGCCGAACAGGCTGTGTCCCAAGAGATGTTATATTGGGAAGAACCTGGGTACCTGTCTCCTAAGTGCAGTTGATCCAGGAATCTATTGAATATTTTCTTCATTTACATTTCAAATGTTATAGCCCTTCCTGGTTTCCTCCCTTCCAGAAAACCCCCAATCCATCCTCCCACTTACTGCCTCCAAGAATATGCTCTTCTTTGGTCCTGTGAAGGCCCAATAGAGGCCCCAGTGTGGGGAAACTGAGTCAGGGTCATGGCAGTGAGTTGAATGGAGTAGCATAAGGAATTCTTATTAAAGAAACTAGCTACTATGTTTGCTTGGTGCCCATGGATTTTGCCTAAATTAAGGAGAGACTCATTATATTCCATCCATTTTACAGCACTGTTCTCCTTCTAAATACAGTGTCACATGAAATCATTATCAGATAAGAACCAGATATTTATGTCAAAAAATAGCACCAATGTCCACATAAAAGTCTTATTTTTTAAAAAAAAAATTGAGTATGAAAGACAAAAATATAAAAGTCTCTCTAGTAGCAGAATTAAACATTTCAAAAAAAATAGAAAGAACTTCATTTTATAAAAAATAAAATGTTTCTAACCACAGTAATAAAAATAGCTCTAAGCACTCATGCAAGTGTAAAAGTGTGAATGTGTCATAAGTTCATTTAGAAAGAGATATTAAAATCCCAGGAGTATAGAAATCAGTCTCACAAACTGGAGAAATCTCAGGGACACCTCTATAAACTCCAGTGGCAACAGAGGAGGGAGTTTTGGCTTCTAACATGCTTTGCATCAATGTCCAGAATCACTGTTCTCTTTCAGATGCAGACTGGAGTTGGATTTAAGCAGAAGTATGGCCACCATTGAATGGGATACTCCATAAAGAATAAGAGATGCCTGTTTTCAGACTTTGCACAGAAGCAGTCCACGGTGATCTATTTAAGGTAATTTTCAACGTTTTCAGAGATTATTTTGAATTATAACAGGGTAATTTATATGTAAATACTATGTGTCAGGCTACTGTGTTTAAAGTAAACATTTGAATATTGGTACATAACTGTTTACATGGAATTTCATACATGTAATGATCTGATTCCTCATCATTAGTGTGGATATTATGATTATGGGTAATAAGGGCTTACAATGATTTATTCAGAGCTCAAGGATTTGCACTTGCCAACTAGTAATTTCTCACTGTCCTCAAAATCAGTTGTTTAGTTGGAACTTTTTCCTTCCTTCCTTCCTTCCTTCCTTCCTTCCTTCCTTCCTTCCTTCCTTCCTTCCTTCTTTCCTTCCTTCCTTCCTTCCTTTCTTCCTTCCTTCTTTCTTCTTTCCTCCTTCTTTTCTCTGGAACATCTCCCTTTTTTAAAAGTTTTATTTATTATATGTAAGCACATTGTAGCTGTCTTCATACATTCCAGAATAGCTGCAGAGATGGCTCAACCATTAAAAGAATTGATTGCTCTTCCGAAGGTCCTGAGTTCAAATCCCAGCAACCATATGATTGCTCACAACCATCCCTAATGAGATCTGAACATCTTCCTCTTTAAGTCTAATAAAATTAAACACATATTCTGCCTTTCATCATGGAGTTGAATGCAAATAACTGAGAAATGGCCTAAGTGCTAATTTTCTATTATCTCACCACCAGCAGTTTATATATTCGTTTTAAAAGTGGATAACACCAGTGTTCTCACTGTTCTGATATTATGGATTAGACAGTGATTTTATTTGCCAGCTATATAAATATTGGTAATACTGGAGACTAGTTGGTTGGTGTGCTGTCTATACTACATGGCTATTGATAATAAACATAAAATTTCCTCTTCCCATAACTGTTCATTAGGCATAATGCAGGTTTGATTAAATCAGGAAGAGTGAATAAGTCAAAGTGAAGTCTGCTGGTTTAAGTATGTCCATTTAATTTTCTCTAGGCAGCAGAGACTGCCTCTGAACTGTTCAGAAAATTCAATTAGTTGAACATCTGACCTGCTTCAGCGCTCATGGTTCTGATTTGGTCTTTCTTAAAATTAACACAATCACTCAAACACCAAAAGAGAATTTTACAAAATCCATAAGCAAGGCAGTGAGACAGGACAGTAAAATTATAAAAATAATTATAGTCCTAATATATAATATTTCCTACATGCAGTTAGCAGTATGATGAGCAAAGCTGAGGCATTTGGGGAAAGTAGCAGCGACAGATGGGTTACTAATCTGAAGAGAGCATATTTTCCACAGAGTGGCAGAAAAGAGCTCATCTACACAGTTGGGGATGTTTTTACTACTAGACAATAATTGTAGGTGAACAATATGTTGGGCTTGTGGAAATTCAGCATGAAATACAATTTCAAGTAAGTTTTAAATTTATGATTAATATTGGTGATAATAATATTGTATTTTCATTTGAAATCTATTTAAATGCAACTACTTAAAATGTTAACATTTCTACCAATTCATCACTTTAGAGTTAACAAAGACATCCCATTATTTTAAACTATATTATTGCAATCAAACCTCTGTTGCTAAAATAATGGGAAGGAAATAATGGGCAATGCGGACATCAGGACACAGAGAGGGAAACTACTCAAGCTCACTACTCCATGAAATGCCTCAGTGACTACAGTTCTGCAGTGCAGAACCCTGAGCAAGACCAGCAATAAAACCTAGATGCTTGTAAGTACATGCTTGTTAAAGACAAAACAGAAATAGAATATTTGAGGAGTAATATAGAGAAAATGATTTGGTTCCTGTATCAGAATATGGAACTGAAATCAGTGAGAAAAGGAAATTATAACAGGGTTGAACTTGTGGTAATGACATCTGTGAAAAGATTATAATATTGTAAAAATACGATAATGTACATATAGAGCAGGTTATATTTAGGAATATATACATATTCCTAAATATAAATATTATATAAATATAATAATATATATGTATATATATACATATATATACATATATACGTATATATATGTATGTATGTGTATATATATACGTATATACATACATATATGTATATACATATATATATGTATATATGTATTATGTATATACGTATATATATGTGTGTGTGTATATATATGTATATATATATATAATGTATATAATATATATGCATGTAACCACAATTAATATAAAGAAAGGCCATGAATTTGAAAAGAACTAGGATGGTTATATGGCAGAGTAGAGAGGGAAGAAAGTGGGGAGAGGAAATGATATAATTATTCTGTAATCTCAAACTTAAATATGTAATTTTTAAAGGAAAAATTACTGCTAGCCACTGTGTTGTTAGACTGCTTATTAGTGAAAGATCAGCTAGCCTCAGAACCCTTTTAGAATTTACAAGAAAATAGATTTTGTAACTTTTAATTTTAATGGTTATGTTTAAGTTCATAATAACAAAATCCACATGATCAATAAAGTATCATTTTATGTTCCATTTTATAATATTAAATATATTTAAATATTCAATTGTGGATATTTAATTTTCTTGGTTTTCCATTTAATTTACTATTACAAAGCTGAAGGTTTTCATACTATTAATACTTTTTTAAATGTACTGTATGCAATTTTATAATTTTTTAGCTTATACTAGACTTACATAGCCACCTTGTTTTAAGTAATTTAGGTGTTTTTCTGACTTCAATATTTTTGAAAGTGTATTACATTCTAACATAAGCTTTTTCCTCTCATTTTATTTTAGAATATAATTTATGGCTGGGATTTCTAACAAAAAAACATATACACAAGCTTGTGACTCTTAAATTTTTTGCAGATTTATTTCCCTAAATTATTATATAAGTGGATTGATTTTATAAAATTTAGTATTTATATTTATGTTTTTTTAATTTCATTTAATTATGGATATATGTGTGGGTCTATTTGATATATAGCACTTTTTTTTCCAGGAGTCCACAACAACTAGAGGAAGAAATTCAACCCCTGAATTTGGAATTATAGAGGGAAATAAACACTCTACTTGGGTGCTGGGAATAAACTTCATGTCTCCTGAAAAAACAGTAAGTATTCATTAAACCATCTCTCCAGCTTCTAAAATGTGATTTTTCTCATCTCATATTTTTCCCACAGTGGATTCAATTTACATAAGCAGTTGTATATAGACCCTGCTTAAGTATTCGACATTCTATATTCAAAATATTTTCTACATTTGCAGGATGTGTTAGATAAAAATAAAAGAAGCATGGATTTGGCTTGGTTAGGTGACAGAAACTTGCAATACCAGTATATAGAAATAGAGGAAAGAAGATCTGAAACTTAAAGTCATCCTAGGCTAAGTGGTGTGTTTGAGTCCTGCCTAGACCACATCAGATCTTGTCACCCTTCCTCTATTGCCTGTCCATGCCATGAAAACAGAATCTACTAATTTGTCTTTCATGGACCCAAAACCTTGAAGTCTCTTAGATCAATAAAGAGTGCATGGCTATTCTACAAACAGCCTGTCTCCTGCTGGTTTAATAACAGAAAGTGAGCTGTTTCTCTTTCTACTTAACATTATATTTCATTTAATTTTTGCCTAGCACATGACAGTATATAAGGTTACAGGATATACCTAACACCATTTCACTTAGTTCAACTGCTCTGCTTTGTCTGAATACCCTTGTCAGGAATATGAAATATACATGGGCCCACAAGACTTAATGAAACATACTTTATTTATATTTAGCTTAATTTTCAGCTCTAACCCCTTTTATATTGTACGATTAAATCTATGCTATAACTTGTGCTCAGATCAACTACCTTGTAATGGGTAATTTAGACCTTGTGATCATGAGGCATGATTTCATTATACTTATTTTCCATAGTGGAAGTATTGACATGAGTTTTGAAACTTCCTTCACTGTACAGATGATGGCATCATTTTGTTTGCAATAAACAAACATTGAAAATCTTAATTAAAAGTAGAATGATAAATCTCATTTCACTTAATGTTAAAATTAATATAGAACTATATTTTCTTTGGAGCTTCTCACTTGTTTTCTTCTTACATGAAGGCTCATGTAGGACTAGTTGTCTTGCACCATTAGTTTTAAAGAATAAAAGAAGTTACTAAGAACAGAGGAATAAAAGCTGACGGTTTAGATCACAGTACATGTCTTAAGATTTTAGGGTAGTTTTTTTTCCCCTTTGCATTTTCTTTGTGTTAAATGCTGAGTTTCATTCTGACATTTTATTCATGGACATCATATCTTGTTATCTTCTTATTAAAATTCTTTGTCCATTCTGTTTTAGCTCTGAATGTCAACTTGAAATCTAATTAGTGATTTTCTAAATTTATGTAAGTGATTACTGTCTGGTCCAGTGACTTTATAGGATTCACTTTAGATCATTGTTTCATTGGCTATTGCATGTTAGTGACTGGAGTTCACACTATATATGCTAGTGAGTAATTGATTTAGGACATCATATAAATAATTGTTGTGAAATAAAGGAACTCTCAGGTGATAGATTTATAAATATGTTCAGTAATGTCTACTTGTTTTAGATGTAAGTCATTGAAACATCTTATTTTCTTCTCAAAACATTTTATTCTTATATACATATATACTTGTAACTGTAGGTATTTATGCACACAGATACATAATGGTGAATATGTGTATGCATGCGTATGTTCACTCATAAAAATATTTTTCAGGAACAGATACAGAAACTTTTTGGATTCTGACTGCCTAAGAAAAACAAATCTGAAATTTGGAATATTTACACATATTTGTGGAAGTATATTCTGTGGGTAAACAGTAGACGTTTATTTTAAATTAATTATACCTAGAATTGAAAATGAATACTACCATGAGTGACATTTTGATATTTTCAAATTTGACCATATAATTACTAGGGATGAGCAGGTAAGGTCTTATAGTTTCATAGTGAATTCTTATAAATTTCAAAGCATGTAGCTTGGCGTATAAGTCAGAAGACTTTAAATTATATATGAAATGATGTTTCTTTTTTTCAGCTTTGTGTTGTCACAAATTTTCATTTGTAGGTGACTGTTCCATGGCTTTCTGATTCTTCATCATTGACTCGATTGCCTTTATCAGGATATCTTATTTGCATAAGGACAAAGGAAGAAGATGCTTTAAGTTTCTAGAGTAAAAGAGACTAGAAAAAAAAAAATCCCTTCCCAGAAGTTCTTACAAGGAGAGGCCTTTGAGGAAAAAAAACAAAAACAAAAAAAAAAAAACTTACTCTTCATCCTCTTGATTGAGTGATAAGTTCATGGATGACACAGCTTGTGTCTCTAAAGTTCTTAGTCGAGCTTCTTTTGTGTTTTTTGTTCATTTGTTTTCTTTTTGTAGCATTTTGCTTATCCATCATGAAAACAGAATAAGTTTTAAAAAGTTCCTATTATGTTATAAAATGACAAATTGAAAGAAATTTCCATGCTTCATGAGGAGTGCTATAGAGATTTGGCAGATTTTTTTTCTTTTATGAAGAACAGATAAATTCAATGGAAATACAAATAAAATTCATATTGTTAGAAATTTAATATAAATACATGATATTGAGGTGTGGCATAAGGTACCTCTTGGCTCTTATTTCAATAGATAAGGCCGTGTTCTGGTCAGTCAATGGAGACTGGTCATCATTTAAATATAGAACAGTTTAGAATGAATTTTAGTATTCTGTTTCAGGAAACCTATAAAGACGATGAAAGCTGACCTATCAAATACAGAATTTTGCTCTTCTCTCACCCAAGTACATGTTTTTGTTTCCAATATTTTAAGTGTAGCTGTTTAAAATACTCAATAATGTATATCAGCTTCAAGAATACATTATACAATTATATGTTAAAAGAATTTATAATATTATTTTTAAAATTGAAAAATAATAAAAATGATCAATTTGCACATGGCAATTATATAAGCTTGAATAAGATATAGTTTTCTCTTAATTTCAGATTTACATAAATAGAGTTCACTTTACCATCTTCTTAAGAATTATGCTAAACCAGAGTTATGTCACTGAGTTCATTCTCCTTGGACTTTCACAAAACTCCAAAGTTGAGAAAATATTGTTTGTTATATTTTTGTTGATCTATTTTGCAACTATTTGGGGCAACATGATAATTGTGGTGACCATCATCTACAGCCCTGCACTGCTGGGCTCTCCCATGTACTTCTTCTTGATAATCTTGTCCTTACTGGATGCATGCACTTCTTCCAGTGTCACACCCAAGATGATTGTAGACTTCTTCTATGAGAGGAAGACCATCTCCTTTGAATGTTGCATGACACAATTGTTTGCTTTCCACTTCTTCGCTGGAATGGAGGTGATTGTCCTTTCTGCCATGGCCTATGACCGCTTTGTGGCCATTTGCAAGCCTCTTCACTATTCCTCCATCATGACCCGGAGGCTCTGTGGTTTTTTGGTGATGTTGTCTTGTGCAGGAGGATTCTTACATTCAATCATACAAATTATCTTCACTTTGCAGCTGCCCTTCTGTGGACCCAATGTCATTGATCATTACCTGTGTGACTTGTTTCCATTACTGAAGCTTGCCTGCACTGACACACACATATTTGTTATTTTTGTGTTTGCCAACAGTGGATCTTTCTGCATCATAATCTTCTCTATTTTACTTATCTCCTATGGTGTCATCTTGTTCTCTCTGCGAGCTCACAGTTCTGAAGGGCGATATAAAGCCCTTTCCACCTGTGGATCCCATATTACAGTTGTGTTTTTGTTTTTTGTGTCATGTTTATTAGTATATGCTCGACCTACTGCCTTCTCTTCTGAAAAAAATGCTCTTATATTTGCCACCATCATAACACCACTTCTGAATCCTATGGTGTACACTTTCAGGAATAAGGAAATGAAGAATGCTATGAGGAAAATGTGGAATAGGTGGACAGTGGTTTCTGGAGACTATTAAAATATTGCATTTACATTGCTTTGGAGGTAGACCAGTGGTTAAGAGCATTTTTGTAGTGCAAACATAAGCTCTATTTCTGATTCGCAGCACCTGTGTCAGATGTCAGTCATGGTAGCACAATTTTAATAGAATACTGGTGAAGTCAAATACTTTAGAGCCCAAGGGCTCCTCCCAAACCAAGTATGGTCAAATTTCATTGGAGACCTTTTTTTAAGAAAATTAATCTGCAAGAAATAAATGGACGTAGTACCTTTCTGTGTCTTTCCATGCACTATCCACTCCTCATGCATACACATATGCATACACTATTCACTTATGTAAACAACACACACAGATAGACACACTAGCAAACAATCAATAATTACATTTCCAAACTAATCTAAGAACTCAATGGGCCACTATTTTCTAGGACAATTATTTTTTTTTAATTGGACATTACTTTGAAAAGATAGCATCATTTTCTTCAGGATGCATTTACATTGGGGGTGTCAAAACTGTTTCTCAGATCATACATCCACTATAAATTGGTTAATTAACATTAACATCTTAAAATTAAAGCCAATGTGATTTTAGTCTTGCAAAAATTTCATGTTTTCTGAAACTATTAATTAGGGTAACATTGGCAGACTAAACAAATTAATATTTGAAATAAGAAAAACGAAAATGAAAATGTTTGAAGAGCATGATATTGTGAGACCACAAAATCTAAAAATGCAGAGAAGCATATGTAAAGTCTGAAGTTTAAGTGTGACTGGATCATTTTTCTTATGGCTATTATCCACTTATAAGTGAAAACATACAATGCATGTCCTTTTGGAGCTGAGTTACCTCGCTCAGGATGATACTCTCAACATCCAAGCATTTGTCTGCAAAATTCATGATGTTTTTGATTAAAAAACTGAATAGTATTCTATTGTGTAGATGTACCACTTTTTCTTTATCCATTTGTCAGTTGAGAGCTATCTATGTTGTTTCCAGTATCTGTCTATTACAATAAAACTGCTAAGAACATAGTTAAACAAATGTCTTTGTGGCATGGTGGAATATTTTTTTTTGGGGTATATCGCGAGGAGGAGTATAGCTCGATCTTAATGTAGAAATATTCCCAGTTTTCTGAGAGATTTCCAAATTGATTTTTAAAGTGCTTGTACAAGGTTTCACTCCTATCGGCAATGGAGGAGTGTTCCCCTTGCTCCACATCTTGCCAGCATATGCTATCTCTTGAGATTTTAATGTTAGCCATTCTGATGGGTGTAAGATGGAACTTCAGAATTGTTTTGATTTGCATTTCCCTGATGACTAAGGACTTTGAACATTTCTTTAAATGCTTCTCTGTCATTTCAAAATTCCTCTGTTGAGAATTCTCTGTTTAGCTCTGTGCTCCGTTTTTTAATTGGGTTATTTGGGTTGTTGGTATCTTCTTAAAAATAGGATACCCAGGTTACACACCACAGACCCAAAGAAGCTGAACAAGAAGAATGGCAAAAGCAATAATGCTTGATTCTCACTTAAGGGGAATAAAATAGTCATAAGAGACAGAGGGGTAGGGAACTGGAAAGGAGAGTGGATGCGGAGAGGAATATGTGGGTTCCGGATCAGGTATGGGGAGTGACAGGAGTGATGACAAGATGGCCATGCGAATGAATGGAAATTGGCAACTGACAGGGGTGGGGAGGTAGGGGGCATTTCCTGGAAGAGACTTACCTGGGAATAAAGGAGTTACCTCAGAATTAATGGGGGTGACCTTAGCTGTGACTCACAGCACTAGGCATATGAAACATAAAGTAGCTAACTCCTTTAGCAAGTTGGGAACCCCAGTGGAGTGATAGGGACACCAACCTATCCACAATCTCCACCAAAAATTTAACCTGTCTACCCAAAAAAAATATAGACATGGGGATGGAGCAGAAACTAAGGGAATGGCCAAACAATATCCGACCCAACTTGAGACCCATCCCACCAGCAAGCACCAATCCTTGACACTACTAATGATACTTTGTTATGCTTGCAAGCAGGAGTTGACATGGCTGTCCTCTAAGAACCTTCACCCAGCAACTGACTGAGACAGATGGAGAAAATCGGTCAAACAGCACATGGAGCTTGGAGACTTTTACGGAAGATTAGGAGGAAGAATTGTGGACAGAAGGTAATAGGAACTCCATAGGAAGAACAGCAGAGTCAACTAACATGGACCCTTGGGGCTCTCATAGACTGAACCACCAACTATGAAAGTACACAGGCTGGACCTACTCCCCTCACTCCTTCACATACTTAGCAAATGTAGAGCTTGGTCTTCATGTAGGTACTGAACTGTGAAGGGGGCTATCTGAATAACTGTTGCCTGTATGTAGAGTATGTTACCTCAGTGAGAGAGGATGAGCCTAGCCTCACAGAGACTTGATGAGCCAGGGTAATAGAGATATCAAGGGGGGGATCCCTACCCTCTCAGAGGAGGAGAAGGGGATGGCAGGAATGATCGTAGGAGGGGTTGATCAGAAGAGGGCAGTGAGTAGGATATAGTGAATAGCTAAAAACAAAACAAAATAAAACAGAAAAAAAACTTTGCATATATCGTATGAACAAGTTTTACAGATGTGTTTATTCACATCTCACTCATGCCTCCTGGAAAATTTGAGTTAGTCTTTGAATTTGTAAAATGAATAGACAATAAGAATTCCCATGGCATGGTATGACTTCCCTATTTGAATTAGCAGTATGACAGATTTCATGGTGAAAACCCATGTGATAGCATATACCAGAGAAAAGTATTGATTGTTTCCTGAAATGTTTATAAAGCATGAAATGTTCATATATCATGTGTGCTGTTATTTATAGAGAAGAGAATCTAGAGGAAGCACATTTAAATTTCAGTTTTATAAGAGTAATATATTTCAATTTAATTCATGAGTTTATTATTCATTACTAAATACTATAACTTATAATTTAGTTATAAATTTTGGGACTTTGGGAGAAATATGGTATATGAATACATATTTACATCATTTCAATCCTCTCTGCTCCCTTCACTTCCTTCCATGTTTCTCACCTTTTCACAAATGGCAATTAATTTGCTCTTTATTATTATTGTTACAAATTCACACACACACCACAAATATATTTATGAATACAAACTATTGAGTTCATTTAGTGGTGTGTGTATGTCTGTGTGTGGGGTGGGGGTGGGGGAGGTGTTTGGGGTTGAATTCTTTGATTAGGTTATATAGCAGAGATTCATTCTTATAAAAGACTAATTCTCCTATTCTGATATTCTTAAGTTTGTGTATCTACAGGAAAATTGCATTCAATAATTATCAAAAGATATGAATGATGAAGTAAATGTATATATTTTAGATTAGTTTATATTTTCTTATTTTATTTTCTTATTTTATTATTTAAGACAAGGTCTTTACATAGACTTTGAAGTCCTGAAACTCATAATACTGTCCAGGCTGTCCTTGAACTCACAGAGACCTGTCTGCTTCTTCCCCCATGTACTATGAATAAAGGAGTGTATTATAATACCCAGTACTTTATCCTTTCCTTTTTTGGGGGGGTTGGTATTTTATTTACTTACATTTCAAATTTAATCCCCTATCCCTTTTTCCCTCTAAAAACACCCTATCCTATCACCCATGCCCCTACTCACCAACCTATGTACTCCCTCTAGCCTGTCCTGCATTACCCTATACTGGGGCATCCAGCATGCACAGGACCAAGGGCCTCTCCTCCCTTTGATGACCAACAAGGCCATCCTCTGCTTCAGATTTGTTTGGTCTCTGAATTGTATCTTAGGTGTCCCAAGCTTCTGGGCTCATATCCACTTATCAGTGAGTGCATACCATGTGTGTTCTTTGTGATTTTGTTACCTCACTCAGGATGACATTTTCTAGTTTCATCCATTTGCCTGAGAATTTCATGAGTTCATTGTTTTTAATAGATGAGTAGTATTCCATTGTGTAAATATACCACAGTTTCTGTATCCATTCCTCTGTTGAAGGACATCTGGGTTCTTTCCAGCTTCTGGCTATTATAAATAAGGCTGCTATGAACATAGTGGAGCATGTGTCTTATTATATGTTGGAGAATCGTCTGGGTATATGCCCAGGAGTGTTAGAGCTGGATCCTCTGGTAGTACAATGTCCAATTTTCTGAGGAACTGCCTAAATGATTTACAGAGTAATTGTACCAGTTTGCAATTCCACCAGCAGTGGAGGAGTGTTCCTCTTTCTCCACATCCTTATCAGCACCTGCTATCACTTGAGTTTTTTATCTTAGCCATTCTGAGTGGTGTGAGGTGAAATCTCAGGGTTGTTTGGATTTGCATTTCCCTTATGATTAAGGATGTTGAACATTTCTTTAGGTGCTCCTTAGCCAGTCAGTATTCCTCAGTTGAGAATTCTTTGTTTAACTCTGTACCCCATTTTTAATAGGGTTATTTGGTTCACTAGATTCTACCTTCTTGAGTTCTTTGTATATATTAGATCTCAGCCCTCTGTGGATGTAGAATTGATAAAATGGTTCCAAGTCTGTTGGTTGCCATTTTGTCTTCTTGACAGTGTACTTTGCCTAACCTAATCTTTGCAATTTTTTGAGGTCCCATTTGTCAATTCTTGATCTTAGAGCATAAGCTATTGGTGTTCTATTCAGAAACTATTCCCCTGTATGATGTTCTCTAGGGTCTTTCTTACTTTCTTTTTTATTAGTTTCAGTATATCTGGTTTTGTGTGGAGGTCCTTGATCCACTTGGTCTTGAGCTTTGTACAATTGGCATTCTTCTACATGCTAACAGCCAGTTGAACCAGCACCAATTATTGAAAATGCCATCTTTTTTTCCACTGGATAGTTTTAGCTGTTTTGTCAAAGATCAAGTGACCCTAGGTGTGTGGGTTCATTTTTGGGTCTTCAATTCTTTTCCATTGGTCTACCTGCCTGTCACTGTACCAATACCATGAAGTTTTTTATCACTATTACTCTATAGTACAGCTTGAGGTCCAGGTTGCTGATTCACCCAGAAGTTCTTTTATTCTTGAGAGTAGTTTTACCCTTGTCTAGTCCCTGATTTTAGGGGGATTGCTTCAAGTTTCTCTCCATTTAGTTTGATGTTAACTATTGGTTTGCTGTATACTGCTTTTACTATGTTTAGGTATGGGCCTTGAATTCCTTCTGTTTCCAAGATTTTTAACATGAAGGGATGGTGAATTTTGTCAAATGCTTTTTCAGCATCTAATGAAATGACCATGTGCTTTCTTTGAGTTTGTTTATGTAGTGGATGACATTGATGGATTTCCATATATTGAACCATCCCTGTATCCTTCGGATAAAGTCTACTTGATCCTGGTGAATGATCATTTTGATGTGTTCTTAAATTTGGTTTGCAAAAATTTTATTGAGTATTTTTGCATCTATATTGATAAGGGAAAGTGGTCGAAATTCTCTTTCTTTGTTGAATATCTGTACTGGTTTGAAATCACCATAATTCTGGCTTCATAGAACAAGTTGGGTAGTTTTCCTTCCTTTTCTATCATGTAGAATAGTTTGAAGAGTATTGGTACTAGGTCTTCTTTGAAGATCTGATAGAATTCTCCATTAAACCATCTGGTCCTATGCTTTCTTTTGTTGTGAGACTTTCAATTACTGCTTCTACTTTTTTAGGGATTACGGGACTGTTGAGATTCTTTTTGTGATCTTGATTTAATTTTGATATTTTGTATCTGTCTAGAAAGTTGTCCATTTCATCCAGATTTTCCAATTGTGTTGAGTATAGACTTTTGTAATAGGATCTGATGATTTTTTGAATTTCCTCAGTTTCTATCTCCCTTTTCACTTCTCATTTATTAATTGGATACTGTTTCTGTGCCCTCTGGTTAGTCTGGTTAAGGGTTTATCTATTTTATTAATTTTCTCAAAGAACCAGGTCCTGGTTTTGTTAATTTTTTGTATAATTCTTTTTGTTTCTACTTGATTGATTTTGGCCCTGGGTTTGATTATTTCCTGCTGTCTACTCCCTTGGGTGTATTAGACTCTTTTTGTTCTATAGCTATCAGGTATTCTGTTATATTCTAGTATATGCTCACTCTAGTTTCTTTATGGAGGTACTCAGAGCTATGAGTTTTCCTCTTAGTACTGCTTTCATTGTAGCCCAAAAATTTGGGTATATTGTGCCTTCATTTTCATTAAATTCTAAAATGTCTTTGATTCCTTTCCTTATTTGTTCTTTGACCAAGACATCATTGAGTAGAGCTTTGTTCAGCTTCCACATGTATGTGTGCTTTCTGTTGTTTTTGTTGCTATTGAAGTCTAGCCTTAATTTGTAGTGGTCTGATAGGAGGTATGGGATTATTTCAATATTCTTATATCTGTTGAGATCTTTTTTGTGATCAATTATATGGTTAGTTTTGTAGATGGTACCATGAGGTGCTGAGAAGGTATGTTCTTTTGATTAAGGATGAAACATTCTATAGATGTCTTTTAAATTCATTTGGTCCATGACTTCTGCTAGTTTCACTGTGTCTCTCTTTATTTTGTGATTCACTGATCTGTCCATTGATGAGAGTGGCGTGTTGAAGTCCCCCACAATTATTGCATGAGGTAAAATGTGTGCTTTGAGATTTAATATAATTTCTTTTATGAAGGTGGGTTGCCTTGCATTTGGATCATAGCTGTTCAATACTGAGAGTTCTTCTTGGTAGATTTTTCCTTTGATGAGTATGATGTGTCCTTCCATGTCTTTTTTGATTACTTTTGGTTGAAAGTCAATTTTATTCGATATCAGAATGGCTACTCCAGATTTTTTCCTTGGACTCGTTTCTTAGAAAATTGATTTCTAGCCTTTAAAGTTGAGGTAGTGTTTGTCTTTGACACTGAGGTGCTTTTCCTGAATGCACCAAAATGCTGGGTGCTGTTTACACATCCAGTCTGTTAGTCTTTGTCTTTTTATTGGGGAATTGAGTCCATTGATGTTAAGAGATATTAAGGAAGAGTGAATATTACTCACTATTATTTTTGATGTTATTTTTATGTTTGTGTTGTTGTCTTCTTTTGGGTTTGCTGAAAGAAGATTTCTTATTGCTTTTTCTCGGGTGTAGTTTACTTCCTTGTGTTGGAGTTTTCCATCTATTATCCTTTGTAAGGCTGGATTTGTGGAAAGATATTGGGTAGATTAGGTTTTGTCATGGAATATCTTTGTTTTTCCATGTATGGTAATTGAGAATTTGGCTGGGTATAGTAGTCTGGACTGACATTTGTGTTCTCTTAGGGTCTGTATGTGATCTTCCCAGGATCTTCTATCTTTCATAGTCTGTGGTGAGAAGTCTTGTATAATTCTGATAGGTTGACCTTTATATGTTACTTGACATTTTTTCCTTACTGCTTTTAATATTCTTTCATTGCTTAGTACATTTGTTGCATTGATTGTTATGTGATATGAGGAATTTCTTTTCTGGTCCAATCCATTTGGAGTTCAATAGGCTTCTTGTATGTTCATGGGCAGCTCTTTAGGTTAGCAAAGTTTTCTTCAATAATTTTGTTGAAGATATTTGCTGGCCCTTTAAGCTTGAAATCTTCACTCTCTTCTATACCTATAATCCTTAGGTTTGGTATTCTTATTGTATACTTGATTTCCTGTATGTTTTGGGTTAGGAAATTTTTGCATTTTGCATTTTCTTTGACTGTTGTGTCAATGTTTTCTATGGTATCTTCTACACCTGAGATTCTCTCTCCTATCTCTTGTATTCTGTTGTTGATGCTTGCATCTATGTCTCCTGACTTCTTGCCTAGGTTTTCTATCTCCAGAGTTGTTTCTCTTTGTGATTTCTTTATTGTTTTTACTTCCATTTTTCGATCCTGGATGCTTTCTTCAATTCCTTCATCTGTTTGGATGTGTTTTCTTGTAATTCTTAATGGAGTTATCTATGTCTTGCTTGAAGTCTTTATCAGCATCATGAGCTGTAATTTTGAATTCAAGTCTTGCTTTTCTGGTGTGTTGGGGTATCCAGGACTTGCTGTTGTGGGAGCAATTTATACTTTCTTTTTTTTTTCATTCCAAATGTTTTTTTATTTACATTCCAAATCATTTCTCCTTTCCCGTTTCCTCCCTCCCCGAAGGTCCCATAAGCCCCCTTCCCTCCCTCTTTTCCCCATTCAACCCCCACTCACTTCTCTGTCCTGGTATTCTGGTGATTTTTGTGATTCCTTTGTAAGGGCATCTACCCGTTGATTCATTTCTTTAAGCAATTTTTGTGTTGCCTCCTTGTGGGCCACCATCTGTTGACCCATGTTCTCTTGCATTTCTCTAGTCAATTTTTGTGTTACCTTTGTAAGGACTTCGGACCATTGATTCATGTTCTCCTGTAATTCTTTATGAGATTTATTTGTGTCCTTCTTAAAATCCTCTAATAGCATCATGAGAAGTGGATTCCTGTAGCAGAGGTCACCAAAGGGAGGCTGATAGGCTCCAGCCCTGTGCGGAAGGTGTGTGATCTTTCCCAGAGTGGGGGGGGAGGGGTAAATGTAAATCTTTAATTTTATCAGAAAATGTTTATAATTCCACTTTCAATCAACTTAGAAATATTTTATGCCTACCATTTTATCTGTAATCTTCCATGATAATCTTCAATTTTAATGTTATTTTATAAATTTCTATAATTTTATTAGAAATACTTTCCATGTAAATTTTCAATTCTATCATAAAGTGTTTCTACTTCCTTTTTCAATTAATCTAGCAATGTTTTTATGTCCACCATTTTACTCTTTAATTTTCCATGAAAATTGTCAATCTTAATGTGTTTTTCTATATATTTCTTCAATTTTGTCAGAAACATTTTCCATGTAAATCTTTAATTTTATCATAAAATGTTTTTACCTCCTTTTTCAATAAAAAAAAATTAGAAAAAAAAAGTTGTTTCCTCTATGCCAGAAACAGTAGAAGAAGCAAAGCCCAGGCATTTTGGGAAAGCAGGAACAAGAAATGAAGACTGGTGTGGTTTTCCTCCCTTTGCATTTTCATAGTGTAAAATGCTGTTCTGTTCCGACATTTCAAGTATGGGCTTCATGCCTTGCTGTCTTCTTATTAAATTTCTTTGTCCATTCTGCTTTACTACTGAGTGACAACTAGTAAACTAAGTAGTGAACATATTCATTTATTGTAAATGATTACTGCCTGATCCAGTGACTTTATAGGGTTTGTCTCAGAACATTGTTTCCTTGGATATAGCATGTGAGAGTCTGGAGTTCATATTGTACTTGCTAGTGAGGAACTGATTTTATCATGAAAATGACTTGTAAAATAAATGAGGTGTTACATCATAGATTATAAATATGTGAAGTAATTTCTACTTTCTTTAGGTATCCATCATTGAAACAAACAATTTTCTTTTCAGAGCAAATATATAAGTATTATGCCCACATATATTTGTATGCATAAAAATACACACATGTGAATTTTTATAGACATATATATATATGAAAATGAATCAGAAAGCTAGAATATTTACATAAAAGATTAATGGAAATACATTCAGTGGGTAATAGAGTTGAGTTTTCTTATGAATTAATCGCAATTAGGATTGTAAAGGAATGCTATTCTAAATAACTGTTTGATATTTTTTAATTTGACAATATGATGGAGATGAGCAGGTAAGATGTCATGGCCATGTTTTACAATGAATTATTATAAATTTCAAAGCATGTATCTTTGCAAATAATTAAGTCTGAATACTCTAAATTATATTTGAGGAGAGTCTCTTTTTCAGTTATGTGTTGTCACTAGTTTTCAATTGTAGCTGATTGATGGTGATCTGATTCTCCTTAATTGGCTCTGTTGCATTTTTAGGATGTCTCATTTGTACGAGGACAAAGGACGAAGATGCTTTAAATTTTACAGAAAAAGAGACAATAAAGAACACCCTTTTCCTGACGTTTTTACAAAGGAAAAAAATCCCTCTTTACCTTCTTGATTGTGTAGAAACATCATTCATTTAAGAGCTTGGATCCCTAAAGTCTCAGGTTAAGTGACTTTTTTTTTCTTTAATTATTTATTTTATTTTTTTTATTTAATTTACATTCCAAATCATTTCCCCTTTCCCGTTTCCTCCCTCCCCGAAAGTCGCATAAGCCCCCTACCCTCCCTCTTTTCTCCATTCAACCCCCTCTCCTTACTCTGTCCTGGCGTTCCCCTACATCCAGTCTTTCCAGGACCAGGGGTCTCTCCTTCCATCTTCTTAGAAATCTATTGATATGCGGATTGTGTCTAGGGTATTCCGAGATTCTGGGTCAATATCGCCTTATCAGTGACTGCATACCATGTGTGTTCTTTTGTGATTGGGTTACCTCACTAAGGATGATATTTTCAAGATCTGACCATTTGCCTAGGAATTTCGTGAATTCATTGTTTTTAATTGCAGAGTAGTATTCCATTGTGTAGATATACCACATCTTCTGAATCCATTCCTCCGTTGAGGGACATCTGGGTTCTTTCCAGCTTCTGACTATTATAAATAAGGCTGCTATGAACATAGTGGAGCATGTGTCCTTATTACATGCAGGTAAAGCCTCTGGGTATATGCCCAGGAGTGGTATAGCCGGATCCTCCGGAAGTGTCATGCCCAGTTTTCTGAGGAACCGCCAGACTGCTTTCCAGAGTGGTTGTACCAGCCTGCAATTCCACCAGCAGTGGAGGAGTGTTCCTCTTTCTCCACATCCTTGCCAACAACTGCTGTCTCCTGTGTTTTTGATCTTAGCCATCCTGACTGGTGTGAGATGGAATCTCAGGGTTGTTTTGATTTGCATTTCCCTAATGACTAAGGATGATGAACATCTCTTTAGGTGCTTCTCAGCCATTAGATATTCTTCAGGTGAGAACACTTTGTTTAGCTCTGTACCCCATTTTTTAATAGGGTTACTTTCCTCTCTGGAGTTTAACTTCTTGATATCTTTGTATATATTGGATATTAGCCCTCTGTCGGATGTAAGGTTGGTAAAGATCATTTCCCAGTTAGTTGGTTGCCGCTTTGTCTTTTTGACAGTGTCTTTTGCCTTGCAAAAACTTTGTAATTTAATGAGGTCCCATTTGTCTATTCTTGATCTTAGAGCATAAGCTATTGGAGTTCTGTTCAGGAAATTCTCCCCTGTGCCCATATGTTCAAGGTTCTTCCCTAGTTTCCCTTCTATTAGTTTCAGTGTGTCTGGTTTTATGTGGAGATCTTTGATCCACTTAGAATTGAGCTTAGTGCAAGGAGATAAGACTGGGTCAATTTGCATTCTTCTGCATGTTGACCTCCAGCTGAGCCAGCACCATTTGTTGAAAAGGCTATCTTTATTCCACTGGATGGTTTTAGCTCCTTTGTCAAAGATCAAGTGTGTGGATTCATTTCTGGGTCTTCAATTCTGTTCCATTGATCTACATGTCTGTCACTGTACCAATACCATGCGGTTTTTAACACTATTGCTCTGTAGTACAGCTTGAGGTCCGGGATACTGATTCCCCCAGAGGTTCTTTTACTCTTGAGAATAGTTTTAGCTATTCTGGGTTTTCTGTTATTCCAGATGAATTTTTGAATTGCTCTTTCTAACTCTATGAAGCAACGGATAATAGGTGGAAACCTCCAATACAGGGAGAGAAACAACACCTTGGAAAAAATGAGATAATAACCTTCTTGAATCAAACCCAAAAGTAGATAACCACTCAAACATAAAGATAGCGTCAAGAATGGCAGATGGCATTAATCACTATGCCTTAATCTCTCTTAATATCAATGGTCTCAATTCCCCAATAAAAAGACATAGACTAGCAGACTGGATAAGTAAACAGGACCCAGCATTTTGCTGCATGCAGGAAACGCACCTCAGTGTCAAAGACAATCACTACCTCAGAGTAAATGGCTGGAAAACAATTTTACAAGCAAATGGCCCCAAGAAACGAGGTGGAGTAGCCATCCTAATATCAGATAAAATTGATTTTCAACCTAAAGTCATCAAAAAAGACACAGAAGGACACTACATACTGATCAAGGGAAAAATCCACCATCAAGAACTCTCAATTCTGAATATCTATGCTCCAAATGCAAGGGCACCCTCATTCGTAAAAGAAACTTTACTAAAACTCAAAGCACACATCGCACCGCACACAATAATAGTGGGTGACTTCAACACCCCGCTCTCTGAAATGGATCGTTCAGGAAAGCAGAAACTAAACAGGGACACAGTGAATCTAATTGAAGCCTTGGACCAACTAGGACTAACAGATATATATAGAACATTTCATCCTAGAGCTAAAGAATACACCTTCTTCTTAGCTTCTCATGGTATCTTCTCCAAAATTGACCATATAATTGGTCACAAATCAGACCTCAACAGATATAAGAAGATAGAACTAATCCCATGCCTCCTATCAGATCACTATGGAATAAGGGTGGTCTTCAATGGCAACAAAAACAAAAGAAAACCCACGTACACATGGAGACTGAACAATGCTCTACTCAATGATAACTTGGTCAAGGTGGAAATAAAGAAAGAAATCAAAAACTTTTTGAAAGTTAATGAAAATGAAGGCACAGCATACCCTAATTTATGGGACACAATGAAAGCAGTGCTAAGAGGAAAATTCATAGCCCTGAGTGCCGCCAAAAAGAACCGGGAGACTTTTTGTTTGGGCATAATATCTTTGACAATAACTTTTTGGAAATATATAATACAGAAACCTTTGTAATATACTTCTGACTAGGACTATGATTTCAATCCGGAGCAATTGCCTTTTAATTCTATTTGTAGTATTTCACTTAGCCATTATAAAAACAGAATAGGTTTTTTGCTTTTTTTTTTTACAAAGTTTGTATTATGCTATAAAATTATTCAGCAAAATTTTCATACTTCCAACACATGCATCATGCAAAGTGCTACATACTTTCCCACAGAATTTTTTGTTTTATGAAGAACAGACTAATTATTTGTATACTCCAATAAATTCACAGTTTTACATGCATTTGAGATGTATGAATGATTTTGAAGCATTGCCTAAACAGTTTTTTTGCCCCTTTTGCTAGTAGATAAGGCAGTGCTCTGGTCAGCCAATGAATACTTAAATTCTGGTCTTCATTTATATTCCAAATAGTCTAACATGCATTTCAAGGACGTTCATAAAGACTGATGAAAGCTGATCATGCAAATATTGTCTAATCCTCTCTTGTCACCTAGTAGATGCCTTTATCTCCAACATATTAGATGTGGCTATTTAGAGTATCAATACTTTATCTAAGTTAAACATTACATGCTATAAATTATACACTTAAAAGTTATAATATTCTGTTTTCTGGCAAAATAAACAAAGACTATCTTCTACATGATAACTATATTAACTTGAATGGATATTCTTTTCTCATAATTGCAGATTTACATGAACAAATTTTACCTTAACATCTTCATGAGAATAATGCAAAACCAGAACTTTGTCACTGAATTCATTCTCCTTGGACTTTCACAGAACCCAAATGTTGCGAACATACTGTGTGTTATATTTTTGTTTATCTACCTTGAAACTATAGGAAGCAACATAATAATTGTGGTGACCATCATCTACAACACTGCACTCCTGGATTCACCCATGTACTTCTTCTTGATATTCTTGTCCTTACTGGATGCATGTACTTCTACTGTCACTCCCAAGAGGATAGTAGGCTTCTTCTATGAGAGGAAGACCGTATCCTTTGAATGTTGCATGACACAACTGTTTGTTATTCACTTTTACACTGGAATAGAGGTGATTATCTTGTCAGCGATGGCCTATGACAGATATGTGGCCATTTTCAAACTCCTTCACTACCCGTTCATTATGACCAGGAGACTCTGTGGCATTTTGGTGATGGTATCCTGGACAGGAAGACTCTTACATTCTATCATACAAATTATGTTCATTTTGCAGCTGCCCGTCTGTGGACTCAATGTCACTTATCATTACCTGTGTGACTTTTTCCCATTCAGAAGCTTGCCTGCACTGACACATATGTATTTGTTATTTTGGTGTTATCTAACAGTGGAACTATCAGCATCATAGAGCATTCTTTGCCACAGAATTTTTTGTTTCTATTTTGCTTGTCTTCTATGGTGGCATCTTGTTTGCTCTGAGAGCTCACAGTTCAGAAGGGCGACTTAAAGCTCTCTCCACCTGTGGATCCCACATTACAGTTGTGCTTTTGTTCTTTGTCCCATGCTTTTTAATATATGCACGACCTCTTTCTGCCTTCTCTTCTCAAAAAAATGCATTTGTATTTTCCACTATCATGACACCACTTTTGAATCCTATGGTTTATACTTTCAGGCATAAGGAAATGAAGAATGCCATCAGAAAAATGTGAAACAGACTGATAGTGATTTCTTGTGACTATTAACATATTATGCTTACAATGCTGGGGAGATAGACCAATGGGTAAGAGCATTTGTTGTGCAAATATAAACTATCATTTCTGATTCACAGTACCCATGGTAGAAGTCATTCTTTGTAGCACAATTTTAACAAACTATTGGAGAAGTAAGGTTTTATATAGTCCAAGAGTGCTTCCCCAAACCAGTTAGATCAAGGTACATATGATCCATTCAGAATAGATACATTCTGGGTTGCAGTATGGTCTGCCTGGAATATAAACACACACCTAATACACGCCTTTAATTCCTAACAATAAAAGTAATGTTAGTTTGTAGAAGGGAGCATCCATGTTTGACATTATTGAGGTGCAGACAAAGTGATTAATCAGAGAAAGATTTAACAGAATGAATCAGAGATAAAAATCACAATGTATCATGCTATTAACTATCTAAAAACGCTATACACATGCATCTGTATATAAATACATAGTTTAAATGAAAATCTCACACTTGAATTAAGAATGTCTTGTCTTATAGCCCAAGAACACCAAACAGGAGAACTTGCTCAGGAAAACCGCACAGGAAAGAGAATTATGATTTGTTTTAAAATCAATAAATAATGTATATGAATCTCATTAAAACAATCTGTAACAAAACACTATATATGCTGTTGCAAGATATTTCCTATCCATTCACATTGAGGCAATGAGAGGCCAGTGATTGGAGGGGAGAGAGGAGGAGGAGCTAAAGGACGTGAGGGGCAGCGAGACAGAGAGAGAGGGGGAGGTCTGCACAAGTGGAGCAGAGAGGGAGATGTGGATATCCAGATGGCTTCAGATGTATTTCTGTTGTTTTGGAGAGGTTAGAAATATTTGGATAAGACTTTATCATTGTAAATTGGCATTATGCAACTGGGAGTTTTATATACTTAAATATATTTGTTTAACTATTTAAGTTTAAGAGTCATGCTTTACAGGGTATTTGTGTGTAGGGCAGAAGTGCAGGATTCCAGCCGTTTACAGAGTCTATGGTGGAGAAGAAACACAGCCGGGATACTGTGAGAACCAGCTGAAAGAGATTGGCTCAATGGCAATAGTGAGAGTTGCCCTGAGTTGGACCCATCAGGACTTGGTGCAGAGGCTTGATGGGGCAGTACTTTTTATAATTATTTCCCACTACATCTGGTGAAGCAACGTGGAACATGTTTCTACTAGAAATCTGAGATTATTAGTCTAAAAGTTAAAGTTTTATTTATTTGTTGTTGTTGTTGTTGTTGAGTAACTAAGAGTGCCAAAATCGGGTCATGTGACTCAAGCGCACCAAGTTGAAATAAAGGAAAGACTGAGAATACTGAAGACCTTTAGTGGGAAAAATAGATCTTAACAGGATACTAAATTCTTTCTAACTTGAGCGCCCAGGGAATTCTAGGTTTAAATCATGCTTTGACTAGCTGCCTGCTTATAAGCAGGTATAGATGGTAGGGTGTATCAATTTTGTTAAGTTAATATAAAGATTGTTTATCTAGCCAGAGGAAGCACATATTCCTTTTAACTTGGTCTATCACGGGAATACTGGATGTCTTTTCCTCCTTGGCTAGATAAAAATGCCTAAGTAGAGGCTCATATGGTATCTTAGTTTATTTCACTGGTTTTAGATTGTTTTAAGTTGAACTATGATAGGGAAGTAGTCACTGACTCTAGAGTAAAGAGTGTAGTGACAAAAATTGCCTGTTTAATACAGGTATCAATTATCAAAAGTCTGTGGCTCAGATAGAGAGCTCAACAGATAGATGGCTACTCTGGGCAGAGAGCCAAACAGTAAGACGATATAAAGATAGTTTACTAGTCAGAGGAAGCTCATATTCCTTTTAACGTGGCTCACGTGTGGAATGTTGGGTGTATTTTCCTGCTTGGCAATATAGTAGATGCCAAATAGAGGCTCATACAATATCTTAGCTTATTTCATTTGTTTCAGATTATTTTGATTTTCATAATGGGTGTGATATTGAGCTTTGTGGTTATATTATTCCTCTGGGACAGAGGTCAAAATGAAGGTTTTTCTGGTTATTGGCTCAAGAATATGCTAATTTGGAAAAAAGTTTTGTCTTTGTGTTTTTAGAAAGTGTGGTTTGGCCCTGGACGTCTTCCAGAGCTATTTGGATCAGAAATGATAAAGGAAGACCTCCAGAGGACTAGATTCCAGAGTATCAAGCAGAAAATCTATCTTTATGATACTAAAATTTTGTTTTGAGATTTATATATTACAGAAAATACAACTAGGCTCTCCAGAGAGTCAAATAACCCTATTAACCCTAATAATAATAAGGTTGTCATTTTAGGGAATATAGAAATGATCATATTTGGAACAGGGAGGAAATAGAATTGACTACATAGACATAATTTCATTTGATAAAAATATAATTGTTATTAAGTTTAAGTCATAAGTTCTATTTATTTATTTATTTTCTATATTCTTTATTTATGATCTCCCCTTACTCAGTTCCCCCCTCCCAGAAAGTTCCATAAGCCCTCTTCCCTTCCCCTGTTCTCCAGTCAACCCCCTCCCGCTGTTTCTCTGTCCTGGTATTCCCCTACACTGCTGCACCCAGTCTTTCCAGGACCAGGGGCCTCTCCTTCTTTCTTCTTGGGAATCAACTGATGTGTGAATTGTGTCTTGGGAATTCTGAGCTTCTGGGTTAATATCCACTTATCAGTGAGTACATGCCATGTGTGTTCTTTTGTGATTGGGTTACTTCACTCAGGATGCTATTTTCCAGTTCTAACCATTTGCCTAAGAATTTCATGAATTCATTGTTTCTAATTGCTGAATAGTATTCCATTGTGTAAATATACCACATTTTCTGTATCCATTCCTCCATTGAGGGACATTTGGGTTGTTTCCAGCTTCTGGCTATTATAAATAAGGCTGCTAAGAACATAGTGGAGCATGTGTCCTTATTGCATGCCAGGGAGCCCTCTGGGTATATGCCCAGGAGTGGTATAACAGGGTCCTCTGGTAGTGTCATGCCCAGTTTTCTGAGGAACCACCAGACTGATTTCCAGAGTGGTTATACCAGTTTGCAATCCCACCAGCAGTGGAAGAGTGTTCCTCTTTCTCCACATCCTTGCCAACACCTGCTGTCTCCTGAGTTTTTTTTTATCTTAGTCATTCTGACTGGTGTGAGGTGAAATCTCAGGGTTGTTTTGATTTGCATTTCCCTAATGACTTAGGATGTTGAACATTTCTTTAGGTGCTTCTCAGCCATTCGATATGCTTCAGGTGAAAATTCTTTGATTAGCTCTGTACCCCAATTTTTAATAGGGTTATTTGGCTCTCTGGAGTCTAACCTCTTTAGTTCCTTGTATATATTGTATATTAGCCCTCTGTCAGATGTAGGGTTGGTAAAGATCTTTTCCCAATTTGTTGTGTAACTCTAACCAAACAAGAGAAAGATGTGTATGACAAGAACTTCAAGTCTCTGAAGAAGGATATTAAAAAAAGACCTCAGAAGATGGAAAAATCTTTCATGCTCATGGATTGGCAGAATTAATATAGTAAAAATGGCCATCTTGCCAAAAGCAATATGCAGATTCAATGCAATCCCCATCAAAATCCCAAGTCAATTCTTCATAGAGTTAGAAAGAGCAATTTTCAAATTCATCTGGAATAACAGGAAACACAGGATAGCCAAAACTGTTCTCAACAGTAAAAGAACTTCTGGGGGAATCAGGATCCCGGACCTCAAGCAGTACTACAGAGCAATAGTGTTAAAAACTGCATGGTATTGGTACAATGACAGGCATGCAAATCAATGGAATAGAATTGAAGACACAGAAATGAACCCACACTCCTATGGTCACTTGATCTTTGACAAAGGAGCTAAAACCGTCCAATGGAAAAAAGTGCCTTTTCAACAAATGATGCTGGTCCAACTGGAGGTCAGCATGTAGAAGAATGAAAATCCATCCATTCTTTTCTCCTTGTACTAAGCTCAACTCCCAGTGGATCAAGGACCTCCACATAAAACCAGACACACTGAAACTAATAGAAAAGAAACTGAGGAAGAGCCTTGAGCACATGGGCACAGGGGAAAATTTCCTGAACAGAACACCAATAGCTTATGCTCTAAGATGAAGAATTGACAAATGGGTCCTCATAAAATTACAAAGTTTCTGTAAGGCAAAGGACACTGTCAATCGGACAAAATGGCAGCCAACAAATTGGGAAAAGTCATAAATTCTTATTTAGTACAGAATTTATTTTGATACAAATCAAGGTTTTCATTAGTATAAATTTCTTCTATTGATACTAAAAATTTGGAAGTACAGGGTTTAGACCCAGTCCTTCTCTTCTGTAATTATAACATATCTGAGATGTTTAAGCCTGTGAGTTTAGGGCCAAACAGAAATATAAGGATCTGAGTTTATTTTTAGGGTGTTTTCAAGATTTTAATCAAAAACAACTGAAAGTAGTTAACGTACAACAGTCCACATTACTTTACACAGATAGTTGGCTTTAAAAAATGTCAGAAGTCCACAGATTGTGATGTTTAATGTTACTTATATACTTGTTGGTGAGACTAGTCTGCTCCTGACAGCTTCGCTTTCTTAGATACAAAGAAGAAATTGAGTATCCGTGAATTACTCCAGCTGTGGTGAGACAGCCTCGAGGCAAAAATTGCCTCTCTTCATCTACAGACAAAATACTGTCCAGAAAAAGGACACTTTTACATGTTGGAACAGGTAATTCCCATTCTCTAAGTCTGTCAGGTGACCCTGGGCCAGGAGGCTGAAGACTGATGCTCCAGTGTTTAAGGAGAAGGACTGTCAGGTTTTCAGCAGTCTCTATCATTTGGCTAAGTGTTGGATGCTGTGTTAGCCTTCCTATTTATTTTCAGTTATTATTGGTCACTCTTGGAATTCTGATGTGGTTGAAGACTGTTAGTCTCATTGCCAGTCCAAGCTGTTTAACTTTCAGAAAGCTGATATAGATTTAAATAGATGGTTTTCAGACGACATAAAATTTATAGCCAAGACATTAGTCAGGTATTAATTATTATAGTCTTTTAAGATAGTACAGATGACAAAGGTACTGTTTTATTTCAGGGATGATAGACTGGGTTTTAGGTAGATCTTATACTTTTATAGTTTGCAAAATGATAATAGTTGTGCTCAATTTATATTAAGAAAGTCTGTTTTTAATTAAACAGAAAGGGTGAAGAGTTGCAGAAACTTTCCTGTTCAATTTCATCAGTACAGTGATTGAATGGGGAGATAGGGGGCAGAGCTTGGAGTTGCAGAGCAGGACACACAGGCATGGGAGGAGGAGACATGCAGGAGTTGTGCGGAAAAGGGGATTGCAGCAGATTTGTTGGACACTATGGTTTGGGACATCTTTTTGTACATATTATAAGGTTAGAAATATTGGTAAAAGCTTTCAACATATTAGAATCTTAAGGACACATGCTCCGCTATGTTCATAGCAGCCTTATTTATAATAGCCAGAAGCTGGAAAGAACCCAGATGTCCCTCAATGGAGGAATGGATTCAGAAGATGTGGTATATCTACACAATGGAATACTACTCTGCAATTAAAAACAATGAATTCACGAAATTCCTAGGCAAATGGTCAGAACTTGAAAATATCATCCTTAGTAAGGTAACCCAATCACAAAAGAACACACATGGTATGCAGTCACTGATAAGGGGATATTAACCCAGAATCTCGGAATACCCTAGGCACAATTCGCATACCAATAGATTTCTAAGAAGATGGAAGGAGAGACCCCTGGTCCTGGAAAGACTGGACGTAGGGTAACGCCAGGACAGAGAAACGAGAGGGGGTTGAATGGAGAAAAGAGGGAGGGAAGGGGGCTTATGGGACTTTCGGGGAGGGAGGAGACGGGAAAGGGGAAATGATTTGGAATGTAAATAAAAAAAAAACTTAGAAAAAAAATATTGACAAATCTGATTGGCAAATTAATTGAGTGTCGAAAGTCTGTTCTACCAGGTAATTTGGGACACCACGGTCGGGGAATCAAAGGAGCTGTCAGCCCATGCGTAGTGTGACATTTGTGGAATGTGGGTTCACCAATGGTGAAGGGAGAACACAGCTGAGATGCTGAGGAAGCTAGGTAGAAGACATTATCTCAGTGGCACCAGTGAGAGCTACACTGAGCACGACTGCTGGGACTTGGTGCAGAGGCCTGACAGAATGGTCATTATTAATTAACACTACAATATGCTATGACATCTCCCACTCAGTTTATGTGTCTATTTTTTCATAACAGATGCATCTTCTTAATGTTCTTCTTTACTGTAGAATTTCTTCTTATTTAGTTCATCTGTTCCTACAAATTAGCTTAAGATATAATGATCTGATATTAGTGTCAAACATTTCCTGGGGAAGACCATTTCTTCTACTCTCAGGATTCCATAATTGCCCAGTTCATTGTGTAGTGTTGAAGTCCCACAGTCTCTCCTCTACCCACTTTGGTGCATCTATTGTGTCCTTGTTTAGCTCATGTTTTGGTGGTTACATTGTTGTGATTTTACGGTTGTAAGGTCTGACATTATTATGACTCACAGTCTCATAGACAACTCTCTGTTCCTCTATCTCTTACATTTTTTTGTCCTATCTTTTACATTGTTCCCTTAAATGTAATTGTAGGAAATTGCTTTGTAAATATATTTATCGAACTGGGCTCCAAAACTGCATTTTGATTGGGTTTAGCTTTCTATAATGATCTCCATATGTTGGAAAGAGAAGTTTATTGATAGGTGTCAGGGATAATCTTATCTATGAATACACTCACAAGCACGGTGTAGTTAGAGATTATTCAGGTTTTCATAAGGGTGCATTGTAGGTTCTCCTTCTAGAACACTATAGGTTCTCCTAGAACCATGTCCTATTAGCCGTGGGTATTTGGGTAAGTTTCTCATACCAGCCATAATTTATCTCTTGTTGAGCAGGTCTTGAGTCTGATTACAGATTTTTTAGTTTACTGCAAATGTGTGCATAGCACTACTATGCCCTTACTCTTATATTGCCATGCTGGTAAACTGTGGTTCACTGGCTTTATAGCTATAAAAAATAGGTTTTTTTAGACTCTTGGCTGCATTCCTCTTTTGTATGCTTACTTGATGCCTTCTGGTATTATTAAAGTTAGTCTTAAGTGAGGAGGCATTTAGATAAGTTCCCTTCAGTGGTCTCTGATTTCTGTGTCTGAAGTTCACGGTGGTTTCAGAAATAGGGACTTAACTTTTCCCCCATGGAGGCAATCAAGGAAAACAGTCATATATTGGAACTTTCTTGGACAACTCTGACCAACAACCCAAAATAGAACTTCCCATGCCTGATGCTGGGGATTTGTTTAGTGTTCTTTGGCTATAGGAAAAGACATTGTTAGCTCAAGTGTAGGATTTTCATTTAAACTATGTATATTTATATACAGATATATGTGTATTGTGTTTTTAGATAGTTAGTAGGATGATACTTTGTCATTTTTTTCAGGCATCCTTGCTGTCATTTAACTTTCTCTATCTTTATTCTGCATTTATCTCCTTGATCAATCCCTATATTTGATCTCTTTTTATTCATCTCCTCATCAATTCATTTGTATCCTACTATTCCCCTTGGTATTTTCCCACTATCACAACACTAGTGGTTCCTTTTTGACTTCCTTCTTTCTGAAGGTATTCCAGGATATTTATCCAAATTTAAAGATTTGAAGCTAGAATCTTCCAATTAAATTTGTCTTTGTGGAACTAGGCTGCCTCACTCACTAATATCTTTTGTAGTTCTGCCTAATTATCTGGAAAGTCCATGATATTGTGTTTCTCAGTAGCTGAAT
Source organism: Tokudaia tokunoshimensis (assembly GCA_036184795.1). Lineage (NCBI taxonomy): Eukaryota > Metazoa > Chordata > Mammalia > Rodentia > Muridae > Tokudaia > Tokudaia tokunoshimensis. The sequence goes on along the minus strand of BTHU01000004.1, from coordinate 63,705,555 downwards.
AGTCATATATGTGCCACAGTTTCATTTTCTGTTTAGACTCAGGTCATTTTTATTTCTTTTTTTTATTATTATTATTTTATTTTATTTTATTTTATTTTTTAATTTACATTCCAAATCACTTCCCCTTTCCCGTTTCCTCCCTCCCCGAAAGTCCCATAAGCCCCCTTCCCTCCCTCTTTTCTCCATTCAACCCCCTCTCGTTACTCTGTCCTGGCATTCCCCTACATCCAGTCTTTCCAGGACCAGGGGTCTCTCCTTCCATCTTTTTAGAAATCTATTGATATGCGGATTGTGTCTAGGGTATTCCGAGATTCTGGGTCAATATCCCCTTATCAGTGACTGCATAACATGTGTGTTCTTTTGTGATTGGGTTACCTCACTAAGGATGATATTTTCAAGTTCTGACCATTTGCCTAGGAATTTCGTGAATTCATTGTTTTTAATTGCAGAGTAGTATTCCATTGTGTAAATATACCACATCTTCTGAATCCATTCCTCCGTTGAGGGACATCTGGGTTCTTTCCAGCTTCTGGCTATTATAAATAAGGCTGCTATGAATATAGTGGAGCATGTGTCCTTATTGCATGCGGGTAAAGTCTCTGGGTATATGCCCAGGAGTGGTATAGCCGGATCCTCCGGGAGTGTCATGCCCAGTTTTCTGAGGGACCGCCAGACTGCTTTCCAGAGTGGTTGTACCAGCCTGCAATTCCACCAGCAGTGGAGGAGTGTTCCTCTTTCTCCACATCCTCGCCAACAACTGCTGTCTCCTGTGTTTTTGATCTTAGCCATCCTGACTGGTGTGAGATGGAATCTAAACGATCATTCACCACGATCAAGTAGGCTTCATCCCAGGGATGCAGGGATGGTTCAATATAAGGAAATCCATCAATGTAATCCACTACATAAACAATCTCAAAGGAAAAAACCACATGGTCATCTCATTAGATGCTGAGAAAGCATTTGACAAAATTCAGCATCCTTTCATGCTAAAGGTCTTGGAAAGATCAGGAATTCAAGGCCCATATCTAAACATAGTAAAAGCAATTTACAGCAAACCAGTAGCCAGCATCAATCTAAATGGAGAGAAACTTGAAGCAATCCCACTAAAATCAGGGACTAGACAAGGCTGCCCTCTCTCTCCATATCTTTTCAATACAGTACTTGAAGTTCTAGCTAGAGCAATTAGACAACAAAAAGAGGTCAAAGGGATACAAATTGGAAAGGAAGAAGTCAAACTATCACTATTTGCAGACGATATGATAGTATACATAAGCGACCCAAAGAACTCCACCAGAGAACTCCTACAGCTGATAAACGACTTCAGCAAAGTGGCCGGATATAAAATCAACTCAAGCAAGTCAGAAGCCTTCCTATACTCAAAGGATAAGCAGGCTGAGAAAGAAGTAAGAGAAATAATACCCTTCACGATAGCCACAAACCATATTAAGTATCTTGGCGTGACTCTAACCAAACAAGTGAAAGATCTGTATTTTTATTTCTTAATTATTGTTATTTCAATTTACAAGTTATTGTGAATAGGGCAGTAATAAACATGACTGAGCAGGAATATGTAGACTGTTGAGATTTTGTGATGCTTACCAATATGTGGTAGAACTGGATCATAGTATAAAATTATTTTTAGTTTTTTTTGAAAATTCTCCAGACAATTTCCTACTGGTAGAATGTCTTTGCAATCTTTCTAACAAAGAGATTTTATTTTATTTCATTTTATTTTATTTTACTTTACTTTATTTTATTTTATTATCTAGACAGGGTTTCCCTTTGTGAATTAATGGCTTTTCTGGAATCTGCTTTGTAGACCAGGCTGGCCTTGAATTCACAGAGTTCTGGAATTGAAGGTGTGCACCACCACTGTCCAGTCAACAATATTTTTGTCTTAACCCCAACATTTGTTTTCAGTTGTCTTGTTGATGTTAGCATTTTGACTGAGGTAAGATGAAATTAAAAAATATTGTTTTGCTCTGAATTTTCTGAATTACTAGAGATGATGAAAAATTTCAACATAAATGTGCAGAAGATTTATTGAAAGACTTACTGTATGGAAGATAAGTAGATTTACAAGAAAATGGACTGTTCATAGAAGTATAATGACAATGCTATGGATGACATTTTGATGTAGTTCAATTTAACTGTCCATATAATACTTAAATATGAGAAGGTAAGCTCCTTGTGAACATTTATTATAGTACATTAATATTAATACCAAACCTTGTTTGTTGTAGAAATATATTTCCTCAAAGCTGCATTGTACAAATTATTGAAAAAATATTGAATTCTCATAACTAAACTATATTAGACCACTTAACTCTTTTATTCTTTGCAATTATCCTATGAGACTTTCATACAACATATTTATCAAATTTTTCCTGCATTCCCATTTTTCTCTCATTCATTTCTGTAGTTTTCATATATAGATGACTGATCTCTCTTGCTTTGATTCTCATTATTTAACAGAACTTTAAACATGATCCCTCATTCACACCCAGAGAAAAGAAAACAATTCTTTAAAATAAACTTATCACAAAACCATGGCTTTGTCACTGAGTTTCTACTGAGACTTTCAAAGATTTCAAAGAACACAGAACCCGAGAAAACATAATTTTTTTTTTTAGGGAAAACACACACACACACACACACACACACACACACACACACATATATATATTTGTCAGTCTTGAACTGCTGGGCTTTCCCATGTACTTCTTGTCCATCCATGATGAATGTGTCTCTTCTGTTATCACACCAGAGATACATATAGACTTCTTCTCTTAGAGGAAGACCTTCTCCTTTGAGTAATGAACAACATCATTACTTGTTTTACATTCCTTTACTCTGTTAGAGGTGAGTATCTCAATAGTCACAGCATAGGACCTCTAAGTGGCTATTTGAAAGTCCTATCACTACTGTTCTATCATGAGCCAAAGGTTTTTTGGCTTCTTGGTAGGGGTCTTGGGAAGGGATATTTTTGTATTCTATCATACAGATTAATTTGTCTCTGCTCTTCTTTGGACTCCTTACCTATAATCATCATATTTGTGACTTACTACCATTACTGAATATATATTGCACTAAAATACACATTTTTTGGTTAATGCCACCAGTAGGTCTATCTGCATTCTAATCTTCTTGTTGCTTGTCTCCTATCATATTATCTTGTTTGGAATGGAGATGCAAAGCTTTTTCTTTTTTTTTTTTTTTTTTTTTTTCGAGACAGGGTTTCTCTGTGTAGCCCTGGCTGTCCTGGAACTCACTTTGTAGACCAGGCTGGCCTCGAACTCAGAAATCCTCCTGCCTCTGCCTCCCAAGTGCTGGGATTAAAGGCATGCGCCACCACCACCCGGCTTGCAAAGCTTTTTCTACTGTGATCCCCACAATACTGTTGTAGATTTTTGTCGTTATTGTTTGATTCTTCTGTATTAATTTGTGGTATGTTTATATCCCCATTCTCCTTTGAGAAAATATGTTTGTTTATGCTGCTCAGTCCTACAATTACAATTTTACAATTTTAGAGATAAAGACATGAAGAATGCCACCAAGAGAATGTGGAAGATATTGATAATTGTTTCTGATAAATATTAAAATGTTATACTTAGAGAGCTGATAAGATGTTTCACTAGGTAAGAGTACCTGCTGTACTAGTATGTGGGATTTAATTTGGATATCTTGAATCCAAGTCAAAGGCAGATATGGCAGCATATCTTTAGTGTAGGACAATAGTCAGGAGCTCACTGATCAGCTAATTTGTTAGGTTCACATCAAGCTCAAGGTTCATACAGACTCCTTGCTCAAGAAAATTTGTCCATGTGAACATACATAATGTAAAAAGATGAACATAATAAATGCCCTCATCTGGGCTTTGCTGACTTATGCCTGTGAATATAGACCAGTTCCCAAACACACACACACACTCACACACACACGTACACATACCCCTTATGATTAGAACATTTGTTGTCAAGAATAAAAAGTCATTATCTATTTAGACAAGCACTGTACTCATTATTTAGAAACAGGTACATCATTCTACAAAAATATTTATATTGGACATTATTGGAATCAAATTGCAAACATGGACATAAATTCATATATCTATAGCCACTTGCTTTTTTGCTAAGTCAGAAATACACACTGAAAAGATGACAGCATCTTTAGAAAATTGTACTAGTCAAACTATATGGCTGCATATAGACAAGTGCAAACAGATTTATACTTATTACTCTGTGCAAAAAAAAAAGTTCAAATGTAGAGACTATCTTCTGTCAGTGTGAATGTGGCACCTGTTGATAATAAGTCTGATGGCCTTTGGCTAAGCCAGGAAATAGGAGATGAGATATCTGATAGGTAGAAAGAATTCTGGGATAGAGTCAGGTATAGGAGATTCAAATGGGGAAGGTGTGATGAGATGTATACATGGTACCTGAGCCTAGGTAACCAGCCAAGTGGCAAAATGTAGGTTAAAGTAAATGGGTTATAATGAATTATGATCTATTCAGAGAAGAGCCTAGCTTTATGGCCAAGGTATTGTAAACATATTTTGAGTCTGCATCTTATTTCTGGGATCATGGAGCTTGAAGTAAAAAGCAGGACCAAACTTTTATAAATGGCACCCCATGTTGGGTATCATATGTAAAAGAGTTATCCTTGTATAAATGTAAGCAGTGAACTAATTTGGTGACTGCATTTCTTTACCTTCTGCTCTCCCCCAATAGTCACACAGAAAAAACAAGATTTATTTAAAACTGCATCTCAAAAACTGAGCAACTTAATGATATACCTTAACCTCCTATACTAATCTGGCTCCATTTCAGTTTCTTTATGTAATACTTGCATATTATTTTTATGTGGCTCTTGAGATTCAGGTGTGTTTTCAGGATCTCTGTTCAAACCACTTCCTCATTGTTCCAGTTCTCCTATCCTCCCAGACAATCTGAAACTCCCTCTGTCCCTACTCCCCTCTCTCCTCTCTCTGGCTGATGAACATCTCACCCTATCTCTATTCTGCTCAGCTACTGGGTGACCAGCATTTATTGACAAGGCAGAGAATAAATGGTAAGAACTGTTTATACAAACTTGAGACAGAAGATTCTTGGTATAAGCATTACAATACCATGTCCAGATTGAAACAAGATATAAAGGCAGAGAAATTAGCATTTCTGTAACACAAAAGTAAGCTACACAGAATACAAAAAACATTATGCCTACACAAATTGATCAGGTGTCTTGACATGCAAACAGATACACTGAATCTGACAGAATAAAAAGGTGAGTAGCCTTGAACTCTTTGGCACAGGAAATAATTTTCTGAACAGAACCTCATTAACATAGGCACTAAGATAAAAAATTAATAAATGGAACCTCATGAAACTAAGGAGCTTCTGCATGTCAAGACCACTGTCTTTAGGACAAAGCTGTAGATTTCAGTATAGGAAAAGATTTTTCCCAACTATAAATTCAATAGAGGGATAATATCAAAAATCTACTAAGAACTCAAGAAAGTAGATATTAAGAAAACAACCTAATTTTAAAAATGTGTGCAAATCTATACAGAGAATTCTCAATATTAGAAACTCAAAGAAATGTCAAAAACTTAAAGAAATGTTCAACATTGTTTGCATTTCAGGGAAATGCAAATCAAAACTACTTTTAGCTCTCTCTGTCCCTCTCTCTGGATTTGCTCTGTTTCACTGTCTCTGTCTTTGTCTTTCTGATCTCTGTTTCTGTGTTTCTGTCTCTTTCTGTTTCTCTTTTTTTCTCTCTGTTTCTCTCTTTCTTCACTCTCATCTCTGTCTCTCTCTTTCTTCTTTCTCTTCTCTTATCTCTCAGTCTCTCTTTCTCTTTCTCTCTGTGCTTCATCTTTCTTCTCCCTTCCCCTCATCTTCTCTATCTCCTTGTCTTCATGGTGACTTCTCCTGCCTTGTCCACTGAGATTGGTGAACTTGCCTAGAATGTGTTCCCAGATAAAGCTACTTTCATCCTTAAAACAAGACAAGTGAAACAACAACATCAAAGCACTTTGAGAGTTCATGCTACATAAGATCAATAAATTGACACCTTATGTTGGTGAGGATATGAAGTAACACACCTATTACTGGTTGGAATGCCAGCTTGCACAGTCACTATGGAAATCAGTGTGGTAGTTTCACAGGAAGATAGAAATTGGTCTACCTCAATATTCAGAAATGGAACCCTTGTACATATATCCATAAAGCTTTTTCATTCCACAAGGATACCTGCTTAACCATGTTTATTGCTGCTCTATTCATAATAGTCAGAAATTTGTAATAGACTAAATGTCTGTCAACTGATGAATAGATAAAGAAAGTTTGGTATATTTCTCCAATTAAATACTACCTGGCATTTAAAAAATTAATATCAAAAAATTTTCTGTTAAATGGGTAGTACAAAAATTACAATACAAAAGAAAATACAACAAACTAGAAACATACGCTGAGTAAGGTGTCTCAGAGAGAAAAACAAATACAGTATTTGCCTATATTACATATTAGCTGTTAAGTCCATGATAACCAATCTACAGTCTGTAGAAAAACTGAGGGTAGCCACAGAGTAAATAACTAGAGGGAACAGATAAAGTCCTCATAAGTACAGGGGAATAGATCCAGTAATTATAGATGGATGCAAGGAACGGGAACAGGAGGATATGTGGGAAAGGTGAGGTAATATGGGGAGAGAGAGCTAAGTTAAATGTCAGTTGAGGAATAGTCTGGAAACCTAATACAGTAAAAGCTTCTTAAAGTGTAAATACATATGAAGTTATCTAAATGTAATTACTAAATAATGAGAAAGATAGAGTTACAACAGAACATCATCAAATGAAGCTTCCAATACTGGGATTGGATTGTATCTAATTGGGTTGGGCAAAAGGGTTCCATGGAAATTCCCTGACAACCCAGTCTGTTGCCAGGACAATAGTTTCCCTCTCTAAATTGAGAGCAAGGCCCATTGATGAATATAACATTTGCACAACTGATTGAAAGTAAAGTTGTGATGCTACCCACAACTTCAGTCTTAGGATCTGGAGCCATGATACTTGAAGGTACTCTGCCTGCTGCCAAAAAAAGAATCACAAACACCAAATGAGCCACAAACCATTTGATTAATAATCAAGTCCTGCTGGCAAGATATGCTAGGGCAGAATGGTGGTACAAAGCTTGTGCAAATAAATAACCAATAAATGATTAGACTCCATTATGTGGAACTCATATGTAAAATTGCTTGGGTGACCAGGAACCTGAGACTAGAGAGCCCAAGGACCTAGGTTCAAGAAAAAGATAATAGTCTAAATAAATTTTAGAAAGTAGTGATAATATGACCCACAATAATATTCAGCTATACACATAAATGAGTGCCTTGTTCAGGCACCATTGGAGAAGCTTTCTCCTACAGAAAATTGGAACAAATACAGAGGCCTACAGCCAAATATTATGCAGAGAGTGAGAGATCTGGGAACACTAGTGCCCAAACATGATGTCTTTCCATCAAATCCCCTCACTATGAGCTCAAAGAACCCTGTGAAAGAGAAGACAGAAAGAACATAAGAGCCAGAATGGGAGGAATACATTAAGAAAACAAGACCCTCTAAATGAACATGAGCAAAGTTCATATGAACTCACCAAGATGGAGGCAGCATGAACAGGAAGTGCCTGGGTCTGTACCAGGTACTCTGAGCATATGTTTTAGTTTCCAGTTTGGTGTTTTTATGGAACTTCTGAGTCTGTGAACAAGTGGGTCTCTGACTCTTGTGCCTTCTTTAGGGCTCTTTTCCTCCTGTTGGTTTTTGTCATATCAAATTTTAATGTGACGGGTTTTGTTTTATATGATTATATTATGTCATGTTTGTTTTTTATCTTAAAAGAGTTTTCTAATGGGAGACAGAAATGGAGTGGACATGGAGGAGTCACGGGGAGGGGAGGAACTGGGAAGAGTAAACAGAGGGAAAATTGTAATCAAGATGTATTATATTAGTAATGAATCTATTTTCATTAGAAGTAAATCCAAGAAAATCATTTTCCAAATGGCACTTCCAACTATGAATTGACTACTTAATATTGTATTATGTGGGACTGGATCATTATGGAGGTAGAGAGGATCTGGTAGCAGATGAGATATGGTCAGAATGAACTTATTTTATGAAAAAAAAACCTATGAGTATTTACTGAATCAGGTTGCCTCTGAGTATTTCCTTCTAAAATTTCCAGTTTCTACATTTTTAACCTATGTAATTTACAAAACCATTTTTAAAAGTTGTCAAAATATTAAACTTCATCATCAGAAAACTATTGGATTTTACAAATTAATACAGAAAGATGGTATTATAAATTAATAGAAAATTTGTGAAATATATGATAACTTCTAAAGATCTGCTTGCTATCTCAAGGCTATGTTATTTATATTTTCTTGCTAGCAACTCCATATTTTGTTTTACATTTATTGATTACATTTCTTAAATTCTCTTTGTGTGAATATTTTGACTGCATACGTGTATGGGTATCATGTGCATGCCTGGTGCTGGCTGAGGTCAAAATACATTGACTCCCCTGAAACTCTAATTACTGTTGGTTGTGAACCACCATGTTTGTGTCGAAAATCATACCATGTGTGTTTTAAATCCAAGTGCAGTAATAAGGAAATCAGCCTGTTGCAGAATATTTCCTTCTTGAAGAAAGCCACAGTACTTTTAACTGCTGAGGCATTTCTCCAGCTTTCACTCTTTCTTTTAGTTTTATGTTTTAAACTTAAAACATATTATTTCTACAATATGTACAAATGTTACAAATATATGTAGAATATTTTTTCTATTATCTTCTTTAATGCAATTTTGAAGAATTTTTTGCATTTTTATTCAACACACAAATACATACATAGAGAATTTAGGAAGTCTAATCAATAAATGTAAAACAAAATATGGAGTTGCAAGCAAGAAAATATAAATAACATAGCCTTGAAGTAACAAGCTGATCTGTAGAAGACCAACAGAGTCAACTTACCTGAGTGGAACCACCATCCAAAGACCATCTATGAGCTAGACTTAGGCCTCCCTTTACATATGTAGCAGATGTGGAGCTTGGTCTTCATGTGGGTCCTGACAACTGCAATGTGGGCTATTCCAAGAGGTGTTACCTATAGGTGGGATATGTTCTTCTAGCTGGACTATCTTCTCTGACCTCAGTGGAGAAGAAACACCTATCCTTGGGGAGTGTGAACCCAAGATGTGGGTTTACTTAGGGTCCCCACCTACTCAGAGGAAGAGGTAAAGAATGAGTGGGATGTAAGTTAATAAGAAAAAATTAAATTAAATTAAATTAAAATTTTAAAAATGCTTAAGCCAAAAGAATAAAACGATAATAAGTAGGAAAAAGTTAATAAGATTGTATTAAGATTGTTTCTATAGCTCTGCCACTGGGAACCATGAGCTCAGGTCAATGGTTGACTGAGAGTGTCCCTCTCTGTATTTGTCATGCACTGGCAGAGCCTCCTCCCCCCTCCCAGAGATCCCAGGGACTAAACCACCAACCAAAGAGTACACATGAAGGGACCCATGGCTCCAGATGAATAAGCAGCAGAGGATGGCCTTGTTGGAGGAGAGGCTCTTAGTCTTGAGAAGGCTAGATGCCCCAGTATAGGGGAAATGACAGGACAGGGAAGCAGGAGTGTGTGGCTTGGTAAGCAGGAGGAGGAGAATGGGTTAGGGGGTTGGGGGGGGTAAACCAGGAAAGTGGACAACATTTGAAATGAAAATAAAGAATATATCTAATAAAGAAGAAAAAAAAAGATTGTATTAAGTCTTTGATAGTAAGTTACTAGTATTTTAAATTGAATTTAAATACAGTAATTGTTAATCTCTGAGTGCTGACCATTGCAGATCACATGTAATACCTATTGTGAGATATAATTCATGTCAGATGATTACGCTGTGTTGGTACACAGATATAGCATTTACATTAAAGGGAAATAATCAGTTCATGCTAAATTCCTAGACTATCACGCTGGTGTTGTTTCTGAGTTCCATTATTCACATTTTTTCTCATAATTTCTACTCTTTAACATCAAGTGTAAATAGATACAAAAGGATAGGAGTCAATGCTTAAAGACCTTACAATTTGGCAGTCTATTTGTTTTCTTTCATCTCTGAAATAATCTAAAGGATAACCTTTATGTTTTCTCTCAAGCAGCAATGTCAAGACTGAATACTCTGTGTTAAAAGTCTTCAAAATAGGTTCACATATTTTGAAGATACGTGAAGGTTTGTGTCCTTCAACCTTAAGAAAATCTTTGTTTGTTTTTTAGCATACAATTTTGGCTCAGACTTTTAACCCCATTGTTTGTGAAGCTAAGTCAGAAAGATTGCTGTGAATTCAAGTTCAATATGGTCTATGGAAGGAAATAGACAAGATTTGCCTTCTGCCCTCCTCAAATCCTATATGCAGACAAGCTCAAAATGATTAGGGTAAGTAAACAACATTAAAATTAGAATATTCCTTTAATTATAATCTTTCATAAAATGTTTTTCTTAAGAAACAGTCTTTGCTACCTTATTTCTCAAAGAATACACATTTCATATATGGATTAGCATAAGGATTCCTTATTAAAGAAGCTAGCTACTATGTTTGCTTGGTACCCATGCATTTTGCCTCAATTAAGGAGAGACACATCATATTCCATCCAATTTACAGCACTGATCTCTTTCTAAATACAGTGCTATATAAAATCATTATCATATAGGAACCAGATAAATTTGTCAAAATATAGCACCAATGGACACATAAAAGCCTTATTTTTCTAAAAAAAAAAAAAAAAACTATTGAGTATGAAAGACAAAAAGTATAAGTCTCTGTAGTGCCTGCTGAAAAAATAGAAAGAACTTTATTTTATAAAAATTAAAATGTTTCTAACTACAGTAATAAGAAGTACTCTAAACACTTTCTTTAAAGTGTAATGTGCAAATATGTCATAAACTCATTCTGAAAAAAAAAAAATCTTAAAATCCCATGAGTATAAGAATCAGTCCCAGGCTGCTGAGGTCTCAGGGATACCTCTATAAACTCCAGTGGCAACAGAGGGGGGAGCTTTGGCTTCTTTGTTTTTCTTGCATCCTGAGACCATGCTGATGACTGGACCAGAGTGGCAATACTAAGATGTTTTGCATCAATGTCCAGAATCACTGTTCGCTCTCTCAGATGTGGACTGGAGTTGGATACAAGCAGAAGAGTGGCCACCACTGAATGGGATACTCCATAAAGAATAGAAGATGCTTGCTTTCCGACTTTGCACAGAAGCGATTCATGATGATCCATCTAAGGTACTTTTCAACATATTCAGAGATGATTTTGAATTATAACAGAGTAATTTATTTGTGGATACTGCTTGTCAGGCTACTGTTTTTAAAGTGAACATTGAATATTAAGTGCCTAGTTGTGTACACGGAGTCTCATATACTTGGTGTTCTGATTCCTCATCATTAGTGAGGATACTAGGATTATGGGTAATAAGGCCTTACAATGATTTATTCAGAGCTCAGAGATTTGCACTTGCCAACTAGTAATTGCTCACTGTCCCCAAAATCAGTTGAAATCAGTTGTTTAGTTGGAACTTTTTCCTTCCTTCCGTCCTTCCTTCCTTCCTTCCTTCCTTCCTTCCTTCCTTTTCTTCCTCCTTTCTGCTTGAACATCTCCTTCTTTAAGTCTAATGAAATTAAACACATTTTGTAGGATTAAATCTGTGCTACACCTTGTGCTCAGATCTACTATGTTTTAAGTGATAATTTAAATCTTGTAATCATGAGCCATGATTTCATTATACTTATTTTCCATAGTGGATATGTTAACATGAAATTTGGAATTAGCTAAACTGGGTAGATGATGGTTTCACTTTGTTTGCAACAAACAAGCATTGAAAATCTTAATTAAAATTAGAATAATAAAGCTCATTTCACTTAATGTTAAAATTAATATAGAGCTATATTTTCTTTGGAACATCTCAGTTATTTTCTTCTTACATGAAAGCTCATGTCTTGTACCGTTAGTTTTAAAGAACATAAGAAGTTACTGAGCACAGAATTTCAAAAGGTAAGAGTTTAGATCTCAGTACACATCTCAAGATTGTAGGAAAGGATATGTTCCCTTTGCATTTTCATCGTATGAAATGCTGAGTTTCATTCTGATGTTTCGTGCATGGACATCATGTCTTGCTATCTTCTTACTAAAATTCTTTGTCCATTCTGTGTTAGCTCTGAATAACAACTTGTAAACTAATTAGTGATTATCTAAATTTATTGTAAGTGATTACTGCCTGATCCAGTGACTTTATAGGGTTCACTTCAGACCATTGTTTCCTTGGCGATTGCATTGTTAGTGACTGGAGTTCATATAATACATGCTAGTGAGGAATTGATTTAGGTCATCACGTAAATAATTTCTGTGAAATAAATGAACACTCAGATAATAGATTTATAAACATGTAAAGTAATGTCTACTTGTTTTAGATCTAAGTTATTGAAACATCTCATTTTCTTCTCAAAATACCTTATTATATATACATATATTTGTAACTGTAGGCATTTATGCACACAAATATATAAAAATCAATATGTATATGCATGTATATTTTCACTCATAAAAATATTTTACAGGAAAAGATAGAGAAACATTTTGGATTGTGACTGCCTAAGGAAAATGAGTCTGAAAGCTGGAATATCTACACATATTTGTGGAAGTGTATTCTGTGGGTAACAGTAGAATTTTCTTTTAAATGAATTACACCTAGAATTGAAAATGAATACTACCATGAGTGACATTTTGATATTTTCAAAATTGACCATATAATTACTAGGGATGAGCAGTTAAGGCATTATAGTTTTATAGTGAATTCTTATATTAAGACAGAAGATTCTGAGTTATATTTGAGAGGAAGTTTCTCTTTTTCAGCTTTGTGTTGTCACAAATTTTCATTTGTACGTGATTGTTCCATGGCTTTCTGATTCTTCATCATTGACTCTATTGCCTTTATCAGGATATCTTATTTGCATAAGGACAAAGGAAGAAGATTCTTTAAGTTTTATAGAGTAAAAGAGAGTAGAAAAAGCCATCCCCCCCAAAAAAAAATCCTTCCCAGAAGTTCTTACAAGGGAAAACAAAACAAATCTCACTCTTCACACTGTTGATTGAGTGGTGAGATCATTGATGTCCCAGCTTGTTTCTCTAAAGTTCTAAGTTGAGCTTCTTTTGTTCATTTGATTATGACACTTTTCATGTTGACTTTTGCAGAAATAAAATACAGAAACCCCAGGTGACTTAGATTAGGACTTTAAGTCTGGAACAATTACTTTTTTGTTTGGCTGGATTTTTCTTTTTCATTTATTTCTTTTCTTTTTGTAGCATTTCACTTATCTATCATGAAAGCAGGATACAAAGTTCCTATTATGTTACAAAATGATGAATTAAGAGAAATTTCCATGCTTTTACCACATGCATCATGAGGAGTCCTATAGAGTTTTCTGCAATTTTTTTTCTTTTATGAAGAATAGATAAATTCAATGGAAATTCAAATAAAATTTACATTGTTAGAAATTCAATATAAATCCATGATTTTGAAGTGTCACCTAAGGTACCTCTTGGCTCTTATTTCAGTAGATAAGGCAGTGCTCTGGTCAGTCAATGGAGACTGGTCATCATTTACATCTAGAAGAGTTTTGAAGGAATCTTAATATCCTGCTTAGGAAGCCTGTAAAGACTGATGAAAGCTGACCTATCAAATACAGGATTTGCTCTCTTCTCACCCAAGTAGATGTTTTTGTTTCCAATATTTTAAGTGTAGCTATTTAAAATATTCAATAATTTGTATCAGCTTCAACATTATATATTATAAAACTATATATTTAAAAGTGTTATAGAATTATTTTTAAGTTGAAAAATAATAAAAAGGACATGTAATTATATAAACATGACAATTGTACATGCTAATTATATAAACTTCAATGAAATATATTTTTCACATAATTTCAGATTTACATGAACAGATATCAGTTCACCATTATCATAAGAATCATGGTAAACCAGAGCTATGTCACTGAGTTCATTCTACTTGGACTTTCACAAAATTCAAACATTGAGAAAATATTGTTTGTTATATTTTTGTTGATCTATCTTGCAACTATTGGGGGTAATATGATAATTGTGGTGACCATCATGTACAGCCCTGCACTGTTGGGTTCCCCCATGTATTTCTTTTTAATATTCCTTTCCTTACTGGATGCATGCACTTCTTCCACTGTCACACCCAAGATGACTGTCGACTTCTTCTATAAGAGGAAGACGATATCCTTTGAATGTTGCATGACACAACTGTTTGCTGTCCACTTCTTCACTGGGATGGAGGTGATTGTCCTTTCTGCCATGGCCTATGACCGCTATGTGGCCATTTGCAAGCCTCTTCACTATTCCTCCATCATGACCCGGAGGCTCTGTGGCATTTTGGTGATGTTGTCTTGGACAGGAGGATTCTTACATTCTATCATTCAAATTATCTTCACTTTGCAGCTGCCCTTCTGTGGACCCAATGTCATTGATCATTACATGTGTGACTTGTTTCCATTACTGAAGCTTGCCTGCACAGACACACACATATTCGTCATTTTGGTGTTTGCCAACAGTGGATCTATCTGCATCATAATCTTCTCTATTTTGCTTATCTCCTATGGTGTCATCTTGTTCTCTCTGCGAGCTCACAGTTCTGAAGGGCGACGTAAAGCTCTCTCCACCTGTGGATCCCATATTACAGTGGTACTTTTGTTTTTTGTGTCATGCATATTAATATACGCTCGACCTACTGCCTTCTCTTCTGAAAAAAATGCTCTTGTATTTGCCACGATCATAACACCACTTCTGAATCCTATGGTGTACACTTTCAGGAATAAAGAAATGAAGAATGCTATCAGGAAAATGTGGAAGAGATGGATAGTGGTTTCTGGTGACTATTAAAATATTACATTTACAATGCTTTGGAGGTAGACTAGTGGGCAAGAACATTTTGTAGAGCAAACATAAGCTATATTACTGATTCGCATTACCCATGGCAGAAGTTAGTCAAGGGAGCACAGTCTTAATGGAATACTGTTGAAGTCAAGTACTGTAGTGCCCAAGGGCTCTTCCCAAACCCAGTATAGTCAAAGTTCATTGGAGAACTTGAATTAAGAAAAGAAATAAAATGATGTATTTTCTTACTGTGTCTTTTCATGCACTATCTACCCCTCATGTGTGCACACATATATACACTATTCACATAGGTACACAAACAACATACACAGATAGACACACAAACAAAGATTCAATAATTACATTTCTAAACGAATCTAAGAACTCAATAGGGCACAATTTACTAGGACAATTTTTTTAATTGGACATTACCTTGAAAAGGATAGCATCATTTTCTATAGGATGCATTTATATAGGGGTTGTCAGAACTGTTTCTCAGATCCCACACTCACTATGAGTTGATTAATTAACATTGACATATGAAAATTAAAGCCAGAATTATTTTATTCTTGCAAAAATTCTAGTGATTTCTGAAACAATTATTTTGGGTAACACTGTCTAACTAATTAAAGTAATATTTGAAATAAAAACAAAAGTGAAAATGTTCGAAGAACATGATATTGTAAGACCACTGAACCTAAAAATGCAGAGAATCATATGTAAAGTCTCTTGCTGGATCCTTCATCTTATGGCTAATATCGATTCGTAAGTGAGTACATACGATGCATGTCCTTTTGGAGCTGGGTTACCTCACTCAGGATGATATTCTCAAGGTCCAACAATTTGCCTGCAAAATTCATGATGTTTTTGCTTTAAAAACTGAACAGTATTCTATTGTATGGATGTACCACTTTTTCTTTATCCATTCTTCAGTTGAGAGATGTCTATGTTGCTTCTGGTTTCTGTCTATTACAAATAAAACTGCTATGAACATAGTTGAACAAATGTCTTTGTGGTATGGTGGAACATTTTTTGGGTATATTGCCAGGAGTAGTATAGCTAGATCTTGAGGTAGAATTATTCCCAGTTTTCTTAGAGAGCTCCAAATTGATTTCCAGAGTGGTTATACAAGATTTCACTCCCAAAAGCAATGGAGTAGTGTTCCTTTTGCTCCACATCTTGCGTGCATGTGCTATCTCTTGAGTTTTTAACCTTAGCCATTCTAATGGGGGGGTAAGATGGAACTACAGAATTATTTTGATTTGCATTTCCCTAATGACTAAGGACTTTGAACATTTCTTTAAGTGCTTCTCTGCCATTCAAGATTCCTCTGTTGAGAATTTTCTGTTTAGCTCTGTGCCCCATTTTTTGATTGGGTTATTTGTGTTCTTGGAATCTAACTTCCTAAATACAGGATACCCAGGCTATTCACACAAAGAAGCTAAACATGAAGAAAGGCACAAGCAAGTATGCTTGAACCTCACTTAGGGATAATAAAGTTGTCATAAGAAATGGATGGAGGGGGGAACTGGAAGGGAGAGGGCATCGGGAGAGGAATGTGTTGGTTCATGATCAGGTGTGGGTAGTGACAGGTGTGATGAACATGAAAATGAATGGAAATTAGCAACTGACAAGGGTAGAGAGATAGGGGGCATTTCCTGGAAGAGACATACCTGGGGATAAAGAGGCACCCAAGAATTAATGGGGTGACCTTAGCTGTGACTCACAGTACTAGGGCTATGGAACATGAAGAGGCCAATTCCTGTAGCAAGGCAGGAACCCCAATGGAGTGATAGGGACACCAACCTACCCACGCAACACTCTACCAAAAATTTAACCTATCTATAAGAAAGAAATACAGACATGAAGAATGGAGCAGAGACTGAGGGAATGACCAACCAATAACTGGCCAACTTGACACCCATCTCACAGGCAAGCAACTACTTTGACACTACTAATGATACTCTTGTGCTAGCAGAGAGGAGTCTAGCATGGCTTCCTCTAAGAGCATCCACCCAGCAGCTGACTAAGACAGATTTAGACATCCACAGCCAAAAAGTAAATGGAGCTTGGGACTCTTATGGAGGAATAGGAGGAAGAATTGTGGACAGAATTTAATAGGTACACTATAGGAAGATCAACAGAGTCAACTAACATGAACCCTTGGGGCTCTCAGAGACTGAATCACCAACTTATTAAAGTACACAGGCTGGACCTGCTCCCCTCACCCCTGCACATACTTAGCAAATGTAGAGCTTGGTCTTCATGTAGGTTCTGAACAACTGTAAATGGGACTCTCTGAATAACTGTTGCCTGTATGTGGAGTATGTTCTTCTAGCTGGGCTGCCTTGTGTTACCTCAGTGGGAGAGGATGAGCCTAGCCTCACAGAGACTTGATGTGCCATGGATCTCAAGGCGGGGTCCCTACCCAATCAGAGTTTGAGAAGGGGATGAAGGGAATGATAATAGGAGGGGTTGGTCAGAAGTGGGCTTCGAGTAGGATATAAAGTGAATAGCTAAAAACAAAATAAAACAAAAACTAAAAAACTTTGCTATGTCATTTGAACAAATTGTACAGTTGTGTTTATTCATGCCTCATGGAAAATTTGAGTTAGTTCTTGAATTTGTAAAAGGAATAGACAATCAGAATTCCCATGGCATGGTATGACTACTCCATTTGAATGAACAGTATGACAGATTTTATGGTGAAAATCCATGTGATAGCATAAACCAGAGAAAAGCATTGATTATTATGTGAAATGTTTATATAGTATGAAATGTTCATATAGCATTTTTGGCATTATTTACAGAGAATAGAATCCAGAGGAAGAGGAAGCACAATTAAATTTCAATTTTAGAAGAGTAATATATTTCAATTTAATCTATGAGTTTAGCATTCATTTCCCCCTTTTAATTTTTGGGGGTTTTGGGAGAAATATTGTATATGAGTACATATGAATCATGTCATTCCTCTCTGCTCCCTTTACTTCCATGTTTCTCACCCTTTCACAAATGGCCATCCTTTTGTTCTTTATTATTGTTACACACACACACACACACACACAGATATCACAAATATATTTATGAACACAATTGTTGAGTTAATTTAGTGGTGTGTGTGCGTGTGTGTGTGTGTGTGTGTGTGTGTGTGTGTGTGTGTGTGTATGTGTCTGTCTGAGTGTGTGTCTGGGGCTGAATTCTTTGATTAGGTTATGTATTATTTGTCAGTTCTTGTAAAATACTAATTCTCCTTCTAATTTGATATTCTTAAATTTGTGTATCTATAGGAAAATTGCATTCAATAATTACCAACAGATATGAATGGTGATGTAAATGTGTATATTTTAGATCACTTTATATTTTCTTATTTTATTTTATTATTTTATCATTTGAGATAAGGTCTTTACATAGACTAAGAAGTCTTGAAAATCGTAATATAGTCCAGGCTGTCCTTGAACTCACAGAGACCCGCCTGCCTCTGCCTCCAAGTACTACGATTAAAGGAGTGTACCACAATAACCAGCACTTTATACATTCTTATACTAGTAATTTCATGTAAATCTTCACCAAGTTAATTCAATGTTACCTATCTTTCCCTCTCTGAACAAAAGCTCTAAAAAGCCAATTGAATTTTATCACATACGGGAAACTCCAGGTGGTATACACCTCTTATTTGTCAAGAAAGACAGGAAGTAAGTCAAATGTTCTACCATGTCCAAATGAAACCACCTTAAAATGTATTCAATACTAAATGCAATACTGAGATGATTTTTCCTTAATTTATATTCCAGAGCCAAATATGGCCCTGAGATTGTCTTAATTGCCACTGGAAAATAACACTCCCGGGCATATACCCAGAAGATTCTCCAACATGTAATAAGGACACATTCTCCACTATGTTCATAGCAGCCTTATTTGTAATAGCCAGAAGCTGGAAATAACCCAGACACAGAGGAATGGATATAGAAAATGTGGTACATTTACACAATGGAGTACTACTCAGCTATTAAAAACAATGGACTCATAAAATTCTTAGGCAAATGGATGGAGCTAGAAAATATCATCCTGAGTGAGGTAGCCCAATCACAAAGAACACACAGAGTATGCACTCACTGATAAGTGGATATTAGCCCAAAAGCTTGGAATACCCAAGATACAATTCACAGACAACATGAAGCTCAAGAAGATGTAAGACCAATGTGTGGATACTTTGATCTTTATTGGAAAGTGGATCAAAATACCCTTGGCTCACATCCAACCAATAGACTGAGCGTAGGGTCCCCAATGGAGCAGCTAGAGAAAGAACCCAAGGAGCTGAAGAGGTTTACATACCCCCAAGAGGAACAATAAGATGTACCAACCAGTACCCTCAGAGCTCTCAGGGACTAAACCACCAATCAAAGAGTACACATGGAGGGACCCATGGCTCCAGCTACATGTGTAGCAGAAGATGGCCATTTCAGACAAAAATGACAGGAGAGGCCATTGGTCCTGTGAAGGCTCGATGCCTCAGAGTAGGGGAACACCAGTCAGGAAATTGGGGGGGGGGGGGGGGGCGAGCAGCAAGAAGGGAAATAGGATAGGGGGTTTTTAATGGGATAGTGAGGAAAGGGGATACCATTTGAAATGTAAATAAAGCAAATATCTAAAAAAAAGAAAAAAGAATTAGGAATTGTTTAGAAAACAGTATATGAACAATATGTGTGTATCTCATGAAAACAAGTTTGAAACAAAACTTTGGATATGCTAGGGTACTTTCCCACTCAATTTGTGTTTTTCATCTTTCTCATAGCAGGAGCATCTTTTTAATGTCCTTCTTTATTCATGGGAATTCTTCTTGGTTAAGTAATTTACCTGTTCTATGAATTAGTTTAAGAGATATAGATCTAATATTAGTGGATTAATTGCTTTTGGAAGTTGTGAGTGCAATAATTGAAATAGAACTATGAATTAAAATACTAAATATATTCTCAGAAAAAAATATTTTGTTCCATTATATATCACAAACATTATTTTATATTACATTGACTTCAGTTGTACAGTTGTGGACTCTAGTAAGACTATGCCAAGAGAGGAGACATTTAGGCCTATTGCAGCTCAAGGGCCTCTGAGCCCTTTGTCTGAAAGACATAGTATCTTCAGCAATAGTATAGTCTTAGTCAGAGGTTCTATTCCTACACAAAACATCATGACCAAGAAGCAAATTGTAGAGGAAAGGGTTTATTCAGCTTGCATTTCCCACATTGCTGTTTATTACCAAAAGAAGCAGGAGATAATAGGGAGGCCATGCAGGAATGTTTCTTACTGGCTTGCTTCCCCCTGGCTTGCTCAGCTTGATTTCTTTTAGAACCCAAGTCTACCAGCCTAGGGATGGTACCACCCACAATGGGCCCTCCCTCCTTGATCACTAATTGAGACAATGCCTTACAGCTGGATCTCATGGAGGCATTTCCTAAACTGAAGTTCTTTTCTCTGTGATAACACTAGCATGTGTCAAGTTGACACACAAAACCAGCCAGTACAATTGACCCCTTGGCAACTTGGCACACAAACACATCACTATTAATGTCTGGCCCTTAGTTTCTTATTCACCCCCAAAATTTAAATAACTTTAAAAGTCCCACAGTCTTTGCAAATTCTTACATATTAAAATGTCAATCCCTTTAAATTATCCAATATCTTTTAAAATCCAAAGTCTTTTTACAATTAAAAGTATCTTAAATTTGAGCTCCACTAAAATATGCTCTTCCTTCAAGAGTGAAAAATATCTGGGCACAGTCACAATCAAAAAGCAAAATCAAATTCCAAATGTCCAATGTCTGGGATCCACTCATGAACTTCTGGGCTCCTCCAAGGGCTTGGATCACTTCTCCAGCTCTGCTCTTTATAGCACACACCTTGTCTTCAAGGCTCAAGCTACCTGTACTTCACTGCTGCTGCTGTTCTTCATGGACATCTCATGACATTGGCATCTCCAAAAACTCTTCCCACATAAACTTCACCAATTACCTCTCATAGGCTCTCTTCATGGTGCTCAACTTCCTTGCCTGACCCCTTCAGTCCTGGACCGTCAATTAGAACTGAGGCTGTACCTTCACCAGTGCCCTTTCATGGCCTCTCACAATGTCAAGCTTCAGCTGCTCTGCATGATCCCATTATGCCTTCAAAACCAGCACCACCTGAGTGACTCTTACACATTACCAAGTCCAGCCACAGTATGAGGTACAAACTTGGCTATCTCTGGAATACAGCCTCTTTGTGCTCTCAGAAAACACTTTCCAGAAGATATTACCTCAATGATGCTGGTCTCTTCTTAATCACTACTAATTTCTTAGCTCCAGCTAATCAGCATCAATAGTCCCAGTAGTGCAAAGATTTTGCTTTAGTAGTTCTGGTTTCTTGTTAATCATAGCTGATTCTTCAGCCCCTAAAACCACAGAATCCTCACAATCAAAATAGTAACAGCCCTGATAAGAGTCTTTAATCTTCTCTCTGAAAATTCACAAACCAGGTTGTAGTGAGCCATATAGCCTCTAGGCAAAATTCAGCTGCCTGCATTTCACCTACATGGAGCTGAGGAATTCCAGCCACACCTCCTCCCACCTGACAGATGTCAGAGCCCCTCTGGCACTACAGTTTCCTGGGAGTCAAGTCACCATCTCTTGCTGTGTAGCAGACCCTGTGATCTTTGTTATAGCAACATCTCTCAGCCTGCCGGAGACCTGCTGAGAAGACTCTGCAGCTTTGGGAGGGAGGGTCACGCCCACAGCACATATATTGTCGCTCTTGTCCCCAAAGAAATAGAGAAAGATTTTGTACAGCCATGCACTAATGTCTCTGTGTCTTCTTTTCTATCGATCCCCGTAGTTTCACTCTTCAGCTCTCCCCCACGTAGAACCCACTTTTGAGCAATTCCCAGGAAGATCCAGATGGCGCCTCGAACGTGTGGCATGGAAAAGGAGAGAACTACTGAGGAACACTGTCTGTTGGTGGAGCTCCACGGAAAAGAAGAAATAAAGGTTAAGTATCCAGGGCCCGGTAAGCAACATAGAGTAAAGGGTATGGTTGCAAGGGGCAGAAAGAAGGGATATGGCAATACTAGGTGAATCAGCGTAGCCTGACGCTGAGATCAAGTAGGGGTGACAGTGATGTGAAACAGGAAATTTTGTCAGGCTAGTTGGTCGCGGTTTAGAACCGAACTCCAGGCAAGAGAAAATTAGGGCATAAAATAAAATAAAATAAAAAGTATAAAAAACAAAAAAAAAGAGAAAAGCAGATTTTAGAAACATGAGAAAGACAGAAGGAAAATGGATTTTAAAAGTCTCCTAGGCACAAGGAGAAATAGAAAGTGCGCTTCCCTCGATTTACATGTTCTTGGTGTATGTCCTTTGTTCGTCCTTGGTGCACCAATATGTCCATGTGTCAATTTGTTTCTTGTTGTTTGAATGGCTGTTCTATGTTTCATGTTGAAAAGAAAAAATGGTAAAAAATTCATCTGCTGATGGTCCATCTCTTAATGCAGTCTCAGTTTATGGTTATTTATCCTAGAAAAAGCTATACAATTGTAGTTATTAGGTCCAAAGTGCTTTTTCTCTTAAAATTACAGCTAGAGAAAAGAAAAAATGTGTTTGATTTAAATTTATAAGACTTGTGTAGTTGTTTTATTCTTGTTTCTAATTGATGTTAAAGATATAAGTATGTTTAAATGTTTTGACTATAGAATATTGGCTCATAAGTTTTTTAAAGGATGTAATGTCAGTAACAAAAAATTAGTTTAAAACTGGTAATTCAGGGTTGGAGCCATCTTAAGCAACACGTGGCATGACCCAACCCAAGAAATACAGGCCTCTAAGATACGTCCAGATTGGCGTAATGTTTTATGTAGATCTGATTCTAAGAGATTAGTCTTATAAGAGATAAGATTTAAAATAATATTTTCTTAATGAGATATTATCAGTTACACTGTCATGCATTCAAACATGAGAGCTGGCAGACAAACTTTAAAGTGTACAAGTAATGTGTTTACCATTGATTTTAAAAGGAATAGATGGTTTAAAATTGGGCTTTACTTTTCAAAGTTGTAGGTATTTTCTAATATTACAAAGAAAGTTAAAAATTATGTTTAAAAACTGCAGTTTTCAGTCTAATTAAAGGCTCATGATTCTCAAAGAAAACTTCTAGAGTGATAAAAGTTTAAAAACAGCTGTGGCCAGTATAGGCCTGTTGCTACTTTTTCACAAGTTTATTAGATACAGTTGTAAAGGTAAATTTTTTTTTCCTCAAGATTAAAAAGGAGATTTTAGTGCGATTTTAGTAGAGTCTTTACGGGAGCCCTCAAATTACCATATTGGCTGGCTGCAGGCTAAGGTCCTACACAGGCAGGTGTGGGCCTGGCTTTAGACAATAGGCTCAGATTAGAAGGTATTTACACTAGAGATTTATCCAGGTGTGGTTTAAAATATAGTTCAAATTTAAGATCTATGAAAGATCAATGAGGCTATGTAGTAATTATGAAGATATTAAAATTTGGCCTACAAAATTATTATAGATTTAAAAGGGTTTTTTTTGTTTTATTTATTTTTTTTTTTTTTTTGCTTTAAGGATCCTGATAATTGTAAAAGCATTTACAGAAGGTTTTATATTATGTATTCACTGCCATTCCTTGGCAAAGGGAACATTAATGTAGAATCACCTTTTTCATCTCTAAGTAAAGTTTTAACATCCTCCGATAAAGATATTGGTGTGTTAAGTGTTTTAAAAGGAATGTCTTAAGAACCTGATGAAACATTTGTTCCTTGTTTCAAACAGCAATCAAATTGGTCATTACAGAGTATTGATAATTGGTCTACTACCTGGCAAGCCTTTTAGGCAAAACTGATAATTGTTATCCAAAAGACAATTTGTTAACAAGCATCCTATAAAGAATGCATCTACTGTGGGAGTGAAGCTCATGCAATTAGATTACATGTTTATTCTTTTTGAGTTTCCCCCTGCTTCAACACAGATAATTAATTGACTTGGGTGTTGTAGCCACTATTTTTAAAATGTTAACAATCAAGCCTTTAATTTATATACTGATAGCCAATATATATATATATATATATATATATATATATATATATAGCTCATGGCTTATAATTGCTTGAAATTGTTCCTTTTTTAGATACTGCTAATTCTTAAATTTTGCAATGATTTATGCAAATACAACTCAAGTCAAGAGAAGATACTGTTCCTTCAAATGACTGTCCTCTGAACATTTAAGAGCTTATCCCGGGGCAGGAGAGATTTGTATCCCAGGCAGACTATAGGCCTTGCATAGGAACAATTGGCCATACAATCATATTCTTTACATCATCAAAATAGTAATGATTTAAAATTAATTTTATATTTTTAGAAATTGTGCATATCAAATTGTAGAGGCTTGTTCTTGGTGTCCTCAACTTCTCCTGTACCACATAATGGTGTTACTTCTAGAGGAATTAATCAATTATTACAAATGAATGGTACTCATATGTCTGATTTTAGAAAATTAAAATGTGTGCACGTGACTAATGATACATTTTCAAGCTTTCTAGTTGTAACTGCTCTAACTGGAAAAGCAACTAAAAATGCTATGTTTATTTTCTATGCTTAGATATTCATTGCCTATATTATTGTCTATTCTTAGTGTTCCAATTAAGATTAAAACAAATAATGGAACTAGATATTTATTACAGTCATCAAATATTTGAGATGATTTTAACAATTTAATGTGATATAATTCTCAAGGACTAGATATTGTGTAACTTTTAAACAATATCTTCTAAATAAAAAACAAAAAGGAGGGAAATTGTATCCCTGTGCATATTGTTTAAGAAGGCATGTTTATGTTTTTCCACAGAATGCTACAGAAGCATTCTAGCTGCTATAGTAATGAGTGTGACATGCCAAAAATTATGCCGACCTGTGAATTTGCTAAGTGCCCTGACAATGGTGACTTTACTTGCCTATGTCCCAGATTAAACACACTGCCTTGCTGTAAGCTATAGATCTTGTGGGACAGAGAACAGTGGAGACTGTTAAAACTGCCTTAAAAAAATTAATCTAAAAGAAGAGTTATAATGACTCTTCTCCTTCCTTTAATGTGATCAGTTTACTCAATTATGAAGTGGTCTAGTAATAAGTCCAATATTAGAGATTCCAATTATGAAGATGGCTAATAATAATTATCAGCCAACTGAGTTAATTTCAAATATAGTCTCCATTCTTTCTGAGAAGTAACAGGTCTCTGTTAACTCTCAAAGCCATTTCCCTTCACACTGGGAAGTTAAGCTGTTTTAAGTCAAGTAATGTTTTAAGAGCTACTCATTTACATTTGAATCCCTGGGACCTTCCGGAAGACAAGCTAATTTGCAACTAAATATTGTGTCTTGCTTAACTCTTTGTCTTGTCTTTTAAGCAGATTGTCTCCATCCAGGCTCACCTGAATTGAAAACAGGCTGTCTGTTAAAGACTAGTAAGGCATTTGGCAATTACATGACTCTGGCATCAAAATCTATAAATAAGTGGATCTCCTTCATGGAGCCACATAGAACTCAGATCTATGTGTGTCTGCTTACGAGCTGACATGGGCATCAGGGAATGTACAGCAAAGCATTGCACAGAGAGGATCTAAGTAACTGGTTCTGAGTCTCTGGGGAGCAAGTCTGATTTGCAAAGGGGTTGGTGTCGGTCTTCTGACCACCATGCACTCTGTGGGGATGTCCCACTAACCAAAGGCTCTGCCCCTCCCCTCCAAAAGACACCAAGAGCCGTCTAAAAGGTGGAAACAATTATTTGTTCTCCACGAAGGGAATTAGACCCCTGCTCCCTTCCCTGGCCAATAGCCCGCCATCATGGACGGATTTACTATCCACTTGTTTAAATTAATAAGGAAGGAGGAGATGTAGTGAGCCATATAGCCTCTAGGCAAAATTCAGCTGCCTGCATTTCACCTACATGGAGCTGAGGAATTCCAGCCACACTCCTCCCACCTGACAGATGTCAGAGCCCCTCTGGCACTACAGTTTCCTGCGAGTCAAGTCGCTATCTCCTGCTGTGTAGCAGACCCAGTGATCTTTGTTATGGCAACATCTCTCAGCCTGCCGGAGACCTGCTGAGAAGACTCTGCAGCTTTGGGAGGGAGGGTCATGCCCACAGCACATATATTGTCGCTCTTGTCCCCAAAGAAATATAGAAAGATTTTGTACAGCCATGCACTAATGTCTCTGTGTCTTCTTTTCTCTCGACCCCCATAGTTTCACTCTTCAGCTCTCCCCCACATAGAACCCACTTGTGAGCAATTCCCGGGAAGATCCAGACCAGGTCTTCATAATTTGCACTGTTTGCAACCTTATCTTCCAAGCTCCTACAGAACATCTCATAGAACAATTAACATCCCAATGTCTCTTCTAGCTCAAAGTTCCAAAGTCCTCCCACAGTCCTTCCCAAAACATGGTCAGGTTGTCACAGAAATATACCACTCCTGGTACCAACTTTTTTATTATTCAGCGTTCTCTAGAGCCACAGAACTTTGGCATAATCTCTATATAGTAAGGGAATTTGTTGATGACTTACAGTCTGTAGTCCAACTGCCCAATAATGGTCAGTAGCAACTGTGAATGGAAGTCCAAGGATGTAGCAGTTCCTCAGTCCCACAAGCCATGCAGGCAAAGGGAGCAAATTCCTTCTTCCAATGTCATTATATAAGTCTCCACCCTATGGTTTGGCCCAGATTAAAATTTTGTGTCACCATGACTGGATCTGGGACTTGCTTTGTCCCAGATGACCTCGAACTCAGAGTTCTCCCTGCCTTAGTCTTCTAGGATTCATAGCCACTATGCCTGAAGATCTCCATTTGAAGATCCAGGTCAGAAACTTGTATCTCCCAGCCTCCAGATTAGGATCACAGGTGAGCTTTCCAATTTTGGATTATAGTTCATTCCAGATAATCGTCAAGTTGACAACCAAGAATGGCCACTACAAGTATCTTGACTCCAACCTCTGGGGTCAAACAGGGACAACAGTAATATACTACATATTTTGGCAATATCTTGGACAACACTGTCTAACAACTCAAAATAGGGCTCTTATGCCTGCTTTTGGGATTTTTTTGTTAGGTAGTATTTGACTCTTAGGGGGAGCATTTTCAGTTCTAGTGATAAATTTTCATTTAAAGTACATATATTTATACACAGACTTATGTATATTAGTTTTAGATAAATAGTTACAAGCACAATCCATTATGATTTTTTCCAGCCATACTTATTTTTATTTCACCCTGTCCATCCTTTGTTTGTATTTATTTCCCCTTCCATCCCTAATTTGAACCTCCTTTGCCCCTTTCCCCATCAGTTCATTTGTATCCTGCTATTCTACTTGCAGTTGTTGTACTACCACAACAACATTGGTTACTCTCTCCCTTTCTTTTTTCTGAAGGTATTCTAACATTGTATTCAAATCTGAAGAGTTGAAGCTAGAAGTCTCCAATTATTTTTGTTTTGTGGGACTCTTTTTGTAGTTTATCTAATTGCTTACAAGGCTCTTGATTTCTTTTTTTTTTTAAATCTGAATAGTATGCCATAGGGAATATGTATCACATTTTCGTTATCCATTTGGACTTTTAGGTTGTGTCTATTTATTTCCTATTTATTCTGAATACTGCAGCATGAACATGTCGGAGCAAGTATCTGTAGAGTAGAATGCTGAGGTCTTGGAGCATATAACACGCAATGGTAAAGCTAGATCAGAGGATAGATCTATTTTCAGAAGTTTGTGAGTTCCCCACACTGATTTGCATACTGGTTGCACCTGTTTGCAGTCACAACAACAATGTGATTGTTGTCCCAACCCCAGCATTCTTTTTCAGTTGTTTTGTTGATCTTTGTCATTCTGATTAGATTAAGATTAAATAAAAATGGTGGTTTGCTTTTCATTTCCCAAATTGCTAAGGATGATAAAAATTTTTCAATATATTTCTTAGGTCCATTTCATTTTTCTTTTCTTGTGTGTGTGTCTTACTGCACTTTTGTTTGATTGTTTTTAGTTTTTGACTTTATTTTTTGGAGGAGAGATAGAATGTGAAGATAGGTGAGTAGCAAGATGGGTAGGATCTGGAAGGAGTTTAAGGAGGGAAAATATGATCAAATCTGTTGTATGAGAAACATTTTAATAAAAATTAAAAGCATTTTTTTACTTTAGTTTTCAATTTTTTTCTATTGGTTTTGTTTAGGATTAATAATATTACTTTAGGATTTGTCATGGTATTTCATCTTGGCTACTCTTAGCTAAATTAGACTTGTGTGTATGTCTGTGTGTGTGTGTGTGTGTGTGTGTGTGTGTGTGTGTCTGTGTGTGTGTGTGTGTGTGTGTGTGTGTGTCTGTGTGTGTGTGTGTGTGTGTGTGTGTGTGTGTGTGTGTGTGTGTGTGTGATTAGGCTTCATTATATACCTATCTTCCCTACTTTTAGGTCAACTTGACACAGGGAAAAGTCATCTATGTTAGCATTCCTTCTAGGCTACACCCAACAGTTACCTGGCAATAGGCCTGGCTTGCTATAAAAGGGGTTGTTTGGCCAATCCCCTCTCTCTCACTCTCTCTGTCCCTTCTTTCTCTCTGGCTTCCTGACCCTTTTCTCCTTTTCTCTCTTTATCCCATTCCTCCTCCAAGTGTTCCTGGTAGGTCTCTCTTTCGATTTCTCTGCCTTTACTTCCCTCTCAACTGTCCTTCTTATGTCCCTAACAAAACTCTATTCTATATAATACCTGTCATATGGCTGGTACCTCGGGGGAAAGAGATATCTCAAAATGTGCCCAGAGAGGTACCCCTAACACCTCACTATACTTGGATCTATAAAGCATAACCCTGTCTCTTTTTGATAAAATATAACAACATGAAAGGAAGAAACCTCAACTAAGAAATTGCCTCCAAATAAATCTTATCAAACAAAGAGTGCACATGGAGGGACCCATGACTCTGGTCTCATATGTGGCAGAGGATGGCCTTGTTAGACATCAGTGGAGGAAGTAACCCTTAGGTCTGAGGGTGTTCCATGCCCCAGTGTAGTAGAATGTCTAGGCAGGAAGGCAGGAGTGGTATGGCAGAGGGGGGCCATGGGTTAGGGGGTTTCCAGAGGGGAGACCTGGAAAGAGGATAACATTTACAATGTAAATAAAGGAAATATTCAATAAAAGAAAAAATAAACAAAGAATTAGTGATTGGTATGAGAGGGCCCAGCCCATAATGTGTGGTGCTATTTCTGAATTGGCAATTTTAGGTTCTATTAGAAAGCAGGTTGAGCAAATTATGGGAAGCAAGTCAGTAAGCTTAAATTCTTCATGGTATCTGCATCAACTCCTGCCTATAGATCCCTACCCTATTTAAGTTTCTGTACTGTCTTCATTTTACAATGAAGTATATATAATGTAGAAGCATAGGCCAAATAAACCTTTTCTTCCCCAACTTGCTTTTTGATTATAGTGTTTCAATATAACAACTGAAACCTTAACCTATATAGCTCCAGAAAAGCTATCTGTCTGTGAACTCAGAAAGATGAACCTTTATTGGCCTCTTGGGTATTGAGGTTAAAGCATGTGTCACTACAACCAGACATGTTTATAATATTTTTGGAAACAAATTGATAGTCTTAGAAATTAGAATTATAGCCTCTGCTCCTCCCTGTTCCAGAAACATACATATCTCATGCAGAACCAGCCTTATCTTGTAGACATGATAGTGAAGGTCAGTGTGAACCAATTTGGCAATATTGGGCACCTAGTTACCTGGGCTGCCTTCTGCTCTGCATTGGGCAAAGTGGAAATTTCTGCTGTCAATGGTCCCTGTATTGATCTTAACAACGTGGTCTACATGTTACAGCATGGTTCTACCCATGGCAAGTTCAATGGCACAGTCAAGGCTGAGAATGGGAAGGTTGTCATCAATGGGAAGACAATCCCCATGTTCCAGGAGCAAAATCTCACTAACATAAAATGGGGTGATGCTAGTGCTGAGTATGTTGTGGAGTCTAATGACTGCTTCAACACCATGAAGAAGGTTGGAGCTCACTTGAAGGGTAAGGTCAAAACGGTCATCATCTCTGCCCCTTCTGCTGATGCACCTGTATTTGTGATGGATAGGAACCACAAGAAATATGACAACTCATTCAAGATTACCAGCGATGCATCCTGCACCACCAACTGCTTATTCCCCTGGCCTAGGTCATCCATGACAACTTTGGCATCATAGAAGGATTCATGACCACAGTCCATGCCATAACTGACACTCAGAAAACTAAGGATGGCCCCTCAGGAAAGCTGTATCATGATGGACATTGGGCTGTCTAGAACATCATCCCTGTACCCACTGGTGCTACCAAGGCAGTGGGCAAGGTCATCCCAGAGCTGAACGTGAAGCTTACTGGCATGACCTTCCCTGTTACTACACCCAATATATTTGTCATGAATCTGACATGGCACCAGTAGAAACCTGCCAAGTATGATGACATCAAGAAGGTGATGAAACAGGCATCCACTAAAGGGCATCGTGGGCTACACTGAGGACCATGTTCTCTCATGTGTCTTCCACAGAAACTCTCTCTCTCATCCACCTTTGATGTTAGGGCTGGCATTGCTCTCCTTGATAACTTTGTAAAGCTCATTTCCTGGTTTGACAATGAATATGACTACAGCAACAGGGTGGTGGACTTCTTAGCCTACATAGCCTCCAAGGAATGGAAAAACCCTGGACCATTCACCCCAGAAATGATATTGAGAGCAAGAGAGAATCCCTTGGTTGCTGAGGAGTCCCTGCCCCAACTCAGGTCCCAACACGGAGCATCTCCTTCACAGTTTCCATCCCAGACCCCCATAATAACAGGAGTGGCCTAGGGAGCCCTACTTTCTTGAATATCATCAATAAAGTTTGCTGAACCCCACCCCCAAATTAGAATTATAGTATACATTGATATCTAAAGCCCTCAGTTGAGAGGTGCATCCTAATTAAGAGAATAAAATGTTTTAGGAAAAAGTCTTAAAATTATAAATGAAATAAAAGCACTGTTTGTTCAGAATCTTTCTCCTAACATATAGTTGTTTTACCACGCATGGGTTATGAATCATTCTCATATTCTCATAATCTCTCTCATTTCCTAAATATTCTTTTGTCTCTGTCTCTTAGCTAAATTGCCATGATTTCCTTTTTTCTTCATGTTCATACTTCAATAGCAGTAAAAAAACTATGGAAATGATAATACCAAATAATTCTATTAATATATACAAGGAAATAAAATTTGGAACTCAGAGATGACTCAGTTGCTGAAGTACTTGCCACAAAGTATGAAAATCTGAGTTCTGATACCTAACATTTGTGCAAAAAGCTAATAATATCTGGGCATGCTTATAACTCTAGTGTTGGGACATGGAGACTGAAAATTTAAGTTCTGTGAGGAGATATAGGAACTTATAAAGTAAGTCTACCTGAATTGCTAGGCTTCAGGATTAGGAAAGCAAACTAACTCAAAGAATAAGGAGGAAAGGTATAGAAGAAAATACAAGAATTAATGCTGATTACTAATTAATGAGAAATACAGACATTTATCAAACATACATAAAGTAAATTAATGAATGAATGAAACAAATATTGGAATATATAATGAAAGTGAAAACAGATAGACTTTAATAATAAAACATGGATTAAAGATGTAAAAATGAGAAGTATAATCATAGTTGTGATGAAAACATTAATTCAGTCTTTAATGAAAACTCAAGAATGGTGTTTTAATATGCAGTTATATGATGAACTTGAATTCACTATTCAGCCAAGGGTGTTGTGTTTTATTAAAAAAAAAAAAAAGAAAAAGAAAGAAAAAAGAAAAAAGAAAAGAAAGAGCCAGGATGTTTTGATCATGGTATGGTGAGGTGGGAGGGGTGCCTCAGCAGATCCATGCTGAGTCATCCCTTTCCCCTGAGGTACCAGCCATACAACTGCATGGGAAGGGGAGTTGAGAAGGGAGTAGTTGGAAAGAAGGGCAGAGAAAGAGAGGCAGCGGCAGCTGCAGGGACAGGCCAGAAACACCTGGAGAGATAGGAGAGGAGGAAGGGCAAAAAGAGTTCAGGGAGAGAAGAGAGTCAGAGACAGAAGAGGCAGAGAGAGCAAGGTGTGTGTGGAGGGGGCGGGGGGGGGGGCAAATAGCCCCTTTTATAGCAAGCCAGGCCTACTTGGGTGTTGCCAGGTAACTGCTAGGCAGAGCAGTTGGAATGTTAATAAGGGGAAATTGGAAAATGTTTCTCCTGGCTGAAAGTTGAGAAAACAAGATTTGAAATTTAGAAATTTTCATTTGGAAAACTGCAAAACTTGAAGATATAAAAATCAATCTATCAACTGGTAATACATGAATTATCATTTTCGAACAAGACTCCCAGAACAATATTAGAAAATTTATCAAAGCTCTAGTTTCATTCTGTTGCTGTAATAAAACCCTGGGACCATCATAATGTAGGGAGGAGACTTTATTTGTCTTAAACTTCTAGTGTATAAACTATTATTACGAGAGGACAGGACAGAAACTCCGAGTACTAAAATCATAGAGGTTGTTTACTTGCCATTCGTTTGACTTTCTTTCTTGTTTGTGCTCAGTTAGCTTCTAAAAAAAAAAAAAAAAAAAAAAAACCACAACAACAACAAAAGAAACCATTAAAAACAGAATTACCTGCATATGAACAGCTCTGCTCTCAGTGAGCAGGGGCTTTTCTCCCTCAAGATAGTCCACTGAAATAACTATAGGCTCATCTTCGGGAAAACATTCATATGAGAACTTTCTGTCTAAAGATTGTGCATGTCAAGTTGATAAATGAAGCTCAGTAGTGTAGGGATAATGTTTTCTACACTATGTGAAAGCATCACCTGTCAATAAAAAACTGAAAGGCCTATATAGCAAAGCAGGAGAGAGCAGGCAGGGCATCTGCAGAGTTAGGAACTCTTGGAAACAGTCAGACACCCAAATGATTACAAATAGCATCCCAGGTTCCCAAATAGTGACATGGAGGCTTATTTATTTATGAATTAAAGCTGAGGACTGTTCTCCAGCTAACTCATTGCTCAATTTACATGTTCATACTATTCTATATCTGCAATGTGGTTGATTACCTCTTTTCAGTTTCACAAGTCTGATTTCCTTTGCATTTTGATGGGCCTGACTTCTGAGAATTCCTATCTCTTCCTGGAAGTTCTGCCTTTTCTCTCCTGCCTTGCTATAGGTCATTCAGCTATTTATTGACAGGCAGTGCTTTTACACAGTGCACAAGAGTGAGATTATCCCAGTGAAGAAGGACACCTATCTTTTCATAAGGTACATCCCATAAAATGGACTTTTAACTTATTGAAAGTAAGAGCCCATCTCCCTCAGGATGCCAGTGACTTAGTGTAAAATGTCTGATTCTGCTCCTATCACGTAACAATTCCATATAACATAAAAAAGTGGACTCACCATGGCTTTGATTTTATCTGACTTCAGACATGTCAATTTGATTTTTATTGTTTGTTATCTTTGTTGATTTATGATAAAGTCCCTTCACATGTAGCACTTGTTAATTTTGATGTCACCATTATCTTTGGCCTTCTCTGTGTTAAGAATATAACCATGTGGTGAAACGACATCCATTCATATCTTACAGAAAGCTTGGAAAGGCTTGCTTTCTATTGTTATTTGTGGGACATATAAAAATAAAATGTCTTTCTTCCATTTCAAAATGTTCATTTTAGATGACAAAATTGGAAATTAATTTTATACATATTTAGTATTCAAATATTAAATAAAACATTTCATAATTTACTAAAATAATAATAAAATTTGATTGAAATATGTATTGTTTTTATCTTGAAAATTATTGTATTAGATAAACTAAAAATTCAGGCTGAGATTTCATAAATGCAAATATTATCAGTTACAAATTCTAGAACCTGTCAAAAGAGCTTCAAAAGTTTTTTATAGAGTTCATACTTCTGCACAAGAATGACCCAAAGATAGATGAGTCCTTTTCTTATTTTCCCACTTTCCAATTCCTATTTATTTATTTATTTATTTATTGTTTTTTTCTACTATTTGAAGATTAAAAGTTGGGTGTATAAAATTGATAGCTCAGCTTTGAAAAATGTGACAACTATGATTCTTTAGTACATTCATTGAAGCATGTCATCTTTGATCATTTTCTCTGTTTTCCTTTTTAAAACAATATTATTTAATCTAACAATATACTTATTCTGAATACATTGTAAAGATCTAGAATTGAATGAAAATAAAATGACAGCAAAATGAGGTACAATGAAAAATAATGGCAAGAGGATGGTTTGCAGCAATGAGCACTGATGTGGAAAAGGTTTGAAGCTCTCATTGATGCAATAGTGTCATCAGTGTCATAGGCATAGCCAATTGCTTTCTAATTGGATGCAAAGCTGACTCCACTAGTTAAACCCACATCTTCTCCACTGTCAGAACAAAAGACATATGGCTTTGTTTTTTACAATATTGTGCAACTGGATACTTTTGTAGACTTTAAAATTAGGGGACTCTGAAGTCTTGTTCTATGGTATCCAAGAGATGCTAAAACATGATGTGAGTGAAAGGATCAAGGCTCCTATAAGAAGTGCCTGAGTTTCTGAAGGTAAAGCCTTGGTAGCAATGGTGACATTAGGCTGCTGAAGTTGGCAAGTAGTGCAACACAGCAGATGAAGTTTCTATGTAAGGAAAGGAGCTGGTCATAAGAAAGGTTGCTTGTATTATAAAATAGCAATGCTGGAGTTGCAGAGCTATCTAACAACTTTAGATCTCAGATATATATTAGAATCCAAGATGTCAGAGTACTTTGAGCTGAACAATGTAGAGTCTACACTTTTGACTTTTACTATGGCTTTTGAACTATCATTTCTTGCTATAAACTATTTCCTTTTCGAATAGAATATTTACTTGTGCAAATATATATAGGACATCTGTAATTTGTTTTTAATTTCATTAGCACTTATGGAAAGGTTGTTCGGCAATTAAGAGCACTAGATGCTCTTCCAGAGGACCCAAGTTCAGTTCCCAACATCCTCATGGCAGCTCACAACTGTCTTTACCCCTTTATTCCAAGGGATCTGATACCCTTACAGAGACATACATTCAGGCAAAACATCAATGTATAAGGTAAAAAAATTAAAGAATTTCTTACTATATTTATCTCTACTGGATAGTATTCATGGTTCTACATGGTTCTATACAGTCAGTTGGTGAAGAAAATTCATTAAAATTTTTCTTTTCTTTTCTATGTTTTTTGATTTACATTCCAAATGATTTCCCCTTTCCCGTTTCCTCCCTCCCAGAAAGTCCCATAAGCTCCCTTCCCTCCCTCTTTTCCCAGTTCAACCCCCTCTTGCTTCTCTGTCCTGGCACTCCCCTACATCCAGTCTTTCCAGGACCAGGGATCTCTCCTTCCATCTTCTTGGAAATCTATTGATATGCGAATTGTGTCTAGGGTATTCTGAGATTCTGGGTTAATATCCCCTTATCAGTGACTGCATACCATGTGTGTTCTTTTGTGGTTGGGTTACCTCACTAAGGGATGATATTTTCAAGTTCTGACCATTTGCCTAGAAATTTTGTAAGTTGATTGTTTTTAATTGCAGAGTAGTATTCCATTGTGTAAATATACCACATCTTCTGAAACCACTCCTCCGTTGAGGGACATCTGGGTTCATTAAAATTTTTTCTTAGCAAGCCAACAACACAGCATGCTGGAGTATTGACCAATTAGGTAAAATACATTCACTGCTGCAGAAGGGTTATGATTTTTTTGGGTATAATCATCTCAAACTAAACTTGAAGTATGATTAATAGGAGGGAATACATACCTTGTACTATAAATATGGTCAAAAGCCTATGAAAAAGGAGGTCACAGGTCCTAGAGGAGAACCTATTACTGTTGCTTTGTTAAATGGACATTGTGTCAGCTTTCTAAATAATCATGTTTATATATGTAGAGTAGTGTACTTCTTAGTTTATAACATTGCAGCCTCTTTTTTCTTTATGCATTGAGATTATAAAATAATTTATATCATTTCCACCTTCCCTTTCCTCCATCTGAAAGAACTGTAGCCAACTAAGAAATACTGAGAATGGGAGAGATTTTCTTCTCCAGGGATAAGCAATTGGTTCTTTAATACCAATGGTCATTTAGTACATAGGCACATAACTTTTCATAATAAGTGACTGTTTGAAGCTCAGTCCTAAATGGCACAGCTATATGTACCCTCCCACACACACACCTGCAAAATTTATAAATGATTTTAAAAGGTAAGAAAGGAAGAAATTGAAAGTGAGAGGATTCATTGAAATCATGTGTTCTGGGTTATGATAGTGGAATTGGAATTACAAATAAGCACATATTGATACCTGTACAATACTGGCACAAGAACCAATCCTGTAGCATTGCATCATGAATAGGGGATGGACTCATGAGTTCTTTCCTCCCATTGAGGAGATACTGACAATTAAAGATTGCTTGAGAAGGGGTATCATTTTCTTCAGGTATGTAGATACAGTGAAGCTGGATAAGCTCCAGTAAATAATTCCCCATGTTCATCCAAGTGACCTTAGAGCCCAGGTCAGAAACAAAAGATATAGATGCAGTTTAGAAGAAAAGGGGGTGGTCAACAGGATTGGAAAGTGGGCAAGGGAATGTAATGGGTGGTCAGTATGGATCATAATAGATTGTATATATTTGTGAATTTGTCAAAAAGTAAAAATATTCTTAGAGGAAATTAATATGTCTATTAATGAATACAGTACTTGCTAGTATTTTCCTAAAACCATTCAAATTATTCTTATGTAATGATTATAGAGTTCCTCATGACAAAATCAGCTTTTATTTTGATCAGTACATAAGCATTATACTGAAAATCTTCACAGAGATACTGCATTCCATCCATTGTATGTGTTTTATTCCTGAGAGTGATACCACATTAAAAATCATCAAATAGAAACATTTCCACACCAGTATTTTAAACTTGACTTTGGATGAGAATGGAAGTGTTACCACACTTAATCAAGTGGAAAAGTACATGAAATTATGTCTTGGATACTCCTGGGGCCATAAGTCGTACAAGCCCTCTGGGAGCAAATAGATCTCACAAGTGGATCACCTCTGGAGAAACCCACATTAAATTGCATTCGCTATTAAAATGGAATATTTTTGTTTTGCTTTTATAGTTAAAATGGATGTGATGAAGACAATTTGAGAGAAGCATTTGTAGCATTCTTCTACTCTGGGAGACCACTCTTCTCTAATACAAGAGGAAAGAAGCACTTTATACAGTTTTTGTTCACCAAGGAACAGACTGCACTCCTCAGAAAACAGACGATGGCTGTATTCAGGTTTTATATACAACCAACTTATGGTTAGACATATAAGGTAAATTTTTACATTTTAAGAGATGATTTAAACTGTGGTAATTTATAGCTTGAGTGTTGTGGTAAAGGTACTGTGTGCTTCATTCACACTGATATTGCAGTTTATAAGCATGGTTTGAGAGATTTATATGAATTCTAATGATCAGGTTCCTTATCTTAAATGGGGAATGTTGTTATGAAAATCAGAGTACATAGAACTCTTTATATAGAGCATATAAAATGATATATATGGAGCCCAGAAAATAGCACGTAAAAGTAATAACTGCTCAAGTGACAATAAAAGTCTTCAGATTGCAATTTCTTTCCTTTCCTCATCCTTCCCTTATACTACCTTCACCAATTATCTCCCCCTCCTCCTGCTCTTCCTCCTCCTTCTGTTCCTCCTCCTCTTCTTCTCCCCCCAACCAGACATTTCCTAGTCTCTTCCTTTCCTGTCCTCTGATGAGCATGTATTTCTTCAAGTTTAATGTAAGCAATCATTATTTCACATTTCACCCTTCGTGCTGAAACCAAGTAATGCATAAAAGGACCAAATTTTGTTTTTCCTAGTATCCCTACAGTAATATATTTTTCTAACGACATGATTATTTATGTATGAAGATATTCACAATTCAGGTGTCAAGCTTTTGTAGAGAATACTTATTTAGAGTTATGGAAGACTGAAGTGCTGTTAATCTGTATATAATATTGAAAATGAATATTAAAACTGTATATGATATATGACACTAAACTTAGCACTAAAATATGGCACAAGGAAGGACATTATATTCAAAGTCACCTATGTTACAGAATGAAGAGATTTCTGATTTATGTCTACTTAATTATGTCCTCTAAGTGTTAGGTTTTTGCCTCAGAACCTATCAGGAAAATCTAAATTGAGCTTTAAACTACATCAGTGTTGGTAATTCTGGCTTGATTGCTCTCTCCAAATGAGCTGATTCACCAAGTCATCAAAGAAGAGTTTCTGAAGTCCATTAGGGAGAAGATGAGAGTGAACAGAGAAAAGTGCTTTCACTGACATTTCAAAAATAGTAAGATAAGGAAGTCGAGACATTCAGCAGCATTAAAAGGTCAACACTGAGTCAGGGAAAGATGAGTTAGTCATCTTTGGAGAGCATATTTCCCAAAGAGCTAGAGCAAAACTATATATTGAGACACAGACAAGACATGCAACTTTTATGGGTAGGTAGCAATCTTTAATGAAAAGATGGCCTTTTTTTTTTTACAACTGGACTTCAACGAGAGCAATTTCAAATAAGATTTTAATTGATGATTATAATTTGTAATAGTAGTATTCATTTTTGAAATACATTTCTAGATAACCACCTAGAATAACAAGCTTTTTGCTTATCCCTCATATATATATATATATATATATATATATATAATTATTATTACAGACAACAAAGATCTGTTCTCTGCAGATATACTGTTGCTACAATTAGTTTTGTGCTAAAACAGTAGGCTATGTGGACAGGTGGGCACAGGAAGACAAACTTCCCAAAATTACTACTCAAGGAGATGGCTAGTGACATCCTGGGTCACTCTAGAAATACAAGTGTATAGCTACTAGAGAAAAGAATTCATGGAGCTTTCTAAAAGTATAGAGAACATGAGTTGGTTCCTATATGAATTTGAAGCCAAGAGAATTGGATGTGTATAAATGTTGAGCTCAGTGTGTGGCCATTTATGGAAAGAAAATAACACATCACAATGGTCAATTTGAAGTCTGTTAAGTGAATTCCTTAGTTCCACTTTGCTATTAAGGTAAATGATCTGATTACCTTGGGTTGTTTTCAGGAACTTAAAAATAAACAATTTTTGTGTGTTCTGATCTTGATTTTTGATTTTAAATACTTTGATAATGACAGCTTAGTTACTTCAAATAAAGTCTGTAAACCTTATGCTCTTTCTAGATTACAACATATATTTACAGTGTCTATAAATGGATATTTAAAATTTCTGTAAATGAATATTTAATTACCTGTGCTCTTCTGACTTACTAGTTAAGCATCACCTCTGACATCTTCAAATTATTAATGTTGTATTTATAGAATCATTTGTTAGTAATTCTAAGCACTCTTGTTTATATATTGTAAATATTTCCTACTTTTTCAGTACCTTGACACTATAATACATCCTATTTTAAAAATTCCTCATCTCATTTTTTTTCAAAATAGAATTTGGAAGCTGGAATGCTAGTTTAAAGATATAAACATACTTAAGATTCTGCAATTGGTTTCTAATATTTAATTTTTTAAAGCTTGCATGAATGAAGCAGTACTCTTATAAATGTGACTGTAAAAAGATTTCTTTCATTGAACTGATTCTGCTTTATTCCTCTCTTTCAGATACCCAAGCATAGCTTAAAATAATGTGGATGTCAGTAGTCACGGGTTCCTTTTGTTTTATAGTTTATAGCATACAATGATAAAATCTATGAAGTGGGTTGAGTGTGGTGGCACACGTTTATAAACCCAGTACTCTGGAGGCAGAGACAAAGATATCAGCAGTTCAATTTCAATCAAGGCTACCTGGTGAGTTTGGTACATCCTGGGCTATATAGGACCATGTAAACCCTATTAAAACAATCAAACAAAATCCCTATCAGCTTTTTTTTTTCCATGCACCAGAGATTTTTTTTAAAGTTTTTTTTTTTTTTTTAAATTGGATATTTTCTTTGTTTACATTTCAAATGTCGTCCCCTTTCCAGTTTTCCCCTCCTCCTGGAAACTCCCTATCCCATCCTCCCTCCCCCGGATTCTATGAGGGTGTTCCTCTACTCACCCTACTCCCACCTCCCTGCCCTCCATTCCCTTATACGGTGGCATCTATAGAGCCTTCATAGGACAAAGAACCTCTCCTCCCATTAATGCCTGACAAGGCCATCCTCTGTTCCACACACAATTGGAGCCATGTGTACTCCTTGGTTGATGGCTTAGTCCCTGGTAGCTCTGGGGGTTCTCGTTGGATGATATTGTTGTTCTTCTTATGATGTTGCAAATCCCTTCAGCTTCATCTTAAGAGATCTTAAGATGAATAATTCTGAGTATTTTGATATCAGGCTGCTTTGTTGCATATTTTCAAAATAAATTTTTATTTATCCTTTGAGAATTTTATGCATGTAAACAATGTATTGTGATTCTTTCCCACTCCTGCATGCTTCCTAGACTCAAATGGCAGAAACCGAACAATTTCTAAATTTCTAGTTTACTTTGTAGTCTAATTTTAGATTTATGCAAATAAGATAAAATGGAAAGCTTCAAAGTTTCACTAACATTGATTCACTTGATATGGCCACACAGGTTTACTGTGTACTCATTAATCAAGATAGAGAAAAATGCAAAATTTGTCACATTTAAACAAAATAATTATGTTTATACTAATTTTCAACTATTATTCTTTTTATGTAACAAAATTCAATTCATACTAAAACTTAATTCAATACCTTATATTTATTATCTTCTACATGATATAAAATCATAACCCTTGAGATAGCAACTATGTAAATAAACTGTGTTCTTCATTTTCTATGTTTTAACAAAAGTTGTGGAACTTGTTTTATAAGAAAAATGACAATGCCGCTTTGATTGAAACAAATATGCACCTTATGTAGAATGTAAAAGATTATGCTAATTAAATTACTTAAATTTAAAATTATCACTGAACTGTATCTTGGAACCTATCAGTCAAGGATTTTGTTTGTTTTGTTCTCAGAAGATGGTCTTTATATTCTACCATTATTAAGAACATTAGAAAATACTACACATTGAAGCCATTATGTCTTGCAGCTACAAAATCAAGTATTTTATCTTGTGAATAGATAAGATGAATAGCACTTATCACTCTTGGCTATGCAAATCAAGATTTATATCTGAAATTAAATTATCTGGTGAATGTCAGTGTTTAGGGCTGCTT
Source organism: Tokudaia tokunoshimensis (assembly GCA_036184795.1). NCBI lineage: Eukaryota > Metazoa > Chordata > Mammalia > Rodentia > Muridae > Tokudaia > Tokudaia tokunoshimensis. Next base: position 63,664,173 of record BTHU01000004.1, on the reverse strand, counting down.
GTTCTTAGCCCTTAACATCCCTTTCTACAATTTTTCATAATTAATATTTATATGATCACCATAAAAAACTTGTTACTATTAAATCTGTTTGTACAAAAACACATGAGACAAGTACCATGAGTGACATTTGACATTTTCTTTTGACCTTCTGCATCATTGGAGAAGAGCAGGTAGGCCATTTATGAACATGTTTTATAATTAATTCATATATATTTCTTATCATATATATTGAAAAACTATATTTTCTGAAAAAGTTGTATTATATTAATAAAAGACTAAGTCTCAAGAGCCTAATTTGTCTTCAATGAGTAGTCTTTCTTCTTCAAATATGTACTGTCACTAGCTTCCGTGTCTTGCTGATTGGTTCCTGACATTTAATTCTTCACCATATATTCTGCTGCCTTTATCAAGATGTCTTTCCGATATGAATAAAGAAACAACATTATTTAACCTTTACACACAGAGGGAGATGGCAGAAAAAAAACGATGCTACTGTAAAGTTTTTACTGAGGAAAACAATCTTAGTCTTTACCCAGTTGACTCTGTGGAGACCTCCTGGGTATTGGCACCTGTATCTCTTAAGATTCCAGATTAATCATATACTCTTTGTTTTACCTTAACAATTTCATTATAAATTTTAAACAAATAAAGTATAATTAAGAAGCTTTTCCACATACTTTTGATTAGGGGTGAGTCATGAATCACTTATCGTAGCCTTGTAGTCTCACTAATTTCATTTAGCTTTCATGAAGAAAGCAGTCTGAAATTTTTTAATAAGTTCTGGTCACATTTCAAAATGATGAATTAAAAGTTAATTTTCAACATTTTGAACACCCATAAGACAGGTTTTTCTTTAACAGAGAACAGATGACTTTTCAAGATCCTTTATAGTTGTAAACAAATTCATAGTACAGCCATATCTTCAAATGAATGCTTTGTCACCTTTCTTATTGCCAGATAAGGCAGTGTTCTGAAGATTACTGAAGTCACTGAAGATTATTCATCTTGGACTAATGCATACAAAATCTGAGAAGATTATTAAATTGTGACCTCTTGTTTATACCTAGATAGAGTTTCTAAATATTTTTTAACATTTCACTTCATAAATACAAAGATAATGATAAAAGATGATTATTCAAATATATATTATTTCTATTGCCCACCAGAGAGTATGTTCTTTCATCCCAGTATTTAAAATGTGGCCATTTTATCTGGTTCAAAGGTTTATTCTTACTTTAACTCTACATGTTATATATCTGTACACTTTATAAACATTCTAATATTCCGTTTTTAATAGTAATAAAATAAATCAAGATAAGTTTGCATAAGTGCACATCAACTTGTTCATAGTAATTCTGTAAGTTGTATTAAGTATTTGTTTTTTAATAATTGTAGATTTAGTTGAACACATCTTACTTTCACCATCATCTTTTGAATCATGAAAAACCAGAGCTGTGTCGCTGAGTTCATATTTCTGGGGCTTTCACAGAACTCAAAAGTTGAGAAAATACTGTTTATTATATTTTTGTTGATCTACCTTGCAACTATTGGGGGCAACATGATAATTGTGGTGACCATCATCTACAGCCCTGCACTGCTGGGCTCCCCCATGTATTTCTTCTTGATATTCCTGTCCTTCCTAGATGCATGCACATCTTCTACTGTCACACCTAAGATGATCATGGACTTCTTCTATGAAAGGAAGACCATCTCCTTTGAATGTTGCATGACACAACTGTTTGCTGTCCACTTTTTCACTGGGATGGAAGTGATTGTCCTTTCTGCTATGGCCTATGACCGCTATGTGGCTATTTGCAAGCCTCTTCACTACTCCTCCATCATGAACCGGAGGCTCTGTGGCAATCTATTGATGGTGTGCTGGGCAGGAGGCTTTATGCATTCTATCATACAAATTATATTCATGTTACAGCTGCCCTTCTGTGGACCCAATGTCATTGATCATTACATGTGTGACTTGTTCCCATTACTGAAGCTTGCCTGCACTGACACATATATATTTGTCATTTTGGTGTTTGCCAACAGTGGGTCTATCTGCATCATAATCTTGTCTATTTTGCTTGTCTCCTATGGTATCATCTTGTACTCTCTGAGAGCCTACAGCTCTGAAGGGAAATTTAAAGCTCTCTCCACCTGTGGATCCCACATTACTGTTGTGGTTTTGTTTTTTGTCCCGTGCATATTAACATATGCACGACCTATATCTGCATTTTCCTTTGAGAAAAATGCTGTTGTGTTTACCACAGTGTTGACACCACTGCTCAATCCTATAGTTTACACTTTCAGGAATAAGGAAATGAAGAATGCCATCAGGAAAATGTGGAAGAAGCTGATTGTAGGTTCTGATAAATATTAAAAAGTATCCCATACTATGCTATGCTGTGTAAATGGATTGGTGGCTAAGAGCACTCCATACTGTACAAAGAGAAGATGTCAGTAGTAATTTCAAGCATCCATGTGAGAAACCAGGCATCCCAGGGCCCTTTAACCTAACATTGGCTTAGTAGTAATAGCTTAATCACCAAATCGAAGAAAACAGTTAATCTAGTCTATCACAGAGATCTAAAAGCTCATTTTAGAACTTTTGCCAAAGCAGTAAGTTAGTGTGCAACAGATGAATATATCCAATGTGGTATTATGAATTTATATGTATGTGCCAAAGCACAAACAACATTCTCTCTTCATGTGTGCAAACATGTATATGCTACCTACATGCCCATTTATTTATCCTTATAAAAACATAAAGAAAGAAAGTGTACACTTCAAAAATAATGGAATGAGAAAGAAGTCAATATTTACTTTGCAATTATTACATTATTTGGGTAATACATCAGATGAAATCCCATCATTCTTTAGAGGGTCATTGAATGTTTGAGATAAGAAAACTTATGTTTTCTTTAATTTTTGAGATTATAATATGAATACATTATTTCTACTCTACCTATTTTCCCTTCAAGCTTTTTCATATACATCTCCTTATTGGCTTTTGAATTTGTGGCTGTTATTCATTATTATTATTTGCGCATAGGTATATACATGTATATTCTGACCTATACCTGTATCAATCTATATAACGTTAATCATATATATGTTTTCATGACGGAAAATTTGGTATTTGATAACCAATTTGAGTACTTTTTCCTGAAGAATATTATTTCTCTCATTGTCAGTCAGTTATGGTGACGCACACTGGTAGGATATGCTGAAGAGGTCAAAGTAGAAGGATCCTGAGACATCTCTTTTTTTGAGATTATGAATTTACTGTGAAATAACTAGGTACTATTGTTACATGACAATACCAGTCCATGTAAAATAAAATCACAAGTATGCAGTCTCAAAATCTAGTGAAACATTGGAACATATATATATTCTATTCTTGGTTATGTTATATTATGTGAAGGTTATCAAATTGAATTTTCAGGAATGCTATTTAATATAGTCTGCTTTTCTCTTTAGTAGCACTGGCAAGACAACTCAATTTTATTGGCAAAATTGTTAATACTCACACTATGTTTGTCTCTCCTTAATTTTACATGGCAAAGGTCAAACAAAGTACAAGAGCCTGTAGATCTATGGCATGGTATCACGTTCCTAATGGAAATTTATAAAAATTATGATATGAATCAAACCAATATTTTGAGTAAAGTGTGAAGCTCACATCAAACAGAATGTATAAGTTTAGACATTTTAGATTGACTTGCCCATGTAACCTCTGTGTTTGTCATCAGACAAGGAGATGCATCTTCTTGATGTCCTTGTCCTGAAAATAAAGGATCTTTTTCTTCAAAGTTGTTCATTTGTTCTCAAGATTTAGCTTATAAAATGAACATCTGACATCAGTGGCTTGGTTGATTAACGTTGCTGCTAACCTAATGTTTGAAAGAAAATCATGAAATAAATTATTTTGACTCAAGTATAGTATCTAAAAGCAGGTGTATTTTGTTTATCACACATCAAAATCAAAACTTATCCTTTATTATTTTAATCCTGAATATTCAGTGGTAGATTCTGGTAATGATGTACCAGGAGAAAAATATGAGGGTTTGGGCAAATGGCCTCTCCAATAGAGTGTGGAAGAACTAAAATGGGAAACTGAGAACTCAAGGACAGAGAACACAAGAAGCATACTGCAAATCAAACTTCATTCTTATTGTTACTATTATGTTTCCTTCCTAGATAATAAGTATTTCTGCCAATGTAATAAGCCAGATCAAACCAAATTAAACAAGTACAAAAATCTGGTTTATTGGGAGCAACCAAGAAGAATTCACCAGTCTCAGCGAAGGAGGCCAGAGAAAGTCTGCACAGTGCTAAGGCAGGGAGATTTTATAGTGCTCAGGGAGCTTTCATGACTTGTCAGCAAGGAGTTGGGATTGTACTGTCTGAAGATGGGGATCTAGAAGAGTACTTGTGTGGATTGGTCAAATCAGAATGCTGTTTGCATCAGCTGCCAGAAATATCAACTGAGCTTTTAGTGCCATTTCTTTGTTTGGTGTTTTTCAGAGTAGTGAGGTTGGGAGAAGGAGGGCAGATGGAGTTGCCCAGCTTATGCAGGGGTAAGGAGCAGGCTCCAGCCGAAGAATTACAAATCCTTTTGTAACAATTACAAGTTCAGAGTTAATAGAGAACTATGAATCAAGTCATGTTCAAGGTGATGAAAAACAGCATCATTTTTTTTTTCTTCAAAAAAAATCTGAAGTGTATCTTAACTGGTCTGTAAAAATTGAAGAAGGCAGCAGACATTCATATGTTCTTTCCAACATCTGTTGGCAAATTGCCTTTTGGATAAATCACATTAAATATTTTCATATCTGTGCTGCAGATTCATTATAGCCTCAAATAACCTTAATTCAAACCCCAACAGAGAAGAAACACTTCTTAGTCAAGAAATAATTACAGAATATCTCTGCCCTGCTTTTATTTACACCAGTCTAAATATTAGAATTTGCAGATTCCCCTAACAGTTTCAGCTTTCTATTTCAGTTTCTGTGTTGAACATTTAGGCATGGCAAGATTCATTAATATATTTTTAGTTTTAAGGAATTATAACTTTTATGCTAATATTCAATTGGTGTTTTTTTTGCCTACTGTATTTATTTAAAGGTTTTTGTTTTCTTTGAGACCAGCTCCCATTATATGACCTTGCTGGTCTGGAAATTGCTGTGTAGATAAAGACTGACTTTGAACTCAGAGTCTTCAGTGCTGAGCTCTTGCTCCTCCATAGCTTGCAGCACTCAATACAATTTTGGAAATACATTGTTAGTATTAAATGAAAGAATGTGAATGTGTTTAGATCTTTGGAAGCAGGCAATAAAGAGCAACTTTCCAATGAAAGATATATAACAGTTTGGAAGTAATATTTTCTTAAAGTGTATGTGAGATAGAAGTACTGATTATTTCAAATCTTATGATGCTTCTAGCTACTAAAACACTGTTATTTTTGCCACAACCTTGAATTATTTTCACAGCCTTCTCATTATATCTCGGTCTGTCTCTAGGCTAAAATATTTTTCTCTTCATCCTTTAACTTCAATAAACATAATAATTATAAATATAATAGCTGCCAGGCAGTGGTGGTGCACGCCTTTAATCCCAGCACTTGGGAGGCAGAGGCAGGCGAATTTCTGAGTTCAAGGCCAGCCTGGTCTACAAAGAGTTCCAGGACAGCCAGGACTATACAGAGAAACCCTGCCTCGAAAAACCAAAAAAAAAAAAAAAATAATAATAATAAAATAAAATATAAATATAATAGCAAGAAGTAATATAAATATATAAATGAAACCTAAGGTCTGCAAGATGGCTCAGTTGCTGCTTTTCTTGTTGTAATTTGTGAGATTTTTAGATTCAGATTCCTAGTAGCCATTTAAAGAGCCAGGAAGAGAGGCCATGTAATCCTAGTTTGCAGAAGATAGGACTTGAGGATGCATTTTTGTCATCTAAAATGAACATTTTGAAACTGAAGAAAGACATTTAATTTTTATATGTCCCACAAATAACAATAGAAAGCAAGCGTCAGACAGTGAGTCAAGCTGAATAGTTGAGGTCCACATTCAGTATAAAATTCTGCCTTGAAAATTATGGGGGAGAGATAGAAGAAGACCCACTAATGATTACCTCTTGCCTCTGCATGTATTTGTGTGTACAAACACACACACACACACACACATTGTTAAGGGAGAGTTGACTCCACTTTTTCTTTCTTTTTTTAGTTAAATTAATGTTAGAATTTTATTTATTCCTATATTATTCACTATTATTCATTATGGTGTTTTTCTCTAATCATGGTCCAAGCTAATGTTCAACTTTTTTTTTTCTTAACCTTTTCTTCCTCTATAACCTTATCATTTACACATAGTAAATTGTATCCATTGTTTCAGGTTAAGTTCTGAGGATTAAATGACTGTAAGCTGAAAATATGTATTTTTTTCATGATCATAAAAATATCTAGGTAAATGATGGTTTTGAAATTACTTATTACATAGCTAAGTAAATTCTGCTTTGGAGATCACTTGTTACCTACCTCAGTCTTGAGCTTGACTCTAAAAAGGCTTCCCAGCTTTTAGTCAGGATCACTTCTCACTCCTACTTCCTAAGAAACTGTGAGTATAGCCTGGTCATAAAATAAATTTTACCTTGTAACATGTCAGTTTTCCTCTTATTTAAGACACCATAAAAGTACAAAACACATAGTTGATTAAGTAATTTGATTTGATTATTTGGGTCAATGAGGAGAGAAAATAGAAGCAAACTGTCTTTAATAATAAGATATATAGAGTGACTGGCATGAAAATGAGAGGTGTGCTTGACCTTGTTATTATGAAATATAATGCACCAATGGGTATCTGGTGGGCCCCTGCCAAGGTGTTTCTTGGGAAATTATGCCATGCAACACATCTGATATAAAGGGGATTTATTTGTGGGTAGGGCCTGGAGAATGGATAGAGAAAGAGGGCCAGAGAAGGACAGAAAAGGGGAGAGAGACTGACTAGGAACACACAGAAACAGAGAGAGTAAACTGGGGTGATGAGCAGTCCTTTTTTATGATACCAGATCCTGGTGGCATTAGGTAATGGTGGCAGCTGATGATGTAAGCCATTACATTACATCATTAGGTCTTTGAGAGTAACTTAGGGAAGTATATTCTAAGCTAACATTCTTTTCCCTTTTTCTTAAATTAAAAATGAGAAATTAGGAAGGAGTAATGGTGAGGCGGGAGTGAAGTCCTTGTGTTCTTTAGACTATGTTCTGCTGAGTAGGGGCAATATCATCTTTTGGGACCCCAGGAAAATTTGAGTGCTGGTCAAATCTTGGGAGAACTGGCTATTTCACTGCTGTTCAGGATCTGTGAGGATATCTGTACCTAGGAAAGTGCAAACCCAGATGAAGCAGTCTCTAAGTCTAGAATGGAACACCTGTGCGTAGCTATTCTGGATCTGTCCTGGATGCAGATCTCAAGGAAACACCTGGAGTTGGCAGGATACTAGAACACATATATGTATTAGAAACAGAAGTTAAAGTTAAGTAGGTTAGGAACAAAAACAATATTTCTGAGGTGTACATTTGAAAATTTAGGCCCTCGGTTGTGGTAGTTGAGTGGAGGGCATTTCCAAAACCAGGGTATAGGGGAGGATCCCACTCTCTGGAATAGGCAATAGATTCTCAGTGTGACTACAGACTGAGAAAGAGGGGGGTTCTTCCCTCTTTTCAGAAGTAAGTATAGATTTAGCACAAAGAAAAATGCTTTTAAGTGTATACTTAAAATACAACCAAAGGAAACCAAAATTATTGAACTTAGAACTATGATAGTAGATCATATAATGGAAGGCTTTTTTACAATTAAACTAATAACATCAGAATTTCATTGATTAATATTAAACTTCTGAACTTTGGAAGTACTATTACAACAGCAGCAAGGGGAAGAAATATGAATCTTTCATTACTTTACATGCCTTAAATCACTTTTTATCACTATTTAAGTATTCACTTCATTTGCCAAACTTAAGACAACTTCTTAGACCCTAAAACACTTTCTTTGATCTTCATTTCTTAAGCTTTCCTATCCTCAGGACTTACATAAACTTTACATATTTTCTATCCAATTATTTACCATGAAGACACAGACATGAGACACAGGTAATTGCTCATTGAGAGCAGTTAGTGCAAAATGAGTTCCTCTAGATAAATTAATAGCAAAGAGTCACATCATAAACTGTTTATCTTTTAACATAACCTGTGAGCAAAGCAATCCTGTTTGCCCTTTTTAGTAAGAGATCTGGTAGTTTTAACTAACTAATGAATTGACTAATGGATTAACTTGATGAAATCCTTGGGGTAACGTGCTAGTAGCTTTTCCTCTAGCTCTTAAGCTACAGTTAGCTTAGCTGTCAATATTATCAGAGACCTGAGAAGCATTAATTATATTCTAAATACCATATATTAATTAAAATGACAGAGATTAGTCCATGGTCCACTACTTAGACAGTTGTCTCAGGTTTCTGGGTTCTCCATGGCAACATAGGTAGAGACATCCTTTGCTCATCAGGCTCAGATGATTAGAGGTGTTTTTTTCTGTGAAGAAGGAACATGGGAAAGATGACCTTACTTTGTCCTAGGCAAAATGAGACAATTAATTCCCCAGGTGTCATTCATATGTTCATAGCTCAGGCCTGGCCCTGTCTGTGACCAAGGGACTGGGGTAGTGTCACCTAGTGTTCGACATACCACAATCCAGGTGAAGTCCTTTGTTTTGTGCCCATATCTTCTTGAAGAGATTAGAGAGACACAGTTAGTATTTGGGTGTCTTTGTCAGTCATAGTAAGTTTAAACATTTAATACCATATTTAGCAGATCTCTGATGGGTTTAAGTACTAGTATATACTAAATATATATGAGTTAAACAACCTATAATTTTAGTTACCTGCTCCTAACTGTACACTGGAAACATAAAACAGGAGGCTAAATAAAGTTTAATCTTATAATTACCTGCATCAGTTCTTCACATGACTTAAAATATATATCAGAACACATTAAAGGATTTGATAACTTATAAGATTACTGATGATTATATTATGATTTATATTTATTAACTATAGTAGATTTTATGAGACTAGTAGTTTAGGGTCCATACCTGTTAGGTTTGAGACTTAAAAATCTCAGTTTTAAATTGAAGTTCTTCTAGTATCAAAATAACACCTTAGTCTATAAATATAGTCCATAAAGAGACAGCTATCTTTTTGACTCTTATAAGGTATATAATAATAGAACATTAGCCGTTTCCTCTATGATTTAATATATAAAATGTTTATAGCTTTGTATATATTGGATATTAGCCCTCTGTCGGATGTAAGGTTGGTAAAGATCATTTCCCAGTTAGTTGGTTGCCGCTTTGTCTTTTTGACAGTGTCTTTTGCCTTGCAAAAACTTTGTAATTTAATTTGTCTATTCTTGATCTTAGAGCATAAGCTATTGGAGTTCTGTTCAGGAAATTCTCCCCTGTGCCCATATGTTCAAGGTTCTTCCCTAGTTTCCCTTCTATTAGTTTCAGTGTGTCTGGTTTTATGTGGAGATCTTTGATCCACTTAGAATGGAGCTTAGTGCAAGGAGATAAGAATGGGTCAATTTGCATTCTTCTGTATGTTGACCTCCAGCTGAGCCAGCACCATTTGTTGAAAAGGCTATCTTTTTTCCACTGGATGGTTTTAGCTCCTTTGTCAAAGATCAAGTGACCATAGGAGTGTGGACTAGAAGTTAAACTCCAGAGAGGCAAGTAACCCTATTAAAAATGGGGTACAGAGCTAAACAAAGAGTTCTCACCTGAAGAATATCTAATGGCTGAGAAGCACCTAAAGAGATGTTCATCATCCTTAGTCATTAGGGAAATGCAAATCAAAACAACCCTGAGATTCCATCTCACACCAGTCAGGATGGCTAAGATCAAAAACACAGGAGACAGCAGTTGTTGGCGAGGATGTGGAGAAAGAGGAACACTCCTCCACTGCTGGTGGAATTGCAGGCTGGTACAACCACTCTGGAAAGCAGTCTGGCGGTTCCTCAGAAAACTGGGCATGACACTCCCGGAGGATCCGGCCATACCACTCCTGTGCATATACCCAGAGGCTTTACCTGCATGCAATAAGGACACATGCTCCACTATGTTCATAGCAGCCTTATTTATAATAGCCAGAAGCTGGAAAGAACCCAGATGTCCCTCAACGGAGGAATGGATTCAGAAGATGTGGTATATCTACACAATGGAATACTACTCTGCAATTAAAAACAATGAATTCACGAAATTCCTAGGCAAATGGTCAGATCTTGAAAATATCATCCTTAGTGAGGTAACCCAATCACAAAAGAACACACATGGTATGCAGTCACTGATAAGGGGATATTGACCCAGAATCTCGGAATACCCTAGACACAATCCGCATATCAATAGATTTCTAAGAAGATAGAAGGAGAGACCCCTGGTCCTGGAAAGACTGGATGTAGGGGAACGCCAGGACAGAGTAGCGAGAGGGGGTTGAATGGAGAAAAGAGGGAGGGAAGGGGGCTTATGGGACTTTCGGGGAGGGAGGAAACGGGAAAGGGGAAGTGATTTGGAGTGTAAATTAAAAAAATAAAATAAAATAAATAATAAAAAAATGTTTATAGCTTATAAAAGTATAAAATTATATCTTAATAATATTAGCAAAAACAAGGCTAAACATATTTTAAAGGAAAGGGGGATGGGATAGGGTGTTTTGGAGGGAAAACCAGGAAAGGGGATAACATTTGAAATGTAAATTAAGGAAATATCTAATAAAAAAAAGATGGAAAAAATCTCTAAAATTTATAAAGAAGTTTAAAATCTTTCAGTTGTGTTCTTTGTAATACTAAAACAAAGCAACTTAAGAGTGAAAAGATAGAACAACAGTGTAAACAATTTGTCAAGACAGCACAGAAGTCATATAAAAATCTGATCCCATTTTAACAGTACCTTTAGAGACCTGCTTTCCTGGTCAATTTATGTCACACGGTTCTGCTCTTAACCAACATGGTGGTGAAGTCATTACTTTCCATAACAGAGATGGCTGCCAGCCATGTGGCTGCCCTTAACTAAGATGGCAGTGAAGCTATGGCTCCATCGTTCTCAACCCTTAGCAAAGATGATAACTAGCCATGTGTTATTTATAATCCAGAATGGAATGTCACATTGTTTAAAATTATCTGAGCATATACACTTTCAATTTCTAACCCCAAGTTATGAGTTTTTAATCATATCTAAAAATTTATTAGTCAATAATCCTGTTTTGTCTATGAACTTAAAGCATGCCTGGGTTTTAAAGGTTGAGCAATAACCCATTTTCAGAGCTAGCAGTAAAGTAGGAAGGTATAAAATAGCAGTAGAACAATATAGAACAACTTCAAAATTATCCATATTTAAATAATATTAGAACTCCTATTATATTAAATCCAGTAGCCAGAAAACCAAGAGGTAAACGAAGCCTATGCTGGTATTAGGAGAAACAAGATTCATTCACACATTCAAAACCAATCAGGAATAAGCATGCAGTGGCCAATTACTAACAAAGACATACGTTTTAAAATAGTTTGTTAATCTGAATAGACTTATATCACCTTGAAATTTCATCATATAAAGACTATTTTAAAACAGGATTGAATCATATGTATGTGTATCATTAAAATCCATACCAAGTTACAAGGAGCCAATAATAAACAAAGAGTTCATTAAAACTAAGAAGTTTTATAATTGTTGTTTTATACAATGTGGTCATTTAAGATGGTGAAGTCATATGTGGCCAACATGGTTGCTATTTAAAAATGTTTGTTTTGTCCTAGTAGATCTATCTGTCTATCTATCTATCTGTCTGTCTGTCTGTCTGTCTGTCTATCTATCTATCTATCTATCTATCTATCTATCTATCTCTATATATAATATATCATATAATATATGATATGTTATATAATTATTCTAATATATAAATATAAAGATAGTATATAATATAATATATAATTATTCTAAATATATATAAATCTATAATTTATAGAGATATTATTTTTATTAAATGAAATTAACTTTATTTTTTTCAAGTCCTACTTCTAATGATGGTTCTTAAACCTTTTAACCTTCCTCTTAGACTACCACCCACCCGAGGTAGTGGAAAAGAAAGGATATGGAATAAATGGACCTGTTCAGAAAAGTTGTTTTGAGCAACTCCCATCTGTGTTGCCTGAAAATAGGCAGTTCAGTTCACAGGTCAGTCATGGCAGCTTGATCCACTCACAAACACTTCCTGCATACATCATCAGCATTCTAGTTTGTTAGGGTTGGGATAGCAAACACGAATCAACAAGAGCAGCACTACCTAGCAGAAGAGTCAGGCCTCAGCCTCAGCACAAGTCAGCAGAAGGAACCAGCAGGAATGCCAAATGTTTTCCAGCTGTGCCTCTCTCAGTGAAGCTACAGGAGACCCACAAGCATTGCATAGATAGCTCTACGTGCAAGTCAAGCTCAAACTCGGTCCCTGTCCATCAAGTCCTTTTTATACTTTCTCCAAACATTGTGTGTCCTCCATCGGTCTTAATTCAGCATGTGTCTTGCCTCAGCATGTTTGTCTGTTTTAGCTGTCATCAAACTGCCAATCAGTTTGAGTCCACAGAAGCAGTAAGAAACTTAATCACATCATCAGAAGTTTTTTGGCACATTTTTCTCTATGGAGTCCCAAAATGTAGCTCAACTACATGGCGTAAAGTGGACCAATATATGCATGTGTTTAGCGAATGTGTTAGCATGCTGTTCATCAAATGTCCTTTCAAAATCTTGCTTTAGCAGAACATCCTTTCTCCTGTGTCTACTTCAGTGAAACATTCCTTCTCACTGCCTATGCCTTTCTCCTGTGTCCATTTCAGTAAAGCACTCCTTCATGTGTTTGCTCCAACAGAACAACACCCAACTGACTTTCCAAAGAACACTTAAGTTTCCACTTTGAATGAGATATGTATCTAAATTATGTTACATTCACATATACACAGAGTTAAGTCCAGGCTGCATACACATAGAGTTGAAGTTGAGCTACATGTACACATATATATGCCCTTAATAAGAGCTGAATAACGTCAAATAGTGTTGCAGATTATAACCCATACTCAATCAGCAATTTTTAATTCCTTATATAAGAGTTTACAACATGATTTCAAGACATCTTCTTTTGAGAGCAAAATTTAAAGAAATCAAAGAAAAAAAGATTTTTTTTTATTTTCTAAGTTTTTTTTATTTACATTCCAAATCATTTCCCCTTTCCCGTTTCCTCCCTCCCCGAAAGTCCCATAAGCCCCCTTCCCTCCTTCTTTTCTCCATTCAACCCCCTCTCGTTTCTCTGTCCTGGTGTTCCCCTACATCCAGTCTTTCCAGGATCAGGGGTCTCTCCTTCCATTTTCTTAGAGATCTATTGATATGCGAATTATGTCTAGGGTATTCCGAGATTCTGGGTTAATATCCCCTTATCAGTGACTGCATACCATGTGTGTTCTTTTGTGATTGGGTAACCTCACTAAGGATGATATTTTCAAGATCTGACCATTTGCCTAGGAATTTCGTGAATTCATTGTTTTTAATTGCAGAGTAGTATTCCATTGTGTAGATATACCACATCTTCTGAATCCATTCCTCCGTTGAGGGACATCTGGGTTCTTTCCAGCTTCTGGCTATTATAAATGAGGCTGCTATGAACATAGTGGAGCATGTGTCCTTATTGCATGCAGGTAAAGCCTCTAGGTATATGCCCAGGAGTGGTATAGCTGGATCCTCCGGGAGTGTCATGCCCAGTTTTTTGAGGAACTGCCAGACTGCTTTCCAGAGTGGTTGTACCAGCTTGCAATTCCACCAGCAGTGGAGGAGTGTTCCTCTTTCTCCACATCCTTGCCAACAACTGCTGTCTCCTGTGTTTTTGATCTTAGCCATCCTGACTGGTGTGAGATGGAATCTCAGGGTTGTTTTGATTTGCATTTCCCTAATGACTAAGGATGATGAACATCTCTTTAGGTGCTTCTTAGCCATTGGATATTCTTCAGGTGAGAACTCTTTGTTTAGCTCTGTACCCCATTTTTTAATAGGGTTACTTGCCTCTCTGGAGTTTAACTTCTTCAGTTCTTTGTATATATTGGATATTAGCCCTCTGTCGAATGTAAGGTTGGTAAAGATTTCCCAGTTAGTTGGTTGCCGCTTTGTCTTTTTGACAGTGTCTTTTGCCTTGCAAAAACTTTGTAATTTAATGAGGTCCCATTTGTCAATTCTTGATCTTAGAGCATAAGCTATTGGAGTTCTATTCAGGAAATTCTCCCCTGTGCCCATATGTTCAAGGTTCTTCCCTATTTTCCTTTCTATTAGTTTCAGGTTTTATGTGGAGATACTTGATCCACTTGGAATTGAGCTTAGTGCAAGGAGATAAGAATGGGTCAATTTGCATTCTTCTGCAAGTTGACCTTCAGTTGAGCCAGAACCATTTGTTGAAAAGGCTATCTTTTTCCCACTGGATGGTTTTAGCTCCTTTGTCAAAGATCAAGTGACCATAGGAGTGTGGATTCATTTCTGGGTCTTCAATTCTGTTCCATTGATCTACATGCCTGTCACTGTACCTATACCATGCGGTTTTTAACACTATTGCTCTGTAGTACAGCTTGAGGTCCGGGATACTGATTCCCCCAGAGGTTCTTTTACTCTTGAGAGTAGTTTTAGCTATTCTGGGTATTCTGTTATTCCAGATGAATTTTTGAATTGCTCTTTCTAACTCTATGAAGAATTGAGTTGGGATTTTGATGGGGATTGCATTGAATCTGTATATTACTTTTGGTAAGATGCTCATTTTTACTATATTAATCCTGCCAATCCATGAGCATGGCAGATTTTTCCATCTTCTGAGGTCTTCTTCAATTTCTTTCTTCAGAGACTTGAAGTTCTTGTCATACAGATCTTTCACTCCTTTGGTTAGAGTCATGCCAAGATACTTTATATGGTTTGTGGCTATAGTGAAGGGTATCATTTCTCTTACTTCTTTCTCAGCCTGCTTATCCTTTGAGTATAGGAGGGCTACTGACTTGCTTGAGTTGATTTTAAGATTTTTAAGGGTGGGGAAATAGAATGTTAAGTGTAGAACAGAACATGTTTACATATAAGATATTTGCAAATCAGTTTTATGTAGTGGTGAGATCTGGTAATCAGGTATGCCACTTTGAAATAAAATCTGACTCCATGAAGGGAGAGAACACTCTTAGAGAAGGCTAGCTACAGGAGTAGGAGTGTTATGTGGGCCCACGTGGGGAAGCTAAGAGCCAAAGACATGTGGAAGAATCCAACTCTAGCCAGAACATGGAATCAAATTAACAAACAAATCATTCACATAACTCAAGCATGTCTAGATCAGTGACTTGGTAAAGAGTAGTCATTGGCAGGATCAGGTGTATGTGCTGCAATCTTTGACCCTACAACTCTTTGATCTGTTGCAACTTAAAGATAAGCCACTTAAAATGTGTGCAGAGGGAGACCAGACAGAAATAAACCGAACTTGGAGATAAGAAAATAAGGAACAGGAAATCATTTTTCATTTCTTTGATCACTCATAGTATTTGTAAAGGTCTTTGTTAATATTAGGAGTTTGATTTGCCAAGGCAAAGGGTCCTTTAGGTTGGGGTTTCAGGTCAAAAACAAAAGACTTAATGTAGAAGGAGGTACAGTCACAGAAAGAAGTCAGTCAGTATAATTGGAATGACCACAAGAGAATTTACTAAATAGTCAGTGTTATTTTGTACAAGTACATAGAATGCTTGTTAAAACACAAAATTTTTACTAAAGGAAATGAATATTTTTATTATTGAATATAGCCTTAGATTTTTGTGCAAGAAATGTTTCTTTAAAAAAACAGCCCTTTCTAGTGTTTCCTTGGAAGAGTAGATATTACTTTTAGAGATTGATTGATACATTTCTTGTGACAGAACTCAGCTTTTACTACACTTATTGAGTATACAAGCCTTTTTACATAAATTATCCACAGTGAAATTATAATCTACTCATAAACCAACAGTTTTCTAATCCTGAAAGCCTAAAAGTTTAAAAACTTTGGAGGGAAATAAAATTATTACAAACTCTTAAGTGTGTGAAAAAGTCCACAAAATTATGTCTTAGATACTCTTGGAATCAGATATTGTTCAAACCCTTGGGGAGCTAAGAGTCTCACAGGTAGATGACCTCTCAGGGAACACCCATTAAACTCTAGTTGTAGTTAGAAAGTAAACTTGGTTCCTTCATTTTCCTTTTATGATTAAATCATGTTGCATAGAGTATGAAGGAAGCAAATATGAATCTTCCATCTTCACTCCCAGAACTGGTCTTTTCTTCTATATTCGGAAGGAAGAGTTGACTAAAGCAGCATTTTGGTCACCATTACATGAACTTATCTCATTAGAAAATAGGAGATGTTTGTCTTCAGGTTTTAAGCACAGTCAACAAAAGGTGAGATGCATAAGGAACATTTATGCACTTTTGGAGATATTATTAAATTGGGACAAAACACCTTAAATTTGGATGCTGTGATCAGGCTACTCTGTGTTTAATGCAACAAATGCCATTTCAGTTTGTAACTGAGATCATGAACATTTTTATTAACTGTGATACTCATATTCCTTATCTTTAATGAGAATTTTTGTGGTCAAAGTTAGGCCACATAGATGTGAATGAAATGATTCTCCAGGTAACCAGAAAATAGCACATAAATATAATTACTGCTCAAGTGCCTAATAAGTATGTTGTTACTATGCAAACTCATTTCCTCCCTCCGTTCTTTTTCTTTCTCTCACTCTTTCTATCCCTTCCTTCCTTTTCTTCTTCCTTTCTTACTCATAGGCCATTTGATCTCTTTTTATGTATTTATTAAATTTTAATGAAATTAAAATTATTTTAATGTCCAATGGAAACCAAATAATATAAAAGGCACCATTTTTCTGTACAATGTGTATTAAAAACATTTTTTAAATACATTCTCCCTTACACATTAGTTTAGTCACTACTCTAACTCTTGAATTAAAAGTAGTACGCAATGATATTTGTAAAGAACACTAACAGGGTCATGACAGATAAATTTTTGTAAGCTCTTTACAATACTGAAAATGTATTTAAAATGTTCTATTTCTATAACTTCAGATTAAGATATGGCACAGGAAAGGGCATTATGGTCAGAATGATTCACCTCTTAAAGTGAAGTCATCTGATTTAAGTCCCTCTCATCCGCTTAAATGTCTTCCAGCATTAGGATTCTACATCTGTACTGTTAAGGAAATTGAGTGGTTGATGCTCTGAAATACCTGAGTGGTGGTAGTCATGGCTTGGCCTCTCAAAGTGAGCTGAATCATTTAGATATTAATTGCTAAGTTTCAAAAATCGATTAGAGAGGAGATGTAAGGAAACAGAATTTGCCTGTATTACAGAAATAGTAATACAAGTGAGTTGAACTGTTTAGTGAAATCAGCAGAGAAACGCTGAGAAGAGAGAAATGGGATTAGGAATCTGAAAAGTATTTACTTCCCTGAAAGCCATATAAATTAGGTACACATACAAAAATAAAATTTAATTTGAAGATAATTTTTGAATAAAATATGATTGACTTATAGAATTTAACAAAGGAGGTAATTTAAAATAATATTTCAGCTTCAACTTATTATTTTTATTGGAAAAACAATATTTCACTTGTTTGAAATAGATTTTAAAGTAACTATATAGACAATTTTTCTGTTTATTCCCTCTGATAGTTTTCGATATAAACACACTTTGCATTTACAAAAACATCCTGTTATCTGTAGATAGAGTGGTGTAGTAGTGGTCTTAATTATTAAAATTAGTGGGAAGGAAATAGTTGACAAAACAGACAGTTGGGCGCAAGGACATTTCCAAGATCACTGCTCAAGGAGATGGCTCAATGATCAGTTTCTACAATGGTATATCTTGAGCAAGATCAGGGATAGCACTTTAATATTTGAATGTTAATGACTCTTAGGGATAAGAAGACCAGGGATAATTTTAGGATAAATTTAAATGTAAGCCCTTACAGGAAAGTATAGAGTTCAAATCCAAGAGAATTTGGAGACAGAGGGGATTGACTTAGCACTATGATCACTTATGGAAAGACTGTGATAGTTTAAACATGTTGTGTATGATGTCAATACTATGTTAGCACATGAGCTGCACTTTTGATAATGTAATGAATGATCTGAAGACACATATCTCTTTTTTTCAGAACTTTAAAGGGAAACTTATTTTGTGGTTTTAATCTTGATGTTTCTTATAAAATATTTTGATAACAGCAACATATATTCAAAATATTTTCATTGTACACTATATATACACAATATTCATATATAGATGCTTAATTTTCCCATGATTCTTTTACTCAACATGCTATAAACATGTTTCATAGTTAAAGTCTTAATATTGTTAGTGTCGTATCTGTAGTACCATGCGATTTTTTTTGCAGCAATCTTATTTATATATCATGCCTTTTATGGATATTTTAGCTAACTTTATTTTCAATGATTCTTTGCTTTAGAAACCTCGATTGTATTTCATAACAAGGAAGGAAATTGATAATCACTAAATGTTAGTGTTATAAACTAATAAAATATTATCATATAGTATCATATACCAATGTAATCTATTTTTATTTGAAACAATAAAATTTTAAAACTGAGTGTATTGGTATAAAAACTATATACAGTTATAATTTGAAGTTATTTCTTTGAAAGAATTGCTTGAGTTTATGACAAATTCATACTATATATATATATATCAAATTTATATCAAATTGGTATTATTTTAAAAATAATATTTTTAACTGAAACATTAGTACTACGTTGATCATATTTTCTCCTACTACAATTCCTTCCAACTGCTTCCCACCTCACTACTTCTCAGTATTTTTTCTTTCTCTCTAAACACTCACACAAACACACACATAGTCACTCACATATATACATACACACATACAATCACACATATACACATATACAAACATACATATACTTATCCATACAACAAATACACTCACACACACTTACACACACATATACAAACATACATACACATATACATATAACACATACACATACACACACTCAAACACACAATGACAGTCATTTTTCTTTTTAGTACTTCAGTTTTCATATCAGCATGTTTATGTGCCATTCTTAAAATAAACAATGCTAACATGAATAATCACATGGTCTTGTTGGTTGAAAGTTTGTGGAAGATTGTGATAAAACTATGGATGTGACAGGTTGTGATGGCACATCTTGTAATCATAGCATTTGAAGGTGGAGGAACAATGATTGGGAAATTAAACTCATCTTTATTGAAATGGCTATTTGAAGTCCAGGTTGAGCTACATCATAATTTTCTTGCATCTCATTAAAAGAAAAAGAAGAAGAAGCATCTATTTGTCTTTATGAATCCAAAACCCTGAAGTTGGCAGTTCATCTCATGGCACAAATGTGGAAATACAAACAGCATTTTTCAGACTATTTACATAAGCATATTTATTTTGAAGGTTTTTTTTTTGAAAAAAAAAGAAGAGGAGAAGGAGGAAGAAGAAGAAGAAGAAGAAGAAGAAGAAGAAGAAGAAGGAGGAGGAGGAGGAGGAGGAGGAGGAGGAGGGGGAGGAGGAGGAGGAGGAGGAGGAGGATGCAAAACCAGAGCATTGTCACTGAGTTCATACTCTTAGGACTTTCACAGAACCCGAAAGTTGAGAAAATACTATTTGTTTTGTTTTTCTTGATCTACCTTGCAACTATTGGGGGAAACGTCATAATTGTAGTAACAATTGTATTCAGTCCTGCACTTTTTGGCTCCCCCATGTACTTCTTTTTGTCTTTCCTATCCTTCCTGGATGCATGTGTTTCTTCTGTAATCACACCAAAGATGATTGCGGACTTCTTCTATGAGACGAAGACCATCTCCTTTGAATGTTGTATGATACAACTTTTCGCTGTCCACTTCTTCACAGGGGTTGAAGTGATTGTCCTGTCAGCCATGGCCTATGACCGCTATGTGGCTATCTGCAAGCCCTTGCACTACTCTTCCATCATGACCCAGAGGCTCTGTGGCATCCTGGTGGGAGTAGCTTGGGCAGGAGGCTTCTTGCATTCTATAATACAAATTATCTTCACTTTGCAACTGCCCTTCTGTGGCCCCAATGTAATTGACCATTTTGTATGTGACTTGTTTCCATTACTGAAGCTTGCCTGCACCAACACACACATTTTTGTCATTTTGGTCTTTGCCAACAGTGGTTCTATCTGCATCATAATCTTCTCTATTTTGCTTGTTTCCTATGGGGTTATCTTGTTCTCTCTGAGAGCCCACAGTTCTGAAGGTCGGCGGAAAGCACTCTCTACCTGTGGCTCCCACATTACTGTTGTGCTTTTGTTCTTTGTCCCTTGCATATTAATATATGCACGAAATAATTCTGAATTCTCATTTGAGAAAAATGTGTTTATATTTGATGATGTCCTGACACCAATGCTAAATCCTTTGGCTTACACTTTCAGGAATAAAGTAATGAAGAATGCCATCAAAAAAATGTGGAAGAGATTGTTTAACATTTCTGATAAGCATTAAATTATGTAATTTATGGGGCAGAGAAATGGCTCAATTTTTAATAGACCTTGTTATACGAGCATGAGAACCTAAGCTTGGATCTTTTTTGTTGTTGTTGTTGTTGTTTATTTTATTTTCTATATTCTTTATTTACATTCCAAATGATTTCGCCTTTCCCAGTTACCCCTACCCGAAAGTCCCATAAGCCCTCTTCCCTCCCCCTGTTTCCCATTCAACCCCTTTCTGCTTCTCTTTCCTGGTATTCCCCTACACTGCTGCATTAACCCTTTCCAGGACCAGGGGGCCTCTCCTTCCTTCTTCTTGGGAGTCAACTGATATGTGAATTGTGTTATGGGTGTTATGAGTTCTGGGCTAATATCCACTCTTCAGTAGAGTACATACCAGGTGTGTTCTTTTGTGATCACACAAAAGAACTGGATGATATTTTCCAGTTCAGACCGTTTGCCTAAGACTTACATGAATTCATTGTTTTTAATAGCTGAGTAGTATTGCATTGTGTAAATATACCAAATTTTCTGTATCCATTCCTCCACTGAGGGACATCTGGGTTCTTTCCAGCCTCTGGCTATTATAAATAAGGCTGCTATGAACATAATGGAACATGTGTCCTTATTGCATGCCAGAGAGTCCTCTGGGTGTATGCCCAGAAGAGGTATAACAGGGTCTTCCGGGAGTGTCATGACCAGTTTTCTGAGGAACTGCCAGACTGATTTCCAGAGTGGTTGTACCAGCTTGCAGTCCCACCAGCAGTGGAGGAGTGTTCCTCTTTTTCCACATCCTCACCAACACCTGCTGTCTCCTTAGTTTTTGATCTTAGCCATTCTGACTGGTGTGAGGTGAAATCTCAGGGTTGTTTTGATTTGCAGACACATGCTCCACTATGATCTAAGCTTGGATCTTGATGTGCGTTTCCATCTTGATGTACATTTCTGATTCCAATACAACTAAGTAAAATTTTAGATATCAATTTAATAGGAGCACCAACTTAAAAGTCTATGCTTTTAACTTCCCTAAGACACCCTTTCCCAAACTATCAGCTAGGTTCACTCTTTCCAACCCATACCCAGATTATCTGGGAATTGCTCTATTGCCTATTAGTTAGGCACTGCTCCTTCCATATGTATTCTATACCCTTCAATGTCTGTACCACTGTGTAAGCATATTTCTGCATTACCACATAGGCCCACTGTCTTTCCTGGATCTCCTTATAGTGTTGCCATATTCTCCATCTCCCTCCAGAGCTCCCAAAGCCTTCCTGCTCCTAAATAATCTAACTCCCTAGTACTTCTTAGGAGGAGATGCCCCTATAGAAGTCGTAGGCTCCCTAAATAAACATCCAGAATCCCAACAATCCCAGTTCCCAATAAGAAAGATAGAGAAATAGTTTTTGATGGTTCACATTTATTTAACTAATGTAAAAAGATACAGTGTGTAATTATATCAAGTAATTTTGTGTCAAGACAAAAATGTAAAATTTATACAGAAATAATATACCTTCTGTATCTTGAATTTGTGGACTATCGAAATTATGGTGTTTCTATATACTATCATTCCTAATATTTTCAAGAATCATAAGTTTTCATGTTCTATAGTGTTTGAATAGATACAAAAGAAATATGGATATGAATCAATGCTTAAAAATATAAAAAAAGATTTGGTCTGATCTCTTCTGGAAGGGTCTAATGTGCAACTATAAGTTTTCTATAAAGATGTGGACTCAGTGCTTAGTTCCCTTGTATTAAACATATTTTTAAATCATCTTACAGATATACTAAAGGAATGAATATCCTTTGACATCTAGAGTCTACATTTTCAGTTTTTAAATTATGATTCAAACTACAAGTGGAGTCTTTTTCTTTAATTCCACTACCCAATAGACTTTTTATGGAAAGACTGCTGCAAATTTCAGGCATATTTGGGCTATGCAGAAAAACAGTTGTCAAAAAAAATCTAAAAACTTATGAATTCTTAAGATGTGTTTTCTTAAAGAGGCGAAAAATTTAACACTCCATTAAAATCAGGAACAATTCGTATGTTCCCAGTCTCATCACTCATATTCGATAATGTGCTTCATGACTTAGTTAAAGCAATGTAATACCAAAATAAACAAGATGGGATTGGTGACACATAGTTCTGATAGTATCTTCACACAGTCTACAAACATCTAGTAGACAAACCTTCAGGTACACATGAGAAGAATTTTCGTGATTAGACTATCCACTAGAAACATCAGTGAGGGCTCCTCTTGAATAATTTTATTGATGTGGGAAGATCCACTAGAAAAATGGGAGCTATTCTCTTGGTTTATGTCATGAAATACTAGATAAAATAAGAGAGGTAGCAAAGCATAGATATTCATTAATCTGCTTCCAGCTTATGAATGCAATGTAATAAACTGCCTTAACCTTCTGATGTTGTATTTACCAACCATAATGGACTGCCCCCATGGAACTGTGTAAATTAACATACTTTTCCATCATTAGATTGCTGTGTTGGAAATTCTGTTGCAGCAATAAATAATATAACTGATAAAAATTAGTATGAGGAGTGAGGTTTTTTGTTATAATAAACATAATCATAGATTTCTGATTTGTGGCCTCTATAACTAATTTGTGGCTTTAGTGTCAAAGGGTTTGGTACTTTAAGCTAGAAAAATCCTAGCATGACAGAGATGGTGTTTCATGGGCCACTCTGGTAGGACCTTAGGAAATAAGAATATTGAAAACAGTGGACAATGGTAGCTTTTATCATGAGATTTCAGAGTGAACACATACCTCCAGCAGAAAATATACAAGGGATCACTTAGATAGTATTTGCCTGAAGTGTCTGGTTTCATTTTGACTCTGTACTAAGAAACTGGCTTAAGTTGAAGGAAATCATTTAATTTATTTGGTGAGAAGACACTTCAAGACAAAAGAATATTCAGTGTATGAATTGGCTCTTTTTCTTTTTTAAATTGAACTTGGCCAGATCCACAAGCGGGTAAACACACATACACACACACACACACACGTATATATAAATGTATATATATGTATACACACATACATATATAGGAACACATATATATATATATATATATATATGAACACACACACATATATATATGAACACACACACATATATATATATATGAACACATATAGAGCACATATATATGAACACACACAGATTTTTGTATACACACACACACATGCATATATATATATACACACACACACACACACACACACACTCACACAAAGTGATTTTTGTGGTAAAAAAAATTAGCAATTTAAGTTTAGAAGACAAAGTGTGTGTTGAAAAAGTCTTTCATTATCACAAAAAAGGCACTCTATGGTGCACTGAAATAATAGCCAGTATGATCTATGATCCCAGGAATCAAAGAATCCAACTTGCAAAATGTGGCCTTATCCAAGGGGATGAAAATAGCAGCTTATAATGAAGTAGAAGGAAAAGCAGAAAGAGTTTGTCTCCTTGGAAGAAACTGCTAGAAAATGGCTTTCCTGGGATTTATACACAGAAGTCAACAGTCAGAATGTCAGGCTACATTGCCAGTTAGAGGAAAAGTTTGTAGTACTGTCTTTGTGGGGTTGGTTTTATAGGAATCAAAGATATGACTGTAGGAGAGGGTTGTAGAGCTCTTACATTGTTTTGCCAGGAATTTGAAGTTAAACTATGTATGTCATGGCTGGAGCCCATATAAGGATTTTCAGAAGGTAACTACTTGAAGCTGTGAAGGACATGTCCAAGATATAGTGGAGACCTAGTGGTACTGTAACTGCCAAAGTTGTAGGACATTCTCTAGCTATCTGCCTTCAGAGACTGGAGCCAACTAATGGGAGAGGTTGATTGCTATGGGCAACAGATGTGAAGAGTTGGGGAACAGATGATACACCATATGCTCTAGATGCTACAACATATAGTTTCCTCTGCTGAGCTCTCATTGTTACTGCTGGCACCTTGTGGAACCAGGTAATGGTGGCAGGTGATGAAGTAAGCTGATGTAGGCCCCTGGGAGGGGCCTAGCAGAATCACTGGTAAGTTAACATTTGTAATGAGTAAAATTAAACCAAGTTTTAACTGAAATCAGAAAAAAGGTATTGTAGTAGCATGTGTAAGATCAATGCAAAGCCACTGTTACTCAGGCTTTCGGTCATTCAGTCTTCTTGAACAGAAGTATTCCACCTAACTGAAGGCCATGGAAACAAGATTAGAATCCCAAAAACTTTTGGAAGGGAAGATTTAAAGTTTGAAGGTATAGCAATGTTAGAAGGTTTTATTAATATTAATTTTATCACTTCAGGAAAAAAGAATTGAAGTCTTATTTCACTGTTCCAGATAAATATAGAGATTTTCAAAGTATGAAAGTGCTGGAATCCCTATAAAGAATCCCCAAGAAACTACTGCTTAAAGATATGGAGGCAAAGCCCGGCTGCAGTCCAGACACCAGGGTGCTGAATGTCCCAGACTATTGGATATAACAGAAAAGTAAGTTTCCATGTAGGGAGTAGAAACAAATCAGGAGAAACATTGTTGTGGAAATGGCAGTAGAGCTAGAGACATGGAGCTACCAAGTACCCCAGATCACTGCTGCATAAATGCTTATAAGCCCTAGATGGCAGAGTTCACAGAACTATAGGATTTGGAGTTTATCCTATTCGATTTTGTTATTATTTTCATTATATTATTCTCTTCTGTGGACTTTACCCCATTTGGAATGGGAACATTTACTCTGTAATAGCACTGTAAATTCATCAAGAGTGTGGGGAGCAGATGCAGTCCCCAGAGAATGTGCATTATTGACATAATCATGGCCATGTCAATGATGCTAATACTCAAACCCATGGAAGGCTTTCACTGGGTCAAGCTCAGAGGAAGCCTTGCTCAGAGGAAGCAAGGCTTCCTTTTGTTCTATTATGGATATTTATGAATGACTTAACCTTAGTTATAACCATTTAAATGCAGAAAAAAATCAACCACAGCTTCCTTTTCTAGGATGAGTACAACCTGAGAATGTTCTGCAAGGACTTCCTTTGGAGATTAATTAATTCACCTCCTCCTCTTTCCTGTTGTGTATACTGAATAAGCTGAATTTCCAGTTTGCTCCTGTTGCATCTCTATCAGAGCACATATTCCACTCAATCCCAACCCCAGCTTTTCGGTACATGTTTGTTATTCTTTTTTTTTTTTTTTTCATTTCCTTCCACCTAATTCATGGGAATCCAAATCTTTGAAGATAGCAGCATAAACGCTTATGAAGAAGTTCAAGGCCCTAAAGAAGAAGGGGAGAATACATACATACATACATACACACACACACACACACACACACACACACACACACATTCAGTCTTTCAGTCTTAAGTGGACATGATAGCAAAGTTCTATGTATTTGTGTTTATATCCTCAGGACACTTCTTAGTCCATATAGAGTAGTTTCTTTTTTCAGTATAGAGTGCTTAATGCAAAGACCTATACATCTTACAGGTTCAGAGTAAGTGATGATTTAGAAATGGGACTTTTGGGGAGGGAGGAAATGGGAAAGGGGAAATGATTTTGAATGTAAATAAAAAAAACCTTAGAAAATAAAATAAAACTAAAAAAAAAGAAAATATCTTGGAACAGAATCAAGGAATATCATAAGAGATTGAGGAAGCTGAAGATTGCTAGCGAACATTATCTCCTGGATATGACATGATTATTGCAATTATGAGAAAAAGAATGCAAAAAAAAAAACCCAAAAAAACAAACCCTCCCCTCCAAAAACAGCATTTGTTGATACTTGCACTGGACCTGCACAAATTTCATCATGTGGAGGGAGAGGGAGTCATAAATCCTAAGGCCTCACTGAGGATCTATTGATAATTCAACTTTCCTGGTTAAGTTGCATCATTTTCTTTAAGCTTGTAGCATCAAGAAAGTTGCCTATGATCCAATAAATATTCCTCTCTCTATATTAATAAAAACAACTCTAAAGCAATTAGGTCAAAAAATAAAGACTCAATATAGGAGGGGGTATAGTCAGAAAGAAGAAGGGATCAATATAATTGGAACAGCAACAAGACAGTGCATTATGTAGTCAATGTGATCATAGGACATTTTGTACATGTAGCTAGGACCTTGTTAAAAACATCAAAATATTTCTAGAGTAAATGGACATTTTTATCAATGTATACATCTTTAGATTTTTATGCACAGTATGTTTTTTAATAAACAGTCTTTGCTAGTGTTTTCTTGAAAGAGAAGATGTTATATTTACAGATTGATTGATAAATTCTTTGTGACAGAACTCAGCTATTATGCATTTTGAGTATAAAAATCTTCTACTAAAATTATGCACAGTGACATTATAATCTATCCATAATACTACAGTTTTCTAAACCATGAATGTGAAGGTATATGAAAATATTTCATATAGAAACAGGCCCCTAGATTTTAAAAACTTTGGAGGGAAAGAAAACTATCACAAACTCTCAAGTTAGGAAACAAAGTCCACAAAATTATGTCTCATACTCTTGATGTTAGAAATTGTCTAAATCCCCAGGGAGTTAAGAATAAATCTCACAGGTAGATGACCTCTCATAGACTACCCAATAAACTTCAGTTGAAGGTAGGGAGTAAATTTGGCTCCTTCATTTTCTTTTTATTATTAAATCACGTTGAATATGGCATGAAGGAGATAAATGTGAATCTTCCACCTTCACTGGCAGGACTGATCTTCTTGTTTGTGTTCTGAAGGAAGAGTTGACTAAAACATAATTTTTGTCACCATTAGATGAACTTACCTCAATATAAAATAGGAGATGCTTGTCTTCAGGTTTTACACACAGTCAAACCAAGGTGAGACCCATTAGGAACATTTCTGCATTTTTGGAGATATTTTTTTTTTTAATTTGGACAAAACATTTTAAATTTTGATGCTTTGGTTGGGCTTCTGTGTGTTTAATGCAACAAATGATGTTTAACTTCATAATTCTCTTCCTGAAAATTTTATTAACTGTGATGCTCATATTCCTTACCTTTAATGAGGATTTCTATGGTCAAAGTTTAGGCTACATAGAAGTGAATGAAATGACATCCTAGGCACCCAGAAATTAGCACTTAAAAAATAACAGTT
The DNA here is from genome assembly GCA_036184795.1 of Tokudaia tokunoshimensis. Lineage (NCBI taxonomy): Eukaryota > Metazoa > Chordata > Mammalia > Rodentia > Muridae > Tokudaia > Tokudaia tokunoshimensis. The sequence continues at coordinate 63,636,376 of BTHU01000004.1, read as the reverse complement.
CAAGTGCTTAAAAAGTAAGTTGTTAGTGTGCAAACTCCTTTCTTCCCTCCTTCCCTTCTTTTTTTCCTCACTCCCTCTCTTCCTTCCTTCCCATCCTTTTTACCTTCTTATTTCATATACGATTTATTCACTTCATTCTTTCTTTATTTAATTGTCCAATTTTAATGAGATTGAAGTTATTTTCAACTTTAAATTGAAACCAAAGAATATAAAGGGAACCATTTTTTTTCTGTACAATATCCAATAAAACTTTACTATTTTTCCAAATACATACTCCACTATATATTAGTTTAGTCATTATTCTAATGCTTGGATTGAAAGTAGTATGCTTTGATGTTTGTAAAGAAAAATGATATATAATCATGCCAGAAGAACTGCTGGTAAAATCAATACAACATTGACAAAGAACATAAAATGTTTTATTTCCATGGCTACACACTAACACATGGCACAGGGAAGGGCGTTAGTGAAGTCATATGATAAATATTCCCCTCATCCACTTAACTGTCTCTTACGATTAGGATTCTACCTCTGAACTGTTCAGAAAATTAAGGAGTTGATGCTCTGGACTGCTTGAGTGGTCATGTCCTGGCTTCTCTCTCAAAATGATATGAATCACTCAAATATTAAAGGAGATGTTCCAAAAAATTCATTAGGAATGAGATGGGAAGAAACAGAATTCAACTGTGTTGCAGAAATAGTACGACAAGTGAGTTGAACCGTTTAATGAAATCAGTGGAGGAAGACTGAGGAGAGAGTACAGGGATTAGGAATCTTTCCTGGACAGTCACTTAATTTAACTAGTTCCACACTCCAAATAATTTTTAACTGGTAGTTAATAATTTTAGTTTAAAATATGATTGGCTTAAGATATTTAGCATAAATGGCAATTTAAAATAAATTTCAACAACATCTTATTTTGTTATTGCTAATAACAATGGAATTTAGCATAAATGGCAATTTATAATAATATTTCAACATCAATTTATTTTGTTATTGGTAATAACAATGTTTCACATGTTTAAAGCATATTTTAGAGCAACTACATAGAGTGACGTTTCTGTATATTCAATATGATAGTTTTAAATATATTCTCACTTTGCATATGCAAAAACATTCTGTAATCTGAAGACAGATTACTTGGCTTTACTGCTAAACTGAGGGAAGGAAATAGTGAGCAATACAGACAGCTGGGCAGAGGGAGAGACACTTCTCATGATTACTCCTCAAGGAAATGGCTCAATGATTAGTTTCTACATTTAGAGGTCCTGAGCAAGACCAGGGACTGCTCTTTAACATTCTAATACATGACTCTTAGGGACAAGAAGACCATAGATAATTTTAGAATAAATTTAAATGTAAGCCTTACATGAAAGTGTAGACTTGAAATCCAAGAGTATTTCGAGGCAGGAGAGGGCTGAATTAGCAATATAAACATTTATGTAAAGAATATAATAGTTTAATCATGTTATCTATGATGTCCTGCTATATTAGCACATGAGTTTCACTTTTATCAATGGAAAGAGTGATCTGAAAACACATATTTCATTTTTCAGAAGTTTAAAGGAAAATTAATTTAGTGAGTTTTAATATTGATGTTTATTATAAAGTATTTTGGTAATACTAACATCTATATTCAAAATATTTTCACTTGTACTCTATGTAACATAGCTTCAATATCAATAAATGGACACTTAATATTTCCATTATTTCTTACCTAACATACTATAAAAATGGTTCATAGTGGAAGTCTAAACACTGTTAATATTTTATTTATTGCATCATGTGATTTTATTTTGCAACAATCTTACCTTTATATTATGCTTCTTATGGATATTTTAGGTATTTAATATCAATTATTCTTCATTTTAGAAATTTTTATTGAATTTAATAACAAGGAAGGAGATTGATAATCAGTAAATGTCAGTTTTATAAACCAAAAGAAAATATTATATCATTTCCTAATGTAATTTATTCTTATTTAATTCCTAGAATAAAATTTTAAAATGGGTTTACTAGTATACTTATCATAGACAGTTATAATTTTAAGTTATTTCTTATTGTATCTCAGAGCATTGCTTGAGTAAATTTCATCAAATTTGTATGATTTTAAAAATAAGATATTTAAATTTAAAATATCAACATATTCTGATCATGTTTCCTCCATCTCCATTCCTCCTAACACCTTCCCACCTCAGTACCCCTCAACTTTTTCTCTCCCACTAAACACACACACACACACTCACAGTAACATTACCTTTTTTTTTTTTTTGAGTACTTCAATTCTCACATAAGCATATGTATGTCATCATTGTTAAACAATGCTGGCATCAATAGATGCTCTTATTAGTTTACACTTTGCAGAATATCTTGATAAAACTATGGGTATGGCAGGTTGTGGTGGCACATATAATAATCCTGTCACTTGGATGTGCAGGAGCGATAATCAGAAAATTAAGGTCATCTTTGTTTAAGTGGTTATTTGGAACACAGCCTGAACTACATCAGACTTTGCAAACACTCTAAAAGTAAATAACCATCTGTTTTCTTTCATGGTTCCAAAATTTTGACGTCTAGCAGCTCATCTCATGATAATTACATGTGTTACACATAAAGTTGTTCTCAGAATATTTGACAACAGAAGTGAGAAATGTTTAGTGAGAATATTTTCTATCTATATAATATTTTATTTTATCTATTTTATATTTATTATTTTTCACTTTATAGTTGAGATTTCCATACATGTATACAATGAAATATAATAACATATAACCCTATATTTTTTCCAATTCCTTCAGTATCTAAAGAAGACTTCTGCTCTAGTTTATTTTGTTTTTTTTTTTTGAACCCACTAAATCCAGTTAGTGCTGCTACTATGGGTATGGGTATCATGCCATTCAGTGGAACACTGGAAACCTCCCATTGACCATATCCTCATTAATGAGTTATTTTTACCTCCTCACAACCAATCCATTTTCAAATATAAACAACCTCAGAGGACAATTTATTTACATGTAAAATTTGTTCCCATCACATGACGTATTCTTTTACTCACATATTTATAACAGCAGATATGTGTGTGTGTGTGCAAGCACACACATACTCATATATAAGTATACAGCTAAACAATCAAAACACATTTTGTAGACACATTTCAGTTGTGCACACAGAAAAGGATAACCTATAGCATTTAATTATATTTACCTAGGAAAAGTGAAATCAAGACCTACAAATATTTATATAAATGATTTATGAAAGAGTTTTCTGTTGAAAAGGCAGCTAGGGTTTCAAGTAGATAAATTATGCCTAGCATTTAAAGGGCATTTTAATGCGAGTCTCATTTAGATGTTTTTTAACTTGAAACTCTTCTTAATCTTTGTATATATAATATTTAGTAACATGTTTTACAGTAAATTCATAAACATTTCAAGCCATATGTCTTATAAGATATTTGCTTTATTAAATTTTCCTTGTATTCATAATTGATAAATAATTAAGCCTCAAGCCTCAAAATTGTATTCAACTAATTTGTTTCTCTATTTTCTGTGATTTTCAAAAAATTTCATTTGTAGGTCATTGGTTCATTGGTTTCTGATCCTTTTACATTCAGTTCTTTGGCTATCAAGATGCCTCATTCATACATAAACAAAATAATAGATTCTTTCACCAATACATAGAAGAGTAGAACATGGAAGCACTCTGAAGTTCTCACTGAGATAAAATATTTCAGTCATCCTTTTTAATCTATGAAGTGGTCTCTGTTCTTTGGCCTGTGTCTCCAAAAACCCCAGATTAAAAGTGTTGTGTTAGTTTGATTCTAACATCCTTAATTATAAATTTAGCACAAAACCTAGCAATAGTAACTTCTGCCACTTACTGTATTGAGTTTTTGTTGCACTTTTTCATTTGTAGATGACAATATTAAAAATGTATCAACCAAAATTTTCTCTTAATTGCAGGTTTATACGAACACATTATGCTAAATCAGAGCTTTGTTACTGAGTTCATACTCCTGGGACTTTCACAGAACCCAAAAGTTGAGAAAATACTATTTGTTTTGTTTTTCTTGGTCTACCTTGCAACTCTTGGGGGCAACATAGTAATTGTGGTAACAATTATATGCAGTCCTTTACTATTTGGCTCCCCCATGTATTTCTTTTTGTCTTTCCTTTCCTTCCTGGATGCATGCATTTCTTCTGTAATCACACCCAAGATGATTGTGGACTTCTTCTATGAAACGAAGACCATCTCCTTTGAATGTTGTATGATACAACTCTTTGCTGTCCACTTCTTCACAGGGGTGGAAGTGATTGTCCTGTCAGCCATGGCCTATGATCGCTATGTGGCTATTTGCAAGCCCCTGCACTACTCTTCTATCATGAACCGGAGACTCTGTGTCATTTTAGTGGGGATAGCCTGGATAGGAGGCTTCTTGCATTCTATCATACAAATTATCTTCACTTTGCAGCTGCCCTTCTGTGGACCCAATGTTATTGAGCATTTCATATGTGACTTATTCCCATTACTAAAGCTTGCCTGCACCAACACACACATTTTTGTCATTTTGGTCTTTGCCAACAGTGGTTCTATCTGCATCATAATCTTCTCTATTTTGCTTGTTTCCTATGGGGTTATCTTGTTCTCCCTGAGAGCCCACAGTTCTGAAGGTCGGCGTAAAGCACTCTCTACCTGTGGCTCCCACATTACTGTTGTGCTTTTGTTCTTTGTCCCTTGCATATTAATATATGCACGAAATAATTCTGCATTCTCATTTGAAAAAAATGTGTTTATATTTGCTGATGTGCTGACACCAATGCTAAATCCTATGGTATACACGTTCAGGAATAAGGAAATGAAAAATGCCATCAAGAAAATATGGAGGAGATTGTTTAATACTTTTGATAAACATTAAATTATTTAACTTATAGGGTTGGGGAATTGGCTTAATTTGTAATAGAACTTGTTATGTATATGTGCATACCTGAACTTGGATCTTGATATGCATTTCTATCTTGATGTGCATTTCTGATTCCAGGACAAGTAAGGCAGGTTTTGGACATCAAATTAATGGAAATACCATCTTAAGATTTAATACTTCCAGTTTCTTTAAAAAACCTCTCCTCAAACTAGCAGCTAGGTCCACTTATTCCATCCCATAAACCTTAGTTCTCTTGGTACTCCCTTGCCTATAAGTTAGATATTGTTCCTTCCATATGTATTCTATACACTTCATGATCTGAACCTCTGTGTAAACCTAACTCTGTCTCACCATATAGGTGTTCTAACAATTCTTAGATCTCCTCATAATGCTTGCCATATTGCCCAGCTCCCTCTAGAACTCTCATAGTCTTTCTGTTCCTAAATAATCTAACTCCTATCTATTCCTGGTAGGTCCTGTCTCTAAAAAATCCATAGACCTCCTAATATACATTCAGCTTTATATCCTATTTGTGATGAGTAGAATACAGAAAATTTTAATGTATGATGGTTCATCTTTATTTAATCAATCCTAACAAATATAGATTATAATTCATGTCAAGTAATTATTTTGGGTGAGGATACAAATGTAAAATTTACTTATGAAAAGTACATCTTTTTAGAGTTCAGTGGCCAGATACCCACTGACACCTACATCCTGTGTGCCTCCCAGGAGGTCCACAATAACCAAAGACACAGTTGAGAATCTCGGTCAAATACGCAAGCCAGCTGGGACAAACCTGGGGCCCAGTGTAGGAAGGACCCATTCACCCTGACCCTTTGATTTCCATCTTTCTTCGATGATGCTTCCTAACCTGGGCTAGAACAGTAGCCTGATACCCACCCACACTCTACAGCATGCTTGCCTTAAAGGAGATCAGCAGTAACTGATGATACAGAGCCCAGATGATATGAAACACTGCCCTGCCAAGTTCAATCTTCCTTCTGATTTGCTTCTCCACCCAAGTCAGATCAGCAGGCCCCATACTCTCACACACACCACAGCCTGTCACCTCACAGGAGGTCTGAAGTAACCAGGGACTCAAGAGGCCTGCTCTAAACAGAGACAGAAGAAGCCCACCCTATCCAGAGACAGCACTTCCTGATTCCAAGAATGCCAGTTTCAATCAGAGATACCCATGCCAGTTAACAGCAGAGGTAACCAGATGGCTACAGGCAAGCACAAGATGATAAGTGACAGAACCAAATGCAATTTGAAACCACCACAAACCAGTTTTTCAACCACAGCTAGCCCTGAATACTCTAACATGACTGAAAAGCAAAATAAGGACATCAAATTGCATCTCAAGGAAATGATAGAGGCCTTTTAGGAAGATAAAAAGAACTCCCTTAAAGAAAATCAGGAAAATACAGGTAAACAGGTAGAAGCCCCTGAAGAGGAAACAAAAAGATCCCTTAAAGAAATACAGGAAAACACAATCAAGCAGGTGAAAGAATTGAACGTCAGAACAAAAACTGTGAATAGAAACAATAAAAAAATGCAAAGGGGGGCAACACCAGAAATGGACACTTAGGAAAGAGATCAGGAGCTACAGATGCAAGTATAACCAACACAATTCAAGATATAGAAGAGAGAATGTCAGAATTAGAAAATATTGGCACTTTTTTTGGTTAGAAGACTTCCAATGACCACTTCTATTTCTTTAGGGGTTTAGATGGTCTATTTGATCCTGATTTAATTTTGGTATTAGGTCTCAATCTAGGAAATTGTCCATTTCCTCCCGATTTTCTAGTTGTGTTGAATACAGGCTTTTGTAATAGGATCTGATGATTTTTTGAATTTCCTCAGTTTCTGTTGTTATCTCTCTCTTTTCGTTTCTTATTTTGTTAATTTGGATACTGTCTCTGTGCCCTCTGGCTAGTCTGGCTAAGGGCTTATCTATCTTGTTGATTTTCTCAAAGAACCAACTCCTAGTTTTGTTGATTCTTTGTATGGTTTTATTTGTTTCTACTTGATTGGTTTCAGCCCTGAGTTTGATGATTTCCTGCCTTCTACTCCTCTTTGGTGTATTTGCTTCTTTCTGTTCCAGAGCTTTCAGGTGTGCCATTAAGCTGCTAGTGTATGCTCTCTCCCATTTTTTTGGAGGCACTCAGGGCTATGAATTTTCCTCTTAGCACCACTTTCATTGTGTCCCATAAATTAGGTTATGTTGTGCCTTCATTTTCATTAAATTTTAAAAAGTCTGTGATTTCTTTCTTTATTTCCTCCTTGACCAAGTTATCATTGAGTAGAGCACTGTTCAGCTTCCATGTGTATGTGGGCTTTCTGTTGTTTTTGTTGCTATTGACCACCCTTATTCCATAGTGATCTGATAGGAGGCATGGGATTAGTTCGATCTTCTTATATCTCTTGAGGTCTGATTTGTGACCAATTATATGGTCGATTTGGGAGAAGGTACCACGAGGTGCTGAGAAGAAGGTATATTCTTTTGCTTTAGGATGAAATGTTATATATATATATGTATATCTGTTAGCTCAATTTGGTCCAAGGCTTCAATTAGATTCACTGTGTCCCTGTTTAGTTTCTGCTTTCCTGAACGATCCATTTCAGAGAGCAAGGTGTTAAAGTCGCCCACTATTATTGTGTGAGGTGTGATGTGTGCTTTGAGCTTTAGTAAAGTTTCTTTTAAGAATGAGGGTGTCCTTGCGTTTGGAGCATAGATATTCAGAATTGAGAGTTCTTCTTGGTGGATTTTTCCTTTGATCAGTATGGAGTGTCCTTCTGTGTCTTTTTTGATGACTTGAGGTTAAAAGTCAATATTATCTGATATTAGGATGGCTACTCCAGCTCGTTTCCTGGGACCATTTGCTTGTAAAATTGTTTTCTAACCTTTTACTCTGAGGTAGTGTTTGTCTTTGACACTGAGGTGCGTTTCTTGCAAGCAGCAAAATGCTGGGTCCTGTTTACATATCCAGTCTGTTAGTCTACGTCTTTTTATTGGGAAATTGAGACCATTGATATTAAGAGAGATTAAAGAATAGTTCAGACATTTTTAGTGCAGAATTCTATCAGACCTTAAAAAAAGATCCAACACCAATACACTTCAAACTATACCACGAAAAAGAAACAGAAGGAACACTACCCAACTCGTTCTATGAAGCCACAATTATGCTAATACCAAAAGCACACAAAGATCCGACAAAGAAAGAGAATCTCAGGCCAATCTCTCTTATAAGTATCAATGCAAAAATACTCAATAAAATTCTTGCCAACCGAATCCAAGAACACATCAAAACGATCATTCACCACGATCAAGTAGGCTTCATCCCAGGGATGCAGGGATGGTTCAATATAAGGAAATCCATCAATGTAATCCACTATATAAACAATCTCAAAGAAAAAAACCACATGGTCATTTCATTAGATGCTGAAAAAGCATTTAACAAAATTCAACATCCTTTCATGTTAAAGGTCTTGGAATGATCAGGAATTCGAAGCCCACATCTAAACATAGTAAAAGCTATTTACAGCAAACCGGTAGCCAACATCAATCTAAATGGAGAGAAACTTGAAGCAATCCCACTAAAATCAGGGACTAGACAAGGCTGCCCTCTCTCTCTCCATATCTTTTCAATATAGTACTTGAAGTTCTAGCTAGAGCAATTAGACAACAAAAGGAGGTCAAAGGAATACAAATTGGAAAGGAAGAAGTCAAACTATCACTATTTGCAGACGATATGATAGTGTACTTAAGCGATCCAAAGAACTCCACCAGAGAACTCCTACAGCTGATAAACGACTTCAGCTAAGTGGCTGGATATAAAATCAACTCAAGCAAGTCAGTAGCCTTCCTATAATCAAAGGATAAGCAGGCTGAGAAAGAAATAAGAGAAATGATACCCTTCACAATAGCCACAAACAATATAAAGTATCTTGGTGTGAATCTAACTAAACAAGTGAAAGATCTGTATGACAAGAACTTCAAGTCTCTGAAGAAAGAAATTGAAGAAGACCTCACAAGATGGAAAACTCTTCCATGCTCATGGATTGGCAGGATTAATATAGTAAAAATGACCATTTTGACAAAAGAAATATACAGATTCAATATAATCCTCATCAAAATCCCAACTCAATTCTTCATAGAGTTAGAAAGAGCAATCCAAAAATACATCTGGAATAACAGAAAACCCAGGAGAGCTAAAACTATTCTCAAGAGTAAAAGAATTTCTGGGGGAGTCAGTATCCCAGACCTCAAGCTGTACTACAGAGCAATAGTGTTAAAAACTGCATGGTATTGGTACAGTGACAGGCATGTAAATAAATGGAACAGAATTGAAGACCCAGAAATGAATCCACACTCCTATGGTCACTTGATCTTTGACAAAGGAGGTAAAATCATCCAGTGGAGAAAAGATAACCTTTTCAACAAATGGTGCTCATTCACCTGGAGGTCAACATGCAGAAGAATGCAAATTGACCCATTCTTATCTCCTTGCACTAAGCTCAATTCCAAGTGGATCAAGGACCTCCACATAAAACCAGATACACTGAAACTAATAGAATGGACACTAGGGAAGAACCTTGAACATATGGGCACAGGGGAGAATTTCCTGAACAGAACTCCAAGAGCTTATGCTCTAAGAATAAGAATTGACAAATGGAAACTCATAAAATTGCAAAGTTTCTGTAAGGCAAAGGACACTGTCAAAAGGACAAAGCAGCAACCAACTAACTGGAAAATGATCTTTACCAACCCTACATCCAACAGAGGGCTGATATCCAATATATACAAAGAACTGAAGAAGTTAGACTCTAGAGAGCCAAGTAACCCTATTAAAAATGTAGTACAGAACTAAAATATAATTCTCACCTTAAGAATATCTAATGGCTGAGAAGCACCTAAAGAGATGTTCATCATCCTTAGTCATTAGGGAAATGCAAATCAAAACAACCCTGAGATTCCATCTCACACCAGTCAGGATGGCTAAGATCAAAAACACAGGAGACAGCAGTTGTTGGCAAGGATGTGGAGAAAGAGGAACACTCCTCCACTGCTGGTGGAATTGCAGGCTGGTACAACCACTCTGGAAAGCAGTCTGGCGGTTCCTCAGAAAACTGGGCATGACACTCCCGGGGGATCCGGCTATACCACTCCTGGGCATATACCCAGAGGCTTTACCTGCATGCAATAAGGACACATGCTCCTCCATGTTCATAGCAGACTTATTTATAATAGCCAGAAGCTGGAAAGAACCCAGATGTCACTAGATGGAGGAATGGATTCAGAAAATGTGGTATATTTACACAATGGAATACTACTCTGCAATTAAAAACAAGGAATTTACGAAATTCCTAGGCAAATGGTCAGAACTTGAAAATAATCATCCTTAGTGAGGTAACCCAATCACAAAAGAACTCACATGGTATGCAGTCACTGGTAAGGGGATTTTAACCCAGAATCTCGGAATACCCTAGACACAATTCACATTTCAATAGATTTCCAAGAAGATGGAAGGAGAGATCCCTGGTCCTGGAAATACTGGATGTAGGGAAATGCCAGGACAGAGAAGTGAGAGGGGGTTGAATGGGGAACAGAGGGAGGGAAGGGGGCTTATGGGCCTTTTGGGGAGGGAGGAAATGGGAAAGGGGAAATCATTTGTAATGTAAATAAAAATAACTTAGAAAATAAAAAAAAATAATAAACTTCTACATTAAAAAAAAGAAAATATTGGCACATCAGTCAAAGAAAATACAAAGTGTAAAATATTCTAACCCCAAATAGCCAGGAAATTTAAGACATGATACAAAGATTAACATCAGAATAATAGGTATAGAGGAGATTGTAGTATCTCAGCTCAAAAGGCCAGTAAACATCTTCAAGAAAATCATAGAAAACTTCCCTAACCTAAAGAAAAAGGTGACCATAAATTTACAAGAAGTCTACAGAACACCAAATATATTGAAACAGAAAAGAAAATCTTTCCATCACACAATTATAATAACACTAAAGGTACAGAAAAAAAAGATGAATATTTAAAGTTGTAAGGGAAGAAGGCCAAGTAGTATATGAAGGCAGACATATCAGGACTATAACAGACGTTTAAACATAGACTTAAAAAGCCAGAAGATAATGGACAGATGTCATCCAGACCCAAAGAGAACACAAATGCCCACCCGGGATACTATACTTAGCAAAATTCTTAATCACCATAGATGGAGAAGCCAAGATATTCCATGACAAAATTTAAAACAATATCTTTCTGCTAATCCAGCCCTGCAGATGATACTGGAATTAAATCTCCAATACAAGGAGTGTAACTACAGCCCAGAGAACATAAGAAATTAAACATCTCACAACAAACCCAACAGGAGAAAATCACACACATATGATAACATCTCTAACAACAAACATAACAGGAACTACCAATCATCTATTTTTAATGTTTCTCAACATCAATTGACCCAAATCCCCAATAAAAAGACATACGCTAAGAGACTGGACACACAAGCAGGATCCAGCCTTTGCTGCATACAGTAACACACCTCAATAACAAAGACAGACCCTATCAAAGAATAAAAGGCTGGAAAAAATTTACCAAGCAAATAGTCTGAAGAAACAAGTAGGAATTGCCATTATAATGTGCAAAAAATAGATTTTTAACCACAAGTTATCAAACAAGATGGGAAATGACACTTCATATTCATCAAAAGAAAAATCCACCAGGAGGAAGTCTCAGTTTAAACATCTATGCCCCAAATTCAAGGACACCCAAATTTATAAGAGAAACTTCATAAAGCTTAAAACACACATTGAACCTGACACAATAATAGTGGGGACTTCAACACCCAGCTTTCATCAGTAGACAGATCATGGACACAGAAACTAGCCAGAGACACAGAGAAACTAACAGAAGTTATGAACCAAATGAATTTAACAAATATATACAGAACATTTCAACCTAAAACAAACAAACAAATAAACAAACAAAAAATACCTTCTTCTCAGCATTTCATGGTATCTTCTCCAAAACTGACTATGTAATTGGTCACAAAACAAGCTTTAGCTAATACAAGAAGATAGAAATAATCCCATGCATCCTATTAGATCACCACGAACTAAAGCTAGACTTCCATAATAACAAAAAACAACTCTCCACTCAATAAGAACTTGGTCAGGGAAGAATTAAAGAAAAAAAATTAGACTTCTGAGAATTCAATGAAAATGAAGACTTGCATAACCAAACTTATGGGACATAATGAAATTTGTGCTAAGAGGAAAATTCATAGTACTAAGTGCCCTTGTAAAGAAATTGGAGAGATCCTACACTAGCAACTTAACAATATACCCGAAAGCCCTAGAACAAAAATAAGCAAAAAACATCCAAGAGGAGTAGAGGGCAGGAAATAATCAAATTCAGGGTGGAAATGAAAATATTGGAAACAAAAGAGAATGATACAAAGAATCAACAAAACCAAAAGCTGGTTCTTTGAGAAAATCAATAAATAGATAAACCCTTAGTCAAACTAACCAAAGAACACAGAAATGGTATCTAAATTAACAAAGTCAAAAATGCAAAAGGAGACATAACAACAGAAACTGAGGAAATTCAAAAAAATTATCAGATCTTACAACAAAAGTCTATACTCAACAAAACTGGAAAATCTAGATGAAATGAATGACTTTCTAGACAGAAACCATATACCAAAGTTAAATCAAGGACACATAACATATATAAACAGTTCCATATCCTCTAAGGAAAAAGAAGTGGTCATTATAAACCTCACAATCAAAAAACAGCCCTGGGCCAGAAGGCTTTAGTGCAGAATTCACCCAGACTTTCAAAGAAGAGCTAATATCAACACTTCTCAAATTATTCCATACAATTGAAACTGAAGGAACACTAAGCAATCCATTCTATGAATCCACAGTTACTCTGATACCTAAACCACACAAAGACCCAACAAAGAAAGAGAAATTCAGACCAATTTAACTTATGAAGATTGAAGCAAAAATAATTAGAATTCTAGCAAACTGAATCCAAAAATAAGTCAAAACCATCATGCACAATGACTAAGTAAGCTTCATCCCAGGGAAGCAGGGATGGTTCAATAAATGAAAATCCATTGATATAATCCAGTATATAAATAAACTCAAAATAAAAATTACATGATCATCTCATTAGATGCTGAAAAAGCACTTGACAAAATACAACAGTCATTCATGCTATTGGAGAGATCAGCAATTCAAGGCCCATACCTGAACACAATAAAAGCAATATACAGCAAACCATTAGCCAATATCAAATTAAATTGAGACATACTTGAATCAATCCCACTAAAATCAGGGACAAAACAAGGTTGCTCAATCTCTCCATATCTATTCAATTTAACACTCATAGTTATAGCTAGAGCAAGAATGCCTAAAAGGAGATCGAGGGGATACAAATTGGTATCACTGTGGATAATATGATATTGCATATAAGCAACCCAAAAATTTCTACCAGAGAACTTCTCCAGGTAATAAACAACTTCAGTAAAGTGGCTGGATGTAAAATTAACTCAAATCTGTAGCCTTCTTTATACAAATGATAAATGGGTTGAGAAAGATAGTTGGGAAACGTTCTTCACAATCATCACAAATAATATAAAATATCTTGGGGTAACTCTAACCAAACAATTGTAAGACCTCTATGACAATAACTTCAATTCTCTCAAGAAAGAAATCAAAGAACACCTCAGAACATTGAGGGATCTCTCATGCTCATGGATTGGTAGAATTAACATAGTAAAATGGCCATCCTACCAAAAGCAGTCTATAGATTCAAAGCAATCCCATCAAAATTCCAACACAATTCTTCCAAGACATGGAAAGAGAAAATCTCAATTTCATATAAAAAAACAAAATCCCAGGATATTGAAAATAGTTGTTAACAGTAGAAGAACTTCTGGAAGATTCACCATCCCTGACTTTAAGCTGTACTGTAGATTCATAGTGGTAAAAACTGCATAATAGTGGTACAGAGACCGACAGGTCTATCAATGGAATAGAATTGAAAGCACAGCCATAAACCCACATACTTATGGATACTTGATCTTTGACAAAGAAGTCAAAAATATATAATGGAAAAAAGAAAGCATCTTCAACAAATGTTATTGGTCTAATTGGTAGTCTATATGTAGAAAAATAAAAATAGATCCATATCACTTTACACAAAGCTCAAGTCTAAGCAGATCAAGGGCCTCAACATAAAACCAGATACATTGAATCTAATAGAAGGGAAAGTAGGAAAGAGCCGTAAAATCATTAGTGCACGGGGGAACTTTTCCAAACAGAACTGCCTTTGCTCAGGTTCTAAGATCAATAAATGATAAATGGGATCTCATGAAACTGAAAAGCTTCTGCAAGAAAAACACATATTCAATTGGACAAATTAGCAACCTACATATTGGAAAATAATTTTAACTAACTGCACATCAGATGGAGGGCTAATATCCTACACACACACACACACACACACACACACACACACACACATGTAACACTAATTAATTAAAAAGAACTCACGCCATCCGTTCTTGCAAATGGTCATGGCCTTAATGGTGTTCGACCCACCGAGATATTTCACTCTGCCACAGCCCACTGGTCTCCTAACTCTCTGGCAGGAGGGCCAGACCACTGAGGACTCTTAGAGCGATTTTACTCCACTCTCTGGCTTGCCTCCACCCCAGTCACACTACCCATGAGTGGCCAGCTCCCATGGTTCTCTGAGTGCAGTTCTCCAAATTACCTGGTAGAACAGACTCTCAACACCTGATTAATTTGCCAATTAGATTTAAATATATTTAAAACACAAGTTCAAGATGCCAATATAGTAATAACAGAGCCAATCAATTATAGTAAAAGTTTTATTTCAATTTTCTAACCTTTGGATAAATTAACGTCTGCTGCCATAGCTCCTTATGACCATCTTCCTGTGCTAGTGCTTCTGCCTCTAACCTCCCAACCTTCAGCTCTGCATCCTCTTTCATCTTCAATTCCAGACCTCTCACTGCCTCAATGTCATTGGATAGGAAATATCTTACAACATATATATAAAGGACTAAAAAAGCAAATCTCCAAGAAACCAAATAACCCAATTAAAAATGTTTTTATGATGGGGTGCTAAGTTTCAGTTACAAAACTAAGAAATAAACCTTCAGAATATAGAAATGCCAATTAAAATAATTTTGAATATCTGAGAAGCACTTAAAGAAATGTTTAAAGTCCTGAGTCATCAGGGAAATGCAAGTCAGATGACCCTGAGATTCTACCTCAAACTAATCTGAATGGCTAAGATCAAAACTCAAGGGACAGCACATCCTGGTGGGGATGTGGAGATAGAGGAACACTCCACATTCTCAAATTAGTACAATCCCTCTGGAAATCAATCTGGTGGTTCCTCAGAAAATTGGAAATAGATCTACCCAAAGACCCAGGCATATCACTCTTGAGTATGTACCCAAAAGATGTTCCACTATGCCACAGGAACACGTGCTCCACTATGTTCACAGTTGCCTTATTTGTAATTACCTGAAGCTGGAAACAACCCAGAAGTCCCACAATAAAAGAATGGATTCAGAAAATGTGGTTCATTTATGCAATGTGATACTATTTGGCTATTAAGTATGAAGACATCATGAATTTTGCAGGCAAATGGATGGAACTAGAAAATACCATCCTGAGTGAGATAACTCAGACCCAAAAGTCCATGCATGGCATATACTCACTAGTAAGTGGATATTAGCCAAAAAGTACAGAATAACTGGGATACATTCCACAAAACTTAACAAGCAGAAAAGCCAAAGTGAAGATGCTCCAATCCCACTTAGAAGTGGGAAGAAAATAATCATGGGAGGTAGAGGGAGTAGGGAACATGGGTAAGAGAGAGGAGTGGGAGAAGAAAACAGGAACAGAATCAGGTAAGGGTGTTAGGCAGGAGCAAAGCCCAAAGGGTCAGCAGAAGGAACTAAAATATGCAGCCTCAGGAGGTAGGGGTCCTTCTAGAAATTACCAGAGACCTTCAGAAATTACTTGAGAGACTCTCAGGACTCAATGTAAATGACCTTAGATGAAATACTCAACAGTGGGGAGAAGGAATTCAAAGAGTCCACCTCCAGTAGATTGACAGAGCCTCATGTGGAAGGATGGGGTTGCCACCCCACAGTCAAAAGTTTTGATTCACAATTGTTCCTGTGGAAAAGAACTGCAGGGACAAAACTGGAGAAGAGACTGAGGGGATGGCAGTCCAGTAAGCTGCCCAACTTGGGATTCATCTCATGGGGAGGCACTAAGGCCTGAGACTATTACTGAAGCTATGGTGTGCTTACAGTCAGAAGTTTAGCTTGACAGTCCTCTGAGAGGCCCAACCAGCAGCGGACTGAGACAGATGCAGATATTTACACCCAACCATCGGACTAAAGTCGGGGACGCCTATGGTTGAATTAGGGGAAGCATGGAAGAATCTGACAAGGAGGGCGACGCCATATGAAGAGCAGTAATCTCAACTAACCCGGTTTCCTGGGAGCTCCCAGAGACTGACCCACTACCTAGGCAGCATCTACACGTGGTCTGAGCCCCCTCCCTCTGACACATGTATAGCTGAGGACTTTCTAGGCTAGGTTTAGTGGGAAAAGATGTGGCTAATCCTGTAGTCTTGAAGTTCCAAGGAATGGGGAGGTCTGGTGGGGTCGGGGGAAGCAACGTCTCTAAAAAGGGGGAGGAGGAATGAGATGAGGAACTGTGGAAGGGGTGACTGGGAGATGGGACAATGGCTGGATTGTAAATAAATTAAGAAAAAACAATAAAATAACAGAAGATAAAAAAAGACAACAACAGAAAAGGCAAAACCAAAACAAAACAAAAGACAAGTGATTTGTTATGGTGGAAAAAATTCCAGTAATTTAAGTTTAGTAGACAATGTATTTGCTCAAAACAAACACAAACAAAATGAAAACCCTGTCTGATTCTCAACAACAACAACACCGACCAAACAAGAAGCACTTCATGCTGCATTGTTTTCTGTTCATACTGTCCACAGAGGCATATTTGCTTCGGGAGGAGGAAATAATCAAATGTTACACTTGTCTCAGGTCATTCAGGGTTGAAATATGGAGCTGTCAGATACAATATGTTCACTGATACCATAGTGACATAGCAGTTTGTGGGATAACCAGTCACTTTCAGATCTGGCTAGAAACATTCTCAAATACACCTACCTGATATTATAACCTTTGGTAAAAGTCTTTGGCTAGTGAGGTCACAGACTTTAGAGAGAATATTTTGTTTGTTTGTTTGGCTTTGTTTCTTTGTTTTTGTTATTTGTTTTGTTTTTTTGTTTTTGATACTAAGTTGACAAGGCATCCAATTGCCTCTCAAACAATCATTTTTTTTCTCCATAAACTATCCAAACTTTCAGCTTCTTTTATAATTTGGCAGAGGTTAATGCAGAGCCTTTTAGCTCTTGTAAATACTGAGAATAAGTAATGATGAAAGCTGCTCATCTCTTAATGGGACGGCTGCAATAACCACTTCCAATACCAGGAACTATCTCAAAATAGAAGACAGAATATAATGTAAAATATGAAGAATACGGAAGTTTGTTATGATACATTGTCTGGTGGATATGTAATGCTAATTGAGCCAAGAAAAAAAATCAAGTGTGGATATCTGAAAACAAAAAACAAAAACTATCATTTGACCAGGACCTTCAACATTGTATCATGAAGCCTCACATTGTATGTAGGTTTAGGTGAGTTCTTCATTGTTTAGTGATTGGCCATATATCTCTGCTCGTATAAACAACTCTAATTAAATTCAGTAGCTAAACAAAAGGTATAGATATAAGAAATGGAGTGGCTGATAATAATTAGGATCTGAAAAATTAGGAAGAGAAGAAATCATTATGAATAGTCAGTATGATTTTAGTACATTGTATACATGTATAAAATTGTCAAAACCAAGTAAAAGATAAAGAAAATATTCTTTGATAAAATAAACAATGTTCCTATGAATATATACATATATATATTTCAGCTATTTATACATAGAATGCTTTTCTTAGTACAGAAATGTTGAAAATCTTTTCCAAAACAATGTATATTTTTCTTATATATTCATGAATAAATCTCATTGACAGGAACATTTTGTCTAAATTCTGCACAGATACTACATTCTGTCTATTGTAAAATAGTGTACATTTTTATGAAGATGATGGCATACCAAAGCATTTATCTAATAGAACCCTTCCCAAATTATATAAAAACACAGCATGATTTTGGATAGACAAAGAAGCACTATACATACACAATTAAGTGAGAAGGTATACAAGTGGTGTGTTGGATTCTCTTGGGACCAGAAATTTTACAAATCCTGAGGGATCTAAGAATTAGTTTCACAGACTCATACTGTCTGGAAGAAATCTCTTTAAATTCCAGATGTAGTCTATAAGGAATTTTGGATTCTTCAGTTTTATTTGGTTTGCAACCATGATGAATAGAGCACTCAAGTAGCAGAGGCAACAACCTTTGCACTCACTGCCAGAGCTGCTTTCCTGTTTCGCTTAGATGTTGAAGGACACTGGAAAAAAACTAAAAATCTTGACTACTACTGAGTGGACTTTGACCACAGATAATAAAGGATGTTGGTCTTCAAATTTTGCTCACAATTGGCACACGGTGAGGCTTCTAAAGCACATTATTTCACTTTCAGAGATGAATCTTAAATTGTGATAAAATGTAACACTTAATATAATCATGATATATTCCTTGTATAACTCTTCTTGAGAGTAGCAAAAATCCTGGTGTTCAAATTGCTTTTATTACAGAGATTGTATGATCAATGTCAGTGGTTCTCAAGTGAAAGAAATTAGACCATAGAAAAGCACTGCACAATGAATAACTGTTCAAGTGATCACAGGGCTCAAATAAATGTTATTATAGTACAAATTCCTTTCCCTTCCTTCCTTCCTTCCTTCCTTCCTTCCTTCCTTCCTTCATTCCTTCTCTCCTTCTCTTATTCTATTCTTTCTCCCTTCTGTCCAAGGAAGTTCTATTTCATTCCTAGTTTGTTTCTCAAGTTTTATAATATTAAATGCAGTATAAATGTTTCATCTTCAAGTAGGAACCAAACAACTCAGAAATATGAAACAAGTCTTACTTTTATCTTTTCAAAAATCTTTCTTTTTTCTGAATACATGTTAATTTATGTGTTCATTGACTCATAAATATGACATTTGCTTTTAAAGCTGGTATGATCTGAAGTTGTTTAAAGAATGCAGATATTGAAACATGGCAATTAAAATGTTCTTATGTATTTTATAGTTTTTGATAGCAAAGAAACAGGCTGTTTTCACAAGTACAAACAACACATAACACAAAAGACACTAATGCTCAAAAAGTATGACTTAAATTACAGAGTGCATTCTTCTGATTTCATCTTGTCCATTTTATTTCTCCTAATCTTTAGTATCCAATTCAGTGTTTGAAACTCTGAACTGCTTCAGTGCTAGCATCTTTCTCTTTGAATATAAACTGAATCATCAAAACATCATCTATCCATTTTACTGGACATGAGAAAAAAAAGAAGGGTTCTTTTGTTTTCATTTTAGAAACTCTATGACAAGACAAATTTGAGACATTTAGGGAAATCTGGAGAGCAGCAATTGGGAGAGAAAAAATGAAACTAATCTTAAGAGCATGTATTTCTCACATGGTCATAAAAATCCATTTTCTTAGCCATAAGTACAGAAAATAATAATCTTAGATTTAAGATGTGATGGTTTTATGGAGTTTAATATATGGAACAATGTTAAGTAAGATTATAATTTACTGTTATTTGTAAGACATTATTTATTTATATGCAATATATTTTAAAGCAATTGCTTATATCGATACCATGTTCCTATGCCCTTTGACAACTTTTAGTGTAATGTCACAGTTAATAAAGACATCCTATCTGTAAGTAAATTATTGCTATAAATAACTTTTCTGGTAAAATGAATGGGAAGGAACTAGTGGACAATGCACATAGAAAAATCTTCCCAAGGTCAGGCATGACTCAAGGTCACTGCTCAGGAGATGTTTCAGTGGTCACAGTTTCTCTTGTGAGGACACCCTGAGCCAGATCAGGAATAGACCTAACGTTTTTAAATGCATGGGTGCTTGATCAAAGAAGGTCACAGAATATTTAAGGAGAAACTTAGAGACAATGAGTTGGTTCCCATATGAGAATACAAATTTGAAATCAAAGCGCATTGGAAGTGGAAAGGTGTTGAGTTCATCATAATACCATTCATGAAAAGATAAAATTGATCAAAATAGTCAACATGAGGTGTCTTGTTAAGCAAACTCATTACTTCCACTTTTTGGTAACCTGGTGAATGGTCTGCAATCCATAAGATGTTTTCAGAGGAAATTTGGTTCTGTGGGTTTTAATATTGGTATTAATTTTAAGTAATTTGCTAAAAATAACACGTCAAGTACAAGTGTGTAATTTTATGTTTATTTCTACATTATAGAATACAGTTAAAACATTATAAATGAACTTTTAACTGTCTTCTAACAGAAAGTTAAAATATTTCACTGCTGATATATTCATATTATTAGCATTATTTATAGTGTCATATGAGAGCAATTTGTAATGGTCTTGTTTATGTAACATACCCTTTATGATTTAGATATTTCTTACTTTCCAATATTTTAGATATTACACTTTATTCTGTTGTAAATTTCCCTCATCTTTTTTATTTTCAGAATAAGTTTTGGGGCTGGAGTGCTACCTCAATATATTTAACATGCTTAGGGTTCTACCATTATTGTCTAAATTGTGCTCTGAAAGTAATTCAGTAATTGCATTACTAAAGAACTGTCATTTTAATTGAATATATTTTAAAATGTGATCATAAAAAGATATTTTCTTTTGAAAGATTCTACTCATTATCTCAGTTCAGTTGTGCAGACATTGTTTAAGTAACAAGGTCCTCACTCTTACTCCTGTTTCCTGCTTGCTTCTCTCTTGCCCTCTCTTTTCTTCCCCCCTCTCTCCACATGGTCATAGCCTGCCTCTACTTCTCTACTCTCTCCTTCACTCTGCCTTTTTCTGCCTCTACTGCCCTTTTAACCCCCTCACCATGCTCTGAATAAACTCTATTCTATACTATAAAAAAGTAACATGGGCCTCACTATTCACAAGTTCCTTTTGAAATATTGTTTGCAGAATATGATGATAAAAACTATGGATTTGGCTGAATGTACTAGTCTAAGTTTATAATTCCAGAATTTGGAGGTAAATGCAGGAATGTCAGGAGTTCAACATCATGCTAACCTACAAGGTGAGTTTGAGACCAACCTGGGCCATATTAAATCTCGTCAACCCACACTGAAATCAGAACCAACCACTTACCTTTCATGGACCATAAGGCCTGAGGTAGGTTAGTCCATTCAATTAAAAATCAGTAATATACATAAAGCTGTTTTGTTACTGTAAAATCTATTTTTATTTTTTGAGTATTTAATGCATATAAACAATGTTTTATTATCATATCCACTCTTTCATCCTATTTTACAACTCTCTCACAACAGAAGATAAAATAAGAAAGCACTTTATATTTAATACGTGGTTATTCTACAATTGGATTAAGAAAAACGAATGGAACACCATGTTCCAGAATATCACTGGCATAGATTGACTTGATAATTCCACACTGATTCATTGAGCATGCATTTGACAAGATAATAAGGAACATTTAGGGATATTTATCTTGTGTGTGTGTGTGCATGACTTTAGTTTCAAAATATTTAGGTTAAATTTCCAATAGTGTTCTAATATAAATAATTCAATTTAGCCTGCACCTTATATCTGTGTCGGTTATCTTCTACATTATATAAAATCATAACATTTCTGATCATAAATGATTAAAATGTAGTCTCCATTGTGGATATTTTAACACAAATTTTAGAATTTGCCTTACTGTAAAATTGCTTCTATTGTTTTGTTTGTGTAACTGGAACACAGAAAAAGTTACATTTACTTTACATAGGGTCTTTTTCCTAGGAGCCCCCACTTATGCTGATTTTCTTCAGCTAATGAGGCTATCTGAAACAGAACTGTTAGTGTGTTTGAAATCCATAATTCACTAACATTGATTATTAAGAATTTTAGGAAGTACTATGCACTGAAGAAATCATGTCTTATTACAGCCTATAAAACAAAGTATTTTACTTTATAAATTAATGTAAAGAAAAGCACTTACCAATGGTAGCTACATAAAAGTAGGGATAAAGGGCTGGAAAGATGGCTCAGTGGTTATGAGCACTGACTGCTCTTCTGAAGGTCCTGAGTTCAAATCCCAGCAACCACATGGTGGCTCACAACCATCCATAATGAGATCTGACACCCTCTTCTGGAGTGTCTGAAGACAGCTACAGTGTACTTACATAAAATAAATAAATAAATCTTTAAAAAAAAAGTAGGGATAAAATCTAAAATTAACTTTTCTGCTCTGTGTCATTCTTTGAAACAAACTGTTTTTAATATTTAACATCTCCTACATTCCAGTTTCCGTCATAATTTTTATATTATTTTTAACAAAAGAACTTTGAAAATCCTTCCTAGTATATCATTTGCACAAATGAAATCCAAGGCTTATAGAATTTTTAGGAATCATAAATTAGCTTCAGTCATACCATTGAAACCTATAAGGGTTTAGATCTGAGTGCAATCTCAAGATTTAGAAGTAGTTTTTCTCTGATTTCTATTTCAGCCATGTAAGAAATGCTGGATTTCATTCTGATGTTTCATTCATGGACCAAGACCAGTGATCTCCTTATTAATTGCAATTCTTCACCCATCTTCATTTGGTCTTGGATAACAGCTGGTAAATTATGTAGTGACCATCTTAGACTCTCTTAAATGGTTTCTGCCTGATCTAGTGTCCTATATTGTTTGGTTTTACTAATATTTCCTAGGATTTAGCTTGCAAGAAGACGAAGACTTCATATTTTAGATGCCAATGAGAAACTTTTCAGAAACTGTCATGAAAATGTCAATAATATAAATATATTATATAATAGAAAGGATTTACAAACAAGTCAGAGATTTTATTCCTATTACATGACAGTCATTTAAAAAAATCATAGTTTTCTTCTCAGCACAAATACATTATTTTTAAGTATGCATTTATACTAATAAAAATAAATAATAATTTATAACAAATCAAAATATAGCAATTATGTATATATACACTGCTACATATATTCACATACATATATATGTACATATAATTTAACAATATATGTATATATACACTGCTAGATACATGCACACACACACACACACACACACTCACACACACACACAAATATATTCATGAAATGAATACTAGTCAGGCAGTCTCTACCAACTTAGTTACAGACCCAGCCACAACCCAATGAGTTTCATTAGGCTTGTTACAGGAGCGTGAGCACCTTAGCAGTGGTTACATAACTGAAGAAAATGTCATTTCTCAGCAACCATTATGTACATGCATGCATGCATACATACATGTGCATGAATGCATATAGGTATATGTACATGCACATATACATGTGTGCATGTGTATGAGTGTATGTGTGTATGGCTATATATGTATATATATAATACTTATGCATAAGATTTTTATCAAACTTTTGTGCTGTTAATGCATGAGAGAACAGATACCTTTTAAAATTTTTGAATATAAATATAATTTCATAACTTCTTTCCCTTTTCTCATTTCTGTTCTTTCCATATAGCCCTTTGTTCTTTCTTAAATTCATTGTCTCTATTTAATTTTTATTTTACTAACACACAAACACACACATACATACACACACATACATGCACACACACACACACACACACACACATTCCCAAATATATAAATACAACTTGATCAGCCCATATATTGTTATTTTTAAGTATATGATTTCAGGCTTGATTATTTGATATTAGAAAGACAATTGGAGGCTCCTTCCCTGAGGACAACTATTTTTTCCCATTCTCGGTATTATTTATTTGTTTATAGTTTTTATCTAAGGTTGAAGTCAAATTTTTTTTGCATCTCTGTTAGCATGTATATTAGTGTCATCCTTGTTCAGGTCTTATTTTGATGACCATGTTGATGAGATATCTGGGTGCAGCTTCTACAATGTTATTTGGATATAAACTTGACAGAAAACTTGCACTACTATAAAATCTTGGCCCCTTAGGCCTACTCAACAAAAGAGAAAACATGCCAGGTACCAGAAACAAGCCTACTATTTGGGACTAGTAAAGTAATGGATCTTGGAGGAGAATCTACAACCAGCATTCTCCTAACAATATTCTTAATATTTGTCCTTATATCCATAGATAAGTATAGATTTAATCCCTCATCAAAGGAATGTCTCCATGCAACAGACAAAGAACTTCAGAAAAACAGAGATAGATATATTGTGAAGCTGATGGCATCTGGAGAAAATTAATTCAAGAGCTGGAATATTTACCCAGATGGTTCATGGAGGTTTCTGTGGGTGAAACATTTGGCATTAAAAATGAGTCATTTTTTTTTCCAAGATTTGTACTGGCAATTACCATGAATAATATTTTGCTCAAGTGTAATGATAATATGCTCAAGTGTAAGCTTATTGGAGAACTGACAGGTAAGCTGTTTATAAACATGTTTTATAAAAAGCTTATGCAAATTGCAAACCATACATTTAAAAGAATTTTTTTTTTTTTGAGAAAGGTTGTAGTGTACAAATAATTGGCAAATAATTGAGTCTCAAGGGTCTAAATTATCTTCAACAAGTATTTTTTCTTCATCATCTATGTTTGCTACTAGTTTTCTCATCACCGCTTCTGGTTCTTGATCATTTTCTCTCTCACCTTTATCACGATGTCTTATTAATACATTAACCACATGATAAGATTCTTTAAACTTTACGGAGAATGGGAGGTAGCAACTATCCTGAAGTTCTCACTGAGAAAATTAAATCTTCAATTCTATGCTACTGAGATCTTCAATGGAGATCTCATGTGTATTCAAGCCAGTATCTCAAAAAACCCAAGGTTAATTGTCTTTTTTTAAACTTCAATCTGTTTAGTTATAACTTTATATAATGAAATAAAATCAATGACTTAGCCTCACACTGTTGACTAGGAAGCTGAATCATAACAGTAGCTATTTTTGTATATTTTTATTGCAGTTTTTTACACTAATTTTACTTAGTTGTCATGGAAATATAATTTTAAAAAATTCTGCTCACATTTAAAAATGCTGAATTAAGTGTGAATTTTCAACACTTTCAACTGATAAGTCATGAAAAGTTTTGAGTATTTCTCATAGAGTTCTCTGTTCCAGGATAAATAGATTAGTTCATTTTAAATGCCATTATTATTTGTACACTTAGACAATTTTATCATGTAGCCAAGATGTTAAAATACACCGAAGTACGTTTTGCCTCTTTAGATAGAGGTAGTTATCACAACTACTTATAATGAAGTTGGCAAACATGACTAGCAATCTTGACGTTTTTGCTACTATCTAGAATATGGTTTCAAAATGCCTTTTGGTGTTTCAATCCAAAAATTCTCTATAGATTGATAAAAGCTCATCATTCAAAGAAAAACCATTTCTCTTTTATACATAGGGAATTGTTTAAATTACCAATATTCAAAATGTAACTGTTGAAAACATTTTTAATCATCATAATTCTACATTTTACAGAATCTATAATATTCTGTTCTCAATTGTAATAAAGAGCATTTTTCTCATTACTGCAGATTTTTATGAACATATTTTACATTTACCCTCTTCTTGAGAACCATGCAAAACCAGAGCTTCGTCAGTGAGTTCATACTCCTGGGGCTTTCTCAGAACCCAAAAGTTGAGAAAATACTATTTGTTGTATTTCTATTGATCTATATTGCAACTATTGGGGGAAACATGATAATTGTGGTGACTATTATCTACAGCCCTGTATTGCTGAGCTCCCCTATGTACTTCTTCTTGATATTCCTCTCCTTTCTTGATGCATGCACTTCTTCTACTGTTACACCCAAGATGATTGTAGATCTCTTCTATGAGAAGAAGACTATCTCCTTTGAATGTTGCATGACACAATTGTTTACTAGCCACTTCTTTGCAGGAGTTGAGGTAATTATTTTGACATCTATGGCCTATGACCGCTATGTGGCCATCTGCAAGCCTCTTCACTACTCTTCAATCATGACCAGGAGGCTCTGTGGAACTCTCGTAGGGGTGGCCTGGGCAGGAGGATTCTTACATTCTATTACACAAGTTATCTTCACATTGCAGCTGCCCTTCTGTGGGCCCAATTTTATTGACCATTTCATATGTGACTTGTTCCCATTACTGCAGCTTGCCTGCACTGACACACACATTTTTGTCATTTTGGTATTTGCTAACAGTGGGTCTTTCTGCATCATTATCTTCTCCTTGTTGATTGTCTCCTATGGTGTCATCCTCTTCTCTCTAAGAGGTCACAGCTCTGAAGGAAGAAGAAAAGCTCTCTCAACCTGTGGATCCCACATTATTGTTATGATTTTGTTCTTTGTCCCGTGTATGCTAATATATGCACGACCTTCATCTGCCTTTTCCTTTGAGAAAAACACACTTATATTTGCCTCTATCATGACACCGTTGCTCAATCCTATGGTTTATACTTTCAGAAATAAAGAAATGAAGAATGCCATCAGGAAAATGTGTAGGAAATTGATAGTAGCTTCAGATAAATTTTAAAATATTATTTTCCTTGCTGGGGAGAGAACTCTCTATACAAACATTAGATCCATAATCCCAGAACCCATGTCAGAAGCCAGGTGGTGGAATGATTACTCACTAAACAAATAGGAGGTTCTGTTCCCAGAACTTATGTCTGAAACCTTATCTGAAGCCAGGTACAGCAGGAAACTTTTAATCCAGTGCTAATGAAGAGGAAATAGGTGGATTTCAAGGGCTCAGAGGATGGTTCCTCTAGTAGAGAAACAGTGTTCAACATTCAGGGATAAATTGTCACAAGGAAATTAGGTATGGGGCTATAGATTAATATAAGTCCTCTCCTTTCTCTATATTCATGTGCACAGGCATAATACCTTCTACCTAAGATGTGTACATACTTGTTTATACTATCCACACATAGACACAGAGAAGTTTCTGATGCTGAGTTGTTCATTTGCCCCTAAGAATTAGCTTAAAACATGGAGCTTTAACATATGTTGCTTAATAGATTATCAAGTTGTGAATCCAATGTTTGAAAATAAGTCATTTAATAAAATGTTATTCTGACTACAATATTAACCAAAAGAGACTTATTTTTGTTCCATTACATTTAAATATTATTTTTATTATTTTAATACTTAATGTCTAATTGTGAACTCTAGAGATGATATAACATTAAGAAAATAAAATTAAAATTTTAGTCAAGAAATGAAGACGGTCATTTCTTTTTATTCACACTAACTTTACTATTAGAATTTGCAGAGATTCTCCTAACACCTGATACTCAGGTTTCTGTTTTATTTTCTGTGTTGATTTTGTTTAGGCATGTTAAAATTCATTAAACTATTTTAGGTTTGAGTCACTATTAATTATATTAATTCTTTGTTTATTTATCTTAGCAATCCGTAATAATTGTTTAAAAATCCAATTTATTTGTTTTGTTAGTTATTTTTGTTGTTTATTTTGAGAGAGAGTCTGACTATGTCACTCTAGTTGGCCTCAAACTCATAGATATTTGCCAGCCTTGGCCTCTGCACTGCAGAGGCCAAAAGTGTACCTCACCATAACTGACCATATTTGAATAATGTTTCTAAAATTAATAAGCTAGTTTATTTGGTAGATAAATTTAAGAAGGAAGAACATTTGCCTAAGAATGTCATGAATTCATTGTTTTTAATTGCAGAGTAGTATTCCATTGTGTAAATATACCACATCTTCTGAATCCATTCCTCCGTTGACACTGGGCATGAGAATGTTTCTTACTGGCTTGCTGCCCCCAGGCTTGCTCAGCCTGCTCTCTTATAGAACCATCCCAGAGATGGTACAACTCACAAGGAGCCCTCTCTGCTTGATCACTAATTGAGAAAATGCCCCACAGCTGGATCTCATGGAGGCATTTCCCCAACTGAAGCTCCTTTCTCTATGATAATTCTAGCCTGTGTCAAGTTGACACAAAAAACCAGCCAGTACAACTGACCCCTTGACAACTTGATACACAAACACATCACTACTAAGCCTCAACCCTTACTTTTTTTTAAATTTTTTTAATTTTCTATATTATTTTTATTTACATTCCAAATGATTTCCCCTTTCCCATTTCCTCCCTCCCCAAAAGTTCCATAAGCCCTCTTCCCTTCCCCTGTTCCCCACTCAACCCTGCTTTTTAAAATTTTTTATATATATTTTTATTGAATATAATCTTCATTTACATTTCAAATACTAAAACCTTTCCCAGTTTCCCCCCTCACCAAAACCCCTCAACACCTCCTTCCACTCCCTGCCTCCAAGTATATGCCCCTCCACCTGACACACTCTCACCTCCCCCCCCCTCAATTTCCCCTTGTTGTGGCATCTATTTAGCCTTCACCTGACCAAGGACCACTCCTCTCACTGATGCCTGACAAGGCATTCCTCTGCCACATTTTTGATTGGAACCATGTGTACCACTTGGTTGCTGGTTTAGTCCCTTGGAGTCTTGGAGCGTCTAGGTAGTCAACATCGTTGTTCTTCCCATGGGGCTGTAAACACATTCAGTTCCTCCAGACTACCCTCCAATTCCTCCATTGGGGATCCCATTCCCAGACCAATGGTTGGCTACTAGCATCTGCCTCTGTATGTATAACCCTTACTTTCTTAATCATCCCCAAGACCTAAATAACTTTAATCATCCCACAGGCTTTACATATTAAAAGTTCAATCCCTTTAAAATGTCCAATATCTTTTAAAATTCAGTCTTTTAAAAATTCAAAGTATCATCTGTTTGGAGTTCTGTAGGCTTCTTGCATGTTCATGAATTTCTCTTTCTTTAGGTTAGGGAAGTTTTCTTCTATAATTTTGTTGAAGATATTTACTGGCCCTTTAAGTTGGAAATCACTCTCTTATATACCTATAACCCTTAGGTTTGGTCTTCTCATTGTGTCCTGGATTTCTTGGATGTTTTGGCTCAGGAGCTTTTTGCATTTTGCATTTTCTTTAATTGGTGAGTCAATGTTTTCTATGGTATCTTCAGCCCCTGTGATTCTTTCTTCTATCTCTTGTATTCTGTTGTTAATGCTTGCGTCTATGACTCCTGAATTCTTTCCAAGATTTTCTATCTCCAGAGATGTCTGACTTTGTGATTTCTTTATTGATTCTACTTCCATTTTTAGATCCTGGATGGTTTTGTTCAGTTCCTTCACTTGTTTGTTTGTGTTCTCCTGTAATTCTTTCAGGGATTTTTGTGTTTCCTATTTAAGGGCCTTTACCATTTGACCCATGTTGTCCTGTATTTCTTTAAGGGAGTTATTTATGTCCTTCTTGATGTCCTCCCAGCACATAATAATCAAAACACCAAATGCACTAAACAAAGAAAGAATATTAAAAGTAATAAGAGAAAAAGGTCAAGTAACCTATAAAGGTAGGCCTATCAGAAATACACCAGACTTCTCACCTGAGACAATGAAAGCCAGAAGATCCTGGGCAGATCTCATACAGACCCTAAGAGAACACAAATGCCAGCCCAGACTACTATACCCAGCAAAACTCTCAATTACCATAGATGGAGAAACCAAGATATTCCATGATAAAACCAAATTTACACAATATCTTTCCACAAATCCAGCCCTACAAAGGATAATAGATGGAAAAATGCCAACATGAGGAGGGAAACTACACCCTAGAAAAAGCAAGAAAGTAATCTTTTTCTAACAAACCCAAAAGAAAGTAACCACACAAACATAAAAAGAACATCAAAAATAACAGGAAGCAACAATCACTATTCCTTAATATCTTATAGCATCAATAGCCTCAATTCCCCAACAAAAAACATAGTGTAACAGAGATGTTTTTCATGTGGATCTTTGATTTTATCAGAAAATGTTTGTGACTCCTCTTTCAATTCAGTAATACTTTTTGTGTCTACCATTTTGACTATATTATTTTCCATAATAATCTTTAATTTTAACAATTTTTTCTGTGTATTTCTTCGATTTTGTCGGAGGTGTTTTTCATGTAGATCTTTGGTTTCATCGGGGTGGGGGGGTGTTTGTAGTTCCACTTTCAATCAATTTAGGAATGTTTTTGTGCCTCCCATTTTGTTGGTATAATTGTCCATGATAATCTTCAGTTTTAACGTTTCTCTGTATTTTTCTTCAGTTTTGCCAGAAGTATTTTCTATGTGGATCTTCAGTTTTATAAGACAATGTCTATAATTTTACTTTCAAACAACTTAGGAACATTTTTATACCTTTCATTTTATCTGTATAATTTTCCATGTAATAGTCAGTTTTAACATGTTTTTCTATATATTTCTTGAATTTTATCAGGAATATTTTCCTTGTAGATCTTCAATTTACCAGAAAGGTTTTATAATTCCACTTTCAAAAAACTTAGGAATATTTTTATGCCTACCATTTTATCTGTATAATTTTTCCATGAAATACTCAATCTTAACACGTTTTTTATATATTTCTTCAATTTTATCAGAGATATTTTCCAGGTTAATCTTCAAATTTATCAGAAAATGTTTATAATTTCACTTTCAATCAACTTAGAAATATTTTTATGCCTACCATTTTATCTGTATAATTTTCCATGATAATCTTCAATTTTAATGTTTTTCCATATATTTTTTCCAATTTTATCAGAAATATTTTCCATGTAAATCTTCAATTTTATCAGAAAATGTTTATAATTCTTTCAATCAACTTAGGAATATTTTAATTCCTACCAATTTATCTGTATAAATTTCTTCAATTTTATCGGAGATATTATCCATGTAAATCTTCAATTTTATCAGAAAATGTTTTTACTTCTACTTTCAATCAATTTAGGAATTTTTTTATGCCTACTATCTTATCTGTATAATTTTTCATGAAATAGTCAGTTTTAACGTGTTTTTCTATATATTTCTTGAGTTTTATCAGAAATATTTTCCTTGTAGATTTTCAATTTTATCAGAAAATGTTTATAATTCCACTTTCAATCAACTTAGGAATATTTTTATGCCTACCATTTTATCTGTATAATTTTTCCATGAAATAGTTAATCTTAACATGTTTTTCTATATATTTCTTCAATTTTATCAGAGATATTTTCCATGTATATTTACACAGTGGAATACTACTCAGCAATTAAAAACCATGAATTCATGGAATTCTTAGGTAAATGGGGAATAGGGGGAGGGAAGAGGGTTATGGGACTTTCAGGGAGGGGGGAACTGGGAAAGGGGAAATATTTTGAAATGTAAATAAAGAATATAGAAAATAAAATAATAATAATAATAATAATAAAAAGTGAAAAAAATTCAAAGTTTCTTAACTGTGGGCTCCACTAAAATACTTTCTTCTGTCAAGAGGGAAAAAATATCAGGGCACAGTCATAATCAAAACCAAAACTCAAACTCCAGTGGTTCGATGTCTAGGATCTAACTCATGATCTTCCGGGCTCCTCCAAGGGCTTGGGTCACTTCTCTAGCTCTGACCTTTGTAGCACACACCTTGTCTTCTAGGCTCCAGCTATCTATACTCCACTGCTGCTGATGTTCTTGGTGGTCATCACATGGCACTGGTAAGTCCAAAACACTGCTGTCTTCTGCTGTAACTAGGCTTCACCAATAGCCTCTCATAGGCTCTTTTCTTGGTGCCAAGCCTCATCTCCTATGCATGATCCCTTCAGTCCTGGGCCATCAATTGCAACTAGGTTGCACCTTCACCAATGGCCTTCTGCGGCCTCTCACAGTGCCAAGCCTCAGCTGCTCTTCATGACTGCTTCATGCCTTCAAAACCAGTACCACTGGGGTGACTCTTACACAGTACCAAGTCCAGCCACAGCACAAAGTACAACTGTGGCTATCTCTGGAACACAGCCTCTGTGCTCTCAGTAAATACTTCCCAGAAGATTTCACCTCAGTGATGCTGGTCTCTTCTTAATCATTGCTAATTTCTTAGCTCCAGCTAACCCGCATCAATAGTCACAGTAACACAAAGGTTTGCTTTAATGGTTTTGGTATCTTGTTAATCACAGCTGATTCTTCAGTCCCAGCTAACCAAAACCACAGAATCTTCACAATCAAAACATGGCCCTAATAAGAGTCTTTAATCTTCCCTCTGAAATTTCACAAGCCAGGCCTCCATCTTCTGCACTGTTCTTAATATTATCTTTCAATCTCCTACAGAATTTTCCACAGAGCTCTTAACATCCTAAAGGCTCTTCTAACTCGAAGTTCCAAAGTCCTTCCACAGTCCTCCCCAAAAGATTGTCAGGTTGTCACAGGAATACCCCACTATGCTGGTACCAATTTGTCTTAGTCAGGGTTTCTATCCCTGCATAAACATCATGACCAAGAAGCAAGTTGGGGAGGAAAGGGTTTGTTGAGCTTACACTTCCATGCTGCTGTTCATCACTAAAGAAAGTCAGGACTGGAACTCAAGCAGGTCAGGAAGCAGGAGCCCATTCACAGTCCATGGGGTGATATTTCTTACTGGCTTGCTGCCCCCTGGCTTGCTCAGCCTGCTCTCTTATAGAACCAGCCCAGAGATGGTACAACTCACAAGGAGCCCTCTCTGCTTGATCACTAATTGAGAAAATGCCCCACAGCTGGATCTCATGGAGGCATTTCCCCAACTGAAGCTCCTTTCTCTGTGATAACTCTAGCCTGTGTCAAGTTGACACACAAAACCAGCCAGTGGGCCTTATTCATCATTGTTTCCAACTTATGGAAAAGAAAATATACTTGAAAGTAGAAAGCTTATTATAAAAATGAAGGTGCATTAAGTCTAATGCTCTTGAAACAATTGTCAAAGAAAGTGATTCCTCAACAAAACCAGAAGCTGGTTCTTTGAGAGAATCAACAACATAGATAAACCCCAGCTAAACTGACTAAAGGGCCAAGAGGCAGTGTCCAAATTAACAAAATCAGAGATGAAAAGGGGGACAAAACAATAGAAACAGAGGAAATTCAAAAAATCATCAGTTCCTACTATAAAAGCCTATAGACAATAAAATTGGAACATCTAGATGAAATAAATGGTTTCCTAGACAAATACCACATACTAAAGTTAAATGAAGAACAGGTGAACTATCTAACAGGCCCATATCACACAAGTAAATAGAAGTCATTAAAAACTACCCGACCACAAAAGACCCAGGGTCAGCTGGATTTAGTGCAGAATTCTACCAAACCTTTAATCAAGACCTGATACCAATTTTTCTCTAACTATTCCATAAAATAGAAAGAGAAGGAACACTACCTAACTCATTCTATGAAGCCACAATTATTTTCATACCTAAAACACACAAGAACCCAAGCAAAAAAGAGAACTTCAGACAAATCTTTGCATCAATCATGAATATTGATTCAAACTTGCAAACCGATTCCAAGAACACATCAAAACCATCATTTGCCACGAACAAGTAGGCTTCATCCCAGGGATGCAAGGTTGACATATGAAAATCTATTTATGTAATCACTATATAAACAAACTTGTGGGGAGCCAAACAAGGTCATTCAGCCATGGCTGTCTTATGACCATGAGATTGTTGAACAAAGACCTGCCCAGGAACTGCCGGTACAAAAGGATTCCAAGAGTAACTACGGATCGCTCCACCCTTAACCGCGGAATGTCCCTATGTGCGCAGATACCAGATGCCTTCACCAGATGCCCTTTGTGCTTCCTGCTGTCAAGAATACCTTGACCCCTCTCTCCTTTGCATTTTGCAAAGGTCACTTTCCCCTAGCTCCCCCTCCCAACTTCCTCATTCAGGGCTTGGCCCATAGCTCACTTCCCCCAGCTCTCCTTCCCAACTTCCTCATCCCCACTGCTTAAAATGTGCTGCCTGTGTGACAATAAACGGGACCTTGACAATAGAACCTTGCTTGGTCTCCTTTCTTTCTCCCCCCGCCCCATGACCCTCAGGTAGCGCCTCTTTGGGACCCTGAATAACTAGACCTGCCGGACGGGTCACAAACTCAAAGAAAAAATTCACATGGACATCTCTTTAGATGCAGAAAAAAGATTTGACAAAATAGAACATTCCTTCATGTTAAAAGTATTGGAGAGATCAGGAATTCAAGGCCCATACCTAAACATAAAAGTAATTTACTGCAAGCCAGCACCCAATATCAAATTAAATGGAGACATACTTGAAGCAATTCCACTGAAATTGGGGACAAGACAAGGATGCCCACTCTCCCCTTATGTATTAAATATAGTACTCGAAGTGCTAGCTAGAACAATAAGACAACAAAATGAGATCAGGGGGATACAAATTGTCCAAGAAGAAATAAAGGTATCACTATTTGCAGATGGTGTGATAGTATACATAAGCAACCCCAAAAATTCTACCTGAGACCTTCTCCAGCTGACAAAAAATTTAAGCAAAGTGCCTGAATATGAAATTAACTCAAATAAATCAGTAGCCTTTCTTTATACAAATGATAAACGGGCTGAGAAAGAAATTAGTGAAACAACTCCCTTCACAATAGGCATAAATATCTTGGGGGTAACTAACCAAACAAGGGAAAGGCCTGTATGACAATAATTTCAAATCTCTCAAAAAAGAAATCAAAGATCTCAGAAAATGGAGAAATCTCCCATGCTCATAGATTGGCACAATTAACATAGTAAAAATGGCCATCCTACCAAAGGTAATGTTCAGATTCAATGCAATCCCCATCAATA
Source organism: Tokudaia tokunoshimensis (assembly GCA_036184795.1). NCBI lineage: Eukaryota > Metazoa > Chordata > Mammalia > Rodentia > Muridae > Tokudaia > Tokudaia tokunoshimensis. Next base: position 63,601,502 of record BTHU01000004.1, on the reverse strand, counting down.
TCCCAACACAATTTTTCAAAGACATGGAAAGAGCAATTCTCAAATTCATCTGGAAAGGCAAAAAACCCAGAATAGCTAAAACAATTCTTAACAATAAAATAATGGCTGGGGAAATCACCATCCCTTGCCTCAAGCTTTATTAAGGAGCAATAGATGTAAAAAAAAAAAAGCATAGTATTGGTACAGAGACAGATATGTTGATCAATGGAAAAGAATTGAAGACTCAAAAATAAAACCACACACTTACTGACACTTGATCATTGACAAAGAAGCCAAAAATATACAATGGAAAAAAGAAAGCATCTTAAAAAAATGATGCTGGTCTAACTGACTATCTGTATGTAGAAAAATGATAATAGACCCATATTTGTCACCTTGTGCAAAGCTCAAATCCAAGTGGATCAGTGACCTCAGCATAAAACCAGATAAAACACTGAATCTAATAGAAGAGGAAGCAGGAAAGAGGCTTTAACTCATTGACACAGGGGGAAATTTCCTAAACCGAATTTTCCAATAACTCATGCTCTAAGGTCAAGAATTGATTAATGGGACCTCATGGAATTGGAAAGCTTCTGTAAGGCAAAGGACATAGTCAATAAGACAAATCGGCAACCCACAAATTGGGAAAAAAATCTTCACTAACCCCACATCTTATAGAGGGCTAATATCCAAAATATGTAAAGAACTCAAGAAGCTAATCACCAAAAAACCAAACAGCACAATCGAAAAATGGGGTATATAACTAAACAGAGATATCACAAGTGTGGAATCTCAAATAGCTGAGAAGCCCCTAAAGAAATTTTCAAAGTCCTTAGTGATCATAGAAATGCAAATTAAAACTACCCTGAAATTCGACCTTACACCAATCAGAATGGTTAAGATCATTGACCCCCAGGTGACAACACATGTTGGAGAGGATGTCAAGAAAGAAGAACACTCTTCCATTACTGGTGGGATGGCAAACTTGTACAACCACTCTGGAAATCAGTCTGGAGGTTCTGCAGAAAAGTGGAAATAGATCTACCTGAAGATGCAGCTATACAACTCTTGGGAATATACCCAAAAGATGTCCTACTATTTCACAGGGGCATGTGTTCCACTATGTCTATAGTGGCCTTATTTGTGATAGCCAGAAGCTGGAAATGACCTAGATTTCCCAGGATAGAAGAATGGATACATAAAATGCAGTTCACTTACACAATGGAATACTACTCAGCTATTAAGAACAAGGACAAACTGAGTTTTGCAAGCAAATTGGTGGAACTAGAAAATATCATCATGAGTGAGGTAACTCAGACCCAAAGGACATGCATGGTATGTACTCACTAATCAGTAGATATTTGCAAAAAAAAAAAGTACAGAATACCCAAGATACATACAATCCACAGAACTCAAAAAGGTCAACAAGCTGAAGTGCCCAAGTGTGGGAGAAGAAAGCAATCACAAGTGGGGGGTGAGGAACCTGGGAGGGAAAGTGGACAGGGGGGAGTAGGGCAGAAGGGAGAGGAGAATCTGATCTCGCATTGGGTGAGATAAAAGACTGAATCAGTGAGGGCCAGCAGAAAGAATGGAAACAAGCAATCTAAGGAGGTAGGAGATTGGGGGACCCTCCAGAATATACCAGAGTCCTGGGAGGTGAGAGACCTTAGATGAAATGCCTGACAATAGGGAGAGGGAAATTATAGAGCCTACCTCCAGCAGGAAGACAGGACATCAAATGGGGGATGGAGGGGAGCATCCCACAATCACAACTTTAACCCATAATTGTTCCTGTCTGAAAGAATTACAGGGCTAGAAATGGAGAGGAGCCTGAGGAAAAGAAGGTTCAGTGACAGGCCCAAAGTGGGGTCCAGCTCGAAGGGATGTCCAAAGGCCTGACACTATTACTGAGGCTATGGAGCACTCACAAAAAGGGCATAGCATGACCTCACTCCGGAAGACCCAAGAAGCAGCTGAAAGAGTCAGATGCAAATATTTTCACCCATCCAATGGATAGAAACTGTTGACCCCTGTTGTTGAAATTGGGAAACTGAAAGACACTGAAGAGAAGGATGACCCTGTAATCTTAATTAATCTGGACCCCAGAGATCTCTTAAACATTGGACCACGAAACAGGCAGATACACCAGCTGATATGAGCCCCCAAACACACATACTGTAGAAGGCTGCTGGTCTGGTCTGCGTTCATTAAGAGATGATGTACCTAACCCTCAAGGGTCTGGAGGCCCCATGCAGTTTAGAGGTCAGGTGGGTTGGGGAGTGGGGACACCCAAGTGGAGACAGGGTATGGGGAGGAGGTATGGGATGTAGAACAGTTCAAGAGTGACTAGGGAAGGGGGAATAAAATATGGAGTGTAAAAAAATAAATAAATACATTTTAAATTTTTTTTTAAAAGTGATTCCTATACTATACTATCAGTATACAGAAGTTCATATTGCTGTTGAACAAGGGTGGGAATTTCCATAATAAGCAGTCATGGAATATTGCACGTGGTGCTGACCTTATAGATGTGAAACCTAAGCTGCAATGTAGACACCAGGGTGCTGATGATGCCAGAGCATGGGACATAGACAAAAGTAATTTCCAAGATGGAGTGGAAACAACTGAGGGGAAAGAATGCTTGTATGATAGGCAGAAGAGCTGGACTGGAAGACCTTTCCTGTGTCTTATATCTCTAATGATTCTAAGCTTCAAATGCCAACAGTTTAGGGGGTTGTCGAATTGTGGAATTGGACCTGTTGTTCTTACTTTTGTTTTGTCATTTACTTAAATATCCAATCCTTCCTTTTTGGAGTGGAAATGGTTATTTCATGAGATTATATACAGGAAATAGATAACTTGTTTGTAATTCTGTATGAATTCACTCACAATTAAGAACTTCTTAAGAAGATTCTGCCTTCCTGGCTTTTTTTACAGTTCCATAACAGATCATAAAATTTGTTTTCAAAGAAAAAATTAATGGTTTTACCAGCTGTGGATATGGCATAATGGAATACTGACCCATAATATAAGATATACCCACTGTTACAATGGTAGCATGGATGATTTGAGGTTAACCAAAATGTTTCAGAATACATTTGAGATGTATTGAACAAAAAGTATCACACGACTGGTACTGTAAATGTGTCCATAGGCCTATGAAAAAGATTACAACTCCTACAAGAGCATCTACTGTTGTTTTTCTAAAGGAATATTTTGACTAAAAATCTATTTATACCCATTTTCTAGTGTACTTCTTAGATATTGATAAAGTAGCTTCTTTTTGCAGTGTGTGGGGGTTTAATGCACAGGCTCAGGGTTCCGACATTCTGAATGTAGACCACTGTTAAATGTTCATTTCTAAATGGAACAGCTATATTACTCTCTCCTAGATTGAGGGAATACTGTGAAAGAGAGGGCAGAAAGAAAACAGGAGTTGGGTATGGGAAGGAATGTTATGAAGCGCTGTATTCTGACTTTGACAAAGGCATTTTAATCATGAACAAACATCACCATTAGATAACTGCATAATGACTTAAAATTTGTCCTTTGCTTCACGGATAGGGTAAACACAAATGACTACCAACGCTTCACTGAAGAGCATTTTGACAACAAAGTAAACAAGTTAACTTGAAAGAGATATCATTTTCTTTAAGCAAGTAGCTATAGGGAAGTTTCTAGTTTTTACTAATCATTTTGATAATTGACTTTGGGCTGAAGTGTTCTAAGCACTATGGCAATTGCAAAAGCACACAGACTTATATTTTTGAAACTCCTGGGGCCAGAAATTGTCCAAACCTTTGGGGAGGTAAGAATATAAGTCTCACAGGTAGATGGCATAACCTATATTAAATTCCACTTCTGATTACCAAAGAATTTTGGGTCCTTTATTTTTTATTTTTCCTTTATTCTTAAACAATATAGAAGCTAGCACAAGAGAAACACTTTACCACTTAGTATTTTTAAATCCTCTACTTTCACTGCCAGGGACTTTTCTTTTTTAAGTGTAGAATGAAGAACTGACTACAGCCATAGCATTTGAGATGCATTGATAAACTGGTCTCTAGAAAATAGGAGATGAATTTTCTCAAATTTTCAACACACTGACGCAAGGTGAGACTCCTATATCATACACTGTATTTTCAGAGATGATTTTACATTTTGATGAAGCACTTTAAATATTGGGTTTGTGGTCATTTTATTGCATTTGATGTGAGTATTGATTTTTCATTTTACTGCTATATTCTGTTATTTAAACTCTGGTGCTTTTAATGAGGATATTATGTCCAAAGTCAGGGCATAAAGGAGTGAATAATACTCAAGGAGTCCAGAAAATAGAACCCAAAAGTAAGAACTGTTCAAGAGACCAATGAATAAAAATTGTTGCAAACTAAATGCCTCTCCTTTCTCTTTCCTTCCTTTCTTCTTTCCTTCTTCCTTCTTTCCTTGTTTGGTTCCTTCTTTCCTTCCTTCCTTCTTTTTTCATTGATCTCTTACGTTAGTTCTCTTTCTTCCTCTGAGCATTCGCTTTACTTTGTTTATTTAAATTAAACATTTTCAACTTCATATTTAGAACAAATTTAGTTAAGAAACCATCAACTTTTTTCTTTTATTATCTTTTTGTCTTTTGTTGTTGTTGTTGTTGTTCTCTAATATGTCTTAATTTACATTAAGGATGTCTTATGGTGGTCAGTCAAGGTGCCACTGGCAAGCGCTTCACTCTGATGAGAGTGAGGCCTTGTACTAACCACCATTCCAGAGTTTCCTTTCCAAGAAGATTCATGGACTTCTCAGTGCCACAGCTGGCACCTTCACAGAGTAGTGGTCACTCCAATTTCTGTCTACACTATTCTTATGTTTATATAACCTTGAGGTTGTTTGAAAAATGCTGATATAGGGTCACAGTAAATTAAAATGTTGCCAAACTCTCTATAATATTAATAACAACTATAAAATGTTCTATTTCCATACTAACTTATAGTACAGAAAGGAAAAACTTTATTTTATTAGTGACTTAATTTACAAAGTGAGTTGTTCTAATTTATATTCACCTACATTCCCCTAAGCGTTAGGTTTCTGCCTCTGAACAGTCAGGAAAAACTAAACTAGAGCTTTGAACTACTTCAATTCAGCTAATTTTAAATCTTGACTTATCTCTCTTTTTTTTTTTTGGTTTTTCGAGACAGGGTTTCTCTGTGTAGTCTTGGCTGTCCTGGAACTCACTTTGTAGCCCAGGCTGGCCTCGAACTCAGAAATCCGCCTGCCTCTGCCTCCCAAGTGCTGGGATTAAAGGCGTGCGCCACCACCACCCGGCTGACTTATCTCTTTCTTAAAATGAACTGAATCACCAAGACATGAGAAGACAAGTAGACAAGAGAAAATAGAAAAGTCCTTTTCCACACATTTCAAAATAGTAAGATGAGTAAATTTGAGATATTAAGGGGACTCAGCAGAACAATATACAGAGAGACAAACAACTGGTAATCTGCGGGGAATGAATTTCTTAGAGAGTTATGGAAAGGAATTTTTTAGCTACCTAGTAATATTTCATTGGTAGTTAATAATCTTAAATAAAATATGATGTACTTATACAATTTAGCATAAAGACTGTTTCAAAAGAGATTTTAATTTATAAGTATTATTGCAACATTATTTACATACTTATTTGAATTAAATTTAAAATTAATTGCTTAGAATATCAAGCTCTCTGTTCTTCCCTGATGGTTTTAAATTTATACAGTTTACACAGTGTTATAATTACTTTTGTTTCTAAGATTAATAGAAAATAATAGGAAATATGGACAGTTGCGCACATGGAAGCATACTTCCCAAAATCACACCTCAAGGAGATGACACAGTGGCCATGGTCAAAATGAGGGTTAGATCTTTAATATTTAACTACATATCAATTAGTGCAAAATGTTAAACTGAGATTTTTTGCTGTTAACATCTGACTTTTGCTGTTCCGATGAATAATCTACAGTTTCACAACCTATTTCAGAACTTTAAAGTAAATCTGATTTTGTGGGTTTTATTTTGATGTTTAAATTGAAATATTAGTAAATACTAGTTACAACACATATTGCAAATAAATACTAAATTTTTAGACAGAGTATCACTACATACCTCTGCATGTAGCCATGGTTGTCCTGGAACACACTTTGTAGACCAGGCTGGCCTCAAACTCATGTAGATCTACTTACCTCTGCCTCTTGAGTGTTGGGATTAAAGGCATGTGCAACTATATCCAGCTAATTCTAACTTTTTGTGCATATGCTATCTTTTATCTTATATAATGTTGTAGATATGATATTAATAAATGGTAATTTAGCTTTCCTATCATTTTGTCACTTAACATACTGGAAAACTGCATCATGGTTCTAGTCTTCCTATTGGTGTTTAACTTATAGTATCATGTGATTGCAATTTGTTATAGTCCTATTTACATATAATAAATACTATGAATGTCTTAGATTTTTCTTCAATACTCTGAATTACACAAGATTCTAATGGAAATTTTTGTTTTATTTTTAGAGTAAAATCTGAAGCTTGAGTTCATCAGTATAAGAATTTAAACAAGCTTGCATTTGGGGGTTATTTTCTAGTATGTTGTTAATAATACAATTAAAACAGGTATCATTTTTGAATTACTTTAAAACATTTTTTGACTGATTAATTTTTTATGTTAACATATGTGTAGATACTGTTTAAAATAATACTGATATATATATATATATATATATATATATATATATATATATATATATATATCCTTCATTTCATATTCTTCAGCATATCTTAAAATAAATTTTAGATTTGACCAGATACAAGATTGGAGGTGGAGAAAAGGAGATCTGGACTTTAAATTTTTCCTAGTCTAAACATTGAGTGTGTTTAACCTGGACTATATCAGAACTGATTAGTCCTCCACATAAATGAGGAATTATTAATTTGAACTTCATGGATGAAAACCTTGAAGTCTGCTAGTTTGATCTATTTTTGATTCCTATTACATGTAAGGATATTTCACTATTTTTTTAATTTAGGATTATGTGTATGTGTGTGTGTGTGTGCATGCACATGTATATGTGTGTCAATGTCTATAATCATATGTGTGTGTTGTGAAGGGGATTGACAAATACACATCATGTTTTATCAGTTTGCTGTCTTATTCTCAGCACCTTGGACTATAATTTTAGATTAACATCAGTTATATAGAACAGAACACTCCAGGAAATCACACATAAGGGGTTTATTTGATACTGTCAAAATGTTTTATTGTGCATCCATGAATTGAGATTATGCAAAAAGCATGGATACATTTGCCTTATCTAAATAACAATGTTTATTGTACTTAGCCTAAACAAAATATTAGATATTGTTTTAATGAAAAAATGACAGTGCCAGATTTTTTGGCACTATTAAGCATCAAAAGCAGAATATAAAAGATGAAACTAAGATTTCCTCAATTTTAAAATTGACATTGAGCCTTGTTTCCCTTGGAACTTCTCCCTCTATTTGGTTTTCTTTGTGAAAGAAAGATTTGTGAATCAGAAGTCCCTTTGAGCATGTCTCATTTACAAGTGAATAACTTATTTCTAGAGTTTTAAGGTTACCTCAGCACTAATAACATTTGGATATTTTCAAATGGACTCTCCTAAAATTCTTGTAGATGAGTGGATAAACTGTTTACAAATACATTTTTCTAGTTTGATTAATTAATGTAAATTTCAAATAATATATTTTTGTGGAATTATTTTCCTTTTAGCATTGTATAAGTTAACATTTTATGATAAGTATCAAAGAATGGGGTGTCAAGACTGTAATCTTTATTCAATGAGTTATTTCACTTTTTCAGCTTCCCATTCCCACAAAATACATAGCTGATTGGTCCATAGCCTCTGAATCATTATTGTTTTACTTTGTTGCTTTTTCAAGATATTTCTTTCGATCAGTAACAATGTAAGATGCTTTGATGTTGAAAAGCAGGACACAGAAAAATAGCCCATACACTGAAGTTTTAATATAAAAATGTCTACCATTTCTGCTGTTTATATCTTGGGGAACTCAGGTTAATCTTCTTTTATTTATATTAAAATATCAACAATAATCCCTGCAGTGTGCTAGTAAATTGAACCTTGAGAGCGGAGCAGTAGCTGTTTTAGGAATGATGGTGCTTTGTCACTTGATAACAGCATGATTTTAGCAAATTTCTGCTGTTTTCAATTGATCATTTAAATGTGAAGTTTTAACACTTAAGACACATGGCCATGTACAGAACTAAACACTTTCTCCACCAAATTTCCTATTTTAATAAAGATTAATTTATTTGAGGGTTAAGTACATGTTATGCTCATAAACATATTGAAGATGTAGCTGTGGTGTTTACATGTCCCTACAGGACATTTGCCTCTCCTTGTAATCAATTGATGAGTCAGGGTCACTGCCAGCCACCTACTGCAGGCTGCCTAACCATGCCCTACTCTTTGCTGATGGCAGACATGCTTCAGCTCTGCTATTTTTCTCATATCTAGGTTTAATGTCAAAATACATGCTAACATTTTACTTCAAAAATCCTCTAGAAGTTGATAAAAGCTGACCTTTCGAAGATGAAATGTGACTATTTCAAAATATTCCATAATTTGCCTCATTTTCCATTCTACATTCTCCACAATTGTACTATTCAAAATATTTCTAATATCTTATTCTTAATGGTAACAAAGTTAATTATAATTTAGTATAAAGATGAACCAACTTGATGTGATGGTAATGTTATAAATAACATGAAGCCTTTTCCCCTTATTATTGTAGATTTACTTGAACATATTTTTGCATCTTTCTTCTTGAGAATCATGCAAAATCAAAGCCTTGTCAGTGAGTTCATACTCCTGGGTCTTTCTCAGAACACAAAAGTTGAGAAAATATTGTTTCTTCTGTTTTTGCTGATCTACCTTGCAACTATTGGCGGCAATATGATAATTGTGGCGACTATCATCTACAGCCCTGCACTGCTAGGCTCCCCAATGTACTTCTTCTTGGTGTTCCTGTCCTTACTGGATGCATGCACTTCTACTGTTGTAACACCCAAGATGATCATAGGCTTCTTCTATGAAAGGAAGACCATCTCCTTTGAAGGATGTATGACCCAACTCTTTGCCATACACTTCTTTACTGCAGTAGAGGTGATTGTACTGTCAGCTATGGCTTATGACCGTTACGTGGCTATTTGCAAGCCTTTGCACTACTCGTCCATTATGAGCAGGAAGGTCTGTAGTGTTTTGGTAGGCACAGCATGGACTGGGGGATTATTGCATTCTATCATACAAATTGTCTTTACTTTGCAGCTGCCCTTCTGTGGACCCAATGTTATTGATCACTATATGTGTGACTTGTTCCCATTACTGAAGCTTGCCTGCACTGACACACACATTTTTGTTATTCTGGTGTTTGCCAATAGTGGTTCTATCTGCATCATTATCTTCTCCTTGCTGCTTGTCTCCTATGGTGTCATTTTGTTCTCTTTGAGAGCCCACAGTTCTGAAGGTCGACATAAAGCTCTCTCCACCTGTGGGTCCCATATTACAGTTGTTGTTTTATTCTTTGTTCCATGCATATTGATATATGCACGACCTTCATCTCCATTCTCCTTTGAAAAAAACACACTTATATTTGCCAATGTCATGACACCATTGTTCAATCCTATGGTGTACACATTCAGGAATAAGGAAATGAAGAGTGCCATAAGGAAAATGTGGAAGAGACTGATGGTGGTTTCTGATAAATATTAAAAAATACTTTTACAGTTCTGGAGAGATGAATCAGTAAGTATGTTTGGTGTGCAGCCAAGAGGACCTGGGTTCAGTGCAAGTACACATGGAAAAACTTGGACATAGTAGCACATATTTAAACCAACAGTGTTGAAGTGGATATAAGTGAATCCAATATGCTTGTTAAGCAGCTATTTTTTTTTTTTGTCAAACAACAAGTTCAATGCTCAGTCCTGACTTTGACTTAAGAATATAAAGAACAGTAGATGAACATATAAAGTGTCCTTTTGGATCTCTACATTCCTCTGCATAGGCACAAACACCATCTCCAAATCATGTGTAAAAACATGTATGCATAAACCCAACAGCCTCCATGTGCAAGGAGACAAAAATAGTGTGACTATACTTAGAACAGTTAATGTAAAGAGTAGTCAGTATTTAGTTATGCAGCACCTCATGATTTATGCATAGAAAAAGGCATGACATTATTCAACAGAAAGTGCATCAATACTGGAATAGAGAAATTTCTTTCAGAGGTGACATGCTAACTGGTAATTGACAACTTAGCATTTTTCTGTAAAAACAAACAAACAAAAAACAACAAAAAAACCAAAAACAAAAACAACAACAACAAAAAACCCAGTCCTCTTTCATCTTGTCTTAAATGTAAGGGAATATTTGAAGAAAATTAACTATTACAATGTGTGTCATCACCACTATATTTTATATAAAAATTGTTGAAAATATAAAATATTTGTGTACCTGAAACTAGAAAAGAAACACACAAAACTCTCCCAAGAGGAAATGGGTTTCTGAAAGATATTGTGACAACTCAGAACCTTGAAATGCAAAGAATGCAGCAAAAGCAGAGCCACCAACGTAGGTTTTTTGGAATCATTTGACTTGATTTTTTAAGTTGAGTACTTTCATGTCGAGTAGAAAGCATAAGTACTTTTTTCTCTTCAGTGGTGTCTCTGTCCCATCCCAATAAACTCGATCACCTGATTTCAAATTGAAATATCTGCAAGGCACCCTGTCTTTTAGGTCAAACAAAGGCATGTATTGGGCTCCAATAACTGTCCGAACTAAGACCTACATCCTCACATAGTTAGCACGTTTGCTCCACTATTTACAGAGGGAATAGAATCCAGAAGACCTAGATTTTTTCACCCCTGTCCTTCTTCCTCTTGCTCTTGCACCCTGTTTGCTCCGCCCCCACCCCACCCCTACCCCTGATCACTCAGGCCCCATTCACCAGCTCTCTCCAGCCCATAGGACTTTTTTTTCCCTATAGAATTTTTATTTGTTTCTCGTTACGGATGGTTGTGAGCCACTATGTGGTTGATGGTATTTGAACTCCTGATCTCCGGAAGAACAGTCAGTGCTCTTAACTACTGAGTCACCTCACCAGCCCCAGAAGACCTAGATTTAAAATTAGTATTAAAAAGAATAACAACGGGAAAGGGGAAGTGATTTGGAATGTAAATTAAAAAAAAAAAGAATAACAAATTGAATTTGTTTGATGATTTTAGGATTCTTACCTTATGTATACATATGAAAATCATTACATCCAAGTAATTATCAATAGAAATCACTAAAATTAACACATATGTTGTTTCACTTCATGGTTTTGGTTTTACATAGCCAAGCTGTCAAGTAGAATGTTCAAAAACTAATTTAATTACATATTTTCCTTTATAACCAAGAGCACTAACAGGCCAATTGAATTTTATGTGCAAAATAATTCAAAATTCAGTGTCTTTTTCCTTTTATTTACCAGAGCCAAAGTACATGATCCCGTAGAGGATGTGTGATATACTGTATTGATTTCCTTTAGAGAGTGTTTAAAGACTTAAGATATTGGTAGAACAATATCTGAATAAAGTATGTTGATGAGACCAGATGTGTAACAAAAACATGTATGTGTTAGGGTAATTTGCCCACCTAATCTCTGTGACTGTCATGTGTTTGACTCATGTCAGATGTGATACCTTAATGTCCTTACTATACACATAGAGCTTCTTAGTGTTAAATCATTTATTTGTTCTTATGCACTAGTTTAGAAAATGCAGATATGTTTGTTCTTGGTTGTTCAATTGCTTTATGACATTTTGATTGTGATTTTAATTGAAAATATGAAATAAAATATTCCAACCTTAATCTAATATCCAAAATAGATTTTTTTTCTCATATGTCAATTTCAAATAGTATCTTGATTATCCAATTTGTATCTAATATCCAGTTGTGGACTCTGGTAAGAATATGCCAGAAAATAAATACAAATTTTAGACACAAAATATATTGAAATCTCTCTGCCTATTTTCATTCCTACTAGCTTAAAGATTAGAATTTGCTAATATTCTCCTAATAGTTATTGCTTCCACTCATTTTTATATTGAAAATAGATTCTTTTATCAATATATACTGATCATTCTTTACCCTAACTTCTTCAAGATCTTCTTCACCTTCTCAAACTCCCTGCCATTTTCTCTCTCTCATTTTTAAAGAGTTTAAAAATTAATGTAATAAGAAAACAATACAAAAACAAAACTTAATAGGACAAAGCAAATAAGCAAAGAGATAAAACGAGCTAAAGAAAAAGCACAAGATACTCATACAGACTCAGATACACACACAGATAAACAGAGAGACAGACACACACATACACACACACACACACACACACACTCTTACACACAATTGTATACACAGAAATCCTATAAATAGAAAACCTCCAAAAATATTTTCAGTTCATTTGTGTTGGAAATATACTTCTGGGAAAGGGTTCTGGACTTAATTGTGCTTTGTATACTTGTGAAACTCCATTGAAGAAAACTAATTTTTCCTTTTTGAGTCTTTACCTATTGGAGTTAATTCTGGGTAAAGTTAACTTGCCTGTAGTCCAGTTTAAAAAAAAAAAAAGAAAAAAAGAAAAAAACTTTTTCTGTGCTTATGCCAGAAACTTCCTTTAAGCTCAGTAGTCAATAAAAAGATAGGCATATAGTAGAAAGACAAGTGCTAATAATACTAAGATCCCGAAGATTGTAAGGAGAAGAAGAAAAAATTATGGTTACATAATGTGATTATAATACATTATATGAATGTATAAAATTATAAAACTAAGTAAAATGTAAAAAGTATAGATAGAGGGTATAATTGACAATCTTATTAATATATACCACATATATTTATATATAACATACTTCTTTAATAAATAATCTTTTGATAGTGTTTCACAAAATGATGTATATTTCCTTATAGATTAACTGGTATACTATTTCTGACAAAAGTAGTTTGTCCCAATTATGCACAGAAAAATTGTATTCCACACAACATAAAATAGTGTACTATTTTTCAAACTAATGCTATGAGAACACATTAAAAAATAAAAAAAAAATTCTCATAAAAAGAAACAACAGAATTTTAGATACACATATTGCCTGTGGCTTGAGTCCTAGAACCCTGTCTAAGAGCAGCAAAGGAAAGAAGAAAAGACAGACATACATATATATCCAGAAAAGCTAAGTCCAGGTGGGATGTGTACTCTGATGAAGCTGAACTTACTACCACCACCACAACCTTGAAACTTAGAGTATTTGTTATATACAGTGCAAGGTGAAGGGAGCTTAGCTAATATCTATAGGAGGTCTCTGTAGATGAACAGTCTTAGGCTGTAAAAATCAGGGAGGATAAAACTGTAGTTCCTAGATTTTGTATACACTGATAAACACTTGTACTTGGAAAGAGTACCTTTTTACTCTTCTGACCTACTGTGAGAAGGCTTTACCAAGATCCCATTGTTAGTATGCCTTAGAGTCCTCTGTATGGTTATACCTATGTCAAAAATACACATTCTTTTAAGATTTCACTACTCAGGGCTTGATTTGCTCTCTACAGACATAGATGTAAGAAAGTTTAAAAAAATATATAGAACTGTATCTTGGTATTTCACATGGGAGGAGGGATTTTACCAATCCTAGGAGACTAAAAATTCATGTCATAGGTTCAGAATGTCTCAGGGAAACTTCTTCAAATTTCAGACACAGTGAGGGAGGAATATATGTTTCATTCAACAACCATGATGAACTGAGCACTTGAGAAGCAGAGATAACATCCTCCAATCTCACCGTCAGAGCTGCCCTATTTCCCTCAGATGTGGAAGGAATGGATGGAAACAAGCAGAGAATCTTTATCAATTCTGATCAGAAAGGATGGATATCCTCAGTTTTTTCACAGAAGTGACACTTGGTGAGGTATAGCAGGCATATTATACATTTTTAGAAATGATTTTAATTTGTGATATTGTGATTTAATAATTGGGCATTGTGGGCAGTGAGGTGTGCTTAATATAATCAGGGTCTATTTGCTTCATAACTACCTGTTTTTGGGCAAACAACATAAACCCAAGTACTTAGGTTACTTTCCTTAATAAAAATCCTGTGACCAATGTTATAAGTTAATGAAATGATACAGAGGAAATGTAAGAAGAATCCCTCACAATGGATCAGGTGCCCACAGAACTCAGATAACTGCATTTTGATGGTTGGATTGAAAGCTTTGAGGTTGTGTGATAAATGTGTGGCAAAAGGGTGTGATAAACTGAAATGTGCCCTCTCCACTGCCTTACAAATGTGCTAGTAAATTCAAAGTGTTCTACTTCCTCAAATACCTCTAACATGGTACAAGGAATATTACTAATATATATTATGGAAAGTCACACAGTAAAGTCTTCTGGTTTAACCATTTCCACTTAATTTCTCATGAGCATTAGGTTTAGCCTCAGAACTGATCAGGAAATCTAAACAGTTAAAAATTCTGAACTGCTTCAGTGCTGGTAGATGTGGCTTCATCTTGCTCATAAAATGAAATGCATCCCCAAGACATCAAAGAGGAGCTTCAGAAATTCATTACGAGACACATGAAAAGAAACAGCAAATGTATTTCCCTTACACTTAAGAACTAGTAAGAGAAGTAAAGTTTATACATTTAGGGAAATTAAAGAACAATATTGAGAAGAAACAAAAATGATTAGGAATGTGAATAGAACAGATCCTAGAGTCACAGAAAGAAACTTGCTTAGCCACAAACACATACAAGAAATGTGTCATTTACTGAAATATAACATTCTCAGACAAGAATTGAGATGTGTTCAGAGAGGTAAAGATATGGGACAATTTGAAATAGTATTTCATCATTCGTAATAACAGTATTTTGTTGGCATACATTTTACACCAACATTTTATAATGATAAACATTCTACTCATCCCTCTGATGATTTTGTATGATAAATACACTACATAGATAGCAATAGTATTCTACTATATGTGGAATAGTTGGTTCTATAACTTTGAATGGAAAGAAACACTATGTGATATGAATGGTAGAAACATGGAGATACACTCCCCCTGGTCACTGCTCAGGTAAAGGCTTGGTGACCACAGTTTCTGTGGTGCAGAATTCCTGAGTCAGATCAGAAACAGATAAGAATCTTGAAGTGTATGACTCTTAGAGGAAAGAAAGTCATAAAGTTTATGAGAACTATGGAGAAAATGAATTGGTCCCTATATGACAGTATGGATTTGATATCAAAGAGTATTTTTGGAAAGTATGAATATGCAGTGTAGTCATTCATAGCAAGGTGATAATAGATTAAAATGGTTATTATAAGATAACCTGTTATGTTAGCTCATTTGGTCCACTTTTGGTTAATCTTGTGAGTGATCTTCAAACTTCAAATTGTGGTTTAATTCTATGGGTGTAAAAATAATATTTAATTTTAAGTATTTCGATTAAAATATTTACTTGAAATAAAATCTACCATTTTATGTCACCTTAAATATATCTTATAGGATATATTTAATGCATCTATAAATGAACATTTCATTTTCATTTTACTTTCCATCTTAAACTTTTAAGATACTTCATCTTTACTGTCCTATAATTAGTTTTATTTATACAGCCATGTGATAGTAATTTGTAATAGACTTATTTGAATATCTTAATCTTATGAATGTTTGCCTTTTTTCATTTTTCAGTATTGTAAAAAGTATATTAGAGTCTATTGTAAAATTTTCTGATATAAGTTTTAGAATACAATTTGGGGTATAGAGTCCTGTTTCAAAAATGAAAACATACTTAGGGTCTCTAATTATTGTAATATGTGTTCTAAATGTCCACATGAATGAAGTGGTGTCACAGTAATTTAATATGTTTTAAAATGTTATTAAAAATACTTTTTTTTGATGAATTAATATTTCATCACATGTTGGATATGAAGTCACTGATTATAATAATGCTGACATTAATAGTCACATGTTCATTTTGATAAAATATGCTTACAAATATTATTGATTGGTCTGCATGTGGTGGCAGGGTCTTGTAATCTCAGTACTTAGAGGCGAAGTATAACAATCAGTAGTTCAATGTCATCAAAAGCTATATGATGGATTAGTTTCCAGACTGTGCTAGATCTGACTTTGTCAACTCTTCTAAAATATAGAATTCTCACATATCATTCTTCGCCCAAACTCTTTGAGTTGTCATAGAAGATTCAATTGCACATAGCTATTACACGCCAAATTGTTGAATACCTACTTTAAAGTATATTTTACTCATTTTTAGATAATTTCACACATGTATACAATTTATGGTAATCATGTTTACTTCTTCTCTTAGAAACACCCACAGAGAAAGCAGATATTTAAAAACTCCATTTTAACAGTTTTATGTAGTCTAATTTTGAATAGCACAGACAAAATTGTATAGAAAGTTCTAGGATATCACTCCCTCAGTTTCATTAGATATGGGCATAATGTTTTGCCGTGTATGTGCTTGACAATACAATGAAGTATAAAGGTACACAATTGCCTCAAGTACACAGAAAATTTTACTTATGTTTAGACTGAATTTCAATTATTATCCCTTTATAAGCTGTGTAACTCAATTCAGACTACTCCTTATCTTTAAGTCAATTAACTTCTAGATGATATAATAAACTTTATCATAATCTGATTTTACTGTACCTTTCATTCTGGATGTCATAACTTATATTTTAGAAACACTTTAATACAGAAATGATGGTGCCATTAGTTAAGAACTACTCAGCATCTTTAATAGAACATAAAAGTTAATTTTATACATAGACATAATTTAGTGAAATCATATTTACTTCTCTTCATGTATTAGAAGTACTCACTAAAAAGTAGGTATTTAAAAACCTCTTTTTAATAGAAATATCTGTGGGTGGATATGGGGGCAAACACTGCACTGTGGATTAAGAATCTTAGAATCTATTGTGTATTGATGCTGTCTTATCCTACTGCAATCAATGAAATAAAACAGCTTACTTGGCTAATAAAAATAAAGGAATTCAGTTATGATCTTTCGCTATACAAGTGCAAGACTTGAAACTACAAATACCTTCTAAGCCCTGTGTCATTTTTGTGGAGCATCTTCTTTTTAATACATAATTTCTCTTCATGCACTAATTATTTCATCATTTGGGGGGAGGGGATTGAAACATGGTTTCACTATGTACCCTTTGTAGTCCTAGAATTTGCTCTGTATAACAGACTGGTCTCAAACTCACATGTTCCTCTGCCTTCTAAGTGCTGGAATTAAAGGCATGCTCCAATATCATGAAGCTGTCATCATTTTTTTTTACATGATTTTCACAAAAGAGCTTTCTATTAAATCAACATTTTTATTGGTTATTTTACTTATTTACATTTCAAACATCCCCCTTCCTGGTTTCTCCTCAGCAAAACCTCTATTCCATCCCCCTTCTCCTTTGCCTCTATGAGGACGCTCCTTCACCCTACTCCCATAGCTGCCTCACCACTGTAGCTACCCCTTATTTTGGGGTATCAAACATCCACAGGACCAAGGGCCTCCTCTCCACTGAAACCAGATAAGACAATTCTCTGCTACATATGTAGCTGGAGCCATGGATCCTGCCAATCTTTGGTTGGTGGTTTAGTCCCTGGGAGTACTGGATAGTCAGGTTAGTTGATATTGTTGTTCTTCCTAAGTTGCAATCTGCTTCAGATCCTTCACTCCTTCCTCTAACTCTTCCATTGCTGTCCGTGGACTCAGTCTGGTGGTTGGTTACGAGTATCTGCATCTGTACTGGTCAGGGGATGGCAGAGCCTCTCAGGGGACAGCTATACTAGGCTCCTGTCTGCAAGTGCTTCTTGGATAAAGCAGAGACTGAAGGAATGACCATCCAGAGACAACCCCACCTAGGGATTCATCCCACCTACAGACACCAAGACCACACTATTGTTGAAATCAACTTTTATAATCAAAACCTAATGCTTATAATTTTTTAAGGTCATAACGTATCCTGATCTAATCTACAGAAAATGGCAAGGATTTGTATCTAAATGTAAACCTCAGAAACCTAGACAAGTTTCCCTTTTTATTTCCAAGCTTCATCATTGTAAGTAATGCCATGTTTCATTATGATGTTTTCAAGCATGCCCTGTTTTTGTCTTAATCATAGCAAGCATGTGCCTTTCCTGCTTTATCTCTGAATGATAACATGTAAATTAACTTCTTTATCAGTTATTTTTGAACTGTCTGATCTAATCACTTATACAATAGTCTTATACTGCTCTTTCCTTGACTTTATCTTGTGGATGGATAAAGTTTTCATATTACAGATGATAGTGTGCTATACTACTTTTGTAGTGTTTATGGAATAGGTGTCTACAGGTAAGGTAGCTGAGTATTCACATTAGTAAACTGCCCTTATTATGGTAAGAAAATGGTACTATGAATGACATTTTAACATTTTCCATTTGCCCCTCCACGTAACACTTAACGAGGAGCATATAAACTATTTATGAATATGCTTTATGGTAATTCAATATAAAATTAAATCTTGCCTTGTATTATGCCTTATAGAATATTTTCTTAAGCAGGTTAACTTTGTATAAGTAAATACCAACTAATTAAGTTTTAAGAGTCTAAATTACACTCAACAAGTTATTTCTCTTCAGCTATGTGTTGCCAACAATTTCCATATGTGACTGGTCTATCATCTTCTGAATAAGCATTTACTCTTTCTATGTAATGATTATATTTCATTCAAACACAGAAAACATAAAAAGATGCTTTAATGTTTATAGAGAGAAGGCTAGATAGAACAAGAGTGGAATAAAATCCTCACTAAGAAAAAAAATGCCTTCATATTTTCTGATTCTATGAAGACCTGTTGGTATGCTGGTCTTTGTCTCTTATATTCCTGAATTAATAAGTTTTTTTGTACTTTGGTTTTTTTATTGTAACTTTTACAGAAGTAAATAACAACCACCCTTCCTCTTATGTTGACTATGAGGCTGAGTCTTGAGCAGCACTCATTTAGTTTTTCAGCAATCTCACCATGATTCCATGACAGCAGTGTGGTTTTTATAAACTTTTGACGATGTTTTTAAATGATGAATTAAGAGTGACATTTTAACTCTTTTAACATATGTTCCTTTGATTTTTAATGTTGACCCACACCACAGCTATTTCATTATAACAAGGATTAATTAATTTTTCTGAAGTTCCAATCTATGGTGAACTTTTAAAGAAATTTAAAATATGAACATAATGTTAGGAGCACCTTATAGCAATGTGCCTTTTATTTCCTATTGGCTAATTAGGCAATGCTTCAATCAGTCACAGCAGTCTCCACACTCCTACATCATCTCATTGGAATATTATAAGTTATAGTATTTTGTTCACATGTACAATGTAGTTTCAAGTTATCTTCTAATATTTCACATCAACAAAAAATGATAAAAATGGAAATGGGCACTTCAAATGTAAACTATTTCTATCCTCTACCCAAGTTAGAAGAGATACTTTTAGATTTTTTTAATCATTAAAATCAAAATGTAATTAGTTTTAAGTAATCATTTTATGTCTCAATTCTATATCACTATACTCTTTAATTTTTTAATATTCTGCTAAAAATGGTAATAAAATCAATGATTGTTGATTAACATATAA
The DNA here is from genome assembly GCA_036184795.1 of Tokudaia tokunoshimensis. Lineage (NCBI taxonomy): Eukaryota > Metazoa > Chordata > Mammalia > Rodentia > Muridae > Tokudaia > Tokudaia tokunoshimensis. The sequence continues at coordinate 63,581,757 of BTHU01000004.1, read as the reverse complement.
TGAGCTTATATGCCATTTTTTATCATTATTACAGATTTTTACATGAACATAGTTTGCTTCCACCTTTCTTTCGAGAATCATGGAAAACCAGAGCATTGTCAATGAGTTTATACTCTTGGGGCTTTCTCAGAATCCCAAAATTGAGAAGATATTATTTGTTGTATTTCTGTTGGTGTACCTAGCAACAATTGGAGGCAACATGATGATTATAGCAACCATCATCTACAGCCCTGCATTGCTGGGTTCTCCGATGTACTTCTTCTTGATATTCTTGTCCTTACTAGATACTTGCACTTCTACTGTTGTCACACCTAAGCTTATTTTAGATTTCTTCTGTGAGAAGAAGACCATATCCTTTAAAGGCTGCATGACACAACTGTTTGCTTTTCACTTCTTCACTGGTGCAGAGGTTATTGTCCTGGCAGCTATGGCCTATGATCGCTATGTGGCCATTTGCAAACCACTTCACTACTCGTCCATCATGACCTGGAAACTCTGTGGCATTTTGGTAGGGGTAGCCTGGACAGGGGGATTCTTACACTCTATTACACAAATTATCTTTACTTTGCAGCTACCGTTCTGTGGACCCAATGTTATTGATAATTATATTTGTGACTTATTCCCATTACTCAAGCTCGCTTGCATTGATACACACATTTTTATCATTTTGGTTTTTGCAAATAGTGGTTCTATCTGCATCATTATCTTCTCCTTGCTGCTTGTCTCCTATGGTGTCATCTTGTTCTCTCTGAGAGCCCATAGCACTGAAGGACGACTTAAAGCTCTCTCTACCTGCGGATCCCATATTACAGTTGTTGTTTTGTTCTTTGTTCCATGCATATTAATATATGCACGTACTTCATCTCCATTCCCGTATGAGAAATATGTAGTTATATTTGTCAATGTCTTGACACCACTGCTCAATCCTATGGTTTACACTTTCAGGAATAAGGAAATGAAAAATGCCATCAAAAAAATGTGCAGAAAATCTAAAGTAGTTTCTGATAACTATTAAAATATTATACTTACAGTGCTGAGGAGATTGGTCAATGCATAAGAGCAGTTGCTAATTATGAAATGAGTTAGCATTCTCAGAACCCATGTCAAAAGCAAGCCACAACACTCCATGTTTAACCCAATTACCATGAAATTATGACCAATGGATTCAATGGGCTCACCAGACTGCTAGTCAACAACAGTGAGTTCAAGGATTAGTGGAGACTTTGGCACAAAGGTATGAGATTTGGTGTCATAAATACCATAAGTACCCTCTTTTGGTTCTAAGTTCATGTGTATAGGAAGAAATAATGTCTACCCCTCATATATACAGATATGTATGTCTCACACCACATAATAAATATGCATACATATATGGATACACATAAAAACTTACACTTTGAAAACTAAAAGCAAAGAATAAAAACATCAATATTGATTTTTACAGGTATGGCATTTATTAAGTGATTCTGAAGACAAGATCAGTTTCTTTTGACAGGGTTTCTCTATGTAGCCCTGGTTGTCCCGGAACTCACTTTGTAGACCAGGCTGGCCTCGAACTCAGAAATCCTCCTGCCTCTGTCTCCCAAGTGCTGGGATTAAAGGTGTGCGCGACCACTACCCGACTGACAAGATCAGTTTCTATGGTGTATAAAAATAATTGTGAGGCAAGAAAACAGTTTTTTCGGTTCAAGCTTTTACTCTGACTTTGCTACTCAATATTATTATGTGATAATTAAAGCCAGTTCAATTTTAAACTTCCCTGAATCAAAGAGACTCTTACTTTTAAAACTAGAATTGTTGACATTCTGACTCTTCTATTTGGAACAAGTACAATTCTTCACATTCTCAGTATTTTCATTTAAAAAGTTGACTGACAAAGTACATTTGTAATTATGAGGGAAAAAAAGAACTTTCTAAGAAAAAATGTGTTTCTTAGACCTCAAAATACAGAGAATCTTAAAATACAGAGAGAGAAGCAAAAACAGAACCTCATCTCTAGTTGTTCTTGAATCATCTAATTTAATCAATATCCATTGTTACCCACAGCACCTCCTGTTCAAAAACAAAGAGGAATTGGGGCATTATTTTTAATAAATACCGTGTATGAAAAGGTGACATCTTGAGCATATATCTACTACAATTTCAGAGGGAACAGATTTTAACCTAAAGACCTATGGTAAAAACAAGTGCCACTGTTTTTAGTAAATACATTTAAAAATAGGAATAAAATTACTCTTAATGATATACTGCTCTACTAATACGTCAGTGGCCTTATTCAGTCATCATCTGAGAAGTTTCCTCCTTTAGCAGATGGGAGAAAATAGAGAGAGCCACAGGTAGGAGAGAGAGAGAGAGAGAGAGAGAGAGAGAGAGAGAGAGAGAGAGAGAGAGAGAGAAAGTGTGTGTCTTTGAAACACACAGCACTAAATGAGATGTGAGAGAGCTAAATTGGATGTTCCTTTCAAATCTTCCTCAGTGCTCAGGGAATCCTGCAGAAGAGGAGGAGAAAAGAGTGTAAAAGGCAGAAGAAGCAGAGAGGATGGGAGTCAGCGAGGATGGGAGTCAGCAAGAAAACAAAGTCCTCTAAACCTAGTAACCTCATATGAACTCATAGAGAGCAAAACAGAATGCACAGGCCTTGCACCAGGTCATATGTGCATTTATTATGATTTCCAGTTTAGTGTTTTTAAGCGATTCTTAAATGTATTAACAAATGATCCCTAACTCTTGTACCCTCTCCTGGGTTACTTTTCTTCTCTTGATTTGCTTTGTCCAAATTTGAAGTGATAGTTTTAATCTATTTTCTTATAATTTTTAAGAATGAATGAATGAATGAATGAATGAATGAAAATCTAGCCACTATTGGGAAAGCTAATAACTTAACAGTCATTTAGTCTTCACCACTTCTGCATAGGTCTCTCATATTCAGGAGTATCTATTTATGACTGCAGACAGGAGCCTAGCATAACTGACCTCTGAGAGGCTCTACCCTGCAGCTGACTGAAATAGAAGCAGATACATATAGCCAAAGCTTGGATGGAGGCTGGGAATTTTTATGGATTAGTTTGGGGAAGGATTGAAAGCCCCCAAGTGGATGAAACTCTTCTGGAAGACTAACAGTGTCAACTAACCTGGACCTCTGGGAGCTTTCAGAGTGAGCCATCAGTCAAAAAGCATACATAAGCTGGAACAAGGTCCTAGGCACATATATGTAGCAGAAGAGTAGCTCAGTATCCATGTAAGTACCCCAACAGCTGGAATGGGGCTGTTCTTAAAACTGTAGTCTAACTGTAGAGTCCATTCCATAATAGGACTGTCTTGTCTGGCCTCAGTTGGAGAGGATGTACATGATCCTGCAATGAATTGATGTACTAGGGTGGGGGAATACCGAAGGGGCCCACCCTCTCAGAGGAGAAAATGCAGGGCAGATTGGAGAGGTACACTGTGAGGGAGATGGACTGTGTGGGCAGTATTTGTGATATAAATAAGTAAATAATTATAAAAAAGTAAAAGAATAAAGTATTTCAGAAAATACATTCTTAACATAAATTAGATCAAAGCAACTCTTTAGTCAAAACCTTTGGTAATTATCTCCCAGGGTATTACCATTACTCTCTGTCTTGAACCATCACCACTCCATAGTTTCTCTTATCCTGTTACGTTACTTCCATATTTGTTTCTTGGTGAAAATATTATTAACTGTTTTCTTCCTCCTTCTCTACTATCAACAAACATAAGAACTATAAAAGATGATAGCACAAATAACTTTAGTAAACAAACAAAATAAATTTTAGAGGTAGGAAATGGTTCATTTCATAAAGTGCTTCCTGCAAAGACTGAGAGACTGAGTACATATAACTAGCTTCTATGTAAAAAAGTAACAATGGAAAGGAAGAAGTCAAACTATCACTATTTGCAGACAATATGATAGTATACTTAAGCGACCCAAAGAACTCCACCAGAGAACTCCTACAGCTGATAAACGACTTCAGCAAAGTGGCCAGATATAAAATCAACTCAAGCAAGTCAGAAGCCTTCCTATACTCAAAGGATAAGCAGGCTGAGAAAGAAGTAAGAGAAATAATACCCTTCACGATAGCCACAAACCATATTAAGTATCTTGGCGTGACTCTAACCAAACAAGTGAAAGATCTGTATGACAAGGACTTCAAGTCTCTGAAGAAAGAAATTGAAGAAGACCTCAGAAGACGGAAAAATCTGCCATGCTCATGGATTGGCAGGATTAATATAGTAAAAATGAGCATCTTACCAAAAGTAATACACAGATTCAATGCAATCCCCATCAAAATCCCAACTCAATTCTTCATAGAGTTAGAAAGAGCAATTCAAAAATTCATCTGGAATAACAGAAAACCCAGAATAGCTAAAACTATTCTCAAGAGTAAAAGAACCTCTGGGGGAATCAGTATCCCGGACCTCAAGCTGTACTACAGAGCAATAGCGTTAAAAACTGCATGGTATTGGTACAGTAACAGACATGTAGATCAATGGAACAGAATTGAAGACCCAGAAATGAATCCACACTCCTGTGGTCACTTGATCTTTGACAAAGGAGCTAAAACCATCCAGTGGAAAAAAGATAGCCTTTTCAACAAATGGTGCTGGCTCAGCTGGAGGTCAACATGCAGAAGAATGCAAATTGACCCATCCTTATCTCCTTGCACTAAGCTCAATTCTAAGTGGATCAAAGATCTCCACATAAAACCAGACACACTGAAACTAATAGAAGGGAAACTAGGGAAGAACCTTGAACATATGGGCACAGGGGAGAATTTCCTGAACAGAACTCCAATAGCTTATGCTCTAAGATCAAGAATAGACAAATGGGACCTCATTCAATTACAAAGTTTTTGCAAGGCAAAAGACACTGTCAAAAAGACAAAGCGGCAACCAACTAACTGGGAAATGATCTTTACCAACCTTACATCCGACAGAGGGCTAATATCCAATATATACAAAGAACTCAAGAAGTTAAACTCCAGAGAGGCAAGTAACCCTATTAAAAAATGGGGTACAGAGCTACACAAAGCATTCTCACCCGAAGAATATCTAATGGCTGAGAAGCACCTAAAGAGATGTTCATCATCCTTACTCATTAGGGAAATGCAAATCAAAACAACCCTGAGATTCCATCTCACACCAGTCAGGATGGCTAAGATCAAAAACACAGGAGACAGCAGTTGTTGGCGAGGATGTGGAGAAAGAGGAACACTCCTCCACTGCTGGTGGAATTGCAAGCTGGTACAACCACTCTGGAAAGCAGTCTGGCGGTTCCTCAGAAAACTGGGCCTGACACTCCCGGAGGATCCGGCTATACCACTCCTGGGCATATACCCAGAGACTTTACCTGCATGCAATAAGGACACATGCTCCACTATGTTCATAGCAGCCTTATTTATAATAGCCAGAAGCTGGAAAGAACCCAGATGTCCCTCAACGGAGGAATGGATTCAGAAGATGTGGTATATCTACACAATGGAATACTACTCTGCAATTAAAAACAATGAATGCACGAAATTCCTAGGCAAATGGTCAGATCTTGAAAATATCATCCTTAGTGAGGTAACCCAATCACAAAAGAACACACATGGTATGCAGTCACTGATAAGGGGATATTGACCCAGAATCTCGGAATACCCTAGACACAATCCGCATATCAATAGATTTCTAAAAAGATGGAAGGAGAGACCCCTGGTCCTGGAAAGACTGGATGTAGGGGAATGCCAGGACAGAGTAACGAGAGGGGGTTGAATGGAGAAAAGAGGGAGGGAAGGGGGCTTATGGGACTTTCGGGGAGGGAGGAAACGGGAAAGGGGAAGTGATTTGGAATGTAAATTAAAAAAATAAAAAATAAATAAATAAAAAAATAAAAAAAAATAACAATAGTATGGGATGCCTATAGTCTTATTGTTAGGGAAGTGGGAGCATGAGTATCCCCAAAGTGCACTGACCTGTGAGCCTAGCTGAAGAGTTGATGTTCTGATTCAGAAAAATTCCTTATTTCAAAAATATTGTGAAGAGAAAGAAGAAAGAGGTCTCACTGGTGGCCTCTTATCTATGTATGTATACTCATATGCACATACAAACTCCTGAATATGTCACACATATATACACACAAATAAGTATTTATTAGAGTGCATGATGAAAAGAAAAACATCAAAGCATGGAATCTTTAATGAAAAAATAGATTAAATGATATGTAAATGAGAGGTGTTCATGTACTTGGGATGTTTGATAAGAGACCTGCTGCAATATGGAGAGATATGATCAACTTGAAAGCATTAGGTTTTCACACTCAAAGTCATCCATGACAATTTAGGTGGGAAAAAAATCTCTTGTTTGAAAGCTATCAACACAAAATTTGAAGACTGCTCTCTGGTCTGCTCTCCTGAAGATACCATATCCTGAGCCATCCTAGAGGATCTGCTGCACTCAGAGCAGTTGGTAAAAACCCTGCCCCACTCCCCCACCCGACACACCCCACCCCCAAGTCCCAGAGAGACTGCTGGGAGCCCAGTGGACTCAGGACCCATCACCCACTCAAACCACACCCCCCAAATACCACTCCCTTTCCATCAGGTCCTTTCTGCTGGGGCAGACTGCTAGCCAGGCTGCTCCCCTGAAGATATCATATTCTAAGCCATCCCAGAAGATCTGCTGCACTCAGAGCATTCAGGCAACTCATACCACAGCCTCAACTGATCACCAGCTTGTCTGCTCCTCTGAAGACACCATACCTTAAAAGCATCACAGGAGCTACTCTGTACACAGGGCAATTGGGCAACAGACGATATCCTGGGGTCTCTGTGGCATACAGGGCAACTGACCCTACAAACTGAAAGCCTCCCAGGAATTCTGCTGAACACAGAAAAACAGAAATCACAGTCCATAGCCCCCCTGCAGAACATCTTGACACAGGACAACAGATTGACTGCTCCTCTGAAGACTGAACAGTCTGAAGGTCTCCCAGGAAATCTACTACAGCCAGGGCAACAGATCATCAGCTTCTCTGTCCCTCTGAAGAATTTTTAGTTGGAAGGCATCATAGGTAGTCTACTACAGCCAGATTCACAGGACTACCAGGAGATCTGAAGCAACCAAGGGACAAAAGAGGCAGACTACAGAGAGAGTCACCCAGGCCAGCAAGCACCAGGGATAATCAAATGGCAAGAGGCAAGTACAAGACCATAACTGAAGCCAAGATACCTGGGAATCATCAGAACCCAGTTCTCCCAGCATGAAAAGCCCTGAATGCATCACTATACCTTAAAATCAGGCAGTTGACCTAAAATCCTATCTCATGAAGATAATAGAATCCTTTAAGGAGAACATAAATAATTCACTGAAAGAAATTAAGGAAAACACAGGTAAATAGGTAGAAGCCCTTACAGAGGAAACAAATAAATCCCTTAACAAAATACAGGAAAGCACAATCAAACAGGTTAAAGAATAGAATAAAGTAGTCCAAGACCTAAGAGTGGAAGTAAAAACAATAAAGAAAGTACAAATGAAGGCAAACCTGGAAATGGAAAACCTAGGAAAGAGGTCAGGAATTATAGATGTAAGTATCATCAACAGGATACAAGAAATAGAAGAGAGAATCTCAGATGTAGAAGATACCGTAGAAGAGATTGACACAAGTGTCCAAAAAAATTCAAAACATAAAAAATTCCTAACTCAAACTACCAAGGAAATTCAAAACATAATGAAAAGACCAAATCTAAGAATGATTAGAATAGAGGAAAATGAAGATTCCCAGCTCAAAGGACTTAAAATGTTTTCAACAAAATCATAGAAGGAAACTTCCCCAACCTAAAGAAAGAGATGACCACAAAGGTACAAGAAACCTGTGGAAGACCAAATAAATAGTAGCAGAAAAGAAAATCCTCTCGTCACATAACAATTAAAACACTAAACCCACAGAATAAAGAAAGAATATTAAAAGTTGCAAGGGAAAAGGGCCAAGTAAACATATCAGAATTACACCAGACTCCTTAACAGAATCTATGAAAGCAAGAAGAGCCTGGTCAGAGGTAATGCACACATGAGAGCTCTAGAACAAAAAGTAGCAAACACACCCAAGAGGAGTAGAAGGCAAGAAATAGTCAAACTCAGGGCAGAAACCATCCAAATAGAAACGAACAGAACAATACGAAGAATCAACAAAATCAAATGCTTGTTCGTTGAGAGAATCAACAAGATAGATAAACATCTAGCCAAACTAACTAAAGGGCACAGAAGCAGTAACCAAATTAACAAAATCAGAAATGAAAAGGGAGACATAGCAACAGAAAAAGATGAAATTTGAAAACTCATCAGATCCTACTATAAAAACCTGTAAGGGCCCAAGAAGCTGAAGGGGTTTGCAGCCTCTTATGAGGAACAACAATATGAACCACCCAGTACCTCCACAGCTCCCAGGGACTAAACCACCAACCAAAGAGTACCCATAGAGGGACCCATAGCTCAAGTTGTATATGTAGCAGAGGATGGCTTTGCTGGACATTAAAGGGAAGAGAGGCCCTTTGTCCTGAGAAGGCTCGATGCCCCAGTATAAGGGAATGCCAAGACAGGCAAGCAGGAATGGGTGGATTGATGAGCAGTGGAAGGGAGGATGGGTTAAGGAGTTACTGGGGGGACCAGGAAAGGGTACAGCATTTGAAATGTAAGTAAAGAATATATCTAATAAAAAAATTGTGATAACCAAGGGGGGCAATAACCTTTACTCAACAAATCTAGAAAATCTAGATGAAATGGATGGTTTTCAAGAAATACCACATATCAAAGTTAAATCAAGAGCAGGTAAACTATCTAAGCAGACCCATATCATACAAGGAAATAGAAGAAGTCATTAAAAACCTCCCAACCAAATAAAAGCCCAGGGCCAGATGGATTTAGTGCAGAATTCTACCAGACCTTCAGAGAAGACCTGATACAGTATTCCTCAAACTAGTCAATAAAATAGAAACAGAAGTAACACTACCTAATTCATTCAATGAAGTCACAATACTCTGATACCCGAACCACAAAAGGGCCCAACAAAAAGAGAAATTCATACCAATCTCATTTATGAATATTGATACAAAAATAGTAAAATTCTTGCAAACCAAATTCAAGAATACATCAAAACCATCATTCACCAAGATCAAGTAGGCTTCATCCCAGGGATGCAAGGTTGATTTAATATACAAAAAATCTATTAACATAATCCACTATATAAACAAACTCAAAGAAAAAAATCACATAATCATCTCCTTAGATGCAGAAAAATTATTTGAAAAAAATACAACACCCTTTCATGTTAAAAGTATTGGAGAGATCAGGAATTCAAGGCCCATACCGAAACATAATAAAAGCAATTTATAGCAAACCTACAGCCAATATCAAATTAAATGATGACATACTTGAACTAAAACAAGACAAGGATGCCCACTCTGCCCATATCTATTCAATATAGTTCTTGAAACTCTAGTTAGAATAATATGACAAAAAAATGATCAGGAGTATAAAACTTGGCAAAGAAGAAATAAAGGTATCAGTATTTGCAGATGATACAATAATACACATAAGTGACCCCAAAAATTCTACCAGAGAACTTCTCCAGCTGATGAACAACTTCAGCAAAGTGGCAGGACATAAAATTAACTCAAATAAATCAGTAGCCTTCCTTTATACAAATAATAAACCAGCTGAAAATGAAATTATGGAAGCAACTCCCTTCACCATAGCCACAGATAATATAAAATATCTTGGAGTAACTCTAATGAAACAAGTGAAAGACCTGTATGACAATAACTTCAAGTATCTCAAAAAAGAAATCAAAGATCTCAGAAAATGGAGACATGTCTCATGCTCATGGATTGGCAGAATTAATATAGTAAAAAAGACTATCCTACCAAAGGCAACCTATAAATTCAGTACAATCCCCATCAAAATCCCAACACAGTTTTTCAAAGGCATGGAAAGAGAAATTCTCAAATCTGTCTGGAAAGGCAAAAAACCCAGAATAGTGAAAACAATTCTTAACAATAAAAGAACAACTGGGGGAACCACTACCTCTGACCTCAAGCTTTACTACAGAACAGTAGTAATAATAACTACATGTTACTGGTACAGAGATAGACACGTTGATCAATGGAAAAGAATTGAAGACCCAGAAATAAAACCACACACTTACGGACATTTGATCTTTGACAAAGAAGCCAGAAATGGAGTCGGCTCCGGACAGCCAGGTGGGTCCTCGGAGGGCCAAGGCGGGCGGCGGGACCTCATCCCTCAGGATGACAGTGTCCAACAACAGGACCCAAAGTGGGCGCTGGGGACCTGGATCTGTCAAAAGGAGGGAGAAAGGGAGCGACATGGATCAAAAGCATGTTTAATATTTGAGATCCCAGATAGCACAGGCTATCCTCCAGCTGCTGGATCAGATCCTTCATTCTATCCTTCTCTGACTCATTTGTTTGAAATGATCACGTTTCTGGTAAAAATTAAAAAAAAAAAAAAAGAAGCCAAAAATGTACAATGGAAAAAAGAAAGCATCTTCAGTAAATGGTGCTGGTCTAATTGAATGTCTGTATGTAGAAAAATGAAAATTGACCCATATTTGTCACCTTGCAAAAGCTCAAGACCAAGTGAATCATGGACCTCAACATGAAGCCAGATACACTGAATCTAATAGAAGATAAAGTGGGAAAGAGCCTTTAACTTATTGGCACTGGGAGAAATTTCCTAAACAGAACTACAATGGCTCATGCTCAAGAATTGATAAAAGGGACCTCATGAAACTGGAAAGCTCTGTAAGGCAAAGGACATAGTCAATAAGACAAATCGGCAACCTACAGTTTGGGAAAAATCTTCACTAGCTATACATCTGATAGAGAACTGATATCCAAAATATATAAAGAACTCAAGAAGCTTACCTCCAAAAATCCAAACAACCCAATCAAATAATGAGGTATAAAACCAAACTGAGAATTCACAACAGAGGAATCTCAAATGGCTAAGAAGCACCTAAAGAAATGTTCAAAATTTTTAGTGATCAGAGAAATGCAAATCAAACAAACCTGACTTTCCATCTCATACCAATCAGAATGGCTAAGATCAAAATTTCAGGGGACAGCAAATGCTGGTGAGGATGTAGAGAAAGAGAAACACTCCTCCATTGCTGATGGGATTGCAAACTGGTTCAACCACTTGGAAATCAATCTGGAGGTTCCTCAGAAAATTGGAAATAGATCTACCTGAAGACCCTGCAATACAACTCTTAAAAATATACCCAAAAGATACTCCACTATGCCATATGGGCACATATTTCACTATGTTCATAGCAGGATTATTTGTGATAACCAGAAGCTGGAAACAACACAAATGTCTTACAACAGAAGAATGGATACAGAAAATGTGGTTAATTTACATAATGGAATACTACTCAGCTATTAAGAACGAGAACATCCTGAGTTTTGCAGGCAAATGGATGGAACTAGAAAATATCATCATGAGTGAGGTAACTTAGACCCAAAAGTACATGCATGGTATAGACTCACTAGTAAGTAGATATTTGCCACAAAAAATAAATAAATAAATAAAGCACAGAATATCCAAGATACATACAGTCCACAGAACTCTAAAAGGTCAACAAGCTGAAGTGCCCAAGTGAGAATGCCTCAGTCACACTTGGGAGGGAAAAAAGCAATCACAAGTGGGGAGGGAAGGAGGGACCTGTGAGGGAAAGAGGATGGGAGTGGGGAATTTGGGAACTTGGTTTGGTATTGGGTGAGGGAAAAGGACTGAAGCACTGAGGGCCAGAAGAAAGAATGGAAACAGGCAACTTTGGGAGGTAGAAGGTTGGCGAGACCCTCCAGAATGCACCAGAGACCTGGGAGATAAGAGACTCTCAGGACCAAAAGAGAGGGACCTTAGATAAAAACCCAACAGTAGGGAAAGAGAATTTATAGATCCCATCTCCAGCAGGAAGACAGGGCACCAAATGAGTGAGTGTGCTGCCATCCCACAGTCAAAACCTTTACCCATATTTGTTCCTGTCTGAAAGAACTGCAGGGATGGAAATGGAAAAGGGCCTGAGGAAAAGAAGGTTCAGTGACAGGCTTAAAGTGGGATGCAGCTCAAGGGAAGGTCCCAAGGTCTGACTCTATTACTGAGGCTATGGAACGTTCACAAAAAGTGACCTATCATGGCTACCCTCTGAAAGACCCAGCAAGCAGCTGAAAGAGTCAGATGCAGATATTTGCACCCAACCAATATACAGAAGCTGCTGACCCCTGTGGTTGAATTATGGAAAAACTGGAAGAAGCTGAGGAGGAGGGTGACTCTCTAGGTTTATCAGCAGACTCAATTAACCTGAACCTCCGAGATCTCTCAAACACTGGACCACTGACCAGGCAGCATACACCAGCTGATATGATGCCCTCGACACATATACAGCAGGGACTGATGGGTCTGGGTTCAGTCAGAGAAGATATACTTAACCCTCAAGAGATTGGAGGCCCCAGGCAGTTTAGAGGTCTGGTTGGGTGAGGATTGGGGGTAGGGACATCCTCATAGAGACAGAGAGTGGGGAAAAGGTATGGGATTTGGAACAGTCAGAGAGTGGACTGGGGGGACTAAAATCTGGAGTGTAAAAATAAATAAATAAATAAATACATAAATAAATAATTGATAAGGAACCCAAAATATGAATTTTAGACCTTTTTATTTGGAAAATTTCAAAATTATGAAAGAAAGATATCAACTTCTTAAAATATGAATCTATCACACAAGCACTAAATATATATATGCATGCATAAAATTGTAGATAATAATTCAGGGGGGAGAGCTCTTCTATTGCTGTTTTAATCTCTCACATAAATGACACTGAGACCTAGTATATTTATTTAAAGCTTCAGGCAGTAATCTATTTTATTCCATCTATGGTTCTCTGGCCTAGTTCCCAGCCACCTCCCAGCTACATGGTACTACCTGCTCATGACAAATCCTCATGGCAAATCTTTTTGGCAAACTCCTTCTCCTTCCTGAACCCTCTCTTTCCCTCTCAAGGCAAGGAGTTTCCACCTTATTTCTCCTGCCCAGCTAATAGTCTGGTAACCTCCTTATTGATCAGTTAGATGATGGAGAACAATGTTTTACAAAATACTATGTGTGTCAAGAAATGCTTCCTATACCTGACTGAGACAGCCACAAATATTTATACCCAATCAATGGCCTGAAGTTGGGGCTTCCTGTGCTTGAAATAGAGAAAAGTTGGAAGAAGTTAAGAAGGAAGGAGACCATAAGGGAAGACCAGCAGTCCTAACTCACTTGCATTCCTGGCCCCTATCCACACCCAGATCTCTCAGACACTGAGCCACTGACCAGGCAGCATACACTAGCTAGTCAAGGCCCCTGGCACATACAGCAGAGGACTGCCTGGTCTGGCCTCAATGAGAGATGTTGTACCTAACCCTTGAGACTTTAGAGCCAAGGGAGTGGGAAGGCCTGGCAGGGTGAGGTAGAGTGGGGTGGGGTAGTAGAGACATCCCCTTGGAGGAGGAATGGGATGAGGAATGTCAGAGGGTGGACCAGGAAGGCAATAACTACAGGACTGTAAAAGAAAGATTAAAGATAATAAAAAATAAAAAATAAAACCTTACATTTAATAAAGCATTATACAACTTTCAACAACAACAACAACAACAAAACCCAAAAAATGAAAAAGAAATGCTTCATAATAATGACAATAACAAAATCCATACTGGACCCAGATCTATAGGTACAATAATCAGCATGTGAGTACCTAGCACCCAAAGCCATATTCCAACATAAAATACATTTCTCATATTATCTTTGCTAAAGCTCATGGTATTTTACTCTGTATTTCTAGCAGAAAGGTTTTGATTGTACAAAGAAAGTTAAAGGTAAAGTAGGAGATGCTAAGGAGAGCTAAAACTGAGAGTTAGAGACATGACTATTGCTAGTAACAATTGCTGACAGTTATTTCATTAATATCATCTGATATAGAAGAGAGTATAAAACATTTATCAGGTGACTCATCTGTGTTGGGACAAATATATAAAATTTGAATGAAAAGAAAATAGCCTTTGTATCTTGAATCCAATAACAGCAGAAGTTATGGTGTTTCTGTGCAGCATTATTTATAGTCTTTTATAGGGGAACTGTAATTCTCCTTTTTTTTAATCCAAAATGAGTAGAAATCAATTCTCAAACACTGTATAAAAGATCCATGTAACAGGTATTTTCCTTCTCCAAGGGGTCCAAGGAGCAACTTTAAAGATTTTGCTCAGTCTCTGGGCTTACTGCTCTAGTTTTTTACATTTAACAGATCTTGCATGTTTATTTCTGACTGGTCTTAAATGTGTAAGTATACTATGTTCTGCAAGTCTTGGTCACAGATTGTTGATATATAATTCTGCAAGTCTCGGTCACAGATTGTTGGTTTATAAGTTATTGGGTATGGTTAAAAACATCTGTAACAAAAAAAAATTAGTTAAAACTCATCACTCAGGGTTGGAGTCATTCTGGGCAACAACATACAGCATGAACCAACCCCAAAGAAAAGAATCTCTAAAGACACTTTTAAATTGAGATAATATTTTTAGGCAATTCATGTTCTAAAACTCACACTTATAAAGGATGGGATTCAAAACTATGTTTCTTTAATGAGTTTTTGAATCTGTATCTTCAGGCTTTCACATACAAAACCTTTCCTTGCTGGCAGCCAAACTTTGTAACATGATAATAAATGTTGTAAATCTCATTTAAGATCTCTATCTCTAGAAAGAAAGAAAGAAAGAAAGAAAGAAAGAAAGAAAGAAAGAAAGAAAGAAAGAAAGAAAGAAAGAAAGAGACAGAGAGACAGAGAGAGAAAGATAGATAGAATAAGAAAAATGTTTCAAATGTTAGTGACCATGTCTGTCACTAATCTGTCTGTCTGTCTGTCTGTCTGTCTGTCTGTCTGTCTGTCTGTCTGTCTGTCTATCTATCTATCTATCTATCAATCTATCATCTATCTACTGATAGACCATATATATCTATCAGCCAAATGGCTTGTAACCTGCCATGTGACTTTACCATCTTAACATGACCACATTGTATGAAGCAATTCAACCCTGATCCTGCAGTCAGTCACAGGGTCAATTCACATCTTGGTTTTCTGGCCACTGACTCTAATAAAATAGGGATTCAGATGTTATTTAAATATGGATAATGATGAAATTATTTTAACATGATTTAAGTTGACATGTTCCATTCTGGGATGTAACTAACACATGGCTAGCTGTCATCATTGGTAAGGGCCAGAGAAGGTGGAGCAATAGCTTTACTGACATCTTGGTTAAGGGTAGTCAGATGACTGATAACCATCCTTACTATGGAGAGTCATAACTCCACCACCATCTTGCTTAAGGGCAGTAACATGTGACCTGAGCAGACCAGGAAAACAGGTCTCCAAAAGATACTTTCAATTTGGAATAAAAAATTCCCTGTTTCTTTATGGATTATGTTTATAGATAGAAAAGTTTTATTTTGATACTAGAAGAGTTTCAACTCAAAATCACAATTTTTTAAGGCACAAACCTAATAGACGTTAACCACAAAAGATACTATAATTGAGACATACACAATGATAGCCAGTAACTTTATGAGTGATCATATCCTTTAATATGTTTAGAAATATATTTGTTGGGGCTGGAGAGATGGCTTAGCCAGTAAGAGCACCGACTGCTCTTCCAATGGTCATGAGTTCAAATCCCAGCATCCACATGGTGGCTCACAACCATCCATAAAGATATCTGACGCCCTCTTCTGGTGTCTGAAGACCGCTACAGTGTACTTACATATAATAAATAAATAAAAGAAAAAGAAATATATTTGTTGTGATAAGAAATGCAGTTTATTACAATATTAAACTTCATTTAGCCTCCTATTTTATGTTTCTAAAGTACAATTTTGCTAACTAAATAGCTAAAAACAGACAATGATTGTTTAACCAAGACATGCAAGGTAGGTACTAGCCCTCATATCTGTCAGAGATATGCTGAATATGGAATTTAATATGCTTAAACTTACTATGACAGAAACTCCCAAATCCTAACAGTGACCCCCAAGGTCTTTAAGAAGATAAGAGCACAGTGATAAAGGATAACACCTGAATTGTGGAATGCTAACTCCTGTGCACAACTGCTACAATGTTTCACCTGCTGCCAGGCCATGATCTAAATTGTGGGCAAACAGAGGACACAGGATAATGGATTCCCACACATAGCTTAAGAAAGTATGAGTTCAGTCTCTCCCATTCACCCCCCCCCCAAAGAAAAAGCTTCTCATCTTCTTGGTCTGATGGCCAGACTGCCTCTGCCCAAGTTGTGATGGAGAGCTTAGGAAACTGGGAGAACTGTTTAGGTAGCAGACTATAGACTGATCTCTGTCATTTTAATTAATATATGATGTCTAGATTATAATTTACCATTCTCAGGTTTCTGATCATATTGACTAAGTTAACTGTAGATTAATAGCTAGACTGTAGGTAACTAGCTCCTTACCTCAAAGTAATCTATCACTGGGTTAGTTCATTACTTATATGTAAATAAGGCCTACCTTATCTCTATCCTTCACAAAAAGCAAAGGAAGAAAACGAAGGCAAATCAGCCCAGATCATCTTTTAAAGTAATATACAAATAATTTCAAGGAAATATTGAGCTGTTTGATTACATACATAAGAATTAAGAGCATTTGTAAGTCTAAAACAAACAAATGAACACATATATCACAAACCCTATGCAAACATTAATTGTGCCCAATTAAGTATTTTTATTTAAATCAATTATGACAAGTTTTTATACTCTCAATTCATAAGTAGCATTTATAATTCTAAGTTACACAAATTGCAATGTAGATGAAAGGCATATTCTAGAAACTAAGAAACAACAACCAAACATAACACTTAAGGTAATATGCTCAACATTGCTGGCAATTAGAGGAGCAGGAACTAAGGCATCAATGAGATGTGGCTTGCATTAATGTGATTAGGAATAATTCAGTTTGTACAGAACACAGTGACATCACTAAGCTGCCATAATTGTGTTTCAGTAAACATTTACTTTTTAAATGGGGCAATTTGGTGCTGCTTGTCCATGCGTAAATCAGCTCCTGCTATGCTTCTAATCTGCTGATATGGGAATGTTTATGAAATTAAATATTTGACAAAAGTTAATAGAAGTGAAAAAATGAGAAATTTCTGTGCTATCCATGAAAAATATACCATCTCAAATTAAAATAATAGAGAAAAAGACAGCAGCCATTTTTAAAAGACATTTCAAAAGGATTCAGTGTTTGCTCAATTATTTATTTGTTACATTTAAGTCCAGCTGTCAAATTCCATCTTCTCTTTTAAAGGACATTATTGAAAAAAGTATGTTAATAGGACTGCCTTAAAATGTCAAAATAATCATGAATTTTATAATCTCTGTTTGTCTTTCTCTCTCTTTATATAAAAACAAAATCTCAGTATGTAGCTCAGGTTAACCTTGTATTCATGGCAGACTTCCCCACCTCAGTCTCTCAGTCCTAGATTACAAATGTGTAGCACCATGTCCACATAGGAATTTTATACTTGTTTTGAAACTCTAATGGCATATTGCTTTATTACTTAACTATTCCTCATTTAATATTGGTTGAATAGAAGTAAACTCATTAAATAAGTACATATTTAAAAAAACTACTAAGTTTCTTATTAAATAAACAGGTTTGCCTTACAGGCATTATATTAATATGTCTTAATAACCTGTGCCTCATGGTAAATAATTGGATAGGAAAAGTTTCTGTTAGGTTTGAACATGTAAACACTTCTGAAAAAAGTGTTTGGAGGTCTAGGAAAGCGACTGAGGGTGGTAATGTGAGTGATGAAGGTTAGAGGATATGAAAAAATGATTTCAGATGGAAGACATTCTAAGTTGCATAAATGCAAACTGTAGAAGAATACAAAACTAATTCAAGGTATGTAAAATATGGGGAGAAATGTTTCTCATCCCCCTATGCTATTGTTATACTATGATTTCAAAAGTTCAGAATTTTAATATTGATCAATGAAATTCTGATAAGCTAGTGAAGTACTGGCTGTTTACAATTCAGTCACAAACTGAAGACATTAAATTCCCTTTGGTTGTCTCCTAAATACAGATTTAAAAGGTGCTTTTCATCACACTAAAAGTATGTCTATTTAATTTGTATATTCAGCCCTCTGCACTGAGGAAAGAATGTTCCATGCCTTTCAAGCCAAACCTATAGGTTTTATTATCTCAAAGACATGAGTCTACTTGTGCTGACTTACATATATCTACTAATTATTTTTACTAATGTATACCCTTTCATGGACTACAATTTATATAAACTCCAGAAAATGAAAAATTCATAAGACTTGAATCCACATTCCAAAGATCAAATAGATTCCAGGTAAGCGCATCTATCTGTTCTTAAAGATGGGAAAGTTTCCCCCTTGGTCTTGGGATTCCTTACCTTCACCAATTACTAGACAATTTTAATTTCTGTCTGTAGTCTATATTTGTCTCAGCAGATTTTTACCTGGCTGAAAGACTCCATACAGAAATCACCTGGGCACTGCAAACTGCTGAGATCTGGACTTGCTGAAAGCTGGTGTTAAACAGTTTAGCCTATGTGATTGCTCTCTGTATTCTGGCTGGTTGTTTCTGGGGGATGTAAATACTCCATTGGCCAGCCTTTGACGAGTATTTCAGTCCTCTCGGGCCCCAATGACAACTGTGTTGTCAGCCAGAACAGTTACAAAAGAGAATATGCTATCATCCATTGTCCTACCTAATAGTTTGAAATGCTAAGTCAAAAAGAAAAACCCTTGGGCCCATGCTGTAAAGGATCAAAACTTGAATTTACCACTCTCATATCAAGGTATTCCCTGAGAGAAGATCAGATGACCTGGACATCAGATAGAAAGCCTCTCAACACTCAAATGACCTGTTAGAGATAAGACTCAAAGCCCAATGTTTCATTGGTGCCTCACTTTCTTAGCCCCAATAATCCTAACCCCCCCTTTTGTTAGTTCCCTCTAGTCTCAGGAATGGGACAATGGCCAAACCATTACTCTGAACACCTTGCCCTGACTTGTGGGCCATGACTCATTAACACCTTTCCCTGGTTTGTTTATGTCTTCATTTTGGCCGTAAAACTTATGGTCCTTAGGACCGAATTTATTTTTTGCAAACTATTTGAGTCTGGGACCTTTTCTCAGTGATTCATAGACACAAACCCAATTTTGCTTTCCATTAAAACAAAACCCAACAATTTCAAGTCCATTTGGTGTTGTCCAAGTATGGGATGTGTCCTAGAGATTTGTTGACCTACCAGGATTGCAATCTTAAAGAAAACTGACTTGCAGTTTCCCATCAACTTCGAATCCGATCTCCTCAGCTTGGGTACCCTCACCAGTTTACTACTTGCATGCTGGGATTTCATATTATCTTTTTAGACTGTTACAACTGATGTGATTTCATGCATACTGCTCTTCTGCGATGTCCAGAAAACAGTTTTCTTGTGGTTATCCATCACTTCTGGCTCTTGTGATATTTTTATATAACTTTCTCAATGGCCCCCTGAGACTTGTGGGAAGATATGATGTAGATATTGCATTGGGGCTCATTGTCCCCACTGCCTGCTCTCTTATTCTCTAAAAGTTGATGATTTAGGGATGCATGTGTTAATTGTCATCCACAAATAACAAACTGAAAACTGAGAAAATGAGTTTGAGTTTTTTCTGCAAACTGAAAAAAGAGAAAATGGGAGTTGAAAGATGCCCTAATCTTGGGTCATTTAGTACTATGTCCACTAAACAAAGTAAGAGGCTTTCCTATAGTATCTATGACCTATGTAACCAGTGGTTCTTGCCCTTGTTAATAGTGCAAGACATGAGTTCAATCTTGCGAACCATGTCTTGAATGCAACCAGTAAGTCATTGGTCACTTGAGTAGCTTTTATGCCCCTATTGCACCAGTGGACATACCTTGTTTAGGTCAGTAATTGTCAAATCTTTCAGGGATTGCAGTTTGGTGAGAGTGATGCTTAGCTTTACCCTCTGATAATTTATCTCACAACTTACAGCACTATGAGAGCTAGCTAGTATATATGAAAAATTTGGACCTTCATCAGAAAGAGGAGGAATGTATCAACAAATGAACTATGGTAAATTTATGGGGTATTTCTTTTAAGAATCTGGTTCCAGTTTGCCTCTATCTTGATAAGAGATCCTCTTATTATGTGCATCACATACATTTATAAATAAAATATTATTAGTGAACAGTCTTTGCATATTTCCTTACATATTCATTAATAGATAGCTTTGACAGACAGCATTTTAACTAAGTTCTGCACAGAGACACTGTTTCACCCACTATAAAATAGTCTACTCTTTCTGAAAATGATGGTATATGAATTTATTATTAGATAAAACTTCTGAATTGAAAAAAATATAAGATGGCCATGAAAGCACTGTAAATTGTAGAATAAATGAAACATTACACAAAATTGGTTCTTGAATCTCATGTGGCCAGAAATATTTCAAGTCCTAAGAGAGCTAAGAATTAGTCTCACAGATTCATGATGTCTTAGAGAATCCTCTTTAAATTCTAGATGTAATGAGGAGGGAATTTTGTATCCTTTGTTATGTTTTGTCCAGCAGCCATGATGAATATAGGAACTGGGCAGCAGAGATAACATCCTCCACCCTTACTGCCAGAGCTTCTCTCGGGCTTTTCCTTAGATGTGGAAGTATGAGCTGTGAACAGGCAGAGAATCTTGATCAGCACTGCATGAAAAACACAACAATCTTCAGGTTTTTCACAGAAGGGACATTTGATGAGGTAAAGTAAGATACTATACCCCTTTTATGAAAGATTTTTAATTTGTGATAAAGTAGTTAACATGTGGGTATTGTGTGTAGCCTACTGCATTTAGAAAATCATGCCTCTTTCTCATTCCAATTATTTATTCTTGAGAGACTTCTATAAACCCTGATGCTCAGATTACTCATCATAATAGAAATTTTATGACTAAAATTAGTGTTTTTATCAATTTAATAAAACTATATATGAGAAGGCCAGAGAATAGTACTTCATAAAAAATAATTGTTCAAGATCCCATGGGGTTCAAATAACTGTTGAAGCATAAAATCCTTTCATCTGTTTATCCCTCCAAAAAAGTTCTTCCCAATTTTTTTGCAGCATTTATTTCTCCAGGGTTAATTAAATATAGTTCCAAAATTTTAACTTCATATTCAAAACAAACAACTTACAAGTCCAGCACAAATATATTTTCCTATTATCTGTCTGACAATACTTTGATTATTTAAACATACGCTCACTAATGAAGTAGTAACTAATCATTGTAAAACTGTATTGAAAGGCAGAGTGTTTGATGGTATATAAAAATGTTAACATAAGAAAATAATAAGTAGAATCATTTCTGTAACTTAACTAGCTATAGAAATCAAATATAAAATGTTCTAATTCCACAAATACACACTAGTATAGGTGACATAAAAGTAATACCGGTTAAGAAAGTTTAACTTGAGTCATATAGTGAAGTCTTCTGATTTAATCTTGTCCACTTAGGTTTCTCAAACATTAGCATTCTTCCTTTGAACTTTCAGGAAAACTAAGTGGGTAAAGCTCTTTGGTGCTAGGATCCTAGCTTGTTCTCTCTCCTAAAATGAACTGAATCATGAAGACATCAAAGATGCTTAAGAAATCCTTCAGGAAGGACATGAAAAGAAAGAAAAAAATCTCTTTGCCCTATATTTCAGAAATATTGGGCAAATAAAGTTGAGACATTTAGGGAAAAAGAGTAACAGGGTGGGCAGAGAAGAGATCAGTAATCTGAAGAAAATGTAGTTTTGAGAAAGTCAAGTAAATAAAACATGTTAGCTATTATCACAATAAATGAAGTTTTTACTGGTAGATAATTTTTGTTTAAAAATGGGATAGGCTCATGAAAATAAACATATGGAATAATTTCATGTATAATTTTAATAAATTATCATTTTGTATAAAAACAATAGAAATTTTTGTTTGTTTTCCTTCTTGCTTTTACTTTTTTTAAAGTCACATTTAGTTCTATCCTGGGTCTCTAGGGCCTCAATTTGGACAAATCATTGATTGGTGCCTATACCAGATTTATCCCCAACACATTTTGCAGGCAGGACAGAGTTTAGCTTTTATGGTTTGATTGATGTCCCAGTCCCACTCCTGGGATCCTGGATATCAGGGTTTGTGCCTAATATTATTGTAACTTGCTATGCCATGTTCAGGTGATATTCCTGGGAGGCCTGCTCTTGTTTTTGAAGGGAAATACAGGAGAAGTGGACCTAGGGAAGAGGGGTGGTCAGGGGACTGCGAGGAGAAAATGGAGGGGAAATTCCCATCAGAATTTAATGCATAAGAAAAGAATAAAAATAGACATTTTAAATATATTTAAAAGCAACTATTCATAATAGTAATCCTCCATTCCCCCCTCTGATCATTTTGAATGTTCTGTGTGCCTCACAGTTAATGAAAATCATCTGTTGTCTAAGGGTAGATTGACAATACAATTACTGGAGCTGTTTACATTAATAGGAAGGAAATACTGGACATTGTGGACAGTACATATCCCTAGGTCACTGCTTAGGATATAGCTAGCTCAATGACCTCAGTTCCTGCTTTGTGCTCCCTGAGAAAATAGTTTACCCCTGTAAGAGTTTCAAATGCATGGTTGCTATAAAAATATGGGATAGTTTAGTGTGATATAGTAGATATTATCTACTATATTTATGGATAACAATATAAAATAATTGAGTTAGTCCTAGATGAGACTATGAATTGGAAACCAAAGAGAAATGAATTGGGATAGAGTCACATCCAATATATGGAAAGATTATAATATAATGAAGTTGTCTACTTAAGATGCTCTGTTAAGTTAAATTGTTACTTCCAATTTTGGACAGGAAATCTGACATTGTTTTCAGAAATTGAAAGGAAATTATATTTTGTTTATTTAATCTTGGTGTTAATTTTCCAGTTTATTAATTATAATAAAAACAAAAAAATTTCTTACTGATGGTGTTTATCATTTTAGGCTCCCTTTTAGACAATAGTTTATATTTATAAAACCTGTGAATGATGAATTAATGTTATTATTTTCTCATTTTTAAAACTTTAATACATATCACTTTTGATATTATATAGAATTTTATTTATAGAAACATATCATAATAATTTGTAATAGTCTTATTAACTATATCTACAATTATGAATGTTTTATATTGTTCTAATTTTTCAGTTTTTAGATAGTGCATTATATTACATTCTAAATTTTCTAATATTATTTATTTTTAGAAAAAAATTCTGGGGGTGGAGTCCTCTTTCAAAAATAAAAACATTTTTCAAATTCTGCAACTATATACATATTCAACAATTATTTCATGAATTAAAAAAAGGTCAAAATAAAGTGAATTTTAAAATATAATTTAAAAGCATATTTTTCCCTTGACTGATTCAGTATTTCCTCAGTTTTGGCAGGCACTTTTAGAAAATGCTAATGTTAATATTAACATGTATTTTAATAAATAGTTTTGGGTTATAATGATAGAATCTATGCATTTTAGTGAATGCAGTCACACAAGTTTATAATTCCAGATCTGTGAGGCAGAGGTAAGAAGATCATAGATTCATAGTCATCCTAGGCTACATGACATATTTGTGACCATCCAAGTCTACATCATTCCTTTCTAGTACAAATGGAATAAAGTCTATTTGCGATTAGCTGTGGTTACTTGGTTTATCAAACATGGAGATCACAGTTCACATTTACTTGTCATTTATATTTATAGAGCATTTTTTATTCATTTGAGAATTTCATACATATGTACAATGTATTTTGATCATACTATAGTTCCTCCAACAGATGTAAGCAAATATATTTTTAATTTTAACATAACATTTTATTTAGTACATTTTAGTGTAGCATAAATAACATAAAACAGAGGGCCCAGATCGTATTTCACATACTTTTTGAAACTAACACGCTACTTTGTGATACATTCATTTGTCAAGATAATGAAGGAAAACTGCAAATGTTTATCTCATCTAAATAATAAATTCTATCTATACTTGGGTAAAATTTCTATTGCCATATTTATTTTTTATTAATTTTTCAAAATAAGATATAGTTACATAATTCCCACTAATCTGTTATCCCTCTAAACCCTCCCAAATCCCTTCTCGCTAGGCTTTCTGTGTCTTCTTCCTAACAAACATCAAATTGATAGACTATTTTTATTATTATTATAACATAGTACATGAGTGAAAGAATACAAAAAAATGCAACTTGGGTTGAATAAATCTGTTCATTGTTGCAGGTGTGTAAATGATATAAGGGTTATCACTTGTTATTGGACACCTAACTGGAAACTCATTCCTGGGAAAGACCAATTCTCCCTCCCTCAATGGGTCATTATTTGCCTGTAGTTCTTTGTCTAGTGATGGGGCTCATGGGATTTCTGTTTTTCACATTAGCATGTCTATTGATATCCTTGTTCTTATTTAGGCAACCATATTGCTGAGAGATACCATAGGTTTAACATCTGTGTCATTTCTGGGAGACAGCCTCATAGAAGAGTTCCTTGTCCTCTGGCTATTACAATTTTCTGTGCCTCTCCAGAATTCTCCATAAGCCTTAGGGCTGGATTTGAGCTTTAGATGGATCTGTTGGCCACAGTAAGATCAGTATAGATCTGGATAATTTGACCAGATTTACTTTTCTGTAAGGATGTTCTTCTGGAAGAAAAGTAAAACATCTTCGATGAGGGATGAGAGCTACACTTATCTGTGTGTGTGTGAATGCATTTTATAATGCTTTTAGTTGTCATGAAATTACGTTTATTAATTGTTTATCTAAGTGCCTGTGATATTGGTGACTTTACCAAGTTGTGTCTGGTTCCAGTACATTCAAGGATATTTGAATATAACTTTCTCATATATCAAGTTAAGTGAATCTTTTATAAATAGAGACCTTTGATCCTCTTCAAATTGAGTTTTGTGCAGGGTGATAAATATGCGTCTACTTGCATTTTTTACATGCAGATATCGAGTTAGACTAGAAACATTTACTACAGATGTTTTCTTTTTTCATTTCCATTCCCACAGAATTAATTACCTAAGACTGAAGAAGGCTGTTGGAGATCAGAGAACCTGTAGGAGTCTGACCTAGAAACTCTGTATTTTTTTTTATTGTTACATACCCTATGCAATTTCTAAGAGTGAGAACAAGGGTTGTCTCTTATTCTTTTGCATATTTTTATTTATTTACAAAAAATCAGGTGTTAGTAGGTGTGTGGATTTATGTCTGGGTCTTCCAATAGAATCGATTGATCAACCTGTCTATTTTTATGCTAATATTATGTGGATTTTATTTCTACAACTCTGTAATACAGTTTGAAACTAGAGATGGTGATCCCTTCAGAAGCTATTTTACTATATAGAATTTGTTTTAGCTATTCTAGATTTTTTTTCCATATGAAGTATTTTTGAAAGTCTGTAAAGAATTGTGTTGGAATTTTGGTAGAGATTTTATCAAATTTGTAGATTGCTTTTAATAAGATGACAATTTTACTAAGTTTATCATACAGATTTATAAGCATGGGAGATCTTTCCATCTTCTGATATCATTTTCAATTGTCTTCAAAATCTTGAAGCGTTTAATCATATAAGTCTACTATATCATTTGGAAATACTTTGACTGCTTCCATTCCAATTTGTGACTTTTTAAGTATCATATTGAATAGATATCAAGAGCATTGACAGCCTTATCTAGTTCCTGATTTTAGTGGAATTACTTTGATTTTTCTCTCTATTTAATTTGATGTTGGCTATCAGGTTTCTGTAAATTGCTTTTATTAAGTTTAAGTATATCCCTTGTATCCCTGACATATCTCTCTAAGACCTTATCATAAAGGGGTGTTAGATTTTGTCAAAGTCTATTAGCATTTAATGAGATAATCAAGCCAGTTTTATCTTCCAGCTTGTTTACATGGTGGATATATTGACAGGTTTTTAGTATGTTGAACCATCCCTGAATCTCTGGGATGAAATTTACTTGATCATGTAGTTGATTTTTTTTTATATTATGCTGGGTTTAATGGTCCTGATTTTTCCTTATTGGCTCAGTTTACACTCGCAGGCATTGTATTATCTTATTAATTTCCTTCAAGTGTTTGTGTTTTCATAAATTCAAGGGATTTATTTATTCCCTCTTTAAGGACCTCTATTTTACTCGAAAAGACAATTTTAAGGTTTTTATCTTATGCCTCAGCTGTATTGCATTTTCCAGCATCTATTGTAGTTGTTTTGCTGGGATCAAAGGGAGACATACTGTCCTTGCCATCATTGATTTTGTTTTTATATTCGGGCTTAGGCATTTAAGTTTGGCATCATTGTAATTTTTGGTGCTAATAACTGTTTCCTTATCTACTTCTCAGGAGAATGCCTGTGTGTTTCCTCTTAAGAATCCTTCAAAATCCATTTTCAATGTGAGGACTAAAGATTTCAAGCCGGGCGGTGGTGGCGCACACCTTTAATCCCAGCACTTGGGAGGCAGAGGCAGGAGGATTTCTGAGTTCGAGGCCAGCCTGGTCTACAAAGTGAGTTCCAGGACAGCCAAGGCTACACAGAGAAACCAAAAAAAGAAAAAAAAAAAAAAAAAAAGAACTCATGTAAAGATTTCAGTATAACTTTTCTAGGTATTGGGAGCGGACACTTAAGAATGGGAATGGTGCAAAAGGAAGTGACTGAGCTGATCCACAGGAGGTAGGAATGCAAGGTATGCCACTGGGATCTGCGTAATTTAGTGGAAGTGCTGCAGAGAAGAGGGAGATGGTGATGCTGGTGATGCTCAACAGATTTGGGATGAACCTGTGGGATTAGATTTGGGGAGGAAGACATATAGTAGAGATTGCTTACCTGCTTTAGCCAGTGTGGCCAGCAGGTTCCCAGTAGGTGACTGACAGCTAATGACAAAAACAATGTGATGGTGTGGTGAGGGTTTTAGAGAACTTTGTGATCTGCTGCAGATGGTGGCAGAAAGGATTTGGAGTCAACAGCAGGTGGCCTGCTGCAGAACTGCTTATGGGGCTAAGGGATTAGAATTAGAGGTTTTCCTTTTCATTCAAATACTATCATTATAAGGGATGCAGATTTTTAATCTGACATTTCCATAAATGGCACCATTTTGTGGTATTCTTAGTTACTCCAAATCATTGTCCACCTTGTTTATAAGCAGATGAGAACCAATAAATTTTATGGTGATTTTCTCAGTCCATCTTACATATATATTTAAATAAATATTAATATATTTAATTTTACATATAGATATATGTATATGTTTGTCTGATCCAATGACCTAATATGTCATATCATCTTATTAAATAATAAAGTAAACAAAACATTATTATGTTACAGATTATTAACTTTCAAGAGTCTAATTCAAATTCAATGAATGATTTCTCTTCTGCAGACATGTATTGACGCCGGTTTTCATATGTGAGTTTTCGCTCCATCACTTGAACTTTTATCACTTACCGTTGACTTTGTCAAGATGTCATATTGACACAGGGAGATTATAACAAGATATTTTCTTGTTGCTAGTGAGGAAAATAGAAAGAATATACACCAATGCAGCTATAAATAAAAAAAAATTCACCGTTCAAAAATAGATTCTTTGAAGATTTCAATAGTCTTGAAACATGTATTTCTTAAAATCTCTGGTTATCAATTCCTTGTTCTTTTGGTCCTGCAACTTATATTAAAACATTGTACAGTTAAAAAGTAACAATAACTTCTCTCTTATAGTATTTAGCAAGAGCTTGAGATCTGATCTATAACATTTTCTTTGTTTATTTCCTTATTACTTTGGATTTGGGGGGGTATTTTTTAGTAGTGTGTGTGTGTGTGTGTGTGTGTGAGAGAGAGAGAGAGAGAGAGAGAGAGAGAGAGAGAGAGAGAGAGAGAGAGAGAGAGAGAGAGAGGCAATAGAGTACTTTTTATATTGTTCCAATCAAATTTTAAAAAGATGTAGAAGGGAAGAATAATTTCTAAGTGTGCTTCCTGGTATAAATTAAATTGTAAAAGTAGTCAAGGTTTTTATGTGCACCAAAAAGTACATTTTGCCTCTTCTTTTATTTGTGCATAAGGAGTGCTGCGATGAGTCCTTGCAGGCTACTCAGCCATGGCTCATGCTATGAAGAGACAGATATGCTTTTTAAATTCTGGCCTTTTGTTCCTATCTAGGTTATAGTTTTAATATTGTTTTAATATTTCTCTTGAAGAAACACAAAAGATTTTAAAAAGCTTATTATTAGAAGATGAAGTATTTATTTTCACTCAAACAACTAAATATCTTTGTAAAATATTTGAATTTGGCTGTTTTCAAGTATTTAATCATCCATGTTTACATCAATTCTTTAGGTTGCATATCTATTGCCTTCAAATACCTTTCACATTTTATTTTCATTTGCAATAGACACAATCAAAATAATTTTCATAGGTGTATGTAATCTTATTGATGCTGATATCATGAATTTATAAGGAGCAATTTTTCTCATACTTGAAGATATTATGTTAATAAAATTTACTTTAACAGTCTTCTTATGAATCATGCAAAACCAGAGCTTTGTCACTGAGTTCATACTCTTGGGACTTTCACAGAACCTGAATGTAGAGAAAATACTATTTGTTTTATTTTCACTTATCTACCTTGCAACTATTGGGGGTAACATGATAATTGTAGTAACCATAATCTATAGCCCTGCACTGCTTGGCTCCCCCATGTACTTCTTCTTGATATTCCTGTCATTACTGGATGCATTCACTTCTTCTACTGTCACACCCAAGATAATTATAGACTGCTTCTATGAAAGGAAGACCATCTCTTTTGAATGTTGTATGACACAACTATTTACAGTCCATTTCTTCACTGGGGCAGAAGTGATTGTCCTGGCATCCATGGCATATGATCGCTATGTGGCCATTTGCAAGCCCCTTCACTATACTTCCATCATGACCCGGAAGCTCTGTGGAATTTTGGTAGCCGTGTCCTGGGCAGGAGGCTTCTTGCACTCTATCATACAAATTATCTTCACATTACAGCTGCCTTTCTGTGGCCCCAATGTCATTGATCATTACATGTGTGACTTGTTCCCATTACTGAAGCTTGCCTGCACTGACACACACATTTATGTCCTTTTGATATTTGCCAACAGTGGGGCTATATGCATTATAATCTTCTCCTTGTTGCTAGTCTCCTATGGTGTCATCTTGTTTTCTCTGAGAGCCCACAGTTCTGAAGGGCGACGTAAAGCTCTCTCCACCTGTGGATCCCATATAGTTGTTGTGCTTTTGTGCTTTGTCCCATGCCTATTAATATATGCAAGACCTACTTCTGCATTCTCCTTTGAGAAAAACGTGCTTATATTTATCAATGTTCTTACACCATTGCTAAATCCTATGGTTTACACTTTCAGAAATAAGGAAATGAAGAATGCTATCAGGAAAATGTGGAAGAGATTAATAGTAGTTTCTGATAAATTTTAAAATAATCTATTTCAGTGGGTAAGGACATGTGTTATGCCAACAGAATAATTTGAGATTTACTTTCCATTACTTTTAATGTCATAACTAAGCACAGAATCATTTTTAATCCAATGCTGGTACTCAGGGAATCTGCGAATTTGAGAGTTTTACTTCATTGTGGATTCAGCTGAAGAACAGTGAGTTCAAGGTTTAGTGGAGATTTATTCTGAGAAAATAAGGTAGAACATGATAGATAGTTATAGAAGTATGACTTTGTTTGGTTCTACATGAATGTTAACAGTCACAAATACTATTTATCCTTCACATGCACTTACATGTGTTATAACAGGCACCTATATCAACAGACACACATCCTACCTCACGTTCCACATCAACACCATCAATCAATCAATCAATCAAAAAATTACTCAAACAAAAATATAAATAAAACTCCTGAACAACTCAATGAAAGGAATAAAAATATTCAATAATTTATTGGCCAATTTATTGCTCCTAACTCTTTATAAAGGAATTACATCTTTCAATACAGAGGGCATCAATAATGGGTGTGAAATTTTATGTTTCTGTGTTCACACATTCACTGTGACCATTGATATATGAAAAATAAAAGCAGTTTAATTTTATTCTCTCATTTAATTAATTAATTATTTAAAAAGGTTTAACTGTTGGAATTTTTTTTTTCAAAGTTTAACTAAAACTGGTTGGCAAAATAAATGTAGGCTTGAAATTGGGTGAAGAAAATTGGGTGAAGAAAAAAGTCATTCCAAGAGAAAACAAAGTGACATCCAGAGACTCCATAACCTAGAAATGCAGAAAGATGTTAAAACAGAAAGTGACATGTAGGTATACCTATATCATTTGATTTGTTTTTTGTTGTTGCTGAAAAGTTTTCTTTTCAGACAACATTTTCTGCTTTTTCCCATTCTTTATTTACTCTCAGGACCCCATCAATTAAACTCTCTCCTCTCTCTCTCTCTCTCTCTCTCTCTCTCTCTCTCTCTCTCTCTCTCTCTCTCCTGAGAAAACAAAGAGGAAAATAAATAATACAATAAAACAAAACACAACAAAAATAAAAATAAAGTAAATCTCTGGAAGTGTATGAGCATGCAAAAACACAGAAACAACCATTAATACATAAAATCAGAAATCATAACATGTACACAAAAGATAAATAAGTTAAAAATGACAAAACAAAACTTCGTAAGACTAAAATGTTTCCAAAACTATCCTCCAGTTCATTTTCATTTTGGCTGTTACAGCTGGGTATGTGGCCTGTCTTTACATATGATTCGTATATCCCTTGAGACTCCATTGGAATAAACTGTTTCTTTTTTAGCAGTTGTTATCTGTAGATAGCTTCTTGTTTAGGCATGGATGCTCATGTCTATTCCACTTCCCTGTACTGAGAACTCATCTTTCTTGAACCTCTGCAGGCCCCATATATGCAGAAACAGACTCTATTTTTACCCAATGGCTGTACCAGTCTTGTGGTGCCTGTAAGACCATGTTTCCCTGCTGTTTTCTATTGCCACTGGCTATTACAGTTCTTCAACCTTTTCTGTACATCTCCCTTAGCTCTGAGGGAACTGATTGATGAAGACATCCCACTTAGGACTGAATGTTCAAATGTCTCTCTCCATCTACATATTGCCTGGTTGTAGGTCTCTGTATTAGTTTGTATCACCTGAAGGAGTTGCTTTTCTGATCATAGCTATGTTAAAATAGCTAAGTGAAATGCTTTTGTATGGATATATCAGAATTTTACTTCTAAGTTCTTTTATAGTATTCAGTTTCCCCCTCATTCCTGGCTTATAGAATTTCAGGATCTTAGCCAACAAAGAAATGTCAGGTATAGGTTCCACCTCATGGAGAGGGTCTTAAATCTAAGCAGGAAGTTGTTATGCCCAGAACTTTCATGTACCTGTTGAACTAGTGAATATTGCAGACATGACACAATTGTAGTCTAAAGATTTGTAGCAAGTTTAGCACTTAAATTTCTCCTCTAGTAGTGTACAGACTACCTTCCAATACCATGAACACTAGTCAGTAGGAGTGAAGGCTCTTTCTAGGAATCAGATCACTTTCTTCATGATCACTGAGATGTGTAAGCATTGACTTTAGGAATGGGGTTTGATCATTTTTTTGTATAAAGCAACCAATGGTCTTGGCAATAACCTGTTTTGGGGGTTTCCATCGGGCCCCTTTGCTCAACAACTTCATTAGATATAGTCCATTTCTGGCACTGGATGTTTCACTTGATTATGAGAGGGGTGCTTTTGTCTCCCCCATTATGTGATGATTCCATTTATATTTTTCCAAAGGCATATATTTAAAGAAGCTTTTACTGTAGTAGAGTTTATATGACCCCCTCAAATGACTCCCAGTATTAGCTGTTCCTCTCCATATACCTTCCCTAAATACCTTTTTCCCCTTCTCCTGTCCATTTAATCCTCCCAATTGTGTCCCTCCTGTCCCCCCAAATATGCATTCTATATAATCTATAGTTTGCCCTTACTATATAACTCTATACATCAGTCCTATGTTTGAACAGATTGTAACATGCCTATTGAAAGCTTTAAAGATAAATTCTAAGAGAATGCATACCTACATACCATATTTTTCTTTTCTGGGCTGCATTATTTCTCTCAGGAAGCTTGGAGTTTGTTTGGTTTTGGGTTTTTTTTTTAATAACTCTATTCATTTGCAGACTTAGTGCAATTCCCATAAAAATATTTATAGAATTCTTAATTTTTTCAAAATTTAATCTTAAAATGTCTTATGAAAATACCAAATATTCGGCTAAGAAATAAAATCTTGACCAATAAAATAGTGCCTGTTGTTATCACCATCACAGATTTTACATTATACTACACAAAAATACTAATAAAAACCTTATGACATTGATATAAAATCAGACATATAAATCAAAATAGAATAAATTTGAAAACCTACACATATTCGTACTCTACTACAGCAAAATGAATTTTACCAAAGTCAATAATACACATTGAAGAAACAACAAGATCTTCAACAAATGGTGCTGACCAGACAGAACAGTCATGTAGAAAAGATAGCTTAGAACTCTACATTTCATTCTGTGCAAAACTCATTTTCAAGTGGATCAAAGATATCAACAGAAGACCCCATGCATTGAAGCTAATAGATGAGAAATTATGGAATACCCTTGACCAATCTGTTAGTCTGTTCTATAACAAATGAAGGCTATATTTAAAACTCTTTGTGGTTGGTGTTGGTGGTTTTTGTTTTTGTTCATCTGTTTTGTTTTGACTATTTAAGATTAAGAAGTGAATATTTTTCCACTTTCTATTACATTTGGCCTTATTTCAATGTATTTTTAGTTTCTCAATATATTACAAAATCACACATGTATACAAATGTACAATTTTTTACCTACCCTTAACCTGTTAATGCCCTTTACAACATGACTCCCTTCTTTTTTAATAATCAATTTAATCCATATGCAAATATGTATAGTACTAGCCATGGAGCATCATTAATCTATCATTGGCCAGAGCTTCAGGAAAGCATGTTTTTTTCATTCCCATCAGCTACCAATCCTCTTAGTATGATAGGAGCCTAAAAATGATCTTCAACATTTTTACCAGGATTTTGTCTTCATTGATTCTTTGCAAATATTTTGCAGATAACCACACTTGCTGTGATTTCATGAAGGTAATAGCTACATCTTGTAAGAAGATATTTTAGAGCTTTCTTCCCTATTCCTAGGTATTAGGTTTTTTTCCCCTTCTCTTCATATTGTTCCCTGAACATCAGTAATGCAGTGCTTGGCAGCAAGTACGTAATTTTCCAATGTAGAACTGATCATGTAGTCTCTCATTCTCAGCACCTTCAATATTGATCTAAATTCAGAGTAACACACATCAGATAGAACAGAAGATTACATAATATCACTTATGTGTACTCTTGATTCTGCTGCACAGTTACTTTGCATTGCAGAAGTCGAGATTATGAGAGAAAACTTGGATATACTTGTCCTATTTAAATAACAAATTTTATTTATTTTAAGGTGAATTTTCAACTACTCTCTTTTGTGTTGAACATTGATTCCAGAGTGAACCATGTGTCATATTATCATATTAATCATATTCATTATGATTTGTGATCATAATCCATGTGTTAACAAAACATGGCCTTGTTATTCTCTATACTGGTTATTTTAACATAAATTTTAGAAAGTGTTTTATTGAAAATATGATGGCATTGTTTTGTTTGTGAATAGTAATCATATAAAATAGGACTTTGAATATCCCTAATATTGACCTAATTTTTAGATGAATTTAGAACTTTTTTTTTTTTTTTTTTTTTACAATTTGGTACTGTACTTGGTTTCTTTACAGGAGGGCTACCTGAAACAACAATAAAGTCCATCAAGTCATGATGTTAATCCTTTCTGTTAGAACCCTAGACAGATATGAAATCTGAGACATATACATTTTCAGAATATGTATGACATAATTCATAACACAGTAAAAGGAGAGGATCCAGATCTTAGTAAAAGTAAATGTAATTACTCATATATTCCTTGGTTGTATTTAATTTTCTTCTTCTTCTTCTTCTTCTTCTTCTTCTTCTTCTTCTTCTTCTTCTTCTTCTTCTTCTTCTTCTTCTTCTTCTTCTTCTTCGTTGTAGTTGTGGAATTTAAAACATTTAGTTAAAATATGATCATTCCAATTTCACCCCTCACCTTCCATCTTCTAACACCTCAAGTGCTCTTTCCCACCATCTCTACCCATGTGCCTGAACCTCAGTACCTCTGGCATTTAATTACAATGTTTTCATGCAAGTATGCTATACTCTATAATCTATTTATTCCTAGAAGATGGGAGGGTATGCTATAAATATGTTGTCTGAAATAGATGGAATGGCCATTGTAGACATTAATGAACAGTAGACAAAAACATATGATAGGCTTAAGTTTAAGCTTTGTAATATACCATCACTGATTTAACATGGTTGCATGAAGCCCTACTCCTTCTTGAGAAGTATTAACAATTCAAGTTATATGCAGTGTATAATATTTTCTTCACCCACCAAACCACAAGTAAGTGGGTCATGGTCCAGAAATTAGGCCCACATATGCAACACAAGTCACCCTGAATAAATTCAGTGCTCAGTAAAAGAAACATGAATATAGATGGGGGCATGTGAAAAGAGGATATGATGGTGGAAAAGGAAGAGATACTTATGGCCAATGTGACCATAAGACATGGTACAAGTATACGGAATTGTAAAAAGTAAGTAAATGTAAAGTATAAACATTTTCTTAAGATAAAACAAATATTTCTATTATTATATACCGCATGTATATTTTCACATAAATATTTTTCTTACTGATAAGTTTTTAACACTGTTCAACAATACTTTGATTAGTTTCCTTATAGATGCATTGATAGATTCCTTTTGACACGAGACTTTTCCCTTGAGTTCTGAAGGAAGACATTGTATTACATCCATTAAAGAACAGAGCAGTCTACTCTTCCTGAAAATGAAGTATATGGAATTATTTTCATATAAAATCTCCAAATTGTGAAAACACACAGCACAACTTTAGATGGGCACAAGGACATTATAAGCTTTGCAGTAACTGGAAAGCTGCTCAAAAGAATGTCATGAATTCTCCTGGGACCAGAGAATTTATAAACGTTGGGGAACAGAGAATTAAACTTACAGATCCATGGTGTACAGAAAAACCTTTTTAAATGCCTGATGCATTGAGGTAGCAAACCTTTGGATTCTTCTTTTATGTTTTGTTCAATAACCATGTTAAACACAGCACTAAAGTAACAGTGGTAGTATCCTATACCAGAGTTTCACTCCTGCTGTCCTTCAGATGTGGAAGAAAGACTTGCAAACAACAGAGAACCTTTGTTAAGACTAAATGAAAAGGATATTTAATCACCAGATTTATCACAGAAGTGACACTTGGTGAAGCACAGTAAGGATATTACCTATGTATGTATTTTTATAAATGCTTTTTTAATTTGTGACAAAGTGGTTTAATATGTGGGTATTGTAAGTGGTCTACTGTGTTTAACATTATGATGGTCCTTTCACTCTTAAAAATATTTTTTGTGAGAACTTCATAGACCGAGATGCTCAGTTTATGTATCTTTGTATAAATTTTATGACCCAAATCAGCATTTTATTGAATAAAATAATAAAGAGATTGTGGACTAGCATTTCATGATAAACAATTGTTCGAGTGTTCGCAGTGCTCAAATAACCCTTATAATACAATATTGCAGTCTTCTTCCACCTATTCATCAATTCCAATGGGTTTTACAAACTTTTATTTTCTAAAGGTTTAATGACATTAAATATATCATATTTTCATCTTCATAATAAAATCCAAAAATTAAGAAATCCAGCACAAACTTATATTTCTAATATCTCTTTGACAATAGCTTGATTATCTGAACATGTACTCATGTAACTCACAATTCTGAAGCCTGCATGGAAAGAATGATTTGAGCCAGTATAAAGAATATTGATATAAGACCATGAAAAGCAGAAACGTCATCACACCTTCAATATGTATGGATATCGAATGTAAAATACTCTAGCTCCAGAAATACACAATAGTATATAATATGCAGAAGGAATACAAGTTAAGGAAGTTTGACTCAAATCACATATGAAGTCTTCTGATTTAATTATGTCCAATTAGATTTGTAACAGCATAAGCATTCTTCCTTTGAACTTTTAGGGAAACTAAGTAGGTAAATTTCTGATTGTCTTGGTGTTAAGACTCTGTCTCGTTCTGTCTTAAAATGAGCAAAATCACTAAGACATCAAAGAGACTTCAGAATTTCTTCAGGACGAACATGAAAACAAAGAGAAAAATCTCTTTCCCCTATATTCCAGACATATTAGGACAAGTAAAGTTGAAATATTTAGGGAAATCAAGAGTAACATGGTTGGCAGAGAAAAAATTAGTTATCTGAAGTGAACACACTTTTCAAAAAGTTGAGAAAATGATTCTAGTTAGCCTCAAACACAGGAAAGGAAACATGTATTGATAGATAGTAACTTTAGTTAAAAATAGGACAGGCATAAAATTTAACATATGGGATGATTTCTTGTAAAACTTTAATAAGTTATCAGCATTTCTATGATCACTAGCAGATTAATAGATTAAAAGCTTCTATTCATAATAGTAACCCTCTATTCACCACTCTGGCCAATTTGAGTGTTACATGTACCTCACAGTTAATGAAGATATTCTGTGGTCTGAGATTATATCAATACAACAGTTAGTTGAACTGTATAAATGAATGGGAAGGAAACAGTGGGAAACGTGGATGGTGGACCAGGGAAGCACATCTGCCTAGGTCTCTGCTTAGGAGATAGCTCAGTGAACACAGTTTCTGTTATGTTACCCCTGGGCAAAGCACTTTACTACTGTAGGATTTTCAAATGCATGGCAGCTATGGAAAAGATGTTGGAATATTTTAGGAAAATATAGTACATATTTTCTACTCTATGCATAATAATATAAAGAAAATGAGTTTTTTATAAATGAGATTGTGGATTGGAAACTAAAGAGCAATGATTTGGAGGAAGGTCAAGTGCAATATATGGTTGTCAATGAAAAATTATAATGTAATAAAATATTCCAAATTAAAATACCCCATGAAATCAGTTTATTACTTCCACTTTTGGTAATTAGATGAACGTTTTTGAAATTTGACATTTTTTTCAGAAATTGAGAAGAAATTATATTTTATGTGTTTCATCTTGGTGCCTAATTTTCAGTTTTTATTTACAACGCATCATGCGATAGTAATTTGTAAGAATCTTAATTATAGAGCTCTTATGATAGTTTTACATTTTTCTTATTTTTTCAATATTTTACATACTACATCACATTCTAAGTTTCTCAATTTACTTAATATTTAGATAAAAGTTTGGAGATGAGTCCTGTTTCAAATTTGAAACATGTTTAAAGTTCTGCAATAATATCTAATGTATATTCTACATTTGCTGCTTTCATAAAAGTATTGCTAAAGGCATTGTGATTAACTTTAAATTGTTATTTAAAATAATTTTCTTTTGACTGAATCAATATCTCATTTTGGGCATAGAGCACGTTTTAAAAAACCTTGACATCAATAATCATGCTCTTTTTGACATAAAATTTGCAGAATATGTTAATAAAATATATGCATTCTGTTGATTATGATCACACATGCTTATAATTCCAGAAGTTGGAAGTGGACTGAACAAGATCAAGAATTCAAAGACGTGGTAAGTTTGTGTCCATCTTAGGCTAACTAAAGCTTTGCCATTACCACTAGCATAAAGACTATTTATTTACTTTTATGGGGAAAATCCTTCTCCTGTTGTAGGTCATTAAATGACAAACAGGTATACATCAAGCTGTTTTGTTACACAAATTTATAGTGTCCTTTCTATTGATTTGAGATTTCAAGAGTGTATAAAATGTATCATGACCATATCCTAGATCTTCCCCCAAAAGAAAGTAATTTTTTTAAAATTTTCATTTGTCATTTAATTTGCATAATATTAGATGAACAAAATTAAAATAAAACAGAGGATCATATGGCACCTAACATAGATTCACTTGAGTGTGTCACACTACTTTACTTTGCATTCATTTGTCAAAATAATGTAGAAAAAGTGAGAAAATTTTCCTCATCTAAACAAACAATTTTATTTATTTGGATAAATATTTGACTATTCTCCTTGTTAAACTCTATTTACTTTCCAACTGAGATATAGTGAAATCACTTTTCTTCCTTTCCATTTCCCCCTCTAACCCCTCCCATTCCCCCCTCACTCTATCTTCTTCTTCTGATCTTCTTTTTCACATCTTTAACTGTTGACTGTTTAAAAAATTATTATTTTCACATAATATGCAAATGGAAAAATTTAAAAATACAACCTGCTCAGTAAGTATATTGTTGAATGTATGTAAATGATAAAAGGGTTGACCACTTGTTACTAGACACCTAACCGGGAGCTCATCCCTAGGAAAGAGTAGTTCTCAGTTCCTCAGCAATCATTATTGGCCTCTAATTCTTTGTCTAGAGGTGGGGCTCATGAGAATTCCTTTCTCAAATTAGCATGTCTAATGTTGTCCTACTCATTATTTGGATCTTGCTTAGGCAGCCATATTCAGGTCATTATTCAGGTCTTGTTCAGGCAATTATCACATACACTTATGAGATGACATAAATATATATTCTTTGTCATTTCTAGGAAACCCAGTTTCACTGTAGAGTATTGTTCTTATAGTTTTTATGTACCTCTACAACAATATTTCCTGAAATTTTATTGTTGAAACTGTATGCTAGCTATATATGTTGGGACTGGCTTCCCTGTGATTACTCTAGCTATATAATTTGATCAGTTTTTCTATAATGATCTACCTTTGCTGCAAAGATCAACTTCTTTGACAAGGGGTCAGATCTAAACTTATCCATTGGTTTAAGGATATGTTTTTAGATTTTATCAGGAATTGAGTTGATCTAGTAATAGATTCTCCTCTAAGACCCATGGCTATACTAGCCTTGGGTATTTGGCTAGTAATGGGCAGAGTTTTCCTGTTGAGTTTAGTGCTTAAATTCAATTTGAGTGCTGCTGGTTACTGCTGAAATAGGAGTGCCTCCTTATTTCTTTAGGAATAGCTTACCATATTTCTTATTGTGGTTCATAAGCATCACAGCAGATTATGACTACTGATTGGCATACTATCTTGAAGCTTGACAAGAAAGTTCTGGTATAATGAAAATTAATGCTCAGGTGGTTTTCAGGTCATGTAAAGCTTATATCTCACTATTATTCCTTTTATGTTACAGGAATCAATGTAGACAAAGACTGCATCTTGTGTCTAATTTGCATATACTCTGACTGCTCTAAAATATAATCATAAAACATAACTATACTATACACTCCTTTCAGATATATTAATTATATCAAACATTAGGATGCTAGGGCAGTACACCATTGTAGAAACAGGGTTTGTGGCTGGCTTGGTGTATATGTTTCTCTTTATACATTGTACATGTATGTTCCTCTATATAACATGCTGGAACACAGGAGCAAAAAATCTAAGTGGGCACTGACTCAACTTCTCTATCTTAAATGAGTTGTGAAGGTTTTGCAAATAAAATCGTCTCTGTTCTAGTTGAATGATTGCTATTAAGATTACCACAACTTTTTCATACAACTATATTCTTTTTAACTCACAGATTTTTAAAATGCAGATTTCCAAAGATATTCCCTTTAAATACTAGCTTAGTGTCTTAACATAGCATAAACGAGTAACAAAAGTATGTCTCAGGTTTGTAACAGTAATTAAATAAATAATTTTTCCATTGATATTACCAATTTTCATATGTGGGTTTTTAGTCCATCACCTTCTGAACCTTCATCATTTACTGTTGCCTTTGTCAAGTTCTCTTATTTACATAGGAACAAACTAAGAAGATGATTTTGTGTTGATTCAGAGAAGAATAGAAAGAACAACTGTTAGTGCTATTGTAAGATTAATAATCTCACTGTTCATCAAGTTGATTACAGGAGATCTCATGGTTCTTGGAACTTATGTCTTTTAAAATCCCAGGTTAATAATTCCTTGTTTCTTTTCTCTTAGACTTAGATTAGAACATCAGACTAAATAGTAAAAATGAAATGACCTGTTGACCAGGAGTGTGAAAATACAGAAGGAGACCTCTTTTTTTTAAGTCTTTCTTTCTTAGATTTGATAACAACAAAATTATTTTCATAAAGGTATGGTCATGTCATGTATAGTGCTAGAGACTTTCTACAGAATTTTCTTTTGTACAGAATAATTTTTTTGAGGGTATAATATATTTCTTACTTACAAACAAATTTAAAACATAGTGAGAATTTTTGTGTGCACCCAAACATGCAATATGCCTTTTCTTCTACTGCTGCATAGGCCAATACTCCAACAAGTCACTGCAAGATACTCAGCGTTGACCTTCAGTTATTCACATCTAGGTAACAAGTTTAAAATGTCTTTTAATATTCACTTCAAGGAGACCAAAGTGATTTACAAAAGCTGATGATGCAAAGTTACACCATTTTGCTCAACTCATACAGTGGATGTATTCATAACTAAAATTTAATATACAGGTTCTTTAAAATGTACAAAAATTTATCTTTTAATCAATTCATGTTATTTAGTTATACTTTTCATTTTTCTAATTTTTTTAAATTACAATGGACTCCTCAATGCAAATATATCTGTTTGTATAGTTTTTGTTGATCAAAATATTATACATATACTTGAAGCATTTTTTTATAAATGAAAATTTATGTGAAGAAAATTTACTTTGACTGCCTTTTTGAGAATTATGCAAAACCAGAGTTTTGTTACTGAGTTCATAATCTTGGGGCTTTCTCAAAACCCAAAAATTGAAAAAATACTGTTTTTTGTACTTTTATTGGTCTATCTTGCAACTATTGGGGGCAACATGATAATTGTGGTGACCATCATCTACAGCCCTGTACTGCTGGGCTCCCCCATGTACTTCTTCTTGGCATTCTTGTCCTTCCTGGATCTATGTGTCTCTTCCACTGTCACACCTAAGATGATTGTAGACTTCTTCTACGAGAAGAAGATGATCTCCTTTGGGTGCTGCATGACTCAACTGTTTTCAGTCCATTTCTTCTCAGGGACAGAAATGATTGTCTTAGCAGCCATGGCCTATGACCGCTATGTGGCTATTTGCAAGCCCTTGCACTATTCATCCATCCTTACCCGGAGGCTCTGTAGCATTTTGGTAGCAACATCCTGGGCAGGGGGCTTCTTGCACTCTATCATACAAATTATATTCACATTGCAGCTGCCTTTGTGTGGACCCAATGTCATTGATCATTACACATGTGACTTGTTTCCATTGCTTAAACTTGCCTGCACTGACACTCATATATTTGTTCTTTTGGTTTTTGCAAACAGTGGAGCTATCTGCATCATAATCTTCTCCTTGTTGCTTGTTTCCTATGGTATCATTTTGTTCTCTCTGAGAGCCCACAGTTCTGAAGGTAGATGGAAAGCTCTTTCCACCTGTGGAGCCCACATTACTGTTGTGGTTTTGTTCCTTGTTCCATGCATATTAATATATGCACGGGATACATCTGCATTCTCCTTTGAGAAAGACACACTTTTATTTGTCAATGTCCTGACACCACTGCTCAATCCTATGGTTTACACTTTCAGGAATAAGGAAATGATAAATGCCATCAGAAAAATGTGGAAGAGACTGAAAGTGATTTTTGTTAGATTTTAACATTGCTTTTACACTGTTGGGGATATGAGTTAATGGGAAAGGATACTAGCTTTGTCAAAATGAGTACATGAGTCTTGTTTTTCACAACTGATGTCAGAATCTAAGTGAACAAGCACAATTTATCTAGTACTGGTGTATATAAGATTTGCAGATCCCAGGTGTTTTTTTTACCACAAATATATTTGACAGTGAGTACAAGTTTTATTTTTGTTTTGCTTCAAGAAAATAAGGTAGAATGATATAAATGCTCATGATAAATCTATTCTTTTAGGTCTGCATGCATGTTCACAGGCACAAACACCATGGAAATTAACATGTATAACATAGACAGACACACACACACATGCACACGCACAAGCAGGCACACACACATGCAAACAAAAATACACTTTTAAATACAAGGAAAAAGAATTTTGTATTTTATTGGACAAATAAAACAGTGTTTTTTATGAGGAAATAACATAATTTATACAGAGTACCTCAATAGTGGGATGTTGAATATGTATCAGGGCTCATAGCTTCACTCTGGATTGGGTACTCAGCATTGTTATATGAAAAGGCAGTCCAGTTTTACCTTATCATTACTTTATTGCATCTTTGAAATGTTTTAACTATTTGAATGTTTTCTTTTCTTAACTGTGCTTCATTTAAAATTTTGGTTGACAAAATAAATGTCTATTTTGACAAGAAAAAATACAAACGTCATTCTAAGGGAAACAAGTTTCTAAGTGATACACTGAGACCTTGTAACCTATAAATGCAGAGAGAGAACTCAGAATCTGTCCTCTAAGTTTCCTGCATCATCTGGCTTCATTGTAAGATAGTCTATTCATGTCTGCTAGAAAATAAGAGTTGATTACTCAAATTCATGAAAGACATAAGAACAGTTAGAATTTCTCTTGGATGATGTGACTATTCCACTCTAATGACCTCTGGGAACTGACTATATAGAGAAATACTGATGTAGATCTCCTATTGCAGTACAACACAAAGAGTTTGCAGACATTTATTTCATAGGAACAGGAGGGAAAAGATAATGACCTACTGTTTAGACACCAACATAAGCAAATATGAAATAGTTTCCAAAATGTCAGTTAATTTCAATGTATTATGTGACTGTAATATCTGTACCTCTGTATGTACAAATAATAATTACATTTTTATACTTATCAATAGAGAATATTTATGTCACTTCATGGTTATATCTTGGTTCATTAACAAAAGGAATTTATGTGAAGTTAACTTACTGTTAAACACCTTCTGTTCAGAATCAATAATACTAGCCAACAACTGAATTTTATGGTAAAACTATTGCTAAATATAGTGTTTGTTTCTCATTAATTTTAACTGCCAGGGACAACACACATAGAACTATAGAAGACATATGAGAATTTCCATTTGTGAAAATGTACAAGACTCAATTTTGTTATATCAGTTAATGATTAAGGAAACCACAGAGGAGGTATAAAAATGTGTAGATGCCACATTAAGGAACAGAGAAAAAAATCTTTCTGGAATTAGTTTGACAAACAATGAGCCCAGAATTTATTTATGTCTCTCCATGGTTTTCTGTAAGTCTATAGCTTGTGGCAACTTACATGTTTGATGTCTGTGTGTCTGACCTGTCTGTCCTTTTTTCTGTCTGGCATGTTGTGCATATTACAGCTCCAAGTCTGAGC
The DNA here is from genome assembly GCA_036184795.1 of Tokudaia tokunoshimensis. NCBI lineage: Eukaryota > Metazoa > Chordata > Mammalia > Rodentia > Muridae > Tokudaia > Tokudaia tokunoshimensis. Next base: position 63,538,077 of record BTHU01000004.1, on the reverse strand, counting down.
CAGTCTCCTCTGTGTCTGGTCCCTGTACTTAAGAAAGGGGCTTGCTCTGTATACACTAAAAAGAAAAATATGGTATGTGGAAGGGATAAGACATTCTTTACAACAAACTTTACCAGATTTTTACAAGGGAAAAGTACATGTATTGAATCCAGATGCTCCAGAAGAGTATTCAAAATCACATGCATGTGTTATCAACTTGTATGAACATGCTTTTTCAACATTTATGGGAAATTTTAAGTCAACCTTTTGGCTATTTTCAGAAAATGTATATCATGACACAGATAGAGTGTCCTTATTTTCAGATGATATTATTCAACACACACACACACACACACACACACATACACACACATACACACACACATACACACACACATACACACACACACACACACACACACACACACACACACACGCACCAAAAAATCAAAACCAAAACTGAAACAAACAAGTGGAAAAAAAGACAACAAAAAATTTTCTGCACCAAAAAAATCATTTAGCAAAGTAGTACAACACAATACAGACATACACAGAAAAAAAATCAGTAATTTTTTATATATAAACAACAAACCAACCAAAAAAAATCAGGTAATGAACATTATTTAAATAGTCTGAAAATACATCTTGCAATAAATCTTTCTAAAGAAGTGAAATGTATTTTCAATCAAATTCAACTAATATTTTTAGAATGTGTTTGATTCTCTTTTTCAACTGGACACAAGATAGAGTCATTAGAGTAGAGGGAGCATTAATTTAGAAAATGGCCCCATCATATTGGCCTGTAGCTAAGCCTGTGGGTATTTCCTCTATTGGTAATTGGTATAGAAGGTTCCACCACCAAGGTAGTATAATTCCTGATAAGGTGGTCTTGAGGTTTATGAACAATCAGATTGAGTAATCCAGACATACAAGCCTGTAAGCAATGTTCCTCCATGGTGTCTGCTTCACTTCCTACCTTCAAGTTCCTGCTTGAATTTCTGCCCCTACTTCCCTCAATGATAGACAAAGACATGGAAGTGGAAGCCAAATAAACTATTAGCTTCTCAATTTCATTTTGGCCACATTAAAAACAATCTCCTAGAATAAACTGAACTAAGATATTATTAAAATCTCAAGTTTAACATATTAAGATGGGATTTTATATAATTAGAAAATCATAGAATATTGAATATTTCCTTCAAGACAAATGTCGTCTTCATCTCTCCATAGCTTATATATCCCTGCTTGTCACATAGCATATATCATTTTTATTATATTTGAACTTTAGACCCTTCTATCAACTTTTTTTTTCTTTCTTTTTTTTTATTTTATTTTATTTTTTTAATTTACATTCCAAATCACTTCCCCTTTCCCGTTTCCTCCCTCCCCGAAAGTCCCATAAGCCCCCTTCCCTCCCTCTTTTCTCCGTTCAACCCCCTCTCATTACTCTGTCCTGGCGTTCCCCTACATCCAGTCTTTCCAGGACCAGGGGTCTCTCCTTCCATCTTTTTAGAAATCTATTGATATGCTGATTGTGTCTAGGGTATTCTGAGATTCTGGGTCAATATCCCCTTATCAGTGACTGCATACCATGTGTGATCTTTTGTGATTGGGTTACCTCACTACTTCTATCAACTTTTACTACTTACTGTAAATACAATTGGGGCAGGGGACATGCTGAAGAGACCTCAGCTTCTCAGAACACTTATTGTTCTTGCAGAAGCCTCAAGTTGTTTATCTGGTTCCATCATTACCTGATGCACTTCTAACTACAATAGTAATTATGACACTCCATTGTGACAGAAATGTACCCAAACTGTGAGTCACAATAAAGCATTCCACTTTAAGTGTATGTTGATGTGATTTCAGGAAGAAGAAAAGTAAGTAAGTAATATGATAAGTTGGTACAAGGGCTGAGGTTGTTGCTTTGATAAACATGACTGTGGTTAAGAAGAGTTTGATACAATGAGCTAGCAAAGCATTCTGAAGGTAAAGATGTTTTGGGTCACTGTGTTAGAAACTTGAAAAAACAGCTACAGAAAGAAATACATAGAATAGAGGGTTGCTGATGATTCCAAGGAATATAAAGACTAGCTCATAAAATTGAGTATTTACATTTTGTGTTATATATTTGTCAGGAATCTTGTTTCACTCTACCCATGTTCTGTGTATTTGATTGAGGTTGAGTTTAAAGATAGTACACTAGTTTATTTGACAGAGGAAATTTTAGAACAAGTGAACATTTAGTCTCTTTCTTATTGCACATATCATACTCCTCAATGAAAGAGAGCAGAAAATTTGGGCAAAAACAGTTCTTTGAATGTGTAGTGATGAGCTTTTATTAACAAGGTAGAAAACAAATAGTAAGCACTGGTTACACAAACTTGAAACAGGAGATTCTTGACTTAAGAATTACAATGGAGTGTCCTGATTGAAACAAAATATGAGGGTAGAGGATTCAGCATTTGAATAACACTAGGACAAACGTCATGTAGTATACAATACCATTATGCCTACAGAAAAGAGCCTTTCTCTTTTAAAAATGTGTTATTTTGTAATGTAAGAAAAATGCACATAGCAAAAGGTGTCCTTAAAAGAGGTTGCATTTGCTAAAAAGAAACATCCTCTTCTGAACTGTGTTAAAGGCATGACACCACCCACAAAAGGCTCCAAAATGAGAAAAAATGAACTTATTTGAAAGAAGGAAATACGTTCTGTGAATATACCTGGAGGAGTTTCCTGCTCTTGGAAAGAATTCCTAGGAAAGTGTTTCCCCTTTTGAGGACATAGAAGTTCATAGAGCTGTGAACCAAAGGGTTCTGACCATATATTGAAGTGTGAGGTAATTGTAGCAGTATTGTATATCTGGCACTGTATTTGTAGTCATGAATTATGTAATATTTAAGGATTTACAGAGTCTTGATTCTGATTTTCTGACAGGGACTAAATCTTAGTAATGGGCAGAAAACTTGGAGTCCCTTCTGGGCACATCTGATAAGCTATTTCTTAAATCTGTGAGGGTGAAGACTTATTGGCAATGGAGATACTGGGTTCAGAAATTTCAGGCCATGTTACATAGGTAAAACAAGTTTCAATTCTTGGGATAGAGATGATTCTTTGAGGAGATTTGTCTCATGATGTTCAGCAGATTTGGAATATTTGAACTACAGAAATTTTATTGATCTCAGTGTTTTCAATACAAGTAAAGATGGCAAAAACATGAATCAGCAGGATTAGCAAAAATTTTTATTTTATTATTGCTTTTGTTCTATGAATTTTTTCTGTGGCTTTCCTGCTCCGTTTTGGGATAGAAACATTTCCTATGTTCCACTGTAAGTGGGAAATATAGAACTTCATTAATTTTGTAAGTGATCACAGTTAAGAATTTCTCAAAATATTATTTTCTTCTGGCTAGTGCATTAAATTCCAGAAAGCATTAAGCAGTCTTTATTCAGAAAATTGAACCAAGTCAAACAAAACATAAAACAAAATATCAGTGAAGCCCCTTAGGAGCTGTGGGGACCCTGCATGTTTGAATACATACCTATCAGGCAAGATATAAGTACGAACTGGAGTATTGATGACATGAAGGCTTGGCAGTTGACAAACACATACAGGTAGTATTTGAGGCCTACTATACAGGATAGGAACACATACCTAGCATGTTAATACTGTTAAGCCTAGGAAGAAAAATGTCATAGACCTAGGGAAGAATCAACTGCTTTTGTATAGCTAAAAGAACACAATGGAAGGCCTCCATGTCTATTAACTAGAGTACCTCTTAGACTCAGTAAGAAAAGTATTCTTTTTTTTTCATAATTTTTTAATTTTATTTTCTTTATTATTTTCTATATTTTTTAGTTGCATTCTAAATGATTTCCCCTTTCCCGTTTCCTCCCTCACCGAAAGTCCCATAAGCCCCCTTCCCTCCCTATGTTCCCCATTCAACCTCCTCTCACTTATCTGTCCTGGTATTCCCCTATATCCAGTCTTTCCAGGACCAGGGGTCTCTCCTTCCATCTTCTTGGAAATCTATTGATATGTGAATTGTGTCTTCAGTATTCTGAGATTCTGAGTTAATCTCCCCCTATCAGTGACTGCATAGAATGTGTGTTCTTTTGTGATTGGGTTTCCTCACTACGGATGATATTTTCAAGTTCTGACCATTTGCCTAAGAATTTCGTGAATTCATTGCTTTTAAATGCAGAGTAGTATTCCATTGTGTAAATATACCACATCTTCTGAATCCATTTCTCCATTGAGGGACATCTGGGTTATTTCCAGCTTCCGGCTATAATAAATAAAGCTGCTATGAACATAGTAGACCATGTGTCCTTAATGCATGCAGGAGAAGCCCAGGAGTGCTATAGCAGGATCCTCCGGGAGTATCATGCCCAGTTATCTGAGGAACCTCCAGACTGCTTTCCAGAGTGGTTGTACCAGCCTGCAATCCCACCAGCAGTGGAGGAGTGTTCCTCTTTCTACACATCTTCACCAACAACTGCAGTCTCCTCTGTTTTTGATCTTAGCCATTCTGACTGGTGTGAGATGGAATCTCAGGGTTGTTTTGATTTGCATTTCCCTAATGACTAAGGATGTTGAAAATTTCTTTAGGTTCTTCTCAGCCATTAGATATACTTCAGGTGAGAACTCTGTTTAGCACTGTACCCCATTTTTTAATAGGGTTATTTGGCTCTCTGGGGTCTAACTTCTTGAGTTTCTTTGTATATATTGGATATTAGCCCTCTGTCGGATATAGGGTTGGTAAAGATCTTTTCCCAGTTTGTTGGTTACTGCTTTGCCCTTTTGACAGTGTCCTTTGCCTTACAGAAACTTTGTAATTTTATGAGGTTCCATTTGTCAATTCTTGATCTTAGAGCATAAGCTATTGGTGTTCTGTTCAGGAAAATTTCCCCTGTGCCCATATGTTCAAGGTTCTTCCCTAGTTTCCTTTCTATTAATTGCAGTGTGTCTGGTTTTATGTGGAGGTCATTGAAACACTTGGAATTGAGCTCAGTGCAAGGAGATAAGAATGGATCAATTTGCATTCTTCTGCATGTTGACCTCCAGTTGAACCAGAACCATTTGTTGAAAGGCTATCTTTTTTCCACTGGATGGTTTTAGCTCCTTTGTCAAAGATCAAGTGACCATAGGAGTGTGAATTCATTTCTGGGTCTTCAAATCTGTTACGTTTGTCTACATTCCTGCCACTACATCAATACAATGCAGTTTTTAACACTATTGCTCTGTAGTACAGCTTGAGGTCCGGGATACAGATTCCCCCAGAGGTTCTTTTACTCTTGAGAATAGTTTTAGCTATCCTGGGTTTTCTGTTATTCCAGATGAATTTTTGAATTGCTCTTTCTAACTCTATGAAGAATTGAGTTGGGAATTTGATGGGGATTGCATTGAATCTGTTTATCGCTTTTGGCAAGATGGTCATTTTTACTATATTAATCCTGCCAATCCATAAGCATGGAAGATTTTTCTATCTTCTGAGGTCTTCTTCAATTTCTTTCTTCAGAGACTTGAGTTTCTTGTCATATAGATCTTTCACGTGTTTGGTTAGAGTCACACCAAGATACTTTATATTGTTTGTGACTATCATGAAGGGTATCATTTCTCTTCTTTCTCAGCCTGCTTATCCTTTGAGTATAGGAAGGCTACTGATTTGCTTGAGTTGATTTTATATCTGGCCACTTTACTGAAGTTGTTTATCATCTGTAGGAGTTCTCTGGGTTGCTTAAGTATACTATCATATCATCTACAAATAGTGATAGTTTGACTTCTTCCTTTCCAATTTGTATCCCTTTGACCTCCTTTTGTTGTCTAATTGCTCTAGCTAGAACTTCAAGTACTATATTGAAAAGATATGGAGAGAGAGGGCAGCCTTGTCTAGTCCCTGATTTTAGTGGGATTGCTTCAAGTTTCTCTCCATTGAGATTGATGTTGGCTACCGGTTTGCTGTAAATTGCTTTTACTATGTTTAGATATGGGTCTCGAATTCCTGATCTTTCCAAGACCTTTAGCATGAAAGGATGCTGAATTTTGTCAAATGATTTCTCAGCATCTAATGAAATGACCATGTGTTTTTTTTTCCTTTGAGATTGTTTATGTAGTGGATTACATTGATAGACTTCCTTATATTGAACCATCCCTGCATCCATGGGATGAAGCCTACTTGATCATGGTGAATGATCTTTTTGATGTGTTCTTGGATTCGGTTGGCAAGAATTTTATTGAGTATTTTTGCATCAATATTCATAAGAGAGATTGGCCTGAAATTTTCTTTCTTTGTCGGATCTTTGTGTGCTTTTGGTATTAGCGTAATTGTGGCTTGAAAGAACGAGTTGGGTAGTGTTCCTTCTGTTTCTGTCTTTTGGAACAGTTTGAAGAGTATTGGTGTTAGGTTTTCTTTGAAGGTCTGATAGAATTCTGCACTAAAACCATCTGGTCCTGTTCTTTTTTTGGTTGGAAGACTTCCAATGACCACTTCTATTTCTTCAGGAATTATAGGACGGTTTAGCTGGTCTTTTTGATCCTGATTTAATTTTGGTATTTGGTATCTGTCTTGGAAATTGTCCATTTCCTCCAGATTTTCTAGTTTTGTTGACAGGCTTTTGTAGTAGGATCTGATGATTTTTTGAATTTCCTCAGTTTCTGTTCTTATCTCTCCCTTTTCGTTTCTGATTTTGTTAATTTGGATACTGTCTCTGTGCCCTCTGGCTAGTCTGGCTAAAGGCTTATCTACCTTGTTGATTTTCTCAAAGAACCAACTCCTAGTTTTGTTGATTCTTTGTATTGTTTTATTTGTTTCTACTTGATTGATTTCAGCCTTGAGTTTGATGATTTCCTGCCTTCTACTTCTCTTGGGTGTATTTGCTTCTTTTTGTTCCAGGGCTTTCAGGTGTGCCTTTAAGCTGCTAGTGTATGCTCTCTCCTGTTTCTTTTTGGAGGCACTCAGGGCTATGAATTTTCCTCTTAGCACCGCTTTCATTGTGTCCCATAAATTAGGGTATGTTGTGCCTTAATTTTCATTAAATTTTAAAAAGTCTTTGATTTCTTTCTTTATTTCCTCCTTGACCAAGTTATCATTGAGTAGAGCATTGTTCAGCTTCAATGTGTATGTGGGCTTTCTGTTGTTTTTGTTGCTATTGAAGACCACCCTTATTCCATAGTGGCCTGATAGGAGCCATGGGATTAGTTTGATCTTCTTATATCTGTTGAGGTCTGTTTTGTGACCAATTATATGGTCGATTTTGGAGAAGGTACCAAGTTTCTACTTCCTTTTTTAGATCCTGGATGGATTTCCTCAGATCCTTCATTTATTTGTTTTTATTTTCCCGTATTTGTTTAAGATATTTTTGCATTTCCTCTTTCAGTAATTCTGCCTGTTGACCCAAGTTATTCTGTATTTCTTTAAGTGATTTTTGTGTTTCCTCCTTATGGGCTTCCATCTGTTGATCCATATTCTCCTGCATTTCTTTAAGCGATTTTTGTGTTTCCTTTGTAAGGGCATCTACCCGTTGATTCATTTCTTTAAGCGATTTTTATGTTGCCTCCTTGTGGGCCTCCATCAGTTGACCCATATTCTCCTACATTTCTTTAAGCGATTTTTGTGTTTCCTTTGTAAGTGCTTCTACCCATTGACTCATGTTCTCCTGTATTTCTTTATGAGATTTATTTTCGTCCTTCTTGACATCCTCTAATAGAAACATGAGAAGTGATTTTAAATTCAGATCTTCCCTTTCAGGTGTGATGGGGTATCCAGTACTTGCTGCTGTCTGAGTGTTGGGTTCAGATGTTGCCATATTGCCTTGATATCTGTTAGTAACGTTCCTATGTTTGCCTTTTGCCATCTGGTTACCTCTGGTGTTAGTTGGTCCTGTTGTCACTGGCTGTTGTTTGGACCTCCTGTGAGCCTGCAAGGCTATTTCTGCCCCCACTGGATATCGGGATTCCCCTGGCACTGATTGCTGAGAGGCTCCCCTGCTCCTGAGTGACTTTGGAGCCCTGATATGCCTTGCCCCAAGTGATGTTATATTGGGGAATTCCTGCAGATCTGAAGGCTCAGTGTAGTCAATCCCCAGAGCAGAGGTCGCCAAGGGGAGGCTGGTGCACTCCCTTCCCTGTGCGGGTGCGCTCTCTCCCAGTGAGGGTCCCTCTGCAGGGCAGATGTCCCACAGCAGAGCTGGCATGTAGGTGACCACAGAGCTGCCTATCTCTTGGGAGCAGGGAGCACACAAGCTGGCTGAATCCCAAGCGATATTATGCTTGATTATACCTTCGCCTGGAGGTCCCAATTTCTCTGGTTCTGGAGCAAAGATGGAGGAGTGCACTGTGCACCCTCTCGGGACAGATCACTCTACAGAGCAGATGGCCCACAGCAGAGCTGGCGCCCAGACGAGCACAGAGCTGCCCTGCTCTTGGGCACAGATGGAAGCCCAACAGGCTGTGTCTCAAGCGATGTTATATTGGGGAGTCCCTGTGTATCTGGAGGCTCAGGGCAGTCAATCCCTGGTGCAGATGTTGCCAAGAGGAGGCTGGTGTGCTCCCTTCCTGTGCAGGTGTGCTCTCTCCCAGTGTGGGTCCCTCTGCAGGGCAGATGTCCCATAGCAGAGCTGGCATGTAGGTGACCACAGAACTGCTCAGCTCTTGAGAGCAGGGAGCACACAAGCTGACTGAGTCCCAAGCGATATTATGTTTGATTATTGCTGCGACTGGAGGTCCCAGTTGCTCTGTTGATGGAGCAAAGATGGCGGAGAAGAAAAGTATTCTTTTGCATTGTTTGGTAATAAATACAGAGGCACTTCACTTGGCCACGTCCAGAGAATGTATGGCTGTCCAAAGCTCATTACAAGTATCAGCTGCTAGAACCAATAAATGTCTTGTAAAAGATTGCAGTGACAATGTAAGATATGGAAAATTAGGATGGAAGGTATGAAATTCTATCATCTGGACAAAATGTAGCTGCTGAGACTGTGAACATATAACACCTGCGGATCCCTGCACAAGACTGACAGAGGATTGGGCCTTTCAACATTGTATCCAGGATAAAGGAGAGACTCATGAATATCTCCTCCTCACTGAGAAGCTATTGAAAGCCAAGATGCTAAGAAAGGAGTAAAGTTTTCTTCAATTATGTACCCAAAAGGAAATTTAACAGGTTTTGATATTCCACTACTCATGTTTTTACAATCAATCCTAAAGATATTTGGTCAAAACCAGAAAAAGAGGATTATAAAAAAGACTATTTGAGAAAAAGGTAGTCATAAACATGGGAAGGAAATAAAAGAGGGTAACCTGTAAATATTATCATACATGTGTGTAAAATTGTCAAAAAGATGAAGCAAAGCATCCTAGAGAAAATAGTCATTTGCTATTTCTGCATATTGTTCTTACTAGCATTTCCCCAGAATAATTCATAATATTTTTACAGATTGATAGATTCCTTTTGACAAAACCCATTTGTTATGGTGGGTAAGTGTACAGGAATTTCTCTTAATTTCTTCGTAGAGGTACATGCAGTTGTCAGTTCCCTGACATGATGATATAAAAAGATCATCAATAGAGCCTATTGAAGTACTTTTTAAAGCTGACTTTGGGTGTAACACAGTGTGAATAGCTACGTAAAAAGAATATAATATTGTTTCTCAGCAACTCAAGTGCAAGAAATTGTTCAAACCCTCAGGGAGCTTAAGGTAAGTCTCAGAGGTGGATCATCTCTCCGGAAAACTACATTAAATTCCATGAGGAATAAGGAGCGATTGTGAGTCTATTATTTTCCCTTTATCCATTGGCAATATTCTCCACTTTCACTAATATATATCTCAGAGTGGAAGGAAGAATTGGCTACAAATATTGTCTTTTGGTCACTGCTAAATGGATTTTTCTTCATAAAGAACTTCATAAGAACAGACCATCTCTAGATATTTCAACAAAACCTTGCATGGTAGGACTCATAAATATATTTTTACATTTTCAGAATTTTTTATTGGTTATTTTACTTATTTACATTTCAAATGTTATCCCTTTTCCTAGTCTCCTCTCTGAAAACTCCCTATTCCTTTCCCCTCTCCCCTGCTTCTATGAGGGTGCTACCCCACCCAATACCCTCTCTTGTCTCACTGCCCTAGCATTCCTCTAAGCTGGGGCATTGAGCCTGGACAGGACCAAGGGCCTCCCCTCCCACTGTTGCCAGAGAAGGCTGTCATATGCAGCTGAAGCCACGGGTCCCTCATGTGTACACTTTGGATGGTGGTTTAGTCCTTGGGAGCTCTGGGTGGTCTGATTGGTTGATATTGTTGTTCTTCCTATTATGTTACAAATTCCCTTCAGCTCCTTCATTTCCCTTAACTCCTCCATTAGCTGTATTTAGAAAATTCTAATTATGAAAAGGTGCTTCAATACTTTTTTTTTGTGTTCTGGATATCATGTGTTTAATAGAAACATTGAAGTCTTTACTTCATAACTCGGTTCTGAAGGGTATTACATACAAATACCTTATGTATATTTCAGATTTTATGTGCCAAATCAAGACATATAGAAGCTATTAACATAGTATAGAAAAAGAGAATCTAGCACTTAAAAGCAGTAACTGTCTAAGTGCCCAATAAGCAGTTGTTAAAAAGTAAAGACTTTCCTTATTTCCCTCCATCTCCCCTTTCCCTTCCTTCCCTCCCTTTCTCACTCGCTCCCTCTTTTCTTCCTTCTTCCATTCCTTCCTTCCCATCTTCATTACTCCATCCTTCCAATAATGCTATTTGCTTGCTTTCTTGCTCAGCAATTCATCTTTCTTCCTTTTGATGTTTAATTTCTTCATGTTTAATATAATTAAACATATTTCATTTTTTATTTTCATGTAAAAAACAAGTAGTGTAGAAAGCATCAACATCTGAGTTTTATATTATATATTATTTATATTTTTATATTTGCAATAATACTTTGCTTATTTTCTAAGTACATATTCAACTATTATGTGTAAAGTCACCCATTTGAATATAAATGTGGTATTTCTTGAGACTGTATAAAGACTATTGGTAAAGGGTCATGGTACATTGGCATGCTGTTAAACTCTATGCAATATTACAAACAAATATAAAATGTTTGTTTAACACTGTTATATGACAACCCATAGTTAAGAAAAGGGAAATATGATCAAAATAAGGTCACAAATTGAATGCTGTGAATTAAGTACATTCAATGCCCTCTATTAATTATGTTTCTGTCTCAGGAAAATCTTAGATGAAGGTAGGATCTGATTTAGTGCTTTTAGTTATGGCATGATTGCTTAAATATGTCCAAATCACCAAGACATCAAAAGAGAAGCTCCATAATCTATTATGGAAACAGTGATGGTAATCAAGGAAAAGTCCTTTCTCATATATTTCAGAAATATCAAGACAAGGAAGTTGAAACATTTAGGGAACACAGCAGAATGAACTAGAAGAGAGAGAGAAAAAGTATTATTTATCTGAAAAACAAGTAGACTTGGAGAGCAGCTGAAAGGAATCTCTGTAGCTACACATAGCAAGCAATATTTCATTGGTACTTAAAAGGACAAAATAAAAATGATTGGCTTTTGAAATTTATCATAAAGTTAATTTATTATCATTGGTGATCAAAATATTTTATATGTTTGAAATATGTTTGAGTCAAATACTTAGTTTAAGGTATCATTTCTGCCCATCCCTTAAATAGCTTTGTACATTATTCACATTTTACATTAAATTTACAAATAAATCCTGTTATTTATATATTAATTGGATTTTATCTAATGGTGCAATTGCTTAGTGCGTGGTGCTTATATACACAGATTGGCATGGCAATTAGCTTTGTTGATATCATGGACAAATAGGGAAGAGTTGGGACAGTATGCATAGCTGAACACAGGGAGGAACACTCCCCAGTGTTACTCCTCCTGGAAGTGGCATAGAGAACACTTGGAATATAATGGAAAATAATGGAAACAATAAAGAACAGCCTTTGGATATTTAACTACATGAATTTTAGGGGTAAAGAGGGCTAAGGATGTTTCAGGGGATATGTTGGCAAAGTCCATTGGTGCTTACATTAAAAAGTGGATGTGAAATACAAGAGTATATGAAGGTGGGAGAGGGTTGTCTCAATATTATAGCCATTTAACCTAACATTATAATTGCTCAAAATATTAATGTGAGATCACACTGTCAGACTGTGAGTTCAGTACTATGGTGAATGACCTGAAAATTTTCTAACCTTTTCCAAACTTCCAAGACAATTAATTTTGTGAGTTTTAACTTTGATGATCAGTTTCAAATATTTTCATATTAGTCACAACATATATATTATAAAATACTTATCACTTCATATTTCCCATCTACTTTATGAGGTGTAATAATAATATAACTAAGCAAGCATGCAATTTCCTTGAATTTCTAATTTAACTCACTGTCATCAGCATGGGAGTTTCTACCTGCTCCATTTCCAAACTGGGCCAGTTCACCCCTCCTTTAGCAAAATGGTGGTTCTACCTCTGTTGGTAGGTCACTATATTGATGACTTACCTAACTTAAATTATTCACAGTTTAGGTATTCGTGTTAATTGTATTTTATAAATAATGTGATGTGGTGGTGATTTGTAATTTTGTTATTTACCAATCATTTCTGTTATGAGAGTTTTAGAAATTTCAGTGTTCCAACCTGACATTGTATCGTCTCATTTCTTTTTTTTTATTATTCTTATTTTTTTATTTTTTTGATTTTTATTGTTTCTTAAATATATTCTTTATTTACATTTCAAATGATTTCCCCTTTCCTGGTTTATCCCTCCCTGAAAGTCCCATAAGCCCTCTCCCCCTCCCTGTTCCCCAATTAACCCTCTCCCACTTCCCTGTCCTGGTATTCCCCTACACTGCTGCATTGAGCCTTTCCAGGACCCAGGGCCTCTCCTTCTTTCTTTTTGGGCATCATTTGATATGTGAAATGCGTCTTGGGTATTCTGAGCTTCTGGGCTAATATCCACTTATCAGTGAGTGCATACCATGTGTGTTCTTTTGTGATATGGTTACTTCACTTATGATGATATTTTCCAGTTCCACCTATTTGCCTAAGAATTTCATGAATTCATTGTTTTTAATAGCTGAGTAGTATTCCATAGTGTAAATATACCACATTTTTTATATCCATTCCTCCTTGAGGAACATCTGGGTTCTTTCCAGCTTCTGACTATAATAAATAGGGCTGCTATGAACATAGTGGAGCATGTGTCCTTATTACATGCTGGGGAATCATCTAGGTATATGCCCAGAAGTTGTATAACAGGGTCCTCCTGTAGTATCATGCCCAGTTTTCTGAGGAACCACCAAACTGATTTCCAGAGTGGTTGTACCAGTTTGCAATCCCACCAGTAGTGGAGGAGTGTTCCTCTTTCTCCACATCCTCTCCAGTACCTGCTGTCTCCTGAGTTTTTGATCTTAGTCATTCTGACTGGTGTCAGGTGAAATCTCAGTGTTGTTGATTTGCATTTCCCTGATGACTAAGAATGTTGAACATTTCTTTAGTTGCTTCTCAGCCATTTGACATTCCTCAGGTGAAAATTCTTTGTTTAGCTCTGTACCCCATTTTTTTAATAGGGTTATTTGGCTCTCTGGAGTCTAACTTCTTGAGTTCTTTGTATATATTGGCTATTAGCCCTCTGTCGGATGCAGGGTTGGTAAAGATCTTTTCCCAGTTTGTTGGTTGCAGTTTTGTCTTATTGACAGTATCGTTTGCCTTACTGAAACTTTGTAATTTTATGAGGTCCCATTTGTCAATTCCTGATCTTAGAACATGAGCTATTGGTGCTCTGTTCAGGAAATTTTCCCTGTGCCCATGTGCTCAAGGCTCTTCCCCAGTTTCTTTTCTATTAGTTTCAGAGTGTCTGGTTTTATGTGGAGGTCCTTGATCCACTTGGGGTTGATCTTAGTTCAAGGAGATAAGAATGGATCGATTTGCATTCTTCTGCATGCTAGCCACCAGTTGAACCAGCACTATTTGTTGAAAAGGCTATCTTTTTGTCCATTGGTTGGTTTTATCTCCCTTGTCAAACATCAAGTCACCATAGCTGAGTATCATCTCATTTCATTGAAGACAGAGTACACTAGTATAAAAAGTATAAACAGAATTTTGGTTTGGAGATATTTCCTGATATGTTTTCTCGAAGTACTATTGGAGTGAATCAATTTAATTATAAATGATATATCTTTGAAAATGCACCTGTCCTTTGGGTAATTTAGTTTTTATATCACCATGTATTGATGTTGTTTAAAATAATGCTAAAATCAGTATTCATATATATGTATATATATATATGTATATATATACATATATATATATATATATATATTTCTTGTACTTTATAGTTTGCAGATTATCTTGATACAAAATTATGGATTTGTCTGTGTGTAATGGCACAATATTTTCGTAACAGAATTTGAAGATGGAGGAGACAGGATAAGAAATTTATGGCTACTCCAAGCTTAATGTTGAGTTTGAAACCAGCATTGTCTACAATAGACCTTCTCAATTTTCACCAAACTAAAGAACTATCAATTTTTTTCATTGATCTAAACATTGCAGTTAGTTTTTTTCTGTAACAAATTCAAATTATACAGAAACCATTTTTTACCTATTTGAGATTAGGTATAATTTTGTTTTCTTTTATCTTACCACTATATGTGACCAAATTTTAATACACTTTCAGATTTTCTGTATATTTAAAATGCTGATACATATCTGCGATTAAACATGATTCCATCTACACTCATTCACCTCTACGAATCCTCTCTAGTCAAATGCAACACACTCCTCACAACAACATTATGCTTGTATTTTTGATAATTCACTTCCTAGAGACACACAGGTGTTGTTGTAGACACTGAAACATGGGAAACTAACCAGTGACCTGATCAGTAAAGAATGGTGAACATCCCTAACAAATATTCTGTGAATACCTCCTCAGAATTAGGAGCGTGCAATTAACTTCTGCTTTCATGGATTAATGACATTCTTAATCGTTTGTAGATAATTACATCTTCATGAACTTTGAGTTCATGAAGTTAATAGCTACATCAAGTCCAAAGGATATTTTACAGCAGTCTTTCCCATTCTCCAGCTATTACATTTCTCCCATTCTCTTCCATATTTTCCTCTGAGCTCTGGTATTTGGGTGGATGTAAATATAATTGCCCTATGTAATAATGATCATATTCTCTTCTCCTCAACACTTCTGGGTTTTTTTTTGTCTAAATTGATATTAACACAATAAGATCAAAAAGGAAAATCCATCATACTCCTCTCATGAATTCACAAGATTCTACTACACAACTTTATACTACATGTGGTAGTCAAAATTATGAATAAACCATAAATTTACTTGCCTAATCTAAGTAACAATTTTTATATTTAGCTTAATTTCAATCAATATTCTCTTAGCATTAAAGTCTTCAATTCAAAATTGAGCTCATGTTAGATCAATTATCTTCTAAATGATGTATAACCTGTCACCCTTGTAATAATCAAACATGATCCTGCTATATACTCTGGTGGACATTTAAACACAAATGTTATTGGAAATATGATGGCACTGTTCTATTTATTATTAGGGACTACATTAAATAGAACATGAAAAAGCTGAGAATTACCTAACTTTTGGATGAACATAGGGCTTATCTTTCTTACAATCTCCTACTCTATTTAGTTCTGCCTATTGATACTTTTTTCTATTAGGAACATTTACAAATAAAATACTTGAAGTCTATAGAATTTGAAGAATATTTGGTAACATAATTCATGGTGTAATAAAAGGGGAGTATCTGAATTTAAGCACTAGTCTAAGAAATTTAAAGTAAGATTTTTAATCCTTCCCCATTATATTTTCTATTTCTTTCCTTGATTTAGCTATGTGTTTAAAATTTCTTTCTTAAAATATACTTACACCTTTTTTCCTTCCTTCAAATTATGCTATCTTCTTTCTAAACAGCCCATCCTATGAGGCAACCTTTAATCTCCTAGGAGTTTCATTACAACATTTGCAAGTAAGTATACTATGTCCTGTGAGTTTGCATTTCATACAGTCCTTTGTTTATTCTGCTTTAGTTCTCATAAACCTCATGTATAAGCATTTAAGACATTAGTAAATATTTTAATAGTAAATTCATATAAATCTCTAGCTATTTTTTCAGAATGCTATTTACAATATAATTTTGCATTTTAACAATATTTATTTATTTTAAATGTTTTGTCTGCATACATGCATATGTACTGGTTGCTGCTTGGGGCATATATAACTCAGAGGAGGATAATGGTTTTCCTTTGATATAAGTATCATGTGTGTACTGTCAAGTGATATAGGTCTTCTGGAATAGCTTCAAGTACTTTCTAGTAGGCTGTTCAAGTACCTCTACCCTCATAGGCAAGTTATCAAATTTTACAATTCTCAAGAGTCTAAATTATATTCAAGTGGTTTTTCATGATTGTGGGAAAACTGAATTTCTCAAAGGACAAATGTGAACTAATTTTTCACTTCAGTTATATGTTTTTTAGTAATTTTCATATGTTGCTGATTGGTCCATTCTTTACTCTGTTGCTACTTTCTATATGCTTTGTTAATACATGAAAAAGGAAGGTTCTTTAGGCTTTAAAGCGAAGACAAGAATACAAAAAGACCCACTGGAATTCTCATTGAGAAAAAAACCAAAATAAAACAGTATGAAACAAAACAAAAAACATATTAAGCATCTTTTGTTGTAATACTTTCAATTTTATCCATAATTTTTTCATTAAAATAGTAACAATAACTCATGCCACATAATATTGACCAGAACTCTGTCCTGAGCAGTTAGTATCTTTTCATTAGTTTCACTTAGGTGTTGTGACAACATAGTTTTTCTAAAGTGATGAAATATAAACAAAATTTTAACTCTCTACTAGCTGTATTATGTGTAATAGCAGACCCTGCCCCACTTCACTTTTTTTTTCATGAAGATTAGATTAGTTCGCTTGAAGTTCTATTCCATAGAATTTCACAGTTTGAAACACAGTTCAAAACATACCTCGATTTTTATAAGTACCTTGAAGTGTTTTCATTATTTTCTTCCTTTGGTGGATAATATTCTGTAGCCTCATTCAATGCAGATGACACACACAATAAGTTGTGGCATTTGTGTAACAGATATATGAAAGGAGGCAACATAATGTCTGTATAACAGGTATATGAAAGGAGGCAACATAATGTCTACAGCCCTGCATTAATCGGTTCCTCCTTGTATTTCTTCTTGATATTTCTGTCCTTACTGGATACTTATAGTTCTACTATTCTTACACCCAAGCTTATTTTAGATTTCCTCTCTGAAAGACCATCTCCTTCGAAGGCTATATGACACAACTCTTTACTTTCTACTTCTTCACTGATGTGAAGGTCATTGTCTTGGAAGCTATGGCCTATTACCTCTACATGGCCATTTGTTTTTTCGTTGTTATTGTTGTTGTTGTTTATACTTTATAATATATATTTATTATGCATTATCTCACTAGTAATGATACAAGAGAACAACAGAAATAAATAACATTATGGAGAAAAGAAATGAATCTAACATACATATCCAGATTGTGCCATGTAGTAGCTGAGTAATAGAACGTCTCATGAGTTCACAGAACACATGCTGGGCAGAATCCAGTCTAAACACATTTTTAAGGAATTTTTTAAAAATATTAACTGTTTGTAAAAATAGCATCAGATTACTTATTTTTTCATACTCTAGTTATATAGAAATCAATAATAGGAAATTTTAAAACATGAAGATTATCATGGCAATTATATAGATAAAATGATAGGCATAAAAATAATTCTAAGTTGTTTGAAAGTGAAATTTTAAATATATTCTGATAAACTTGAAGATTTACATGGAAAATACTTCTGATAAAATTGAAAAAATATATAGAAAAACATGTTAAAATTGAATATTATCATGGAAATTATACAGCTAAAATGATAGGCATAAAAATAATTCTAAATTGAACATGGAATTATAAACATTTTCAGGTAAAACTGAAGATTTACATGGAAAATATTTCTAATAAAATTCAAGAAATATATAGACAAACACATTAAAATTGACTATTTCATGGAAAATTATACAGATAAAATGGTAGATATAATAAACCTTTCTAAATTAATTGAAGATGGAATTAAAAACATTTTGTGCTAAAATCAGAGATTTACATTGAAAACATTTCTGATAAAATAGAAGAAATATAAAGAGAAACATATAAAAATCAAAGATTATCGTGAAAAATAATGTAGGTAAAATGGTAGACATAAAAAACATTGCTAAATTAATTGAAAGAGGAATTACAAATATTTTCTGATAAAATTGAAGATTTATGTGAAAAATATTTGTTAGTCTATGTCTTTTTATTGGGGAACTGAGTCTATTGATGTTAAGAGACATTAAGGAATAGTGATGGTTGCTTCCTATTATTTTTGATGTTATTTTTATCTTTGTGTGGGTATCTTCTTTTGGGTTTGTTGGAAGATTACTTTCTTGCTTTTTCTAGAGTGTAGTTTCCCTCCTTGTGTTGGTATTTTCCATCTATTATCCTTTGTAGGACTGAATTTGTGGACAGATATTATATAAATTTGGTTTTATCATGGAATATCTTGGTTTCTCCATCTATGATGATTAAGAGTTTTGCTGGGTATAGTAGCCTTGGCTGGCATTTGTGTACTCTTAGGGTCTGTACGAGATCTGCCCAGAATCTTCTAGCTTCCATGGTCTCTGGTGAGAAGTCTGGTGTAATTCTGATAGGTCTGCCTTCATAAGTTACTTGCCTTTTTTCCCTTACTGCTTTTAATATTCTTTCTTTGTTTAGTGCATTTGGTGTTTTGATTATTATGTGCTGGGAGGACTTTCTGGTCTAGTCCAGTCTGTTTGGAGTTCTGAAGGCGTCCTGTATGTTCATGGGCATCTCTTTCTTTAGGTTAGGGAAGCTTTCTTCTATAATTTTGTTGAAGATATTTACTGGCCCTTTAAGTTGCAAATCTTCGCTCTCTTCTATACCTATAATCCTTAGGTTTCATCTTCTCCTTGTGTCCTAGAGTTCCTGAATGTTTTGGGTTACAAGCTTTATTCATTTTGCATTTTCTTTGACTGTTGTGTCAATGTCTTTTATGGTATCTTCACCACCTGAGATTCTTTCTTCTGTCTCTTGTATTCTGTTGTTGATGCTTGCATCTATGACTCCTGAATTCTTTCCAAGGTTTTCTATCACCAGAGATGTCTCACTTTGTGATTTCTTTATTGTTTCTACTTCCACTTTTAGATCCTGGAAGGTTTTGTTCAGTTCCTTCACTTTATTGTGTTTTCCTGTAATTCTTTAATGGATTTTTTTGTTTCCTCTTTAAGGGAACACCTCTTAAAGGTCTACCTGTTGACCCATGATCTCCTGCATTTCTTTAAGGGATTTTTGTGTTTCTTCTTTAGGGTCTTTTACCTGTTACCGATGTTTTCCTGTATTTCTTTAAGAGAGTTATTTAAGTTTTTCTTGAAGCCCTCTATCAGCATCATGAGATATGATTTTAAATCTATGTTGGGGTATCTGGGACCTGCTGTGGTGGAAAAACTGGGCTCTGATGTTGCAATTGGCTTTGGTTTCTGTTGGTAGGGTTCTTGTGCTTGCCTTTCACCATCTTGTTATCTCTGTTACTAGTTGGTCTTACTGTCTCTGGCTGAAGCATGTTCCTCCTGTGGGCCTGTAAGCCTGTGTCCTTACTACTGGGAGACCAGCTCTCTTCTCTCAGGGTCCGTGCACTGCCTGGCTCCCTGGTTCAAATGGCAGCCTGAAGAACTCTGTCCCAACTGCTCCACTGATCTTATGCTCTGTGTGCTCCTAGCTGTTCCACTCCAGAGAGGAGGTAGAGATCTAAGCTGTATGCTCAGAAGTGAAAATGCTGCTGTGAGATCACTATCTCCTGGCAAGCCATGCAATAAGCGCTCTGGAGCTACTGAGCTCCCTGGTCCAAATGGCAGTGGGAAGACTTCAGTTCCAGCTGCTCCACTGATCTTATTCCCTGTGTGTACATGGCCGTTTGTAAACCCCTTCAATACTCTTCCATCATGACCTGAAGACTCCGTGGTATTTTTGTGGAAGTAGCCTGAGCAGAGGGATTCTTTCATTCTATTACACAAGTATCTTTACTTTGTAGGTGCCATTCTGTGGATCCAATATTATAATTATGTTTTTGACTTATCCGCATTAATGAATCTTTCATGCCCTGACCCATACATTTTGGTCTCTGTAAATAATGGCTCCATCTGCATCATTATCTTCTTTCTGTTTGTCTCCTATGGTGTCATCTTGTTCTCTCCTTTCCAAGAGCCCATAGTTCAGACGCATGGAGTAAAGCTCTTTTTACCCATGAATTTTGTATTACAGTTGTTTTGTTTTTGTCCCATGCATATTATTATATGCATGAACTATATCACTATTCTTGTCTGAGAAATGTGTAGTATAGTTCTCAATGTCTTTATACCATTGGTCAATTCTATGTTTTACACATTCAGGAATGAGTACATGAAGAATGACATCAGGAAATGTGGAAAAGATTGATAGTGGTTTCTAATAACTATTAAAATATTATACTTAGATATTAGTCAACAGGTAAATTCAATTGCCAATTATGAATTGACTGATAAAGTAAAGCCTATTTGAAATTATGAGAAGAAAAAGAGAAATCTTTCTAAGAGAAAATGGTTTTGTGTGACCTCAGAATTTCAAAATGCAAAGAGTGGAGCAAAAACAGATCTTCAACTCTAGGTGTCCTGAATCATCTAAATCAATGTCTTCCTCTTAGCTGATTCAATAAAGAAATATCCATAAGATCCTCATTTGCACAAACAAAGAAAGAGGAATTTAGATATAATTTTGCCATCAAAATCAGGTATAAAATAATCAGATCATGGACATTTGTCTTCTACACTTACCTAGGAAAAATAATACAGAGCCAACAGCTTTTAAACTACAGACCAGGGTATAAACAAGTAAATATATCTAAAGATAGCAATAAAATGACTCTTCTTATGGGGGAAGACAAAGACAAGCCCAGAGGGCCAAGAGAATGAATGGAAATATGCAACTACAGGTGGTTGTAGGTTGGGGTCCTCTAGAAATTCCAGGGAACCTGGAATGTAAGAGGCTCCAAGGACTCAATAGGGATGACATTAAACAAAATTTTCAACAGTTAAGAGATGGAACCTGAGGAGACAACCTCCTGTAGACAGACATGGCCCCCAGCTGAAGCAGGGGGCCACACACCCATCCTCAAAATTTTTGACCCAGAATTATTCCTGTCTAAATGAAATGCAAGGACAAAAATGGAGTAGACGTTGAAGGAAAGGCCATCCAGTGACCAGTCCAACTTGGGATCCATCCTATGTATAGGCACCAAACTCTGACATTATGACTGATGACATGTTGTGTTTGCAGACAGGAGTCTAGTATGGCTTTCTTCTGAGAAGCTCTACCAGCAACTGACTTAGACAGATGTAGATACTTAAGGGAAACCACTGAAATGAGTTTAAGGACTCTTATGGAGGAGTTAGGGGAAGGATTGTAGGAGCTGAAGAGAAATCAACCCCATAGGAAAATCAACAGTATCAATTAACCCAGACCCTTCAGAGCTCCCAGAGACTAAGACACCAACCAAAGATCATACATGAGCTGGTTCTTAGCCTTTGGCACATATGTAGCATAGGACTTCCTTGTCTGGCTTCAGTGAGAGAGGATGTGCCTAATCCTGTAGAGACTTGATGCCCCAGGGAAGGGTGATGCTGGGGTGCATATGAGGTAGATGTGGGTGGGTATGTGGGCAGCACCCTCTCAGAGGGAAAGTTGAGGGTGGATGGGTTGAAGATCTCTGGGGATGGGGACTTGGAAGGGAGGCAACGTTTGAAATGTAAATCAATAAAATACTTTAACAAAAAAGTTTAAAAAAGATAAAAATTATTCTACTACCTCATCAATCAGTGCCTTATTCAGCTATCATCTGAGAAGGTTCATCCTTCAGCAGATGGGAGCAAATACAGAGAGCCACAGGCAGAAAATGCAGAGAGGGATAGAGAGAGAAAGAGAGAGAGAGAAAGAGAGAGAGAGAGAGAGAGAGAGAGAGAGAGAGAGAGAGAGAGAGAGAGAGAGAGAGAGAGAGAAAGAAAGAAAGAAAGAAAGAAAGAAAGAAAGAAAGAAAGAAAGAAAGAAAGAAAGACCCATCTCTAAATGGGATGTGAGTGTCATTGAAAAACAAAACTCTAAGTGGGAGGTTCCTGTCAAATTCTTCTCAGTGTTCAAGGAACCCTGCAGAAGAGGACAAAGAATGCAAGAGGTAGAGATGATTGAGGACACCAGGAAAACAAGGCTCTTTAAATCAATAGAAACAAATCTTATCTGTGCTCAACAGATAGCAATGCACCATGTACATGGTCTGTGTGCATACATTATAATTTCCAGTTTAGTGTTTTTATGGGACTCCAGAGTGTATTAATAAATGGTTTTTGATTCTTGTACCTTCTCTTGGGCCCTTTCTCTTCTGTTGGTTTGCCCTGTTCAACTTTGAAATGATAGTTCTGATTAATCTGTTATAATTCTTAAGAATGAATGAATGAATGAAAACCTGTCCACCAAGAAAGAAGCTAATAATTGAATAGGCATTTATACCTGCTTGAAGAGGCAAAGTTAATCTTCTCCAATGGAGTGTCACTGAGTATATCAACTAGTTCAGTGCAGAATTCATGTTCAGGAGTAGTTGATCAACACATACTGTACTGTATAGTTTTTGTTTTTGTGCATTTATATATTTGCAGTTTTGTAGACTTATAATTTTCAAAACCTACTTTAATAAGTATACTTAAATGCTTTAACTTTCCTTTTAACCCATCTCCAAATGTAGTGCAAAGAAAGATTAGTAGAGCAAAAGGGAATGGGGACCTGTTTAGAAATAGTTAATTTGTTGCAAATCTGATCTGCTTTGTCAAGATATCAGCAGTTCTGTTCACACAAATCAGGAGCAATGACAGTTTGATCCAGAAAAAAAAAAAACATGAGGCTCTGCCAATTGCAATACTAGTTCTTTGGTTGTGTTTCTTTCGATGAAATAGTAATAAAGGATGACCAACAAAGAGTGTCAAGACATACCAATACCACACAGCATTGTCTACTGTCTATTGGGTTATATTTATACACTTTCCAAATATCATATGTTCTTTTATTAGGCTGCTTCCAGAAAAACACTACAAGTCGGTTTTCAGCAAAACCAAGTAATTAGGTGTTGAGTTGACTGATTGTGAGGTGTGTGGGGTGTTGTGTGGAAGTGAGAGATACTCAGGACTCCTGCCAGAGAGATGGCCCAGGGTGGTCTGGTGAGTTGGGGGTCACACGAGTGGGACCCTGCTGGGACATAGTCTTGTGGCCCACCAGTGTCAGTACTAGAGCGTGAATGAGGCCTGGTGGCGCTAAAGAGTTGGTAGGTCGAATTTTTAATATTTCCTGCAACACTCCCACATGTCTGATTTAGCAAAAACATCCTCTCATAAGACAGTTTCCAGAACAAAAAATCACATGACATAGCTGAGTCTCCAAAGAAACTAGACATTTCCACTTCACAGTTTGATGGGGTTTGTTTTGCTTTGTTTTTCTTTTCTTTTAGTTTCTTTTTTTAATTTGGGTTTCTATCTGTGTGGGGTTTTATTTTCTTGGTTTGTGTATGGGTGTTGTTGCATTGGGTTTTTGTTTCATTGAGAAAGAACTCAAAGCTAAGGGGGAAGGTGTTGCAGGATCGTTCCTGTCCAATCACATTGGGGCAATGGAAGGCCTGTGTGTGATTGGACAGGAAAGGGGAGGCAGAACTAGGAATTGGAGAGACAAACAGAGGTCATAGGAGGAAGAAAGGAAGGAATGGAGATGGCTTCAGAGGTGATGTTATCAAAAGGTTATATATATTGTCATAAAACTTTATTTATATTTAATTGACTTTTAAATGATCTATTTACATCTTGTAATTATGCTTATAATATACATAAATATAATTGGCTAACTAATCAAGTATAAAGTCATGCTTCTACTGGGTAATTGGATGGTGAGCTGGCCGACCGTGAGAGTGCGAGGTGTTGGGTGGAAGCAAGAGGAACTCGGGGTTCCCCGACTGAGAGGTGGCTAACAGAGGGACGGCCGAGTGAGATGGCCCAGTGGAAGCCTTATGGCCCCACAGGGTAAGAGATTTTGGGGGCCTAGTGTCCAGCAGCTCCAGATAGTTGGCAGCAGCAGGAGTATGGGAGTAGTCAGAATCTGCAGAGAGGTGGCAGGTAGGTCTTTTTTTAATATTCCCTGCAATAGTTGGAGCCCAACGTGGGGTGCCTATTTATTGCAGTAAACCTCCAACCCAAAAAAGTCTGGTTAAAGAAATCACAGTTCAATTAATTGAAATACAATCTACACGCCTAGATTGGTCAAATCTACAGTTACACTACTCTATTCCCATCTATGAGATCCCTCCCATATAACTTGTGGTTTCTCCAAGTCATATGTTTTTTCTTCATTCTCCTTCCACCTCCTCCTCTGTCGATCCTCTCTCCTCCAAAAACTTTTCAGCTCCACCTTCCCTCCTCCTGCCCACTCATTGGCTCTAGCCTTTATTTGAAAAGTTAAGGTGGGGAAAAGATTCACAAGACACCTGTATACATGATTAACTCCTTGTCTACAGCCCCTCCCAGGAGGAAAATTAACATTAAAATACAAGGCCAGGGCTATCCACAACAGGAAGGGAAAGGAGTGAGGTTTGGGCTTGCTATTGGAAAGGATATGATCAAAATTAAAAAATTTTAAATAATATAATATAAGAAAGAAAAAAATAAAATTATTTTTTCAAAAAGTAATTTATTTCAATTAATTTCATGATTTTAATATTATTAACTTTGTGTATCAACATGAAAGTACTTAGCATTCAAATGATTAGCAAGACAGATAATTGAAAGCTATTCATTTTATATCCCTTCATGGTTATGTTTAATTACATTCAGATTGTCGAGTGAAAGGTACAGGAAATTAACTTTGTATAATATACTTTTTCTTACATCACCAACAGCAAAAACTACTGTATAACTAATTATTTTGCCAAAGAATCCAAGCATTTAGAAGATTTGTGGAAGTATATTGATTTATCATTGGAAAAAAGTTTGACGAATTAAAAGGGTCCAACCTATATCAGAAGAATACATGTGAGTCACATGAGATCAGAGGTAAAACAAATGTTTGAATATGCCGGGGTTTGTCCTCCAAGTTTTTGTGTATCTCATCTGACCCATAATAGGTTCAGTATCTTTTTCCATTTTATTTTCCAATTATAATTTGATTACAACCTTTCTCCCATTTTTTCTTCCCTCCAAACACTCTAATAAACCCCTTTGTATTCTCCTACTAATTTATGGAGTACTTTTTTTAGAGGTAATGTATTTATAAATATAACATGTTCAGTGTTTATAGTGCTACCCATATGCATGTGTTCCAGTCTGTTTGGCACTAGTCAAGCAGTTGGTTTGTTCTTCTGAGGGAAAGACTACTTCTCCAGTTCCCAACTCTCCTCCATTGCCTATAACTTTTATTTTTAGATTTTTTTCTTTTTTATTAGATATTTTCTTTATTTATATTTCAGATGTTATCCCCTTTCCACATTATCCCTCCAAGAACCCTCCTGTCCCATCTCCACTCCCCCTGCTCCTGCTTTCCTGTCCTAACATTTCCCTACACTAGGGTAATGAGTCTTCACAGGTCTAAGGGCCTTTCCTCTTACTGATGTCTGACCAGGCCATCCTTTACTACCTATGCAACTGGAGCCATGGGTCCCTCCATGTGTACTCTTTGGTTGGTGGTTAAGTCCCTGGGAACTCTGGGGATACTGGTTGGTTCATATCATTGTTCCTCCTATGTGGCTGCAAACTCCTTCATCTCCTTGGGTCCTTTCTCTAGCCCCCTCATTGGGGACCCTGTGCTCAGTTCAATGGTTGGCTGAGAGCATCCCCCTCTGTATTTGTCAGGCGCTGGAAGGGCCTCTCAGGAGACAGCTATATCAGGCTCCTGTCATAAAGTAATTGTTGACATCAACAATAGTGTCTGGGTTTGGTAACTGTTTATGGGATGGATCCCCAGGTGTGTAGGGTTTAAGCCTTGTGTAGCATGTTCATTGGTGTCATCCTTGTTATATTTAGCCAGTCAAGGTATTGCTCTTTGCATAGATCTTCTTATCATCGAGAATCTAAGAATTAACTTAAGAAATAAAGACAGTGATTTTTCAGTTGCTTTATGAAGTTGTACTTCCAATGTAGGAAATTAAACTATGAAATAAAATATTATTTTGAGTACTACAAAGGAACCAAACAGATTCACTTTGTTCAATCATGTATTGATTTCAAACATTACTAAATATCTTAACTCCAAGTGTCCACTTATGAAGTTTGGCAATAATATATCAGAACAATGTAAATTAAAAATTATAGCTCAAAAATAATTACTGAAAACCATTTATTTATGTTCATCGAAGTTTAAAGATTACAATTTAATTTTGTTTTTTATTTTATTCCTTAATTGATTTTGTTTAGATGTTGTCAAATTAGTAAAATAGTTTTAATATTCTAACAGTATAATAATTTGCTAATACTTAATTTACTTATTGTAGATTCTGTGACTACTTAAAGATTCCTTTTGAGACAGGATCACTATATAGCTTTGGCTGGCCTAGATGTTTGCATAGTTTATATTGTTTAGACTTCACAGAAGTGGACCTTTCCTGTGCCTCCTTGGTAGTGGTATTAAAGGTATGAGCCACCACGTATTATCAGAATGCTTGGAAATAAATTGTGCATGTAAATATGAAAATGAAAATTCATGTAGATATCCAAAGGAATGTCATAAGAAGATGCTTTCTAATTAAAAGAATAAAGTGTTTCAGAAAATACTTTCTTAGAATATAAATTAGATAAAAGAAATGCTTAATCAAAACCTTTGGTAGTTGTCTTCCAGGGTATTTTTACCTACTGTTAGTCTTGAATCATACCCAGACTCATATTTTCTCTTACCCTGTAATACTTCTTGCATTTCTGTTTCTTGGTTAAAATACTAATATTTTATTTTATTTGCCCTTGTCTACTATCAATAAACATAAAAGCTATGTTTTTATGAAATATGGCAGCACAGATAACTTTAGTAAATAAAAAAAAATAAAATTTTCAAGGAAGGAGATAGTTAATATGATGAAATACTTCCTGAAAAGAATAAGAATCTGAGTTCAGATACCTAGCTCCCATGCAAAAGGCAAAGGAATAGTATGGCATGTCTGTAATCTTTTTGTTTGGGGGAAGGTGGCATCAGTACCCACAAAAGTCACTGTACAGTGAACATAGTTGAAGAGTTGAGATTCAAGTTCAGGACAATCCCTTACTTCAAAAATATGTTGAAGAAAAATAGAAAAAGAGACCTCATTAGTGACCTCTAACCTATGCTTGTATACTCATATTCATGAACAAAGAAACTCATGAATATACCACACATGCATATACACAGAGACACACACAAATAAACAAATAAATTAATAGTTATTGTAGTGCATGATGAAAGAACTCAAAACACATAATCTTTAATGAAAATGTGGATTAAACAAGATGAAAATGGTATGTGTGAGTATACTTGTGAAGCGAGCAAATAAGCCTTGCTTTATAATGAAAGTTAGAAGAAGCCTGCTGCAATATGGAGCAGTAAACATGAAACTATTAGGTACTCAACTCATACCCAAAGTCATCCATGAAAACTTAGAAAAAAATTCTCCTCCTTACTGAGAACTATAAAAACAAAATTTGAATTTCAGACCTCTTTATTTGGAAAATTGCAAAATTACAAAATATGAATAAAAGATAATATCTATAATACTAGCACAAAGGAGGCTGAGATGGGAATATGATTCAGGCAAATTACATGCAAACACACAAGTGTGTGAACACACACACACACACACACACACACACATACACACATACACATACACATCAATACCACCACTACCAAAATCATCACCATCAACAAAAACAGTAGCAACAAAAACAAACAAGCAAACAAACTCTTAAGAATTTTCAAGACCATGATTATTCTTTTTTTAATCAAATAATGTTTTAGTATTTTGAGAATTTCGAGCAATGCATTTAATCATCTTTACCACATGAACACCTCCACTATGCACTCCATTTTCCTACCTACCCAACTGTGCATTCCATTAAAGTAAAACCCAGCAAGTTCAAGTCCATTTTGTGTTGCCCAAGTATGGGATGTATCCTTGAGAGTTGTTGGTCTGCTCTGGCTGACAACATTAGCAAAAACTGACTTGATGCCTCCAATCAGCTGTCAAACACCAGTATCTCCTCATCTAGGCTGTCCCCACCCCTTCCCTGCCTCCATGCTCGGGTTTCCTCCGATCTTTTACAGACTGTTACAACTGATGCACTTTCATGCATGCCTCTGTGTTGTGTTGTCTGGAAAACAGTTTTCTTATATTCATTCATCACTTTTGGCTCTTACACTTTATCAATACACTTTCACCAAAAGCACCTGAGTCTTGTAGGTGGGTATGTGATGTACAAATCCTACTGGTGCACAGCTTTCACATTCCCCATTCTCTTATTCTTTACAAATTGACCATTTATAAGTATATGTGTTAATTTTCACATACTAACAAGTATCTGTGAAAATTGAAAGAGTAGAAAATGAGATTTGAAATATGCAGTAATCTTGAGTATAACAGTAAAGTTATTTGAGTAACTTGATATTATGTCTAGTGAACAGAATATTAGGCTTTCTCTTAGAACCTATGACCTATGTAACCATTGGTTCTTGCTCTTGCTAACAGTACAAAGAAGGGTTCAATCGTGTGAGGCAGGACTTAAATGCAGCCAGAAAGTCATTGCTTACTTGAGTAGCTTTTATACCCCATTATACCAGTGGACATGCCTTGTTCAGGTCAATATTTATTGAATCTTTCAGGGATCCCAGTTGGGTGAGACTGATGCTTAGCTTTATCCTCTGATAGCTTACCTCATACTTTCCAGCAGTATGAGGAATCAAGTGTCATTTTGCCTCTGTCTTGGAAAAAGATCCTCTTATTATATGTATCACATATGTTGATAAATAAAATACTTTCAATAGTGAACAGTTTTTGCATATTTCCTTATATATTTATTGATAGATACCTTTGGCACAGCATTTTAAGTAAGTTCTACAAAGAGACACTATTTCACCCATTATAAAATAGTCTACTCTTTCTGAAACTAATGGTATATGAATTTATTATCAAATAAAACCTCTTCTAATTTGAAAAAAAAATACAAGATGGCTGTGAAAGCACTGTAAAGTGTAGAATAAATGAAACATTACTCAAAATTGGCTCTTGGATCTCATGTGGCCAGAAAATTTTCAAGTCCTAGGAGAGCTAAGAATTAGTCTCATCAATTCATGATGTCTCAGGGAATCCTTTTTAAAGTAATGAGGAGGGAATTTTGGATCCTTTGTCATGTTTTTTCAACAGCCATGATGAACTCAGCAACCAGGTAGCAGAGGTAACATCCCCCACCCTTACTGCCAGAGCTTCTCTTGGACTTTTCCTTAGATGTGGAAGCATGAGCTGGGAACAGGCAGAAAATCTTGATCAGCACTGAATGAAAAAGACAACAATCTTCAGGTTTTTCACAGAAGGGACATTTGGTGAGGTAAAGTAAGATACTATGCACTTTTATGAAAGATTTTTATTTTGTGATTAAGTGAATTTACATGTGTGTGTTGTATGCAGCCTACTGCATTTAGAAAATCATGCTTCTTTCTCATCCCAATTATTTAATCTTGAAAGACTTCTATAAGCCCTGATGCTCAGATTACTTAGAATAGAAATTTTATAACCAAAATTAGTGTTTTTATTATTAATAAACTATGTATGAGAAGACCTGAGAATAGTACTTCATAAGAATTAGTTGTTCAAGATCTCCTGGGGCTCAAATAACTATTGTTGTAGTATAAAATCCTTCCATCTATGAACTTCTCCAAAAAAGTTCTTCCTATTTTTTAGAGCGTTTATTTTTCCAGGGTTAATTACATTAAACATACTTTCAAATTATCAACTTCATATTACAATCAAACAATGTATAAGTCCAGCACAAATATATTTTCCTATTATCTGTCTGACAATACTTTGATTATTTAAACATATGATCATTAATGGAGTAGTAACTTTGTAAAATTATATTGAAAGGCAGAATGATTTGATGTTATATAAAAAATGTTAACATAAGAAAATAATACATAGAAACATCTCTGTACCTTAAGTAGCTATAGAAATCAAATATAAAATATTCTATTCCACA
Source organism: Tokudaia tokunoshimensis (assembly GCA_036184795.1). Taxonomy (NCBI): domain Eukaryota; kingdom Metazoa; phylum Chordata; class Mammalia; order Rodentia; family Muridae; genus Tokudaia; species Tokudaia tokunoshimensis. Next base: position 63,507,640 of record BTHU01000004.1, on the reverse strand, counting down.
AATACACACTAGTACAGGTGACATAAAAGGAATATAGGTTAAGAAAGTTTAAGTCAAGTCACATAGTGAAGTCTTCTGATTTAATCTTACCCACTTAGATTTCTAAAATGATCAGCATTTGAACTCTTAGGTAAACTAAGTGGATGAAGCTCTTTAGTGGCAGAATGGAAGTGTCCTTTGGGTAAATGCCCAGGAGTGATACAGCTGAACCCTGAGCCAGATCGATTCCCAGTTTTCTGAAAAACTGCCATAATTATTACCAAGTGGCTGTACAAATTTTCATTTCCAAAAGCAAGGAAGGAGAGTTCCTCTTGCCCTACATCTTCATCAGCATGACCTGTCACTTGCATTTTTCTTCGTAGTTATTCTGACAGGTGAAAGACAGAATTTCAAAATCATTTTGTTGTGAATTCCCCTAATAGCTAAGATGGTGAATACTCCTTTAAGTGTTTTTTCTTTCTTGGCCATTTCAGATTCCTCTTTTGAGAATTTTCTGTTTAGATTTCAGGTCCATTAATAACTGGGTTTCTTGGCTAGTTCATGTCTATTTTCTTGAGTTCTTTATATGTTTTGATAATATTCCTCAGTCAGATGTAGAGTTGATGAAAATTTTTTTCTATTCTATGGGTTGCCATTTTGGTCTATGAATGGTGTCCTTTGCTTCACAATTTATCATGAGGATTTTGGAGTTTGTCAGACTGTTAACATTTAATGAGGAGATCATATGGCTTTTTTTTCTTTCTGTTTGTTTACATAGTGGATTACATTGACAGAGATTTAGTATGTTGAACCATCCCTGAATCTGAGATAAAATGTACTTGATTGTGGTAGATGATCTTTTTGATGTATTGCTGGGTTTGAAGTTCCTGTGATTTCTTTATTTGCCCTATTTGCACTTTCAGGTGCTGTGCTATTTTATTAATTTTCTTCACCTTTTGGTGTTTCATAAATTTCTTCAAGGGATTTATTTATTTCCTGTTTTAGGAACTCTATTGTATTCATCAAGGCCACTTGAAGATCTTTATCTTGTGGTTCAGCTAAATTGCATTTCTTCAGGTCTATTGCCACAGGTATGCTGGGATCACAGGATGTGTTTCCTAGTAAGAATGCTTCTGAAACCATGCCCAGTGTGAGGACAACTGATATTGTGTGTAGAACTTAACTAAGTATTGGGAGCCCATGTTTAGGAATTGGGATTGTGTGGAAAGAGATGCCTGAGGGGGTCCACAGGAGGTTGAAATTCAGGGTTTACCACCTAACTCTGCAGAATCCAGTGGAAATGCTGCAGAGAGGAGGGAGAGACTGAGGCTGGTCATGTGGAACATATCTTGGGATGAGCCTCTGGGATTACACTTGGAGGGGAAGGCATATAGCGAAGAATGCTTACCTGCTTCCTTTGGCCAGTATGGCCAGTAGGTTTCCAGGGAGTGCTTGTGGTATCTGGTGACTGAAACAGCGTGATGGGTAGTGAGGGAGTCTATTGGAGAGCTTTGTGATCTGCTGTGGATGGTAGCAGAAAAGATTTCAAGTCAGCAGCAGGTGGCCTGCTGCAGAACTACTGATGGGGCTAAGGGGATATACCTAGAGGAAAGGAAAGTGAAGGTCACCTGCCTGCCTTTGTGTAAACAACTTGTCCCTAACATTCCACATCTTTCTGCCTACATTCTAATTCAGCCATTATTTCCATGTACTTTCCACAAAAGAACTTTGCATACTCCTTCTAAAGAAATTTATTTGTAAAAGTGAAATGCAAGGATTGTATAATTTTAGGTGTATAACATATCCTGATCCATGCCTCAGGAAACAGGAAGAAGTTAGGCTTGGTGGGAGCAGGGTTCAGGAGTCTAGTGTAGGATTTGTTTTTTATCCAAATACTATCATTATAAGAGATGTAGATTTGTAATCTGACATTTTCATGCGTGGCACCATGCTTGTGGTTACACTGGTTCATTGTCCATCTTGCTTTATAACAAGATGAGAATCAATACATTCTATAGTGATTTTCTCAGGCCATCATAAATGATTTTTATGACCCAGTGACCATGTAGGGTTAGTTTACTCATGTTTCCTTTGAAGTAGCCTGTGAATAGATTCAGATTCTAGTGTGTAGCTGCTCTGAGACCATTGGAAATGGTTTCTTGATTTAAATTAAATATAGTAGTAGCACCTGATGGACCATTAGTAAGTAAAATTGTTTCTTTTCATTTTAAATCACAGTCATTAAAATTGTTACATTTTTTTCTTTACAATACAATTAAGTGGTTTTCATTTACAGATTTGAAATAATAAAAATGTATATATAGACAGATACATTTTTATTATTTCAAATCTGTAAATGAAAACCACTTAATTGTATTGTGAAGAATATATATATATATATATATATCCAAGGAATTATTTCCCATAAAATTATACTTATTATGAACTTTCTTTTGTGTAGACAGGAAAGGCAACAGACCCTCTTTGAAGACATTGCAAGGAGGGAAAATGAGTACTATATTTAAGATGGAATATAACTTTAGTGTCTATTAAAGAGATTCCTATATGTGAGGCAGATACATTTTTAAATGAATGAATTAAATGTAGAATTTCGAAGTCATGTTACTATGAATAACATTTTCATATTTTTCAATTTACTTATTTTTATAATCCTTAAAGATGAACGTATAAATAGTTTATAAGCATGTTTCATAGTAATGTCATACATATCCCCAAGATTATTTTTCATGTTATTAAGTAATATTTGTTTAAGAAGGAAACAATACATAATTATGTAACAAATAATTAAGGGTCAAGACTCTAATTCAAATTAAAAGATTGATTTCTCTTCTGCAGATATGCTTTGCACCAATGTGAGATTTTGGTCCAGCACTTGAACATTCATCATTTACTGTTGCTTTTTCAAGATACGTCATTGACACAGAAAGATCATAAGAAGATGCTTTCATGTTAATACTCAGAAGCAGAATAGAAAGAATATTCAAAAATGCAGCAATAAATAAAAAATTTTGTTGTTCAAAAAATTGATTCCTTAAAGACACCAAGGATCTTAGAACGTGTATTTCTTAAAATCTCTGATTAATAATGAACAAGGGTTCATTTGATCTTATAACTTAGATTAAAACACTATAAATACTAACTACAATAAATAGAATACATAAATAAAATCCTGGCAATATCCTTGGTCACATAGTATTTACCAAAAGCTTGAGACCTGAGCTATAACATTTTCTTTGCTTATTTCCTATGGCATGTTTTGACAGGGGTATTTTTGGTGGTAATTTTTTACTGTTTGCGTGTGTCTGTTTGGTGGCAATAGAGTATTTTTCACATTGTTCTAGTCACAATTGCAAATGAAGTAGAAGTGAAGAATAATTTATTTGAGGTTATAGTTTGCTTCCTTGCATAAAATAAAATTTAAGACTAGTCAAGTTTTTTGTGGGAATCAAAAGTACATTTTTGTGTCTCTTCTTCTATTGGTATATAAGAAGTGTTCTGACAATTTACTGCAGGCTACTCATCCATAGCTCATCCATGAATAGATAGCCATTATGTATAAATTCTGGTTTTTCATTCCTATTTAGATTATAATATCAATATTTTTTCTATTATTTCTCTTGAAGAAAACCCAACAGATTTTTTTAAAAGCTGATAATTCAAAGAGGGAATATTTATTTCCACTCACACATCTAAATATTTTGTATAAAATATTTGAATTGTGACTACTTTTAAGTATTTAATAATCCATCTTTACTTCAATTCTTCAGGTTACATGACTATAGCCTTCAAAGCCTTTTCACATTTTATTTTCAATTTCAATAGACTCAGTCAAAATAATTTTCTTAGGTATGTACAATCTTGTTGATGGTGATATCAAGAATTTATAAGAATTTTCTTCTTATCATTGAAAATTGTATGTTAAGAAAGTTTACTTCCATTGTCTCATGAATCATGCAAAATCAAAGCTTTGTCACTGAGTTCATACTCCTGGGGCTTTCAGAGAACCTAAATGTGGAGAAAATGCTATTTGTTTTATTTTTGTTTATCTACATTGCAACTATTGGGGGCAACATGATAATTGTGGCAACTATCATCTACAGCCCTGCACTGCTGGGCTCCCCTATGTACTTCTTCTTGGCATTCCTGTCCTTACTGGATGCATGTACTTCTTCTACTGTCACACCCAAGATAATTATAGACTGCTTCTATGAAAGGAAGACCATCTCTTTTGAATGTTGTATGACACAACTGTTTACAGTCCACTTCTTCACTGGGGCAGAAGTGATTGTCCTGGCATCCATGGCATATGACCGTTATGTGGCCATTTGCAAACCCCTTCACTACTCTTCCATCATGACCCGGAGGCTCTGTGGAATTTTAGTTGCCATATCCTGGGCAGGAGGTTTCTTGCATTCTATCATACAAATTATCTTCATTTTGCAGCTGCCTTTATGTGGCCCCAATGTCATTGATCATTACATGTGTGACTTGTTCCCATTACTGAAGCTTGCCTGCACTGACACACACATTTTTGTCCTTTTGATATTTGCCAACAGTGGGGCTATATGCATTATAATCTTCTCTTTATTGCTTGTCTCCTATGGTGTCATCTTGTTTTCTTTGAGAGCCCACAGTTCTGAAGGTCGACATAAAGCTCTCTCCACCTGTGGATCCCATATAACTGTTGTGCTTTTGTTTTTTGTCCCATGTATATTAATATATGCAAGACCTACATCTGCATTCTCCTTTGAGAAAAACATGCTTATATTTGTAAATGTCTTGACACCATTGCTAAATCCTATGGTTTATACTTTCAGGAATAAGGAAATGATAAATGCCATCAGGAAAATATGGAAAAGATTATAAAAAGAATCCCTTACATCACTTGTCGATAAAAGGGCATATGGCCAATGAACAGATGCTGGCAGGAAGAGAGAGTATTCTGGGAAGTAATAAGAAATAAAAGACAGCCCAGGGGAGAGCCTAGAGAAAAGAGTTGGGAGACAGATGGAGAAGAGTATTTAAACAAGCAGGGGTATGGAAGAAGTGGGCCAGGACTGAAAGAGATGTAACTAACCACCTGGTAGACATAGAATAGTTAAGTAGGCTAAATAATTTTGAACTAGTCAAGGAATGACCCTAGGCATTTAATAATAACTAACTAGATTCAGAGTTTTTATTGATGGGAAATAAGGAACCAGATGGAAATACAGATTTAAAAATTATGACTGATAGTGGTTTCTGATAAATTTTATAATGTCCATTTCAGTAGGGAGAGCACTTGCTATGCCAACATGACAACTTGAGATTTACTTTTCAGATACTTTTAATGTCATAACTAAACAGAGAAGTATATTTTTAATCCAGTACTGGTGCACAGGGGATTTTTGGATGAGCATTTTACTTCATTGTGGATTTAGCTGATGAACAATGAGGTCATTGTTCAGTGGAGACTTATTCTAAGAAAATAAGGTAGAACATAATAGATGGTTATAGAGGTATGACTTCTTTTGTTTCTGCCTGAATATTTACAGACACAAATACTATTTATTCTTCACATGTACTCACATGTGTTATGACAGGCACATATACCAAAAGACACACACCCCATTTTACCTCCCACACCAACACAAACAAAAAACATGCAAACAAACAAACAAAACACCTGTAAAATTTAATGACAAGAATAAAAAATTTCAATGTTTTATTGGGCAATTCCTATGCTCTTGACTCTTTATAAATTGGTGATATGTTTCAATACAGAAGGCATCAAAAGAGGGACTGTGTGAAAACTTGTTTCTTAGTTCACACCTTCACTCTGAAAAGACTACTAAACAAAGTTATATGAAAATCAAAACCATTTTAATTTCATCCTCTCATTTATTAAATATTTGAGAAGGCTTAATTATTTGAATGTGTGTTATTTATACTGTTTAATTAAAACTGGTTGGCAAAATTAATGTATATTTGAAATTGGAAGAAGAAAAATATTGAACTCATTCTGTGAAAAGATAAAGTGACATCCTAAGACTCCAGAACCTAGATCCAGAGATGTTAAAATGGAACCTGATCTCTAGAAACTGATCTCTAGATGTGCTGTATCATATGACTTCTTTTTGTTGTTGTTGAATAGTTGTTTTTATACAATATATTCTAATTGTTTTCATTCCCTTATCTTGTCTCAGGTTCCCACCAATTAAGTTCCATCCATTCTCTCTCCCCTTCCCTCTCCTCTCTCTCTTTGTCTCTCTCTATTTCTCTCTCTCTCTCTCTCCTCTTAGAAAACAAAGAGGCAACTAAAAATACAATAAAACAAACCCCAAGAATAAAAACACTAGAAACACACACACACACACAAACACACACAAACAAACACATACACACACACAAACACATACATCCATTAAAACACAAAACTAGAAATCATAACATGTAAGCAAAAGACAAGTAAGTTAAAAAAATGCTCAAAAAAGCTTTGGAAGACTAAAATTCTCCAAAAATATCATTTGGTTCATTTTGTTTTGGCCATTACAGCTGGGTATGTGGCCTGTTCTTAGCTGTGTTTTGTATACCTTCTGAGACTATATTGGAGTAAAATAAGTTTTTCTTTGTGAGCAGTAATTATTTGTAGATAGCTCCTTCATTAGTGATATTACACTTCCCATTATTGAGACCCCCATCTGGCAGGTCCCATAGATATTGAAACAGTCTCTTTTTTACTTGATACTTGTGTCAGTCTTGTGGTGCCTGGAAGGTCATGTTTCCTTGTTGCTTACATACCCACTGACTCTTACAGTCATTCTGATTCTTCTTCTGCATACCTCCCTTAGCTCTGAGGGGAAGTTTGATGAAAATATACCATTTATGACTAAATGTTCAATTGTCTCCCACTGCCTACATTATTGCCTGGTTGTGGGTATCTGCTTTAGTTGCTATCACATGAAGGAGATGCTTTTCTGATAATAGCTAAGTGAAACACTTATGTATGGATGTATCAAATTTTATTTCTAAGTTCCTCTGGTAGAAACATAGTATTCCGTTTTCCTCTAGTTCCTGGCCTATAGAATCTCAGGGTCCCTGCTAGCCAAGAAGTGTCAGGTATGGTTACTATCCCATGGAGAGGGCCTTAAATCTAAGCAGGTAGTAGCTGGTTACTCCCAGAACTTCTGTGCTACTGCTAAACTAGTGAATCTTGCATGTCACAGTTGTAGACTGCAGGATTGTAGCAAAGTTAGTGCTTAATTTTCTCCTCTGGTTGTACAGGCCACCTTCCAATACCATGATCACTAGTCAGTAGGAGTAAAGTCTGATTTTATGTGGAGATCCTTGATCAACTTGGAATTGAGCTTAGTGCAAGGACATAAGAATGGATCAATTTGCATTCTTCAGCATGTTGACCTCCAGTTGAACCACCACCATTTGTTGAAAAGGTTATCTTTTTTTCCACTGGAAAGTTTTAGCTACTTTGTCAAAGATCAAGTGACCATAGGAGTGTGAATTCATTTCTGGGTCTTCAATTTTGTTCCATTGATCTACATGCCTGTCACTGTACCAATACCATGGAGTTTTTAACACTATTGCTCTGTAGTACAGCTTGAGGTCCGGGATACTGATTCCCCCCAGAGGTTCTTTTACTCTTGAGAATAATTTTAGCTATCCTGGGTTTTCTGTTATTCCAGATGAATTTTTGAATTGCTCTTTCTAACTCTATGAAGAATTGAGTGGGGATTTTGATGGGGATTGCATTGAATCTGTAGATTGCTTTTGGTAAGATGCTCATTTTTACTATATTAATCCTGCCAATCCATGAGCACAGAAGATTTTTCCATCTTCTGAGGTCTTCTTCAATTTCTTTTTTCAGAGACTTGAATTTCTTGTCATACAGATCTTTCACTTGTTTGGTTAGAGTCACACCCAGATACTTATATTAATTGTGGCTATCGTGAAGGGTACAATTTCTCTTATTTGCTTCTCAGCCTGCTTATCCTTTGAGTATAGGAAGTCTACTGACTTGCTTGAGTTGATTTTATATTCGGCCACTTTGCTGAAGTTGCTTATCAGCTGTAGGAGTTCTCTGGTGAAGTTCTTTGGGTCGCTTAATATACTATCATATCGTCTGCAAATAGTGATAGTTTGACTTCTTCCTTTCCAATTTGTATCCCTTTGACCTCTTTTTGTTATCTAACTGCTCTAGCTAGAACTTCAATTACTATATTGAAAAGATATGGAGAGAGAGGGCAACCTTGTCTAGTCCCTGATTCTAGTGGGATTGCTTCAAGTTTCTCTCCATTTAGATTGATGCTGGCTACCGGTTTGCTGTAAATTGCTTTTACTATGTTTAGATATGGGCCTTGAATTCCTGATCTTTCCAAGACCTTTAGCATGAAAGGATGCTGAATGTTGTCAAATGCTTTCTCAGCACCTAATGAAATGACCATGTGGTTTTTTTCTTTGAGATTGTTTATGTAGTGGATTACATTGTTGGACTTCCTTATATTGAACCATCCCTGCATCCCTGGGATGAATCCTACTTGATCATCGTGAGTGATCATTTTGATCAGTTCTTGGATTCGGTTGGCAAGAATTTTATTGAGTATTTTTGCATCGATATTCATAAGAGAGATTGGCCTGAGATTCTCTTTCTTTGTCGGATCTTTGTGTGATTTTGGTATTAGCGTAATTGTGACTTCATAGAACGAGTTGGGTAGTGTTCCTTCTGTTTCTATTCTGTGGAATAGTTTGAAGAGTATTGGTGTTAGGTCTTCTTTGAATGTCTGATAGAATTCTGCACTGAAACTGTCTGGACCTGTGCTTTCTTTGGTTGGAAGACTTCCAATGACCACTTCTATTTCTTCAGGGGTTATAGGATAGTTTAGATGGTCTATTTGATACTGATTTAATTTTGGTATTTGGTATCTGTCTCGGAAAGAGACCATTTCCTCCAGATTTTCTAGTTGTGTTGAATACAGGCTTTTGTAGTAGGATCTGATGATTTTTTGAATTTCCTCAGTTTATGTCGTTATATCTCCCTTTTTGTTTCTGATTTTGTTAATTTGGATACTGTCTCAGTGTCCTCTGGTTAGTCTGGCTAAGGACTTATCTATCTTGTTGATTTTCTCAAAGAACCAACTCCTAGTTTTGTTGATTCTTTGTATGGTTTTATTTGTTTCTACTTGATTGATTTCAGCCCTGAGTTTGATGATTTCCTGCCTTCTACTCCCCTTTTGTGTATTTGCTTCTTTTTATTCCAGGGCTTTCAGGTGTGCCATTAAGCTGCTAGTGTATGCTGTCTCCTGTTTCTTTTTGGAGGCACTCAGGGCTATGAATTCTACTCTTAGCACTGCTTTCATTGTGTCCCATAAATTAGGGTATGTTGTACCTTAATTTTCATTAAACTTTAAAATGTCTTTGATTTCTTTCTTTATTTTCTCCTTGACAAAGTTATCACTGAGAAGAGCATTGTTCAGCTTCCATGTGTATGTGGGCTTTCTGTTGTTTTTGTTGCTATTGAAGACCACCCTTATTCCATAGTGATCTGATAGGAGGCATGGAATTAGTTTGATCTTTTTATATCTGTTGAGGTCTGATTTGTGACCAACTATATGGTCGATTTTGGAGAAGGTACCATGAGGTGCTGAGAAGAAGGTAAATTCTTTTGCTTTAGGATGAATTGTTCTATATATATATATATATCTGTTAGTTCCATTTGGTCCAAGGCTTCAATTAGATTCACTGTGTCCCTGTTTAGTTTCTGCTTTCCTGAACAATCCATTTCATAGAGCCGAGTGTTGAAGTAACCACTATTATTGTGTGAGGTGCGATGTGTGTTTTGAGTTTTAATAAAGTTTCTTTTATGAATGAGGGTGCCCTTTCATTTGGAGCATAGATATTCAGAATTGAGAGTTCTTCTTGGTGGATTTTTCCTTTGATCGGTATGTAGTGTCCTTCTCTGTCTTTTTTGATGACTTTAAGTTGAAAGTCTATTTTATCTGATAAATGAGTAGCCAGATGGCTACTCTGGCTCGTTTCCTGGGAACATTTGCTTTAAAATTGTTTTCCAGCCTCTTACTGTTTTCCAGCCTTTCACTACTACTGGTAGTGTTTGTCTTTGACACTGAGGTGTGTTTCCTGCACGCAGCAAAATGCTGGGTCCTGTTTATGTATCCAGTCTGTTAATGTCTTTTTATTGGGGAATTGAGACCATTGATATTAAGAGAGATTAAGGAATAGTGATTATTGCCACCTGCTATTCTTGATGTTATCTTTGTGTTTGAGTGGCTATCTAATTTTGGGTTTGATGCAAGAAGGTTACTATCTCGTTTTTTCCAGGGTGTAGTTTCTCTCCTTGTATTGGCAGTCTCCACATATTATCCTTTGTAGGGCTGGGTTTGTAGAAAGATATTGTGTAAATTTGGTTTTATCATGGAGTGTCTTGGTCTCTCCATGTATGGTGATTGAGAGTTTTGCTGGGTATAGTAGTCTAGGCTGGCATTGGTGTTCTTTTAAAGTCAGCATGAGATCTGACCATGATCTTCTGGCTTTCATAGTCTTGTGAGAGGTCTGATGTGATTTGGATAGGTCTTCCTTTATATGTTACTTGGCCTTTTTCTCTTACTGCTTTTAATATTCTTTCTTTGTTTAGTACATTTGGTGTTTTGATTATTATGTGACAGGAGGTATTTCTGTTCTGGTCCAGTCTGTTTGGAGTTCTATAGGCTTCTTGTACATTCATCGGCATCTCTCTTTAGTTTAGTGAAGTTTTCCTCCATAATTTTGTTGAAGATATTTACTGGCCCTTTAAGTTGCAAATCTTCACTCTCATCTATACCTATAATCCTTAGGTTTGGTCTCCTCATTGTGTCCTGGATTTCCTGGATGTTTTGGGTTACTCGTTTTTTGCATTTTGCATTTTCTTTGACTGTTGGGTCGATGCTTTCTATGGAATCTTCAGCACCTGAGATTCTTTCTTCCATCTCTTGTATTCTATTGTTGATGTTTGCATCTATGACTCCTGATTTCTTCCCAAGGTTTTCTATCTCCAAAGTTGTCTCCCTTTGTGATTTTGTAATTGTTTATACTTCCCTTTTTCGATCCTGGATGGATTTGCTGAGATCTTTCACTTGTTTGTTTGTATTTTCCTGTATTTCTTTAAGATATTTTTGCATTTCCTCTTTCAGGATTTCTGCCTGTTGACCCAAGTTCTCCTGTATTTCTCTAAGCGATTTTTGTGTTTCCTACTCATGGGCTTCCATCTGTTAATCCATAGTCTCCTGCATTTCTTTAAGCAATTCTTGTGTTTCCCTTGTAAGTGCATCTACCCGTTGATTCATTTCTTTAAGAGATTTTTGTGTTGCCTCCCTATGGACCTCCATCTGTTGACCCATATTCTTCTGCATTTCTTCATGAGATTTTTGTGATTCCTTTGTAAGAGCATCTACCTGTTGATTCATTTCTTTAAGCGATTTTTCTGTTGCCTCCTTATCGGCTTCCATTAGTTGACCCATATTCTCCTGCATTTCTCTAAGCGATTTTTGTGTTTCCTTTGTAAGGGCTTCTACCCATTGATTCATGTTCTTCTGTATTTCTTTATGGGATTTATTTGTGTCCTTCTTGAAATCCTCTAATAGCATCATGAGAAGTGATTTTAAATCCAGATCTTGCCTTTCGGGTTTGATGGGGTATCCAAGACTTGCAGCTGTTGGAGAGTTGCGTTCGGATGATGCCATATTGCCTTGATTTCTGTTAATAATGTTCCTCAGTTGCCTTTTGCGATCTGATTGCCTCTGGTGTTAGTTGGTCCTGCTGTCACTGGCTGTTGGTTGGACCTCCTGAGAGACTGAAAGGCTATTTCTGCCCCCCCCCACTGGATTACTGGGACTCCCCTGGCACCGATTGCTGGGGCCTGCCTTGCTCCTGAGTGACTTTGGAGCCCTGATGTGTCTTGCCCCAAGTGATATTATATTGGGGAATCCCTGCACATCCAAAGGCTCAGTGTAGTCAATCCCAGGAGCAGAGGTTATCAAGGGTAGGCTGGTGTGCTCCAGTCCTGTCAGGGTGTGCCCTCTCACAGAGCAGAGGTCCCTCTGCAGTGCAGATGTCCCACAGCAAAGCTGGTGCTTAGGTGACTGTGAACCTGCCCAGTTCTTGTGATCAGGGAGCACACAAGCTGGCTGAGACCCAGGCAATATTATGCTTGATTGTCCCTGCCCTCTGGAGGTCCTTGTTGCCCTGTTACAGGAGCAAAGATGGAGGAGTGCACTCTGAACTCTCTTGGTGCAGATCACTCTGCAGGGCAGATGGACCACAGCAGAACTCCAGCCCAGATGACCAGACTGCAGAGCTGCCCAGCTCTTGGGTGCAGATGGAATCCCAACAGGCTGTGTCCCAAGCGATGTTATATTGGGGAGTCCCTGGATACCTGGATGCTCAGTGCAGTCAATCCCTGGAGCAGAAGTCGCCAAGGGGAGGCTGGTGCGCTCCTGCCCTGTGCAGTGTGCCTTCTCCCAGAGGGGGGGGGTCCCTCTGAATGGCAGATGTCCCACAGCACAGCTGGCATGTAGGTGACCGCAGACCTGCCCAGCTCTTGGGAGGAGGGAGCACACGAGCTGCCTGAGACCCAGGCGATATTATGCTTGATTGTCCCTGCGCCTGGAGGTCCCAGTTGCCCTGTTACTAGAGCAAAGATGGTGGAGTGCCGAGCGATCAGTCTTAATTGCTCAGCCATTACTCTAGCCGTGTGAACTGAGTCTTAAAGATCCAGAGTAAATTTCTTTTCAGATATTTGAAAACAGATGTGCTTGCCTTAATTTGGTAGGTGATTTCTAGTCATATTAGTCATACTCTCTGGTATATTTTTGTTCATTTTTAAAAATTGTTTATAGCACTCAACAAGAGTGATCAATTGAGGCAAAACATAGTAAACAGCAGTTACTTCTATAGATTTCCAACAAAGGATGATGAATCTTGTAGTTTACGGAAATCAATTTTCAGTTTCAGTTTGTCATTAAAATCTTCATGTCAATGGCTCTCTGTTCAAACCTGGGAAATAAAAATATCCTCTTTTGACTGACAACAAAGCTGTTTGTTTTTGTGGTTGTAGGTTTTTTTTTTGTTTTTTTTTTTTTTTTGCTTTGGTTTTCTTACCAACTCAAGAATAAGAAGTGAATATTTTCCTATTTTTATTATATTTGGGCTAATTTTAATGCATTTGTAGTTTTTCTGCATATTCAAAATTACACACATATACAATTATACATTTTTTGTCACCCTCAACTTTTAATGTCCTTCCCAGCATGATGAATCCCATCTTTTTTGACAATTGACTTAATACAGTTTCCCATATGCAAATGTGCGGCTTATTAATCCTTGGAGTATGGCTAATCTACCACTGGGCAGATCCTCAGTAAAGAATGCTTTTTCATTCCCCATTAACTATCAAGTGTGAATACCCTCTCAATGTGATATAGGCCTTTAATCAATTGTCTACATTTTTACCAGGGTTTGTCTTCATTGATCCTTTGCAGGTATTTTGCAGATAACCACAGCTGCTCTGAGTTCATGAAGGTAGTAGCTTCATCATGTCCAGAGAATATTTTAGAGAACCTTTCCCATTCCCTAGTTATCGTATCCCCCTTCCATATTGTTCTCTGAGCATAAGTAATGAAGTGTATGCCAATGTGTACATAATTGTCCCATGTAATACTGACCACATTGTCTCTCATTCTCTGCACTTTAAATCATTTTATTTAAACATAATTATTCATTTTCCTTTCCCTTTCCTTCCTCTAACACCTCATGTGCTCTCTCCCACCATTTCCACTTATATTCCTGTACTTCAATACCTCTGGCATTTAATTTCAATATTTTCATGCAAGTATAATTTACTCTGTAATCTATTCCTTATTCCTGTAACTTATTCCCGGATAATGGAAGAGTATGCTACGATATGTTGCCTGATATAGATGGAATGGACATTGTAGCCTTTAAGAAACAGTAGACACCAACATATGACAAACTTAAGTTTAGGTTTTGCAACACACCATCAGTTATTTAGCATGGTTTCATGAAGTCCTACTCTTTCTTGAGAAGTATTGACAATTCAAGTTATATGCCAAGTGGATAGTATTTTCTTCACCTATGAAGCCACATATAAGTGGGACATGGTCCAGGAAATAAGTCCCATCCATACACATATAAAGCACCCTGAATAAATTCAGTGATCAGTAAAAAGGACATGGATATAGCAGGGGTATATTGATAATCAAAAGAGGATAGGATGGGTGGGAAGTAGAGAAGGAAGAGATGCTGATGGGCAATGTGATTATAAGATACTGTGCAAGTGTATGGAACTGTGAAAAACAGGAGAACATAAAATACAAATAGTCTTTAAGGCAAAAATATATTTCACTTATTATGTACTTCACATATATTTCTACAAAAAATATTTTTTCTTTCTTGAGCAGTTTTTAACAGTGTTTAACAACACAATGTACATTTTCCTTACCAATGAATTGGCACATTTCTCCTGTTACAAGACTTTTCCCTTAGGTTCTGCACAGAGACACAACATGGCACCCATCAATGCACCAAGCAGTCTACTCTTCTTCAAATAATCACACAGAATTATTTTCATATAGAACGCTTTCCAAATTGTAAAAACACAGCATAACTTTAGATAGATGTGGAAATATTATAACCTTTGAAACTAGTTCAAAGTTGCACAAAATTATGTCATGGAATCTCATGGGACCCAAAAATTTACAAACCTTGGGGAACTAAGAATTAGTCTCAGAGATTCCTGATGTCTCAAAGAAACCTTTTTAAATGCCAGGTGCAATGAGGTAGGAAACATTTGAGTTCTCCGTTTATGTTGTTCAGCAACTGTGATGAACACAACACTGAAGAAGCGGAGGTAGCATTCTCCACCAGAGCATCTCTCCTGCTGTCCCTCAGTTGTATAAGAAAGAGATGAAAACAACAAAGAATCTTGATTAGGACTGGATGGAAATGATAGATATCTTTGGATTTTTCACAGGAGTGACACTTGGTTAAGCAAGGTAAGGAAATTACTTATGCTTAGGAAATGACCCAGAGATTCCAGTTTTGGTTTTGTACCCCTCAGCATAGCATTTTATCCTTAAAGTTATTTCAAAATGCGTAGCTCCTATGGAAAAGATCATGGAATAATTTTAGAATAATATGATAGATGTTTTATACTATATTTATAGATAGTAATGTAAATAAATGAGTTTTTCCTAAATGAGAATATGGCTTTGAAACTAAAGAACAATGAGTTGCAGAAGAGTCTGGTCCAATATATGTTTATTAGTGGAGAAATGGTAGTATAAATAATCTACATTAACATGCCCTATTACATCCATTCATTACTTAAACTCTTGATAATTAGATGAATGGTTTTAAAAACTGACAATATTTTCAGAAAATGAGAGGGAATTAAATTTTGTGAGTGTCATCTTAGTGTTTAATTTCCAGTATTTTAATAATAAAACACCATATTTTTTCACAAATATTAGGTTCCCTTCTAGAAAATAACATTTATTTATTTAATAAATAAATTTAAAAATTATTTATATCAGTGAATGAATTGTTCACATACATCTCATATAGTCATTTTCACTTAACAAAGTTTTAAAATATCTTTTCTTTTATGCCATTTAGTTAGGTTTTTATTTGTAGTATGTGGTAGTAATTTGTAATAGTCTTAATTATGGTGCTCTTATGATAGTTTATATTATTCTCTTTTTTTAATATTATACACACTCCATTACATTCTGTGGTAAAAGTTTCTCAATTAACTAAATATTTAGAATAAAACTGTAGACTGGAAGATGGTTTCAAAGATTAATACCTACTTAAAGTTCTGAAATAATATCTAGTATATATTCTACGTTTACTGCATTAATTATCTTAAAGTCATTGAAATTCATTTTAAAGAGTTATTTTTAAAAAGACATTTTTTAAACTAATTCAATATGTCATTTCATTTTTGGCATAGAACACTTTTTAAAGAAACTTGACATCAATATTCACATTCTCTTTGACATACAATTTGCAGAATATATTAAAAAATATATGCATTCTGTTGTTTGTGATCACACATGCTTGTAATCCCAGAAGTTGGAAGTGGAGGCAACAAGTCCAAGAATTCAAAGACATGGTGAGTTTGCACCCGTCCTAGGCTAACTATGACTTTTCCATTACCACTTGCATAAAGATTATTTACTGTTATGGGTAAAAATTCCTTCTCCTGTGGTAGGTCAGTAAATGACACATGGATATTATACATCAAGCTGTTTTGTCAAGCATATTTATAATTTATTTTCTATTCATTTTAGAATTTCAAATGTCTGTAAAATGTATCATAACTCTATCCCAGATCTTCCCCCAAGAAAGTAAATGCTTTTTAAATTTCTATTTACCATTTCATTTAGTCTAATATTAGATGAACGCTGATACCATACAAACAGAGGCTCCATATTGTATCACACATAGGCTCACTTGAGTCTGCCACACTACTTTACTGTGCATTCATTTGTCGAGATAATGTAGAAAAAGTGAGAATGTTTTTGCCTCATCTAAATAAAAATCATATTTATAGTTAGATAAATTTCCGACTATTATCCTTTTTAAATTCTATTTACTTTCCAACTGAAATATAGTGAAATAACTCTTAGTTTCCTCTAATCCCTTCAATACGAACTGCTGTCATCTTCTTTTTATCTTCTCTTTAACAACCTCTAAATTTTTTGGCCCTTTTAAAATATGACATAATATATAAATACAAAACTTTAAAAGTAACACCTGCTCAGTCTGTGTATTGTTGTATGTATGCAAATGATATAAGGACTGACCATTTGTTGTTAGATCTAACTGGGAGTTCATCCCTAGGAAAGAGTAATTCTCAGTTCCTCAGCAGTCAGTATTGGCCAGTAATTCTTTGACTAGAGGTGGGGCCCATGAGAATTCCTTTCCCACATTAGCATGTCTATTGCTGTCCTACTCATTACTCAGGCCTTGTTCAAGCAGCCACATTTCTGAGATAATATAGGTATAACTTATTTGCTGAAATGTGTGGCAGCTGTTTCTGTTGGGATTGGGTTTCTCATAATTAGTCTATCTGTATTTTGATCAGTTTTCTCTAATTTTTTGCTACAAAGAATAACTTATTTGTCAAGGGATGAAATCTAAACTTATCCATGGATTTAAGGATACATTTTTTGATTCAGTTAGGGTTTGGGGTGATCTAGTAAAGAGGTGGTAAAAGATTTTCCTCTGAGACCCATGTCTACACTAAACTTAGGTAGTTGGATAGTAATAGGCATAGTTTTCATACTGCTGCATTTACCCCTTTAAGTTCAATTCCAAAGCTGCTGGTTACTGCTGAAATAAGAGTGCCTCCTTATTGCTTTAGATATATCTTGCCATATTGATAATTGTGTCTCATAAGCATCAGAGTAGAGTATGATTTGTTTGGCACTCACCTTGCAGATTGACAAACAACTCCTGGTGTAATGAAAATTAGTACTCAGGGAGGAGGCGCTAAGGTTATATTAAGCATATATCTCTCTATTATCCCTTTTATATTGCATGATTCAACTTAGACTAAGATTGTATCTTGTGTTTAATTTGCATATCTTCTGAATGCTCTAAAACATAATAATAAACTACAACTATACTGTACTCTCATTTCAGATATTTCAATTATAACAAGAATTAAGATGTGAAGGCAGTACACCAATGTAGATATAGGGTATGTGGCTGGCTTGATGTCCATGTTAGTCTTTATACATTGTACAAGTATGTTACTCTACAAAAGATGCTGAAACATAGATGTGAAAGCTTTAAGTAGGCACTGACTCAACTTCTCCATCCTAAATTAATTGTGTAGGTTTTAGAAATGAAATAGTCTGCATTCTAGTTGAATTATTGTCATTAAGATTACCTCAATCTTTCTTTTTTGATGCAACTACATTATTTTTACTCACAGATTTTTAAAATAACGTTTCCAACCACATGTCTTACCAAATACTTTCTTAACACATTTACATAGCATAGTAACCTACTTATATCTCATGTCTGTAAAATTAATTAGATAAATAAATTCTCTTTTTCAGTTGTGTGATATCACCAATTTTCATACTTGAGTTTTTGGTTCATCATCTTCTGAACCTTCGTCATTTACTATTTCCTTTGTCAAGATCTCTCATTCACATTTAATCAAAGTAAGAAGATGCTTTTGTGTTGATTCAGAGAAGGAACTGGAAAGAACAACTCCTAGTGCTTCTAAAAGCAAGATAAATAATCTCAGTGTTCATCTATTTGATTCCATGGAAGACTCGTGGTTCTTGGAACATCAGTCTCTTAAAATCCAAGGTTAATCATTCCTTTTTTCTTTAGTCTTGTACTTGGATTTGAGCATCAGACAAATTAAATAGTAAAAATGTTTTATACTGTTGAACAGGAGCTTGAAAACACAAAAGGAGGTATTTTTTTATATTTCTCTTAGTTATGGTCACGCTTTAAAGTGAAATTAACTCTTTCAATATATATATCATGTATGATGCTAGAATATAAAGTTCCTACAGAATTTTCTTTTGTGAAGAATAATTTATTTGAGGTTTCCATATGTTTCTAACTTTTGAACAAATTTAAAATATTCTTGGAATTTTTATATATTTATATAAACATATAAATAATTAGTGTCCATAATATATATAGTGCTCCAACAAGACACCGCAGGAGAATCAACCTTTGCTGTTATACACATCACAGTTATAGTTTTATAATGTCCTTTAATATTCATATCAAAAAAACCAAAATGATTTATATGAGGTGATAATACAAAGTTACAGTATTTTATTCCACTCATACAAGTGGATATGTTCATAATCAAAATTTAATAGATGATTTCTTAGAAATATACAGTAAATTAACATTTACTCAATTCATGTTACTCAAGTATATCCTCCATTTTTTGATATTTTATTTTAAATTGCAATAGATTCCTCGATGAAAAGATATCTACATGCATAAGGATATGTTATCTCATTGATGGAAATATTATAAACATATAAGAAGCCTTTTTTCATTAATGAAGTTTTATGTAAAAAAAGTTTACTTTGTCTTCTTGAGAATTATGCAAAACCAGAGTTCTGTTACTGAGTTCATAATCTTGGGGCTTTCTCAAAACCCAAAAGTTGAAAAAATATTGTTTGTTGTATTTCTATTGGTCTATATAGCAACTGTAGGGGGTAACATGATTATTGTGGTGACCATCATGTATAGCCCTGCACTGCTGGGTTCCCCCATGTATTTCTTCTTGGCATTCCTGTCCTTCCTGGATGCATGTGTCTCTACTACTGTTACACC
This sequence comes from Tokudaia tokunoshimensis, assembly GCA_036184795.1. Lineage (NCBI taxonomy): Eukaryota > Metazoa > Chordata > Mammalia > Rodentia > Muridae > Tokudaia > Tokudaia tokunoshimensis. The sequence goes on along the minus strand of BTHU01000004.1, from coordinate 63,488,251 downwards.
CAAGATGATTATAGACTTCTTACATGAGAAGAAGACCATCTCCTTTGGCTGCTGCATGACACAACTTTTTTCAGTCCATTTCTTTTCAGGAGCAGAAATGATTGTTTTAGCAGTCATGGCTTATGACCGCTATGTGGCTATTTGCAAGCCCTTGCACTACACTTCCATCCTTACCCGGAGGCTCTGTAGCATTTTGGTAGCAATATCCTGGGCAGGTGGCTTCATGCATGCTATCATACAAATTATATTCACATTGCAGTTGCCTTTATGTGGACCCAATGTCATTGATCATTATATGTGTGACTTGTTTCCATTGCTGAAACTTGCCTGCACTGACATTCATATATTTGTTCTTTTGGTATTTGCAAACAGTGGTGCTATTTGCATCATCATCTTCTCCTTGTTGCTTGTTTCCTATGGTATCATTTTGTTCTCTCTGAGAGCCCACAGTTCTGAAGGTAGATGGAAAGCTCTTTCCACCTGTGGAGCCCACATTACTGTTGTGGTTTTGTTCCTTGTTCCTTGCATAATAATATATGCAAGAGATACATCTCCATTCTCCTTTGAGAAAGACACACTTATATTTGTCAATGTCCTGACACCATTGCTCAATCCTATGGTTTACACTTTCAGAAATAAGGAAATGATAAATGCCATCAGAAAAATGTGGAAGAGGCTAGTAGTGATTTTTGTTAGATATTAGTATTGCTTTTATACTGTTTGGGAAATTAATCAGTGGGTAAAGATACTTGCTATGTCAAAATGTGTATTTCAGTTTTATTTTTCATAACTCATGTCAGAATATAAGCATGAAAGCACAATTTGCTCTAGAACTAATGTATAAGAGATTTACAGATTCCAGGGTTTTACTTCATCATGGATATATTTGAAAAACAGTGAGTTTAAATTTCATTGGAGTGTTGCTTAAAAAAAATAAGGTAGAATGCTCAAAATCAGTCCCTATTTTGGCTTTGTATGCATTTTCATAGACACAAACACCATGTATACTAACATGTAAAACAGAAATAAACACACAGACAGACATAGACACACACACACACACACACACACACACACACACACACACACACACACACACAAACACACCAATCTAAGCACACAAAAATATACCTCTAAATCTAAAGAATAAAGAACCTAGTAGTTCACTGGGAAAATAAAGCAGTGATTTTTTATGATGTTATAACATAATTTGATATGGAGCACCTTAATAGTGGGATATTGGTTTTCTGGGTTCATATTTACACTCTGGTTTGACTACTCATCATTGTTATATAAAATTAAAGGCAGTTCAATTTTATCTTATTGTATATTTGAAATGTTTCAATTCTTTGAATTCTTTCTATTAACGCTATGCTTTGTTTAAAAATTTGGTTGACAAAATAAGTGTGTATTTTTATAAGAAGAGTACTAAAGTTATTCTAAGAGAAAGCAGGTTTCTCTGTGACACATTGAGACCTTATATCCAATAGATGCAGAGGGAGAAACCGTGAACCTGAGTTTTAGGTGTTCTTGCATCAACTGGCTTCATTTTAAGGTGAGCACATACACGTCTGCTAGAAAACATGAGTTGCTTCCTCAATTTCATGACAGATAAAATACATGAGACCAGCTGGAAATTCTCTTGGACAGTGTGACTATCCTACTCCAGTGAGCTCTGGGACTTGATTACATACAGAAATACCCATGTAGTCCTCCATTTCCAGCACAACAAAAAAAATGCTTACAGACATTAGTTTCCCAGCTGTAACAGAGCAAAGATAATGACATACTAAGCACATTTCCCATGCTCTTTACAGGAAAGAATAGCAGTCAGAATAGGCAGATTTCAAATTAGTTTCCAAAATGTCAATTAATTTCAATGTATTATGTGATTGCAATATTTGTAACTTTGTATGAACAAATAATAATTGCATATTTATACTCAATGGAGAATATTTATGTCATGGTTATGTTTATGTTCATTATCAAGAGGAATTTATGGGAAATTAACTTGTTAAACACCTTCAGTTCAGAATCAACAACACTAGCCAGCCACTGAATTTTATGATAAAAATGTTGCTGAATATTAACAGTGTTTATTTCTCATTTATGTTAATTGTCAGAAGACAATATACATGGAGCTACAGAAGACACATGAGAGTTTCCATTGGGGGAAAAATAGAGAAACCATAGAGGAAATATCAAAATCTGTAGATGTCACATTAAAAAGCAGAGACATAAACTCTTTCTCGCATTAGTTTGACAAAAAGTGAGCCCACAATTTAATTATTTATGTCTCTCTGTTTTTCTGCCTGTCTGCAGTTTATGGTGACTGTTGTATGTATCTGATCTGTCTGTGCTTAGTTCTGTCTCATGTGTTCTACATATTTCAGTTCCAAATCTGAGCCAGTCTCCTCTGTGTCTGGTTCCTGAGACAAAGGGGATTGCTCTGTGTACACTCAAAAGCAGAGAATATGTGGTGTTGAAAAGAGTCTTTTAAAATTTAATTAATTAATTTACACTCTAGATTTTATTCCCCTCCCAGTCCACATTGTTCCACATTCCATAGCCTCTCTGTCTCCTTCCTACCATCCCCTCTCCACCAGAACTCTAAAATCCCTGGGGCCTCCAGTTTCTTGAGGGTTAGATGCATCTTCTCTGACTGAGTCCAGACCCTACAGTCCTCTTCTGTATATACGTTGGGGACCTCATAACAGCTAGTGTATGCTGGTTGGTGGTTCAGTGTCTGAGAGATCGTTGGGGTCCAGGTTAATTGAGAATTCTGGTCCTCCTTCAGGGTTGCTTTCTTCCTCAGCTTCTTCCAGCTTTTCCCTAATTCAACCACAGTGGTCAGGAGCTTCTATGTGTTGGGTGCAAATAACTGCATCTGACTCTTTCAGCTGCTTGTTGGATCTTTCAGAGGGCAGTCATGATAGGTCCTTTTATGTGAGTGCTCCATAGCCTCAGTAATAGTGTCAGGCCTTGGAGCCTCTCCTTGATCTGGATCCCACTTTAGGCCTATCACTGGACCTTTTATTCTTCAGGCTTCTCTTCATTTTCATCCCTGCAGTTCTTTCAGACAGGAACAATTATGGGTCAGATTTTCAACAGTGGGATGGCAACACCATCCTTAACTTGATGATTTGTCTTTCTGCTGGAGGTAGGCTCTACAAGTTCCCTCTGCCCACTGTAGGGCATTTCATCTAAGGTTCCTCCCTTGGAATCCTGAGAATCTCTCATCTCCCAGGTCTCTAGTAGGGTCCCCCCAACCTCTTCCTGAGGTTTCCTGTTTCCACTCTTTCTGCTGGCCCTCAGGGATTTCAGTCCTTTTCCCTCACACAATACCAGATCATGTTCCCTTCTTTGCCCAACACGTACCCCTCCTAGTACACTATCCCTCCCACGTTCTTCTCTCCCTCCCCATTGTGATTGCTTTCTTCTCCCTCCCAAGTGGGATTGAGAAATCCTCACGTGGGCCCTGCAGTTTATTGATCTTTTTGAGTTCTTTGTACTCTGTAATTTTTTTTCTTTTTGGTTAAGAGCCACTTATTAGTGAGTACTAATAATTGAATGTCATTTTGGATCTGAGACTTACTTCATGGAGAATGATATTTTCTAGTTCCATCCATTTGCCTGCAAAACTCAGGATGTCCTTGTTCTTAGTAGCTGTGTAGCATTCCATTGTGTAAATGAACCACATTTTTATAATAAACTTTAACAGAATTTTACAGTTAAAAATTAAGTTTATCTGGTCCAAATAATCCAGAAGATTGTCCAAAACTGCATGCATATGTTATCATACTAAGAAACATGACTATAACATTTATGGGAATTGATTTGATTAAGCCTCCTTTCAACCTGTCTGATATTTTCAGAAAATATATATCACATCACAGACATAGTATTTTTATTTTCAGATGATACTATTTGACACATATACAACAACAAAACAAAAACAAAAATTAAGCAGAATTATTCTACCCCTGATAAAAACTCTCATCAAAGTAGAAGGACATAACACGGACACACAAAAACTTCAGTAATTTATCTTTACATAAACAACGAACCTAGAAATAAAGAAGTCAAGGACTACCAATTATAAAAATAGCCTCAAAGTATATGTCAATAAATCTTACTAAGGAAGTGAAATATATTTTCAATAAAACTTAACTGATATTAGGTCATGTTTGTTTAATTTTGTTTATTTCTTTATTTTTGTCAACTGGATAAAAGATAGAGTAATATCAGCAGAGGAAACATTAATTTAGAAAATGCACACATCATAATGGTTTGTAGGCAAGCCTGTGGTGATTTCCTCTTGATTGATAACTGATATAAAAAGAAAGGTCTATCATGAAGCTAGTATAATTAGTGAGCTGGTAGTCTTGAGGCTTATAAGAAAGCAAATTGAGTAAAGCAAGTATACATGTCTATAAACAATGTTCCTCTATGGTATCTGTTTCATTCCTGACTCCTGTTTCTGCCCCAACATCCTTCAATGATAGACAATAACATGAAATTGGAAGTCAAATAAGCTACAATTTCCCCAAGTTTATTTTGACCAGAAGTTAGACATAACCCTATTAAAAATGAGGTACAGATCTAAACAAAGAATTCTCAACTGAGGAATATAGAACAGTCAAGAAATGTTCAACATATTTAGTCATCAGGGAAATGCAAATCAAAATGACCCTGAGATTCTATCTTACACCAGTCAGAATGGCTAAAACTAAGAACTCAGGTGAGAGTGGATGCCGGCAAGGATGTGGAGAAAGAGGAACACGCCTCCATTGCTGGTGGGATTGTAAGCTGGTACAACCACTCTGGAAATCAGTCTGGCGGTTCTTCAGAATATTGGACATAGTACTACCAGAGGACTCAGCTATACCATTCCTGGGCATATATTCAAAAGATGCTTCAACATATAACAAGGATACATGGTCCACTATGTTCATAGCCACCTTATTTATAATTGCCAGAAGCTGAAAAGAACCCAGATGTCCCTCAACAGAGGAATGGATACAGAAAATGTGGTACATTTACACAATGGAGTACTACTTAGTTATTAAAAACAATGACTTCGTGAAATTTGCAGGCAAATGAATGTAACTAGAAACTATCATCCTGAATGAGGTATCCTGGTCACTAAAGAACACACATGGAATGTATTCACTGATAAGTGGATATTAGGCAAAAAGTTTGGAATACCCATGATACAGCTCACAGACCATATGAAGCTTAAGAAGAAGAAAGACCACATTTTGAATGTTTCAGTTCTTTTTAGAAAGAGCAACAAAATATTCACCAGAGGTAGAGAGTGGGAGAGATTTGAGAGTAAGAGAGCAGGGAAAGAGGGAAAAGGGGGAGAAGGATCAGTTATGGGAGGACACAGGGATGATATAAAAAGGGTTAGGAAATTGACCAGAGAGGTGTGTAGCAATGGGGCATGGGAACTGGGGATAGCCACCACTAAGTCCCAGATACCAGGAAAGCAAGAGATTCTCAGGACTCAAAGGGGATGAGATTATCTGCAATACCCAATAAAAGGGTTGGAGAATCTGTAGAGATTATATCCAGAGATTAGGCAAATCCCCCAGTTGAGGGATGGGGCCACCCACTCATTTCCAAGTTTTTAACCCAGAATTGTTCCTTTCTGAAGGAAATACAGGGACAAAGTGTGAAGCAGAGACTGAAGGAAAGGTCATCTAGAGGCTGCCCTACCTGGGGATCCATCCCATATATAGACACCAAACCCAGACAGATGCCAAGAAATTCTTGCTGACAGGAGCCTGATACAGCTGTCTCTGGAGAGGCTCTGCCAGAGCCTGACAAATACAGATGTGGATGCTCATAGCCAACTATTGTACTGAGCATGGAGACCTCAATGGAGGAGTTATGGAAAGGACTGAAGGACCTGAAAGGGTTTGCAACCCCACAGGAAGAACAACATCAACCAACCAGACCCCACAGTGCTCCCAGGAACTAAACCACCAACCAAAGAGTGCACATGGAGGTTCCCATGGCTCCAGCTGCATATGTAGCAGAGAACGGTCTTAGCTTCCACCAGTGAGAAGAGAGGCCCTTGATTCCGTGAAGGCTGGATGCTTCAGTGTGGGTGAATGCCAGGGAGGTGAGATGGGTGTGGGTTGCTAGGTGGGAGAGTACCCTCATAGAAGCAGGTGGAGGGGGGAATGGAAGGGGGTTTGCAGATGGAAAACCTGGAAAGGGGATAATATTTGAAATGTCAATAAATAAAATATCCAATAAAAAAAAGAAAGATACTGCTATTGCTGCATATTTTCATTGGTAATGTTTTCCCATAAAACTTCATATTATTCTTAAAAATTAATTGATAGACACTTTATGACAAAACTCCTCTGTTACCTTGGTAATCAGCAATTTCACTTAAATTCTACATAGTGACACAGTATTCCATCCATTTTTAACTGTCATTTATTTGACATGGTCTTACAAAAGGATCATCAATAAAACCTCCCAAAGTATTTTTTTAAATCATATTTTGGATGTAATAGAAGTGTGAGCACCCTAGCTATTGAAAAAGTATAAAATATTGTATCTCAGCAACTTAACAGCAATAAATTGTTCAAATCTTGTGGGAGTTTAAGAAAAGTCTCAGAGGTAAATCCTCTCTCAGGAAAACCACATTAAATTCCACTAGCAATTAAGGAGAGAATTTGGCTCTGTTATTTTTCCTTTATCCTTATAATGTGATTAAGATTGTAAGAGAGGAACATTGGGAACATTCTCTACCTTCATGTGTGTATCTACTAGATTGCAAGAAATAATTGTCTATAAATACTGCCTTTTCGTCGCTACTGAATAGACTATTCTTCACAAAGAATAAGAACTGGACATCTATAGATATTTCAACAAACTATTATATGGTAAGACTCATAAACATACATTTTTAGTGATATTTCTAATTACACAAAGGTACTTTAATTTAGTTTGTGATCAGGACATCATATGTTTAATAAAAGTGTTAATATTTTTACTTCATAACTGGGTTCTTGAAGGCATTATATACTTATACCTTATGTGTATTTCAGATTATATGATCCAAATCAAGACATATAGAACTATTAAAATGATACACAAAACAGAAAATAGTACTTAATAGTAGTAACTGTCTAAGTGACCAAATAAGCAGTTGTTAAAAAGACTTTCCTTATTTCCCTCCATCTCCCATTTCCCTTCCTTCCCTCTCTTCTTCCCTGCCTCCTTTCCTCCTTCCTTTCATTCCTTTTTCTTTTCTACGTTCCTTTCTTCCTCCATCCTTTCAATAATGCTTCTTGCTTGCTTTATTGCTCAATAATCCTTCATCTTCCTTCCCTTTGATGTTTAATTTCTTCATATTTAATGCAAGTAAGCATATTTAATTTTTCATCTTCAAGTAAAAATCAAGCAGTGTAGACAGCGTCAACGTGTGGCTTTATATTATATTTGTAATAATACTTTGATTTCTATGTACATATTCTATTACTGTGAGTAAGTCATTTTCCTATGTTTGGATATAAATATGATATTTCTTGTTACTGTTTAAAGCATATTGGTAAAGGGTCAAGGTACACTGACATGCTATTAAACTCTATGCAATATTGCAAACAAATATAAAATGTTTGTCTTACACTTTTATATGACAATCCAGAGTTAAGAAAAGAGAAGTATGATCAAAATAATGTCACAAATTGAATGCTGTGAATTAAGTACACTTAATGCCTCAGGACGATCTTAGATGAAGATAGGATCTGATTTAGTGTCTTTAGGCATGGCATTATTGCTTAAATATGTCCAAATCACCAAGACATCAAATGAGAAGATCCATAACCCATTATGAAGATGGTGTTTGTAAGCAGGGAAAAGTCCTTTTCTGTACATTTCACAAATAGCAAGAAAAGGAAAGTTGAGACATTTAGATAACCCAGCAGAGCAAACTGAAAGACAGAGAGAGAGAGAGAGAGAGAGAGAGAGAGAGAGACGTGAAAAGAAAGTAGTTCTTGGAGAGCAGGTGAAAGGAATTTCTGCAGCTACACATAGAAGCAAGCAATATTTTATTGGTACCTAAGAGTATGAAATAAAAATATGATTGGCTTTATGAAATTAATCATAAAATTAATTTATTATCATAGGTGATCAAAATATTTTTATTTATATGAAATACATTTGAGTCAACTACTTAGATTAGCATATCATTTCTGTCCATCCTTCAGATAGCTTTGACTGTTATTCACACTTTACATTAACAAGAAAATCTTGTTATTTATGTATTGATTAGATGTTATCTAGTGGTACAATTGCTTAGTGTGTGGTGCTTATATACACAGATTGGCATGACAATTAGCTTTGTTGCTATTATGGATGAGTAGGGAAGAGTGGGACGATGTACACAGCTGAACACAGGGAGGAACACTGCCCAGTGTTACTCCTCATGGAGGTGGTATGTAGACCACAGGTCCTTTTGTGAAGGTCTTGCACACAATGAGGAACAGCCTTTGGGTATTTAACTGCATGAGTTTTAAGGGTGAGAAGAGCTAAAGATGTTTCAGGAGAAATGTTGGCAGTGTCAGTTGGTCCTTACATTAAAAAGTAGATAATGAAATCCAAAAGCATATGAAGGTGGGAGTGGGTTTTCTCAATATTATGAAAATTTAAGCTAACATTATAATTTCTTAAAACATTAATATGTGATAATATGTCAGACTATGAGCTCAGTACTATAGTGAATGACATGCAAATTTCCTAACTTTTTCAGAATGTTCAATACTACTTGTTTTGTGAGGTTTTTGATGATTAATTTTAAATATTTTTAAATTAGTTACAACCTACATATTACAAAATGTATATAATTTCATAATTCACATCAACTATATAAAATAAGTAACAATATCACTAAACAACAATTTCTTTGAATTTCTGATCAGCATTGGAGTTTCTTTTTTTTTATTGGATATATTCTTTATTTACATTTCAAATGTTGTCCCCTTTCCTGGTTTCCCCCTCCCCTGAAAATCCCATAAGCCTTCTCCTCTTCCCCAATCAACCCTCTCCTACTTCCCTATCCTGGTATTCTTCTACACTATGGCATCAAGTCTTTCCAGGACCAAGGGCCTCTCCCCCCTTTGGTGTCTAACCAGACTATCCTCTGCTGCCTCTGTGTCTAGAGCCAGGGGTAACTCCATGTGTACTCTTTGGTTGATTGTTTTGTCCCTGGGAGCTCTGGGAGTACTGGGTGGTTCATATTGTTGTTCCTCCTGTGGCACTGCAACCCCTTCAGCTCATTGGGTCCTTTCTCTAGCTCCCCCATTGGGAACCTTGTGCTCAATTAAATGGCTGGCTGAGAGTGTCCCCCTCTGTATTTGTCATGCACAAGGAGAGCCTCCCAGGTGATAGCTATATTCGGCCCTAGTCAGCCAGCATTTGTGGGCATCCATAATAGTGTCTGGGTTTTGTAACTGATGGACCCCTGGGTGGGTAGTCTCTAGATGGTCTTTCCCTCAGACTCTGTTCTAACTTTTGTCTCTGTATCTACTTCTGTGGGCATCATTTTTCCCCTTTCTACAAAGGACCCAAGGATCCATACTTTGTTCTTCCTCCTTCTTGGGCATCATTTGATATGTGAAATGTGTCTTGGGTATTCCAAGCCTCTGAGCTAATATCCACTTATCAGTGAGAGCATGCTGTGTGTGTTCTTTTGTAATTGTGTTACCTCACTCAGGATGATATTTTCCAGTTCCATCCATTTGTCTAAGAATTTCATGACTTCATTGTTTTTAATGGCTGAATAGTACTCCATTGGGTATATATACCATATTTTCTGTATCCAATCCTCTGTTGAGGGACATCTGGGTTCTTTCCAGCTTCTGGCTAATATAAATAGGGCTACTATGAACATAGTGGAGCATGTGTCCTTATTACATGCTGGGGAATCCTCTGGGTATATGCCCAAACACACTGAAACTAATAGAAAAGAAACTGTGGAAGAGCCTTGAACACATGGGCACAGGGGAAAATTTCCTGAATAAAAAAACAAGTCTATGCCCTAAGAAGAAGAATTGACAAATGGGACATCATGAAATTACAAAGTTTCTGTAAGGCAAAGGACACTGTCAATAGGACAAAATAGCAACCGGCAACAAACAAATTGGAAAAAGATCTTTACCAACCCTACATCTAACAGAGGGTTACTATCCAATATATACAAAGAACTCAATAAGTTAGACTCCAGAGAATCAAATAACCCTATTAAAAATTGGGTACAGAGTTAAACAAAGAATTTTCACCTGAGGAATATCGAATGGCTGAGAAGCACCTAAAGAAATGTTCAACATCCTTAGTCATCAGGGAAATGAAAATCAAAACAACCCTGAGATTTCACCTCACAGTGGTCAGAGTGGCTAAGATCAAAAACTCAGGAGACAGTAGGTGCTGGAGAGGTTGTGGAAAAAGGAACACTCCTCTACTGCTGTTGGGATTGCAAGCTGGTACAACCACTCTGGATATCAGATTGGTAGTTTCTCAGAAAACTGGACATAATATGACTGGAGCATTGAAGTTTCTGCCTGTTCCATTTCCACACTGGGCTGATTCACTCATGTTTAGGCAAAAATGGTAGTTTCCCTTCTGCTGGTAGGTCACCATATTGATGCCTTAACTTACTCTGAAAACGATTCACAATTTAGGTTTTCATGTTAATTGTATTTTATAAGTAGTGTGATGTGATGGTGATTTACAATTTTGTTATTTACCAATCAACACTGTTATGAATGCTTTAGGAATTTCTGTGTTCCAACCGGTATCATCATTTCATTTAATTGAAGATTGAGTTTGTTAGTACAAAAATTATAAACAAAATCGTGGTTTGGAGATATGTTTTCTAAAATTATTATTGGAATTCTACTATAAATGATATAATTTTGAAAATATACTTGTTCTTTGAGTAATTTAGTTTTTTTTTCTAAGTTTTTTTTATTTACATTCCAAATCATTTCCCCTTTCCCGTTAACTCCCTCCCCGAAAGTCCCATAAGCCCCCTTCACTCGCTCTTTTCTCCATTCAACCCCCTCTCTTTCTCTGTCCTGGCGTTCCCCTACATCCAGTCTTTCCAGGACCAGGGGTCTCTCCTTCCATCTTCTTAGAAATCTATTGATATGCGAATTGTGTCTAGGATATTCCTAGATTCTGGGTTAATATCCCCTTATCAGTGACTGCATACCATGTGTGTTCTTTTGTGATTGGGTTACCTCACTAAGGATGATATTTTCAAGTTCTGATCATTTGCCTAGGAATTTCGTGAATTCATTGTTTTTAATTGCAGAGTAGTATTCCATTGTGTAGATATACCACATCTTCTGAATCCATTCGTCCGTTGAGGGGCATCTGGGTTCTTTCCAGCTTCTGGCTATTATAAATAAGGCTGCTATGAACATAGTGGAGCATGTGTCCTTATTGCATACAGGTAGAGCCTCTGGGTATATGCCCAGGAGTGGTATAGCCGGATCCTCCGGGAGTGTCATGCCCAGTTTTCTGAGGAACCGCCAGACTGCTTTCCAGAGTGGTTATACCAGTTTGCAATTCCACCAGCAGTGGAGGAGTGTTCCTCTTTCTCCACATCCTCGCCAACAACTGCTGTCTCCTGTGTTTTTGATCTTAGCCATCCTGACTGGTGTGAGATGGAATCTGAGGGTGGTTTTGATTTGCATTTCCCTAATGACTAAGGATGATGAACATCTCTTTAGGTGCTTCTCAGCCATTAGATATTCTTCAGCTGAGAACTCTTTGTGTAGCTCTGTACCCCATTTTTTAATAGGGTTACTTGCCTCTCTGGAGTTTAACTTCTTCAGTTCTTTGTATATCTTAGATATTAGCCCTCTTTCGGACGTAAGGTTGGTAAAGATCATTTCCCAGTTAGTTGGTTGCCGCTTTGTCTTTTTGACAGTGTCTTTTGCCTTGCAAAAACTTTGTAATTTAATGAGGTCCCATTTGTCAATTCTTGATCTTAGAGCATAAGCTATTGGAGTTCTATTCAGGAAATATTCCCCTGTGCCCATATGTTCAAGGTTCTTCCCTAGTTTCCCTTCTATTAGTTTCAGTGTGTCTGGTTTTATGTGGAGATCCTTGATCCACTTGGAATTGAGCTTAGTGCAAGGAGATAAGAATGGGTCAATTTGCATTCTTCTGCATGTTGACCTCCAGTTGAGCCAGCACAATTGGTTGAAAAGGCTATCTTTTTTCCACTGGATGGTGAAAATTTGGTTTTATCATGGAATATCTTGGTCTCTCCATCTATGGTGATTGAGAGTTTTGCTGGGTATAGTAGTCTCGGCTGGCATTTGTCGCTTGGGTCTCGGGAGGCTTGTGTGTATGGGGCTCCCAAGAGCTGGGCAGGTTTGCAGTAACCAGCATACCAGCTCTGCTGTGGGACTTCTGCCTGGCAGAGGGACACCACACTGGGCGGGAGCCTACCAGCTTCCCTTCCCCGACCTCTGTTCTAATAGACTGCACTGAAGAGACAGGCACCCAGGTTCTCCCCAATATAACATCGCTTGGGACACGGCCTGTTGGGGCTTCTGCCTTATCCAAGAACGGGACAGCGCTGTGGTCATCTGGGTGTCAGATCTGCAGGCCATCGCCTCTGCAGGGTGACCAGCGCCACGGAGAGAGTGCAGAGTGCACTCTGCCATCTTTGCTCCACTGGTAGGGATGTTGGGACTGCCAGGCTCTGAGACAGACAGGCATAATATAGCTTGGGTCTTGGGCGGCTTGTGTGTACACGGCTCCCTAGTGCTGGGCAGATCTGCAGTAACCAGCGCGCCAGCTCTGCTGTGGGACTTCTGCCTGGCAGAGGGACGCCCCATCCCCCCCACACACACTCTAGGTGAGATCACATACCCCTGCACAGGGCAGGAGCCTACCAGCCTCCCTTTGGCGACCTCTGCTCCAGGAATCCACTACGCTGAGCCTTTCGATGTGCAAGGACTCCCCAATATAACATCACTCGGGTCAAGGCACATCAGGGATCCAAAGTCACTCAGGAGCAGGGCAGGCCCCAGAAATCTTTGACAGGGGAATCCTGGTAAACCAAAGGGGCCAGAAATAGCTTTGCAGGCTCACAGGAGGTCCAACCAACAGCCAGTGACAGCAGGAACAACTAACATCAGAGGTAACCAGATGGCAAAAGGCAAATGTAGGTACGTTATTAACAGAAATCAAAGTAATATGGCACCATCCGAACCCAACTCTCCAACAGCAGCAAGTCCTGGATACCCCACCACACCTGAACGACAAGATCTGGATTTAAAATCACTTCTCATGATGCTATTAGAGGATTTCAAGAAGGACCCAAATCTCATAGAGAATTACAGGAGAACATGAATCAACGGGTAGAAGCCCTTACAAAAGAAACACAAAAATCGCTTAGAGAAATGCAGGAGAACATGGGTCAACAGATGGAGGCCCACAAGGAGACAACACAAAAATCACTTAAAGAAATGAATCAACGGTTAGATGCACTTTCAAAGGAATCACAAAAATTGCATAAAGAAATGCAGAAGAATATGGGTCAACAGATGGATGCCCATAAGGAGGCAACACAAAAATTGTTTAAAGAAATGAATCAACGGTTAGATGCCCTTACAAAGGAAACACGAGAACAGCTTAAAGAAATGCAGGAGACGATGGATCAATAGATTGATTCCCATGAGGAGCAAACACAAAAATCGCTCAGAGAAATGCAGGAGAACGTGGGTCAACAGGCAGAAATCCTGAAAGAGGTAATGCAAAAATACCTTAAAGAAATACAGGAAAATACAAACAAACAAGTGAAGGATCTCAGCAAATCCATCCAGGAACTTAAAAAGGAAGTAGAAACAACTAAGAAATCACAAAGGGAGACAACTTTGGAGATAGAAAACCTTGGGAAAAAATCAGGAGTCATAGATGCAAACATCAACAATAGAATACAAGAGATGGAAGAAAGAATCTCAGGTGCTGAAGATTCCATAGAAAGCATCGACCCAACAGTCAAAGAAAATGCAAAATGCAAAAAACGTGTAACCCAAAACATCCAGGAAATCCAGGACACAATGAGAAGACCAAACCTAAGGATTATAGGTATAGATGAGAGTGAAGATTTGCAACTTAAAGGGCCAGTAAACATCTTCAACAAAATTATGGAGGAAAACTTCCCTAACCTAAAGAGAGAGATGCCGATGAACATACAAGAAGGCTACAGAACTCCAAACAGACTGGACCTGAACAGAAATACCTCCCGTCAAATAATAGACAAAACACCAAATGTTCTAAACAAAGAAAGAATATTAAAAGCAGTAAGAGAAACTGCCAAGTAACATACAAAGGAAGACCTATCCGAATCACATCAGACTACTCACCAGAGACTATGAAAGCCAGAAGATCCTGGGCAGATCTCATGCAGACATTAAGAGAGCACAAATGCCAGCCTAGACTACTATACCCAGCAAAACTCTCAATCACCATAGATGGAGAGACCAAGATATTCCATGATAAAACCAAATTTTCACAATATCTTTCCACAAATCCAGCCCTGCAACGGATAATAGGTGGAAACCTCCAATACAGGGAGAGAAAAAACACCCTGGAAAAAATGAGATAATAACCTTCTGGAATCAAACCCAAAAGTAGATAACCACTCAAACATAAAGATAGCGTCAAGAATGGCAGATGGCAATAATCACTATGCCTTAATCTCTCTTAATATCAATGGTCTCAATTCCCCAATTAAAAGACATAGACTAGCAGACTGGATACTTAAACAGGACCCAGCATTTTGCTGCATGCAGGAAACGCACCTCAGTGTCAAAGACAAACACTACCTCAGAGTAAAAGGCTGGAAAATAATTTTACAAGCAAATGGCCCCAAGAAACGAGGTGGAGTAGTCATCCTAATATCGGATAAAATTGATTTTCAACCTAAAGTCATCAAAAAAGACACAGAAGGACACTACATACTGATCAAGGGAAAAATCCACCATCAAGAACTCTCAATTCTGAATATCTATGTTCCAAATGCAAGGGCACCCTCATTCGTAAAATAAACTTTACTAAATCTCAAAGCACACATCGCACCGCACACAATAATAGTGGGTGACTTCAACACCCCGCTCTCTGAAATGGAGCGTTCAGGAAAGCAGAAACTAAACAGGGACACAGTGAATCTAATTGAAGCCTTGGACCAAATGGAACTAACAGATATATATATAGAACATTTCATCCTAGAGCTAAGGAATACAGCTTCTTCTCAGCACCTCATGGTACCTTCTCCAAAATTGACCATATAATTGGTCACAAATCAGACCTCAACAGATATAAGAAGATAGAAATAATCCCATACCTCCTATCAGATCACTATGGAATAAGGGTGGTCTTCAATGGCAACAAAAACAAAAGAAAACCCACGTACACATGGAGGCTGAACAATGCTCTACTCAATGATAACTTGGTCAAGGTGGAAATAAAGAAAGAAATCAAAGACTTTTTGAAAGTTAATGAAAATGGAGGCACAACATACCCTAATTTATGGGACACAATTAAAGCAGTGCTAAGAGGAAAATTCATAGCCCTGAGTGCCTCCAAAAAGAAATGGAAGAGAACATACACTAGCAGCTTAATGGCACACCTGAAAGTCCTGGAACAGAAAAAAGCAAATACACCAAAGAGGAGTAGAAGGCAGGAAATCATGAAACTCAGGGCTGAAATCAATCAAGTAGAAACAAATAAAACCTTACAAAGAATCAACAAAACGAGGAGTTGGTTCTTTGAGAAAATCAACAAGATAGATAAGCCCTTAGCCAGACTAACCAGAGGGCACAGAGATAGTATCCAAATTAATAAAATCAGAAACGAAAAGGGAGCGATAACAACAGAAACTGAGGAAATTAAAAAAAAATCATCAGATCCTACTACAATAACCTGTATTCAACACAACTAGAAAATCTTGAGGAAATGGACAATTTCTATGACAGATACCAAGTACCAAAATTAAATCAGGATCAAATAGACCATCTAAACCATCCTATAAACCCTGAAGAAATAGAAGTTGTCATTGGAAGTCTTCCAACCAAAAAAAGCACAGGTCCAGAGAGTTTTAGTGTAGAATTCTATCAGACCTTCAAAGAAGACCTAACACCAATACTCTTCAAACTGTTCCACAAAATAGAAACAGAAGGAACAGTACCCAACTCATTCTATGAAGCCACAATTACACTATTACCAAAAGCACACAAAGATCCGACAGAGAAAGAGAATCTCAGGCCAATCTCTCTTATGAATATCGATGCAAAAATACTCAATAAAATTCTTGCCAACCGAATCCATGAACACATCAAAATGATCATTCACTACGATCAAGTAGGCTTCATCCCAGGGATGCAGAGATGGTTCAATATAAGTAAATCCATCATTGTAATCCACTATATAAACAATCTCAAAGAAAAAAACCACATGGTCATCTCATTAGATGCTGAGAAAGCATTTGACAAAATTCAGCATCCTTTCATGCTAAAGGTCTTGGAAAGATCAAGAATTTAAGGCCCATATCTAAACATAGTAAAAGAAATTTACAGCAAACTGGTAGCCAGCATCAATCTAAATGGAGAGAAACTTGAAGCAATCCCACTAAAATCAGGGACTAGACAAGGCTGCCCTCTCTCTCCATATCTTTTCAATATAGTACTTGAAGTTCTAGCTAGAGCATTTAGACAACAAAAAGAGGTCAAAGGGATACAAATTGGAAAGGAAGAAGTCAAACTATCACCATTTGCAGACGATATGATAGTATATTTAAGCGACCCAAAGAACTCCACCAGAGAACTCCTACAGCTGATAAACGACTTCAGCAAAGTGGCCGGATATAAAATCAACTCAAGCAAGTCAGTAGCCTTCCTATACTCAAAGGATAAGCAGGCTGAGAAAGAAGTAAGAGAAATGATACCCTTCCCGATAGCCACAAACCATATAAAGTATCTTGGCTTGACTCTAACCAAACAAGTGAAAGATCTGTATGACAAGAACTTCAAGTCTGTAAAGAAAGAAATTGAAGAAGACCTCAGAAGATGGAAAAATCTGCCATGCTCATGGATTGGCAGGATTAATATAGTAAAAATGAGCATCTTACCAAAAGTAATATACAGATTCAATGCAATCCATATCAAAATCCCAACTCAATTCTTCATAGAGTTAGAGCAATTCAAAAATCCATCTGGAATAACAGAAAACCCAGAATAGCTAAAACTGTTCTCAAGAGTAAAAGAACCTCTGGGGGAATCAGTATCCCAGACCTCAAGCTGTACTACAGAGCAATAGTGTTAAAAACCACATGGTATATGTACAGTGACAGGCATGTAGATCAATGGAACAGAATTGAAGACCCAGAAATTAATCCACACTCCTATGGTCACTTGATCTTTGACAAAGGAGCTAAAACCATCCAGTGGAAAAAAGATAGCCTTTTCAACAAATGGTGCTGGCTCAACTGGAGGTCAACATGCAAAAGAATGCAAATTGACCCATCCTTATCGCCTTGCACTAAGCTCAATTCCAAGTGGATCAAGGATCTCCACATAAAACAGACACACTGAAACTAATAGAAAGGAAACTAGGGAATTACCTTGAACATATGGGCACAGGGGAGAATTTCCTGAACAGAACTCCAATAGCTTATGCTCTAAGATCAAGAATAGACAAATGGGACCTCATTAAATTACAAAGTTTTTGCAAGGCAAAAGACACTGTCAAAAAGACAAAGCGGCAACCAACTAACTGGGAAATGATCTTTACCAACCTTACATTCATCCGACAGAGGGCTAATATCCAATATATACAAAGAACTCAAGAAGTTAATCTCCAGAGAGGCAAGCAACCCTATTAAAAAATGGGGTACAGAGCTACACAAAGAGTTCTCACCTGAAGAATATCTAATGGCTGAGAAGCACCTAAAGAGATGTTCATCATCCTTAGTCATTAGGGAAATGCAAACCAAAACAACCCTGATATTCCATCTCACAACAGTCAGAATGGCTAAAATCAAAAACTCAGGAGACAGCAGTTGTTGGCGAGGATGTGGAGAAAGAGGAACACTCCTCCACTGCTGGTGGAATTGCAAGCTGGTACAACCACTCTGGAAAGCAGTCCGGTGGTTCCTCAGAAAACTGGGCATGACACTCCCGGAGGATCTGGCTATACCACTCCTGGGCATATACCCAGAGGCTTTACCTGCATGCAATAAGGACACATGCTCCGCTATGTTCATAGCAGCCTTATTTATAATAGCCAGAAGCTGGAAAGAACCCAGATGCCCCTCAACGGACGAATGGATTCAGAAGATGTGGTATATCTACTCAATGGAATACTACTCTGCAATTAAAAACAATGAATTCACGAAATTCCTAGGCAAATGATCAGAACTTGTAAATATCATCCTTAGTGAGGTAACCCAATCACAAAAGAACACACATGGTATGCAGTCACTGATAAGGGGATATTGGCCCAGAATCTCGGAATACCCGAGACACAATCAGCATATCAATAGATTTCTAAAAAGATGGAAGGAGAGACCCCTGGTACTGGTAAGACTGGATGTAGGGGAACGCCAGGACAGAGAAAGAGAGGGGGTTGAATGGAGAAAAGAGGGAGGGAAGGGGGCTTATGGGGCTTTCGGGGAGGGAGGAAACGGGAAAGGGGAAATGATTTTCGAATGTAAATAAAAAAAAACTTAGAAAATAAAAATAAATAAATAAATAAAACAATGCTGAAATCAATACTCATACGTTCCTTTATATTTTGCAGGATAACTTGATACAAAATTATGGATTTGTCTGCATGTAAAGGCACAATGTTTTAATAATAGGATTTGAAGATGGAGGAGAGAGTATCAGAAATTTAAGGCTACCATAAGCAAAATGGTGAGTTTGAGCCCAGTTGTGTCTACAATAGGCATTCTTAATTTTCTACCAAAGTGAAGAACTTTCAATTTATCTTTCATTTAGCCAAAACTTGCAGTTTTTTATTTTTTTTCTGTGACAAGTTCATGTTACTTTGAAACCGTTTGTTTTTCTTTTTGCGTATTTGAGAATTGAGTAATTCAATTTTCTTTCTATTTACCATTATAATTGGCCCAATTTTAATATACTTTTAGTTTTTCTGTATATTTAAAATGTTGATACATATCTGCAACTAAACATTATATTGCCTGCCTTCATCCCCTCTTGTAATCCACCCAAGTCAAATGCAACACACTTTTCACAACAAAATGATTATCTTATTTGTTGATAACACACTGTACCATTACTTTTTCCCAGGCATAAGATTCCCAATCTTACAAAATGAAACATGAGGAGCCAACCATTGACCAAATCCTCAGTAAAGAATAGTTGCCTATCCTTAGCAAATATTAAATGTGAATACCTCCTCAGAATTAGGAGGTGTCAAAATTATCTTCCCCATTCATGCTGGGATTTATGATTTTCCTCATATTTTGCAGATAATTACAGCTACATTGAGCTCATGAAGTTAATAGCTGCATCAAGTCCAGAGGGTATTTTACAGCACTCCTTCCCATACCCTAGCTATTACATTTCCCCCATTCTCTTCTGTATTGTTCTCTGAGCACTTGTATTGTGCTGCAGGTAAATATAATAGCCCCATGTACTAATGATCATATTCTCTTATCCTCAGCACTTCTTGTTTTTATCTAAATTTGTATTAACACAACAAGATTGAAAAGAAAAATCCATCATATCACAGGGATTCACAAGATTCTACTACACAGCTTTGTACTCCATGTGGTAGTCAAAATTATGAACAGAACATAGATATACTAAGCTAAACAATAGTTTTTTATATGTTGCTTAATTTCCAATCAATATTATCTTAGTGTTAAAGGCTTCAATTCAGAATAGCTCTTGTTACAGATCAATCATTTTCTAAATGGTTTATAACCTATAACCCTTTTAATAGTAACATATGACCCTGTATATATACTGGTGGATATTTTAAGACAAATTTTAGAAACTTATGTATTCAAAATATGATAGGACTGTTTTGTCCGTTACCAGTGATTAGATTAAATAGGACATGACAGAAGCTAAGAATTACTAATTTTTAGATGAACACAGCTTGTCTACCTTACAGTTTTCTACTCTACTTGGTGTTCCCTGAGGAAGGCTACCTGAAGCAACTGTGCTTCCCCATAAGCCCTATTGATACTCCTTCCTGTTAGGAGCATTTACAGATGTTCAAGCTGAGGTGTATAGAATTGGGAAATATTATGTTACATGATTCGTGACACAGTAAAAGGGGAGTGTCTGGATTTAAGCACAAGTCTGGGGAAGGTAAAGTAAGTTTTTATACTCTCCCCTTGTATTTAGTATTTCTTTTCTTGGGTCAGTTATGCCTTTGAAATGTTTTTTAAAAGTATATTTACACCATTTCTTCTCTTTTTCTTCCTCCAAGTCCTCCTATCTTCTTTCTCACAACCCCATGCTATGAAGCCACTCTTAATCCCTTTGGAGTTTCATTGCAACATTTTCAAGCAAGTATACTATGACTTATGACTTTGTATTTTGTTCAGTACTTTGCCTATCCTACTTGAGTTCTCATAAAGATTGTTAAACAAACATTTAACCTATTATTGAATATGTTTTATAGTAAATTCATATAAATCACTAGCCATTTTTCTCAGAATGGCATTAAAGCAAGGTTACATTTTTATTTATTTAAATAAACTTATTCATTTATTTTTATTTTAAATGTCTGTCTGTGTGCATACATATCTTACTGGTTTCTGCTTGGTACACACAGTTCAGAAGAGGCTGATGGTTCTTCTTGGATTTAAGCCACTATGTACATGCTGAGAAGTTACCTAGGTCTTCTGGAATAGCTTCAAGTGCTTGAAGAATTCTCTTCAAGTACTTCTCCACTCCCAAACAACTAAGTCTCAAGAGGCTAAATTATATACAAGTAGCTTTTCATGGTGGTGGGAAAATTGAATTTCTTAAAGGAGAAAGTTGAATTAGTTTTTCACTTCAGCTATATGGTTTTAGTAATTTTCACAATTTGCTGTTTGGTCCATCATTTATTCTGTTGCCATTTTCAATATGCCTTGTTCACACATGAGCAAAGGAAGAAGGTTTTCTAAGTTTTAAAGAGAGATCAAGACTACGAAAAGACCAACTGAAATTCTCACTGAAAAAACAAAACAATAAAACATAAAACAGAGCAAAATACATGTTAAACATCTTTTGTTGTTTAAACTTTCTACTTTTATTCATATTTTTTCATTAAAAATTGAAACAATAGACTATGCCCCATATTATTCACTAGGACTCTGTCCTGAGTAGTTACTATCTTTAAATTAGTTTCACTTAGGTGTCATGACAACATAATTTTTTGTAAGTAATGAAATGTAAGTAAAGCTTTAGCTCTTTAATAGTTGCAACATGTGTAATAACAAACTTTGCTCCACATCACTTTTTCTTTCATGAAGTTCAGATTAATTCATTTTAAGTTCAATTCCACTTCATAGTTTTAAACACAGTTAAAAACAATCTGCATTTTTCTGTGCACCCTGATGTGCTTTTGGTTCTTCTCCTTTGGCAGATAAGATTCTCTGCTCCATTTAGTTTTTACACGTTCTCTGGCACTGCCTCATTAAAAGTTGATGAGATACACAATTAATAAATTATGGCATTTTATATAACAGGTATATGATTTTAAATGCCTTTCAATGTTGCTTTTCAAAAACTCCCTTGAGAATTATGAAATTTAAACCTTCAAAAATAAACTATTCTTATTTTCTAGCACATACAGAGAGGTTCTGCTACAATATTTGAACTGTGATAAAGTATTAAATAATTTATTTCTCTTTGACCTGATATGGAACTCTGCCCTTTAAAATATTCTAATATTATGTTTCAAGGGTAATAAAAGTCAGTGAAGATAATTCTGCCAAAGGAGAACCTTTGTGTTGATGCATATATTACATACTATATGAAACAACACCTTTTCTTTATTTGCAGATTCACTTGAACAAATTTTACTTCTACTCTCTTCTTATGAATGATGAAAAACCAGACTATTGTTAAGGAGTTCATACTCCTGGGACTTTCACAAAACCCAAAAGTTGAGAAGCTCCTATTTGTTATATTTTTGTTGCTCTATATTGCAACAATTGTGGGCAACATGACAATTGTGGTGACCATTGTTTGGAGCCCTGCATTGCTGGATTCCCCTATGTACTTCTTCTCGGCATTCTTGTCTCTATTGGATGCATGTGTCTCCTCTATTGTCACACCCAAGATGATTATAGATTTATTTTATAAGAGGAAGACCATCTCCTTTGAATGTTGCATGACACAAGTGTTTTCTGTTCACTTCTTCAGTGCTGTGGAGGTGATCATTCTGGCAGCTATGGCTTATGACCGCTATGTGGCCATTTGTAAGCCCTTACATTACTCGTCCATTATGAACAGGAGGCTCTGTGGCATCCTGGTGGGGGTAGCCTGGGCAGGGGGATTTTTGCATTCTATCATACAAATTATATTCACTTTGCAGCTGCCTTTCTGTGGCCCTAACTTTATTGATCATTTCATATGTGACTTGTTCCCATTACTGAAGCTTGCCTGCATGGATACACACATATTTGTCATTTTGGTGTTTGCTAACAGTGGGTCTATCTGCATCATTATCTTTTCCTTTTTGCTTGTTTCCTATGTTGTCATCTTGTTCTCTCTGAGAACCCACAGTTCAGAAGGGAGGCGTAAAGCTCTCTCTACCTGTGGGTCCCACATTACTGCTGTGGTTTTGTTCTTTGTTCCATGCATATTAATATATGCACGACCTACATCTCCATTCTCTTTGGAGAAAAATGTATTTATATTTGCTGATGTTTTGACACCATTACTCAATCCCATGGTTTACACTTTCAGGAATAAGGAAATGAAAAATGCCATCAGGAAAATGTGGAGTAGTTTATTAGTGACTCCTGACACATATTAAAACAATAAATGCCTTAGACTATGGAGATAGTTCTATGGAAGAAACAAAATCTGCACTGTGCAAATATATCTCTGCATCCCCTTTGCCTATAACTACAGTTAAGTATGGCAGTGTGCTTTTATACCTAGTGCTGGTATTTCTGAGACAGGTGAGATGCAGTTGAACTTTGGACAGCTAATCTATCAGAGATCTAGCAAGTTCTGGGTCCATCCACAGACCTTGTCATTAGAAACTAAGACAATGTGAAACAGATCAAGATACACAAGTCCCTTTTCTTTGTCTGCATGAAAATTAATGGGCACTGACAGTGCATTCGTTGTACATACACAAACACACACACACACACACACACACACACAGAGAGAGAGAGAGAGAGAGAGAGAGTCAGAGAGACAGAGAGGCAGAGAGACAGACACAGAGACAGAGAGAGGCAGAGGGACATACATACATATATGCATAAGCACACAAGCAAACAAGTCAAAACTATTTAGATTCACTATAAAAAGTGTACAGAAAGATTATATTATAAAAATCCAAAACCACACATGCTGCTAGATTTTGTCTTCTCAGTATGACTGGTAGGTACAGCCATAGGGTTGACTAAAAGACAACACCAGTTGATTTACCTATTATATCAGTGTAGATAGGAGCAACTTCACAAGTTTACACTTCTACATAAAATGTGAAAGTCAATCAATGTCTGCTGAGAGTACAAAAAATAATTTTTCCAGGAACAAACTGTTTTGTAGGCTAACCAAACCCAATGTTCAGTTTTAATACATGAATTTATGGACAACTGGACGACACTTAATGAACACATTAAGAATATATATATATATATATATATATATATATATATATATATATATATATAATTGTGTGTGTGTCTATGTGTGTATAATATATATATACATATATATGTTACTAATGAATTGAAAGAGAATTAAAGATATAAGTGGTCATGAACATGAGATGGAGAGGAAGAGTTCGATTGAGATAAAGGACATAAATGAGGGATCCATGCAAAAAATTCTCAAAACTAAATTTAAAAATGAATAAAAACAATATATTTAGACTGCATTTAGTATTTACTCATATATAAAGAATTTATTTTATTTTAAGAGACTGAGTTAATATGAGGATTAAAATCTTTGCTTTGAGCTCACACATCTTATGAATTGACTGTTCATTATTGTTATATGAAAATCAAAAAATGTTTACATTTTATACTCATAATTATAATGAAATATTGGAAGATATAAAATGTCCTCTATTCACACGGTTTATTAAAACATCAAAAAATATGCATTTAAAATTATGGAAAAAATACTGAAACCAAAACAAGTAATAATGGGTTTCTAAGTATTATTGTGAGGTTTCAGAACAGAGAAATATAAAGAAAGATGTATAAATAGAAGAAATGCAGCTGTTGCTGTGCAACTCAAACAAATCAGTAGCTTTTCTATACTCAAAGGATAAACAGGCTGAGAAAGAAATGAGGAAACACTAATACCAAAAGCACACAAAGATCCGACAAAGAAAGAGAATCTCAGGCCAATCTCTCTTATGAATATCGATGCAAAAATACTCAATAAAATTCTTGCCAACCGAATCCAAGAACACATCAAAACGATCATTCACCACGATCAAGGAGGCTTCATCCCAGGGATGCAGGGATGGTTCAATATAAGGAAATCCATCAATGTAATCCACTACATAAACAATCTCAAAGAAAAAAACCACATGGTCATCTCATTAGATGCTGAGAAAGCATTTGACAAAATTCAGCATCCTTTCATGCTAAAGGTCTTGGAAAGATCAGGAATTCAAGGCCCATATCTAAACATAGTAAAAGCAATTTACAGCAAACCGGTAGCCAGCATCAATCTAAATGGAGAGAAACTTGAAGCAATCCCACTAAAATCAGGGACTAGACAAGGCTGCCCTCTCTCTCCATATCTTTTCAATATAGTACTTGAAGTTCTAGCTAGAGCAATTAGACAACAAAAAGAGGTCAAAGGGATACAAATTGGAAAGGAAGAAGTCAAACTATGACTATTTGCAGACGATATGATAGTATACTTAAGCGACCCAAAGAACTCCACCAGAGAACTCCTACAGCTGATAAACGACTTCAACAAAGTGGCCGGATATAAAATCAACTCAAGCAAGTCAGTAGCCTTCCTATACTCAAAGGATAAGCAGGCTGAGAAAGAAGTAAGAGAAATGATACCCTTCACGATAGCCAAAAACCATATAAAGTATCTTGGTGTGACTCTAACCAAACAAGTGAAAGATCTGTATGACAAGAACTTCAAGTCTCTGAAGAAAGAAATTGAAGAAGACCTCAGAAGATGGAAAAATCTGCCATGCTCATGGATTGGCAGGATTAATATAGTAAAAATGAACATCTTACCAAAAGTAATATACAGATTCAATGCAATCCCCATCAAAATCCCCACTCAATTCTTCATAGAGTTAGAAAGAGCAATTCAAAAATTCATCTGGAATAACAGAAAACCCAGAATAGCTAAAACTATTCTCAAGAGTAAAAGAATCTCTGGGGGGAATCAGTATCCCGGACCTCAAGCTGTACTACAGAGCAATAGTGTTAAAAATTGCATGGTATTGGTACAGTAACAGACATGTAGATCAATGGAACAGAATTGAAGACCCAGAAATGAATCCACACTCCTATGGTCACTTGATCTTTGACAAAGGAGCTAAAACCATCCAGTGGAAAAAAGATAGCCTTTTCAACAAATGGTGCTGGCTCAGCTTGAGGTCAACATGAAGAAGAATGCAAATTGACCCATCCTTATCTCCTTGCACTAAGCTCAATTCTAAGTGGATCAAAGATCTCCACATAAAACCAGACACACTGAAACTAATAGAAGGGAAACTAGGGAAGAACCTTGAACATATGGGCACAGGGGAGAATTTCCTGAACAGAACTCCAATAGCTTATGCTCTAAGATCAAGAATAGACAAATGGGACCTCATTAAATTACAAAGTTTTTGCAAGGCAAAAGACACTGTCAAAAAGACAAAGCGGCAACCAACTAACTGGGAAATGATCTTTACCAACCTTACATCTGACAGAGGTCTAATATCCAATATATACAAAGAACTCAAGAAGTTAAACTCCAGAGAGCCAAGTAACCCTATTAAAAAATGGGGTACAGAGCTACACAAAGAGTTCTCACCTGAAGAATATCTAATGGCTGAGAAGCACCTAAAGAGATGTTCATCATCCTTAGTCATTAGGGAAATGCAAATCAAAACAACCCTGAGATTCCATCTCACACCAGTCAGGATGGCTAAGATCAAAAACACAGGAGACAGCAGTTGTTGGCGAGGATGTGGAGAAAGAGGAACACTCCTCCACTGCTGGTGGAATTGCAGGCTGGTACAACCACTCTGGAAAGCAGTCTGGCGGTTCCTCAGAAAACTGGGCATGACACTCCCGGAGGATCCGGCTATACCACTCCTGGGCATATACCCAGAGACTTTACCTGCATGCAATAAGGACACATGCTCCACTATATTCATAGCAGCCTTATTTATAATAGCCAGAAGCTGGAAAGAACCCAGATGTCCCTCAACGGAGGAATGGATTCAGAAGATGTCGTATATTTACACAATGGAATACTACTCTGCAATTAAAAACAATGAATTCACGAAATTCCTAGGCAAATGGTCAGAACTTGAAAATATCATCCTTAGTGAGGTAACCCAATCACAAAAGAACACACATGGTATGCAGTCACTGATAAGGGGATATTGACCCAGAATCTTGGAATACCCTAGACACAATCAGCATATCAATAGATTTCTAAAAAGATGGAAGGAGAGACCCCTGGTCCTGGAAAGACTGGATGTAGGGGAACGCCAGGACAGAGTAACGAGAGGGGGTTGAATGGAGAAAAGAGGGAGGGAAGGGGGCTTATGGGACTTTCGGGGAGGGAGGAAACGGGAAAGGGGAAGTGATTTGGAATGTAAATTTAAAAAATAAAATAAAATAAAAAAAATAGTCACCAACAATATAAAATATCTTGGTGTGACTCTAACCAAACAAGTGAAAGATCTGTATGATAAGAACTTCAAGTCTATGAAGAAAGAAATCAAAGGTCTCAGAAGATGGAAAGATCTTGCATGCTCATGGATTGGCAGGATTGATATAGTAAAAATGGCCATCTTTCCTAAAGCAATACACAGATTCAATGCACTCCCCTTCAAAATTTGAACTCAATTTGTCATTGAGTTAGAAAGAGCAATTCTCAAATTTATTTGGAATAAAAAAAATGCCCAGGATAGGGAAAACTATTCTCAACAATAAAAGAGCATCAGGGAGAATGACTATCTCTGACCTCAAGCTGTACTACTGAGCAATAGTGATAAAAACTTCATGGTATTGGTACAGAGACAGGCAGGTAGGTCAATGGAATAGAATTGAAGACCCAAAAATGAATGCACACACTTATGGTCACTTGATCTTTGACAAAGATGATAAAATCATCCAGTAGAAGAAAGAAATCATTTTCAACAAATGGTGCTATTTCAACTGGAAGTCAACATGTAGAATAATGCAAATTGATCCATTCTTTTTTCTCTCTTTTTTTTAATCTTTATTTACATTCCAAATGATTTCCCCTTTCCTGGTTGCCCATGTCCTGAAAGTCCCATAAGCCCTCTTCCCTCCCCCTGTTTCCCAATCAACCCCCTCCGGTTCTCTGTCCTGGTCTTCCCCTACACTGCTGCATCAACACTTTCCAGAACCAGGGGCATCTCCTTCCTTCTTTTTGGGCATCATTTGATATGTGAATTGTGTCTTGGATATTCCGAGCTTCCAGGCTAATATCCACTTATCAGTGAGTGCATACCATGTGTGTTCTTTTGTGATTGGGTTACCTCACTTAGGATGATATTTTCTAGTTCTAACAGTTTGTCTAAGAATTTCATGAATTCGTTGTTTTTAGGTGCTGAGTAGTATTTCGTTGTGTAAATATACCACATTTTCTGTATCCATTCCTCTGTTTAGGGACATCTGGGTTCTTTCCAACTTCTGGCTATTATAAATAAGACTGCTATGAACATAGTGGAGCATGTGTCCTTATTGCATGCTGGGGAATCTTCTGGGTATGTATATACCCAGGAGTGTTATAACAGGGTCCTCCTGAAGTGTCATGCCCAGTTTTCTGAGGAACCGACAGACTGCTTTCCAAAGTGATTGTATCAGCTTGCAATCCCACCAGCAGTGGAGGAGTGTTCTTCTTTCCCTACATCCTCGCCAACACATGCTGTCTCCTGAGTTTTTGAACATAGCCACTCTGACAGGTGTGAGGTGAAATCTCAGGGTTGTTTTGATTGAATTTCCCTAATGACTAAGGATGTTGAACATTTCTTTAGGTGCTTCTCAGCCATTCAATATTCTTCATGTGAAAATTCTTTGTTTAGCTCTGTACCCCATTTTTAATAGGGTCATTTAGTTCTCTGGTGTCTAACTTCTTGAGCTCTTTGTATATATTGGATATTAGTCCTCTGTCAGATGTAGGGTTGATAAAGATCTTTTCCCAATTTGTTGGTTGCCACGTTGTCCGTTTGACAGTTTCCTTTGCCTTACAGAAACTTTGTAATTTTATGAGGTCCCATTTATCAGTTCTTGATTTAGAGCATAAGCTATTGGTTTTCTGTTCAGGAAAATTTCCCCAGTACCCATGTGCTCAAGGCTCTTCCTCAGTTTCTTTTCTATTAGTTCCAGTATGTCTGGTTTTATGTGGAGGTCTGTGATTCACTTAGAGTTGAGCTTAGTACATGGAGAAAAGAATGGATCAATTTGCATTCTTCTGCCTGCTGAC
The DNA here is from genome assembly GCA_036184795.1 of Tokudaia tokunoshimensis. Lineage (NCBI taxonomy): Eukaryota > Metazoa > Chordata > Mammalia > Rodentia > Muridae > Tokudaia > Tokudaia tokunoshimensis. The sequence goes on along the minus strand of BTHU01000004.1, from coordinate 63,459,344 downwards.
CTCCAGTTAAACCAGCACCATTTGTAGAAAGGCTATCTTTTTTCCACCAGATGGTTTTAGGTACTTTGTCAAAGATCAAGTGACCATAGGTGTGTGGGTTCATTTCTGTGTCTTCAATTCTATTCCATTGATCTACCTGCCTGACACTGTACCAATATCACAGTTTTTAACACTATTGTTCTGCAGTACTGCTTCAGGTCCAGGGTACCAATTCCCCAAGAAGTTCTTTTATTCTTTAGAATAGTTTTAGCTATCCTGGGTTTTTTGTTATTCCAGATGAATTTGAGAATTGCTCTTTCTAACTCTATGAACAATTGAGATTTTGATGGGGATTGCAGTGAATCTGTATATTGCTTTTGGCAAGACCGCCATTTTTACTATATTATTCCTGACAATCCATGAGCATGGAAGATTTTTCCATCTTCTGGGGTCTTCTTCAATTTCTTTCTAAAAAGACTTGAATTTCTTCTCATACAGATCTTTCACTTGTTTGGTTAAAGTCACACATAATTGAAGCTTTGGACAAAATGGATTTAACTGACTATATATATATATATATATATATATATATATATATATATATATATATATGCACCTCATGGTACCTTTTCCCAAATCAACCATATAATTGGTCACAGAATAGACCTCAACAGATATAAAAAGATTGAAATGATCCCGTGCCTCCTATCAGATCACTATGGAGTAAGGGTGGTCTTCAATAGAAACAAAAACAACAAAAAGCCCACATACACATGGAAGCTAAACAATGCTCTACTCAATGATACCTTGGTCAAGAAAGAAATAAAGAAAGAAATCAAAGGCTCTTTAGAATTTTATGAAAATGAAGGCACAATATACCCTAACTTATGGGGCACAAGGAAAGCAGTGCTAAGAGGAAAATTCATAGCCCTGAGTGCCTCCAAATAGAAACTGGAGAAAACATACATTAGCAGCTTAATGGCACACCTGAAAGCCATGGAACAAAAAGAAGCTAATACACCCAAGAGGAGTAGAAGGCAGGAAATCATCAAAGTCAGGGCTGAAATCAATGAAGTAGAAACAAAAAGAACCATACAAATAATCAACAAAACCAGGAGCTGATTCTTTGAGAAAATCAACAAGAAAGATAAACCCTTAGCCAGACTAACCAGAGGGCACAGAGACAGTATCCAAATTAACAAAATCGGAAATGAAAACGGAGATATAACAAGAGAAAGTGAGGAAATTCAGAAAATCATCAGATCCTACTACAAAAACTTATATTCAACACACTTGGAAAATCTGGAGGAAATGGACAACTTCCTAGACAGATACCAAATACCAAAATTAATTCAAGACCAAATAGACCATATAAACAGTCCCATAACCCGTAAAGAAATAGAAGTGTTCTTTGAAAGTCTTCTAACCAAAAAAAGAACAGGACCAGGTGGTTTTATTGCAGAATTCTATCAGACCTTCAAAGAAGACATAAAACCAGTACTCTTCAAAGTATTCCACAAAATAGAAACAGAAGGAACACTGCCCAACTCGTTCTAAGAAGCCACAATTACACCAATACCAAAACCACACAAAGATCCGACAAAGAAAGAGAATCTCAGGCCAATCTCTCTTATGAATATCGATGCAAAAGTACTCAATAAAATTCTTGCCAACCGAATCCAAGAACACATCAAAATGAGCATTTACCATGATCAAGTAGGCTTCATTCCTGAGATTTAGGGATGGTTCAATATATGGAAATCCATCAATGTAATTCACTCCATAAGCAATCTCAAAGAAAAAAACCACATGGTCATTTTATTAGATGCTGAAAAAGCATTTGACAAAATTCAGCATCCTTTCATGCTAATAGTCTTGGAAAGATCAGGAATTCATGGCCCATATCTAAACATAGTAAAATCAGTGTACAGCAAACCAGTAGCCAACATCAAACTAAATGGAGAGAAACTTGAAGCAATCCCACTAAAATCATGGACTAGACAAGGCTGCCCTCTCTCCCCATATCTTTTCAATATAGTACTTGAGATTCTAGCTAGAGAAATTAGACAACATAAGGAGGTCAAAGGGATATAAATTGGAAAGGAAGAAGTCAATTATCACTATTTGCAGATGATATGATAGTATACTTAAGCGACCTATAAAAACTCGACCAGAGAACTCCTACAGCTTATAAACAACTTCAGCAAAGTGGTCGGATATAAAATTAACTCGAGCAAATCAATAGCCTTCCTATACTCAAAGGATAAAGAGACTGAGAAAGAATTACAGAAATGACACCCCTCACAGTAGCCTCAAACAATATATATATTGATCCATTCTTATCTCCCTGTATGAAACTCCAGTTCAAGTGGATCAAGGACTATCACATTAAACCAGATACACTGGATCTAACAGAAGAGAAAGTAAAGAAAATCCTCAAACATATGGGCACAAGACAAAATTTCCTAAACAGAACACCAATAGCTAATGTTGTAAGATCAAGAATTGACAAATTGGACCTCATAAAATTGCAAAGCTTCTGTAAGCAAAGGACACTTTCAAGAGGACAAAACAGCAACCAACATATTGGGCAAAGATCTTTAGTAATCTCACATCCAAAAGAGGGCTAATATCCAATATATACAAAGAACTCAAGAAGTTTGACTCCAGGAGATCCAAATAACCCTATCAAAAATGGTGACAGAGCTTAACAGAGAATTCCCAACTCAGGAACCTTGAGTGACTAAGAAACACTTAAAGAAATGTTCAACATCCTTAGTCATCCAGGAAATGCAAATCAAAATGACCCTGAGATTCTACCTCACACCATTCAGAATGTCTAAGATCAAGAATTCAGGAGACAGCAAACACTGGTGAGATTGTGGAGAAAGAAGAACACTCCTCCATTGTTCTTGGGATTGCAAGCTCGTACATCCCGTCTGGAAATCAGTCTGGTAGTTCCTAATAAAATTGGACCTACTGCTATCTTATAACCCAGCTATACCACTCCTGGCCATATACCCAGAAGATGCTTCAGCATGTAATAGGGATACATGCGTCACTACGTTCATAGTAGCCTTATTTATAATAGCCAGAAGCTGGAAAGATTCCTAGTATCCCTCCACAGAAGAATGGATATAGAAAATGTGGTATATTTACACAATGGAATACTACTCATCTATTAAAAACAATGACTTCATGAAATTCACAGGTAAAATGTTGGAGCTAAAAAATATCATCCTGAGGGAATAAACTAGTTACAAAAGGACAGACTTGATATGTACTCACTGGTAAGTGGATATTAGGCAAAAATCATGGAATACCCAGGATACAACTCACATGAAGCTCAATCAGAAGGAAGACCAAAATATAGATGCTTGAGTCCTACTTAGATGAGAGAACAAAATCATCAAAGGAGGTAAAGAATGTGAGGACTTTTTGAAAGTTAATGAAAATGAAGGCACAACATACCCTAATTTATGGGACACAATGAAAGCAGTGCTAAGAGGAAAATTCATAGCCCTGAGTGCTGCCAAAAAGAAACGGGAGACAGCATACACTAACAGCTTAATGGCACACCTGAAAGCCCTGGAACAAAAAGAAGCAAATACACCAAAGAGGAGTAGAAGGCAGGAAATCATGAAACTCAGGGCTGAAATCAATCAAGTAGAAACAAATAAAACCATACAAAGAATCAACAAAACGAGGAGTTGGTTCTTTGAGAAAATCAACAAGATAGATAAGCCCTTAGCCAGACTAACCAGAGAGCACAGAGATAGTATCCAAATTAATAAAATCAGAAACGAAAAGGGAGAGATAACAACAGAAACTGAGGAAATTCAAAAAATCATCAGATCCTACTACAAAAACCTGTATTCAACACAACTAGAAAATCTTGAGGAAATGGACAATTTCTATGACAGATACCAAGTACCAAAATTAAATCAGGAACAAATAGACCATCTAAACCGTCCTATAACCCCTGAAGAAATAGAAGTTGTCATTGGAAGTCTTCCAACCAAAAAAAGCACAGGTCCAGACGGTTTTACTGCAGAATTCTATCAGACCTTCAAAGAAGACCTAACACCAATACTCTTCAAACTGTTCCACAAAATAGAAACAGAAGGAACACTACCCAACTCGTTCTATGAAGCCACAATTACACTAATACCAAAAGCACACAAAGATCAGACAAAGAAAGAGAATCTCAGGCCAATCTCTCTTATGAATATCGATGCAAAAATACTCAATAAAATCTTGCCAACCGAATCCAAGAACACATCAAAATGATCATTCACCACGATCAAGTAGGCTTCATCCCAGGGATGCAGGGATGGTTCAATATAAGGAAATCCATCAATGTAATCCACTACATAAACAATCTCAAAGAAAAAAACCACATGGTCATCTCACTAGATGCTGAGAAAGCATTTGACAAAATTCAGCATCCTTTCATGCTAAAGGTCTTGGAAAGATCAGGAATTCAAGGCCCATATCTAAACATAGTAAAAGCAATTTACAGCAAACCGGTAGCCAGCATCAATCTAAATGGAGAGAAACTTGAAGCAATCCCACTAAAATCAGGGACTAGACAAGGCTGCCCTCTCTCTCCATATCTTTTCAATATAGTACTTGAAGTTCTAACTAGAGCAATTAGACAACAAAAAGAGGTCAAAGGGATACAAATTGGAAAGGAAGAAGTCAAACTATGACTATTTGCAGACGATATGATAGTATACATAAGCGACCCAAAGAACTCCACCAGAGAACTCCTACAGCTGATAAACGACTTCAGCAAAGTGGCCGGACATAAAATCAACTCAAGCAAGTCAGAAGCCTTCCTATACTCAAAGGATAAGCAGGCTAAGAAAGAAGTAAGAGAAATAATACCCTTCACGATAGCCACAAACCATATTAAGTATCTTGGCGTGACTAACCAAACAAGTGAAAGATCTGTATGACAAGAACTTCAAGTCTCTGAAGAAAGAAATTGAAGAAGACCTCAGAAGATGGAAAAATCTGCCATGCTCATGGATTGACAGGATTAATATAGTAAAAATGAGCATCTTACCAAAAGTAATACACAGATTCAATGCAATCCCCATCAAAATCCCAACTCAATTCTTCATAGAGTTAGAAAGAGCAATTCAAAAATTCATCTGGAATAACAGAAAACCCAGAATAGCTAAAACTATTCTCAAGAGTAAAAGAACCTCTGGGGGAATCAGTATCCCGGACCTCAAGCTGTACTACAGAGCAATAGTGTTAAAAACTTCATGGTATTGGTACAGTAACAGACATGTAGATCAATGGAACAGAATTGAAGACCCAGAAATGAATCCACACTCCTATGGTCACTTGATCTTTGACAAAGGAGCTAAAACCATCCAGTGGAAAAAAGATAGCCTTTTCAACAAATGGTGCTGGCTCAGCTTGAGGTCAACATGCAGAAGAATGCAAATTGACCCATTCTTATCTCCTTGCACTAAGCTCAATTCTAAGTGGATCAAAGATCTCCACATAAAACCAGACACACTGAAACTAATAGAAGGGAAACTAGGGAAGAACCTTGAACATATGGGCACAGGGGAGAATTTCCTGAACAGCTTATGCTCTAAGATCAAGTATAGACAAATGGGACCTCATTAAATTACAAAGTTTTTGCAAGGCAAAAGACACTGTCAAAAAGACAAAGCGGCAACCAACTAACTGGGAAATGATCTTTACCAACCTTACATCCGACAGAGGGCTAATATCCAATATATACAAAGAACTCAAGAAGTTAAACTCCAGAGAGGCAAGTAACCCTATTAAAAAATGGGGTACAGAGCTAAACAAAGTGTTCTCACCTGAAGAATATCTAATGGCTGAGAAGCACCTAAAGAGATGTTCATCATCCTTAGTCATTAGGGAAATGCAAATCAAAACAACCCTGAGATTCCATCTCACACCAGTCAGGATGGCTAAGATCAAAAACACAGGAGACAGCAATTGTTGGCGAGGATGTTGAGAAAGAGGAACACTCCTCCACTGCTGGTGGAATTGCAAGCTGGTACAACCACTCTGGAAAGCAGTCTGGCGGTTCCTCAAAAAACTGGGCATGACACTCCTGGAGGATCCGGCTATACCACTCCTGGGCATATACCCAGAGACTTTACCTGCATGCAATAAGGACACATGCTCCACTATGTTCATAGCAGCCTTATTTATAATAGCCAGAAGCTGGAAAGAACCCAGATGTCCCTCAACGGAGGAATGGATTCAGAAGATGTGGTATATTTACACAATGGAATACTACTCTGCAATTAAAAACAATGAATTCACGAAATTCCTAGGCAAATGGTCAGATCTTGAAAATATCATCCTTAGTGAGGTAACCCAATCACAAAAGAACACACATGGTATGCAGTCACTGATAAGGGGATATTGACCCAGAATCTCGGAATACCCTAGGCACAATCTGCATATCAATAGATTTCTAAGAAGATGGAAGGAGAGACCCCTGGTCCTGGAAAGTCTGGATGTAGGGGAATGCCAGGACAGAGTAACGAGAGGGGGTTGAATGGTGAAAAGAGGGAGGGAAGGGGGCTTATGGGACTTTCGGGGAGGGAGGAAATGGGAAAGGGTAAGTGATTTGGAATGTAAACTAAAAAAATAAAATAAAATAAAATAAAAAAAATAATGTGAGGAACTTGGGAGGAAGAGAAGAAGGGAGGCCAAAAAGGGGAAAAATCAGGTATGGGAGGAGATGGTGGTTGATGTACAGATGGTCAGGACAATGACCAGAGAAGGGTGATGGGGAACTGGGGGTAGCAACCAGAAATTCCCAGATGCCAAGAAAGCAAGTGTCTCCTTGGACCCCAAGGTGATAACCTTAGTTACAATACACCACACAGGGGAGGGAGAACCTGTAGAGACCAAATCCAGAGGTTAGGCATGGATCTCTTGTTGAGGGATGGGGCTACCCACCTGTCTCCAAAATTTTAACTCACAATTGCTCCTGTGTTGCAGAAATACAGGGACAAAGAGTAGAACAGAGAATGAAGAAAAGGCCATCCAGAGACTGTCCCCCCTGGGGATACATCCTACATGCAGACATGAAAACCAGGCACTATTGTGGATGCCAAGAAGTGCTTGCTGACAGGAGTCTGATAGATCTGTCTCCTGAGAGGTTCTGCCAGATCCTGACCAATATAGATGTGGATGCTTACAGACAACCATTGAACTGTGCACAGGGACCCCAGTGGATGAAGGACTGAAGGAGCTGAAGGGGCCTTATCTGGCATCCATGGAAGTGAAGGCCCTTGGTCCTGTGAAGACTTTATGTCCCAGTGTAGACGAATGATAGGACGGTGAGGCAGGAGGTGCTAGGGAGTGTGGGTGGGGGAGCACCCTCATAGAAGCAGAGTAAGGCAGAATGGGATAGGGGGTTTGCAGAGGGGAAACCAGGAAAGTGTATAACATTTAAATGTAAATAAATAAAATATCCAATTAAAATGTAGATCCATTTATTTAATGTACAAATTGAGTCACATTTTGAACTTTTTGATAGATAAAGTACAATTTGCCTTTTATGTTATCAGGCAAAGAGCCTATGGTTAAACAGGTCAGAGGACCTAGAAAAGAACCTAATACTTTTATTCTGCTAAAGTGACACAATATTAAACTGACTTCTAATGACTTACTCTTATACCTATAGGCTAAGGTACCACTCAATTGTAATCAGAGTAGCATTTAGAAACAGTAGATGGTAATCAACATATAGACCCACTACTAGCCAACTACATAGAATAAGAAACTGAAAAAAAATCAGTTCTAAAGGAAATATTTACCACAGCCCTCCTTCCAAGAGCTCAGTAGTCATTGTGGAAAAATGAAACAGGAAGATTATAAAAGTCAGAGATTCTGGATGACTTAAAAAGAACTATCTTTTGGATACAGTGTGATAACTCCATGTATTAAATGAGCATGTCTATGTCAGTATATACCAGACGGTGCAAGCCAGGCTAAATACCAGTGTGGAAGTTTGAAATGGAGTTCCAGGACTATCTAAGGAGCTATTAGCAAACTTTAATTGCTAGGGAAGGAAGGGTTAGTATTTTTTTTTAAAGTTGAGCACCTTATAAGCTGACTATGTTCCAGTATATGGTTACATATCCAAAAATATGTGTATAGCAGAAATTGTTCTAGATGGAGTGGGGAGAAACACAAATTTGTGTGGAAAGAGAATGGAGTCTTGAATTGGAAAGTGTAGGGAAAATGAAAATAGATATATTCAAAACTCTGTGAACAAGATTCTTAAAAGAATAATTGAAAAATGAACTTTTAGAAGCATCATTAAGGTAAAGATGGGAATTGCTCTGTGTCTAGGTATCTTATAGGAGGCAATATTGACTTTTACTTTCAAGAATGAAAAGGTTCACTATGCTCTTTTAAGACTCATTGTAAGTACTACAAGCTAAGTATGTTCATCCTATCCCGTTGTCCCTCTTTTCTATGATCTCCATTTTCAGAATGTCAGTAGGCTCTGTTCTTATTTCCCCATATGTAACACATTTCACTTCTCTAATCAGCTGTGCAAACATAAAAACTTAACTCATATACTTCCTCAGCTAAAACACATCCTAGTGCTGCTAAAATTCCCTCTCTCCTGTCCTCAAATTAGGTGTATTCTTTTTAAATGTATGTGCCATCCATTTCTTTAGGAACACACTTCCTCCTGCCCCGTATTGAAACCTGACCCCAGAATTCATAAGCAGTTAAAATCTATACTCTGCTTCTCAAGAACTCTGGTACCCTATGACCTATCAAATAAAGCTTACTCAAGACAGAGAAACCAGATTTAGGGAGTTGTACCTGCAGCACAGAATTCCTACAAGCCATATATTCTCTCTTTGATAGTGTCTGTTCACACTGACAGAAGGAAAATTTTAAAAGGAGACAAGCTTTAATTGTCATCTTGTCAAATTCTAGACTCATCTGGAAGAAACTCTCAAAGAGGTATTATCTATTTTGTGTTGAATTGTGGGCTTCTCAAGTTAATTGATGTAGGAAGGCCCAGCCCATTGTGAGTGAGCTAATTCTTTATGTAGAGGATCCTAACCTTTCTAAGTGTAGAGAAATTGATATGGACATAAGCAACAAGCAAGTGAGCATGCCTGCATTAATCTTCTCTCTGATAGTGGATGTCATGTGATCAAATGTCTCAAGCTTCCACCACTGTGACTTGCCTGCAGTGATGAACTATAATCTAGAACTATAAGCCAAAATAAAGCTCCCCCTCCCAAAGAGGAGGGATATATCTTGAAGCCCTCAATGTCAGTTGCCAGCAATAAACCCTTCTGAAGTACAATTCCTAGGACAGAAAAGATTTGCAAAAATTGCAAGACAGCATATCTCAGCTTTTCCAAAATTCCTAACCTTAGTAATTAACCCCAAAGAGAATGATCTGGAAAATCATCCAGACAATGAATTCAAAGCATGATTTTAATTTTACTCAAACTACTTAATGAAAGTATGAATATACTTCAAGAGAACAAAAATAAAGAGTTGGCCAAAAAAGCAAAAGACAATACAAAATATGAAAATATAATTCAATAGATGAAGAAAAACTAATTTGATGCTGAAAATCAAAACTCAAATGCCAAAAAAAAGCTTTAGGGTAAAACTTCACTAATACATACTCTCATCACAGATATTTACTATAGGGTAACTCTATTTAAATCCTCTTATAGGTATGTTTCAAGAATCTTAAGTTCAGGTGAAAAACAACTGCAGAACTTCAAAACAGAATAACAGATTTAAATCACTCAATAAATATCAATAATAAATATATTAGAAGTAAGCAAAAATATAAGGAGAATATAGAAGAGTTTCTGGAAATGATGAAAAGTCCTAAAGTTCAATTTATGACAGAAAAGGAATACCATTGTGAAGGCATAAAGAATATTTTCAATGAATTTATAGAAGAAAATTTCTCAAACATAAAGAGATGTCCATCCAGGTATAAAGGGCCTACAGAACACCAAATACAACCAGTATTGAAACGCTGCATAACACATTATCATCCAAAAATTAAAGATACTCTCTTATGCAAGAGGATTAAAAGTTGTAAGAGATAAAATTCATATTGTTTTTTTTATTTTCTAAATTTTTTTATTTACATTCCGAATCATTTCCCCTTTCCCGTTTCCTCCCTCCCCAAAAGTCCCATAAGCCCCCTTCCCTCCCTCTTTTGCCCATTCAAACTCCTCTTGCTTCTCTGTCCTGGCATTCCCCTACATCCAGTCTTTCCAGGACCAGGGGTCTCTCCTTCCATCTTCTTGGACATCTATTGTTATGCGAATTGTGTCTAGGGTATTCCGAGATTCTGGGTTAATATCCCCTTATCAGTGACTGCATACCATGTGTGTTCTTTTGTGATTGGGTTACCTCACTAAGGATGATAGTTAATACACTTTTGATAAAACTTGAAATTTCAACAGAAACCTACAAAGTTAGCAGGGTGTGAAGGATTCATTTGAAGTTGTAAAGATCACAGTTGTCAATTTGGAGCACCCCATTTAGAAAAACTATCCACTAAAACTGAAGTAGAAATCAAGACTTTTCATGATTAAACAGATAAAAGTTATGATCTCTAAGTACAGAATGTTGAAAAGAATACTTTAATCAGAAGAGCAAAATAACCATACCAAATATGTCACAAGAAATACTATCAAGATACATACTATCAAAAATAAACAAATAAAAACAAGTAAATGCGGTCACTGATAAGGGAATATTAACCCAGAATCTCAGAATACCCTAGACACAATTCGCATATCCATAGATTTCCAAGAAGATGGAAGGAGAGATCCCTGGTCCTGGAAAGACTGGTGTAGGGTAATGCCAGGACAGAGAAGTGAGAGGGGGTTAAATGGGGAAAAGAGGGAGGGAAGGGGGCTTATGGGACTTTCGGGGAGGGAGGAAACAGGAAAGAGGAAATCATTTGGAATGTAAATAAAAAAACTTAGGAAAAAAATAAAGTAAACCAAAACAGAAAGGCATATTAGAAGAGATAACTAACACTTCAAACCTTTGAAGAAAATAGAGAACTCTAACTCTGTAGAAAATTCTTAAAACATACTTTTAAAAGGATTTAAGTGGGGTTGCCCTATACTGAGTATTTGTGGTGAAATTATGTATAGGATATAACAGAGCTGTTACACACATAACATCAAAGCTGTGACTGCACGCATGGCATCTGCTCAAGATCAAGTCAGTCAGTCAGCCTCCCAGCATGCTAAAGGAGATGATCATGAGTTTCCATCTTTAACTGGGCTGCTGTTGACAAAAAAAATTACAATAGTTTGTGAGGGAATTGGCTTTCTTTGGGGATGTGGCTTCTCAAAAGTTTTGTCCGCAGAAGATAGTCATGTACACACACAAATCTACAACAATAAATGTACTCACTCTGTTGATAACTAAGATCACATGAAGGTGGATGAAAGATGCAGGTTGTAGGGGATAAAGTAGAAATGAAAGGGCACATATTTTATCAAATAATATGCATATATAAAATTATCAAATAATATAAAATCATGCTTACACTTCAACAAAAACAACAACAAAAGGAATGAAATGATTCAAAAATATTGAGATCTACATCAGATTTAAATATTCATTTGATCAAAATCACTTTGTCATTTAATTTTTCATACATAAAATTTGTTCTTTGAAAATTTCACATACATACATAATGAAAAATGGCCACTCTCACCTCTATACTCTTCTATCTCCTAATTCTTATCTCTACCATGGGTGGGATCTTAACTCATCCTCACAGTCTTATTTTACTCTTTCAGATCTCTTGAGTATTTCTTCCTTTCTGGCTATTGTTTAGGATATTATTATATTTATTCTTTATCTTCTGACTTTGTATTTGTAATATGTTTAACATCTTATTTAATAGGAACTCACATTTGAGAGCTCCTGCGAAAAGTCCTTTCTGCTGGCTAGTAATCCTGGCAGAAGGTGCTATGTAGGCTTTTAGAGAAGAAACATCAAATGTCATCCTTAGCTGTGGAGTTTATGTTCTAGAACATGAAGCTTTCAGGAAAGCTATGCCTATTGGTTCAATAATGCCATATCTGCTTGGAAGGTAATTAATCACTATCAGATTGTATTTAAATCATGTACTACAGAAGGTAATACATAGTTGATAATATAGTTGATCAAATGCCTATGGATTGTGAAGTCATAGGTCTTTATGGAGAAACTACTACTATTCTTCTTCTAAATGAATAATGCCTTTTAAATAGCCATATTTATATTTCTCTACTATTTTCACGATTTGACAAATAAGATTCTCTTTGCAGTTTTTTGAGCATTAATGCAGAGATTTTTAATTATGTGTTGGGAATGAGTAAATGTTCAATGCTCCTACCTAAATGGGACATCTCATAGAATGATAAATAACTCAAAATAGAGAAATATAGAATATAAGTTCTAGGGGTTTGGTAGATGTGCTATGATAAAGTGTCTGCTTTATGTGATATGGGCGTTTCAATCATGAACAAGCAGCATCAGGTTGTGGATATACGCACAACACTGGCACAGGTTTTACTCTTCAATATTCTGTTATGAATAGGGGAAGCACTCAGGAGTTTCTACTAATCTTGAATTTAATGGTGGTTGGTAAAGCTGTCTACAGGAGTGTAGCTCCCAATTAGTTTTTCAGTAGTTCAGTCATAACTTTCTAACCATATTCATATGAGCAAACATAATTAAACTCATTGTCAATAAAATGATATAAATATAGGAGGAGGTACTTGAAAAGAATATCTACATGACAGTAAAAGTGACAATTATGTAGTCAATATGATTATTATGAATTATGTACATATATGAAATATTCAAAGTTAGTAATAAAAGCAAAAACTCTTACAGGAAATAAAAGTATTTCTATTAGTATTATATATATATATATATATATATACATATATGTATATATACATATATGTATATATGTATATATATATGATTTTATTTTTAAAGAAAAATCTTTGATAATATTTTCCAAAATGATGAATATTTTCCTGACATTGATTTTAAAAATCCCTTTTGATGAAAAGAAATTTTGTTAAGTACTGCAGAGACATTGGACTCCATCCATCATAGAATTGTGTTTGTTATCTGAAAGATAGAGTACATGAGAGTACTAGCAAACATAACCCTCATGAATTTTTTTTTAAATTCATAAGTTTGGATGACCAAAAAGCATTATGAATACTGTTATACATATAAACATGCAGAAAAGTTTGTCTTAGAGTCTCATGAGGACAGGCATTTTTTAAAAAACCCGAGGGGTCAGAAAATCACTCTCATATTCATGATGTCTGGTTAGAGTGAAGGAGAAAATTTGGATTCTTCATTCTGTTTTGCTGTAATAAGCACATAAATACAGCAATTAAAAAGCAGAGGTAACATCCTCCACCCCCACGGCCAGAGGTGCTCTCCTGCTCCCTCTTAGATGTGGAAGAAAGTGTTGTAAACAAGGGAGACTTTGGCCATGATGGATGGTTACTATATCATAGAGAATAGGAGGCATATACCTTCTTAGCTTTTACAGAACTGACATATGGTGAGACTCAGAAGGCACATCTTCATATTTTCAGTAATGAGTCTGAGTTATGATATTGATCTATTATTTAAAATTAAAATATAACTCTTTATGGGGCTTTAATTGATGTTTAATTTTAAGTAATTTGATTGTAACAAGGTATTTATTGTCAATGAAGTATATAATATTTACTGTTTCCTTCTTTATAATCAGAATACTTCAAAATATGATTATAAGAAAAGTATTTTTCTTTTGACTGATTCAATATTTCCTTTTTTAAATTAGATATATTCTTTATGATTCAACATTTCATCACAGTGTGGTTAGGTAGGCACTGCTTAAAATAATGGTGACATCAAAAGTGACAAGTTACTTTTGGGCTATACTTTATAGAATATGACTTAAAAACAGTGAATTTGGCTGGGTTTGGTGGCACAAGATTGTGACACTATGACCCCAGGGGCAAGCTGGAGTCTCAGGACCTAAGTCATCAGAATACTACATAATGTGAATATAAAAATCATAACTCATGATCACAAACCTTAGTGACTATGCTGTACTGTCCATTATTGACTTCATGTATAATTTAGAAAACTGTTTTCTGGCAAATCACATTGTCAATTGATCAGAACTAATGCGAATCTTAAGTAAACATAGAAAATTTGGCTAACATTTGCTTAATTTTAAGTTAATATTAGGCTTTGTTTCCCTTAGAAGCTTCCACTCAGTTTGACTGCTTGAGTTTTGTTTTGTTGTGGAAGATGGCTATTAAAACCTGAAAATCTGTGAGTGAGGACAAAAGCTTCTCCATTTCACCATTGACTAAGAACGTTAGGCCATGCTATGCATTGAAATTATCATGTTTTACTACAACCCATAAAAACAAGTATTTTGTCTTGTGAAAATATATACAGAAAAACACTAACAGCTTTGGCTATGGTAAAAGCAAGAATTTAATGTAGAATATTCTTTTCTCCTTTGAATCATTGTTTGAGATCCCCTTTAATTAACACTTAATATCTCCTCCAATATTTCTACTTCAATCATTATTTTGATGAGATTTGAAGAAACAATCTTTGAATGTCCCCAGGATTTTTAAATTTCAGGAACATCTAGCTCCACACCTATTCTATAGAAAAAGGTAAAGATCTAGATCCGAGAAATAATTCTCAAGAATCTGAAGCAGTTTCTCTTTTATTCCCATATTTTGTCATTGTAAGAAATGCTAATTTTCATTAAAATATGTCATGCACGAACACCATGCCCTATGATCTCCTTACTCGGTGCTGTTTTTGTTCATCCTGACTTAGCACAGAATAACTGTTAAATTATTTGGTGAGCACTTAATCTACTTTAAATGATTACTGCCAGATCTAGTGGCCCAGTGATCATTATGTAGGGTGTTGTTGTTTTGTATGTTTGTTAATTTTTTTCTGTAGTTTGTCATTATAAATAGTGATTATATTATAGATACTATTGAACAACTGCCCTAGGATCATCATGGAAGTGGTTGTTGAAAAGTAAGCATCTCCTCCTCCCCCTTCCTTCTCTTCTTTTTCCTCTGCCATCTTCAACTGAAATTGTATATGTTCTATATAAAAGCCAGTCATTAAAATCATTAACTTTTTCTTCTGTGCATAAATACATTAGAACGTTACTCAGATATGTAGTAACACACACACACATACACACAAATGCATGTGTATTCATTAATACAGATATTCACATCAAAAATATGTGTAATAAAGTATTTCATATATACCCAGAAGATAGAAATACATTTTAAACTATGATTTTTCTGGGGAAATTTAGTTCCAAAGCTGTAATATTTGACAAGATGATCCACATGGGGCACCTGGGTTTGTAAGTGAGTGTAAGGGCAATGCCATAAGTAATGTTTTAACACTGTCAAATTTAATCCAATAGTTCTTGGAGATACACAAATCTGTTTAAGGAACATGCTTTTATGTTAAATATTTAAACCATATTTTTGTAAAGCTAAATTTTTATAAAGAAGATCTTATTTTATAAATATATGGCAAATAATTAAATCTCAGAATTTTTAATGATATTCAATGATTAGTTTTTCTTCTTCAGCTATGTATTTTTTTTATCAATTTTCATACATTTGGTTGGTTCATCATGTCTTGATTCTTCATTCTTTCCTTACCTTGTTGCTTTTAAGGAAATACCCGATCACACATAAACAATGGAATAAGATGTAGTTCCTTTATAGACAGATGGAACGTGCACAAAGGCAACATCTACTCTGATATTCCCATTTTTTTTTAAATCTCACTCTGTCTTTTTGATGGTCAGGAGAGGTCATGGATGGTGGAGCTAGAGGATCTTGAAACCAAGTTTAACCATCTTGTTTCTTGGAACTTAAAATTTTTTTTAACAGTTTCCACTTGTCACATATTGTTGATGAGGAAGGTGAATCCTATACAGTTGCAGTCATCCTGATAACAGCATCATTTTTACAGAGCACTGATCACACTATAAATTAAAGATTTAAAGTGCATTTTCAGCATTTGTCTTTATTAGCATCATGTTAATGGTAGATATTGTTGTACTAAACTTTCTATGTTATGAAGAACAATTTACTTGATTTGAATTCTAATGCACATCATGCTTTGAAAGAAAATTTAAAATGTCAAGGTTTTCAAAGTCCATTTTATCTCTTCTTATTTTGGTAGATGAAGCTTCATTCCATTACTGTAGACAACTCAGCCCTGCATATTTCCATGAAGATGGTAGACATTTTTAATAAAGTGTAGCCTCTGGTTTATTATGCAGGTATGTTTTCTAATGCTTTTCAATATTTTACTGCAGAAAATATTTAGAGAATTATGAAGGCTGAAATTTCAAACATGATTCTTTTCCTAACACAAGTAGATGGTTCTATCCCAAATGTTAAAAATTGTGGCTATTTTAAATTATACAATAATTTCTACATCAATTCTATGTGATATCTAACTATATTTTCTAAAAATACTCCATTTGGAATAGTAATAAAATCAACTATGATTTTTTTTGCATAAAGATGCACCATATTATTAATGTTGATATTCTAGATTTGTATGATACATGTTTTTCTTATAATTGCAGAGTTTCTTAAATACCCTATTCTTTCAAAGTCTTTTGGAGAATCATGCATAATCAGAGCTTTGTCAATGAGTTCATACTCCTGGGGCTTTCACAAAATCCCAAAATTGAGAAAATATCATTTGTTATATTTTTACTGGTCTATCTTGCAACTCTTGTGGGCAACATGATGATTGTGGTGACCATTGTCTACAGTCCTGCACTACTGGGCTCCCCCATGTACTTCTTCTTGGCATTTCTGTCCTTCCTGGATGCTTGTGTCTCCTCTGTTGTCACACCAAAGATGATTGTGGACATGGTTTATGAGAGGAAGATCATCTCTTTTGAATGTTGCATGACACAAGTCTTTGCTGTGCACTTTCTTACTGCTGTGGAGGTCATTGTTCTTGCAGCCATGGCCTATGACCGATATGTGGCCATTTGCAAGCCCTTGCACTACTCTTTCATCATGAATCGGAGGCTCTGTGGCATTCTGGTGGGGGTAGCCTGGGCTGGAGGTTTCTTGCATTCTATCATACAAATTGCTTTTACTTTGCAATTGCCCTTCTGTGGACCCAATGTCATTGATCATTTCATATGTGACTTGTTTCCATTGTTGAAGCTTGCCTGCACTGACATACATATTTTTATCATTTTGGTGTTTGCCAACAGTGGGTCTATCTGCATAATTATATTCTCCTTTTTGCTTGTTTCTTATGGTGTTATATTGTTCTCTCTGAGAGCCCACAGCTCTGAAGGTCGTCGTAAGGCTCTCTCTACTTGTGGATCTCATATTACTGTTGTAGTTTTTTTCTTTGTTCCCTGTATACTAATATATGCACGACCTACATCTGCATTTTCTTTTGAGAAAAATGTTTTTGTGTTTACAGATGTCTTGACACCACTGCTCAACCCTATGGTTTACACTTTCAGGAATAAGGAAATGATAAATGCCATCAGGAAAATGTGGAAGAGATTGATAATGGTTCCAGATAAATATTAAAACTGAAATGGACACATGTATTTGTTGTTTAAGAATGAGAACTGTGTGGATCCTTTCCACTCATGTCCAAAGCCAACTATGGTAGATCGTTTTTAACCCACTGTGGGTGAACCAGAACCAGGCAGGTCAGTTTTGAAAAGGACAACTAATCCCTGACTAGCACAGCTAGCTCAAGACTCAGTCAGTCACAGATCTTTTCTCAAAGAAATGAGGTAGAGAAGGATAGACAAGGATATTCAATGCCTCCTCTTCTGGCTCTTCTGGCACAAGCATGAGTTCCAGCATTTCCTTCATGTTCACATACATTAACACACACACACACACACACACATCAAATAATTAATACTAGTGCATACTTAATGTATACAACTTAATTTAATCAACAAAGTAAAACTATATTTACTTTGTAAAAGATCTCCATGATTACTCCTTATAAAGAAGTATATGAAACTATTCTATCCAGGCAGTGGTGGCACACAACTTTAATCCCAGCACTTGGGAGGCAGAGGCAAGTGGATTTCTGAGTTCGAGGCCAGCCTGTCTACAGAGTGAGTTCCAGGACAGTCAGGGCTATACAGAGAAACCCTGTCTCGAAAAAAATAAAATAAAATAAAATAAAAAGAAACTATTCTATAGATAATGCATTGAAACTGTGTGTGAGAAATTCATTCATGAGATTAAAATTACACAATACGATTGAATAGTCAAATTGCCATATAAAATTTAAAGTCCATTTTAATGAACATATATACAATTTGAATTGGCTTTTGAAAAAGATGCTGTGAAGGTTCACATTAAATTTTATAATTTCAGTATCGTATACATTTTATACACTTATACAACAGTAAAATCAAAAACTCAGTAACAGAATTAGGAGTAAAAATGTACAGCATTATATATCCTTTTGTAAAACCCATGAAATGTATAGATTTTGGACTCTAATTAATTTTGGAGTGGAATATTTTACTTATTTGTAAATACTTTTTAACAATAAGTTTTAAACAAATTAAAAAGGTAAGGCCAAGTGAACAATATACTCTCATAAATCTAAGGATTTTGAAAGAAATTTAGATATTAGAATGCCTATAAAAATTGGTTGATGAAATTGGAAGAAGAAAAAACTGAAGCTATGTTATCATATTTCCCATATTCCAGAGAAATATAGCCTTTTTAGTGACATTGCAATAATGTAAACTAGAAATTCAGAAAAAGAAAAATAATTACAAACATTAATTTTTAAACTTAATATGTGAAGGCAGGATTTGTTTTTTACACAGAAGCCCACTCTATATCCCTAGCTGGCTATGTAGACCCAACTGGATTCACTTCACTAATTTTAGAACTGTTTAAAACTGCCTGTTATACTCTCTTTCATATGCATTTTCTCTTTTTTTTTTTTTTTTTTTTTTTGGTTTTTTTCGAGACAGGGTTTCTCTGTGTAGCCCTGGCTGTCCTGGAACTCACTTTGTAGACCAGGCTGGCCTCGAACTCAGAAATCCTCCTGCCTCTGCCTCCCAAGTGCTGGGATTAAAGGCGTGCGCCACCACCGCCTGGCTCATATGCATTTTCACACATTGTTGTTAACTTGCTATTTAATATTGTTCCTAATAGAAACATTCAATAAATAGCTTAGTAAAGTGGGCAGGAAAATGCCAAAAAATGTTTAAAATGATAATCATGGATACAGAAACATTAGTGTCTGATTGCTTGCCATTACTTAGTAAATATTACCTGATGCTTACTATAATTCATTTTATATAATTATTTTGTATTACAACATAGGAATAAAAGTTCAATTAACAGAAAATAATCCTTGTGAGTTGAACACATTCATTCTCAAGAGTTAGTATTTGTAAGATTTTTTTGTTGTTGTTGTTGCTGTCTATTTTATGAATCATTTAAGTTCTGCATTTACTATGGTATGTTAATCAAACAAAAATACATAACCCATGCTTTAAATCTGTTAAATGTACCAAGCTGTGAAAATGTAAGATTTCTCTTAAGCTGTCAACTCAATGCTCTGTCCTCGTACCTTGAATATGCTTTAATATCATCTGCACAATACATAGAAAGAGAAATTTTCTTTCACTTTTTAGACATTATTTTCAGTTTTAAAGCTTTGACTCAAGCTTGGTGCACTGACATTTGTTCTAATTCTACTACTGAGAACATTAGATGGTTGAAATTGATTCAAGTACCAGGCTAGCATGGTCTAAAAAGTGGGGAATTTCTCAAAAATCAAGAGAGCTATGTATTTTTGAGAACAAGATCTACAAAGGGAGAAAAGCTTCCAACACTCCAACTAAATTCAAGAAAAAGACATGACTGCCTATTCTTTCTATTTCTATTTAATAGAATAAGGTAACTCAAGGAAATACTATGTGGACAGTTAGTGACCGGACATGGAACCAGCAAGTTGATAAGCATACAGATACACATGTAAGGGAATTTTTTATTAGGTTAACCTTTTAGCATGCATGTGAGGATTTATCTCTATTAGGTTTATGTAGTGACAAGTTTAGAGAATTTATTGTTTATGCCAAGAAACACTTGCTGACAGGAGCCTGGTATGGCTGTTCCCTGAGAGACTCTGCTAGAGCCTGACATGAATGCTCACAGCCAACCATTGGACTGAGCCTGGGCACCCCAATGGAGTAACTAGAGGAATGACTGAAAGAGCTGAAGGGGATTAGAACCTCATTGGAAGACAATATCAACTAACTGGACCACCCAGAGCTCCCAGGGACTAAACCACTAACCAAAGAGTATACACGAAGAGATTCATGTCTTCATATATATACATATATATATATATATATATATATATATATATATATATATATATATATATACATATATATATGTATATATATATATATATATATATATATATATATATATATATATATATATATATATACATATATATATACACATATAGCAGAGGATGGCCTCATCTGGCATTAATGGGATGGGGGAGGCCCTTGGTCCTGTGGATGTTTGATGACCCAGCATAGGGGGATGCTATAGCAGTGAGGCTGGAGTGGGTGAATGGGTGGAAAAGCACCCTTATAGAGACAAAAGGGAAAGGAGAGGGGAGGAATGTGATGGAGGATTTTGGAGGGGAAATTATGAAGGGTGATATCATTTGAAATGTAAACAAGTGAAATGATTAATTTAAAAAAAACACAGACATCTAAGAATGTGCTTTTGTCTTATACTCAATGTGGGGATGAGGGCCTGCTTCTAGACTATTGTCAGCAGTTAAGTGTGATTTGCCTTGGGCTCTAGCAGATGTGTGGTTTTGTTAGCTGTAGATATTTCTGTGATTATGTGACATTTGGAATTCTGGGAACTTTTTAAGGGGGTTGTTTGCAATTTGTTAGTAGTCTTGGTCAAAGAAGAAAAACAAAAGGAGAACAATTAGATTCAGGAATCTCTCTCTTTCTCTTCCTCTCTTTTCCTCTCTCTCCTTTTTCTCCTATCTAGTGATTGTGGGTAAAATTGGGGGTAGGAAAAAGAAGAACCCACAAAGTAGCAAAAAAATAGCTACAGTTTTATCTTGATTTTTGATATGGAAGAGTCACTTGAAACATGGGAAATATTATCTCCTACCTATTGTCATGACCTCCAACTATGAAGAACTTTATCACTGAACTGTGAACCACATGAAGCATTTCCTTAACTAGGTAACAGTTGTCATGAAGTTTCATAGGTTTAGAAAGATTCTATCAAGAGCTATAATAGGGACCATTTGCGTGCTATATTTTTTTCAGCATTGGATTGTATATTTACCATTGCATTAGTCATTAGGTGTGACACAGTGTTAAAGTGGGTCTTCCCACATCAAGTGATTTAATTAAGGAAAATCACTCAAAGGTGTACCTATCTTCTTGAGCTTTACTTAATTCCAGATATAGTCAATTTGACAACTAAGAATAGGTATCATAATCATGTTCTGAGAACAATAATCAATTAGTATTAAAACATAATAGAATAATTCACTGGATGGAGAAACTTTCAGGATAGGAGAGATTCAGTCAGTGACATGGATGCATTAAAACCTTTTACATGTAATTACATTATGTATATTGTTTTTCCTGGTTGTATGCTTGGATGCTATGTATTTAGTGCTCACTGAGATCAGGCATTAACGATCCTGAAAACTGGAGTTACAAATGGCTATGTGATGGTTATTGTTGGTCTTCAACTTGACTGCTTCTGGAATTAACTAAATCACAAGTGGCTGAGGACATTTGTGGGAGATTGATTTTCTTAATTAAATCATTTTAAGTGAGAAGGCCCACCATTAATCCAGATGTTCTGAGGTAGGAAGGTCCGACTTTAGTTTGGGCCACACTTTCTGGTAGAAGCTTCTATAAAAGACATGAAATGAAAGAAGGAAATGCTTGTTCCTTGCCTGCTTACCTTTTCTCTCTGACAAGTTAGTTTCTTCATTGCCATTAGAATCTACATTTGGGACAGGAGGGGCCAACTTATACTGAAGACCAGCTGAGACATTCAGTCTCTTGAACTGAAGAACTAACTACTGGATTCTTGGACTTTCTTTCAGTGGACAGCCATTATTGGACTCGCTTGAACACAAACTCTAAGCAACTCCAATGTGTGTGTGTGCGTTTGTGTGTGTGTGTGTGTGTGTGTGTGTACATGTGTGTATGTGTGTATGATTTGTCTAGAGTCCCCTGGCTAATATACTTGTAAGCCACAAAGTAGACCCATGCTGAAAAGTAGACCCCAGTCTTCTGCAAATACAGTGAGTGCTATTCATCATTGAGCCATTTCTCCAGCATTATCAATATGTTTTATATAATTTATCTATGTCTGCATTAAAAAAAGACAATTGGGCCAAAAATATATTAAAAAATAATATAAATTTTAGAGGAAGGATCTCTGGAAGCTTAAAATTTGCATCAAGTGGTATGTTAGCAAGACTATCTAACTTTTAAAGAAAAATGTCCAGGTCTGAACTGGACTAATACAATATCTTCCCTAAGTGCATGATCTCACAGAAATTGACATATTTGTAGTCCTTAGGGTTACTGGCCTCATCTCAAGGTTCAGGAGGCAACATTGTATACATGATAAAGGCTTTCTAAGCATGAAAAGTTATAAGACATCAGGGGTTATGTAGTATTATTTCATGTTGTTTATTTTTAAGGTTCATTTATTTATTTTCTGTATGAGTATACTGCTGCTTTCTTCAGACACACCAGAAAAGGCATTAGATCCCATTGCAGATAGCTGTGACCCACCATGTGGTTGCTGGAAATTGAACTCAGGATTCTACAAGAGCAGTCAGTGTTCTTATCAGCTTAGCCATCTCCCTAGCTCCTGTTTCATGGTTTTTTGAGAGAAGCCAAGGCCACACAGCATATACAACTGCCAAAGTCATTAAAAAAGATTCTGTAGGGCTATTTGTTTGAATCTGTTAAAGTGAAACCCAAGTTTTAGTGGAGACTCCATGGTCCTGGAAGATGGCAACAACATGGGACACACACTGATGATGTTAACAGGCAGGGAGTATAGCTGGGTGGAGAGAGTCTCCTTGTTCTGTTGGCAATAGAGATGGATGGTGGGGATCACTATTTCTGTTTCTGATCTCTGATGAGTCATCATATGCCAGAAAACAGCAAACTGCACATTTGCTATTGTTGAGGTTCAGGAATAGTCATGCACTGACCACCAATCTCAGATATGATGAAAGTTTATTGATAAATTGATCAGCTTAATACAGGCTAATTGGACAGGACCACAAAGAGGACTTTGGAGCCAAACTGTGGTGTTCCTCTGTTCTTAGAGCAGGCATTTATGGGAAAATCTAGGGTCAAAAGTTCAAAAGGCAAGAAGGGAAGCAGTATTACATTTTGGCTAACTATACGAAGTATTATCAGCTGACTTTCAAGCTGATTGGTGCTGAATAAGATAAATGGAGGTGTGGATAGTGAATTTTCAGAGTATCAAAAAAGCAGAGCATGAGTAATACAACCATAGCATTTTGGCCTTCTAGCAGAATTATTTAGTGTCAGCTACAATGATTAATTCTGGGAAGTAGATGAACTGCATTTCACGTTATGAGCAAAATGGAGACTAAATACAAAATGGCTGCAATTATGTTAAAAGAAGCAAACCATATCACTATTTGCCTTATTCAATTT
This sequence comes from Tokudaia tokunoshimensis, assembly GCA_036184795.1. Classification (NCBI taxonomy): domain Eukaryota; kingdom Metazoa; phylum Chordata; class Mammalia; order Rodentia; family Muridae; genus Tokudaia; species Tokudaia tokunoshimensis. The sequence continues at coordinate 63,435,499 of BTHU01000004.1, read as the reverse complement.
GGTTCTTGCTTCATTCTTCTTATTCCTGGCTATCACACCATCCCTTCATTTTAGAATGGTAATGTTAATTTGGTGCCTGTATTTGCAAGATATATAACATCTTTTTTATTTTATGGGAATTCACATTATGAGTTCCTTCAGAACATTCTTCTCTAATGACTAGTGTTTATATCTCAGAATGCCTTGCAGGTTATTGGGGGAAAAAAAACAATCCTCAAAGCTGTTGCTTAGATATCAGATTTGCATTCTAGAATGCTGAAACAAATTATAAAATGTACCCACTGATGTAATAATGGCATGGCTGATTGAATAATGGGTAACAAACAACCTTTACATTGGAACTGAGGCATGTTACATAGGAGAGAATGCATATTGGTGATGTAAGCATGCTGAAAGCCTATGACTTGTGAAGTCACAGGTCTTGGTGGGAATATGCTGCAACTCTTTTGCTAAATAGACAAGGCATCAAACTGCCACCTGAAAATTTCTCTTTATACATATTAAATACTGCCTCTTTTAATCTTGGATAGAGAAGCTTCTTTTCGCAGCAGGGAGGTATTATTGCAGAGATACACAACTCTTTAAAAGATTGAGAAGATTGATGCTTACTACTAAATGGAGCAGATTTATATCACCACCTCCAAGACTAGTGAATATCATAGACAGAAAAAAAAATCATAGGACCTGAAGGGTAGGCAGGAGTGCTATGATACATTTTGTTCTGAATATGAATTGAAGATTGACATAATGAAGACATTACCTGTGTAAGCCTGTACAAGTCTGGGCCATTCAACACTCCATCTTGGATTGTGGATGCATTTGTGAGGCCCCACCTATTGTTTGGATGATATAGACAGGTAGTTGTTGCTGGTAAAAGAATGTCATTTTTTATTGTTTTTACTAGTAAGTTTCCCTTACTCCAGTAAGTAACTCCCTTTTCATCTTCATTCAAGTAACTCCAATTAAAAACTGTTTTTGTAAAGGCATGGGTGTGGTTCTTTACAGTTTGAAGATAAAGAGGGTCAGCACTAATGGGAGGAGTAAAAGAGAGAGGTATTAGTAGTCAATAGTGTAATAATTTTGAGTACATATATGAACTTGTCTAAAAGTATAAAAAAGCGTTCTTACAGCAAATATATAGTGTCCCTATTAATATATTCCTCTTTATATATTTAAATGGAAAATGTCCATTCTAGATTTTCCCAAAATAACGTATGCTTAACTTGTAGATATATTGAAAAATTCCTTGTGACAGAAGGAAATTTGCTTAAAATCAGCACATAAACACCATATTCCATATGTTATTAAACAGGGTTTGTTCCTGAACCATGATTAGAACATTATTAAATAGGATTCACAGAAAAAAATTTAAAAGTACAGCCTAACTTTGGAGGTGCTTATAAGTATTATTAACCAGGGGAGGAAGTGAAAAGGTATATAGAACTATATCTTGGGATCTCATGGGGGCAGAAAATTTCCAATCCCTCAGGATATTCATAATCAGTCTCATAGATTCATGATGTCTTAGGGAAATATCTTTAAATTCCTGTAGCAGTGAAGGAGGACTCTTGATGTATTCATTTTTCCATTACTTGGATATCATGATGAATTCACTCCTTTTGAAGCAGAGATAATATTACCCATTCTCATTGCTAGCCCTGTCCTTAATTCTCTCAGAAATAGACTGCCAGCAGAGTAGTTTGGGTCACCACTGAATGTGCATTCTGCAAAAGAGATTAGAAGATGGCTCTCATCAAAGTTTTCACACAACTGACCCATGGGAAAGCACATAAGGTATAATTTTCATCTTCATAGATGATTTTAAATTGTAATAAAGTGACAACATTTGGATGTTATAATCAGGAAACTATAAATCTTTTGCTTCATAAATTTGTTGTATTTTACTTTTTATTGGTTATTTTATTTATTTGCATTTTAAATGTTGTCCCCTTTCCCGGTTTCCCTTCTGCAATCCCCCCATCTCATCCCCCTCTCTGTTGCCTCTATGAGGGTACTCTTCCACCCACCGACCCGCTCCCACCTCAAGAGAGTTGTGTAAACTCTTTTGCTCAAATTCCTTACCTCAGTAGATTTTTATGATTAAAATCAATGGAAACAAATATATATAAAATGATTCATGAGAAGACTAGAGAGCAGCATTTCACATATAATTAATAATAAGCACATCAATAACAAGCACTTCACATACAAGTGCCCAGACTGCTCAACAGGAAATCTTAAATTACAAATGCTTTCCCTTCCCTTCCCTTCCCTTCCCTTCCCTTCCCTTCCCTTCCCTTCCCTTCCCTTCCCTTCCCTTCCCTTCCCTTCCCCTTGCCCTTGCCCTTGCCCTCCCCTTCCTCTTTTCTCCCTTTCCTCTTTCTTTCCTTTTTCTTCTCTTCCTTCTAAGGCAGTCGTTTTCCTTAATTCATTTTGAACATATTTCTTCAATTTAATAAAATTTAATACTTTTCAGTGTTTTATCAATTTGAAACTATGTAACTCAGAAATGTAACATGAGTTTATGTTCACACATTCTCTCCAATAACAGTTTTTCTACAAATGTGTGCAGTCTATTTGTTTATACACCCTTCTGAAGCTTGAACAGAAAGCGGGTATCCCAGTGCTTGCCAAGAACATTGATATAGGCACATGATAAAATGAAGTGCTGATGTGCTTACAGAGTTACTGAGAGTGAATATACAATGCTCTATTTTCAAAAATACAGAGTAACATATGTTACTTGGAAAGAAAAGAAAATAAATCATGACTTAAGTCAGAGTTAAATCTGATTTAACCATGTCTATTTAATTTCACCTAAGCATTAGGATTTTGCCTCAGAATGTTAAGGAAAATTGAAAATGTCCTGAAAAGAACTCTAAGGCATATGTCCCAAGGCCACTGCTCATGGAATGGCTCAGTGACCAGTGACCACAGTTCCTGCTGTGAGGGACCCCAGAGTAAGACCAGAACCAGGAATAGTTTTAGAGTATCCAATAGAATGACTATTAGAGAAAAGGCAATGGATCGTTTTAGGAAAAATACAAGGAGAATGAAATAATAACTAGACGATTATATGGATTTGAAACCAAAGATTGCATGGAGTTAAAATATGGTTAGTGTCCATAGTATAGCCTTTTATAGAAAGATTGTTAGAGTTTAAGTGTTTATGTAAGATTCTTTGCTATTTCAGCTTACTAACTCCATAACATCTGAAAACCCTATAAGATCTGGAAAGTTCACCAACTTCTATAGAACTTTAAAGAAAATGAGACATCATGGATTTTAATCTGGATGTCTAATTTTGAGTATTTTGACCTCGATTACAACATATTTATTATAAGAGCCTAATTTTTATTTTGTAAATTATATTTATTTATTTTTTATTAATCATTTTATTAATTTACACTTCAAATGATATCCCCCTTCCCTGTTATCCCTCTACCAACCCCCATCGCATCCCCCTTTTCCCCTTCTCCTCTGCCTCTATGAGGTGTTCCTCCGCCCATTCACTTACTCCTGCCTCATCCCTCTAGCATCCCCTGATGCTGGATCATCAAGCCTCCCTCCCCTCCCATTAATGTCAGATAAGGCCATCCGCTGGTACATGTGTTTCTGGAGTCTTCGTTCCCTCCATGTATACTCTTTGGTTGGTGGTTTAGGCCCTAGGAGTTCTGGGGGGTCCAGTTAGCTGATGTTGTTCTTCTTATGGGGTTGCAATCTCCGTCAGCTCCTTCAGTCCTCCCCCTAGCTCTTCCACTGGGGTCCCCGGGCTTAGTACAATGAATGGCTGTGAGTATCTGCATCTGCACTGGTCAGGGGCTGGTAGAACCTCTCAGGGAACAGCCCTATCAGGCTCCTGTCAGCAAGCCTTTCTTGGCATCAACAAGTGTGAGGGTTTGGTGTCTGCAGATGAGATGGATCCCTAGGTGGGTGGCCTCTGGATGGCCTTCTCTTCAGTTCCGTTCCATGTTTGTCCCTGTCTTTCCTTTGGACAGGAACATTTCTGGATTAAAAATGTTGCGATGCATGGGTGGTCCTATCCCTTTACTGGTGCCTGTGCTAATATACAGGAAGTGTTCTCTTTTAGCCGAAATACAACCTGAAGTGCCTATTATTTTATATGTTCCTTTCTAAATTATAAAATGTGTTTAAAATATCTGTAAATGAATACTTAATTTTCTTTTTAATAAATATAATATTAAAATACTTCCTTTGCTGTTCGCATATTTCTAGTGTTTTAGTACAGTTTCATCTGAAAGTAATTTACAATAGTGTTACATAATCACCCTCATTGTTAATATTTTAGATATTTCCAAGTTTCTAGTACCTTTAAGGATTGGGTTATTTTTATTTTATTTGTCTGAGTGAGTGGGACACCTATATGTGTACGAGGTGCGTGTCTGGTACTCAAGGAGGTCATGAGAGAATTCCAGGAACTGGAGTTAAAGATCATCCTTAGTCACTATAAAGGTTCTAGGAGACAAACCCAGTACATCTACAAGAGGAATACATGCTCCTAACCCTTAAGAAAAATATTCAAGCTAGTTTTCAATATTTTTGACATATTCTAAGGTAAACTTTCCTAATATGATTTTATTTTCACAATTACATTTTAATTATAAAATTTATTTAAATTAATTCAAAATTTATGACTGGAGTTACATGTTTATATTTCTATAATTGTTTATATGTTTAAGATATTGACTGAAGAGTTTGAAAAATAAAGAAAATTAACTTTACACATGTATTAAATGTATTGATTCAAGCATTTTATTAAATTGGCAAATTTTTTAAGTGTCATTTAAAGTGACATCTTAGTATATGTTTTTAGGATTTTTCTTTAAAAAAATCTTTTTAATGATTCAAATTTTCATCTTAGTTTGTGTATGCAGACACTGTTTAAAAATATACTGACATTAATATTCTTATGTTATTTTTTATTTAGAATAGGTATAATATGTTTATAAAAATAGGAATTTAACTAGTTGTGGTAGCATTAGTTTGGAATCCCAACACTTGGAGGTGAAGAGAGGAGGATTTGCAGTTCACAGTCATTCTAGGTTACTTGAAGAGTTTGAGTCTAGGCTGGGCTATAACAGATGTTGCCAATCCCTCAACAAAATAGTGACCTAACATCTTGTCTTTAATGGACCAACAGGCATCATGTATAACATTTTGCTCCTATTCCTATTATACATAAAGCTGTTTTGCTAACTTTATTAAATATATACCAGTTATTCTTTGAGAATTTCATGAATGTATACAATATATTTTCAGTCATATCTGTCTGTTGGTCTTACCCTCACACTAGATCCAGACTCATTAAAAAGCAGAAGGTGAGTTTTGTTTCACAATTTATTTGGTCTACATTTAAATTAACACACTTAAGACATTATAGAAAGTTGTAGGGCTTTTCACATATAGTTTCTTAATATTGCATGCTGCTTTACTATGCATGCATTAATAAGGATTATTAATTAACTATAGATATGTTAATTTTAGCTACATAACAAATTCTATTCAATTTGGCTGAGCTTCAGAATATAATACTTCCTAATAGATGTCCTCGACCTCTGGCTAATACAAATTTTCTGCTCCACTCTCTGCATTGCTAACTGAGTACTGGGTCTAGGAGTTGTATTATATTATATTACAACTTATTATATTATACATATTACCAGGCTGAGTTGAGTACTTGACAGTAAGGTTTTTTTCTGCATTTTGACTAGCTGTGGACTTTTTAAATTGCATCCACATGATGCAAAATTGTGATTGTATCTATGCTACAGTTTGTGTTATATCAATTAACATCAAATCTAATACTGTAACTCTGTGATCGTAAGCTGTAACTACATTGTACCCTTTTCACTATGGATGTCTCACTGCAAATTCAGAAATAGCTTTATTGGAAAAGTAATACTGCCATTTTGTTTTGCATTAATGACCATGCTAAGTAGAACAAGACAATGAAGCTAAGAGGTACTTAATTTTTAAAATTAACATAAGGTCTGTTTTCCTTGGAAAATCCTGTTCAGTTTAGGTTTCTTTGTACATCAAAATATCTGATTTATGAGTACCTGAGAATGTACATGAGAGACTTCATACTATTGATTATCATTTTTATATGGGAAATTTGATATTTATTATTCTCAAATATTATAAATATTAAAAATTATTATATATAAAAATCATCTTATCTTTTAAAAAATTATTCTCTCTTATAACACATCTTGATAACAGTTTTCCCTCACTCCATTCCTTTCAGTCCTATAACCCAAGATTTTGTCTTATAGAATTCTATTAAACTATAGTCATTATGAGAAATGCTGTTTCATTTTGACAGTTTATGCATGGATGATGTTATCTCCTTACTCATAGAAGTTCTTGATCTATCCTGATTTAGCTTTGAATAACAATTGGTGAATTATATTATATAGTTTTGTATAATTATATAGTGATCTTTTACTATGTTGTAAATGATGATTCTTTAGAGACCCTACATGGTCCAATTTATCCTGCTGTTTGTTGAGGATGCTATTCATTATAGTTGACTTTCATTTGTGTATTGCTAAGGAGTTCACATGCTGGTGAAAGAGGTGGCCTAAGAATATCAACATAAATGCTATTTTATAAAACATCAACAACAACAGCAACAACAACAAAAAACAAAAAAAAACATGCTGAACTTCTGAATTACTGATGTGTCAGGACCCATGTGAGAGTAACAGCAAGCAGCTTTCGGACTTACGGAGATCAGTACATTGGGGATAAAATGCTCTTTTATAATAAACTCACGCACATTCTTGTGATAGAATTTAAGATGTAGAATTCTGTCTGTTCATTTTATTTTGAAAACAATAAACCTGCCCTGTACTTAGTTCTTTGTAAAAGCTCTTAAGTCTTTTACTCACAGATTTTAACAATCAATGTAAATATTCACTTATATGACTCTACATGTATACATGTATATATTCATACACAAAATTATATTTTATTGATAAATTTTGATTGTGTCTACAGAAGATGCCTGTGACAATCCAAGACTAATATTTATCTAAATGATTCATGAAAGCTCCTTCTGTTTGTAATGCAGCTGTACTTTCAAATGACTTAATTATGCCTACCACTGTAATGAAGTAATACCATGAGGAATTTTGTGACATTTTCAAATCTGACCTTCTTTGTCATCGTTAAATATTATCAGGTAAGTTTTAGTAGATTTATATGATTTTAAACCATATACTTTATCAATTTAAATGTATTCAAATGAGGTGGGATTGTGTAAATATCTAATAAATAGGTCTCAATGCTATAAATTACAATCAACAAATTATTTCTTTTCTTCAGTTATGTGGTTTTCTACAATTGTATGTTGGTGGTGACTTCATTCTCTTCTGATTCTCTATCATTCACTCAATTACTTTAAGCAAGATGTGACATTCGCATATGGACAAAGTAATGTAATGTAGTACCTTAATAGATAAAGGGACCCTGTTGCAAGGCTATCCCTACTCATATATGCTTTTTGAGAAAAAATATTTTTCTTGGCTCTTTTGATGCTTAGAAGAATTCCAATCTCTCTTAAAAATCCCAATTATGCTTCAGTTGTTTCTTTAAACTTATGACCTGTAGTTAAACTTTTGTACCAATAAAAAAACATTAACTTCTGACACTATTGACTAGGGGATTGAATTCTGAGTAGTCACTTTTTATGTATTCTTTCAACTAGTTGTCATGACAACAGCACAATTTTTCTGAAGGTCTGGTCACACTTTAAAAGGATGATTTAAAAGTGAAATTTTAACTCCTTCAACTGATATGTCACATGTAGTGCTATAGTCTTTTGTGTTTTATGAAAAATAGATTCATTCTTCTGAAGTTCTAGTCTACTTCATACTTTGAAACAAAGATTCAATGTTGCTAGGATTTCCAAATATATCCTAAAACACATTTTACCTTTCATTCTGTCGGTAAAAAGTGAGGGAAGGATCAGTTCCTTTGTACTCTGCATCGGATCCTCATTCCGTAGAGAAGGAGGGAAAGAAGAATAAATTGTGGTCCTTGGTTTATAATTAGGATATAGAGTCAAAATGTATTTCAATATTTTACTTTAAGAATTCATTATAGGTTGACAATTTGGTGATGAATTATTTTTATTCTATAACCCAATTCGATGTATTCCTGCCCCAATATTAAAAAATGTGGCTTTTCAACTATTCAAAAAATTTTCCTCAATTTTATGTAATAAGAAATACTACCTTTAAAATATTTCTAATATTCTGGGATAATGGTAAAAACTTAAATGAAGAATTTTATTTAAGTATGCACCAGCTGGTTAGTGGTAATAGTATAATCTTGTTTATAGTATAATTTTTTTCACAATTACAGATGTAGATGAGCAGATTTTCCTTCGACTATATTTTTGAGAATCATGAAAAACCAGAGCTTTGTCACTGAGTTCTTACTCCTGGGACTTTCACAGAATCCAAAGGTTCAGAAAATAGTATTTGTTGTACTTTTGTTTGTCTACATTGCAACAGTTGGGGGCAACATCATAATTGTGGTTACCATCGAATGTAGTCATGCACTTCTGGGCTCCCCCATGTACTTTTTCTTGGCATGCCTGTCCTTTCTGGATGCTTGCATTTCCTCTGTCATCACACCAAAGGTAACTGTGGATTTGCTTTATGAGAGGAGAACCATTTCTTTTGAAGGTTGCATTGCACAAGTCTTTGCTGTTCACTTCTTTACTGGCGTAGAGGTGATTGTCTTGATATCCATGGCCTATGACCGCTATGTGGCCATTTGTAAGCCCTTGCACTACTCTTCTATCATAAACAGAAAGCTCTGTGGAATTCTGGTGGGGATGGCCTGGACAGGGGGCTTCTTGCATTCCACCATACAAATTATCTTCATTTTGCGTCTGCCCTTTTGTGGCCCCAATGTCATCGATCACTTCTTGTGTGACTTGTTCCCATTACTGCAGCTTGCCTGCACTGACACACATATTTTTGTCATTTTGGTGTTTGCTAACAGTGGGTCTTTCTGCATTATTATTTTTTCTTTGTTGCTTATTTCCTATGGTGTCATCTTGTTCTCTTTGAGAACCCACAGTTCTGAAGGGAGACGTAAAGCTCTCTCTACCTGTGGGTCCCACATTACTGTGGTAGTTTTGTTCTTTGTTCCATGTATAATAATATATGCAAGGCCTACATCTGCTTTCTTCTCTGAAAAAAACATGTTTTTGTTTGCTACCATTCTGACACCATTGCTCAATCCTATAATCTACACTTTCAGAAATACGGAAATGAAGAATGCCGTAAGGAAAATGTGGAAAAGATTGATACTGGATTATGGTATATCTTAAAATTCTAAGCTGGGCAGTGGTGGCGCATGCCTTTAATCCCAGCACTTGGGAGGCAGAGGCAGGAAGATTTCTGAGTTCGAGGCCAGCCTGGTCTACAAAGTGAGTTCCAGGACAGCCAGGGATACAGAGAGAAACCCTGTCTCGAAAAACCAAAAAAAAAAAAAAAATTCTAAATCATTATACTTGGTAGATGGTTCAGTGGGTAAGGGTATTTTCTGTGTGAACACAAGGAACTGATTTTAGATTCCTAGCATCATGCAAAAGCCAGACATGTTATCACAATTGAAACCCAGTACTGGTGAAGTGGGCACAGTCAGTTTCCAGGGGACTCACTGGACTTTATTTAAAAAAAAAATTCTGAAAGTTCAGATAGAACTTTGTCTCAAGGAAATAATATATTAGAGATTATTTATGGATAATTATTTCACTCTTTTGCACTCTGCACACATGCTCAGGGATATGTACACTCTCCTCTACCAATGCACATACACACATGCGCACATACACACATGCACACATACACACATGCACACATACACTCTCTCTCTCTCTCTCTCTCTCTCTCTCTCTCTCTCACACACACACACACACACACACACACACACACACACACACAGGGGGAATTACATAATTACCTTTGAGTAAGTTAATATAAAAAGAACAAAGGAGTCAATATTTGCTATGTTAAGTACTTTAAAATGTATTCATTCTTTTGAAGGGATAGCATCATTCTGTAGAAAATATATTAACAGTGAGGGTTGAAAATTGATCATACTTTCACTATAAATTGACTTCTAAGTATTGTCAATGAAAAATAAAGCCAGTTCAAATTTAATACTCCATAAATCTAAAAATAAAACAAATGAAAAAAAAAGAAACTGGAGTTACTTTTCTATAGAATGTGGGTAACTGATATTTTTCCTATGCCCAGTTGATGACCACATTATCATGCATTTATTGGTAGCCCTAATTACAATAATTTAGACAAACAAATAAACCACTATAAATGAAGACATGAAGTTCAGAGGAAGATATAAGAGAATTCAAGGGGGAGTGAGAGGTAAATATGATAAATGAACATTTTGTACCTGTATGTAATTTAATAATAATACATAAAATTTAATGCTTAAAAGTTGCTTATTTTATATTCCTGAGCCAAAACACACATACATATCTTCATTCGGAAAGTTTGTGAAGGATGACAATTTGGCTCTAAAACTAGTTCTGAACCAAGTGTACAGATCACTTCAGACTGGATGTGTAACAAAAGTTTTTGAACATGCTAGTTTGATACTTCCCTTACATAATTTCCTTGCTTACCTATTTCACAGCCCCAACTACTTTTGATTTCTTTTTTAAAAAGTATTTCCTACACATATACTGAATCACATCACTTCCACAAGTCTTTCTCACTTCTCCAAGTTCTCTTATGTCCCTCCACTTCATTTCGAATTTATGACCTCTTTTTCAATTGTGATGTTTTTAAACACACACTGTATATAGTATATATAAAACATGCAGAGCTCATTAGTGATTTACGTGAGTGTGTGTGTGTGTGTGTGTGTGTGTGTGTGTGTGTATGTGTGTGAGTATATAAGGTTGACCCTTTGGGGTTAGATAACAAATCAGCAAATTCAGTCCCTGGAGAATACTGTTTAACTGTCTCAGCAGCCACTGGTTATTGGGAGCCCTGTATCTAGGGGTGTGGCCTTAAGAGATTTTCTCCATCTACATTGATATATCAACTGGTTTTATCATTATACAGTTATTGTTTAGGAAATCATGTTGTTGTGATTCCATAGATGCATCTTCCCTGTCAATGTAAAAGAAAATTGCACAGCAGATGCCCTGGTCCTCTGATTTTTTAATTTGTCCACCACTCTTTCCAATTTTCATGACGCGTAAGTGTAGGACACAGTTGTAAATGATGTATCAACTGGAAATGGTCACTCCATAGTCTCTTCACTTTGAGCTTTTATATATCTCTCTGCTTCAAAAAGAAGCTTCATCATTGCATGGTGGGAGCTATTCTTATTTATAAATATAAAGATCAGTTTTTCAAATATAGTTTAGAACTGTGTTGATTTTGGCAAATGATAGTAGTAGGTTCTCTTCTAGGGACAATGACCTCTGCATACAAAGGTACTTTGCTAGGTTTAGAGTACTAAGCATGAATTTCCTCATATTGAATAAACATTAAGAACAATAGACATGTGTTAGTTACCTTCAAGATACAAGTGCCAGATTGCACCACTGAGGACATGTTGCTGATGTGGTCCTTGTGGTTTAAAGACTTTAAAACTGACCAAAACTATAGATTAATTTTATTCCTTGGCAGCTTGGATTTTGTGAAAACTAGACCTCAAGAAGGATATTTCTGGGTTACTTCCAGCTCAAATCCTCTAAGCCATATGTGTGAAGTATGTGGGATCTTCAGCAATTGTGTCTAATTTACAAGTTATGGAAAGCAAATAAAGGCAATGTCAACAAGACTCTATTGTTTTGGCATCTCTTATACTCACCTCTGCTCAATTTATAATTACAATGTTTGAAATCAAAATTATAATATAAATATTATTGTGTCTACAATGTTGCATTCAACTTTCTTCTTTTCTATTTTATATAAAAATTTAAGGAAATATATGCATCTAGTTATACACAGTATGTTATATTTATTTTTGAAGATTTTATACATATTTACCATGTACTTTGAATATATCCATCCCCCTGTCCTCCTTCCAACTCTTCAGACTCCCATCAACTTCCTCCTTTTTCTTCTGTAAATTGTCATTCTTTTTTTATAACACACTAAATACAATTAGTTATTCCATATTCATGGTGTAGGGCCATTTATTGGTGTACTGAGAGCATATCAATAGATACACTCCTGTGTTTGTTATTTTTTCTGTTGCTGTGATAAAAGCACAAAAAATCATGACCACTACTTATAGATAAACACAGTTTATTTTGACTTAAAGTCCTACAGGGTGAAAGTCCATCTTGGGAGAAAAGCATGGCAGCTAACGACAGCCATGGTGACAGGAGAAAGACAGTAAAAGATAACACATCAATCACAAGCACAAAGCAGTGAAGTAGCATGAGGCTACAGACTTCCAAACCACACCCCTCGTGATACACTTTCTCAAATAAGGCTTCCGAACCTTTATGTACAGCACTATCAACCAAGGACCAAATATTTAAATGCCTGAGACTATAGGGGACATTTCTTATTAAAACTATCAATACGTGTTTTTCTTATTTTTGAAGAAAGTACATTAAGGTGGGTGGGGGATGGTATCTGGAAAGAGCTGGATGATGGGAAATAATTTCATTAATATTTACTGTATGAAAATATCACCACCTCCCCCCCAAAAAGTGACTTTTCTTCCTTAATAGCCATCAACTATCTTTAGACTACTCTTCCTAAAGATGGAACATTGGGAGTTCCTCCATCCTCCATGCTGAAAAAATGTAACACTCTTCCTTATGTGAAGGCATGTATAGGTAATCAAAGATACTTTGAGTTCCTGTGTGTAACATCCATGCCATGTACAGAGTGCTCCTTTCATAGCTCTCCGTAATTTCTGGATGCTACATTTTTCTATTATTTTCTATGAAGCTCCTCAAGCCTTGTTAGGGGGAGTTGTTATATGTGTTCCAACTGTTGTTGAACACTCAAAGTCATTTTTCTCAGCATATTATGTAGTTACATGTCACTCCATTGTCATTCTCACTTTGCAATAAAAAGCTTCAATTGGCAGCAATACCAACCTGTGGTTCCAGACATGAATATTTAGAAGAGAGTTTGTCATTAAAGAAACAAACAAAACAGCAGGAATAACAAAAACAACCTTTTTTATTTTTCACCATCCTGACACTATTGTTAAGTTTACACTTAACATATTGTTATGATTTATACTTTTGGAAATAAAAAAGTGAAAAGTTCAGGAAAGTGTGAAAGTTTGGAAAATCTGGAATATAAAAAATGTGGCATAGTGGCATGTCAGATATACAGCCTTCTTAAGCCATGGCTTAATTTGGGTTCATACTGTAGAAGCCTAGAGTTGGGAGTGTCAGAGGGCAAACCATGGCTCTAGCTAAGTGGGCAGAGTTAGCTGTCATAGACATATGCTGGTCTGAGAAGCTTACAGTCATAAGGAACCTCTTCCAAAGCTACAATGAGACTGAAAAGCCCTACACTTCTAAACTGGTACAAAATTTCATATATATATATATATGTTAAAAATAAAAAAGGAGGCACAATGTTACAAAACTTATGTGTAATTTTGCTACATTTACCAACATAAAATATAAAAATATTTTGTCAATAGTAGTTATAATTTTATCCTTTATAAAAGAGATCAAAATACAACAGACCTAAAAAGGACTGAAAAAATTAGATTCTAGATTAGAGACCATAGAGCATAGATTGGAGGATTCTTTGAATCAAAATAGGAAACCTTCAAGAGAACCGTATACAGAACTTACAATAACATCAAACAGATAGTTCCAGATCATGCTCTTGATACATATGCGGAATTCCAATGGGGTTCTGACTTGAATTATGAAAAAGATGATTCTGAGATTTCATTTCACATTTGTTAGAGATGATGACTGTCTTAGAGATGCCTTTGCAGATTGGGGCTGATGGCAATATATATATATATATATATCTCCATTATATATATATATCCATTATATATATATATATATATATATATATATATATATATATATGGATATATATATATATCCATTATATATATATATCCATTAAAATATTACAATATTTGGACATTATTGCATAGAAAATGTTATAGATATATCTTATAATCTTACAGGACAAACAATTCTGGATAAATCAAACAAAAATTTAAAGAAGATCTTATAGAACAGAAGGGGGTTAATGACTATCCCGGGGATAGATTAAATGATGCATTGTTGACTATATTATATCTTTGACTGGAAAATCACATTTGCTTTTTGCTGAGTACTCAGTATTGATGTTATTTCTCCCCTAGAAATTAGCCAATTCAAGCTGGATTGGAATATATATAAAGGCAGGTTTATTGGGAAACCAGTTTTGGGTAAGTTCACTGGTCCATAGGAATGAGGCCAAGGAAAACACCCTGGGGAGGGAGAGTGTGGAGAGGAGGAAAAGAAAGTGTATGTGGAGAGAGAGAGAGAGAGAGAGAGAGAGAGAGAGAGAGAGAGAGAGAGAATGAGTGGAGGAGAAGGAGGTGGAGGAAGATGGAGAGACTAGAGAACAAAATACCTGGACTGTATTTTAAAGAGCCCCTGGAGGAGGAGAATTCCAGTCCATGGGCTGAAAAGTTCAGGACAGAGGGCAGGGAGGAGAATCTAGATGCAAAGTAGATTTTCATAAGTTAACTATGCACCTCAGCCACTTGCCCTGGGTCTGAATCCCAACATGTATTGTTATATGAGTTGAGAGGACAACATAAAGTCCATTTCAGGCCCTCATCTGACCTCAGAAAGAAAGTCATCAGTCTTAGGAACTAGGCTATAAGTCACCAGCTCCACAACTACTGCATCCCACTGTCAGGATGGGCTTCTCTGCTGGACAGCCCTATGTGGTTTTGGTATATTGTTCTGTGGTTAAATGTTTATGTTATAGGAATACAGACCACATAACACATAGCACAAGCCAACCAGAAACTAACAACGTAGCTTCCCCATGACCCGCTAATGTAATTTTAGATCATCTAACACATTCTCTAAGATCTCACCAAATATAAAAGAATTAATATAGTAGCCATTCAAAACTGTACTATGTCACTGCTTTGGCCCCTATTATTCACATTAAAGATTATTTAATCCTTGTAAAATTCCCTAGTCCTTCATAAAAAAGGGCCTGTGAACTCCTCCAGAGTTGCCATTTCTGATGGATAGTTGACTCCCACATGCTGGTTATTTCTGTAGAATAAATGCTCTTTTTCTTTGTATACTATTTGAATTTAGCGTCTTCCTTCAGCAATTCTCAGACCCTAACAGAGTCAATTCAATTTTATCATTTTCTAAGTCTAATGAAGTCTTGTAAAAGTTTTAATCTATTAGAATGTTTTCTAATCATACTATGTTTCATAAAATCTTCATTGAAAAAATACTTGCTAAAAATATATGGAACTATTCCTTGTGAGATAAAACCTCTAGGCAGCATTGTGAGACAACAGAGCCAGCAGAGACAAACAATACAGCATAAACTTTGTTATATTTTAATTTTTATTCAAATTCAGTTTATTACTACTTTTTTAAACAATCTGAATTATTTATTAACATTGTTTACAGATAAAATGTGATTAGGCAAGCTTGGTATGGTTAAGTTTCTGTTGGGTCATATGACTACCTCATTTAAATCAGATCAAAGACCAGACTTTATACCAAAGTACCAATTCACATCTCTTATTCTAGTACAATCTAAGATGGATGCTATTTATCACTTTGACGATAACACTTGGCCTAAAATGCTGATGTAGTCAGCCTAGTTCTCCTGTTCTGAGAAGCAGCAATACATCCCAATGAAAGCAGATATAGCAGATTCTTTTACATTCCAACTTTTGTTGATTTTAGTATTCTTAAATTTGTAATAAAACTTTTTTCATTTCATTAATTTTTTTTAATGTTTGACAGTTTCATATGATGAGCTGTAGTCAATTTTACATACTGTTCTCCTTTCTTCTCACTTTCCCTCCTACTGAAACCCTTCTTTTCCACAGTCAACCTCTTTTTGTCAAATATTTTGAGTGTGACTCAAGGAGTATAAAGAGTTTCTTGCCAGAGTGTGAGTAGGATGCTATCTACAAGAGCAAGAACAATTTCTCATTGACCATAACCATGAAGAAAGTGACACACCCCTCCAGAAACTATTAACTATCAGTAGTTCCTTAGAGAAGAATAGGGTTTCAAAATGGATTACTCTTAGGCTCAACCTTATGCAAATATTAAGAGTATTTACAAAGTATTTTAAGAAGGAGACCACTTAGCTAAACATTAGTAACAACTTTTCCTCTAGGGCCTATGACCCTAAGACACTGGTGACTTTTCATCCTTAGTTGCAATTCTTCATATTTGTTGTTATTATTTGTGTGTGTGTGTGTGTGTGTGTGTGTGTGTGTGTGTGTGTGTAATTGTTTGCCCCTCAATATTTCATGAAGAGGAAAAGTAGATAAGCATGCCAAAGCCACATAAGGAATTTCTGATTTTTTTCCCTGGGAAGAATGTGAGGAACTAAAATTTTGTTTCAGAACATCTGAACAAAGTGTAAACAGTTTCTAGGAACAAGTGGACAGCAAAGGCTTGACTATTATCTGTCTGCCCCATGGTAGGTCCTGATCCTTCCCTCTCTCTTCACATAGTGGTTCTTATTGTGGAGTAGGTCATTTGTCCCTGAGAATAAGTATAAGGAATGGATATCTGGTGTGGCTTGCCCAGTTACTTAACTATGCTTACAACATTTAAAATAAGACTGCAAAATAAAACCTTATTCTGGTTTTTATGTTGCAAACAGCACAGATTAATTCTGTTCTGTCATATATGAAACTTAAACACATTTTTATTATTTTAATACTCAAAATTTCAATGAGGATTCTGGTAATGATATGTAAGGAAGAAAGAAATCATAATATTCAGAAAAAGAATAAAAGAAAAAGAACTACTGAAAGAAACTTACCATTTTACACTCCTACTTGCTTCAAGAATAGAATTTTGTAACCTTTTGCCAATAAAATTTAATGAGTTTCATTTCTATGTTATCATGTATATTGATTTTTCTTTTGCATGATTAATTCAAGGTTATTAGGTCTATAGTATTAGAACTGCCATGGTAATTTTAGGTTGGCATGTTATAGTTACTGTAATTTAAAAAGAAAAAACAAACTGTCAATATAAAAAAAGGGGGAGGCATAAACTATGTCTGGGTAGGTGAAAGAAGGCAATAGAGTGAGAATATTTCTATATTAAAGAATTAAATGATTAAAATTATATTCAAATCATATAAAATCACAACTTGATCGAAACCTTACAATGTTTCTCCCTCCCAAATTTTGCAAATCTCTATCTTTATTATGAATCTTGACTTAGTTTTCATACCCTTTATATTTTCTTATCCTCTCCTTTGGTTATATTTCTATTTGCAGCTCTTAGTTAACTTTTTCTTTTCTGTTTCACTTTCCTCCACATCTTCTGTCTAAGTATTCCAAAACATTACACATAATATAATAAATATATAAAAATGGCATTCTGTTTCATCTGCCTATGACTTCTGTGGTCTTTACTGTTCCACATTGGTATTTGGTTATGATAATTTCTGAAGCATATGGAGTAGAACACTACAGAGAAATTTCCACGTGTTTGAAGACATTGGATTCTGACTCAAAATATTCTTTCATTTTTCTATACTAGTTTCCCAGTTAAATTAGAAATTCAGAAAGCAGAGTCATGCCAACTTAATTTTGTCTACAAATTTATATTTTGAATTTGTAAAGATATCTATAATTCAAATTTTATTTTCATGATTTTTGGCTAGGAAGATAGCTTGTTTAATTTTTCTTGGATGATTTAAAATGTATTTTGCTTTTATAGTGCATAAAAGACAAACACTATTCTTCTACGGTCCTCAAACCCATTATACATTGGATTTACTATTTCTCATGATTAATGCCCCTATACTTTACATTTTCTTCTTAAACTTTATTTATGTTTATATTGTACATATATCTGTGTACAAGGTATTTGGATATGGATCACATGCACATTTTCACTTGGCATGATTTTGGTATATTTATTTTTCTAATTTGAACACATTTTTTTTTTAGTTTCCCCATCAACATTTTTTTATTCTTTCATCTTTTTATTTTATTTTTTTTAACAGTCCAGACTTTATCCCATTTCTAGTCCACCCTCTGATTGTTCCACTCCTTCCTCCTCTCCATCTTCCAGAAGATGTCCTCACCCCCCTCTACCTCACCAGACAACCCCACTCCCTGGAGCCCTAAGTCACATTTTAAATTCAACAAAATTTAGAAAAGAATCTTGCTCCATGCACACATTCTAATAGGTAACTTGCTTGCAACATTTCATTTGAGTTACAAGAGTTAATTAATATAGACTTTTGTTTGACAATATTAGTTACTTTCTATTGCTGTTATAAAACGTGACCAAAGCAACTTATAGAAGAAAGAGAATTGGGGCGGGGGGCATTTGTTATGAGAGAGTTAGTGTCAATGATGAAGGCAAAGATGTAGGTAGCAAGCATCAGGTAGCTGCTATAGCAGAGAAAACATATCTTAAACTACAAACATAGAGCTAATTTAAAATTAAAAACTTTTCTCAGTAATCGTGTTAGGCCTAGGGACCTCCATTTGAGCTGGATCCCACTTTGGGCCTGTTGCTGGACCTTCTTTTTCTCACCCTCCTCTCCATTTCCATCCCTGTAATTCATGCATGTCCTTTTGAGTCTGAGTTACCTCAGGCCTGATGCTATTACTGAGGCTATGGAGAACTCACCAAAAGGGACCTAACATGGCCATACTTCAGAAGACCCAACAAGCAGCTGAAAGAGTCTGATGCAGATATTTGCACCCAACCAATGGACAGAAGCAGCTGACCCCTGTTGTTGAATTAGGTAAAAGCTGAAAGAAGCTGAGGAAGAGGGCGACCCTGTAGATGAGCCAGAAGTCTCAATTAATCTGGAACCCCAACATCTCTCAAATACTGGACCACCAAACAGGCAGCACACACAAGCTAATATGAGGTCCCCAACACACATACAGTAGAGGACTGCCGGGTCTGGGTTCATTCAAAGATGATGTACCTAACCCTCAAGAGACTGGAGGCCCCAGGGAGTTTAGAGGTCAGAAGGGGTGGGGAGGTTGGGACATTCATGTTCAGACAGGGATGGGGAAGAGGTACGAGATATGGAAGAATCAGAGGGTGGACAGGGGTGGAGAATAAAATCTGGAGTGCAAAATAATTAATTAGCCGGGCAGTGGGGGTGCATGTCTTTAATCCCAGCACTTTGGAGACAGAGGCAGGCAGATTTCTGAATTCGAGGTCAGCCTGGTCTACAGTGTGAGTGCCAGGACAGCCAGGGCTACACAGAGAAGCTTTCTCTCAAAAATCCTAAATAAATAAAAAAATAAATTAATTAATTAAAAAACTAATAAGTTTTATTAAATATAAAAAAAAAAAAAAAAAAAAAAAAAAAGATCCCAGTGACATTCTCCAGCAAGGACACATCTCCTAATTCTCTGCAAACTGCCTCTAGTGAAGAACAAGTTTTCAAATTCCAAACCCTTATAGGTCTCATCTCATTCAAACTATTACAACTAAGCATTCAAACCATAGTGCAATGTTAATCTTCAGTTAAAGACAGTTTTAAGCCTACAATATTGGTGCTTTATTTATAAAATGGTGTCTCCTTTTCCTGTGTAATGAACAAAGTGCTTGCTGAAATATTTAATATTATTTGAAATATTGATTTGTTCTGTACTTTAAGGTTTGTGAGTATAAAATTTTAAAATTTGTCAGAGGCCATCTTAAATCTGTTCCACATTTTCCTAATGGCATTTTTTATTTCTTTATTTCTGAAAGTGTAAATGATAGGATTGAGCAATGGAGTCATGATGCTATCGAACACAGCCACCTTTTTCTCAAGAGATGATGCAGATGTAGCTCGTGCATATATAAATATGCATGGGACAAAGAATGAAACCACAACAGCAATGTGGGATCCACAAGTGGAAAGAGCTTTCCATCGCCCTTCGGAACTGTGACTTCTTAAAGAGAACAAGATGACACAATAGGAGATTAGCAACATAGAAAAGATTATGATGCAGATAGACCCACTGTTGGCAAACACTAAAAGGCCATAAACATAAGTGTTAGTGCATGCCAACTCCAGTAATGGGAACAAGTCACACATGAAATGATCAATGACATTGGGTCCACAGAAGGGTAGTTGCAAAGTGAAGATAATTTGTATGATAGAATGTAAGAATCCCCCTATCCATGCAATACCCACCAGAGTGCCACAGAGCCTCCAGTTCATTATGGAAGAATAGTGTAAGGGCTTGCAAATAGCTACATATCGGTCATAGGCCATGGATATTAGGACAATCACTTCCACTGCAGCAAAGAAATGCTCAGCAAAGATCTGCATCATACAGCCTTCAAAGGAAATGGTTTTGCTGTCATTGACGGAGTCAACAATCATCTTTGGTGTGATGACTGAAGTAATGCATGCATCCAGGAAAGACAGAAATGCCAAGAAGAAGTACATAGGTGATCCAAGCAGTGTAGGAGTGCAGAGGATTGTCACTGCAATTATGATGTTGCCTCCAATTGTTGCCATGTAGGTTAAAGAAAATACAACAAATACTATTTTCTGAACTTTTGGGTTCTCTGAAAGTCCCAGGAGGATGAACTCTGTTACAATAGTTTGGTTTGGCATGATACTCAAAATAAATTTAACATTTTTTATTTATATATGTATTTAGTCATTTATGTATGTGTGTGTGTTCTTTGTGATGTGTGTGCATTTGCGCATTGGCAGGTGCTATGGTCTTTGTGTAGAGATCACATAACAAGTAGCAGGAGTATCTTTTCTCTCTATTCTGTGAGTTCTTAGATTTGAACATCAGTGTCCAGTCTTGACAGCAAGTATCTTTGCTACTGAGACTTTCCTCTTGCCAAAACTGTCATAATTTAAATCTGTAATTATTAGAAAAAAATGCTTCAAACAAGTTTACAGTACCTTTAACAGGCATTTGCACTGATATACAAACTCATATTATTTAATTCTATTGATATTTAGAATAAAAAATAGAATAATCATTGAAAGGAGCAATTGATAATCAGGTAGAATTGAAGAGATAAATAACAAATTGTTAAAAATAGTCTCATTTCTGTTATAAGGGATGAAATTAACCTGCTTGATGAAAAGAAAGAAACAGTTCATCTTTTAAGTGTGAGCTTTTTTCATTCTCCAGTGGCTTCATTGTATGAAGTGCTAAAAGGCATCCTAAAACTATATTCTATGTATGTACAGAAAGACCACAATTGATTTATCATGTCTGTCAGTACCCATCCAAACATTCTGCTACACAAAATTGAGGAAATGGCAGGATGTAATTTAGAATGCACATAACATTCTTGGAAATATTTCAAATTTTCTTCAATGTCTGGAATTAATTAAATCTAAACTGGATTGATTAAAATAGCATAAACCAGAAATAAACATAACACAGAAATCTACTTGGGAAGTGTTTAGTTGTATACATGATGAATTAAAAATGTGTTATGATGTCACTTTAAATCAGCATTTTAAAAGGTGACCATAGCTCAATAAAAATAATGTCTGTTGTTATGATAAAAATGATAAATAATTCACAGAAAGCTATTACTAAATAAATAATTTAAAATTATAAAAGAAGGTTATGAAGTTGGAAGGATATGATAGGGGCCTCTGTGAGAGTCTGAAGAGATGGAGATGATCAAGATGCATTTTATACATTTGTAAAATTAAACATAAAGACTTATAAGACATTGGTCAAGCACCTCTGTATAATTTGGCTACATCCTATTAGGCATATGATGGAAAGAAATAACAGTTATACTATAATATAGAGTCTTGACACTTCTTCGTTATCTATAATAAAGTATGATACCTTGTTTTAAGAAGTATAATTTTGTGACTTACATGATCTGAAATCTGTATGAATTTAGTATGTGAGAGATATTTGTAAACAGCTTACCTGTTAAGTCTTTAACACTATGGAGTGGGGTCAGATTTGAAAATGTTAAAACACTGCTCATGATGACATGTCTTTACAATTCTAATTACAATTCACAATTCTAATAACAATTCATTCTTTTGAAATTCCAGCTTCTTTGTCTACTGAAATTCTTTGAGTCAGTCGGATAAATAGCCTGACTTTTGAGCTCATTTCTCTCAAGAATGCATAGCTTGCAAAAAGTCTATATCCTCTCCTGTATATACAATGCATGTATTATAAAATATAAATTTGTTATATGAATAGTATGTGTACATAGATATACTTTAAAAAATGTTCATAAAGCAGTAAAGAATTTATAGTAAGAGAAAACCAAGGTGATTAATGACTGCCAGTTAGAGTGTATACAAACACTTTTACATGTTTCTGAAGTACCAAAAAAAAAAAAAATCAAAACATGCCAAACAAATTAAAAAAAAACAGTGTGGTCTAATACTTCAAAACAACTATTAACCATTTCCATGTGTTTTAAGTCTGTTCTTCACCACTATCTACAATATAAACACAGTATCTATGCATATACTATGGTTAAGGAAATAACAGTATAGAAGCCCTGAAATGCATTTTAACCATTCTAAGATAAATACAAATGTACTATTCTCATCTAAATGTAGTATGACTGTGTCAGTGAAACCAAATGACTAACATGCTACAACTTCTCCTAGTACTTCTGTTAGTCTTATATCAAACAAACAAAATATTAAGCAGAAAACACAAGATGATTAAATTGGCTACCAAAAAGACAGGAAAAAGTCTTCATATATGATATCCATTTGCCATTGAACATGCTACCTCATATCAGTGGGTCACAATTTAAATATTTAATACTTCATTTTCATGAACGGTATTTAAATCAGAAATAAGTATGTTGCTACTATTATTAAAATATTGCAGAAGTTAAGGTTGTACCAACCCTTGCTCAGGGGTATTGTATAGCAGGAACTGTGGTCACTGAGACAGCTTCTGAAGCAGCAACTTTGGCATGTGTGCCTCCCCATGTCTTGCTATACATTGTTCACCATTTAGCCTCTGGTTCATTTTAGTGGCATGGCTAATTGTTTCACCAGTCATTCTGCAAATAACAAAATTTATTTTTTAAGTATGAAACTTACATGGCATTAATATCTATCCAAGGGACAAGGTACAGGGTGTCCTTAGTAGTAGGCTTTAGGGAGTGGGAATCTAACTCTCTTGATAGAGTGCTTGCCTACCATCAGTGATTTTCGGAGTCTCTGGTCCACAGCACTGCATACACCTTACACACCTGTAATCTAGGCACTCTGGAGATGAAAAAGGAAGACCCAGAGCCTCAAAATCATGCTTGGATTTATAAGGAGTTCAAGAATAAGCTGGTGCATATGAGATCCCGTTTTTAAAAGACAGAAATTATTTAGACAAACCAATACTAAAATCAGGCAATAAATTATCAGGCATTTCAAATAATAAATATTTTCAATAAAATGAAAATAATAAATTAAATACTTCTTTGAAATTGCTCTTTGTGTTTAACTCTTTAAACCTATCACAGTTTAATATAGGATTTTTTTCTACCACAAAAGATTGATTTCTTTTGTGTATAGCTAAGCAAATCTCTTCGCATGACACTCAGGGAAGTAGTTTTTCTTCAGATTATCAAACCTGCTCAATTCCCCTTAGTACTGTTCTATTAATTCCCTGATATCTTAAATTTACTCAAGTTATGAAATGTAAGAAAATGAACTTTTCTGTTTCCTTTTGTTTCTTTGGATGCCTGGATGTTCTCTCCTCTCCCCCTCACTTGTTGCTCTGCTAATAATACAGGTGCTTTTGAGAAAGACCAAGCAATTACAACAGTCACTAAAGCGAGTAGAGTTTCAGGCACTTCAATTTTCCTGAAGAGTCTTTAGGTGGGAAGTTAATAGGAGCTAGAAGACTCTGCTATCACCATTTCAAAATGATGCTATGTGTTCTCTGTGCTATATGTACATGTGTAGCAATGGAAAAAAATCACTTTACTTTTGCTATCAATCTTTTATAGCAGTGTGTCTCAAGTTAAGGCTGCAACCCTTTAATATAATTCCTCATGTTGTGGTGACCCTCAACTGCAAAACTTTTCATTGCTACTTCATAACTGTAATTTTGTTAATTATGAATTATACTGTAAATATCTGTGTTTTCTGATGGTCTAAGGCAACCCTGTGAAAAGAGCATTTGACCCCACAAATGAGTCAGCACTTATAGGTTGATTAATAATAATAAATAGTAAAGCAACATTTTAGTCTACCATACCCCTAATAATATTCAATATAATAACTAATTCAGTAAAAAAATCAGAATGTTTTATAGATCAGTACACAAATATAAATAATTTAGAAAACAATAAATCAAGTACTATTGGGAAGACAGTAAGGAAAGATACATGTGCAATTCTAAGTGACTTGGTTTCAATAAGAAGAAAGACTGGGGATATATTTAAAATATTTATGGTTCAGGACATAGAGACTCAAGGGAGAAAGAGAGAGGAAGGGAGAAAGAAAGAGAGGAATGAAGAATTAAGGAAGGAAGAGAGGAAGAGATGAGGGGAGGAATAGGATGAAGAGGAGAAGAAGGGAAGAAGAATCAAGAGTTTTATACACTGTCAATAACATTATCTGAGGATCTGGGCAGTCATTACTTTTCAAGTGCTGTGTTCTGGGCTCCACATGCACCATTTTGTTTGCTTCTATAACCAGAGAACTTTTCATACCATCCCCAAGGAAGATGACAAATCTGAGCTCCAGAGTTTATGCAATTATCTCAAAAGAAAAATGAAGCTATGAAGTCAAAAATCAGAGAGTATTAACCACAATACTGTGATCACAACATCGAGGATTTAAACCAATTTATCGCAATATAAAAATTCTGTCTTAAAAGGCAAAATTGTAGCTTGCAAGTCTCACCATATATTATTCTGTGAAATATTTGCATAGACACCTCCTGTTTTCTAAGCCAGAAATTGTGTTCACTGGAAACCAAAATAGAGTTAATATCCAACTCTTCCTTCTACTTCTAAGAGTAGAGGAAAACACTGACTGGCAGTGGAGGTGAAGAACTTTCAATTAATTTTCCAATCTTGTCCTCAATTGTGGGTTCAGGTAAAAATAAAAATGTAGGAGCTTGAATGCAAGTGGAATTTAAAGAGGCTTCCTCAGAGCTCATGAACCAGTGAGACTGCTTCTCAGTCCTCTAGGACTTAGGGAAAGGCTTCTTACATTGTCATTTATTTATTTATTTATTTATTTATTTATTTATTTATCATTCCATTCATTTACTTCTCAAATGATATCCTACTTCCTGCTTACCCCTCCACCAACCTCCCCAATCCACATCCCTTCTCCCCATCCCCTTTACCTGTATGAGGGTGCTCTTTCATCCACCCACTCTCTCAGAGATAATTTTGAAGGCTTTTTAAATTACTGAAGCTCATAAAACTTTGATGTGATAACCAACTTACTGTTTGCTTTTAAATTCTCACATTTCTAATGATATATATATATATATATATATATATATATATATATATATATATATACACACACACACACACACACTCACACACATTTGAGTGTGTGTGTGTGTGTGTGTGTGTTATAATGAATGAAATATGGTGTTTCCTTGAAGTATTCAAGCAAAAAGTTTGCACACTTAGAAAATAAGAGAGTTCTGTTATAAGGAATCTGTTAACCTATTGGGAAAATATGTTTTGTTATGGTAAAGCAGTAGAAAAGATTTTGTCTAAAATATATTGAGAACTTCCTTTCCAATTTGTTCGCCCTTGATCTCCTTTTGTTATCTTATTGCTCTAGCTAGAACTTCGAGTACTGTATTGAATAGATAGGGAGAGAGTAGGCAGCCTCGTCTTGTCCCTGACTTTAGTGTTATTGCTTCTAGATTCTCTCCATCTAATTTGATGATGGCTATTGGTTGCATCTTGTTTCTATCATGTTTAAGTATGTGCCTTGAATTATTGATCTCTCTAAGACATTTAACATGAAGGGTATTGTATTTTGTCAAAGGATTTTTCAGCTCTAATCTGAATCTTGTTCTGGAAGTATGGAACTGAAAAGAAGAATTGGGGTCTAATGTCAACAAAATGATACCCAATGAGAGGCAGTACCCAAGCTTACAGCCTAAAAAACCTTAGAAAAAAGTGGGGGGGGCAGTGTACAGGCTGGCAGGACAAGAGATCTGGTCTCTTTGAAACACACACACACACACACACACACACACACACACACACACGAACAAACTAATTAACTATTAACGAAAACAGACCAAATCAACAAGTTACAACAAATCTTCCAAATAATAAATAGTCCAATGAATTAATTAAATAATTCCCCAAAGAAAAAATACATACGACCAAAACATGCATGAAAGTATTCTGCATCCTTATCCATTAAAGCTGTTTAATGATTCTATTTCACAGGGCAGAGGAGATGGCTAAGTAAACAGGCACACTTGCTGCCTTTGCTAAGAAAACCAATGTTCAAAAACCAGTACTTTTATGTTGGTTCACAAACATTTCTCATTATATCATTCCAGTTCAAGTGGATCTAACACCGTCTTTTCTGGTCTTCAATGGCATTGCACACATGTAATAGGCCCATAAACATGCATTCAAAATGCTCATACATACAAAAAATACATTAAAATTTCTTCATATCAGTCAGAAAGAGAATCAAAGAGACAAATGAAAACAAAAGCTGATGAGGATTTCAGGAACAGCTCTCAGACACATAAATGGTACTGCAACTGTGGATATCAGTGTGGATATTTTTTCAGAAAATAAAAATGGAACTATTAACTGACTCAGCTCACTCTGATTTCTAACTCTTATCAAAATGATAATTTTCCAAATCTATTAACTGCAGTGTTCAAAGTAGCTAAGAAACTGTCTTAGGAATCCCCTACCAACAGCATAGTGTAAAGAAGAGCTAGTGAGATGGCTCAGTTGGCAAGTGTGTTTGCCATCATATCTAACCCAGGCCCACCTGAGACTACATAGTAGAATGAGAACTGATGCATGTAAATTGTCCTCTGACCTCCACATGTACACTGTGGCATGTACTACATCCTTTCCTTCAGAGACCAAAGAAACAAACCAACCACAATCAAATACGTAAATGTAGAAAAGAGAAAATAATCTGTAAATTTTAATAATAATATTTTGCAGGAAAATAGCTGGAACTAGAAATCACCTTAAGTGATTTATGCTGGTCCCAGAAATGCAAACACTTCATTTTCATTTGGATATAGTTTGTAGATTTTTTTTAAGCAATAGGTTTATGTTGATATGTGTTTATGGAGTGTATAAGCCATTAAACTAAACAGGGGACCATGATAGTGGTGGAGAATGGAGGACTGTAAAGGGAAAACAAGAGTAACATACTTGCAACAAAGAAGAGGAAGGCAACTGGTGAATGAAGAAAACAGCAGGATTGGGGCTGTTGAAGGGGACTTTGTAGACTACAGTGGGAGATAATAATCCAAGAATAATGAATGAGGATTTTATTTTGGCCTTTTTATTAAATACTTGTTTTATTTACATTTCAAATGGCATCCCCCTTCTGCATTACCTCTCCGAAAATGCCCTATCTAATCCCTCCTCCCCCTAATCACCTCCCTCCCCAATTTCCTGACTGGCATTCCCCTATTCTGGGGACTCGAGCCTTCACAGGACCAATGGCCTCTCCTCTTGTTGATGTCTGAAATGGTCATCTTCTGCTACATATGTAGCTGGAGCTGTGGATCTCTCTATGTGTACACTTTGGTGTTTTAGTCCCCGGGAGCTCGGGGGTACTGCTTGATACATATTATTGTTCCTTGTGCAGGGCTGCAAACCTCTTCAGGTCCTTGGATCCTCTCTCTAGCTGCTCCATTGAGGACCCTATGTTTATTCTATTGGTTGGCTGTGACCCATGGGTATTTTGATCAACTTTCCAATAAGGATCTAAGTTTCCACACTTTGGTCTTCCTTATCCTTGAGCTTCATGTGGTCTCTGAGTTGTATCTTGGGTTTTCCCAGATTTTGGGCTAATATCCACTTATCAGCAATTGCATACACTGTGGGTTCTTTTGTGACTGGGTTACCTCACTCAGGATGATATTTTCTAGCTCCATCCATTTGCCTAAGAATTTTATGACTTCATTGTTTTTAATAGCTGAGTAGTACTCCATTGTGTAAATGTACCATATTTTCTGTATCCATTCCTCTCTTGAGGGATATATGGGTTCTTTCCAGCTTCTGTCTATCATAAATAAGGCTGCTATGAACATAGTGTAGCATGTGTTCTTATTACATGTTGGAGCACCTTCTGGATACATGCCCAGGAGCTGTATAGCTGAGTTCTCAGGTAGTGCTCTGTCCAATATTCTGAAGAACCGCCAAACTGATTTCCAGATTGGTTTTACCAGCTTGCAATTCTACTAGCAATGGAGGAATGTTCCTCTTTCTCCACATCCTCTCCAGAATTTGTTGTCCCATGAGTTTTTGATCTTGGCCATTTGGACTTATGTGAGGTGTAATCTCAGGGTTGTGTCATTTGCATGTCCCTGGTGACTAAGGACGTTGAACATTTCTTTAAGTGTTTCTCAATCATCTGCTATTCTTCAGTTGAGAATTCATTGTTTAGATCTGTACCCCATTTTTAATAGGGTTATTTGATTCTCTGGAATCTAACTTCTTGAATTCTTTGTATATATTGGGTATTAGCCTTCTATTGAATGTAGGATTGGTAAA
Source organism: Tokudaia tokunoshimensis (assembly GCA_036184795.1). Classification (NCBI taxonomy): domain Eukaryota; kingdom Metazoa; phylum Chordata; class Mammalia; order Rodentia; family Muridae; genus Tokudaia; species Tokudaia tokunoshimensis. Next base: position 63,406,557 of record BTHU01000004.1, on the reverse strand, counting down.
GATCTTTTCCCAATCTCTTGGTTGCCATTTTGTCCTATTGACAGTGTCCTTTGCCTTAGAGAATCTTTGCAATTTTATGAGGTTTCATTTGTCAATTCTTGATCTTAGAGCACGAGCCATTGGTGTTCTATTCAGGAAATCTTCCCCTGTGCCCATGTGCTACAGGTTCTTCCCCAATTCCTCTTCTATTAGATTCAGTGTATCTGGTTTTATGTGGAGATCCTTTCTCCACTTGAGCTTTGTACACGGAGATAAGAATGGATCAATTTGCATCCTTCTACATGTTGACTGCCAGTTGACCCAGAACCATTTATTGAAAATGCTGTCTTTTTTTCCCTCTGGAAGGTTTTAGCTCATTTGTCAAAGATCAAGTGACCATAGATGTGTGGATTCATTTCTGGGTCTTCAATTACATTCCATTGATCTACCTGCCTGTCACTGTATCAATACCATGCAGTTTTTATCACTGTTTCTCTGTAGTACAGCTTGAGGTTAGGGATGATGATTCTTACAGAAGTTCTTTTATTGTTGAGAATAGTCTTCTCTATCCTGGGTTTTTTGCTATTCCAGATAAATTTGAAAATTGCTCTTTCTAACTCTATTAAGAATGTAGTTGGAATTTCGATGGGGATTTCATTGAATCTGTAGATTGCTTGAGGCAAGTTGGCCTTTTTTACTATAGTAACCCTGCCAATCCATGAGCATGCGAAATATTTCCATCTTCTGGGATCTTCTTCAATTTCTTTCTTCAGAGACTTGAATTTCTTGAAACACAGATCTTTCACTTGTTTGGTTAGAGTCACACTAAGGTGCATAATATTATTTGTGACTAATGTGAAGTGTGTCATTTCCATAATTTCTGTCTTAGCTTGTTCATCCTTTGAGTAGAGGAAGGCTACTGATTTGTTTGAGTTAATTTTATATCCAGCCACTTTGCTGAAGTGGTTTATCAGGTTTAGGAGTTCTTTGGTGGAATTTTTGGGGTCACTTAAGTATACTATAATATCATCTACAAATAGTGAAACTTTGATGTCCTCTTTTCCAATTTGAATCTGTTTGACCTCCTTTTGTTGTCTAATTGCTCTTGCTAGGACTTCAAGTACTATATTGAACAGGAAGAGAGGGAGTGGACAGCCTTGATTTCAGTGGGATTTTAGTCCCTGATTTCAGTGGGATTGCTTCAAGTTTCTCTCCACTTAGTTTGATGTTGGCTATTGGTTTGCTGTATATTGCTTTTGCTATGTTTAAGTTTGGGCCTTGAATTCCTGATCTTTCCAAGATTTTTATCATGAAGAGATGTTATATTTTGTCAGATGCTTTCCCAGCATCTAATGAAATGATCATGTGTTTTTTTTCTTTAGTTTGTTTATATAGCAGATTACATTGATGGATTTACATATATTGAACCATCACTGCATCCCTAAGATGAAGCCTACTTGATCCTGATAGATGATTGTTTTGATGTGTTCTTGATTCTGTTGGCAAGAATTTTAGTGAGTATTTTTGCATCAATATTCATAAGGAAAATTGATCTAAAATTCTCTTTCTTTGTTGGATTTTTGTGTGGTTTAGGTATCAGAGTAATTGTGGTTTCATAAAACAAATTGGGTAGTGTTCCATCTGTTTCTATTTTGGGGAATCATTTGAAGAGTATTGATATTAAGTCTTCTTTGAAGTTGTGATAGAAGTCTGTATTGAACCTATCTGGTCCTGTACTTTTTTTGGTAGGAGACTATTAATGACTGCTTCTCTTTCTTTAGGGGTTATGGGATTGTTTAGATTATTTATCTGATCCTGATTTAACATTGGTACCTGTTATCTGTCTAGAAAATTGTCCATTTCATCTAGATTTTCCTCTTTTGTCGAGTATAGGCTTTTGTAGTAGGATCTGATGAGTTCTTGGATTTCCTCAGTATCTGTTTTCAAGTCTCCCTTTTCATTTCTTATTTTGCTGATTTGGATACTGTCTCTGCTCTCTCTAGTTAGTTTGGCTAAGGGTTTATCTATTTTGTTGGGGTTTTTTCACAGAACCAGTTCCTGGTTTGGTTGATTTTTTTGTATAGTTCTTTTTGTTTCTACTTGGTTGATTTTAGCCCTGAGTTTATTTCCTGCCTTCTTCTCCTCTTGGGTGTATTTGTTTCTTTATGTTCTAAAGTCTTCAGCTGTGCTGTCAAGTTGTTAGTATATGCTCTTTCCAGTTTTGTTTTGGAGACACTCATAGCTATGAGTTTTCCTCTTAGCACTGCTTTCATTGTGTCCCATAAGTTTGAGTATATTGTGCCTTTGCTTTCATTAAATTCTAAAATGTCTTTAATTTCCTTCATTGTTTCTTCCTTGACTGCGTTATCAATGAATAGAATGTTGTTCATTTTCCATTCCTGTGTATGCTGGCTTTCTGCCTTTTTTTTTTATATGTTATTGAAGACCAGCCTTAGTCTGTAGTGATCTAATATAGTGCATGGAATTTTTCAATCTTCCTATATCTGCTGAGGTCTGTTTTTTTGACTGAGTATATGGTGAATTTTGGAAAAGGTTGCAAGACGGGCTGAGAAGAAGGTATATTCTTTTGTTTTAGGATAAAACATTCTATAGATATCTGTTAAATCCATTTGGTTCATAACTTCTGTTAGTTTCACTGTTTCTCTGTTTAGTTTGTGTCTCCCTGATCTGTTCATTAATGAGAGTGGGGTGTTGAAGTATTCCACTATTATTGTGTGGGGTGCAATATGCTCTTTGAGTTTTAGTAAAGTTTCTTGTATAAATGTGCGTGCCCTTGTATTTGGAGCATATACGTTCAAAATTGAGAGTTCATCTTGGTAGATTTTTCCTTTGATGAGTATGAAGTGTCCTTTCTTACTTTTTTTGATTACTTTAAGTTGAAAGCTGATTTTATTCGATATTAGAATGGCTACACCAGCTTGTTTCTTGAGACCATTTACTTGGAAAATTGTTTTCCAGCCTTTTACTCTGAGGTAGTGTCTGTCTTTGTGCCTGAGGTGATTTTCCTGTGTGCAGCAATATGTTGGGTTCTGCTTATGAATCCAGTCTGTTAGTTTATGTCTTTTTATTGGAGAATTGAGTCCATTGATATTAAGAGATATTAAGGAAAAGTGATTATTGCTTACTGTTATTTTTGTTATTAGAGTGGAATTATGTTTGTATGGCTCTCCTCTTTTTGGTTTGTTAAAAGCAAATTAATTTCTTGCTTTTTCTAGTGTGTAGTTTCCCTCCTTTTGTTGGTGTTTTCCATTCATTATCTTTTGAAAGGCTGAGTTTGTGGAAAGATATTGTGTAAATTTGTTTTTGTCATGGAATACCTTGATTTCTCCATCTACAATAATTGAGAGTTTTGCTGGGTATAGTAGCCAAGGTTGGCATTTGCGTTCTCTTAAGATCTGTATGAGATCTGCCCAGGATATTCTAACTTTCATTGACTCTGGTGAGAAGTCTGGGGTAATTCTGATATGTCTGCCTTTATATGCTACTTGACTTTTTCCCTTACTCCTTTTAATATTCTTTCTTTTTTTTGGTGCATTTGTTGTTTTAGTTATTATGTGACAGGATGAATTTCTTTTCTGGTCCAATCTATTTGGAATTATGTTGGCTTCTTGTATGTTCATGGGCATCTCTTTCTTTAGGTTAGGGAAGTTTTCTTCTATAATTTTGTTGATGACATTTATGGGCCCTTTAAGTTGGAAAATTTCACTCTCTTCTCTATCTATAGTCATTAGGTTGGTCTTCTAATTTTGTCCTGGATTTCCTGCATGTTTTAGGTTAGGATGTTTTAGGTTTTAGGATAGGATGTTTTAGGTTTTAGGATGTTTTTTACATTTTGCATTTTCTTTGACTGTTGTGTCAATTCTTTCTATGGCATGGTCTACATCTGAGATTCTCTCTTCTATCTCTTGTATTCTTTTGTTGATGCTTGCATCCATGACTCCTGACTTCTTTCCTAGGTTTTCTATATCCAGAATTGTTTCCTGTTATGATTTCTCTATTGTTTCTACCACCATTTTTAGATCCTGGATGGTTTTGTTCAATTCCTTCACCTGTTTGGTTGTGCTTTCCTGTAATTCTTCAAGGGCTTCTCCCTGTTTACCTGTGTTCTCCTTTATTTCTTTAAGGGAGTTATTTATGTCCTTCTTGAAGCCCTCTATCAACATCATGAGCTGTGATTTTAAATTCAATCTTGCTTTTCCAGTGTGCTGGGGTATCCAGGACTCACTGTTTTGGGAGAATTGGGTTCAGATAGTGCTATGTTGCCTTGATTTCTGTTGGTACCATTCCTACATTTGCCTTTCTCCATCTTGTTATCTCTGGTGTTAGCTGGTCCTACTGTCTCTGGCTGGTTCTTGTCCCTCCTCTAGGCCTGCAAGCCTGTCTCAACACCCCTTGGTTACTGGCTGTCGCCTGGCACAGAGTACTGTGGTGCTGCTCAGCTCCTGTGTGTAGGCGGAGTCCTGACAGACCCTGCCCCAGCTGCTCTGCCATTCCTGTGTTCCCTGTGCTCCTGGCTGTCAATGAATGAGGATCTTATGCTTAGGCTTATTATTATTTATAAAAACTTACTCTTTAAAGGAATAATTCAAGCTTTTTAAAAACAAGAATTACACAAAATACCTCTACCAAACATGACAACATAAAATGAATGAAGCATGTCATGTATAAAACTGGTGCTAAGTCTGAAAAGAAAATTAGAAACAAAGTGGGTCTTCAGTAACAAAAAGTGGGTAAACAAAGATGTGAAAATTAACTTGGGATGAACAACACAAAATATAATTGGATGGTATATGTTGTAGTATGCAAATGTGAATCTCATGCATCAGTGGGTCAATTAGGTGCCCTTCTAGCCAAAGGCCATGAAAACAGGACTTGAAATGTAGACAACTGTTCATTATAAAATCATAAAATAAAATCATAAAATATAACATTTGTGGTTATAAAAAGTAGACAGAACTTTTTATTCATATTAAATCATTGCATAAGAACAAATATCCTCAGAGATTAGTGAGGTGAATTTTTATCATCCTTTCTTTTTGTTTGTTTGTTTGTTTTTTTTGGTTTTTTTTTTGTTTGTTTTAGATTAAATTGCCTACAAATGAACTTTGCAGTTGTCATTATAATGAGCTTATATCTTTTGGATGCCCGAGGCTTTTTGAAACCAACTCTTTTTCCTATCCTTGTACTTAGAGACTTAGCATGAAGTATAAAATGTACTCATTGTGGCTCACATGTAAGAAAGATTGGCCTGTAAGCCATCCCAAAAACAATTCAGATATAAAAATTAATTTTATTTAAGGCAGAGTCTCACTATACAGCCCTGATTGCCCTCAATTGCTCTATCTTTCTCTGTTGTTTCTCTGAGTGTTGAGAAGGTAGTCATGGAACTCCTTATACAGATATCAATTTGTCTCTTACAGAAAGTTCAGAAGAGCTTATATAAAGGAGGGGTTATATGAAATATAAATGCTGTTTCTCAGCTTTTGAATATAGATTTTTATAATAAACACTTGGAGGAAAAAAATCTACCACAGTGTTTAGTATTGAAGAATTTTAAATGAAACGCTTTACTTCTTTGAGTGACAGACAAAAATTTTCATACTTTAAATGAGATGCCAAGTGACAGCTCAAGCTGGAAAGGATGTGGAGCAATGAGAACACTTCTCCATTGCTGATGGGAATGCGAACTTTGGAAATCAATTTGGCAGTCAAATCCCAGGTGTACCACTCCTGGGAACCCAAAGGATGCAGCACCATACCAGAAGGACAACTGCTCAACTATGTTCATGGGGGCTTTATTTGTAATAGCCAGAAACTGAAAACAGCCTAGATGTCTATGAGCAGAAGAATGAATACAGAAAATGTGGTACATTTACACAATGTAGTATTGCTTAACTGTTAAAAACAATACATCATGAAATTTGAAGGTGAAAAGATGAAACTAGAAAAAATAATCCAGAGTGAGGTAACCCAGAGTCATAACTACAAGTGGGATATGTACTCACTTATAAATGGGTGTTAGCTGTAAAGAAAAAGACAGCCATGTTACAATCCACAGACACAAAGACGTTAAGTAACAAGGAGCTCTCAAGAGAGACACATGAATCTCACTCAAAAGGTAAAAGGAGCATAAACATCAGGGGGCAGATCTCTGGGATGAGCTAGAACCCTAGGGCAATGGAAATTCCTAGGAATCTTTTTATTACTGCTAAAACTCCTAGAAATGGGGTTATGGAACCAGAACTAGTCATCTCCTATTACCAGGCAAGACTTCCAATGCAGGATTGAGACACCAATCCAGCCACAAAACCTTCAATCTACAATTTGTCCCCTGCCTACAAGATGTATGGGGGTGAAGATCCAGAAGAAATTGAGGGAATGGCAGCCAAAGACTGATTCAGCTTGATATCTATGCCATGAGAGGAAGCCTAACTCTGACACTGTTAATTGTATTCTGTTATACATGCAGACAGGGGCCTAGCATAACTGTCATCAGAGAGACTTCATCCAGCAACTGAGGGAAACAGATGCAGAGACACACAACCAAACATTAGGTGGAGCTTCAGCAATCCTGTGAAAGAGGGAGGAGGGAATATAGACACTAAAAAGGTCAAGGACAACACAAGAAAACCTGCATAATCAACTATCTGGCCCCATTAGGGATCACAGAGACTGAACAGCCAACCTAGTGAGCATGCATGTGTAGCTTTGTCTTCATGTGGAATTCCTAAAGCAGGAGCAGCAACAGTCTCTGACTGTGTTGCCTGTCTTTCGATCCTTCCCCCCCATTGAGTTACCTAGTCTAGCCTCAAAAGATGAGCCTAGCCTTAATGCAACTTGATTTGCCAAGGCTAGTTGATATCCATGGGAGGCCTCCCCTTTTCTGAACTGAAAGGCAGGAGGAGTGGAAGAGAGGAATGGGTGGTCTAGGGGAATTAATTAATTAATTAATTAGAATAAATTAAAATAGAAAAATGAGGTCCATATGTGATCTCATTTTGAAAATTATCAGCTCATGAGGACAAAAACTTAGATAATATTTCATAAATTCAATTAATAAAAGTCTATGTTAGAATCATTTAATACATCTTCATAGGCCTTTATTGGGATTATTTTGGAGTCTCTACATAAGAAAGCTGTACAGAAAATTAGATATTGTATTTAAAAAATTTTCAGTGCTACTTTCAGCTATATAAAATAGTGGTAACTATGGTTCCCAGTGCAATGACTGAAATACTCACCAAGATACTCACAGCTCCTTAATCCTGTGCCATCTTTGGCTCTTTCCTATAGCTTTTCTTCAACCATTCTCCAGCCAGCTTACCATACCTAGATCATTTTCTTGTCAATACATTTCTATAATTAAATGAGTGTGCTAGTAAACCATGTTTTCTCTGAATAACACAAGCTTTCTCTTGTGTGTTTCTTCAATATCTTTTAGCTAATTTATAATATCTTCACTAGAAAAATGAGAATATAGCCTTTTATCTTTAAAAAAGTTTTATTAATCAAAAGTTCTCATAAATAATGATGGAATTTCATTTTATTTTTATAGTTATTTCTATTTTAAATTTTTTCTATTTTAAATTTTTATTTATTTTTTATATCCCAAATGCTGCTCCCCTCCTGGTCATGGTCACAGAGACCCTTCCATTCCCCTTCCTCTTCTCTTCTGAGAGAGTTTCTGTCCATAGTTACCCTCATCTCTGGCACATCAAGTCTCTGCCAGATTAGGTGAATCCTCTCCCACTAAGACTAGACAAGGCACTTCTGTTGGGGAACAAATATTACAGTCAGGTGATAGCTTTAGGGAAAGCCTCTGCTCCAGTTTTTGGTGGCCCCACATGGAGACTGAGTAGCATGCCTGCTACAAATGTGCAGGGGCTCTCATTCTAGACCATGTATGTTCTTTGGTTGGTGGTTCAGTCTCTAAGAGTGCCCAGAGATCCAGGTTAGTTGACTGTTGATCTCCTGTGGGGTTCTCATCCCATTCAGGGTCTTTGATCCACCCACACCCCCAGTCTTTTATAAGAATCTCTGACCTCCATCTAATATTTGACTGTGGGTAACTGTGTCTGTTTCAGTCAGCTGCTGCACAGATCCTCTCAGAGGACAGTTATGCTATGCTCTTAACTGCAAGCATAACAGAGTATCATTAACAATATTTGGGATGTATTTGCACATGGGATAGGCTTCAAGTTGGGCAGGTTATTGTTTGGCTATTCCTTCAGTCTCTGCTCCATATTTGTCCCTTTAGACAGGACAAATTTTGGATCAAAAGTTTTATGGGTGCTTTGCTGTCTTTATCCCTTCATTGGAAATTCTGCCTGGCAACAGAAGGTAGTCTCTTCAGGTACCATGTCCCTACTGTTAGGCATAGGCTAAAGTCACCTGCCTTGATTCCTGGGAGCCTCTCCCATCTCAGGTCTTTGGGACTTCCTAAATATTTCCCCCTTCCCCAGCATCCACAGATTTCCACTCAATCTCTTGGCCCTCTGGGTCCATCTTCTGTCTCTACCCACACCTGTTCCCCAACTCTTTTCCCTTTCCTACCCAATTCTCCCCCTCCCTCTACCTCTTATAAGTATTTATTTATTTACATCCCAAATGCTGTCCTGTCTTTGTCCCACCCTCATAGTGACCCTTCCCCTTCCCTTCTTCCTTTCTCTTCTGAGAGGATGAGCACCAGAAATTCCCTCTTCTAAGTGTGATTCAAGTGTGCCTGCTTGGGCCTTCCTTCTTGTTTAATTTCTTTGGGTCTGTGTGTTTTCAGTAATTTATGGCCAGTATTCACTTATCAATGAGTGCGTATTATGCATGTTCTTTTGGGTCTGAGTTACTTCATTCAGAATATTTTCTAGTTCCACCCATTTGCCTGCAAAATTCATGATGTCCTTGTTTTTAATAGCTGAGTAGTATTCCAAAGTGTAAATGAACATTTTTTCTATCTGTTCTTCTGTTTAGTCATATCAGTGGGAATTTGTTGAATATTGGATACATTCTATTAGACTTTAAAGTCTATTTAAGTTTAAATTATATAAAAATTACCTCATTAGCATGGAAAACTCTGTTTTGGGCCTTCATGACCACAGGTCACATCTCTTTTATGTGAGAACCCTGGCATACTCAAAGTCAGGATTCTGGCAGGGAGCTGCAAATCACCTAAGCCTCTAGTGTGTGCCCACTGAGTTTCTGGGTCTTGACCTCTTCTACCTTGCCAAGCTTCCTGGCATGGTTTTACATCCCACATACACTTAGAGAACTATCTCATCAGATCCTAGATACATTTGAAAAAACTAAGTTTTCATCCAAAATTTCACCCCCTTATCACTTGTGCAAAAATAAATAAAGAAAGAAAGAAATAAAAAGTAGTGCAAAAATTGTGCAAAAAGCATAGTAGAAGATACTAAATAGAGTTTGAATGGAGATTTACGATGCAGAAAGTGTTAGGATCTGACTAGAAAGAGATATTTTGACAAATGTCAGCCTGACTTACATATGAATAATATTAGGCGACTCTTCAATGTTAAGACATATCATATTTTCAGATAAAAGAATGTAATATACATATCTTATTTCTGTAGATTATGGATATAATACTTCTTCTGAATGCTATTATTGATGAATTTTTCTATGAATCAGTTAAAACCTATTATTATTTAAATGATATTTGAATAAAAATAAAACTATTTAAGAAGAAATGCATAAAAACTGCATAAAGTCCCAATAGTTTGGTGTGGTCTCCTTCAGAAATTTCTGGGTTGCAACTTTCCACATTTTTTCTAAATTATTCACTTACTTTGTTTAGTTTTAAAAAAACATTACCTATATATCATCTATCTATCTATCATCTATCTATCTATCTATCTATCTATCTATCTATCTATCTATCTATCTATCTATCTATCTATCTATCTATCTATCCATCCATCTATCTATCCATCTATCTATCTATCTATTATCATCTATCTATCTATCTTTAACCTATCTATATCAACTATTATCATCTATCTATGTAATCGGGTGTGTGTGAGTAAGAGTAACCTTTGTTCACCTGAGATAATTGTCTTCTTGGAGGCTTACTGATGAATAATCTCACCCTTTCTAGTTCTTTCTGATCTGGCTGGCTGGTTCAACTCAGCTCTTCTTGCTCAATTCCTCTCCAAGATGAATGATTCAATCTGGTTTCTCTCAGCTTCTTATTGAACTGCTCTGCTTGGCATCAAACTAATCTAGCAATGGGTTATAATCTCACTTCTTCCAGTTCTGAGGTTCATTCTATCTTCACTTGTGTCTAGCTTGGGCCCTCTGCAACCTGCCTCTGAAAATGTCCCCATAAAAACTGCCTCTGAACTCCATGAACTGAACTGCCATAAACTCCACTCCACTGCACTGCCTCTCAACTCACTAACTAGGCTCACTCATTGAACGGAAAGACTAGAATTCAGAGATCTGCATGCTTCTGCCTCTTGAGTGAATTAAAAGCATGTCCCTCCATGCCTGGACTTTTCTTTACCTGTAATTTTCTGTGTACCAGGCAGGCCTTGAACTCAGACATTTGCATACCTCTTTCTCCTTTGGTCTTTAGATATTATCCCTTGCCAGAGTAGCCATGTTGCTGGACTAAAATTACTCTACATGTTTGTATATGTATGTATATGTTTCATCCAGTGAGTGTAGGTTGTATGTGGATATATGCCATGGTGTTTTTGGAGATCAGAGGAAACTTTTGAGGCTTAGTTGTTTCCTTCCACCATGTCATTCTCATCAAACTCAGGTTGTCAAGTTTGACTGCAAACTTCATGCACTGAGCCATCTTCTTTGTTTGAGAAGTGGTCTTTCTAGGCAGCCCTGGCTTATCTGGAAATTGTGATTTAACTCAGGCTGAGATAGAACTTGTAGAGTTTCTCCCATCTTTGCCTCCCAACAGTAAATATTATTAGCATGTGGTAACAAGGCTATCAATACCAGTTCTGATGCTATTTTCTTATAATAAAGAAATAATCTTTCAGATAAAATGAAATGAGAAAATCCTGCAATTTAGGTTATTTATCCTCCACTTTGATTTTATACAGAAAAATAATTTATTATTAGTTTCTATCTCTTCATATATTTGATATTTTAATATTTTATATTTAATAGCAGTACCAGCATCCACATTCCTCAATCCTCAGTTCTTCCATATTTCACATAAAATTTAATTCCACAATGTATCACACATACATACACACACACACACACACACACACACACATATGTATATATGATTGGTTGGGTAGTTTATCACAGACCTCGGCTCTTATGTTTGGCAGATACACAGGACTTTATGCAGAATTCTTTTGAGATACTATAACCCATCCCCTATGCAAAGTATTTTATTCCTGAACTTTATCAGATTTTAAAGCATTATCAAATAGAATCTCAAAACAAAAACACAACAAAATTAAAAACTAAACTCAAATTTGGTTGTGAATTACTAAATGATTAACACTTGATCAAGTAAAAGACAGACAAAAATGTATTTGGAAACCAGTATTTCCAGCTCTTTTACAAGCCCAGGGGAACTAAGAATGAATCTCACAGGTTCGTGACCTCTCAGAGAAACTTCTTTAAAGTCCAGCTGGAATCAAGGAGGAAAGTTTGGCTCTGCTGTTTTCTTTTATCTGAGGCCATGTGGAGACAGCACTAGAAAAAGGATGGAGGCATTCCCACCTGCACCTCACAGCTGCCCTTCTCTCTCCTAGAGAGAAGAGGGAGAGGGGGATCTGAACATAGTATTTTGGTTACCATCAAACAGAAGTCTCCATAAAGAGAAGGCTATCTTCAGATTTTACACAGAGTTGTTACCTAAGACCCCTCCTTTTCATTTCCAGAGATGATTTTAAAGTATGACAAATTGATTTAAACTTTGCAAGCTGTGGACAGGCTACTGCGTTTAATGTAGTCATGGGCCTTTCACTTTGTAACTGTTTGTGTGAGAGTTACATAAACTCTGGTGCTTAGATTCTTCATCTTTAGTATGGATTGTTTGACCAAGCACAAGGGATACATACAGGAATGAAATGGACATGTGGAGCCCAGAGGACAGCATTTTGTAAGTGTCAAATATAACAGCCATCAGAGTGAAAACTGCTTCTTTAATTTCTTCCTTTCTCTCTCTCTCCTTCCTTCCTCTCTCCATCCCTCCCTCTGTCCCTCCTTCCTTCCTTTTTCCTTCCTCTTCCTTCTTTTATTCCCTCCGTTTTTTTCTTCTCCCTTTTTATTTTCTTCTGAGCATGTTTCTCAAAGCTCTTTAATTGTTATAAAATAAAAATGTGTCTTTTAGCTCGAAACCAGACAAACTAGAAATTCAGTAAATAGACATTTTCTATTGTATCTAAATAGAACTCTAGGTGTTTCAAACACAATCTCATTGGTCTAGTATACTAATGTTCTCATTAATCTATTTTTTAAAAATAAATTTAGTATGCTTTGAGACTGTATAACGTATATTGACAGAATCATAGAGATGGAAGTATTGCTCCACCCTATGTAGTTACTGCTAGAAAAGATTAAATGTGCTCTATCCACAACCACATACTGGCATAGAGAACACTAAATATCAGAGTGACTCAAGCTATTGATCTAATAATGTCCTCTTAATTCTCCTGCACTGTGACTGGTATCATAAATATCAGCCGTTCCTCATCCCAGAACTGTTCAGGAATGTGAAGCTGTCAGTGTTCTGAACTAGATCAGTCCTTTAGGCATCACATTGTCTCCTAAAATGTATATAAATTATTATATAAAAATGTATATAAATTATTAAGAGAAGAAAAATATAAAGTTCAGACACCGCTAGGAAGGAAATAAAAGGAGACAGAGGGCAGTGCATGTCATAAATAATGAAGCACTAACGCTGTGCATTTAGGGAAATCTAAGTGCAACAGTGAAAAGAGAGAGTGACAATTACTAATCCGAAGGGAGCACATGTCTCAGATGGACATGGGAAAATGGCTGTTTACTGACATTCATAGGAAATAGTTTTTTACTTGAATCCAAAAGAATAATCTTAGATCAAAATAAGATGGGATTAAGGAATTTAACATAAAAGACATTTCAAACAAGATGTTCAGTTATTCTTTTTCCTTGTAACAGCAATATTTATGTGTTTGAAATATATTTTAGAGCTAGTATTTATACTGACAAACTGCTACTCATAAAGTCTGATAAACTTGAATGCTATATATAATTCTTCATTAATAAAGAAATTCTGTTATTGGAAGAATAACAAACGATGCTACAGATAGATTTGTTGTTAAGTGAATGGGAAAGAAAGAAGTAATGCCTACTATGAATAGTGGCCAGAGGGAAAGCATAATTCCAGAGGTCTCTGCCCCAGGAGACAGCTTAGGGACTACATTTTCTGTTGTAAAGGATCCCTGAGAATGATCAGTTAGTGAGTTGCATTTCTCTGATATCTCCGGATGTCCTGGAATCCTCTCTGTAGATCACACTGGCCTCAAACTCACAGAGATACATTTGCCTCTGCCTCTGTCTCCCAAGTGCTGGGATTAAAGGTGTGAGCCACCATTACCTGGAAAGACTGTAGTTCTTTTGCAAACAAAAGTCATGGAATAATTTTCAGTACACATGGACAGATTAAGGTGCTCCATAGATGAGAATGTGGATTTATAATCTTTATCAAACATATGATGGTGGAGTTAATGAGAGAAGTTGTATAGTACTAGCCTAACTTCCATATCTGTTAAGCAATGATCTGAAAACCCCATATTCTTTTCTAAACTCAAAAATATTTGTGCATTTACAGTTTTTATTTAAAGTTTTGCCTTCAATACGTCTTGATCATATTATTTTACTTCTCCCAGTTCAGGCCAGGTTCTCCCACTCCCCTACTTATCCAATTGTTTTGGAGAAGGAAAGTTGGTTTTGTGGGTTTTAAAGCTAGATTTTTTAATTTAAATTTTTTTGACAGTACTAAAAAGACAAATGCTGAAAATAAAACGTCTTTACTGTTATTATATACTCACTTCTAGGTTATAAATTACATATAAAATATCTACATCAATTTTGTTCTACTTCCTCACAGGTACTATTAAATGTTTAATCATTCCCTCTTCATACTTTGGATATCTTACTTGATATTAATGATTTCTAGTTTAATAAAATTCTTGTTTTATTAGAAATCACCATTATTGAATGCTTAAGATATTTCCATTTTCTATGTATTTGTGACATAATCATAATTGGATATGAAATTTCCCCATTTCATTTTAACTCTAGAATAAAATTTATAGAATTTGGGTTACTAATATGATGAATACAAAGGTGTCTATGATCTTGGAATTTTATACTGATACATTTTCTAAAGGGATTATTTAGATGAACACCTATTTCATAGTCAGTAAAATAAAGTATGATTTTGCAAGGATACTTTATGATTGATTAAGTTGTTGCATCAGTTGCTTATGCAGGCACTGTGTAATGCTGACATCAATATTCTTTTGTTCTTTTCGATTGACACTTTTCAGAATGTTATTATGAAGAATTATATCCATAACCTCTTGAGAACCAAGGATTTTGAAGTGGAGTAGTTTTTTCACTGATACCTGGATATGAGGCAACATTATTATTTAGTAATTTTTTTCTATGTGTCTGGATACAACAGCTGTGTCTCAGAATTTGGTATTTGCTTCTACTGGATTCCAGACTCCATAGTTATCTCTATATTATTCTCACATGAAAACTAGTATCTGTTCTAATGATTAAACTCATTAACAGAACTGAAATCTGAAGGACTTGAAGTAATATGATACATAATGGATAGTTTGGATTGAGTTGGGATTAGATTCTTCCAGAATATAATGTGTTCTTTTTAAATGTTTATTCATTCCTCACTCATTGTAATATTGACATGAATTATATTATGTGATATTTTTTCTTGTGATAAGTTTTCTTTCGTTTATTTATTTCTGTTCCTTCTTCTGAGGTTAAATTGGCCAGTGTTAAATTACATCGTGATATTTTACATTATTTTAGTGGTTATTATCTGTTTCATTAACCCTATAGGGTTTGTTTTATTCTGTTCTTCTTTCAGGTATAACTGGTGAATGGATAAGTGGCTTTTGTTACAGTCAGTGGTGAGAACTGCAGTTGAGGACTCATGGGAATTGCTGCTTTAAGGCAAAAGCACATAGCTGTGCCTGTTGTTCTACAATCATGCAGTAATTTGTTAGCTGACTGTCATTCCTTAAGATCAACTTGTCTTTCTTAATATATATATATATATATATATATATGTGTGTGTGTGTGTGTGTGTGTGTGTATGTGTGTGTGCGTGCGTGCACCATATATGCTCTTTTATTCAGACAGGTTAACAAATTTATATATAAACATTTACATATATGTATATAAATATGTGTAAATAAAACTATTTGTAATATATAAGTGTATAGGCACAAAAATTGTTTCATTAATGTATTTCAGTTTTCTACACAGGAGAGAACTCAGACACAGTTGAATACTGTGGAAAATGAATTCAAGAGCTGAAATATTTATCTGGTGGTCTTATACAATAACTATCTGCTAAAAAGGAAGCTAATTTTAAAGAGATGAAGTATACCTAGAATCTGTATGGATATTTTATTGTGAAATGTGATTTCATATTTTCACACTTGATGCTTTTTATAAACCTTGTAGTTGAACAGGTAAGCTATTTACAAACATTATTGCTATAGTAAAGTCTCATAAGTTTCAAATAATGTATCTTAAATAATTTTGTTTGCACTAACAAGGCAACATTAAATAAGTAATTAGCAATTATAATGTTTCAAGACTCTTAAACATTCAACCTACAATTTCTCTTTTCACTTATATGAGTGTTGTCAATTTATCTATGAGGCAGATTGGAATAATGACTTTTAATTTTTTGCCATTTCTTCTGTTGGTCAAGATGTGTCTATCACATGTTAACAAAATAATAAGATACTTTAATTTTTTATCTGGAAGTAGATTGTAGAACACCACTCCTACTCCATAACTCTTGTCTGAAAAAATGAATTAACTTTCTTCTATGCTTATCCCAAAGGAGGGACCTTGTACTTTAAAACTAGAAAGTCTATGTTAAAATACCAGTTTAAGCACCTTTTGTTAGTTTGAGCATAACACCTCTTACTAAAATTTTCACCAAGAAATAAAAATATGATAATAATAATAGTAATAATAATGATAAATAATAAACCCACAACTCCTTGCAACTTAAGTTCCTAACAGTTGCTTAACATATATTATCTCTTACCATGACAATAGGTATTATTATAACATGTTCTGGTCTCATTTTAAAATGATGAATTAAAAGAAAAATCTTGACACTTTCAGCAACCACATTACAAAGAGAAACAAACATTTCTTGTAGATCTGTATAACTTTTAAGAATATCCTCAGATGTTCAAGACAATTTGAAATATGATGAAGATTGTCAACTCTTTCTGCAATATATTTTGCTATTCTGCTGGAAGGTGAGTGTTCTGGTCAGACATGGAAGAATATTCATCTGTGTTTCATTTCAAGCAGATTGGAGACATGATTAATACATAGTGTTTTATCTATATGCATAACATGTAAATGGTTTCACAATGATTTTAATTATTCTACTTCAGGAAGTAACTAGGTCAAAGCATGTATTTGTTTTACAGATTAAAAATAGCCAGTACTTTAATTCTACACAATTTTCAAAAACTGCCTTCAGGAAATGACTTTTTTCTTTTCTTAAAGCAAAGTTTAAACATGTACACCTTATGTATATTATTCCCACACTTATCTCCCTTACCCCTTCTAACACATTCTGTAATCCTCCTTTGTAACTCATGGTCTATTCTTTAATTACTATTATTATATTTATATTTATGCATATCATAAGTCTGTCTACCCATTACTCTCTCTGTATAAATGCTCTGTCTATACATACCATGTTCAATTCACTTAGTGTTGTGTGTATGTGCACGTGTTGGGAAAAGCACTGATGTTTTTTCTGTTTTCACTGAATAATATTTGTTTACTACTACCCCAACTTGATGATAACATAATCTTACTCGAAGCACTGTTTTCTAATAATTACAGGTTCACATGAACACAGTTTTACTTCACAATCTTCTTGAAATTATGCAAAACCAGAGTTTTGTTACAGAATTCATATTCCTTGGACTTTCACAGAACCCTAAAGTCCAGAAAATAGTTTTTATTGTATTTTTATTCGTCTACATTGCAACTGTTGGAGGCAACATGATAATTGTGGTGACCATTGTCTATAGCCCAGCGCTGATAGACTGCCCTATGTACTTCTTTTTGGCATTCTTGTCCCTATTGGATGCATGCTTCTCTTCTGTCATCACACCAAAGATGGTTGTGGACTCCCTGTATGAGAAGAAAACTATCTCCTTTAAAGGATGCATGATTCAGCTCTTTGCTGAACACTTCCTTGCAGCAGTAGAAGTGATTGTCTTGACAGCCATGGCCTATGATCGCTATGTAGCAATTTGCAAGCCCTTGCACTACTCTTCCATCATGAACTGGAAGTTCTGTGGCACACTGGTGGGGATAGCATGGACAGGGGGCTTCTTGCATTCTATCATACAAATTATCTTCACTTTGCAATTGCCATTCTGTGGACCCAATATCATTGATCATTTCATGTGTGACTTGTTCCCATTACTAGAACTTGCCTGCACTGATACACATATCTTTGGCCTTTTAGTGGTTGCCAACAGTGGGTCTATCTGCATCATAATCTTCTCTATTTTGCTTGTCTCCTATGGTGTCATCCTGTTTTCTCTGAAAGCCCATAGTTCTGAAGGGCGATGGAAAGCTCTCTCCACCTGTGGCTCCCACATTGCAGTTGTGGTTTTGTTCTTTGTCCCATGCATATTTATATATGCACGGCCTCCATCTGCTTTCTCCTTTGACAAAATGGTGGCTATATTTTATACCATTTTAACTCCCTTGCTCAATCCTGTGATTTACACTTTTAGGAATAAGGACATGAAAAATGCCATGAAGAAAGTATGGAAGAGATTGATGGTGGTTTCTGATGGAAAGTGAAAGATAGGAAGATATCTGTAAAGAAGCCAAAATGATTTTGATAAAAACATACTGAGATTTCATTTGTATAAAATAGATCATGTTCATCAATAGTAAACTATCATTAAAAGAGTCAAAAATGGTGTCTTCATGTTATTTTGAGTATCATTTCTTAGTTGGATACTTGTTATTTTCAAGTGTATATTAAAGAGCTTTGAAATTTGTGCTTGCTTATATTGTAGTAATTTAAGAAAAAAGGAAAAAAGAATGTATGTATCTGGTTACTTGTCATTCACTCCACGTTGTGCAATATGCCAAAACATTTTAGAGATTTCATTGACTCCTCAAAATAACCAGGATTCAACAAGTGGACCATAAAGCTCTCGAGAACCTCAGCTATAGGTGGTTTTTGTGCCATTAGATGCTAGTATTTCGTGTGGGCTTATCAGCAGCAGCTACATAGTGTGAGTACCACATTGAAAGTGATGAGAGATAATATTTGATTAAATTGGGCCTATTCCTCTAGTGACACATGAGTGGCTCTTTTTTAAATAATTTTTTACTGAATATATCTTCATTTACATTTCAAATGCTAAAACCTTTCCTGGTTTCCCCCATGCCCGAAAAACCCCAACCCCTCCTCCCACACCTGCCTCCAAGTATGCCCCTCCACCCAACCCACTCCCACCTACCCCATCTCTATTTCCCTATACTGGGGCATCTATTGAGCCTTCACAGTACCAAGGACTTCCTCTCCCACTGATTCCCGACAAGGCATTCCTCTGCCACTTTTGACTGGAACTATGTGTACCTCTGGGTTGATGGGTTAGTCCCTGGGAGCCCTGGAGTGCCTAGGTGGCTGACATCATCGTTCTTCCCTTGGGGCTGCAAACCCTTTCAGCTCCTCTAGTCTGCCCTCTAACTCCTCCATTGGGGACCCCATGCTCAGTCAAATGGTTGACTGCTAGCATCTGCCTCTGTATCTGTAAGTCTCTGGCAGGGCCCCTCCTGAGACAACCATAACAGGCTTCTTTTGGCATGCACTTCTTGTCATCCATAGTAGTGTTGGGGTTTGGTGACTATTTATATGATGAGTCCCTAAGTAGCACAGTCTCTGGATGGCCTTTCCTTCAGTCTCTGCTCCACATTTTGTCTCAATAATTGCTCCTGTGAGTGTTTTGTTCCCTTTCTCAGAGGAACCAAAGCACCCCTACTACAGTCTTCCTTCTCCTTGAACTTCCTGTGGTCTGTGAATTGTAACTGGTTTATTTTGAGCTTTTGGGCTAATGTCCACTTATCAATGAGTGCATACCATGTGTGTTCTTTTGTGTTTGAGGTTCCTCACCCAGGATGACACTTTTTAGTTTCATCCATTCACCTAAGAATTTTATGAATTCATTGTTTTTAATAACTGAGTAGTACTCCACTGTGTAAAAATACCATATTGTCTATATCCATTCCTCTGCTGAGGGACATTTGGGTTCTTTCCAGGTTCTGGCTATTATAAATAAGGCTTCTATGAACAAGGAAGAGCATGTGTGCTTATTACATGTTGGAACATCTTCTAAGTATATGCCCAGGAGTGGTAGTACTATGTCTAATTTTCTGAGGAAGCACCAAACTGATTTCCAGAGTGATTTTACCAGCTTGCAATCCCACCAGCAATGGAGAAGTATTCCTTTTCTCCACATCCTCTCCTGCATCTGCTGTCCCCTGAGTTTTTCATCTTAGCCATTCTGACTGGTGTGAGGTGAAATCTCAGGGTTGTTTTGATTTGCATTTCCCTGATAACTAAGGATGCTGAACATTTCTTTAGGTGCATCAGAGGCACTGGAGTTTCCTCAGTTGAGAATTCCCTGTTTAGCTCTGTACCCCATTTTTAATAGACTCTCTAGAGTCTAACTTCTTGAGTCCTTTGTATACATTGGATATTAGCCCTTTATCAGATGTAGGATTGGTAAAGATCTTTTCCCAATCTGTTGGTTTCATTTTGTCCTATTGACAGCGTCCTTTGCCCTACAGAAGCTTTGCTGTTTTATGAGGTCCCACTTGTCAATTCTTGTTCTTAAAGCATAACCCATTGGTGTTCTATTCAGGAAATTTTCCCCTGTGCCCATGTGTTCAAGGTTCTTCCCCACTTTCTCCTCAATAAACTTCAGTGTATCTGGTTTTATGTCGAGGTCCTTGATTCACTTGGACTTGAGTTTTGTACAAGGAAATAAGATGGGTTGATTTGCATTTTGCTATATGCTGACCTCCAGTTTAACTAGCACCATTTGTTAAAAATGCTGTCTTTTTCCACTGGGCGTTTTTAACTCCTTTGCCAAATATCAAGTGACAATAGATGTGTGGGTTCATTGCTGGGTCTTCAATTCTAGTCCTTTGATCTTCCGGCCTGTTTCTGTACCAATACTAAACAGTTTTTATCAGTATTGCTTTGTAGTAGAGCTTGAGGTCAGGAATGGTGATTCAGCCAGAAGTTCTTTCATTGTGGAGAATAGTTTTCACTCTCCTGGGTTTTTTGTTATCCCAAATGAATTTGCAGATTGCTCTTTCTACCTCTATGAAGAATTGATTTGGAATTTTGGTGGGGATTGCATTGAATCTGTAGATTGCTTTTGGCAAGATGACCATTTTTACTGTATTAATCCTGCAAATCCGTGAGCACAGGAGATATTTCCATCTTCTGAGATCTTCTATTATTTCTTTCTTCAGGGTTTTGAAATTCTTATAATACAGATCTTTCATTTGCTTGGTTAGAGTCACACCAAGGTATATAATATTATTTGTGACTATTGTGAAGGTTCTCATTTCCCTAATTTATTTCTCAGCTTGTTTATCCTTGGAGTAGAGGAAGACTACTGATTTGTTCAAGTTAATTTTATATCCAGTCACTTTGCTGAAGATGTTTATCAGCTTTAGGATTTCTCTGGTGAAAGTTTTGGGATCACTTAAGTATACTATCATATCATCTGCAAATATCGATACTTTGACTTCTTCCTTCCAATTTGTATACCTTTGACCTCCTTCTGTTGTCTGATTGCTCTGGCTAGGACTTCAAGTACTATATTGAATGGATAGGGAGAGAGTGGGCAGTCTTGTCTGGTCTGCGATTTTAGTGGGATTGCTTCAAGTTTCTCTCCATTTAGTTTGATAATGGCTATCAGTTTGCAGTATATTGTGTTCACTATGTTTAGTTATGGGCCTTGAATTCCTGATCTCTCCAAGACTTTTATCAGGAAGGGATGCTGACTTTTTTTCAAAAGCTTTTTCAGCATCTAATGAAATGACCATGTGGTTTTTTCTTTGAGTTTGTTTATGTAGTGAATTACATTGATGGATTTCCATATATTGAAACATCCCTGTATCCCTAGGATGAAGTCTACTTTATCATGGTGAATTATCATTTTTATGCATTCTTGGATTCGGTTGGCCAGAATTTTGTTGAGTATTTTTGCATCAATATTCATAAGGAATATTGGTCTGAAGTTTTCTTTCCTTGTTTGGTCTTTGTTTGGTTTAGGTATAAGTGTTATTGTGGTTTCATAGAATGAATTGGGTAGTGTTCCTTGAGTTTCTATTTTGTGGAATAATTTGAAGAGTATCAGTATTAACTCTTCTTTGAAGATCTGATAGAATTCCCCACTAAATCTATCTGGTCCTGGGCTTTTGTTGTTGTTGTTGAGAGACGATTAACAACTGCTTTTATTTCCTCAGGACTTATGAGAAGATGTAGATGTAGATGGTTTATCTGATCCTGTTTTAATATTGGCACCTGGTAGGTATCTAGAAAATTGCCCATTTCATCCAGATTTTCAAATTTTGTTGAGTATAAGCTCTTGTAGTAGGATCTGATGATTTTTTGAAATTCCAGTTTCTGTTGTTATGTCTCCCTTTTCCTTTCTGATTTTATTTATTTGGATAGTGCATCTGTGCCCTATGGAAAAATTTCAATATTTCTGTATCTGTTGAGGCCTGTTTTGTGACCAATTATACAGTCAATTTTTGTGAAGGTACCATGAGGTGCTAAGAAGAAGGTATATTCTTTTGCTTTAGGTTGGAATGTTCTATAAATATCTGTTAAATCCATTTGGTCCATAACTTCAGTTAGTTTCACTGTGTCTCTGTTTAGTTTCTGATTACATGATTTGTCCAGTGTTGTGAGCAGGGTGTTGAGGTCTCCCACTATTATTGTACGGGTGTGTTTTGAGCTTTAGTGCAGTTTCTTTTATGAATGTGGGTGCACTTGCATTGGAGTATAGACCTTCAGAATTGAGAGTTCATCTTGGTAGACTTTTCCTTTGACCAGTATGAAGTGTCCCTCCTTATCTTTTTTGACAACTTTTGGTTGAAAGTTGATTTTATCCGATATAAGAATGGCCACTCCAGGCTGTTTCTTGGAATCATTTGCTTGGAAAATTGTTTTCCAACCTTTGACTCTGAAGTAGTGACTTTCTTTGTCACTGAAGTGGGTTTCTTTTATGCAGCAAAATGTTGGATCCCGTTTATGTATCCAGTCTGTTAGTCTATGTCTTTTTATTGGGGAATTGAGATCATTAATGTTAAGCAATATTAAGGAAAAGTTTTTGTTGTTTATTGTTATTTTCATTTTAAAAGGTGGAATTCTGTTTGTGTGGCTAACTTCTTTTGGGTTTGTTGAAAGAAGATTTCTTTATTGCTTTTTCTAGGGTGTGGTTTTCCTCCTTATGTTGGTACTTTCTACCCATTATTCTTGGTAGCGCTGGAGTTGTGGAAACATATTGTATAAATTTGGTTTTGTCATGGAATGTCTTGTTTTCTCCATCTATGGTAATTGAGAGTTTTGCTGGGTTTAGTCTGGGCTGACATTTATGTACTTTTAGGGTCTGTATGACATCTGCCTAGGATCTCCTAGCTTTCATAGTTTCTGGTGAGAAATTTGGTGTCATTCTGATATGTCTGCCTTTATAGGTTTCTTGGCCTTTTTCCCTTACTGCTTTTAACATTCTTTCTCTAGTGCATTTGGTGTTTTGATTATTATATGACAGGAGGAATTTCTATTCTGATCCAATCTGTTTGGAGTTCTTTAGGCTTCTTGTATGTTCACGGGCATCTCTTTTTTATGTTAGGGAAGTTTTCTTCTATAATTTTGTTGAAGATATTTATTGGCCCTTTAAGTTGTAAATTCTCTCTCTCTTTTATACCTATAAGCCTTAGGTTTGATCTTCTCATTGTGTTCTGGATTTTCTGGATGTTTTGGATTACATGCTTTTTGCATCTTGCATTTTCTTTGACTGCTGAGTTAACATTTTCTATGGAATCTTCAGCATCTGAGTTTCTTTCTTCTATTTCTTGTATCCTGTTTTTGATGCTTGTATCTATGACTCCTTATCCCTTTCCTAGGTTTTCTATATCCAGAGATGTCTTACTTTGTGATTTACTTATTGTTTCTACTTCCATTTTTAGATTTTGGATAGTTTTGTTCAGTTCCTTCACTTATTTGTTTGTATTTTCCTGAAATTTTTAATGGATTTTTGTGTTTCCTCTTTAAGGGCTTCTGCCTGTTGACCCATGTTCTCTTGTAATTCCCTATGGTATTTTTGTGTTAGCTCTTTAAGGACTTCTACCTGTTGACCCATGTTCTCCTCTATTTCTTTATGGGAGTTATTTATGTCCCTCTTGAAGTTCTCTATCAGCATAATGAGATGGGATTTTAAATCCAGCTCTTGCTTTTCTGATGTATTGGGGTACCCAGGATTTGCTATTGTGGGAGAACTGGGTTCTGATGATGCCATGTTGCCTTGGTTTCTGTTGTTAATGATCTTGCATTTGTCTTTTGCCATCTACTTATCTCTGGTGTTAGCTGGTCTTGCTGTCTCTGACTGTGACTTCTCTGTCCTGCAAGCATTTGTATCTGTACTCCTGGAATTCCTGTTCTCTCAAATGCCCTACGTGTTGCTGGTTCTCTATGAAGTATCAGGAGATGAGGTCTTCACTGTGGTAAATCTGGCAAGGGTCTACCACAGCAGAACAGGCAGGTGATGGTGGAGGAAGGGTGTGAGTGGCTCTTTCCTACTGATTTATATGGGAATGGATTGGAGCAGATTCCATAAATATTCAGTGGTGAGTACTTCTTAATCTAGTATTAGAAAGTGAACACTTGAGCATACTCTATACAAGCAACATGGAAATGGAATGACCTGATTTCCCCTATGGCCATAATAACAAGGTATCCAGAGCACCAAAACCCCGAATGTCAATTTTGAGTAAGGGTCATTTCACTTTTCTTGGTAGCATTATTTTTCTTATCTTTGACTATGGAAATGAAAATAATTATAATGGAATAATCATCAGTAAAATGACCTTCCAATTCAGCCACATATTACAGATCAACTATCAGAGATAGTTGAGTTTTATGCATCTCTCTATGTGTTTTCTGAAATAAATGTATTTTCAGGAATAAATGTATTTTCAGATATATCAACACTAACTAAATATCACTTTTTCATGTGGTGTGGGAACAACACTGAAAAATCCATTCAATTTTTTTCCTTAACCTTTCATGCCAGTTCTAAGTAAAATAGTACATTTTGTTTTACTCTTCCTCAAAATGAATGTGGAAGAAAATTTCATCAATATTTAGAAGGAAGAGTTCATGAAATACCATGATTAGGATCCAAGCAATCATCTGAAGCCCAATTGTATATTTTGAATGAATACAAGTATAACAAAAGCACAGGGTCTCTAGTGGGACTCACCTCTCCATTTACATGCTCCAGCTCCATCCTCTTCCTTCCTCATAACAGGGTTGCATTCTTGATATCTTTTCTCTTCAAGATTTATTTTTGCTCTTGATTAGTTCATTTATGAAAAAAAAACTAATGATGATTCAATTGTTTTACAATTCTTTGGATTCACATTTTCAAATATAAAACAGGAAACATTGGTCATTCCCTTTCCCCTGGCTGGCAGTGTGAAGTTACAGGCATCTGCAGGGTGCATGGAGCTACTGTAAAGGATGGTAACCAGCAGAAGTTCCTCAGAACTCTGGCAGCCTTCCTCAAAAAGCACGGGAAGCTGAAAGTTCCCAAATGGGTGGACACAGTCAAGCTGGGCAAACATAATGTGACTCAAATGATGAGAGCTGGTTCTAAAAAGGAGTTGCTTCCACAGCATGGCACCTGTACCTCCATGCTGGTACAGAGGTTGGTTCCATGACCAAAATCTACAGAGGGAAGCAAAGAAATGGTGTCAGGCCCAGCTACTTCAGCAGAGGCTCTAAGTGTGGCCTACTGGGTCTTCCAAGCCCTGGAAGGGCTGAAAATGGTGGGAAAGGACCAAGACAGGGGCTGCAAGCTAACACCTCAGGGACAGAGAGATCTGGACAGGACTGCTGGACATATGGCAGCTGCCAACAAGAAGCATTAGAACAAAGAAACCTGGATTAGTAAATTGCCTCATTCCTAATTCTGAAAAAAAAAAAAGAAATGTAAAACAAAACAAAATCTTTTTCAGGCCAGACTATAGTGATACAGATTTATCCACATGCATTTAAAATCAAGCACAGGCTTATAAATTTATCTTCTCACCCCTCTGTATAAACTCTGTTAATGATATACAAGCATAGGAATGCGTAATATTTCAATTAGAATTTACAAATACTGGGGAAAATTTGCTCAGTACTGTCCATTGCGACAAGTTTAGTTAATGGATACACAAAATTCTATAACAATTACCGATTTAGGTTTCTATTTCATTGTAGCCTGAATTTTCATTAAACATGGTAAAATTGATTCTTAGCTCTTGGACACTATATTTGTTGAGCTTGCACTAAATTCGTTCATCGTAACTACTGTAGGTATTTAAATGATTGATATTCATTTTAATTTAAAGTATAAATTAAAAAATGTCTGGAGACATATAAATCTTTAGAATATATGTGTATTATTCAATATGTAATATAAATGTATGTATACATATATTAACACATTCATGCCCTCTCTACATGCACACACACACACACACACACACACACACACACACACACACACACACACACGGGAGAACAAGGTAGAGACTATGTATCAAAAAGCTCAGGTTCTTTTTGAGCATTTTAGTTTAGTCTGTCCTTGATTCGGATATCCTTCATCCATCTACAAAGTGATGAGATTCAGAAACTGAGCATTTTACCTTGTTCTTGAAGTGCTCTCAACCAGAGCTTTGTATATGATAAATAAGAATTCAACCATCTGAACCACATTAGTAAGTCAAATTTATGTAAGAAATCTATGAAAGTAATCTATAAAAGAAATCTAAGGTGTGTGTGTATGTGTGTGTGTGTGTGTGTGTGTGTGTGTACATAAGAATAAGCATATACCTTTGTGCATATTGTGTGCTGATGGGCATGAGAACAGAGGCCAGAACCAAGTGTTGTGTCTCAGGAGTCATCCTTTTTGTTTTCTTGAGTCAGCATTTCTCACTGAATTAGGAACTCTCTGATTATATTAGACTGGCTGGCCAGTCAGTCCCAAGGATTTTTCTGTCTCTTCTTTCATAGCTCTGTGATTATAAGTGTGCCATTATTCTTAGATTCTTTATATAGTTTCTGGGCTTAAGCATAAAACCTCACTCTTGTTAGTGAGTTGTCTCCCATAGAGCGGCTGGTTGGGAAAAATGCAAACCTGCTTGTGTTGGGTAGTTTTGTTTGTTTTTTTCAACTTGATACGAGCTAAAGTCATCTAAGAGGAGAAAAACATCAGTTGAGAAAATGCTTCCACAATATTGGGCTATAGGCATGTCTGTAAGGCATTATCTTAATTAAAGATTGATAATTGAGGGCCTACCATGGTCCTAGGTTCTATGAGAAAACAGGCTGATCAAGTCTTGAGGAGCAAACCACTAAGCAGCACTCTTCTGTGGTCTCTGCATAAGCTCCACATAAGTTCTTGCCCTGTGTGAATTCCTGTCTTGACTTTTTAAATGATGAACAGTGATATAGAAGTGTAAGATTTACTTAAACACTTTGTTTTCCCACTTGCTTTTGGTCATGGTGTTTCATCGCAGCAATAGAACTCCCAGGACTCTTAATGAATACATCATTCTATGTCACATGACTCATGAATCTTTGTCTTGTAATGTGCATGTGTTTCCCTTGCATCTCTCTCCACTACAACTCCTGATGACATTTGCTATGATGCAGTAGCCAGATGACAAAATAGTGAGGCCATCCCATATCAACCCCAAATAAGGTACCCAGATATTATGTATTTGGTTGCAGGAGTTTGGTTGTCATTTGCTTAATGACTAATATCCATTTATAAACAAATACATATGATATTTATCTTTCTGTATCTGGTTTTCCTCACTCATAATATTTTTTTCTAGTTCCATCCATTTGCATGCAGATTTCATGATGTCATTTCTTTTTAACAGTTGAGTAATACTCCATTTTATAAATGTAACATATTTTCCTTATGCACTCTTTTGGGGGGGCATTTAAGATTTTTCCACCTTCTGACTAGTATGAATAAAGGCACAATGAACATAATTGCACAAATGTACTTGGGTAGGATTGAGTGTCCTTTGTATATATATGCCCAAGAGTGATATAGTTGGATCTTGGGATTGATCAATTTCAGACCGTCTTAGGAAGCACCACGATGATTTCCATAGTGGCTATACAAGTTTGCACTCCTACATGTGATGTATGACTGTCCCTTTTATCCCACATTTTTGCCAGTATAAATGTCATGTGTTTTATTGGCCATAGCCATTCTGACTAGTGGAAGATTGACTCTTAAAGTAGTTTTTGATTCATATTTTCCTAGTAACTAAGAATGCAGATTTTTTTCTTTAAATGATTCTTAGCCTTTTGAGTTTTCTCTATTTAGATTTAATTTACTTTTTAATTAGAACACACTTTTTTATATCTAGTTTCTTGAGTTCCTTTTTGCTATTTGTTCTTTTTTGCTATTTGCTATTTGAGTATATTTTTGCTATTTGTTCTCTACTAGAAGTGAAGTTGGTTAAAATATTTTCCCATTTTGTAGGCTGCCATTTTGTCTGAATGACAGTGTTGTTTTGCCTTACAGAAGCTTTTCTGTTTCATGGGATCCTACTTATTAAATTTTTCTCTTAGTATCTTCCTTGTCACTGCTTTTTTCATAGAGCTGTCTTCTCTACTGATGTATTTATCAGGTTCAGTGTTTCTGGTTTTATGTTGAGAACTTTGATCCTCTTGGACTTGAGTTTTATGCCTAGTCATATCGCTCTATTTGTATTCTTCTATGTGCAGACATCCAGCATGACCCAGCACCATTTGTTGTAAATGCTGCCTCTCCCCTCCCAAGTGAGTATTTCTGTCTTCTTTATCCAGAATCAGGTATCCATAGGTATATGGGTCTTTGTCTGCATCGTCAATTAGATTCCATTTGTCAATATGTCTGTTTTGTTTTTTTGTTTTTTATTTTTTTCAATTTTATTCTGTACCACAACTTGAAATCAGGGATATTGATACCTCTAACATTTTTTTAAAATGTGCAGAATTATTTTAGTTTTCCTGAGGTGTTTGTTTGTTTTACAAATCGATTTGAAACACATCCTTTCAAGGTCTGTGGAGAATTATGTTGGAATTTTGATGGAGCTTATATTGAATCTTTAAATTGTTTTTAGCAGAATTGCCACTTTTTAAAATTTGGTTATTTTATTTATTTACATTTCAAATGTTACCCCCTTCCCAGTTTCCCCTCAACAAACCCCCTATTCCATACCCCCTCCCTGCTTCTATGAGGGTGTTCCCCCACCTTCCACCCACTCCTGCCTCATCACTCTTGCATTCAGCTACACTGGGGTATCAAGCCTCTACAGGATCAGGGGACTCCCCTTCCATTTATGCTAGAAAAGGCAATCCTCTGCAACATGTACAGCTGGAGCCATGGGTCCCTCCATGTGTACTATTTGGATGGTGGTTTAGTCCATAGGAACCCTGGAGAGGGGATCTGATTGGTGGATATTGTTGTTCTTCCTAGGGGATTGTAAACCCCTTCAACTTCTTCAGTCCTTCCCCTAACTCTTCGACTGGGGTCTCCTGTGCTCAGTCTGATGGTTGGCTGTAAGTATCTGCATCTCACTGGTCAGGCTCTGGCAGAGCCTCTCAGGGGACAGCCATCCAAGCTCCTATCGGCAAGTGCTTCTTGGTTGGCATCATTAATAGTGTCTGGGTTTAGAGTCTGCAGATGGAATCAATTCCCAGGTAGAGAAGTCTCTGGATAGCCTTTCCTTCAGTCTCTGCTCTACTCTTGTCCCTGCATTTCCTTTACACAGGAGAATCCTAGATTAATATTTTTGAGATGGGTCGGTGGCCCCATTTCCCAACCAATGAGTCATGCCTCACCTATGGATATGGTCTCTACAGGTTCTCTCACCCCATTTTTGGGTATTTCATCTAATGTAATTTTTACTGTGTGAATTTTGCCAATCCATGAGTATGGGAGATAGTTCTATCTACTGAAATATTTTTCAATTTTTCTTTCTTTCTTTAAAGTTTTTTTTTAATCAAACAAGTCTTTCGCTTGCTTGTTTAGAATTACCTCAAGATAAGATATATTTGAAACTATTGTAAAAGGTTTTGATTCCCTGATGTCTTGTTCAGTTCATTTGCACTTTCATATTGGAGAACTAGTAATTTGTTTGTGAGTTAATTTTGCATCCAGCTAAATTGCTGAAAATTTTTATCAGCTGCAGAAATTCCCAGTAAAAATTTTAAGGTCATTTATGTATATTATTATATCATCTGCAAATAGTGATACTTTGATTTCCTACATCCCCTTATGTGTCCTTTTCATCTCTTTTAGTTGTCTTATTGATATAGATAAAATGTCAAGTACTATATTGAATAGATATATAGAGAGTGGAAAACCATGTATTTTTCCTGATTTTAGTCAAATAGCTTTGAGTTTCTCTCATTAAAGTTCTGCTTGGGTGTAGGCTTGCCATAGACTGCTATTATTATATTCAGGTATGTTTTTTATATCCCCAATTTTTCCAGTACTGTTATCATGAAGGGTTATTGGATTTTATCCATAGCCTTTCCTATATCTAATGAGATAATCTTGCGGTGTTCTTCTTTTATTTGTTTGTATAGTAGAAGTATAAAATGAACTAGGAGTTGTCTTTGTCCTCTTTATTTCTCTGTTGTACCTTGAAGACAATTTTACATAGTATTATTTGAGAAATAAAAGGCACCCTTTAATGACTCTCATTCTTTAGTACAATACAAACAAAAGTATTACTATAGCAGAAATTTTATATTCATGAATAGATTGTATATGTGTTCACATGCATATGTATTGGTAAGTGCATATGCTAATAAACTTTGCATTACATTGACAAAATGCTCAAGACAACTTAAGTGGAAGAAAGCTACTTTATAATGGTTCATATTTTATAGGTTAACCATTGTAATTCCCTGGCTATTTTGCTTGGGCATATAGCAGAGCAGTAAATTATGGATCTTCCCGGGAATTGCTCACGAGCGGGTTCTACGTGGGGGAGAGCTGAAGGGTGAAACTATGGGGGTCGAGAGAAAAGAAGACACAGAGACATTAGTGCATGGCTGTACAAAATCTTTCTATATTTCTTTGGGGACAAGAGCGACAATATATGTGCTGTGGGCATGACCCTCCCTCCCAAAGCTGCAGAGTCTTCTCAGCAGGTCTCAGGCAGGCTGAGAGATGTTGCCATAACAAAGATCACAGGGTCTGCTACACAGCAGGAGATGGAGACTTGACTTGCAGGAAACTGTAATGCCAGAGGGGTTCTGACATCTGTCAGGTGGGAGGAGGTGTGGCTGGAATTCCTCAGCTCCGTGTAGGTGAAATGCAGGCAGCTGAATTATTTTGCCTAGAGGCTATATTGCTCACTACAAAATTACACTGAAAGAATTATTGTAGGGAGTTAAATAGGTTTATATAATTCTTGAGACATGAAAATAGATAGGTAGGTAGATAGATAGATAGATAGATAGATAGATAGATAGATAGATAGATAGATAGGTAGATAGACAGACAGACATACAGAACCCAATAAAAACCAATATTCCCTTCAAGGTTATAGATGCATGAAAGAATTTCCTTCTACAACATAAGATTTACCTTCTAAAATTTCTGTCATTTCCATTAATGCTACACGCACAACCTTTTGTGCAGGCATTTGAGAGGACACTCATGGTCTAAATGTTAACACAGACCAGTATCATAATAATACCTTAGTATCCCTAGGGCCTTTTATTAATTAGCCTGTATCAGGAACACAAAACAGTGTTCTGGTGTTTCTCAACACGGTGTTGTTTTAAAACTGAAGAGAAGAAAGGCTGTACAATTTCATTTTTCTTGTTACTTGATCTGATTTTCTGTCAGTTGCTTCAGTTTGTCTTGATTGTGCTTCAGTGCTGGAAAATAAATTAATACTATTACTATTCATATTGCAAGATTATCAATCTGGTTAATGTTTGGTGTATAACCACATTGAAAAAATATTTAAAAACCTTCAAGTTACAAGTAGGCTGTACATCAATATTACAGAATACATATTTATATAGCGACAACAAATCAAATCACTAAGACTAGTATGAATAATGTCATTTATTTTGAATTATGGAAATGACAGAAACATGTGAAGTTGTTTTGTTGAAGATAGAGGAATATAAATGGCAGTCATGCAGGCATTTCAATCTCAACCTACCAAATGTTTAATTCAAGATTGATACCGGGTTGAGGCTATGTTTCAGGATATCCCTATTTAAAAGTCTTCAATAAGATCTCATGTTTGAGGAAAAATCGTGTATAAATTATAAGGTGTTCTTAGTTGTCTTGAATATATGTGAAAGTCCCAGGACTATACAAGTTTTGAATGAGGGTGGAGATGCCCTATGTTCTGGATAAGAGGAGAAGAAAAAAGCCATATTAGGATGCAGTTATTGTAAAAACAGGGTTGACATGGTTTTGTGAATGGAGATAAAGGAAAGAGGTAAACTGAATTAATGACAGAGCTGACAAGACATGGCACTAAAGACATAACACCAAGGTTTCCAATATAATGAGCTCAGAGAATCTTTTGTTATGTTTGGGGAATTGGCCTTGTTTGTAGGAGTCATTTTTTAGTAACCTAACTCTGACACTTCTTGCCAAAAACTATTGGCTGCAAGAAGCCATCATTGGGGAGTTGATAAACAACAGTGGCTATTAGTGGAGAAATGTTTTTGGCAGCAAGCATTACCAACAATTAAAATATTGCATCAGCCTTGGAGAACAAGAGACAAGGTAGGAAGAAGATACTGACCAAAGTGTGCTGTATATCTCTGGGGATGCTCTGCCCTCTGAGCCCTGCAGCATATGGCAAAAGCTGAAGCATATATTCTAAGGATTCTGTGCATTGGATTAATTTGAAGCATGTATCTTCAAGAGCATCATCTGCATACAGTTTAGAGGTCCAGTAAATAATGTCACTTAGAAATAGCTGGAACATCCCTACTCATTTTTGATCATCTGAAAATTAGTGGATTTTAAATTATAATTTACACTGGTAATAATTCTTTTATCAGGGAGCTCCTAATTATACATTTTAAAATTCTCATACAGATTAAAAGTTTTTCATGTAGAGTCTGACTTTAGAAGGTTTATTAAAGGACATATTTATCAAAGATATGGTTAGAGAAACCCATCTGTTCATCTTTTTTATGTTCCCAGGTGACATTCTAGGTAAGAAAGAACTATGATGCTTCAAACAGAATTTAAAGGTTTCCCTTTTATGCTTCTGGTTGCTTTGGCAATTCATCTATGACTAATGTATGTTTTTAAGACTGTAACAGAATTTTCAAATAAATGCTCTCATTTACATAACCATAATACATAAAATCAAATTTAAATTTCTGAATCATATAGGTTTATAGTTTTTATAAATAATCTAAGGCTTTGAGCCTCAAAGAAACTATTTTTTTTCAAGGATATTAGTCTATTTTAATGCTTAAGAAATGTTCCAAATGTGTTGCCCTGGACCAGTTTACATTTACAAATATACCTGAAAATATGAATTCAAGATCAGTATGTATTTTTTCTTTCTTTTTATTAGATAGATTATTTACATTTCAAATGTTGTCCCCTTTCCTCATTCCCCCCTTCCCCAAAAATCCCATAAGCCATCTCCCCTTCCCCAATCAACCTTTCCCCGCTTCCCTATCCCGGTATTCCTCTACACTATGGCATCAAGTCTTTCCAGGACCAAGACCCTCTCCTCCCTTTGGTGTCTGACAAGACCATCCTCTGCTGCCTATGAGTCTGGAGCCATGGGTAACTCCATGTGTACTCTTTGGTTGATGGTTTTGTCCCTGGGACAAAGGGGACACTGGGAGGGTGAACAGGAGAGAAGCCCAGAGGGCCAGAGAATGAATGGAGTTAAGCAGAGTGGAGGTGGGTCAGAGGTGGGTGGGGGGGGCTATAGAAAGTACCAGACACCTGGAAGGTGAGAGACTCTAAGGACTCAAGGTGGGTAACCTTTGCCAAAATGCCCAATATTGGGGAGAGAGAACTTGAAGAGCCCACCTTCAGTACAGGGCCTCAAGCAGAGGGATGGAGTTACTTACCCACAGTCAACATTTCTGACCAGAACTGTTCCTTTCTAAAAGAGCCATAGGGACAGAAAAGGAGAAGAGACTGAAGAAAAAGCGGTCCAATGACTGGCCAAAATTAGGATTCATCTCATGGGAGGGCAGCAAGGCCTGACACTATTACTGATGCTATGATGTGCTTACAGATGGGAGGCTAGCGTGGCTGTCCCCTGAGAGACCCTACCAGCAGCTGACTGAAACAGAAGCATATTCTTATACCCAACCAGTGAACTGAAGTTGGGGACCCCTATAGTTGAATTAGGGGAAGGATTGAAGAAGCTGAAGGGAGAGCAAGCACATAGGAAGACCAACAATCTCAACTTATCCAGATCCAAGGGAGCTCCCAGAGACTAACTCACCAACCAGAGCATGCATGGTCCAGTCTGAGGCCTCTGGCACAAATAATAGCTTAGGTCTCCCTGGTTAGGCTTTAGTGTGCTTAATCCTTGAAAGACTTGAGACCCCAGGGAAGGAGAAGGACTGAGAGGGCACACCCTCTTGGAGGCAAGGAGGAGAAGTAATGAGATGGGAAACTGGGATGGGAGAATGAGAGGAGAGGTGACAATGGGAATGTAAATAAATAAAATAATAAAAATTGGAAAAAAAAAGAACTGTTTTGGGAGAATTTTTCACAATTTTTATATTATTTAATTTTTGCTTGTTTATTTTTGATTTCTGTTGTTGAGAAAGAGAATGAGAACATGAATCTAATTAAGGAATTTGGGAGGATCTAGGAAGATTTTATAGAGGGAAAATATAATTAAATATATATTATATAAAAATTAGGTAAGTAATAAAATAAATTAAAGAAAATAACTTCACACTTTTTATTATAGGAGCTCAAAGATTTATCTACTAACACTTTTAGGGATAGCTTAACATAATTGTGGGAGTAGTAATATTCTTTTACTACCAATTTTTTCTTTAATAGTATTATTATTTCCTATTTTCTACTAACTTCTTCATTATCTACCTGTATTTGTGTGTGTGTGTGTGTGTGTGTGTGTGTGTGTATCTGAAGCTTCTAACCCCATACTTTGCTTTCCATTTTGTTCTTGGTGAGATAATAGTTATCTTGATGTTCTTGTGGGCTAAATAGAAGTCAAAATTGAACTTATAATATCATTCAGCTGTGTCCTCTACAATAATGATAACTTTAGGGACTAATTTCTATTAGTATATTGATATGTTATATCATTAGGTGTTAAAAATTCCCTCTGGGATGGAAAAATATATTTGGTTTATCCAGTACTCTAAGGGAAACTGCCTTCAAAAAGTGATGGACAGACAATGGTGTTAACTTGCCTAGACCCTCCAGCTGGTAAGTAACCGATTTTTGCTTTTTGAGCTCAGATCCTTATCACAGGTTAAGTCAGTGCATTTTAAATACATTTACAGTCTTAAATTCGAATTATGCTGAGCAAGGTTTAGGGAAACATAGCCCAACACTTTAAATCTTTACTGGTATAATGAAAATCAAGTGAAATATAAACATTTAGGCAAAAATCCTTCATAGATGTTGGCAAAAGCTTTATGCAAACACCACTTGTGTGAAAAGCCATCATGGTGAGAAGACAAGGATGTGTTATAGAAAGAAGTTAAACTTGACCATAGTTTATTGACCCAGAGGTGTGCAGAATGGTTCCCAAATACTTTTGAGGTGGTGGTATTAGATGTGGTATTACCAAGAGCTATATATACCAGAAATTGAAGGGACATTTTGTGTGTTATCAGCAATCAGTGGAAGGTGAACAAAGAGTAGTGACTGCACAGAGTCTTCTGGAAGATGGCAGTTTTTCAATCTCTAACTGACAAACCTGAATAGAATACTGTATTTTATAGTTCTTCTTCAGAGCAGACAAAGGTGTCAGAGACAGTTTCCGCCCCCACTGTTAAGAGTTCCACAAGAAGTCTATGCTACACAAGCATAACATACATATATGAATAGGCCTTAACTCACCGACCCATGCAGTCTTCTTGATGGTTGGTTTAGTTTCTGTGAGCTGAGGTTAGTTGATTTTATCACTTCTCTTATGGTGTTCTTGACTTCTTGTTTTTTTGTTTGTTTGTTTTGTTTTCTACTGAAAATACTCTCCTATGATTTACTCTTGCCCATACAAAATGATTATGTCCCCTGCTTACTAATATTTGAAAGGAATAATGACTACATATAAATTTCATGCTATTTAAGAAACCAGGTGTACAATGACTAGGTGAGGGCTCTGGAATATATGATGAGTAATCAGGCAAGGTGATTTACATATACAATTTCACTAGGAAAGAAGAATATCATTGTTTTGGGCTGTGGGGATGATCAAAACTCCCAGAGAAATAATCTATTATTCTATGAATAAGTAAAAGCTATTTTTCTTATCAGTGAGAATGGAAACCTCTTCATGAAAATAAAGGGAATGTAGGGATTCCTTAGAAGATAGAAAGCAGTACAGCTGATATAGAAAAGATCAGGACATGGAACAGTGGTGATGTTTCAATGGGGAATCTTCAGTGCAGTATCGAGCTATGGGAAGAGTCACCACACATTCTAGCCCACGTTTTCTGTTCTCCCCCTCTTCTGGGTAGCTTTTCATTCAGCTCTTTCCCATCAACTACAACATGATCAACCCATCATCTATTAAGTGCTGTGTTGATCTCTCCCAGCCATCCTTGAGTCTTTCCAGCTGTCTCTCCAGCGCTGCTGATTTCAGGCCAGCACAACAGGTTTTTCACATTAGAAGCTTTTCAGAACCTGCTGAAAAACTTGTAAAAGTTCTGCAGGGAAAATGGACATAGGGTTATATGTACAGACATCCAGAATAGATTTTTATCAGAGAATGTGAAAATGTCTAGGTTATCCATGTAAAACAGGACAGCAGACTCTGAAAATGTTCCTTTTGTGGATGCCAGAACTATTTAAAACACAGCATATATTACAGTCCTTGCTGCTAATCTCCAGTTATTTAAGTTTTGGAGCTTTTTAAAAAATAAAATAGGATCTTATTTTCTTCCATTCATATACAGTAGTTTGGAATTTGAAGCAAAGTCAGGATTGTTATGTGATCTACCATTAGAAAATTACTGAAATAATCAGATAAATACTACATTTTAGGTGTTGGTGTACACGGTAATGTGGTGATGTGTTTGCCCATATGTGGAGACCAGAAATTGATATCAGGATGACATATTCTATTGCTTCCAGTACTGTGAAGCTCAGTGGCTAGAATTGCTGGGCTGAGTCCTGAGATCTGCCTGTCTCCATTCTTGGATTGGGCTTTACGTACATTCTACCATGCTTAGTTTCTTTACATGGCAGAGACTGGAACTCAGATAATCATACCCAGCAAGTACTTCTCTCATTGAGCCATCACACCAGATCCAAGATAAGTATTACATTTTAAGAAGTAAGTGATAAAGCTCAATTTAAACTTTTAGATACTTATATATACAAGATGTTGAGTTTTCTATAATGGAGTTGCATATCATATGACCATAAATTTTCTACATATTTATTCCAGGAAGGAAACTAAAGAAACATTCAGATAATTGCAGTACTATAACAAAACGTGTGAGCAAAAGCCTTTCACAAATCAGAGATCATTTTCCTTATTACAAAAAACTCGTTGAAAACCTCTTTGCATGTTCTTTAATTCTGAGTCTCAAAATGCCAAGAGCTATACATCGAAGAAGTTCCAGGGTGATGATGATTTGGACTATTGATGAAAATAATGAAGATATTATTGAGAACAAATGTTTGATATAGAACTATAACTTTTACCAAGTTTATTAAATCCAGTACTTTTATTTTTTCTTATACAAAATGTTTGTGTATATGTTTGATGACAATATGCTTGTTTTAAAAATTAATTAACTAAGGAGATTCATAGCAAACACTTTAAACATTGTATTCTCAAAGGAGTGATAAAAATGATTCAAGGTGAATGCATTTTTCTCAACAACATAATCACAAAATTTTTTTTTGTCATTTTCATGTACAAACATGCCATTGAGGAATCTAGTGAAACAAATAAAAGAGTCATTTTAATAATTATTAAAAACAACAATTCATTTATATACTAAGATCCTTGCTAAAATCACAGAAGCTACAATAAATAACTTTATCTGACAATTTCCCATGACTATTTTTGATTTTTAGAAAGGAAAAATTCACAAGCCTGTGATAGTGGAGAAAATTTGCTGAGATAAACATAAATGCATATATGGATAATTTTGTGTCTGTCTTCTCTGTTATATCCCTTTCTTTGACTAACAGCTTCCAATATCACACAGTGAATATGCAGGTGGGATATATAAGCCTTCTATGGAGCTTATAAATAGATTTCACTTCAGTTTAGGTATTACTGACCATATGTGTCATTCAACATTATTTTGAAAAGAAATAATTGGTAACAAGACTGTTTTTAAAAGTGAAAATCATGAAAATACAATATTCCATATTAATTTTTAAGTGAATATCCTGGTATTTAGAAATGAGTAATTGATTCTTGATGTAGAAACAAACTGAATAAAGAGTCAATTTCTGACTATTTACTTTTTATCTTCTGCAAAACCATATCTGCATTTTGGTTCTGTATTACTCCTCTGTTCTAAGAACATGATGTTTATTAAAAGTTACTGGGGATTACATCTATCCACTAGTCCTATCAACTGATTCTAACACATGCATATAAAACTTTTATCATGAAAACATTAACAATTGAACAATGATATTTGCCATTTTCACTTTTTAACCATGGGGCTATGAGAGATCCAACTTATGCTACTCATACAAGAAAGAAGAATTAAAAGTGGTAATATTAATGATATTTCTACCCAATATAAAACTATTATTCTGATCCATTGACTCTGTCAGGTAAGAAGTATCACAACATTTTCAGATTATTTAGAAGTTAGAAATATTTATTTTCCTCATGTTTGTACTGGAATATCTGGACAAATCTTTGTAGAGTTTTGAATTATTACATATATAATCACTTCTTGGAAATATGGATAATGATTTGTCAAAAATATATGATATTCTTCATTGTGTGGTAATAATAGGCAACTTCCTATTTGCTTCATAAACACCAAGGCAATCAAATATATACTGTGTTAAGTTGGCTATGTGCTTTTCTGTTAATTAGATGAGAAAAATTAAGTTAATGAAGTAAATATCACAAATCACATATTGTAACTTTATATTCATTGAGCTGTAATATTAATCATAATTGTGATAACAGGGATTTGTGTTTGAAGAGTTCTATGGCAAACCATTCCTGACCATATTTGGGACTCATAAAAGTGCAAATATATTGTCACTGAAATTCAAGAAGTATTGAATGACTTATTAAAAAATAACAGAAGAATATCATTAATGAGTGTTACTTTTGTTTAAAATGCTCCATAGCATCACATACCAACCTCAAAATGAATGTCCTCTTTTTTCAGATAAAGTGTTTCACATTAACCATTTCTGAACACTAAGGAGAAAAAATGTGGCTGAATAACAATGTGACTGAATTCATTCTACTTGGTTTGACCCAGGATCCTTTTAGGAAGAAAATCCTATTTGTTGTGTTTTTGCTTTTTTACTTGGGGACATTACTGGGTAATTTGCTTATCATTGCTACAATAAAAACAAGTCAGGCCCTTGGGAGTCCCATGTACTTCTTCCTGTTCTACTTATCCTTGTCTGACACCTGCTTCTCTACAACCATAGCCCCAAGAACAATTGTGGACTCCTTGCTGCATGAAGCTTCTATCTCTTTCACTGAGTGCATAATCCAAGTCTTCACATTTCATTTCTTTGGTTGTCTCGAGATCTTTATCCTCATCCTCATGGCTGTTGACCGCTATGTGGCCATCTGTAAGCCTCTACACTACATGACCATCATGAGCCGCCGGGTCTGTGGGGTGTTGGTGGCCATAGCCTGGGTAGGATCCTGTGTGCATTCTTTAGTTCAGATATTTCTGGCCTTGAGTTTGCCCTTCTGTGGTCCCAATGAGATTGACCACTATTTCTGTGACTTACAGCCACTATTGAAGCTTGCCTGTTCAGATACATATATGATCAACCTGCTTCTGGTATCTAACAGTGGAGCCATTTGTACAGTGAGTTTCCTTATGCTGATGGTCTCCTATGTCATTATTCTTCGTTCTCTACGAAACCACAGTGCTGAGGGGAGGAGGAAAGCCCTATCCACCTGCATATCCCACATTATTGTGGTCATCCTTTTCTTTGGGCCTTGCATCTTTATATACACACGCCCTGCAACAACATTTCCTATGGACAAGATGATAGCTATATTTTATTCAATTGGGACACCTCTGCTCAATCCTCTGATTTACACATTGAGGAACACAGAGGTGAAAAATGCCATGAAGAAGTTATGGAGAAAGAAAGTGGTCTCAGATGATTGACAGCAAATGAGGTCTCCAATCTATTTTCATAGTCTTCATTAAATTAGAAGTCAATAAAATATTGTCTTATTAATGTTTAATATACTAGCTTCTTAGGGTATGAGGATTATAGGTTCATAATGTAAAGAGAAAATGTGAAACATAGTTTTGTTGAGTCAATTTTATGTAGTGGGATAAAACTTGAAAAACGATTAGGTACAAAGACCCTTCCTTGGTTTTTGTTCATGTTTGATACTGCATTTCTCACTTTCCACACTTTCTGTCCACCAGTTTTGGCTGTAATTGTGTTTTAGGTCCTTCTCTCTGTTGATCTCTGAAGTTCTCTCCTGATAGTTATCTATCTATATAGTCACATCATCCCAGTTACTTATTTTTTATTTTGCTGATGATAATATACGTACAACATTCTTCATTTCCTTTCCTCTCAAAACTATCTCATTTACACCTACATGTTCTCCTTCAAATTCACTACCTCCTTTTTTCAAACTGTTATTGCATTAATGCATACATGTATATACATATATATTTCAATTATATGCTATTTCATAAAGTCATTTTAACCATGCATATTTTATTCTCTAGAATCAGCAGATTGTTGCAGATTCAAATAACTGTAGCAAGTGCTAATATGGGAGAAAGTGCATACACTTGAAGTAATCTCTCTTCTTTTTGGGGATTGATTCAGAATTCTTACTGAATGTGTACCTTGATAAAATACTAGAAAACCAAAAGGATACGGAGAAAAAAAGTTTACTCTTGAGAATTTCTGATCCTCTGATTTCAATATCGAGTTTGTAGTCATATCTTCTTTTTTTTTTTTAACACTCTTACCTTTCTTTTGATTGATCTCTTCTAACTTAATTATTAAGCTTACCCTTGGACATACTAATTATATTTTCTTTTTAAAAACAGTGTTG
Organism: Tokudaia tokunoshimensis; assembly: GCA_036184795.1. NCBI lineage: Eukaryota > Metazoa > Chordata > Mammalia > Rodentia > Muridae > Tokudaia > Tokudaia tokunoshimensis. The sequence goes on along the minus strand of BTHU01000004.1, from coordinate 63,365,511 downwards.
AATTTAGTGCAGCATATATTGGTTAGTTTCAGGTAGAGATGTCTATATTGGTTAGAATCAAGGGAACAATCACTTCAGAACGTATTGGCAGATTAAGCAAAAGCAGGATGACTCAAAGGAGTATTTCACAGTTTGAAACAGAAATATTATATTTCAAATATAAATTAGTGAATTTTGAATCCAATTCTGTAGACAATATTAGTAAAGGAGAAATACAATTTTTTATATTAGAATACAATATTAATTTCATTATTATTCATTAATGCTCCAATATTAAACAATATTAATCATAAGACTATTTCTAATTTCAAATTTCAATGTTTTGTGTATTTTTATTCATAAAAAAAATTAAACATAAATCCTTTTACCATGAGACTTTTGTTATTTTCATAAACTAGAAAGTTGGAAAACAAAATTTTTATTAGTTTTGTAATAACAGAACCCATGAAATTTTTTTAGTTTCTTTTTTTCTCTTTCTTTAATTTTTCTTTTTCTCTAGTGCCTGGGATTGAACCTAGATCCTCACTCATACCAGTCATAAGACATAATTCAAACAGAATTTCTTTAGGCCAAAGTACTGATCATAATTAGTATGTTTGTGTGTGGGGTGGAGCATAATAGAAATATGTACAATCTACAATAGAGTGTGGTGATATGTGTAGTATATATCTCTTCTTTTTACATTCTTTGGGTTTCAGTCTCAATCTTGATCATGTTGTCCTCATGCAATACCTAGAGATTGATGCTGTTGTTGCAGGAGTTTTAGTTTAACGTTCTTGTTGACACAATCATACTTGGTCCCTGATCTTTTTTAAGACAAGGAGAATAAGGAACTTTGAATGTAGTTCCATCCTGTTTTTATTTATTTTACTTTATTATTTGAATGTTAATATCTCATGCATATCTGTACAAAATTTATGTGCCTGGTAACCACATAGATATCAGATGAGAAAATTGGATCTCTGGAATTGGTGTTATGAATGATATTGAACCTCAATGTGGATGCTGGGAATTATATCTGGGTCTTCTGCAAAATAACAGGTATTTTAGCCACTGAGTCATCTTTTCAACTCTATAGGTACTTTCTGAATCTCATATTGCTTCCTAACAGTCTATAATGTGAACCCTTTATAACAAGAAATTAAGGAATAGAGATGGGCATATACAGAGGAATGCTATGTGCAAACGATCAAAGATTGAATTGATGCTTTTACAAACCAAAGAACTTCCACATAGGCCAATTAGCTCTCAGGATCTAGGTGGTACATTGTACAGATTCTCTTCAGTGTTCTGAGCAAGAATTTATCCCATTGATAGTGTAATCTCAAACTTTAGCCTTTGAAGCTGTGAGAAAATAAATTCTTATCCTCTAAGCCACCCACCTTATGGTACTTAAGGAAACTCATTGGTACCTAGGAAACACATCTAACAAATTCTTTTGCAATTCAATCTCACACCAATCAGGATGGCTAAGATCAAAAACTCAAGTGACAATATATGCTAGCAATGATGTCGAGAAAGAGGTGCACTACTGCATTGCTGGTGGGATTGCAAAGTGGTACAACCATTCTGAAATCAATCTGGCGGTTCCTCAGAAAATTGGAAATAGTTCTATCTGCAGACCCGGCTATACCACTCTTGGGCATATACCCAAAAGACGCCCCACCACACCACAGGGATGCACGCTCCACCATGTTCATAGCAGCCTATTTGTAATATCCAGAAATTGGAAACAACCCAGATGTCCTTCAGCTGAAGAATAGATACAAAAAATGTGGTTCACATGTACAATTCAGCTATTAAAAATAATGAGGACATCATGAAGTTTGCAGGTAAATGGATGGAATTAGAAAATATACTAAGTGAGGTAACCCAGACTCAAAAGATCCTGCATGGTTTATACTAACTAATAAGTGGATATTAGTCCAAAATTACAGAGTACCTAGGATACAACCTACAGACCAGAAGAAGTGTAATGAGCAGAAATGCTCAAGGAGGCTTCATTCCCACCTAGAAGGGGGAAGGAAATAATCATGGGAGGCAGAGGGAGGAGGGACCTGGGTGGGAGAGGGGATGGGGAGGGAGAAAGGGACAGAAGAGAAGCCTTGAGGGCCAAGACAAAAAATGTAAATAAGCAGACTTGGGGAGTGGGAGGTTGGGGTTATTCCTCTAAAACATACTGGAGACTTGGAAGGTGAGATGCTCTCAGGACTAACTGGGGGTGACCCAAGTCAAAATGCCGAACATTGGGGAAAGGGAACTTCAAGAGTCCACCGCCGTTAGATAGGCAAGGCCTCAAGTGGAGGGACAAGGTTACTAACCCACAGTCAAAGTTCATTACCCAAAATTGTTCCTGTCTATAAGAACTGCAGGGACCAAAATGGAGAAGAGACTGACTGAAGGAAAGGAAGTCGAATGACTGTATAAACTTGGGATCTATATCATGGAGGGTGGGGGCTGGCAAGCACCAAGGCCAGACAGAACTCTGATATAATGTGCTTATAGACAGGAGTCTGGCATGACTGTCCTCAGAGAGGCCCTACTTGCTCGGACTGATACTTACACCCAAACATTGGAATAAAGTTAGGGGCCCCTATGGTTGAATTAGGGGAAGGATTGAACAAGCTAAAAGAGAAAGCTACGCCATAGTAAGACAGTCTCAGCTAAAGCAGCTCCCAAGGAGCTCTCAGAGACTGAGACATCAACCAAGAGTATACAGGGACTGGTCTGAAGCCCTTGGCACAAATATAGCAGAAGTCTTCCTGAATGGTCTCAGTGCGGGGGGGGGGGGGGGGGGGGGGGGGGAAGAGTGCTTAATCCTGGAGAGACTTGAGTGCCCAGGGAAGAGGAAGTCCTGTGGAGCAGGGTGGAGCACTGCCTTGGAAACAAGGGTGAGGAGGAATGGAATGAGGAACTGTTTGAGCAGGAATTGAGCAGGGGAAATGATGGGAAGGTAAATAAATAAAATAAATTTATAAAAAGAACCAAATAAGCTAGTTCTAACAAAATCATATCAGTGTGTTTTTTAAAAAGAGCATGGGTACAAACAAAACAAAAATATATCATTTAATTCATTAAATTGAAATATATATATATATATATATATATATATATATATATATATATATACTAATAATTTCTTGTAAAATCCAACCACAAATTTGCATTGCTATGGGTCTTTAAAATAATATCTTTTACTTTTGTCAATATATCCTTTAAATTATTTCCTGAAAAGCAGGAAAAAGTCAATAAGATGTCTGTTAAAATCATAGAAACTAAAGGAGTACTGGGAGTGGGAGAAATAGTCTACTCCAAAGAAGACTATTAGCTTTATCAACTAGTTATTCCAAACCAAATGGTCAGCCTGGATACATAAATACAACTACCTGTATAAAGACTCAGCAGGTTATATTTATGTATTTAGGAATATGCCTCTATGTACACACATACACACACATACATACACCCACACACATACACAGACACACAGACACACTCACACACACACACACACACACACACACACATATATATATATATAAAATGTACTTAGCAACATTAATAATAAAAAGTATCAATGAGTTTGAACGAGAACAAGAATTAGTATATTGGAGGATTTGGAGAGAGAAGATGAAAGTGAGGAATGGTGTCATTACAATCTTAAGCAATCAGAGAAACAATTAAAAATAAAAACCATAGTATTAAGCAAAATGAAATAGAAAATAGCACATTAAAGAAACTCACATGATCTGAAAAATTTAGTATAATTCTGATGATAACTTGAGGCATGGAATGACACTGTAAGAGGTTCATTTTATAAGAAATTTGAAATAAGCATATCGAAGTTTGGCCCTAATTATAAAAAGGAATAGATGATCTTTTTATTAATAAATTTAAACCTTTATAATTAACAAGATTATCAAGATGTAATGAAAGTGTAAAGATTTAATTCCTGCATAGACAGTGGTAAATATTTTAGAATACATTTATTCACATAATATAAATCTTGTGGTATGGTATGTCAAATGGTGGTTTAAACCATTTAAAATATTTTTAAAGGACATATTAAAATTCAGCATCCCTTCATTATAAAAGTCTAGGAGAGATCAGGAATTCAGGGCCCATACCTAAACATAGGGAATTCTACATACTGTAAACCAGTAGCTAACATCAAAGTAAATGGAGAGAAACTTGAAGCAATCCCACTTAAATCAGGGACCAGACAAGGCTGCCCACTCTCTCCCTATATATTTGATATAGTACTCGAAGTCCTCGCCAGAGCGATTAGACAAGAAAAGGATATCAAATGTATACAAATTGGAAGAAGTCAATGTATCACTATTTGCAGAAGATATGATTGTATACTTAAGCGACTCCAAAAATTCCACCAGAGAACTCCTAAAGCTGATAAACAACTTCAGAAAAGTGGTTGGATATAAAATTAATCAAACAAATCAGTAGCCTTCCTCTACTCAAAGGATGATCAAGCTGAGAAAGAAATTAGGGAAATGACACCCTTCACAGCATTTACGCATAATATTACATACCTTGGTTTGACTCTAACCAAGCAAGTGAAAGATCTGTATTGCAAGAACTTCAAACATCTGAAGAAAGAAATCATAGACGATCTCAGAAGAAGAAAAAATCTCCTGTGCTCATGGATTTGCAGAATTTAGATAGTAAAAATGGCCATCTTGCAAAAAACAATATGCAGATTTAATGCAATCCCCATCAAAATTCCAAATCAGTTCTTCATAGAGCTATAAAGAGCAATCTGCAAATTCATTTGGAATAACAAAAAACCCAGGATAGTGAAAAATATTCTCCAAAACAAAAGATTTACTGGGGGAATACCATCCCTGACCTCAAGCTCTACTACATAGCAATAGTGATAAAAACTGTATGGTATTGGTACGGAGACAGGCAGGAAGATCAATGGAATAGAATTGAAGACCCAGATATGAACCCACACACCTACTGTCACTTGATATTTGACAAAAGAGATAAAAACATCCAGTGGAAAAAAGACAGCATTTTTAACAAATGGTGCTGGATCAACTGGAAGTCAGCAAGCAGAAAAATTCAAATTGACCCATTCTTTTGTCCTTGTACAAAGCTCAAGTCCAAAAGGATCAAGGACCTCCATATAAAACCAGATACACTGAAACTTATAGAGGAAAGTGGGGAAGAACCTTGAACACATGGGCACAGGGGTGGGAGAATGGGTTGGGGGTTTTAGGGGAGAGGGGAAACTGGGAAGGGTATAACATTTGAAATGTAAATGAAGAATATATTCAATAAAAAATAAAATATCTAAACATAGATAGCTAAAATAAACATGAATTTATTTTTGACATAGTGCTCCAAGAATGTCCTTGGGGAGTGTCAATTGAGACTTCATCCAAGTCTCTCCAGTGCTCTTAAATTCTTAAATTCTCTTCTTCTGGACTACAGCTTCTCCAGAAACATTGAGCCCTGCAGGATTGTACTTGAAGCTTCATTATCACAGAGAACGAAGGAAGACAAGGGCAACGGGTCTGGATGTAGTTCCCATTTTTCACATGCATAAGATGAGCCTGTCATTCTCATTTCTACTATTTACAGAGTAAGTGCTAAAGACACTAAATATAATTCAACAAGTGTACAGAGAGGACTGCTTATTTGATTTAATTTTCACCTCTTGAAATAGTAATTTTGTGTTAGAATATCTTTTTAAAGTTTATCATCATGAATTGATATTATTTCAAATGCTGAGAGGAATTGGCTGACATTGACAGTATAAGCTTTCTTATTTTACTTTGTCACCTTTTATTTCATTACTCAAAAAAAAATCTTGATTGTAAATAAGTCTTGGATAATCAATTCTTATTTTCTTATTTACAAGTGGAAGAGTAATTTTCTTTAACCATGTACTCTGAAAGTATAGCTGCGTGATAGTTGATTTTGATAACCTTAAATTCATTCCATTTGTATTCTAACTTCATGTTTTGGTGTTTGGAAGAAAATTTTAGAAGATACTTTCCAATAGAAAAATTTGTTATAGGAATATGTTGTTGAAATCTTAATTTTAAATTTTGGAATGAAAAATACTGGGATAGAATGTGAAGGGAAGTGAGGATATAGTTTTAATTCTTAAAATAGAAAAGTGATAATAAAATCAAATATTTAAAAATAATATAATCAAGTAAATCAAGAAACAAAAAGCATATGTACATAGTAAATTCCACAAATCTGTAAATAATCTAATATATATCCCAGTACAGAGAGGAAAATGTTATCTTCTGCAAGTATTTGGTCTGATTATTCTGCATAAATGGGGGGATCTTATTTTGTAGGCATTAGATTAAACTTTCTTGAGTAAATGTGTCACCTGATTTCAGTCCCTCCATCAATGACTTCAGGTTGTACTGTCCTCTCTGTGTTTATATTAATGCAAGTCTTTTACTCAGAATTAGATTTCAAAATAGCTTATAACTTCTAGAAACATCCATATTTGGGGTCACATTAAAATTGCTGAAGAAAAAATATCCTCAGGCCTTCCCTTGTTTTACAAATGCCTCAGAAATGTTCAGAATTTGTTCCTTTTAAAATTAAGCCAATTAAAAGGGATGAAGTTTCACACCCCCCCACACACACAAAAAAAAAATAGATCATAATAGTTAGTTCTTACAACATATTGAATATATATGCCTACACTAGGCTGTTTGGATATTTATAAGATGAATGTCCTGTGGTAGAAAATATCATCTAGTATAACTCTACATGAGAATAATCTAGCCTTAGCATTATATATGATATGAGAATATCAAAACTGATTCTATGTGAAGGAGCAGCACAATTATAATGCTAGCATTTCTTCCTTATAGACACAACTAGAGATTGTGACTTAGGAGTTAATTGACAAAGATGTTTCCTGAAGAGAATAATTTATGTGAGTCAAAAAAAATTCAACAAGGACATGAAAGTCTAAAGCTGAGTATCTCCTATTCTCAATCTGTTTTGAGTCCTCATGTTAACTTTATAGCTAAGAAATCATGTATTTTATTCAAATTCTATTAAAATTTAAAAGTACAGAGGAATGCTAGGATAGTGAGACAAGACTGAGTGGGTGGATGGGAGGTTCCTCATAGAAATGAGGGAGTGGGGATGAAATAGGGGATTTGAGGAGGGCAATCAGAGAAGGGAGATAACATTTGAAATGTACATAAATAAAGTAACTAATAAAAAGTATAGTGGGGATTGAATCTTCTTCAACCTGAGAGAAAATGCAGAATTGGAGATGTTTGCTTAAATGTGGGTGCTGATTAAATGTGTTCCTTGTTTCTCTTTGAGGAATATTCCTTTGGAAATACACATGTAGGACAGGAGTGCATCTGCTTATATTTACTTCATATGTGACAATTTGTTGATTATAATGCATAGAATGTTCCTTCTACTTTTACCTTTACCTAACTAAAGGAAGAAATATTATGTTAAATAATAAAAAACAAGGCCTTCAAATTTTTGTAAAATTTCAATGAAAGATTGTAATTTCTTCTTTATTGACCTAAATTCCACCTAATATATAATAAATTTTTCTGAAGCCGTATTAAAATAATGGACTGAAACTTTTCATTGAAGAAGTAAGGAAAATCTCACTAGTAAGGAAGTCAACATTTAGTTTGATTATAATATCTTTTGGTCATCATCTACTTTATTCCTTAGAGGTGAAAATGATTTTCCACATATTTTAACATTCATTTATAATCACTCAGGTACTCATAGAAATTTGTTGGGTATGATTTATCACATACTCACTATTAGAGTTGGGTCATCTTTGAAACTCCATAATGTTTCAAAGTATATGTTTTATATCATACGTGACAATTGACAGATTATAATGCATAGGGTGTTCTATCTGCAACTATATACACTTACCTTTGTAAAGTAAGAAATAATATGTTAAATGATTATAGAATATTTGTCCTTACAGTGTATTTTTCTTCTTAATGTCATACAAATCAATTTAATGTACTAAAGTGTCTACTGTGTATTCCACAGTAATAATATATCATATTATATTTCTGCTTTGTTACTTGCATGTGTTTAGAATTTTTCCTCTTTCAACCTTTCACAGGGTTGCAATAAATGTTCTTTTATCTTAAACTTATCATCTACTCTGATTAAATTGTCTTTAAAACATTTTACTTATATGTGCAAAACGCCAACAACTCAAAGTAATATGACATTACTTTTTAATGTCATTTCCCCGATTTTAGATTTGTAAGTGTACCTTTTCTGTGACACTTTCAGACATTTGGGGAATAGTTAAATATGAGTGTATTAACTTGAAATAAATAGGAAGAACATGAATCAATCCATAATATTCTATCCATAAAGTCTTTCTATGTCAAATGTACTTTTCCTGATGATTTACCTGTACTGCCATACAGGGCAAAGGGCATTTATCACTCACTGTTTTAATTCTTTATAGCATAGTGACATTTTTATTTATTAATAATGTTGATTAACTGATTTACTTTTGTAAAGCTTCTTGAATTGAGCATCTGCATGATGCATTTTAGATCAGCTATTATAGTTACAGAAAATAAATACAAAAGAAGGAAAATATTTAAATTTTTCTTTTCATTGACATATTTTAAGATTTTTTTTATCATGTACATGAATAGAATTTTGTAAGAAAGAGTTTATGGATAGAATCTTATGGGTTGTTGATTCATGTTCTTCCCATTTATCTCAAGTTAATATACTCTTATTTAACTATTCCCCAAATTTCCAAAATTGTCACATGTGGTTCAATTTAAAGATGCATATTGTTTAAACAGGTGACCTGAAGATAGTCCTCTGGATGTATTCTGTGTCCCTACAGGAGGTAACATCTAAAGTGATGCTAGAATGTGAGCAATTTATGATAACACTGGATTCTCCAGATGTGACTGGAAAGTGAACTGGAAATGAAGTGAAATCTAGAAAGTCATAGTCTCTCTGGAACCTGGATAAGAATCCATCATCTTCTCTAAAACTTTGCTAGCTGCGCTTTATAACATTTAATATTTACTTTTATATTAGGTTTCACTACCACATTTGAGATTGCTATGAAGAGTGTAATGTGACATACCGAGTCCACTTTTATTTCATTTTTGAATTTAGGGTTCAAAATTTGAACTTTAACTTATAAAGTATCTGCTTTGTTCTTATCAAGTGTAAAGTTTTGGAATTTCTCCAGCAACTAAAACTCATTTATTATTTGAACTACAGTTACTGTATTAGTGTCACTCTGTGCATATGTTCTTATGAATGAATTTAATATGCTCAAGTATTTCACGCATCTTAGACATTAGTCTATTTGTCATAAAAGATAAACAATTGATTATCTCAAACAGTAAATGCATATACTTATTGGTTAAAAATGACTGAAAATAAATCAAAGAGATCAATGCTTTGGGCACAGCATCCTTTCTAAATAATCCAACAAGCAGAAAAAATGGGATATGGAAACCTCACAGAATTTGTCTTACTGGGACTTTTCAATAATGAGGATGTCAAGGCAATATGTGCTGTGTTGTTCTTGTTTTGTTATCTTGCAACTCTCTGTGGAAACTTCGTTGTTCTTCTCACTATCAAGGGTAGTCAGCTTAGTGAGCAGCCAATGTATTTTTTCCTCAGCTATCTGTCCTTCATGGATGTTTGCTTCACTTCCACAGTAGCCCCAAAATTTATTATAGACCTAATATTACAATGTAACACAATCTCCTACAGTGGATGCATAGCGCAGATGTTTTATGCCCACTTCTTTGGTGCCACTGAGATATTCATCTTGGTGGTCATGGCCTATGATCGGTATGTAGCTATTTGCAGACCCCTTTACTACATGATCACCATGAGCAGACAGGTATGTTACATCCTTGTGATAGCCTCAGTTTTTGGTGCTTTTATACACTCACTTGTGCATGTATTGGTTATTATCAGACTTCCCTTTTGTGGCACCAATGAAATAGACCACTACTTCTGTGACATATTCCCCCTGCTAAAACTGGCCTGCACTGACACAAGACTCCTGGTTATTGTGATCATTACCACCACAGGGGTCATGTCCATTCTGACCTTTGTTGCATTGGTCATTTCTTACATCATCATTTTGTCCATCTTGAGGACCAGGTCATCAGAGGGCCGCCGCAAAGCTCTTTCTACCTGTGGCTCACATATCACTGTTGTATTCATGTTCTTCTTGCCACTCATCTTTACCTATGTCCCAATGGGTGATTCTGTTGGGAATGACAAGGTGTTTGCTCTGTTTTATACCATGATTGCCCCATTGTTCAACCCTCTCATCTACACACTGAGGAATACAGACATGAAGAATGCCATGAGGAAGGTGTGGTGCCAAGAAAAACTGTTTGAAGGAAAGTGAAACTTCTGCTGGTGGAATGTTTTTTCTCAATTTTGTCCCATCTACAGAATAAATATGAGCAATGTAGGAAGATAGCAAGATGATGCATAGCCAACAAAAGTTTCAAGCCTTCCAAACAAGACCCAAATCAATGGGGAATAGGTATGTAGTGGAATTAATCAATTATTTTCCATGTTAGATAAATGGAAATTCTTTTCTCCTTCATCATCTCAGATATAATGTCTATTACTTTATTATTATTGGTGCAAAGTAGAATGTTGAGTGAAATATTAAAAAGGTAGAACCAGCTCGTTCCTGTGCTCATGCCTCCAACTCTCAGCCCCTGTGGCCTGGCGGGCCATGCACTGGAGATTCCTGTAGATTCACTGGCCTGTATCTCCTGAAACTTCTCTACCCAGGTTGCTAGCTTCACAATGGCAGATCACTACCAAGGCAACCCTGTGCTTCAAATCCCCCATGGCCTTTGTGGTGCAAACACATGTTTTGCCACCATATCTTTCTGTCTTGAACCCACATGAGCTGCTGTGTGTAGGAAAATGCAAGACAAACTTAGTTCAGAAACAGTTGTAACTCAATCTCTGGGCACAACAACTAAAACCTAATCTTGTAAGCCTTATTAAAATCTCATTCCTCTGGCGGCAAATTCTTGCAGATCCACCATGATACTGAGAAACTCTAGCACTACATCTTACCCATCTGCTGTCCCAGTTCCAAAAGGAACTCTCTCCTCCTTCCTCCCTTCCTCTGTGCAAACAGGAAGTACTGCCTACTTTACTAGAGATTGGCTCCTTTATTTATTAGGAGATTGGTTCACAAAAAGTGCACCAGGTCCATCCACGATAGTAGAAAAACTGTATAATTTGACAATTTTATGCTCTTTCAATTCATATTTCGTTAAAGATAGCTTTAGTAGATAGAGAAATCCCAATCACACCCTTTGTGCTGGTCTTGCTATAGAAAACAAAATAAACAAAACTGTATTTGAGCTGTCCATTGGTGTTTTTCTTATCACCTCATGTTTCTCAATCACGTTGAAAAGACTTTATGCTGATTCAACTGGAGGTCAACATGCAGAAGAATGCAAATTGACCCATTCTTATCTCCTTGCACTAAGCACAATTCCAAGTGGATCAAGGACCTCCACATAAAACCAGACACACTGAAACTAATAGAAAGGAAACTAGGGAAGAACCTTGAACATATGGGCACAGGGGAGAATTTCCTGAATAGAACTCCAATAGCTTATGCTCTAAGATCAAGAATTGACAAATGGGACCTCATTAAATTACAAAGTTTTTGCAAGGCAAAAGACACTGTCAAAAAGACAAAGCAGCAACCAATTAACTGGGAAATGATCTTTACCAACCTTACATCCTACAGAGGGCTAATATCCAATATATACAAAGAACTCAAGAAGTTAAACCCCAGAGAGGCAAGTAACCCTATTAAAAATGGGGTACAGAGCTAAACAAAGAGTTCTCACCTGAAGAATATCTAATGGCTGAGAAGCACCTAAAGAGATGTTCATAATCCTTAGTCATTAGGGAAATGCAAATCAAAACAACCCTGAGATTCCATCTCATACCAGTCAGAATGGCTAAGATCAAAAACACAGGAGACAGCAGTTGTTGGCGAGGATGTGGAGAAAGAGGAACACTCCTCCACTGCTGGTGGGATTGCAAGCTGGTACAACCACTCTGGAAAGCAGTCTGGCGGTCCCTCAGAAATCTGGGCATGACACTCCCGGAGGATCTGGCTATACCACTCCTGGGCATATACCCAGAGGCTTTACCTGCATGCAATAAGGACACCTGCTCCACTATATTCATAGCAGCCTTATTTATAATAGCCAGAAGCTGGAAAGAACCCAGATGTCCCTTAACGTAGGAATGGATTCAGAAGATGTGGTATATTTACACAATGGAATACTACTCTGCAATTAAAAACAATGAATTCACGAAATTCCTAGGCAAATGGTCAGAACTAGAAAATATCATCCTTAGTGAGGTAACCCAATCACAAAAGAACACACAAGGTATGCAGTCACTGATAAGGGAATATTAACCCAGAATCTTGGAATACCCTAGGCACAATTCGCATATCAATAGATTTCCAAGAAGATGGAAGGAGAGACCCCTGGTCCTAGAAAGAGGAGATGTAGGGGAATGCCAAGGCAGAGAAGCGAGAATGGGTTGAATGGAGAAAAGAGGGAGAGAAGGGGGCTTATGGGACTTTCGGGGAGGGAGGAGACGGGAAAGGGGAAATGATTTTGAATGTAAATTAAAAAAAGCTTAGAAAATAAAAAAAGAAAAGACTTTATGAATAACCTTATGTTACTAAGAGATACCATACTTCTTGCTCCTCTGGCTCCCACTGTCTTTTCTCCCTCTCTCTTGCAATATTGCTGGAGTCTCTGTGTGTGGTCCCACAGTTTTGCAAATTCATTGTTGTTGTTTTCTACAATGGTCTCTGTCTGTTACAAACAGGACTCCTGTTTAAGGGAAGGGGACTACACTTATCTGCAGTTATAGGAAAAATGATTTTATTGCTTTTGGGGATTGTGAGTGTTTAGTAGGTTAGTGTTTGTAGATTCTCTTTCAATAACCATGAATTCACTAGGACTTAGTAGTTAGCTATGCTTCCAGTAATCATCATGATTTCCCTCTTCTTATGTGGATCTTAAGTCCAAGGAGAAAGCTGTTAATTACTACAATGAATTTGTGTGACTATTGTACCCCTTAGGATTATCAGGCCTGGGTGGTTGTCAATGTGGTTTATAGGTGTGATAGCTGAGTAAGAGCTTGTTGCCTTCCTCCTGGTGGGAGTGGGCAAAGTGATATTCCCCACCAAAGAACATATTTATTTGTTGCCCAGAGAAAATAATGAACTCTAAAAACATATATACTAGTAACATTACATGACTGAATAGGAGATATAGACATACATACATGCATAAATACATATATACAGACATACATATACATTTACTCATATATATATATACAAATAAATGCATGCACATTTATACATCTCTATATATTAATGAGAATAATAATTTCATATTACACACACACACACACACACACACACATATATATATATATATATATATATATATATATATCACAAACTGGATTCTACATTTACATATACCTGAAAGGGGAATATGGAGAAAGTAAGGGATAAATCTATTTATTATATGTATTTGTAGATTTTAAATTTTTAAACAATTTTGTTTCTAATATCTTTTAGTGCAGTATAATTATTTTATTAATGGAATGATTATATTCATTGCTTTTTGATACTTACAATCATGAGGGTGGTAAATTATTTTAATTAAGACTTTCGTGTTATGAATGGTGTCACCTCTATATATGTATTAGTCACAGAAAATTGATAAAATTTGTATTTCTAACAATCATTGCCCTCTCAAGAAACATACATTTGAATGACTATGAATAAATCTGCCTTCATGAGAACAATGAAAGTAGACACAAGATAAAATCTTCTGAGTTTAGCACAGGAATATGAAAATAAGTATTGTTAAAGTTAAAAATATTGCCAACTTGTATGTATCACCTTTTCTACAACCCCAGAATGGAGAGTCACCCACAAGTTTTAGAAGGTGAGAAAAGTAGTACAACATAAACTGGAGCTCAACAGTAATGTTTAACATTGTGTAAATCATGATGGCGCCGATTCTAGTCACAGGACCTGTAGACTAGTCACTTAGACTGCATAGTGTCAGACTGAATTCTACAGCTTTAGAATATAGACCTTACCAGGAGAAAGTCACAGGGCTTTTCAAAACATTAATCCAATCCTCGAGGATACAGGATCCATGTGGCTGGGTGGTTTGATCCTAAGCATCAGATGAGCCCCAGGGTCCAGAGCCCAATTCATGAGAGTAGAATTACAACTCAATTATACTTATAAATTTGATCCATAAATTCTCTCACAGGCACATAGTTTATAGATTGGTCTTCAGCAATTGATATTATTGGGAGGTCCAAAATGGAGGAAATATGTTTCTAAAAATGTTAATGTCCTTTCTCTCATTTTGCTTCTTGGCTATCACAAAGCTGTCATCTCTGCTCTACTATACATCTTATACATGCATGCTCTGCCTCACCACAGCCTCAAAGTCTGAGAGTCAAACAACCATGCACTAAAGTAAATACTCTGAATCTAAGATCCCAAATAAGTTCTGCTGTTTATAAGACTATTCCGCATGTTTGTCAAGTAAGAGAAAATTTACTAACCCAGTTTCCAAAGAGAGTAAAGTGAGAACAGTTGTCATGCTGGGTACTTGTTATCATAGAATTTGCTCCTAAGCCTTCTCTGATACCAAAAATGATTCCATGTCTTTGATCTTATCTTGCTTCATGATACCATGTTTTAGCATCATTCTGACACCAGAATTGACTCCCAGTCTTAGTCATCTACCCATCATCGTAGACCTAGTTTCCAGCCCAAATTCTTCAGATGCATATTTTTAGGGCAGAACACACAGACTAAGCTTCTGGTCCCCTTATAGTGCCTGGCAAGAATCTACTATCTGATGCGGGTGGGTGGTTGGTGTGCACTTTTGCTCTAGTTAAAGTCACAAATTAATCAAGAGTTATTTTTCCTTAGTGTTGGGATCACAACACATCATGTGTTGTTAGATTTCTACCTGGGTTAACAGCCATGAGAATTAGAAGCTTTGAGCTCCAACCACTAAAAGGCTACAAGCATTAAAACCTGGACATAAAATTCTATAGGTGCTTAAGAAAGAAGCACATTGCACTGTCCTGTAAGTGTTATTGGTTTAGCATTTAATATGAATTTTAAAATCATCTGATTCAGGTATTAGGGACACTTGGCTTTTAACCTCTGATGGCTTTATGGAACTCTATCAGTAAGCTTTGTAATCTTTGCTACAAGCAGACTCTTCACTTTCTTTAGTGCAAGTTCCCAACACTCTCAGATACAGAGCACTCCTCTCTGAACTGTTCAGTTTCTCCCAGGATGTTGAGTGAAATCAGTGCTTAGAGTTTTGGAAATGTATAAGTTATAAATGCAAAAGTAACTCTCATGCCTCTTTCTAGTATCTGTATTTGATTAATCATAGCTGGAAGCCCAGAATTTCATGTGCTTTCATTTTTACTAGCTCAATTTCCTCCACATTTTTAGAATTTTTACTTATTTTATTTTTCAAATTATAACAAATTTCTCCATAACTTTTCCTTCAAAACCTTCAAAATATTCATGGTTAATTATTAATTTTAAATATACATATATATTGAATAAACATAGCCTTCTTTTTAATTTTATATATATATATATATATATGATATTTTTTTATTTACATTTCTTTGTTTTTCAAGACAAGATTTCTCTGTGTAGCCCTGGCTGTCCTGGAAGTCACTCTGTAGAAATGCTGACCTTGAACTCCGAAATCTGCTTGCCTCTGCCTCTCAAATGCTGGGCTTAAAGGTGTGCACCACAACTGCCTGGCTTTTTATTTACATTTCAGAGCTTATTCCTTTCCTGGTTTCCCCCCCTCCCAGAAATCCCTATTCCATCCCCCATCCCCTGTTTATAAGAGGGTGTTCCTCCACCTACATACCCACTCCCACCACCTTGCCCTTGATTCCCTTACACTGGGTCATCTATCACGCCTTCAAAGGACCAAGGACCTTTTGATTCCTGACAAGGCCTTACTCAGCTACATATAGAGCTGGAGCCATATGAACTCCTTGGTTGGTGGGGCTTAGTCCCTGGAAGCTCTGGGGGATATGGTTGGTTGATGTTTTTGTTCTTCCTATGGGTTTGCAAACCCTTTCAGCTCCTTCATTCCTTTCTCTAACTCCTTCATTGGTGACCCTGTCCAATGGTTGGCTGCAAGCATCCACCTCTGTATTTGTCAGTCTCTGACAGAACCTCACAGGAGACAGCTATATAAGGCTCCTTTCAGCAAGCACTTCTTTGGATCTACAATAGTGTCGAGTTTGGTGACTGCATTTGGGGTGAATCCCCAGGTGGGACAGTCCCTGGATGGTCTTTCCTTCAGTCTCTCCTCCACATTTTGTATCTGTATATCCTTCCATGGTTATTTTGTTCACCCTTCTAAGAAGAACTGAAACACCCACACTTTGGTCTTCCTTCTTCTTGGGCTTCATATGGTCTGTGAATTGTATCTTGGGTATACCGAGCTTTTGGCCTAATAGCCAGTTATCAATGAGTGCATACCATGTGTGTTCTTTTATGATTGGGTTACCTCACTCAGGATCGTATCATCCATTTGCCTAAAAAATTCATGAATTCACCATTTTTAATAGCTGAGTAGGCAGTTTCCATCTGCCCCCCCCCCCCCCGGGAGCAAAGGCTGTTCCACAGGTCCCACCAGAGGAGAACTGATCGCCAGGAGTGCTCTCAATCCAGTGCTCAGAGGTGAGATCTACACTTTTTCTCCAATAACTGTCCAAAGCTGGACCTGCCAGTAGTTCACAGGGCACAGGAACAGTGGAGCAGCTGGGACAGGACCTTTTCAGTCTCCATCTGCACCCTGGAGCTGGGGCTATTTCACAACCCACTGTACACAGGGAGCTGGCCTCCCAGGAGTACTGACACAGGCTTACAGGACCACAGGAAGGACAAGTTCCAGCCAGAGACAGCAATACAAACTAACACCACAAACAACTACATGGCAAAATTCAAGTGCAAGAAACTTACCAACAGAAACAAAGGCTACTTGTCATCAGAACCCAGTTCTCCCACCACAGCAAGTCCTGGTACCCCAACACACTAGAAAATTTGGATTTAAAATCATATCTAATGATGCTGATAGAGGACTTCAAGAAGGACATAAATAACTCCCTTAAAGAATTACAGGAGAACACAGGTAAACAGTTATAAGCCCTTAAAGAGGAAACAAAAAAATCATTTAAAGAATTACAGGAAAACAAACCAAGCAGATGAAGGAACTGAACAAAACCATCCAGAATCTAAAAATGGAAGTAGAAACAATGAAGAAATCACAAAGGGAGACAACTCTGGAGATAGAGAACCTAGGAAAGAGATAAAGAGTCATAGATGCAAGCATCACCAACAGAGACAAGCTGGAATAGTAATTCTAATATAGAATAAAGGCAACTTTCAACCAAAAGTTTTTGAAAAGGGTAAAAAATAACACTTCATACACAACAAAGAAAAAATGTACCAAGATGAACTCTCAATTCTGAACATCTATGCTCTAAATGCAATGGCACCTACATTCATAAAAGAAACTGTACTAAAGCTCAAAGAAAAAAATACACTTTACACAATAATAGTGTGAGACTTCAACACCCCACACTCATCAATGGACAGATCATGGAAATATAAACTAAACAGAGATACATTGAAAGGAAAATATCATCCTTAGTGAGTGTATTAGTCAGGGTTCTCTAGAGTCACAGAATGTATGGGTAGTCTCTATATAGTTAGGGAATTTGTCGATGACATACAGCTTGTAGTCCAACTCCCCAACAATAGTCAGCAGTACTTGTGGATGGAAGTCCAAGGATCTAGCAGTTGCTCAGTCACACGAGGCAGCTGTAGATGGAAGTTCAAGGATCTAGCAGTTGCTCAGTCCCATGAGGCAGGCCAGGAAAAGCCAGAGTGAATCTTCCTTCTTCCAATGTCCTTATATAGGTCTCCAGCAGAGGGTGTGGCCGAGATTAAAGGCGTGTGCCACCATGCCTTTAATCCCAGATGACATTGAATCAGAGATCTTCTAATCTTAATCTTTTGGAATTCATAGTCACTATGCTTCAAGATCTCCATGCCAAGATCCAGGTCAAAAACTTGTATCTCTGAGCCTCCAGATTAGGATTATAGGTGAGACTTCCAATTCTTGATTAGTTCATTGCAGATTTAGTCAAGTTGACAACCAGTAATAGCTACTACAGTGAGGTAACCCAATCACAAAAGAATACACATGCTATGCAGCCATTGATAAGTGGATATTAACCCAGAAACTCAGAATACACAAGACACAATTCACATGTCAATTGATTTCCAAGAAGAAGGAAGGAGAGATCCCTGGTCCTGGAAAGACTAGATGTAGCAGTGTAGGGGAATACCAGGAGAGAGAAGCAGAAGGGGGTTGACTGGGGAACAGGGGGAGGGAAGAGGGCTTATGGGACCTTTGGGGAGGGGGGAACCGGGAAAGGGGAAATCATTGGGAATGTAAATAAAAATATAGAAAATAAAAAAAAAATAAGAAAATAAGAGAAGTTATGGACCAAATGGCTTTAACATCTATCTACAACACATTTCATCCTAAATCAAAAGAATATACCTATTTTGTAGCACCTCAGGGTACCTTCTAAAATATTTATCATATAATCCGTCACAAAACAGGACTCAACAGATACAAGAAGATTGAAATAATTCCATGCATTCTATCAGATCACAACAGACTAAGGCTGGTCTTCAATAAAAACAAAAACCAAACAAAGCCCACATAAATGTGGAAGCTAAACAACACTCTACTCAATGATAACTTAGTCAAGGAAGAAATAAAGAAATTAAATTTTTTTTAGAATTTAATGAAAATGAAGTAACAACATACCCAAACTTACGGAAAATAATGAAGATAGTCCTAAGACGAAAACTCATAGATCTGAGCGCTTCAAGAAAGAAACTGGAGAAAGCATACACTAGCTGCTTGATGGCACACCTGAAAGCTCTACAACAAAAAGAGGCAAATACACTCAAGAGGAGTATAAGGCAAGAAATAATCAAACTCAGGTCTAAAATCAACCAAATAGACACAAAAAGATCTATACAAATAATCAACCAAGCGAGGAGCTGATTCTTTGAGAAAATCAGCAAGATAGATAAACCTTTAGCCAGATTAACCAGGGAGCACAGGGGCAGTATCCAAATTAATAAAATCAGAAATAAAAAGGGAGACATAACAAAGGAAACCATGGAAATCCAAAAAAAAAAAAAAATCATCAGATCCTACTACAAAAGCCTATATTCCACAAAACTAAACAATCTGGATGAAATGGATAATTTTCTAGACAGATACCAGATACCAAAGTTAAATCAGAACCAGGTAAATGATCTAAACAGTCCCATAACCCCTAACAAAATAGAAGCACTCATTAATAGTCCCCCAACCAGGAAAACCCCAGGACCAGATGGGTTTAGTACAGAGTTCTATCAGACCTTCAAAGAAGACCTAATACCAATACTCTTCAAACTATTCCACAAAATACAAACAGAAGGATATCCAAACAGAACAATATCCAATTTGGTCTATGAAGCCATCATTGTGTTGATACCTAAACCTCACAATGACCCAACAAAGAAGGAGAACTTCAGACCAATTTCCCTTATGAATATCAATGCAAAAATACTCAGTAAGATTCTTGCCAACTAAATTCAAGAACCCATCAAAAAGATCATCCACCACAATCAAATAGACTTCCTCCCAGGGATGCTGGGATTGTTCAATATACAGACATCTATAAATGAAATCTACTACATAAAAAAACTCGAAGGAAAAAAATCCACATGACCTTTTCATTAGAAAAGCATTTGACAAAAATTCAACACCTCTTAAAGATAAAAGTATTGGAAAGATCAGGAATTCAAGGCCCATAGCTAAGAATAAGTATAAGTAATAAACAGCAAACTGGTAGCCAACATCAAACTAAATGGAGAGAAATTTAAAGCAATCCCATTGAAATCAGAGACCAGACAAGGCTGTCCACTCTCTCCCTAACTGTTCAATATAGTACAGGAAGTCCTAGCCAGAGCAATTAGACAATAAAAGTAGATCAAAGGGATATATATTGGAAAGGAAGAAGGCAAAGTATCACTATTTGCAGATGATATTATAGTATACTTAAGTGACCCCAAAAATTCCACCAGAGAACTCCTAAAGCTGATAAATGACTTGAGCAAAATGGCTGGATATAAAATTAACTCAAACAAATCTGTGGCTTTCATATACTCGAAGGGTAATCAGGCTGAGAAAGAAATTAGGGAAAAAACACACTTCATGATAGTCACAAATAATAGAAAATATCTTAGTGTGACTCTAACTAAATAAGTGAAATATCTGTATGGCAAGCCTCTGAAGAAAGAAATAAAAGAAGATCTCAGAGGATGAAAATTTTTCCCATACTTATGGATTGGCAGGATTAATATAGTAAAAATGGCCATCTTCCCTAAAGAAATCTACAGATTTAGTGCAATCCCCCTAAAAACTCCAAATCAATTCTTCATAGTGTTAGGAAGAACAATTTGAAAATTCATCTAGAATATCAAAGTCACAGGAAAGTGAAATCTATTCTCAACAATAAAAGAACTTCTGGGAAATCACCGTTTCTAATCTCAAGCTGTACTAAAAAGCAATCGTGATTAAAAAATGCATGGTATTGGTATAGTAGATCAATAGAATAGAGTTGAAAACCCAGAAATGAACCCACACACATATGGCCACTTAATCCTTGTCACAGGAGCTAAAAGTATCCAGTGGAAAAAAGACAGCATTTTCAACAAATGGTGCTGTTTCTACTGGTGGTTAGCATGCAGAAGAATGCAAATCAATCCATTCTTATCTCTTTGTACAAAGCTCAAGTCCACGATGATCAAGGACTTCCACATAATTCCAGATATACTGAAACTAATAGAAAAGAAAGTAGGGAAGAGCCTTGAGCACATGGGCACAGGGGAAATTTCCTGAACAGAACACCAATAGTTTATGCTCTAAAATCAAGAATTGACAAATGGGACCTCATAAAATTGTAAAACTTCTCTAAGGCAAAGTACAGTGTCAATAGGACAAAACAGCAAACGACAGACTGAGAAAAGATCTTTACCAATCCTACATCTAACAGAGGGCTAATATTCAATATATACAAAGACCTCAAGAAGTTAGACTACAGAGTAACAAATAACCCTATTAAAAATGGGGTACAGAGCTAAACAAAGAATTCTCAGCTGAGGAATACTGGATGGCTGAGAAACAATTAAAGGAACATTCAACATCCTTAATCATCAGAGAAATGCAAATTGAAATAAGCCAGAGATTCCACCTCGCACTAGTCAGAATGACTAAGATCAAATACTCAGGTGACAGCATATGCTGACAAGGCTGTGGAGAAAGAGAAACACTCCTCCATTGCTGGTAGGACTGAAAGCTGCTATATCCACTCTGGAAATCAGTCTGGCTGTTCCTCAGAAGATTAGTATTAGTACTACCTGAGGACTCAGCTATACCACTCCTAGGCATATACCCAGAAGAAGCTCCAGCATGTAATAAGGGCACATAGTTCACTATGTTCATAGCAGCCTTATTTATAATAGCCAGAAACTGGAAAGAACCCAAATGTCCCTCAACAGAGGAATGGATATAGAAAATATGGTACTTTTACACAATGGAGTACTACTCAGTTATTAAAAACAATGAATTCATGAAATTCTTAGGCAAATGGATGGAATTAGAAAATATCATCCTGAGTGAGGTAACAACCCAATCATAAAGAACACACATGGTATGGACTCACTGCAAGTGAATATTAGCCCAGAAGTTCAGAATACCCAAGATACAATTCACAGATCATATGAAGCTCAAAAAGAAGGAAAACCAAAGTATAGATACTTCTGTTTTTCTTAGAATGTGGAAGCAAATACCCATGGGAGGAGATACAGAGACAAACTGTGGAGCAGAGACTGAAGGAAAGGCCATGCAGAGACTGCCCTACCTGGGGATCCATCCCACATAAAGTTACCAAAAGCAGACACTATTGTTGATGCCAAGAAATACTTAATGAAAGGAGACTGATATACCTGTTTTCTGAGAGGCTAGGTCAATGCCTGTCAATACAGAGGTGTGTGCTTTTAGTCAACCATTGGATTAAACACAGGGTACTCAATGGAGGAGCTAGAGAAACTACCCAAGGAGTTGAAAGAGTTTGCAGCCCCATAGGAGGAACAACAATATGGACTAACCAGTATCCCCAGAGCTCCCAGGGACTAAACTACAAACCAAAGAGTACACATGGAGGGACCCATGACTCAAGTCACATATGTAGCAGAGGATGCCCTTGTTGGACATCAATGAGGGGAGCTGCCCTTGGTCCTGTGAAGGCTAGATACCCCACTATAGGGGAATGCCAGGACAGGGAAGGGAGAGTGGGTTAGTTGGTTAGCGGGGGGGGGGGCGGCAAAAGGATAGGGGAGTTTTAGAGGAGAAACCAGGAATGGGTATAACATTTGAAATGTAAATAAAGAAAATATCTAATTTTAAAAAAAGAAAAATATAGGTGAGTAGTATTCCATTGTGCAAAAGTACCGTATTTTCTGTATCCATTTCTGTTGAAGGACATCTTGGCTAATATAAATAATGCTGCTATGAATGCAGTAGAACATGTGTCCTTGTTTTATATTGGAGCATCTTTTGTATATGCTCAGGAGTGGTATAGTTAGGTCCTCAGGTGATACTATGTCTAATTTTTTGAGTAACCGCCAGATTGATTTCCAGAGTGGTTGTACCAGCTTGCAATCCCACCAGCAATGGAAGAGTGTTCCTCTTTCTCCACATCCTCACCAGCATCTGTTGTAACCTGAGGTTTGATGTTAGCCATTTTGACTGGTGTGAGGTGAAATCTCATGGTTGTTTTTATTTACATTTCCCTGATAGCTAAGGATGTTGTACATTTCTTTAGGTTCCTGGCTATTCGATATTCCTCAGTTGAAAATTCTTTGCTTAGCTCTGTACCCCATTTTTAATAGGGTAATTTGATTCTGTGGAGTCTAACTTCCTCAGTTCTTTGTTTTTATTGGATATTTGCCCTCTCTTTGGATGTAGGATTGGTAAAGATCTTTTTCAAATCTGTTGGTTTCTGTTTTGTCCTATTGACAGTGTCCTTTGCCTTACAGAAGCTTTGCAACTTTATGAGGTCCCATTTGTCAATTCTTGATCATAGAACATAAGCCATTAGTGTTCTGTTCAGAAAATTTTCCCCTTTGCCCATGTGTTTGAGGCTCTTCCCCCACTTCACTGTATTTGGTTTTATGAGGAGAAACATAGTCTTCATACATAAATAAACATAGCCTTCTCAATTTTTATACTTTTACTTGTATATATATTTTCAGGACTGATCATTTTGTATTGGGTAACCAATTGGTGTGTTCTTTCATGGGCAAGGCTCAGTATTCCTGAGTTTCCATAGTATTTTCTGTAGATTGAGGCCTTCTAGACTTTCCCCTGTGCATGCTAGCATATCTATAATGTGTATTGCTATAGTCCATGATCATCTATTTTTTAGGCAGTAATGTCACTGACACTCCATGGAAGCAAGCTCTTACATTATGAGGATAGAGTCTTAAAGGAAACTCCATTAACTTATGGCTCTTACAATCGCTCTTCCCAGAGTTACAATCATATCTCTGCTCCCTGATTGTTAGTTTCTGAAGTTTTATTGTATAAAATTTATAATAGGCGATACATGGTCTTTCAGAAGCCTTTATTAAGATCTCATATAATACTCATCCTAGTAGATGAGAAGGATTTTTTTTTTACTTACCTAAAGGCAATGGAAACCCGTCTCCTTATAGATTTCAGAAGGAGAATGCTATCTCTCTATATCCATATCCATATATATATCCATCTACATATACATATACAGGCACAGGCACAGGCACAGGCAAAGGCACAGACACAGACACAGACACAGACACAGACATAGACATAAACATGTGTGTGTGTTTTTCTGTGATTACAAATTCATCAGTCACAATTCTGAAGTGTGTACTGCTATTTCTTGTCTATTACCAGTCTTATTTTGAGATACAGGGAAAGTACCCACCATCCCAGTCCCCTAACTGACCTCAGTAAGAACAGATGAAAATAGGTGGTACCTTCATGACTGACAGTCATCATGGACACTCAGAGCAGAGCTTCTTGCAATGTTACCATCTGCAACAATATAAATATGTTGATATATATAAAATGAATATTCAAATAGAACATGTACTGATTATGTTATAAAGTAATTATTTTAAACTAATCCTCATATATGCATAAGGTATGAAAACTGATTAGCAAATGATAATGATATTCAAGACATGTCAGTGATATTCAAGACATTGTTACAAACTACAAGAAGTTTAAGACCATTGCATAGTGTAGTAAAGATAGATTTATGTCAGTAGATTCAGGAAATGAAAAAATTGCAGGTTTCTGGAACTTCTTTAAACTAACAGGAGTCATAAAATGCCCTCCACAAGATATAAGATCAGTATACAATTACTGGAGGAAGAGAATTATTAACCAGCCAAGCCACCTTAATGAGAACTAGCCAACCTGTGGGCTGCCTGAGCAGGTTTGAAGCTTTCCTGGATCATCCCCCACAGTCAGTGGGCTTTCCAGTGATACAAGTACACTCGGGTCATCCTGTAAGTAACCCCTTACCCATAATGTAAACTTTCTCAGTGTATCCAGGTAGACTTTGCTGGAATAATTACCTTGGTCTGTTGCATCTGATACCCTGCATTGGGGGGAATAGACATTTGATTGCATCTCCCCAGAAATGTCTCAAAGTCTCACGCAATGCCCATTGTAACAGGGATCCACCTATCTCCACTTTGGCAGTTCTTGGATTATAGATATGAGCTACTGTGTCCATTCTTTTGAATGTAGAGTTATGAGGGCTTAAATTCAGGTCTTCATATTTATGTAACAAGCACTTTAGTGAGTCTTATTTACCATCTGAAAGAATACATTTTAATGAAATAATTTTATTTCACAAAAGTATATACTTATAGTATATATACTATTTTATGTTAAATATACAATATATAACAGACATGTAGAGAAGCATATATGTGTGCTCATTGCACATATGAACTGACAGAGACTGTGGCAGCATGCATAGGTCCTGCACGGGTCAAGCCAGATGAGGTTCAGTGCTGTGACAGAGAAGTGGACACAGGCTCTCACCCCAGTCAAGAAGCTATCTACGATTACTAATGTTTGCAAAAGAAATTTAGTTTTTCCCCAATGGGGTGAAATTGGGTATTTAAGCCACACTTCAGGGTAGGCCCCATGCCCAGATGTAGTTGGCCAACAAAGAATAAACTTAATGGTATTTAAGAGATGTTTTGCCATGTATTGTTTTTCTGGAGCATTTTTTTTGTCTTTTTGTAATTTTGTTTGTACAGTTTGGTTTTAGATTTTGTGGTTATGTGGGGCTGTGTATGTCTGTTTCTGGTTTTGTTTTGTTTTTCTTTTTTGATTGATTTTCAAACAGAAAGGAAAAGAAAGAATGAAGCTGGATGGGTGGGACAGTGAAGTGGCTTTGTGAAGAATTTGGAGAAGAGATATGTTTGAGAGGAATATATTATATATTTTTTCAATAAAACATACTATCTATCACTTCACATATATATTATTTATATTTCATTTAATTATTCTGTAAATATTGAATAAACATTTTTATTTCACAGAGAGAAAACTGACTCTCAGAAACATCTCATTTATGTTATATACTTGCACATATTTTATATTAATTAGTAAATTTTTATGTTTATAGTTAGCTATTAATACTTTGTGTTCTATCTTTCATACTAGCATTAGATTAGAGAACTTTCTGTTCTTCCATCTGTTTTATATATGACTGAACATCTTTTTTTATTTAACTTAAAGTAAACTTTAAAAAGGACAGTTTGATATGCCCTTTAAAACAAGAACAGTATTGGTTAAATTTGATTCTCCAGGAAAGTTGTAATAACACAATCAGTTTATTTGTTTCTTTGCTTCTGATTTTCTATTACTTATTTTTTTTTTTTTTGAGATGGAGATTTGTTGTATAAGCCTGGACTTCTGAATATAGACCCGGCTGGCCTTGAACTCACAGAGATCTCATTGCATCTGTCACTCAAGTGTAGAAATTTAAGGCTTGTGCCATCACCATGTGGTAACATTTGGTTTTAAAAGTCTGTTTTCTTTCAGGAATTGAAAAGATATCTCAGACATGACAAAACACTATAACCATGTTGTCAAAGACCTGCATCTGAATTTAGTCACCACAACCAGCAGATCATAATCACCTCAGTCATCTGTGGATCTGGCACCCTCTTCTGGTCTCTGAAGTCACTGAACTCACATCAAGAACAGACACATACACACACACACACACCCTGAGAGAGACTTAAAATTAAAATAAAATCTATTAAATATGTTATTCCACATCTAATATTCTGTAATGGGAATCTTATTATTTGAATGTATATATGCACTCATGTCCTTCAGTTTGCTGCTCACAAAATTTCTAGTAATCTCCTAATAGCTCCTTGAGGTGACAAGCCCTTTTTTAGCCACAAAACTATTTCCAATTATCCTTGACCTTTGAGAATTTAGTTGTAATGTTTGAAAGGAAAAGTAGCCCAACAAGCAGATGAAAGAGTCAGATGCAGATATTTACATTCAACCAATGGACAGAAGCCATTGACCAGTGTGGTTGAATTAAGGAAAAGCTGGAAGAAACTGAGGAAGTGTGACCCTCATAAGAAGGCATAGATGTTCAGAATTGAGAGTTCATCTTGGTAAATTGTTCTTTTGACCAGTATGAAGTGTCCTTCCTTATCTTTTTTGATAACTGTTGGTTGAAAGTCGATTTTATTCTATATTAAAATGGCTACTCAGGCTTCTTTCTTGGGACCATATGCTTGGAAAATTGTTTTCCAATCTTTTTCTCTAGGCTAGTGTCTGTCTTTGTCACTGAGGTTCCATTCCTGTTTGCAGCAAAATTCTGGATCCTGTTTATATATCCAGCCTGTTAGTCTGAGTCTTTAAATTGGGTAATTGAATCATATGATGTTAAGAAGTATTAAGGAAAAGTGACTGTTGCTTCCTGATATTTTTGTTGTTAGAGGTGTAATTCTGTTTGTGTGGCTATCTTCTTTTGGTTTTGTTGTAAGATTACCTTCTTGTTTTTTCTAGGGTTTAGTTTTCCTACATGTTTTGGGTTAGGAGCTTTTTGCCTTTTGCATTTTCTTTGACTGTTGTGTCAATGTTTTCTGTGGTATCTTCTGTACCTGAGATTCTCTCTTCTATCTCTTGTGTTCTGTTGGTGATGTTTGCATCTATGACTCCTGATATCTTTCATAGGTTTTCTAATTCCAGAGTTGTTTCCCTTTGTGATTTCTTTATTGTTTCTATTTCCATTTTTAGATCTTGTATGTTTTTTTTCTTTTGCTTTGTCTGTTTGATTGTGTTTTCCTATAATTCTTTAAGGGATTTTTGTGTTTCCTCTTTAAGGTCTTCTACCTGTTTACCTATGTTTTCCTGTATTTCTTTAAGGGGGTTATTATGTCCTCCTTAAAATTCTCTATCATCATTATGAAAAGTGATTTAACATCTGAATCTTGCTTTTCCAGTGTAATGGTTTATCCAGGACTTTCCATGGCGGGAGAATTGGATTCTGATGCTGCAAGTTAACTTGATTTCTGTTGCTTATGTTCTTATGCTTCTCTCCTGCCATCTGATTATCTCTAGTGCTACCTGCCTTTGCTTTATCTGATGGGAGCCTATCCTTCCTGTGATCCTAGTTGTTTCAGAACTCCTCAGAGTCCAGTTGTCTCTGTGATCCTGTGATTCCAGGATCCTATTATCCTGAGATCCTGGGTGTGTCTGAGCTCCTGGGAGTCAAACTGCCTCTGGGGCCCTGAGATCCTGGTGTAACCAAGCTCGTGGGATCTTATGATCCTGTGATACTGGGTGTGATAGAGTACCTAGGAATGGACCTTCCTCCCTGTGTTATAGGACTGGCTTTTGAGTTTGAGCCCAATGTAAATCAGCACAGACAAGAAGGTACCTGTGACAAAGGTCGGGTGTGATTCCTGAGTTCCTGGATCATGCTGGTCCCAGTTGTACCCAGTGGTGTTGGTACAGACTTTATGTCCTAAGATCCTATGATCCTATGATCCTGGACATGTTATAGCGCCTGGGAGTGGAGCTTCCTCTGGGTGTTATGGGACTGGCTATGGAGTTTGTGCCCAAGATAAACCATCCCAGACTGCTAATTTTGTCTCTTGCCTTACATAACTGTATGAATGCATTTACTACCAGCTGGGTATATGCTGAGTGTATGCCTGGCTAGACATTTATTTTTGGCTTGCTGAAATTGTGCCTTGTAATGCAAAATAATGTTAGAGAATTATTGACTCAACAGGAGATGTGAAGGAGGAAGGGAAATTGGGGACTTTTGTAGTTTAATACTGATGTTATGATTTCTTTTAATGAAATAATATGTGATATTGTTACTGGAGCAAGCAGGATTTTAATTGTATAAATAAAGACATCTCTAGCAATTCAAAGCCAATTGTTTGAAATTCAACAGGTGGTCAGTGCCTTCATTTATGTGAACTCCCCTTTCCTGATTCAAGACCTGAACCATGAAGATGGAGCTGGTCTCGAGAATACCATCTCTTCTTTTATGACCTCTGAGCTTTTCTTTCTCTCTCTCTCTCTCTCTCTCTCTCTCTCTCTCTCTCTCTCTCTCTCTCTCTCTCTCTCTGTGTGTGTGTGTGTGTGTGTGTGTGTGTGTGTGTGCATACACACTCTGTCTTATGGTCTATGTTGACCGTTATCACTATATAGCCACATTTTAGGCTAATGCCTAAAGTCCAGTTGGAAAGTGTCTGGTTTCTCCCATAGCATTTCCATTGTGTTAGTATTGACATTGTACTAGTATTATACCAGGGTCATGTCATAACAGGATATATATTTGCCTTTACACTTCTTAGTATATTTTGCTCTTCTCTTTGACCAGTTGTGGGTCACTGTGTTAATTTTGCTGCAAGAAGTTTATGTACAAATGAGAGCTGTATTGAGATTACATATTGATCTACTGGTTTAGCAGTAAGTCATTAAGACTTCACTTAATACTCTGATCATTCAGCAAAATAATATCAGCCTTGTCGGTCATATGCCCTATTACCTATATAATCACATTTTAGGCTTGTCTTAGTTAAGGTTTTACTGCTGTGAATAGATACCATGACCAAGGCAAGACTTATAAATGACATTTAATTGGGGCTGGCTCATAGGTTCAGAGGTTCAGTTCATTATCATCAAGGCATGATGCATGAAGAGCTGAGAGTTCTACATCTTCATCTGAAAGCTGCTAGTGGAAGACTGGCTTCCAGACAGCTATGGTGATATTCTTAAGCCCGTACCCACAGTGACACACCTACTCCAACAAGGCCACAGCTCCTAATAGGGCCACTCCCTGGGCTAAGCATATACAAACCATCACAAGGCTCATGCATAATATCCAACTGGAAAATGTTTGGTTTCCCCTATGACATTGTATGGGTATCATATCGTGGGGTATATCGTATTTATAGCTCCCCCATGTTACAAATGGTAAGAATGATGGTCATTTTACATTTTCTCCTCCAGTAGAACACATAGTGCTCTATAGAACTATAAAAACTAATTGGCATGATTCTTCTGTGTAGGCACCTACTTGATGTCTCCAGTATGTGATGTATTCAACAATAGGGTTTTATTTTTAAATTCTGAGAGGTAACCAAGGGTGTTGACAATAGACTGTAATGCTTGCATTCTATGGTACCAGATTAGCTAACAATTCCAAAGCGGTAACTCATTTCCAGTACCAGGTTTTTATTAATCTACTAGCAGAGTTTAATAGAGACTTTGCCCCTAATTATAGGATATGTCCATTTAACCTTTTTAATATTAGCATATAGTTTAGGAAGCATTCTATAATTATAGGTTTCCATGTGTGTTTTTTTGTTCAAATGGGGTTTACTATTAGTTATCACATCTATGACTGTTTTTAAATTCATTATCTATAACACCTAGAACCTATGTGAACACATCTGCCCTACATGTTCATCTCAAATGGACTTTTATCTATTTTTCCTATGGTGTGCTGTTTACAGTAAGTGATAAAGGTTTTATAAAACCTGGGGTATGTTTCTTTAAGATTCTATTCTTTTTGTTTTTAAATAACTCAGTGGACTTAAAATACTTTAGGTTTCCTATTTAGGAAGGGTACTGTGCAGGGCATGATGTGGCCTTGAGGGGGACAAAATGACCTGGTTCCTGCCCCAGTGTGAACCTCCTTGGTGTTGATGACTTCTGTGGGCTTAAAACTTGTTTGTACAATAATGTACATATTTTCTGAAACCAGTACTAGCAGTGGAAGACTCTTTCCTTTGGAAAAGTGTCCTCCCTTGTAATGCTAATGACTCCAAGGAAATTAGAAACAGCAGGAGTCCAGGAGTAAAGGGTGTGGCTATGTCTCAACAAAATGACCAACACTGGGAATTTTAAATATAACATTTTACTTTATTTTTTTCCAGTTTTAAATTAACAACTAATAATTTGGAAGTTCAACAGACTTTGTGATTTCCCTACCCCCACCAACACAAGACAGATTTTTCAGGTCTGCCTGTAATGCTATTGAAAAGAGTTCTAAATACATGAGTTTACAAATACATAATTTCTCACCTATGCAAAAAACAAGGATGCAATATGAATTATGTAAAGGGCTTCATGAATCTAAAGGGAAAAAAATCATCTGTACTGTGAACCAACTTGTTAGAAAATCACTAGGAAGGAGATAAGAGATTTAGGAAGTAGTGATCAAAGGAGATTGCAACCAGCTAAGATTTTTTTGTTTAGGTTTACAAAGGCAGATATATTCCTGAGTTCAGAATCAGCCTAGGACAGAACAAGGTTAGGCTCAGGCATGGTGGAAGTGGGTAATTTCAGGGTGTGGTCCCACCCAGCTAACTTATTGCCTGCATTTAACAGAGACAGGTAGATCTCTGTAGTTTTTTACAATTTTCAAAAAAAAAATGTGTATTTGCTGTTTCCTTAGAATTAAGGTGTTAGATTCAAGAGATGATGGTTCATAAGACAATCAAATGTGAACCTGAAGTAAATGACTGAATTGATATGTAAATAAAAATCTGGGCTTTTAGCTCTTTTTCTCATTCTCTTCCTCTCTTGGCTCTTGTCCCTTTGTGCTCTCTCTCTCTCTCTCTCTCTCTCTCTCTCTCTCTCTCTCTCTCTCTCTCTCTCTCTCTCTCTCCCTTTACCCCTCTTTCCATGTGGTCATGGCAAGTCCTCTCTAATTCTTTACTCTCTCCTCTCTTCCTTTCTCTGTCCTTACTACTCTCTTAACTCCCCTCCCCATGCCCTAAAAAAAAAAAAATAAAATAAAATAAAAAATCTAAACTGTACTTTTGCTCCGTATGAGATGAGCTAACAAACTAGATAACCAGTTCTTTAAAATTTTCTGTAGAAAGAGTTGTGCTGTCTTGAGATGTATGGAGAGGGAAAACTGCTTTTATTCAATACTATTTTTCTAGCAGGATTTCTGACTCAGTTGGAAGATCCAATATTTTTTTTTATAGCAGCTTTTCTGACTTTTGTCAGAAAATGCATGAACTATCCAAATAGCTTTTACACAATTTTTAATAGTAGAGAGACCAGTCTCAACCACAGAGAGTTTTTAGAATAGCAAGAAAAATGCTTTCTAGAGCAGAGTAGAGCACACAGGAAGAGATAGCATCTCAGCAGAACCTCGGCTTTCAGCTTGGACCCACTATTTAACTTGAAGTAGTATCTTTTCGCAATTCCCAACCACCCCTTTTCTCAGGAACTCCTCTCCAAGAAAAAGATGTTCCTTGGTAGTAGTGGCTTTGAGTGATGAAAGCAAGGTTAAGTAATAGTACAACAACTACTTTAAAGTTTTTGTGTTCCATAGCACATTAAGATGACAATCACTCATGATATTAATAATGTATTACATGAAGGCTTTTGAATTAAGGAACTAGGAAGACTCTGAAATAAGGATAAGGATATAAAATGCTAATTATCATGATTCCATTCACTGATGCTGTATGTGTGCTTTAAAATATCCCACTTAACTCTATTACAATGCACATTTAATATTTACCAAGTAAGAAAAACTCAGGAAAACATTTATCCTCATTATTTACTTAGATAATTAATTTTAGCTGTAATTCATTATACTGTTAGAAAAAGTTGTTGTAGTTAGAGGTTAAATTGAGAACTGCCTCAGATGGTTGCATGTTTTTGAACTCTAGCAGTTCTTTATACCTGGACCTTAACAGATGTAATGTGTGAAAACAATGTGAGCCAGGCATTTTTTGCACTTATAAGATGATGTAATTATAAAAAGTCTCTGAAAACTAATAAATGTTTTATAGAAACAGGGAAGAATAATATTTTCAGTTTAATATTCTAATTATAAGTGAAATTCTTTGACTTTCAAAAGTTATCCTATCAATATATACTAACAGAAATTATTAATGAAAAATATAAAATTGATTTGATCCTATTTTGAAAGTCCTATTTTATTATTTTATTTTATTTTAATTTATTTTATTTTATTTTTTGAGTCAGGGTTTCTCAGTGTAGCCCTGGCTGTCCTACAACTCACTCTGTAGACCAATCTGGCCTCAAACTCAAAATCTGCCTGCCTCTGCCTCTCAAGTGCTGGGATTGAAGGTGTGCACCACCACTGCCAGCTAAAAGTCCTATATTAAGATGAAAATGTAACATATTAAGTTTCCATTTTAAAATTCATCATTCTATTCAATCTTCTTTAATCCTCATGACACATCAACAAAGCAGGAAGTTTTTCACTTTTTATTGACTTGTGAGAGTGAGAAACTAGGATTAATTTTTCATATACTCTTCTAAAAGAAGAGGTAGAGTGGTTAAACCACTATTAGGACTGCTATTTACTGATTAGAAAGCTAAGATAATAATGTTGTGTAGTTATGAAGATTAAAGTCAGCACCCCATTCATCACAGAAAAGTGCTTTACTGTAGAACCAGAGTCTCATCCTAGATCAAAGACTGAATCTATTACACACCCACCTTACGTTAAAAGAAGAACAATTAACATTCATTATGTCAACTCTTCAGATTTCTTGCATTTTCAGACTCTTTGAAAAAATATTTTAAAAGAAATACCTTCTGATTTAAAAACATAAATAACTTCAGAACCTCATTCTGGGGCTATGCTAAGCCTTGATTTTTTAAGAGGCATGACAGGGGTGCTGGGTTCAGTGTCTATTTTTATATTTTCTCATTTGAAAAAAATTAATATAGCTAATTAACTCATTTTGAGTGAATCATAGATTTGTTTTTTTAACTCATTGGTCACAATGGACTACAAATTCCTTAAATACAAATATAATTGCAATTCATGGATTTTTCTGTTAACTACTGATGAAGTTGCACAATCACTACAAAATTACACTTTAGGAAGATATATTGTCAAAGAATTTTATATAATATTTTACTTTATTTTTTCGAGTTTTAAATCAACAACGAATAATTTGGAAGTTCAGCAGTCTTTCTGATTCCGCTACCCCCACCACCAGGCATATTCTTGCTCTATTTTCAAATACTGATTTCACTACTGTCTTCTTTTCTGATCTTTCATTGTAAAGAGCCCATTTTCAATTACTTTTCATGGGTTTGTGTTTATATACGTCTGGATGTGTAGAGGTATTTTATAGCACATTAAACAAAGTTGCACTTATGTTTCCACTGGTTAGTATTTGCTTCTATTCCCTTAAGACAGATATATCAAGTTTTAGAAACCAGTTCAAATCCTGAATGTTTTGTCTCTATAACATGAAGAAATGAATGTAAAAATATCTTACATTGCTTTATATGATTTACTATGTTATTTTTTATGGAAGATATGGTTAAAATTAGAAACAGTTTTCTATCGGCAATGAAGAAGAAGAGTCAGATAAAAAAATCTGGTTCTATTCACAAATAATTGTTTATTAAAAGTTTGTTGCTAACACAACTGTGGTACACAAAGTAATTTTTCTGTAAGTTTTGGTTGTGTGGATTTTATTAGCAATCCTAACCCAAATTCTTTTGAAACCGAAGAAAGAAAGACTGTGGATCACTTCTAGAGTAGTGGGTTCTCTTTAACTTGTTGAGGAAAAAAATGGCATTTACTTCATTTCTTTTTCATCAAGTTTAGAATATCAAAAAGAATTGCATCTTGTTTGGAGGAATTCTTCAAGCAGGAACAAGAGAAAGAATGGGGAGTGCCCCTTTGACACCCTGGTCAGTCATGACACCTGGTAAGTGATGAGGAGAAACCGAAAGACTTCACTGGAAATGGACATTAAGGGAAGGAAAAAAAATGGACACCTGTTGAATGGGAGTTTTACCAGCTTTGATAAATATTACTCTTCTTATCCAAAGTGTATGTTTGTATATGGTTGTGGGATAATTTACAGTAAACCTTGCCAAATTTAAACATTAAGGGAAAAAGGGACCCACCATAAGATTTATGAAAAAGGTACCGGATATTACCAGAAAAGAAATGGATAAACCAAACCAATCAACCAGAATCACCACGAACACCACCACCACCTACACCACCAACACTACCACTACTAAAACAGAGAAAATTTAATAGCATAATTTTTTACAAAAGTGTGGCAACTTTAAAAATTTGGGACTACCAGATAAGAAGGAAGAATTTAGTACAAAGAATATTGATGTACAAGTATTATGAATTAAACAATACTATACTAGTAAGGACACACCAAAAACTTATGCCTAGGAATATTTATAGGCATTGATCAGGAGTACTTTTAGCATATTTAATTGTATATTTTACTTGAATAGATACTTAATGAGGTATATTCTGTAGAATACTTTTCCTATAGAGCTAAATAAACAATGGTGAAAATGAAAATTTGATTTTGAATATTTTCCCTATTTTTATAGTAATTATTAAATAATACCTCCAAGTTCACATTTTTTTTTGTATTTTTTAGCTACCAAGTACTAATCTTTCCAAATTATCCTGTCTTGTACTGGACAGTACTGGAGTGTCTGTCAGACTGTATTTAATTGTTTTTAGATGCTTTATTTATTCTCTACATAAGTATTTCTATGAATGTTTCTTAATTTATACTCAGATGATGATTGAGGAATATAATTTTTGTCAATTTTTTTTCTTTTTCTTTAATCAATCACAAATATTAAGAACTCAGAAAACTGTGTGTTAAAACACACATAGCTACAATATTCAAGTATGATAATATTTGGTATCTGGACTTATTCAGTCATAATTTTAGAATGCCATAACTTTTTCATGGCAATTTTAACTTCTGCATTCCTTAATGTATAGATGATTGGGTTGAGAAAGGGTGTTCCAATGGTATAAAATACTGCTACCATCTTGTCCATAGGAAAAGTAGTTGATGGCCGTGCATATATAAATATGCAGGGCCCAAAGAATAAGATAACTACTATTATATGAGACATGCAGGTAGAGAGTACCTTTTTTCTTCCTTCTGCACTGTGGTTTCGCAGAGAGTATAAGATGACAAAATATGAGATAATCAAAATTATAAAACTGCTTGAGCAAATTGCACCACTGTTAGAAACTAACAGCAGATTTATTACATATGTGTCCATACAGGCAAGTTTCAACAAGGGCTGTAAGTCACAGCAATAATGGTCAATCAGATTGGGCCCACAGAAGGGCAGTCTCAAGGCCAGAACAATCTGAGCAGTGGAATGTATAACAGACCCTATCCAGGCAAGAATAATCAAGATGACACAGACCTCCCGGCTCATGATGACTGGGTATCTCAAGGGTTTACAGATGGCCACATATTGGTCAACAGCCATGAGAATGAGGACAAAGATCTCCATGCAGCCAAATAAATGGAGAGCAAAGACTTGTGTCATGCATTCATTGTAGGAAATGAGGTTCTTTTTAGAGAGGGCATCCACAATAAGTCTTGGGGCTGTGGATGTTGAAAAGCAGGAATCAGCAAAAGACAGATAAAAGAGGAAGAAGTACATGTGACTCCCAAGTGTCCGGCTGAACTTGATTGTTACAATAATGAGAGTATTCCCAACTACAGTCCCCATATAGAAAATTAGGAAGATTATAAACACCATTTTCTGCTTCAGGGGATCCTGTGTCAATCCTAATAATATAAACTCAGTGACAGTGCTATTCTGCTGCATTGTGTCAGTCTGTGAGAAGAACTCATATGCCAGAAAGAATCTGAAAAAGAAAAAAAAAAGTATGAAATGCATGCTAAATTTGGATGTTCAATAAGATCTTATCTTTCCAATGAGTTATCACTTACTATTCTCTTGGCTTATTTAGTCAGAAAGTATCAGATAGTTTAATGCTTACTAAATGGACTGCCCATTAAAATAATAAGATCCAATTATTTAGGGAAGTAAACATTATTTTTAGTAACAAAATTTGAGCAGTTACCTTTTGGAATAAAATATGCCTTGTTAGGATCATGCATGATCTGTTTTTGTTTAATATGTTAAAAAACATTCAAAATGTTCTCCATGTCTATGTGCTTTCATTTTATTTGAACCACATAGCTGCACAAGAAGACACATGCTAGATATTTTGAACATTCATGTAATGATTTTTCAAATATGTGAGATGTCCAAATAAGATATTATGAAAATAAAATTTCATCTTTGAAGAACAACTCTCTCTGCTTAATACACAGTAAGAATGACTAAATTATCTTCCCCTATCTAGTCTAGTCCTCTTAAATAGGACACAAATTTTTATAGCTGTTAGTATCTCGATACTTTTTATCAAAAACATGGATGTGAACATTCAGGAAAAAAGAAACAATATCTGAAATAAGTCAAACCTTACTTATTTTCCAGACCTAGAGGACAATGATATTTCATTTCATTAATGAACTTTTGGTGAAATTATAAAATGCTTATTATGGAATATTTCATACACTGACACACACAAAGACCTACATACACGCTTGCGCGCGCGCACACACACACACACACACACATACACACATATTTATTTGGATACAATATAATTGTTTTAATCAACTTAGAGCATGTGTATTCTAGTAGTAGCACAGTCAAAACTTAATCAAAATAGTAAATATTTTTATTAAATATTTATAATCTTATTTTAAAAGAGCCATTTTTCTTGTTGTGAAGACATACATGAAATATGTAATTAATTCTATGCATATGTTCTAATTCTGGCTAAGGGTGTGTAATACAACAATGCTGTCTTTTAACCATTATTGGGTATAAATGTGTGAGAAAGTCAAGGTCACATTTGCTTGTCATCTGAGAACAAATGTCACGTCTGTGATGTGTAAACAAGGCTACAATATCTATGTGAGCCAGAGAGCAAAAAATCCCTTATCCTATGCATAGCAACTCACAGGAACAGATAATCTGTGAAATCTTTAACAGCAACAAAGGTTAGAAAGAACTTGAAAGCCAAAAAGTAGTACTAAACTAAAATAAACCAATGAAGACTTGCCTGAGGAAACTGTTGGTCACATTGGCATGTCACTGGAACATCATGGATCTTCACTTGTATATAAGAAGTATTGTGACATTTTAATGATGATATAAATTTCTGGAAATATGGTTAAATGACTCAGCGATAAAGATAGTTTTGAAACTAAGTCTGCTTTAAATACTTGTACACAGTTACCCCATGGACATTAACTGAAGACTCATTTATTTAGTTGGATATATTCCAACAGTTTTCTTTGTGAAGTGGATGAATTAAGTAAAAAAATATCACTGTGTTTTTCTATTTAAGGCATATTGATACATAAGCTAGATGAAGTGGTACCTACTTGTAATTCTAGCACTTGTGATGGTATGGCAAGACAATGCAAGCTTCATGCCAGTCTTGGCTGATCACAAGATATTTGAAAATAATAACAAGTACAAATAATGGTATATATGCTGACATGAAAAACTTCATAGGATTAAACAATGCCCTATAAACACAAACTGATTTTGTATTGTATGTTATACTTAGCTGCAATTGAGAAAAATGTATATTTCCATCATGCTACATTCATGTCAAAATCATAACCTTTCATAAGGAATTTTTTGGACGATCCAAAATGGATACTATTATTAATATCTTTAATTTTGTGGTGCCATAAACTTAAACTTACTTAATAGTGCCAATTTCCAATGGTTCCTATTATACATGTTTTTTACTTTTTATTACATCACTATAGATTGTAAAGCACCCCTTCAATAATGTTTGTAAATGTCCTTCAATGTATGCATTTTACTATAGACATAACATTAGTATGCCTACTAAGCTTCTGGTATATAATATGATGATTATTTTACTACAAATCTTATTGGTTTGGTAATAGATTATGTAAGATTAAAGACAATAAGAAAAGCATACTACAACATGTGGATATAATCTGTGTATAGCATACTTATCGGATTCCCTATAGTCATAGATAACTGAATACATAACTGGATACAGTGGGGACAATAGAGAAAGCTCTACAGAACAGGACTTTGGAATAATTTATGAATTTACTCCCTAAGAATTATAGCATAATTACCTAACTTAGTTTATGTAATCTGAAGAAAGAGAGTTCCCTTCAAAGTTACAGAGGAAACAGGAAGATAGAGTCATTACACATGAGGAATAGGGCAAATACTAATTTTCTCAAATAATAAACGTTAACAAGATTCACATTACAAATATCTTAGGGGCCTAAGTCCAACACTTAGACACTTTTAGTGGGTGGTTCAGTTTCTGTGTGCCATAGGGGATCCAGGTTAGTTGACTCTGTAAATATTCTCATGATGTACTTGATCCTTCCAGTTTGATCAGTCGCACCACACATCCTTCCACAGGACTCTTCTTTTTTTTAAAATTAGATATATTCTTTATTTTCTACATTTTTCTTTCTACATATTTCTTTCTTCTACATGTCAAATGTTGTCCCCTTTGCAGATGCCACTTCCCCGGAAAATCCCCTAACCCATCCCTCCTCCCCCTGATCACAAATCCACCCACTCCTGCTTCCCTGTCCTGGCTTTCCCCTTTACTGGGGCATCTGGCATTTTCAGGATCAAGGGCCTCTCTTTCCTTTGATGTTCAACAAGGCAATCCTCTGCTGCATATGCATCTGGAGCCATGGGTCCCTCCATGTTTACACTTTGGTTCCTGGTTTAGTCCCTGGGATCTTGGAGGCCTGGGGGGGGGGGCGGTCTGGTTGGTTCAACTTTTGAGCTCTACCTGATGTTTGGCCATGGGTCTCAGCCTGCCTCAGTTTCAATCCAGTACTAAATAAAGCCTCATGGGAGATAGTTATGGTAGGTTCTTATATGCAAGCATAGCAGAGTACCATTAATGTGACAGATGTGAAGCTTGGTCTTCATGTGGATCTCCTAACAGTTGGAGCAGGGGCTGTTTCTGATTCTCTCTCCTGCCATTAGACCTCTCTCCCTAGCTGGGTTGACTGCACTGGCCTCAGTGGGAGAGGATCCACTTAGTTCTGCTGTGAATTGATGTTCCAGGGCCTGGCAAGTACAGGAGGGGAGCCTCTAATTCTCCTCAAAGAGTGAAGTGGGAGAAGGAAGTAGGAGGAAAGATTTGTAAGGGTGGGAATGGGAGGAGAGAAAGGAATGGGGGGCTGCTACTGGGATGTAAAGTGAGTAAATAAATAAATGAAAGAATTAAATTTCCTTTTTTGGGGAAAATTTATTGAAAACCTTACTAAAAAAATAAGAGCCATGCACCCATTGATCAGACATGATGAAAGCAATACTGTGATTCTTTGGTATTTCAACACAAACCAATAATTCTAAGTTGATATGGAGATCAACTAAGTTGATAATAAGATCAATTGAAGTTGTGTGACTTGAAATTTTGAAAATCCAATCCTATAGAGAACTGATATGCCAGGGTGGAGAGAGAACAAGGATGGGGTTGGAAACCCTCTCAGAAGAGAAGGGGAGGTGTGCATAGGGGGAGGGTCTATGTGGGGGGAACAGGACAGGAGACAGTGACCAGGATATAAAATGAAAAAACAAACAAACAAACAAACAAAAATCAAATGAATGGAAAAAGAGGATTTTTAAGGAAAAAAAAAAGACAAGGAAAATATGTCACTGTTAAGACACGCTGAAGAAAATGTGATGACTAAGTCTATGGTTATATAGAATTAGAACTTCACATCAGTGGGGAATCAGAACTCTAGTTAAAACTTCAGGAATTTGAATACAGTATTGTTGAGAAGCCATATACAAATAGATAAAAATGCTTTGTATTAGTTTACATCTGTATTATAGGACAAATGAGACAGAAAGCACAATTTCAAGGAGTCCTCCAAACACTAAACCTTCAAGGACAGACTGTACTGTGTTTTCTCTCTGTAAGAAGGTGGAGCCAGGGTAAAAAGGAATACAATAATTTATTTCCTCACAGAAGTCCTGAGAAACATTCATCTGAGTTTTCAAGATGGAGGTAAAAAAATAGAAACAGATAATTTAATAATAGAAAGTTAAGATAAAAGACACAGTTATTCCATATATCAAATGAGGACTTAATAAAATGAAGGTTTTGTCATGGAATATTTTGGTTTCTTTATCTATGGTAATTTGAGAGTTTTGCTGGATATAGTAGCCTGGACTGGCATTCAAGTTCTCTTAGTGTCTGTATCACTTCTGCCCAGGATCTTCTAGCTTTCATAGTTTCTGGTTAGAAGTCTGGTGTTTTCCTATAATTCTTTAGTGGATTTTGTGTTTCCTCTTTAAGGTCTTCTACCCGTTTACCTGTGTTCTCCTGTATTTCTTTAAGGGAGTGATTTATGTCCTTCTTAAAGTCCTCTATCATCATCATGTGCCACAGACCACCCCAGCCAGGTATGGTGGTCCCTGGTATGAGGTTCCTCGATGTCCAGGTGGGTAAGGATTCGGTGGTGACAAACAAAAACAAACACAGAGGCAATTTGAATCTGAGTGTATTTTACAGCTCTCAAGTAGGGGATTTTATACATTAAGAACTAAACATAGCAACTCTTAGAAACTGTATCTAGAGAAACAATCATGAATACCAACAAAAATCATTTCGTACAGTAAAATACAAAAATCATATGAGTACCACAACTCTGAAACTACATGTTTTGTAAATCACAAACAGAACAGGTAACATCATTATTAATAATATAAATCATCAAAATATAACAATTCTAAAAGAACTTATTCAATAGGGCAGTCATCCAAGCCTAGTGGCATAGTCCCAGGAACAGGTTAATAAACCTTTATAGTCAGTGCTCTTAATTACTGAGCAAACTTTGTTGCCCCATATGGTTAATTACTTTTAAGATCTGTTGTCTGATTTTGTATAAATCTTTAACATATAAATTTAAACTGTTTTAATTCTTTTTAATTAAAGCTTTCTTTTCCATATATCAAAACCGACCTCCAATGACACACATGTAGTCATATGAAATTTTATTGTTGGGAAAGTTTTTATCTATCAGAATAATTTTGTAAATGATTTGAAAATAAAGCATTGGTTTCCCCGGAGATAAGGTCGTATTAGTGACCCCATCTCTAAGGATGATTTTGTATCCATATCAGTCATGTGTGACAATTATGGAAAGTGATTTTAGATCTGAATCTTGCTTTTCTGGTGTGATGGTATACCCATGACTTGCTATGGTGTAAGAATTGAGTTCTGATGATGCCAAGTTACCTTGGTTTCTGTAGCTTATGTTCTTATGCTTGCATCCTTCCATCTGATTATCTGTAGTACTACCTGCCCTTTCTATATCTGACTGGAATCTGTTCTTTCTGTGACCCTGGTTGTGTCAGAACT
Source organism: Tokudaia tokunoshimensis (assembly GCA_036184795.1). Taxonomy (NCBI): domain Eukaryota; kingdom Metazoa; phylum Chordata; class Mammalia; order Rodentia; family Muridae; genus Tokudaia; species Tokudaia tokunoshimensis. Next base: position 63,323,373 of record BTHU01000004.1, on the reverse strand, counting down.
CATCAGAGTTCAGCTGCCTCTGTTGTCATGTGATTATCACGCTCCTGTGATCCTGAGAATGTGGGTGTGTCTGCCCACATTCAAGCTGCCTCTGGGACCCTGAGATCCTGGTGTGATCAAGCTCCTGTGATCCTGTGATCCTGTGTGTGTTAGAGCACCTAGGAATGGTGCTTCCTCTGGAAATTATGGGATTGGCTCCGGAGTTCTCACCCAAAGTAAACCAGCCCAGACTGGAAGGTACCAATGCCACTAGTCGGGCGGGGTTCCTGTGTTCCTGGGTCCTGCTAGTTCCAGTTACACCCAGTGGTGTTGGGACAGATGTTATGTTTTCCTCACCTCTGATGCTATGATTCTGGGCCTGTTAGAGCACCCGTGATCCTATGATCCTGGGCATGTTATAACGCCTGGGAGAGGAGCTACCTCTGGGTGTTGCTGGACTGACTGTGGAGTTCACACCCAAGGTAAACCAGCCCAGACTGCTAATTCTGTCTCTTACCTTACATAACTATGTGAATGCATTTGCTAGCAGCTGGGTATGTGCACATGTCTACAGGATATGCTTGGCTAGACATTTATGTTTGGCTTGCAGAAATTGTGCCCTGTAATGCAAAATAAGGTTTGGGGATTATTGACTCAACAGGAGAGGGGAAGGAAGAAAGGAAATTGGGACTTTTGTAGTTTAATGCTGATGTTATGATTTCTTTTAATGAACTAATATATGATATCATTTCTAGGGGAAGCAGAATTGTAATTGTATAACTTAAGACATCTCTAGCAAATCAAAACCATTTGTTTGAAAGTCAACAGGTAGGCAGTGTCTTCACTTCTGTGGACTCACCTTCACTGATAGAAGACCTGAACCATGCAGATGGAGCTGGTCTCCAGCATAACCTCCCTTCTTTTGTTATAATCTCTAAGCTTTTCAGTGTGTGTGTGTGTGTGTGTGTGTGTGGGTGGGTATGGGTGTATGTGTGGGTGTGTATGTACACACACTCTGTCTTATGGCCTATGTAGACCATTATAACTTATATAGTCACATTTTAGGCTAATGCCTAAAGTCCAGTCAGAAAGTGTCTGGTTTCTCCCATAATATTAACATTATACTAGTATTGACATTTGACATTGTACTAGTATTGTACCAGGGTCATGACTTAACCACATATATATAAAAACATACACACACACACACACACACACACACACACACACATATATATATATATATATATATATATATATATATATATGTCTTTATACTTCTTAGAATCTTATGTCTTCTCTTTGGCCAGTTGTGGGTCACTGTGTTAATTTTGATGCAAGAAGTTTATGCACAAGTGACAGGTGTATTGATATTATGTATTGTTCTCTTGGTTTAGCAGTAAGTCATTAAGACTTCACTTAATACTATAACTACTCAACAAAATAATAGTAGCCTTGTCTGCCTTATGCCCTATTATCTATATAATCACATTTTAGGCTTGTCTTAGTTAGGGTTAAATTGCTGGAACAGACACCATAACCAAGGCAAGACTTACAAATGATTATATTTAATAGTGCTGACTTACAGGTTCAGAGGTTCAGGTAATTATCATCAATGCAGGAACATGGCAGCATCCAGGCCACATTATACAGAAGGAGCTGAGTGTTCTACATTTTCATCTGAAGGCTGCTAGTAGAAGACTGACTTCCAGGTAGTTAGGGTCCTCACTCTAACTTAAGCCCACGCCCTCAGTGACACACTTACTCCAACAAAGCAACAACCACTAATAGGGCCACTCCCTGGGCCAAGCATATACAAACAATGCTCAAGCTTTATATCCAACTGGAAACTGGTTTCCCCTATGAAATTGTAGGAGTATCATATCATGGGCTATATCATATTTATAGCTCACCCACTTTACTAATGGTAAGATTGATGGTCATTTTACATTTCTCCTCCACTAGAATGCATAGTACTTTCTAGAATGTAGATACCTACTTGATGTCACCAGTATGTAATGTATTTATCAATAGGGTTTTATTTTCTAATTCTGAGAGCTAACCAAGATTATTGACAATAAACTGTAATGCTTGCATACTATGGTACCTGACTAACAATTCCAAAGAGGTAACCCATTCCCAATACCAGGTTTTATTAACATGCTAGCAGTGTTTAATAGAGGCTTTGGCCCTAATTACAGGATACGTTAATTTAAACTCTTTTTATATTAGTATATAATTTAGGAAATATTTTATAATTGTAGGTGTACATGTGATTTTTCAAATGGGGTTTACTATTAGTTTAAATTTGTTATGTATAACACCTAGAACCTACATGGATACATCTGCCCTACAAGTTCATCTCAGATGGACTTTTCTCTATTCTTACTAAGGTGTGCTGTTTACAGTAAGTGATAAAGGCCTTATAAAACCTGTGGTAAGTTTCTCTAAGAAACTACTATTTTATTTGTAAATAATCCAGTGTGAAGGGGATAATGGCTAACACAGGAGTTCCCACTCAGAGGCTGAGAGAGGAACTTCACATTGGTGGATGACAAATTCCTGTCAGGTGGCATGGCACCCCAATAAGGCACTCTACAGAAGCCAGTTATGCTACTCCTGGTGCTTATAGCCAGAGGATTCCCCAGCATATAATAAGGACACATGCTCCACTATGTTCATAGCAGTCCTATTTATAATAGCCAGAAGCAGGAAAGCACCCAGATGTTCCTCAGTGGAGAAATGGATACAGAAAATGTGATATATTTACACTATGGAATACAACTCAGCTATTAAAAACAATGAATTCATGAAATTCTTAGGCAATTGGATGGAACTGGAAATATTCTAAGTGAGGTAACCCAATTACAAAAGAACACACATGGTATTCACTCACTGATAAGTGGATATTAGCCTAGAAGCTCAGAATACCCAAGACACAATTCACATATCAAATGATGCCCAAGAAGAAGGAAGAAGAGACCTCTGGTCCTGGAAAGACTCTATGCAGCAGTGTAGGGGAATACCAGGACAGGGAAGCAGGAGAGGGTTGATTGGTGAATAGAGGGAGTGAGGGAGAGGGCTTATGGGACTTTTGGGGAGAGGGGAACCAGGAAAGGGGAAATAATTGAAATGTAAATAAAGAATATATCTAATAAAATAATAATAATTAAAAAAAGAATAGATAGGGAGAGAGTGGACAGCCTAGTCTAGTCCCTGATTTTAGTGGGATTGCTTCAAGTTTCTCTGCACTTAGTTTGACGTTGGCTACAGGTTTTCAGTATGTTGCTTTTATTATGTTTAGGTATGGGCCTTGAATTCCTGATCTTTCCAAGACTTAACGTGAAGGGATGCTGTATTGTGTCAAATGATTTATCAGCATCTAATGAAATGATCATGTGGGTTTTTCCTTTGAGTCTTTTATTTAGAATTGCAAGAAAAATATCTAGAGCTGAGCAGAACACACAGGAAGAGATAACATATCAGCAGAACCTACGCGGCAATCTTGGATCCACTATTTGACTTCAAGTAGTTTATTTTCACAGCTCCCAAACCTCCCAAACCTCCCTTCTCTCAGGAACCCCTCTCCAAGACAGCTTGTTCTTAATAGTAGTGGGTTTGGGTGATGAAAGGAAGGTTAAGTAATAGTACCACTACTTTTAAGTTCCTGTGTTTCATAGCACATTAAGATGACAGTCACTCATGATATTAATTATATATTTCATGAAGGCTTTTGAATTAAGGAACTAGGAATACTCTGAAATACGGATAAGGATATAAAATGCTAATCATCATGACTCCATTCATCGATGCTGTATGTGTAAATTAAAAGTGAGATCTTTTGAGTTTCAAAAAAAAAAAGAATGTCCTATTTAATGATGAAAATGTCATACATTAACTTTCCATTTTAAATTTCTTCATTCTATTCAATCTTCTTCAATCTCATGACAAATCAACAAAACAGGAAGTATTTTCACCTTTTATTAACTTGTGAGAGTCTGAAGTTAGGCTTAATTTTTCATATACTCTTCTAAAAGAAGAGTTAGAATGGTTAAACCATTATTAATATTCCTATTTACTGATTAAAAAGATAAGAAAATAATATTGTATGTAGTTATGAAGATTAAAGCCAGCACCCCATTTATCACAGAAAAGTGCTTTACTGTAGAGTCAGAGTCTCATCCTAGATCAAAGACTGAATCTATTATACACCCACCTTAAAGTTAAAATAAGAACAATTAACAATTGTGGCAGCAAAGATTCAAATTTCTTGCATTTTTAGACTCTGAAAAAATATTATAAAGATATAGCTCTGGTTTAAAAATAAATTACTTCAGAACCTCTTTCTGGGACTGTGCTGATGGTAGATTCTTTAAACGGCATGACAGTGGTGCTGGGTTCAGTTCCTATTTTAAATTTTTTTTCATTTGAAAATATTAATATAGCTAATTAACTCATTTTTATTGAATCACAGATTTTTTTACATGTCATTGAACACAATTGTCCTAAAATACAAAGATGATTATAATCCATGGATTTTTCTGTTAGTCATTGATGAAGTTTTACAATCACTCAAAAATTACCCTTCAGGTGGATATATTGTCAAAGAATTTTAAATATAACACTTTACTTTTTTTTCCAGTTTTAAATTAACAATTAATAATTTGGAAGTTCTACAGACTTTCTGATTCCTGTACCCCCAACATCACAGACAGATTTTTGCTCTGTTTTCAAATATTGATTTCTCTAATGTCTTCTTTTCTGATCTTTCATAGTAAAGATCCCATTTCAATTACCTTTCTGAGTACATGAGTGTGAGTTTGTGTATGTCTGGATATGTAGAGGTATATTATAACACATTAAACAAAGCTAAACTCATGTTTCTACTCGTTAATATTTGCTTCCATTCCCGTTGATGGAAGTTATATCAAGTTTTAGAAACCAATTCAAAGCCTGAATGTTTTGTCTCTGTTACATGAAGAAATGAATGTAAAATTATCTTATATTCCTTTATTTAATTTACTATGTCATCTTTTATGGAAGACATGGATTTAATTAGAAACACTTTTCTATCTATCAATGACAAAGAAGAACCAGATTTAAAAAAATCTGGTTGTATACCAGTGGACATGTAATTTAATACAAAAATTGATTGTTTATTAAAAGTTCATTGCTAACACATCTGTGGTACGCATAGCAATTTTTCTGTAAGTTTTGGTTGTCTACATATTTTATAGCTACTCTAACCCAAATTTGTTATTGAAGCAGATGAAAGAAGGAACAAAGTTCGCTTATAGAGTAATAGGTTCTCATCAACACATTAAGGAGAAAAGAATGGTAGTTTATAAAGCCTGTGATGACATCACTTCTTTTTCACTAAGTTTATAATATCATAAGATAGCATCTTGTTTGAAGGAATTTTCCAAGCAGGAACAAGAGAAATAAGGGGCAGTATGCCTTTGACACCCTGGTCAGTCATTATCCCTGGAAAGTGATGTGGAGAAACCTGAAGATTTCACTGGAAATGAACATTAAAGATAGAAAAAAATGGATACTTGTTGAACGGGAGTTTTACCAGTTTTGATAAATATCACTCTTCTTATCCAAGGTGTATGTTTATATATGGTTGTGGTATAATTTACAGTAAAGCTTGCCAAATTTAAATACTAAGGGGAAAAATGACCCACAATAAGAATTGAGAAAAGATACCAGAATATTACCAGAAAACAAATAGATAAATCAAATCAACCAAGCAGAATCACTACTACCACCATCTCCACCACTAATAAAACAGAGATAATCTAATAGCTAAATTCTTGTACAAATGTGTGGCAACTTTTAAAAATTGGAGACTACCAGCTACGAAGGAAGAATTTACTAGAAAGAATATTGATGCACAAGTTTTATGAATTAACCTACACTATGACTAGTAGTGACACAAAAAAAACTGTGTCTAGGAATTTTTATAGGCATTGATTAGGAGTATTTTGTAGTATATTTAATTATATTTTTATCTGAATAGATTCTTTTTTTTTAAAATTTTATTTTCTAAGTTTTTTTTTATTTACATCCCAAATCATTTCCCCTTTCCCGTTTCCTCCCTCCCCGAAAGTCCCATAAGCCCCCTTCCCTCCCTCTTTTCCCCATTCAACCCCCTCTCGCTTCTCTGTCCTGGCATTCCCCTACATCCAGTCTTTCCAGGACCAGGGGTCTCTCCTTCCATCTTCTTAGAAATCTATTGATATGCGAATTGTGTCTAGGGTATTCCGAGATTCTGGGTTAATATTCCCTTATCAGTGACTGCATACCATGTGTGTTCTTTTGTGATTGGGTTACCTCACTAAGGATGATATTTTCAAGTTCTGACCATTTGCCTAAGAATTTTGTGAATTCATTGTTTTTAATTGCAGAGTAGTATTCCATTGTGTAAATATACCACATCTTCTGAATCCATTCCTCCGTTGAGGGACATCTGGGTTCTTTCCAGCTTCTGGCTATTATAAATAAGGCTGCTATGAACATAGTGGAGCATGTGTCCTTATTTCATGCAGGTGAATTATATTAGATATGTGATATATGATATATGATATATATGACATATTATATACTGGATATATATGGAATACTTTTCCAATATAGCTAAACAAAAATGGGTAAATTGACAATTTCAATTTGAATACATTCTCTTTTTTCCTAGTAATTATTAATAAATACCTTCAAGTCGACTTTTTGTGGGTATTTTGGCAACCAAGTACTAATCTTTCAAATTGTTCCACTCTTGTATAGTGACAGTAGTGGAGTGTCGTCTGTCAGATTGTATTTAATTGTTTTCATATTCTTTTCTTGTTCTCTACATAATTATTTCAATCAACATTATTTAAATTTATATTCAGAGGATGGGAGAGGAATATAACTTTTGTCAATTTATTTTCTTCAATCAATCAGAAAAATTAACAACTCAGAAACTGTGTGTTATAACATATATAACAACAATATTCAGGTATTATAATATGCGGTATCTGGGCTTATTCATTCATAATTTTAACATGCCATAATTTTTCATGGCATTTTTAACTTCTGCATTCCTTAATTTATAGATAATTGGGTTGAGAAAGGGTGTTCCAATGGTATAAAATCCTGCAACCATCTTGTCCATAGGAAAAGTAGTTGGTGGCTGTGCATATATGAATATGCAAGGTCCAAAGAATAACTACTATTATATGAGAAGTGCAGGTAGAGAGTGCCTTTTTTCTTCCTTCTGCACTGTGGTTTCACAGAGAGTATAAGATGACAAAATATGAGATAATCAAAATTATAAAACTGCTTGAGCAAATTGCACCATTGTTAGAAACTAACAGCAGATTTATTACATATGTGTCCATGCAGGCAAGTTTCAACAAGGGCTATAAGCCACAGCAATAATGGTCAATCAGAGTGGGACCACAGAAGGGCAGTCTCAAGGCCAGAACAATCTGAGCAGTGGAATGTATAAAAGACCCTATCCAGGCAAGAATAATCAAATGACACAGACCTGCCTGCTCATGATGACTGGGTATCTCAAGGGTTTACAGATGGCCACATATCGGTCAACAGCCATGAGAATGAGGACAAAGATCTCCATGCCGCCAAATAAATGGAGAGCAAAGACTTGTGTCATGCATTCATTGTAGGAAACAAGGTTCTTTTTAGAGAGGGAATCCACAATGAGTCTTGGGGCTGTGGATGTTGAAAAGCAGGAATCAGCAAAAGACAGATAAAAGAGGAAGAAGTACATGGGACTCCCAAGTGTCCGGCTGAACTTGATTGTTACAGTAATGAGAGTATTCCCAACTACAGTCCCCATATAGAAAATTAGGAAGATTATAAACACCATTTTCTGCTTCAGGGGATCCTGTGTCAATCCTAGTAGTATAAACTCAGTGACAGTGCTATTCTGCTGCATTGTGTCAGCCCTTGAGAAGGACTCATATGCCAGAAAGAATCTGAAAAAGAAAAAAAAAGTATGAAATGCATGCTAAATTTGGAAGTTCAATAATATCTTATCTTTCCAGTGAGTTATCACTTACCATTCTCTTGGCTTAATTTATTCATATAGTGTAAGATCAGTTTAATGCTTACTAAATAGACAGCATATTAAAAAAAATAAGATCTAATGATTTTGGGAAGTAAGCATTACTTTTAATAATAAAATTTGAGCAGTTAACTTTCTGAATGAAATGAGCCTTGTTAGTATTATGTACGATAGTTTATGTTTAATATATTGAAAATATTCAAAATGTTCTTCAGGTTTAGGTGCTTTCATTTTATTTTTTACCACACAGCTACACAAGAAGAAACATGGTATATATTTTGAACATTCATGTAATGAATTTTCAAATATGTGAGACTTCCAAATGAGACATAATGAACATAAAATTTTATCTTTGAAGAACACCTTCGTGAGAATGACAAAATTATCTTCCCCAATCTAGTCTATTCTGCTTAAATAGGACTCAAAATTTTGTAGATCTTTATAGCTTTGAGTATCTCATGATATTTTTTTTTATCAGAAAAACAGGTGGTAACATTTATGAAAAAAGAGACAATATCTGAAATAAATCAAACCTTACATATTTTTCAGACTTAAAGTGACAATGTTTCATTCCATTAAAGAACTTTTGATGAAATTATAAAATCTTATTATGTAATATCTCATATACTGACACACACAAACACACACACATATTTACTTGGATACAATATAATTGTTATATTATCAACTTATAACATGTGTATTCTAGTAGTAGCACAGCCAAAACTAAATTTACCAGAATAGTAAATGTTTTTATTAAATATATATGAACTTATTTTCAAAGAGATACTTTTCTTATTGTGAAGAAATATGTAATTAATTCTATTCATATGTCTAATTCTGGCTAAGGTTGCTTAATGCAACAATATTGTTTTTTAACCACTATCAGTTATAAATATGTGAGAAAGTAAAGGTCACATTTGCTTGTCATGTGAAAACAAATGTTATGTTTGTGATGTGTAAACAAAGTTATAATAGCTCTGTGACACAGAGAGCAAAGAATTTCTTACTCTATGCATAACAACTCACAGGAACAGACAATCTCTGAAACCTTTAGCAGCAACACAGTTCAGAAAGAATATGAAAGTCAAAATGTAGTACTGCACTAAAATAAACCTATGAAGATTTACCTTAGGAGATTGTTGGTCATATTGGCATGTCACTGCGGCATCATGGATATTCACTTGTATACAAGAAGTATTGTGACATTTTAAAGATGATATAAAGTTCTGGAAATACGGTTAAACAACTCATCTATGAAGATAGTTTTGAAACTGATTATGCTTTAAATACTTGTACACAGTTACCCCGTGGACATTAACTGAAGACTCATTTACTTAGTTGGATATATTCCAACAGTACTCTTTGTGAAGTCTCTTAGCAACCAAAAAACCAGTTTGGGTTGAATTAAGTAAAACAAATATTATCACTATGTATTTCTATTTCTATCATTATGGGTAGGTCTATATGTGTAGACATATCTTCCCATTTACATAGTATACACAACTATTGAAGTACTTAATCATATGAATTAAGGCATATTGATACATAAGCTAGATTAAATGGTACTTCCTTGTAATTCTAGTATTGTGATGGTATAGCAAGAGGATGCAAGCAAGCTTCATGCCAGTCTTGGCTAATCACAAGATGTTTGAAAACAATAACAAGTACCAATAATGGTATGCATACTGACATGAAGACACTTCATAAGATTAACCAATGCCCTATAAACCCAAATTAATTGTGTATGGTATTTTATACTTAGCTGCCATTGAAAAATGTATATTTCCATCATGCTACATTCATGTCAAAATCATAGCCTTTCATAAGGAATGTTTTGGAAGATCCAAAGTGGATACTATTATTAATATCTCTAATTTTCTGGTATCATCAACTTAAATTTACTTAATAGTGACAATTTCCAATGGTCCTTTTATACATGTGATTGATTTTTATTACATCACTTTAGATTGTAAAGCACTCCTTCAATAATGTTTGTAAATGTCCTTCAAAGTATGCATTTTACAATAGACGTGACATTAATATGACTACTAAGCTTCTGGTATATAATATGATTATTTTACTACAAATCTTACTGGTTTGGTTATAGATTATGTAAGACTAAAGACAATAAGAAAAAAAGGACACAGACTAACCGACTGAATATGTAAACAAGTCCCAAATTTTTGCTGCATACAAGAAACCCACCTCATTGTCAAAGACAGTCACTACCTCAGAGTAAAAGTTTGGAAAACAATTTTATAAGCAAATGGTCCCAGAAACAAGCTGGAGTGGCCATTTTCATATAGGACAAAATCAACTTTCAACGAAAAGTTGTCAGTAAAGATAAGGAGGGACACTTTTTACTGTTCAAAGGAAAAATCTACCAAGATGAACTCGCAATTGTGAATAACTATGCTCCAAATGTAAGTGCACGCACATTCATAAAAGAATAGTATACTAAAGCTGAAAGCACACATTGCACCCCACTTAATAATAGTGGGAGCCTTAAACACCCCACTCTCAACAATGGACAAATCATGGAAACAGAAACTAAACAGAGACACAGTGAAACTAACTGAAGTTATGGACCAAATGGATCTAGCAGATATTTATAGAATATTCTATCTTCAAGCAAAAGAATATACCTTCTTCTCAGCACCTCATGGTATCTTCTCAAAAATTGACCATATAATTGGTCACAAAACAAGCTTCAATAGATACAGTAATATTGAAATCATTCCAGGTAACCTACCAGATCTCCACAGCCTAAGGCTGGTCTTAAGTTCAAACAAAACAATGGAAAACACACATACACATGGACATGGAACAATGCTCTACTCAATGATATCTTGGCCAAGGAAGAAATAAAGAAATTAAAGACTTTGTAGAATTTAATGAAAATGAAGATACATCATACTAAAACTTATGGGATACAAAGAAAGCAGTGCTAAGAAAACTCATAGCTCTAAGTGCCTTCAAAATGAAACTGGAGAGAGCTTACACTAGCAGCTTGACAACACTCCTGAAAGCTCTAGAACAAAACGAAGCAAATGCACCCAAGAGTAGACAGCAGGAAATAATAAAACTCAGGGCTGAAATCAACCAAATAGAAACAAAAAGAACTACACAAAGAATCAAAAAACCATGAGTTAATTCTTTGAGAAAATCAACAAGATAGATAAACCCTTATCCACCCTAACCACAAGGCACAAAGACATGACCCAAATTAATAAATTCAGAAATTAAAAGGGCGACATAACAATAGAAGCTGTGGAAATTCAAGAAAAATCATCAGATCCTAGTATGAGAGCTTATACTCAACAAAATTTGAAAATCTGAACAAAATGGACAATTTTCTAGATACATACTAGGTGCCAATGTTAAAACAGTATCAGATAACAGTCTAAATAATTCCATAAGTCCCGAGGAATAAGAAGGAGGTTTTAATAGTCTACCAACAGAAAAAAACCAGGACCAGATGGGCTTAGTGGGGAATTCTATCAGTTCGTCAAAGAGGAGCTAATACTGATACTCCTTAAACTATTCCACAAAATAGAAACTTAAGGAACACTACCCAATTAATTCTTTTTTTTGAATATATTTTTCATTTACATTCCAAATTCTATACTCATTCCTGGTTTCCCCCCTTCCCGAAAAGCCCCAACCCATCCTCCCTCCCCTGCCTCCAAGAATATGCTCCTCCACACAACCCGCTCCCATGAACCCCACAAGATTTCCCCATACTGGGGCTTCTATTGAGCCTTTACAGGACCAAGAACCTCTCTTCCCACTGAAGTCTGACAAAGCATTCCTCTGCGAGTCCTTTGGCTGGAACCACATGTATCTATTGGTTGATGGGTTAGTCCCTGGGAGCCCTACATTGTCTGGGTAGCCAACATTGTCATTCTTCCCATGGGGCTGCAAACCTCCCACCACCAACTCTTCCATCTGCCCTCCAACTCCTCTATTGTGAACAAAATTCTGTTTAACCGAATCCAAGAATGCATCAAAATGATAATTCACCACTATCAAGTAGGCTTCATCCCAGGGATGAAGGAATGGTTCAATATATGGAAATCCATCAATGTAATTCACTACATAAAAAGACTCAAAGGAAAAAAAAAACACATGTTCATTTCATTAGATGCTGAAAAGCTTTTGACAACATTCAGCATCACTTCATGATAAAAGTCTTGGAGATATCAGGAATTCAAGGCCCATATCTAAACATAGTAAAAGCAATATACTGCAAACCAGTAGCCACCATCAAACTAAATGGAGAAAGACTTTAAGCAATCCCACTAAAATCGGGTACTAGACAAGGTTGCCCGCTCTCTCCCTATCTATTCACTAGAATAGATACTGGAAGTCCTAGCTAGAGCAATTAGGCAACAAAAAGAGGTCAAAGGGAAACAAATTGGAAAGGAAGAAATCAAAATATGACTCTTTGCAGATGATATGATTTTATACTTAAACGACCCCAAAAATTCCACCAGAGAACTCCTAAAGCTGAAAACAACTTTACCAATGTGGCTGGATTTAAAATTAACTCAAACAAATCAGTAGCCTTCCTCTACTCAAAGGACGATGAAGCTGAGAAAGAAATCAGGGAAAAGACACCCTTCACAGCATTTATGCATAATATTACATACCTTGGTTTGACTCTAAGCAAGCAAGTAAAAGATTTGTTTGACAAGAACTTCAAGCCTCTGAAGAAAGAAATTTTACAAGATATCAGAAGATGGAAAGATCTCCCACGCTGATGGATTGGCAGGATTAATATAGTAAAAATGGCCATCTTGCCAAAAGCAATCTACAGATTCAATGCACTCTCCATCACAATTCCAAATCAATTCTTCATAGAGCTAGAAAGAGCAATCTGCAAGTTCATTTGGAATAATAAAAAACCGGATCCTCCGGGAGTGTCATGCCCAGTTTTCTGAGGAACCGCCAGACTGCTTTCCAGAGTGGTTGTACCAGCTTGCAATTCCACCAGCAGTGGAGGAGTGTTCCTCTTTCTCCACATCCTCGCCAACAACTGCTGTCTCCTGTGTTTTTGATCTTAGCCATCCTGACTGGTGTGAGATGGAATCTCAGGGTTGTTTTGATTTGCATTTCCCTAATGACTAAGGATGATGAACATCTCTTTAGGTGCTTCTCAGCCATTAGATATTCTTCAGGTGAGAACTCTTTGTTTAGCTCTGTACCCCATTTTTTAATAGGGTTGCTTGCCTCTTTGGAGTTTAACTTCTTGAGTTCTTTGTATATATTGGATATTAGCCCTCTGTCGGATGTAAGGTTGGTAAAGATCATTTCCCAGTTAGTTGGTTGCCGCTTTGTCTTTTTGACAGTGTCTTTTGCCTTGCAAAAACTTTGTAATTTAATGAGGTCCCATTTGTCTATTCTTGATCTTAGAGCATAAGCTATTGGAGTTCTGTTCAGGAAATTCTCCCCTGTGCCCACCTGGGCATATACCCAGAGACTTTACCTGCATGCAATAAGGACACATGCTCCACTATGTTCATAGCAGCCTTATTTATAATAGCCAGAAGCTAGAAAGAACCCAGATGTCCCTCAACGGAGGAATGGATTCAGAAGATGTGGTATATCTACACAATGGAATACTACTCTGCAATTAAAAACAATGAATTCACGAAATTCCTAGGCAAATGGTCAGATCTTGAAAATATCATCCTAAGTGAGGTAACCCAATCACAAAAGAACACACATGGTATGCAGTCACTGATAAGGGGATATTGACCCAGAATCTCGGAATACCCTAGACACAATCCGCATATCAATAGATTTCTAAAAAGATGGAAGGAGAGACCCCTGGTCCTGGAAAGACTGGATGTAGGGGAACGCCAGGACAGAGTAACGAGAGGGGGTTGAATGGAGAAAAGAGGGAGGGAAGGGGGCTTATGGGACTTTCGGGGAGGGAGGAAACGGGAAAGGGGAAGTGATTTGGAATGTAAATTAAAAAAATGAAATAAAATAAATAATAAAAAAAAAAAAACAAGGATAGTGAAAACTATTCTCCACAACAAAAGATCTCCTGGGGGAATCACCATCCCTGACCTCAAGCTCTGCTACAGAGCAATAGTGATAATAGTATCCTATTGGTATGGAGACTGGCAGGAAAATCAATGGTATAGAATTGAAGACCCAGAAATGAACTGACACACCTGTTGTCAATTGATGTATGACAAAGAATCTAAAAACATCCAGTGGAAAAAAGACAACGTTTTCAACAAATGGTGCTGGATCAGCTGGAGGTCAGCATGCAGAAAAATGCAAACCAACTGCTTCTTACTTCCTTGTACAAAGCACAAGTTCAAGTGGATCATGGACCTCCACATAAAACCAGATACACTGAAGCTTATAAAGGAGAAAGCGAGGAAGAACCTTGAACACGTGGGCACAGGGAAATATTTCTTGAATAGAATACCAATGGGTTATGCTCTAAGAACAAGAATCAACAAATGGGACCTCATAAAACTGCAAGGCTTCTGTAGGGCAAAGGACACTGTCTATAGGACAAAACAGCACCCAACAGACTGGGAAAATATCTTTACCAATCCTACATCCAATAGAGGGCTAATATACATGGTATACACAGAACTCAAGAAGATAGACTCCAGAGAGTCAAATAACACTATTTAAAAAATGGGATATAGAGCTAAACAGGGAATTTTCAACTGAGGAAACCTGAATGGCTATGAAGCACCTAAAGAAATGTTCAGCATCCTTATTTATCAGGGAAATGCAAATCAAAATAACCCTGAGATTCCACCTCATACTAGTCAGAATGGCTAAAATGAAAAGCTCAGGGGACAGCAGATGTTAGAGAGGATGTGTAGAAAGAGAAACACTTTTCCATTGCTGGTGGAATTGCAAGTTGGTAAAAGCACTCTGGGAATCAATTTGGCAGTTCCTCAGAAAATTAGACATAGTACTACCTGAGGACCCAGCTATACCACTCCTGGGCATATACCCAGAAGGTAATCCAACATGTAGTAAGGACACATGCTCCACTATGTTCATAGCAGCTGTGGTATACAATGGAGTACTATTCACTATTAAAAACAATGAATTCATGAAATTGTTAGGCAAACAGATGGAACTAGAAAGTGTCATCCTGAGTGAGGTAACCCAATCACAAAAGAACACATACGTTATGCACTCATAAGTCGATATTAGCCCAAAAGCTCAAAATAAACAAGTTACAATTCACAGACCACAGGAAGCTTAAGGAGAAGGAAGACCAAAATGGGGGTGTTTTGGTTCCTCTGAGAAAGGGAGCAAAATACTCACAGGAGCAAATAAGGGGACAAAGTGTGGAACAGAGATTGAAGGAAAGGTTACCCAGAGACTGTCTGACCTGGGGATACTTCCTATAAACAGTCACCAAACCCAGACAATACTATGGATGACAAGAAGTGCATACCAAAAGAAGCCTGTTATGGTTGTCTCATGAGGGGCCCTGCCAGAGCCATGCAGATACAGAGGCAGATACTAGCATCCAACCATTGGACTGAGCATGGGGTCCCCAATGGAGGAGTTGGAGGGCAGACTGGAGGAGCTGAAGACATTTGCAGCCCCATAAGAAGAATGAAGATGTGAACCAGGGCTCCCAGGTTCTAAGGCATCAAACATGGGGTACATATGATTCCAGCCAAAAGAGTAGCTGTGGAATGCCTTATAGGGCATCAGTGGGAGGAGAGGCCCTTGGTCCTATGAAGGCTCAATAGATGCCCCAGTGTGGCGAAATTAGCGGGGGTAGGTGGGAGTGTGTTGGGGTGGAGGGGCATACTTGGAAGCAGCGGTGGGATGATGGATTGGGGGTTCTTGGGGAAGAGGGAAACCAGGAAAGGGTATAACATTTGAAATGTAAATGAAGTAAATGAAGAATATATTCAATAAAAAAAATAATAAGTAAAACATGCTACAACATTGGGATATAATCTAAGTGTATAACATACTTACCAGATTCCTCATAGTCACAGATAATTAAATAAATAACTGAATACAGTAGGAATAATAGAGAACGCTCTACAGGACACAACTTTGGAATAATTTATGAATGTGCTTCCTAAAAATTATACAATAATTTCCTAAGTTAGCTCATGTAATCTGACGAAAGAGAGTTCCCTTTAAAGTTACAGAGGAAACAGGAAGACAGAGTCATTACACAACCTCTCACATGGTAAGTGTTAACAAGATTCACATTAGAATTTCTTAAAGGCCTAGGTCCAACACCTAGTCACTTTTGTTTGGTGGTTCAGTTTCTGTGTGTCCCCATGGATCCAGGTGAGTTGACTATGTAAATATTCTTGTGATATACTTGTTCCTTCAAGTTTGGTCAGTCATACCGCCCACCATTCAACAGAACTTATTTTTAATTAGATATATTCTTTATTTACATTTTGAATGTTGTCCCCTGTCCTGGTTTCCCTCCCCCCCAAAAAATATTCCCTAACCCATCCCTCTCCCCCTGATCACAAATCAACCCACTCCTGCTTACTTGTCCTGGCATTCCCTTTACTGGTGCATCTAGCCTTCTCAGGACCAAGGACATCTCTTCCCGTAAATGTCCAACAAGACCATTCTCTGCTTCATATACAGCAGGCACCATGGGTTTCTCCTTTTTACTCTTTGGTTCCTGGTTTAGTCCCTGGGATCTCTGGGGAGTACTGGGTGGTTCATCTTTTGAGCTCTGCCTGATGTTTGGCAGTAGGGTTCAGCCTGCCTCTGTTTCCATCCAGTGCTAAAGGAAGCCTCATTGGAGACAGTTATGGTAGGTTCCTATATGCAAGCATAGCAGAGTACCAATAATGTGTCAGATGTGAAGCTTGGTCTTCATGTGGATCTCCTAACAGTTGGATCAGAGGCTATTTCTGATTCTCTCTCCTGCCATTAGAACTCCTTCCCTTGCTGGGTTGATTGCACTGGCCTCAGTGGGAGAGGATGCACTTAGTCCTGCTGTGAATTGATGTCCCAGGGCCTAGTAAGAACAGGAGGGGAGCCTCTAATTCTCCTTAGAGTGGAGTGGGAGAGGGAAATAGAGGGAAGGATTTGTAAGGGTGGGAATGGAAGGAGAGGAGGGAGTGGGGGCTGCTACTGGGATGTAAAGTGAGTAAATAAAGAGTTATAAATAAATGAAAGAATTAAATTTCCTTTTTTTGGGAAAATTTATTGAAAACCTTACTAAAAAAATAAGAGCCATGCACCCATTGATCAGACATGATGAAAGCAATATTGTGATTCTTTGGTATTTCAACCCAAACCAATAATTATTAGTTGATATGGAGATCAACTAAGTTGATAATAAGATCACTTGAAGATGTCAGACTTAAAATCTTGACAATAAAACCCTGTAGAGAATTGATATGCCAGGATGGGTAGATAGCCAGGCTGGGAGTGGACATACTCTAAGAAGAGAAGGGGAGGAGTGCATAGGGGGAGGGACTGTTTGTATAGGGGAACAGGAGGGGAGATAGTGACCAGGATATAAAATGACAAAAACAAATGAATGGAAAAAGAGTATTATTAGGGAAAAAAACAAGGAAAATATGTCACTGTTAAGATATGCTGAAGAAAATGTGATGACTAAGCCTAAGGTTATATAGAATCAGAATTTCACATCAGTGGGGAATCAGAACTCTAGTTAAAACTTAAGAAATTTAAATGTAGTAATGTTGAGAAGTCATATACAAATAAAAATATTGCTTTCTATTAGTTTATATCTGTATTATAGGACAAATGAGATGGAAAGCACAATTTCTAGGAGTCCTCCACATACTGAACCTTCAATGACAGGCTGTACTGTGTTTTCTCTCTGTAGGAAGATGGAACTAGGGAAAATAGGAATATATTTAATTTATTTCCTCACAGAAGTCCTGAGAAACTTTCATTTGCTGAGTATTCAAGACACGGGTAACAAAGAAACAGATAATTTAGTAATAGAAAGTTAACATAAAAGACACACTTCTTCCCATAAATCAAATGAGTACTTAGGAAAGTGAAGGCAATACAAATCTCAAACAGAAACATTAAGAAATTCTCAACATCAACTGTTATAAGAAGAATACAAATTAAAAGTCACAAGGACTCTTTTTGGTTGGAACTTTATTTTAATTGGATTTTTATTTTATTTACATTTCAATTGTTATCCCCTTTCCTGGTCCCATAGCCCCTTGTAACTACCCTATCCCATTTCCCCTCCCATGCTTCTATGAGGGCATTCCAACACCTGTCCACCCACTTCTGCCTCCCTGCCCTGGAATTCCCCTACACTGGGGCATGGAGCTTTCACTGGACCAAGAGCCTCTGTTGGGGGTCTTTTAATGACTCCAGAGTTGGTGGAATTGCAAGCTGGTACAACCACTCTGGGAATCAGTCTGGCAGATACTCATAAAATTGGGCATAATATTACATGCAGACTAAGCAATACCACTCCTGGGCACATACCCAAAAGATACTCCAACATGAAACAAGGTTACATCCTCCTCTATGTTCTATAGCAGACTTATTTATAATAGCTACAACCTGGAAACAATCCAGGTGTCCCTCAACTTAAGAATGTATTCAGAAAATGTGGTACATATACACAATGGAATACTATACTTCGATTAAACACAATGACTTCATGAAATTTGCAGGCAAGTGGATGAAACTAGAAAGTATCGTCCTGTGTTAGGTAACCAAGACACAAAAGAACACACATGGTATGTACTCTATGATAAGTGGATATTAGCCCAGAAGCTTGGAATACCCAAGATAGAGCTCACAGACCAAATGAAGCTCAAGTTGAAGGAAGGACAAAGTATGATACTCTGGTCCTTCTTAGAGGGGGGGACAAAATACCCACAGGAGGAGATAAAGAGACAAAGTTTGGAGCAGAGACTAAGGGAAAGACCATTCAGAGACTACCCCACCTAGGGATTCATCCCATATACACTTACCATCCCAGACATTATTGTGGATGCCAGCAAGTGCTTGCTGACAGGAGCCTGATATAGCTATCACATGGGAGGCTCTGCCAGAGCATGACAAAAACAGAGGGGGACACTCTCAGCCAACCATTGAACTGAACATAGAGTACCCAATGGAGGAGCTAGAGAAAGGACCTAAGGAGTTAAAGGGGGTTGCAGCGCCATAGGAGGAACAAGAATATGAGCCAGGCAGTACTCCCAGAGCTCCCAGGGACTAAACCATGAATCAAAGAGTACATATGGAGGGACACATGGCTCCAGATGCATATGCTGCAGAGGATGGCCTTGTTAGGCATTAAAGAGAGGAGAGGCCCTTGGTCCAGAGAAGGCTCTATGCCCCAGTGTAGGGGAATGCCAAGACAGGGAAATGTGATTGTGTGGGTTGGTAAGCACAGGGTAGGAGGGATGGAATAGGGAATTCTTGGAATGGAAAACAGAAAGGGGACAACATTTAAAATGTAAATAAAAAATATATCCAACAAAAGAAAAAGAAAAATGAAATTGCCTCTGTGGCTGCATAACATCCAAAATAAATAAATAAATAAATAAAAGACAAATTTCTACAAAAAACACTTGCTAAAATTGAAAAGGAGGGTGGAAGAAATAGATAATGAAAAATATATAAATCAATTCATTTACATATAAAGATGAAATAGGAAACATAACTAATGAAATGGTATGAACTCACTCAACTCTATGTAAAATTCAGCAGATAAAATGTTACAAATGTATTGGAATTTGAATACAGTTTGTGGTTACTGCAGGCATATATCAATCAATCAATAAGAACAATTATCATTTTTAATGAAAAAAACATTAACCATTTTTATAATTCGATGTTCATGCCTCTTTCCATTTTTTAATGTTAATACCAAATTTGTACTTCACACATTGTATAAGAATTAGTAAATTTTTGTGTTTATAGTTAGCTTTTAATACTTTGTATTCTTTCTTTTATACTAATTGATTTATATCTTTATTCTCTAATCTAGTATTAGATTAGAGAATTTTTTGTTCTTCCATCTGTTTTATCTATGACTTAGCATCTTTTTTTTTTTTGATTAACTTAAGGTGAACTTTTTAAAATCACAGTTTGATAATACCTGTTAAACAAGTAAAGTATTGGTTAATTTTGGTTCTCTGCGAAAGTTGTAAAAACACAATCAGTTTCTTTCTTTCTTTCTTTTCTTTTTTTTTTTTGCTTCTTTTTGGTAATTATTTATTTATTTGTTATTTAATTTTGGAGGTTCTTTGTATAAGCCTAGACTTCTGGATAAAGACCTGTTTGGCCTTGAACTCATAGAAATGCCATTGCCTTGGCCATCCAAGTGCATCAATTCAAGGCTTGTGCCACCACCATGTTGTAACATTTGGTTTTAAAAGTCTGTTTTCTCAGGAATTGAAAAGATACCTGAGATGTTAAAAAAGCACAGTACACATGTTGTGAAAGACCTGTATCTGACTTTAGTCACCATATCAAGCAGATCATAATCACCTCAGCCATCTGGGTATCTGGCCCCCTCTTCTTGTCTCTGAAGTCACTGACCTCACATCAGGGACACACACATACACACATACACCGAGAGAGACTTAAAATTAAATTATAATCTATTAAATATGTTATTCCACATCTAATATTCTATAATGGGAATCTTATTATTTGAATGTATATATGCACTCATGTCCTTCAGATTGCTGCTCACAAAATTTCTAGTAATCTTTTGATAGCTCTCTTTAGGTGACAAGACTTTTTTTATCCACAAAACTATTTCCAATTATCCTTGAACTTTGAGAATTTAGTTGTAATGTTTGTAAGGAAAAGTAGGCCAACAGGCAGCTCAAAGTGTGAGCTGCAGATATTTACATCCAACCAATGGACAGAAGACAGGGACCTGTGTGGTTGAATTAGGGGAAAGCTGGAAGAAACTGAGGAAGAGTGTGACCTTCATAGAAAAACCAACAGTCTCAACTAATGTGGACACCGGAGATCACTCAAACACTGTGCCCCCAACCAGGCTGCATACATCAGATGATATGAGGACCCAGACACTTATACAGTAGAGAACTGCCTGGTCAGTCCTCAGTGCAAAAGATGAACTTAACCTTTAAGAGACTTGAAGCCCCAGGGAGTGGTGGGGTGAAGGTAATGGGTTAGGGATATTCTCTTGGAGACAGGGGAGTAGTTATTGGATGAGGAAAAGTCAGAGGGTGGATAGAGATGGGAATAATGAGAGGAGTGTAAAATAAAAAGATTAAAGAAGTAAAAGAAAAAAAAGAGAAGTATCTGCTTAAGACCCCAAGATGAAATTCTCATACCAAGTTTTTAGCACAAAGGAGATTTAAATGTCCCAGAAGAACATAAGTGAAAACTAAGAGACAAAGATAGGAGATAGAGGATAATGGAGAAGAAGAAGGGAACAAAGGAGAGGGGAGAAAAGTGACAAGGGAAGGGTTAAGTGGTATTTGCCCTGGAGGTGTGTGTGTGTGGGAGGGGGGCAGTGATGATAGCCTCTGAACAGAGATGAGACATACATTGCACATAGGAAAATGGTGGTTTACAAATGTAAATTGGGAAACACCCTCATGTTAGCATGAGGTGTTTAATTAAAATTGGGTTTTTAATGTTAATTAGGTGAAAAAGGGCTTTTAATTGATGAACCTCAATACTTTGATAGCTAGAACTTGATAGTCAGCTTCAAGAGGAGAGA
Source organism: Tokudaia tokunoshimensis (assembly GCA_036184795.1). Taxonomy (NCBI): domain Eukaryota; kingdom Metazoa; phylum Chordata; class Mammalia; order Rodentia; family Muridae; genus Tokudaia; species Tokudaia tokunoshimensis. Next base: position 63,301,618 of record BTHU01000004.1, on the reverse strand, counting down.
TTGGCCATGAAAGGCAATAGACCTTGAGTGCTAGCTTTAGGAATGTAGTGCAATGTTTCTTTAGTTTGTTTGTTTGTTTCATTTTTAAGGAAGGAAAGGGAATTGGTTCAAAGACTACCAGACCCATGGTCTGCACACTCAAGCTGTGTTGATTCACTGTTTGCTTATATAAATATCTTTTATTTAAATTCATCGATTTATTTTTTTACACTGAATATTTTATTCCCCCACTCCCTGTCCACCTCCAACTTTTGCACATCCCATACAGGACTTAGGATGAAACGCCAGACACTAGGGAGAGGGAACTTATAGAGCCCACCTCCAACGCGAAGACAGGGCATGAAATGAGGCAGAGAGGACCCATCCCACAGTCACAACTCTTCCACATAATTGTTTGTGTCTGAAAGAATTGCAGGAATGTAAATGGAGAAGAGCTGGAGGAAAAGAAGGTCCAGTAATAGGCCCAAATTGGGATCTAGCTCAAGGGGAAGTGCCAAGACTTGCCATTATTACTGAGGCTGTGAGCACTCACAAAAAGAGACCTATCATGACCATACTCTAGAATACCAAACAAGCTGCTGTAAGAGTCAGATGCAGATATATAAATATCTTTAGGTTTATTTGGATTCCTTAACCTTGTTCCTTTATCTCTCCATATTCCGGTAGTGTGAAACCATTGTGTTTGTTGCTTTGTTTTCATAATTCGTATTTATTGTTGGAGAGTTTCCTGTGATATATTTTCATTATATTCATTCCTCTTTATCTGCTTCCTCCAAGATTCAACCTGACTTCCTATAAAATAAAATCACTTTCTTACAAACACTCAAACACCAAAACCAGACTAACCAACCAACCAACCAAAAACTACTTAGTACAGTTTGTGCTCTATAAATACTGTTATGTGTGAGATCTGTTGTGGAGTATATTTGACTTAACAAGTATCACACCCTTCAAGAAAACTTACTTTCCTTGAGCAATTGTCTGTCAGTTGTCAAACTTCCTCTATTGGGAGTGAGACTTTGTAGCTAACTATGCTGGAGTTTTGTCTCATGCAGGTTTACAGAAGTCTTGTGCACACTGTTACAACTGCTGTGAGCTTATATGTACAACTACCCTATTGGGTCAAAACAAGAGCAACAAAAACAACAACAAATAATCAATCAAACAATAACCCCACAAAACAAACAACAATGACTCTTAAGATCTTGAACCCTTAGTTCTGACCCTGGAGCATACTTAGGGAATACCACATGAATGCTTCACAGACAGGATATTATTGTGGTGAGGCCTGTGGAAATCCCTTCTCACTTAGTAAGGACCTGTGGTAATTTTGGTGACCTATATGCATATTAACCTGATCCCATGTGATACAAGTTCTCCTTGATTTTGCTGTACTGTCTGTACTTAAAGCAAAATTTGTCCACTTTTCCCTCATGGACAAGGCCAGGATCACACAGACTGAAAGCCCTGTGCATGATTCTACATTTTTCTCAATACTCTTTTGAGAGGTAAAACACTCTTCTTTTTTTTTTGTATCCCTGGATTCTCCAGATATTACCATTAATCCTGGGTATTTTGGGACATGTAATAATGTCCCTAGAGAAACAGGTACAGTCATATTGAGTCAGCCTGTGGCAGTTGTGAAGTATGGTGGGTTCAGCTTTCATGACTGTTCTAAGGAAGTTTGATCTGATCAACAGAGACATGAAAAAAGGAAACTATGTCTGAGTAGCAGAGACTGAGAAAATAGAGAAGTTATACTTAGAAAATAGAGAAGCTATGTCTGATCAATAGAGAATTGAAAATGATTCTTAGAAAGATATCAGGAATTGGCAGGAGTATACCAGAACACGTTACTTGGTACAATGAGCATGTCTCTGCAATTTTAAAGGTATTAAGTATCTAATCGTCTGTTAAAGGACATCTGGATTCTTTCCAGCTTCTGAGTATTATAAATAAGGTTGCTATGAACATAGTGGAGCATGTATCCTTATTACATGTTGGAGCATCTTTTGGGTATACGCCCAGGAGGAGTATAGCTGAGTCCTCACATAGGAAACTCACATATCCAGTTTTCTGAGGAACTGCCACACTGGATTTCAGAGTAGTTGTAGCAGCTTGCAATCCCACCAGCAATGGAGGAGTGTTCCTCTTTCACCACATCCTTGCCAGCATCTGCTGTCACCTGAGTTTTTGAACTTAGCCATTTTTACTGGTGTGAGGTGGAATCTCAGGGTTGTTTTGATTTGCATTTCCCTGATGACTAAAGATGTATATTTCTTTAGGTGTTTCTTAGCCATATGAGTTTCCTCAGTTGAAAATTCTGTTTTGCTCTGTTCCTAATTTTTAGTAGGGTTACTTGGTTCTCTAGAGTCTAGCTTTCCTTATTTCTTTGTAAATATTTTATAGAAGTCCTCTATCTGATGTAGCATTGGTAAAGATCTTTTCCTACTCTGTTGGTTGCTGTTTTGTCCTATTGACAGTGTCCTTTGTCTTACAGAAGCTTTGCAATTATTTCAGGTCCTATTTGTAGATTCTTTATCTTAAGAGCATAAGCCATTGGTGTTCAGGAACTTTTCTCCTGTGCCCATGTGATCAAGACTTTCCCCCACTTTCTCTTCTATTATGTTCAGTTTACATGGTTTTATGTGGAGGTGCTTTATGCACTTGAACTTGAGGTTTGTACAAGGAGATAAGAATGAGTAGATTTGCAGTTTTCTACATGATGACTGTGAGTTGAACAAGTACCTTTTGTTAAGAATGCTGTCTTTTTTCCACTGCATGGTTTTAGGTCCTTTTTCAAATATCAAGTGGCCATAGGTGTGTGGGTTCATTTCTGGGTCTTCAATTTCATTCCATTGATCTTGCTGCCTGTCTCTGTACCAATACCGTACAGTTTTTATCACTATTGCTCTGTAATACAGCTTGAGGTCAAGAGTGGTGATTACCCCAGAAGTTCTTTCATTGTTGAAAATAGGTTTTGCTATCCACAGTATTTTGTTATTCCCAAGGAATTAGCAAATATCTCTTTCTAACTCAATGAAGAATTGATTTGAAATTTTGATGCAGATTGCATTGAATATATAGATTGCTTTAGGCAAGATCATCATTTTTACTCTATTAATTCTGCCAATCCATGAGCATTAGACATCTTTCCCTCTTCTGAGTACTTCAATTTCTTTCTTCAGAGATTTGAAGTTCTTGTCATAAAGTTATTTCACTTGTTTGGTTAGGATTACACCAAGGTATGTAACATTATTTGTGACTTTTGGGAAGGGTGTGGTTTCTCTAATTCCTTTCTCAGTCTGTTTATCCTTTGAGTAGAGGAAGGTTACTAATTTGTTTGAATTAATTTTATATCCAGCCACATTGCTGAAGTTGTCTATCAGCTTTAGGAGTTCTCTGGTAGAATTTTTGGGGTTACTTAAATATACTATCATATCATCTTCAAATAGTGATATTTTGATTTCTTCCTTTGAACTTGTATACCTTTGATCTCCTTTTGTTGTCCAGTTGCTCTAGCTAGAACTTCGAGTGCTATATTGAATAGAAAGAGAGAGAGAGAGTGGGCAACCATGTATAGTCCCTGATTTTAGTGGGATTGCTTCAAGTTTCTCTCCACTTAGTTTGATGTTGGCTACAGGTTTGCAGTATGTTGCTTTTACTATGTTTAGGTATGGGCCTTGAATTCCTGATCTTTCCAAAACTTAACATGAAGGGATGCTGAATTTTGTTAAATGCTTTTTCAGCATCTAATGAAATGATCATGTGGTTTTATTTCTTTGAGGTTTTTAATTAGAATTGCAAGAAAAAAAAGATGTCTAGAGCAGAGCAGACCCCACAGGAAGAGATAGCATCTCAGCAGAACCCAGGCTGCCAGCTTGGGTCCACTATTTGACTTCAAGTAGTTTATTTTCACAGCTCCCAAACCTCCCTTCTCTCAGGAACCCCTCTCCAAGACAAAGCTTGTCCTTAATAGTAGTGGGTTTGGGTGATGAAAGCAAGGTTAAGAAATGGTACAACAACTAGTTTTAAGTTCTTTTGTTCCATAGCACATTAAGATGACTGTCACTCATGATATTAACTATATATTTCATAAAGGCTTTTGAATTAAGGAACTAGGAAGACTCTGAAATAAGGATAAGGATATAAAATGCTAATCATCATGACTCCATCCATCGAAGCTGTATGTGTGTATTAAAATATCTCATTTAACTCTATGACATTGCACAATTAATATTTACCAAGAAATAAGCAGGAAAACATTTATCCTGATTATTTACTTAGATAATTAATTTCAGGTGTAATTAATTAACTGTCAAAAAAAGTTGTAGTTAGAGGTTAAATTGAGAACTGCATCAGCTGGGTAGTGGTGGCACATGCCTTTAATCCCAGCACTCCGGAGGCAGAGGCAGGCAGATTTCTGAGTTCCAGGCCAGCCCGGTCCACAAAGTGAGTTCCAGGACAGCCAGGGCCATATAGAGAAACCGTGTCTCAAACAACAAGAAAACAAACAAAAAAACAACAAACAAACAAACAAAAAAAAGAGAACTCCATCAGATGGTTACATGTGTTTGAACTCCAGAAGTTCTTTATATCTGGAGCTTATCAGCTCTAATTGTGTAAAAACAATATGAGCCAGGCTTTTTTTAAAGTTTTAAGACGATGTAATTATAAAAATTCTCTGAAAACTAACAAATATTTTATAGAAACAGGAAAGCCTAACATTTTCATTTTAGTATTGCTTCTATTTATAACTAAGATCCTCTGAGTTTCAAAAAATTATCCTATCAGTACATGCTAGAAGGAATTATTAGTAAAAATATAAAATTTATGTTATCCTATTTTCATTGATTTATTCATTTTACGTTTTTTTTTTTTTTTTTTTGTGAGAACTCTGTAGCGGTCTTCAGACACACCAGAAGAGGAGAAGAGGGCATCAGTTCTCATTACAGATGGTTGAGAGTCACTATGTGGCTGCTGGGAATTGAGCTCAGGATGTCTAGAAGAGTAGTCAGGGCTCTTTTTTTTTTCAAAATCATGAATTTACTATAATACAAATAAGGAAACCTTAAAATTGAAATATAAAGATTACAACATTGACCAAAGAACCAAAGATTTTCTTTACTACACAAAATATGACCCAGCAGTAAAAAGCAAACCACTTTTCCTTTTCCAGTAAAGCAAATGATATGGGTTTGATAATAAAATAATTTTGAATACAGCCCATGTAAATTTACCTATCACTCAGTCAGAAAGTTTTATTATAATTTAGTGTTCTGGTTTATTTTCACTAACAAAATATTTAATCCCTAAAGCAGCAGTCATTTATAGCAACTCTGGTACCAACAGCAAAGGGGAGAAAACTGGTTTAAAAAATGGTGCAAAAGCCATTCTGGATTGTAGAACAACACATCACAGAAAGAATATGAATACAAGTTTGTGATTTTATATATACATACTCTAAGGAGTCTGTCAGTACCCAAAGTATTTTTATTGCTGTATTAGCAATGGAATTTTTTGGGATATATTCTCAAGGGCCACATAAAAATAGATTCAAGGAACAGATTAAATTGAAATCCTAGATTAAATGTTTGGTTTAAAGAACTTTCTACAACAAACTTCATGTTTATGTATGAAAAGTTATATAACCTTATATGAAAATGTCATGAAGTATTTTTCTACACTATACTAAATGTATTCCCCAAGAGGGAAAAATTAAAATATCTAAAATATATTAGATTAAGATTACAAGACCATCATAGATCTTTTGAACATGCATCTGTTTACAGAATTAACCGTGTATACAAAATGCATCTTTCATTATAGATCATAAAGAAATGAGTTGGTGACAACTATTCTTTACATCACATTATCAACTCACTTTAACCACAAGTATGTCCTTGGTATGTGAGTAAAAGAAACAGGTTCATTCACTCCTCATCAAATCATCCACAGATTTACTTAGAAGATGAAGGTGCAGAAATGTGAAATATGTTACATGTATTTTTTTCTTTCTTTCAAACATCCCAAGCATGGCATAGTAACCTGAAATTAAAAATTACTTAACTGGGCTTTAGTTATCTACACAGACTGCTGTAATTAGGTCCCCAAATTAGCAATCAAATAACAAAACCAGCCATAAAGCAGGCTGAAAGCATTAAACATTTCATATATGAGTTTTTAAATCATTTAATTTCTATAGAAAAATTGTATTGACAATATAATGTGACAGAGATTGCCACAGGAATGATATACTGATTGCTATAAGGTTGCATGCAGCAGCAGCTTGCATTTTTTATAACTATTTTTTTGTTTATAAAAACTAAACCTCTCCAGTCATGCTTACCACATGTTTTTAGATTCATAATGTAAATGAATAGGGAATACCATATAGTTCAAAGAGAAAATGTCTCATCATTTTGATGTGGAGTATCTGTATGAAATATGAAATATCCTACTAACCCCTGAAATATGCATGTCTAGATTTGTTTTTGTCCAATTTCAGGCCATCAGCAATCACATTCTATTTATATAACACCAAGAGGATCTGTCTGCAATTGTGGTTGAATTAGCTGAGGTTGCAATGGTGGTGGCAACTGAAGTGGTACCATCGATTTCACCAACTGTCCTGGATTTGAAGTTGGTGGAGGAGCCACAGTGTTCACAGTTTCTACAATTTCTCCACTGTGAAAGAAAAACTGGCACTGTTGAATAAATGTTTCAACGACAGATTGATGCATTTTAGTGGTAGACAAAAACTCCCGATTTTCAAAATCAGGTCTCATCAAAGTTGGCCAAAAACAGATGGATAAGTTGTCTGCTGTCATTAGGTTGATTTCATTTTGCTGACTAACCCTGTTTAAATGTGTTATCACATATCTGAATACATCATAGTTTACAGGATGAAATTTCTAAACAATTTCTTTCAAGGCATGAAGGCGTTCTGTTTTATCTGGGATTTTTGCTGCTTCCAATAGCTCTGGGTGGAGTGAATATGGAATCAAAGGATCTGGCAGATCAGCAAAGAAAGCTTTGAGAGCTCCAGCTACAGCATTTACTGTCACTTCCATTGATGCTAGATTGATATTATGATCTTGATCAAACTGCTTTTGAATGTTGTCTTGATCAGTTTTATTTCCACTAACATGGTATAGTCCTTCAGTACATAATCCTGTGTCTTCAATAAATTCCACACATTTTTCAACAAATAGTGGTATAGGCTTCTCAGCTGTAACCAGATCTTGGAGGGGCATCCCAAAGTAATTACTTTCCCAATTTCTACGTGTTGGTGGGTTGAAGGTCTTAGTTTTCTTTTTCTGCTTCTTATCTTCCTTTACTTTGTGGGTTTTCTTCTTTATCGTCTTATCATCTACCTCCTGGTCAGATGTGATTGCAGGATTATCAATACCACCTTTCCAAGTTTCAACAGGAGAAAGTCGTGGATCTTCTTCACTTCCAAGATGTCTTCCTTTTCTTTTTGTTTTAGAAGTAGTGAAAGCCTCATCATCACTTGCATCTGAGTGTGTTCTTCTGTAGTATGACTTGGCTTTACTAAACAAAGTTTTAGATCTATATTTTTATTTTGAAGGCCTACGTTCCCCATGACCTTTTGAGGTTCTATCAGAAAACCCATTTTCTTCATCTCCTTGAGTGTTATTTACAAATGAGTTTCGAATTTTAATAATTCGATTCTGACTATCATCTGGGACAACATAAATCTCATCAGAATAACCCTTCTGCTTGAAAATTGTGTCAAGGGGTTCCTCATAGTTATCTGAAGAATCCATATCTTCAGGATGTGCCAAAGGCACCCGGGAAGTCTGTTTTCTTGGGTTTTTACCAATACCAGCTTCAATTGTTTTTAAAAGGTTTGGATCCAGTGTTTTTACATTTGTTTTAGGTACAACTGGTTTAGGTTTAATAGGCGGAGGCACTTTATGTTTATGTTCATGATCATGACAATTTGCTATGAACAGGATATTCATTTCCTTCTAAATCTAACCTGCATCTGGACCGGTCACTAGGTATTGGAAGCAACTGTACATCATCTCCAATTGGACTATAAGGAGGTGGTGCTTCTGTATCATCATCTGAATCAGGGTAGTTGTTGTAGGGAAAACAGTCTCTTGGAGATGGTAGAAAAACATCTTCACTTTGATGAGTGGATTCCCTTGTATTATCAGACAAATAAGAATTTTCTATCATATTTTTTTCTCTAGAACATCACTGAAAAACAAAGTAAAAACTTCAGTTTGCCTATGATACTGAGATAAAGAATATAATGCTGTAAATTTAGCAGTTATCTCAGTTGCAATGTGTTCTCTTTCAGTCATTAACTCCTTGATAGCCTCATTTTCATAAAAATCAGCTTGACTGTCAGTAACTGCCACCAGTTGTACAGGAATAGTATCTTGAACTTCTGATAGAAATGCACGAAGCATTCCCATTGATGCTTTCCTTTTTGCAGAATAAAGTAATATGTACCCATGAACCAGTTCATCTTTTCTTACTCCAATTGAGGAGTGGTATGACAATATTGTGATCTGTATTCGTCTCCTTTTTTCACCAATAATTTTGTCAAGCATTAAAGAATTATTTTGTCCAGCTTGAGCAGCACTACAAGAATGAGAGTCAAGGAAAGGTGAAAGAATGAGATCCACACTAAAGGTATCACCACACATGGCACACATGACAATTCTCAAGTCAGCTTCTGACACATCCTTATTGATAGGAACTGGGCTCACCACATCTAAATTGTGTTTAACTGATTCCAATACTCCTCTTTAGGGCTTGCTTTATCTGTGATTCATTAAATTTACGAGGATACGTACCAGTCGGTACGTCTACAAAAGGACATTGCAATTTGTTGGCCAACTGCTGACCTTGGTGCCTGAGAATTGGTAGATTTTTACTAATGGAATCCCTTTGATTAGCAAGAATTAATGTAAATGGAAGATTAGCCATATATTTATCTTTTCTGATCTGAGACATTTCGGTTCTTATTTTTCCAATAAACTCCCCAATAAAACCCAGTGACTCGATGGAATTAAATACACAGAAGCACCCATGTGATTTAAAGGCTGCAGTCCATAGCTGACTCAAAATGTAAGGCGATTTGGCATCAACAGGCCGAAGATCAAGTTCATAAATTTTTCCATCTAAGGCATACTCATCATCAGTGGATTGAGTCCTTATCTCATTTGCTAGCTCCTGGGCAAGACCATCTTTCCCTAAAATGAAAAGATTAGCTTTGTCTATATTGGTACTATCATGATACAAGCGTGAGCAGCCATGATCCATCTGTAATAGACTATTGGCAAATAAATGTTCCACTTTAATGTCTGTACAATATTGGCCACTGAGGCATGTTTCTTTAGTGGGATGATAAACAAATCCTATATGCTTAAGTAGAAGAGATTCTCTATCAGGTGCAAGTTTCTGTAAAGCTTTATATCTAGGTTCTGCACTTAGAACTGTATGAATTTCACTCATTTTATCAGAACTTGGTGTTGCATTAAGATCTAAATCATAAAAAAGTTCAGAATGCTCAAAAAGCATTTCCTGAAACTCTTCTTTGGCTTTTTCTACTATCTCTCGCTGATGTCTACCATATACTTCTTTGCTATCAGCCTCAGTTATGTATTTGAATGCTTCATCCTCCATGACAAAACACATAACTTCCTCCCATGGCTGCCCAGGTGAAATGAACTGAATTTTTTCTAAAGTCTTCTTGAATTTCTCTTTCATTTCGATTCTTCTTTTCTCTGATATCAGATGTTGTACATGGTTTTGATAGACCTTTTCTGCTTTTAGAGTGCTCAGAAGGTCAAATGGGATCTGTCTATCATTAATTTTGTCTATGTGGTCAGTTTCATCCCAAGGTGTTTTTTTCTAGCACCACAAAACATAACTGGAAATCTGCTCTCTTTTCCATTAACTTCAAAGCTTCCAACCAATTCAAATGTTCAATCTCTTCTAGATCTGGCAAGAGAGTATTAAAAGCCCTTGGTAAGGTACTTATTTATTCTTCTCTCCTTTTTCGTATATGTTCCTGTTTGAGTTGCTCTATATGCTTTGAGAATGTATTTCTGGCCTTTCTTGTTCCCTCTAAGTTGATATATTCTTCATAATCAGGATGATTTTTTAATTTATTACTAACAGTTTTCCAAGTTGCATGATAATCTCTCACAGTCTGTACAAGTTTTTCAAATTTGTCTGTTGCTGTGACAACAAGTTGTCTCTGTGTTTTATAAGCATCCAGATAGGGAATAATTTTAGGTTTGCCACGAGTTTTATCCAACATTTGTACCAAAGCAGTGAAACATGTCTCAATGTTGACATTAAATCATGCTGATGTTTCCACTACTAGAAGGTTCTTTTTGTTGAAGCAAAGGCTTGAACTTCTCTAAGGTAATGATCCACACATTCATCACATTTAGTTGCGGCTATTATCACAGGCTTTTTGGATTTCGATAGCTGGACAAAAAGGTTATTCACAAATTTAAGTTGATCATCAAACTTCCTATTACATCCTTGACTCACATCAATACACAATAAAAATCCATCTACATTGAGTTTCCCTTCAGGCATCTGCTTCTGTTCAAAGTCTTGCTCCAAGCCTAGCTGATCAGAGCAAATGTACATTAGTTTTTCTGCTGACTGCAATTTCCAGGCAGCTGCACGTTTTATATATGGTTGCAAATTTGTACTTCGATGAGGCAAGAAAGTCTGGTCATCAATGAACTCTGTTTGTTCAATGACATGAATTTTGCATTCTACTCCATCTTCACCATTTTGTGTTAGGTCACCCCAGTATAAAAAGTGATCATTGTTTACTACTCGGCCTCCAAAGTCAATGGTGCTAAGCACAGAAATATGCTCTGGATAATATTCATCTGCTTTTGAACGTACAAATCTATTGCACAAACAAGATTTTCCAACTCCACAGTTACCTTTGTCTTTTTCAGTCCCAGAGAGTCCAACTACACTGACAGTATAGGACGGGGGTCGAGGCTCTTTGTTTTTTGCCATCATAACTCTTTCATGTCTTTACATTCATAAAGGTAACCATATATACTTTTCATTCTGAAAATAAAACCATCTCAAAATACAGATCCTGAATCTCAGAATTATATTTGGTTCTTTGTAGTTCCCTCATTGCCAAAGAAAGGTCTTCTTCAAGATCATTTGGATCATCTTCCTAACAATGCCGGTCTCCTCCATCGCCTCCTCAACGGCAGCGGCTGCGGTGGCGGCGGCAGCGACATTGTTGGGGAGCGCTCCCGGTGCTGCCGCCTCCTCCACTCTCGGCTGGCCTCTCGCTGCCGGCGCGCACCCCGCGCCCTCGCCGACACACACGCCCCCCTCCCCCCCCCCCCCGGCGGCTCGCGCTGCCCGGTAACCCGCCCGCCTGCCGGCAGCGTCAGCCCCGACCCTCGCCCCCATCCCCCGCGCCCGCCATCGCGCTGGGCTCAGTAATGGCTGCCACTCCATGGCTCTCCAGTCAGGGTTCTTAACTGCAGAGCCATTTCTCTAGTAGTAGCCCATCTCAAAGTTTTTTAATCCAGAAATGTTCCTGTCCAAAGGAAGAACAGGAACAAAAAATGGAACAGAGACTCAAGGAAGGGCCAATTAGAGAACGACCTCACCTGGGGATACATCTTGTCTGCAGATGCCAAACCCAACAGTGTTGCAGTGGTCAAGAGGGGCTTGGTGACAGGAACCAATTAGTGGCTGTTCAGCCAGCAACTGACCAAAGCAGAGGTGGATGGGATACTTGGAGCCAACCTTCAGACTGAACTCAGGGAACCTGGTGCAGGAACTGTCAGAAGGACTGGAGGAACTGATGGGGATTGCAACCTCATTGGCAGAACAGCATAGGCTGGCCTGACCACACAGTTCTCCCAGAGACTTAACCACTTACCAAGGACTGTACCTGAAAGAATCTTTGGCTCCAGATACATACGTAGCAGAGGATGACCTTGTCTGACAACAAATGGAGGGGAAGCCCTTGGTCCCAGGGAGGTTTGATGCTCCAGAGTATGGGGATGCTGGAGCAGTAGGGTGGGAGAGTGTAGGTGGTGGGGGAGCACTCTCATATGGACAAAAGGGAGGGGAGAGAGCAGATGTGGGATGGTAGTGGAAGGGTAACCAGGTAGTGGGATACCATGGGATTGGGGGTTGGTGGAGGGGGTAACTGGGAAGTGGGATATCATTTGAGATGTAAATGAATGGAATGATTAATAATAATAAAAGAAAAAACTAACAAGGAGACACTACTTTATCACAACTACATCCATCCATCAATAAGGTTAAAGATAATAAACTCTGCTAAGAATATAAAGAAATGTCAACCCTTGTACATTTACATTCTCAGAATGTAAAATCAATTTAGCCGTTATGGAGCACATTATGGAGTTTCCCAAAAAACAACAACAGAACAACAGCAAAAAACAAAACAAGCATACAAAAAACAAACAAACAAAAAAGAAACATAGAAATGCCCATGATCCTGATGGAAACATATGCATAAGAAAATATATCAGTAAGCTCTAACAGCAACATTACCATGATCATTGTACCTTTATTAACAACACCCAAGATATGGAACCAACCATCCTTTCCACCAATAGTATTTTAATTTGTTTGCCATTGTTGTCAAAAAACCCTATGACTAAAACAAACTTGAGGAAGAAAGGGTTTATTTGGTGTTTAGATTAAATTTACATCATTGAAAGAAGCCAAGACATGAACTGGAGACAGGAACTGAGAAGAAGAAGAGAGCAAAACAAAACAAATAGCAGCAAATGCTGGTGTGGCAGGGGAGATGCTTTTTGGCTTTGACTTTCATTGATTACGGACTCGATAATGTTTGACAATAAAGATACCAAAGATTTGCCATCACTGATGAAAAATTATGTACAGAAAGTCTGGCTTAAATAGGCAATGGAATTATATTCAAACATAAATTAGAAGGAATTTTTAGCATTTGCAACAACATATAGAAATCTGGGGGACATTATTCTAAGTGGAATGAGCTGGACACAGACTTATAAATGGCATATTTTCAGTTATAATTAAACCTAAGATGGATTCACAGCAGTGTTGAAAATAGGATGTACAGAGCAGACAGGGATTGATTAAAAATAAAAACGAAGTTAGATATGAGTAATAACCTGAGATTTATTATACTAATATTCCCTAAAGAAAATAACAGTAATATTTCAAATTGTCAGAGAGTACATTTTAAACATAGCTACCTAAAATATGTGAGATGAAGCAGGTAGCCATTTTAATTTAATCATGATTGTCTATTTTCCTTCTTTCTATTTATTTATTATATATCTTTTCATATATCTATGATATACTTAGGTGAGATATATTTATCATATGTTTTTCATGCCTCTGTCACAAAATCATACTTTTAACTCATAGCTACATATAATTTTAATTAATTATAAAAGATTTTATCAGAATAGAAGAAAATGAGATGAATATTTCATATATACTTTATTTCATATATTGATAAAGATAGAAGCTTAAATAGTTGTAAAATAAGCTAAGAATTCATGAATTTCTAATAAAGATTCAATAAAGTCACTTCTATTTGATCACATTGTAATATTACAAAATCTCTTATACTGGCCCATAGTCAGCATATGTGTTCTGAAATTTATTTTGAGAGACTAATGTTTCCCTCAGAAGGAATATTTAATACTAATGATGTTATATGCAGGATTCTGGAGAAAGTCATATTGTAATGCTCCCCTGTTCTCTCAAATGGGGATCCTCCCCTCTCAGAGAAGAGGAATGGTGATAGGGAAGAGACTCTGAAAGCAGGGAAGGCAGCATTTGGGATGTAAACAAATTTTCACAAAGAAATCTAAGATAGCTATTTCGAAATTTTTTCTTCAATTTATCTTCTTATACTATGGTAAGGATGATGCTATCTACTTATAATTAAAGGTATCAGTTGAGGAAATACACTAACATAAAACCTAAAGGATATCTAGTATCCATATTTGTTATTATTCTACCATTCTCAGTAAAGTGACTGAGGACTTGTTATAAAAATGATTGGACATGAAAATATCTCCACTCATGAAAGCATCAACACCTTTTCAACATAATTATTTTAATCTCCTTGAATATAACCATATTTGACTGAGGTTCCCAGGTGAGATGACAGTTCTGTTTCTAGACTTTAGTACAAGGTATGGGGTGTTTACCATGAAGATTGTACTGGCTACATCACAGATTTTACAATTGTCAATACATTTCAAATATCATCTGTCATCTTCTATGTACCCATTCATCATGTATATGCCTATTATCAACCTTCTTATATCTATCATAATTTTATGTTTTAACTCATAACCATGTACAATTTTAATTGTTCATAAAAAGAAAAAATGTATTTGAGTAAAGCAAGATATTACAGAAAATTTACATAAACTTTATTTCACATATTGATAAAAGTAGAAGGTTAAAGATAGTTTCATGGCCCAATGAGAATTCAGATATTTTCCATTAGACATGCTTTAGAATGAACATTACAAATTATGTTAGCTTTTTACGGATTCATAATGGATATTCTGAAATTCAACCACACACAGGAAGTTTACAAAGGCTGTTTCTTTTGCTTTCCCAGGAGAAGTATTTAGCACTAATGATGTAAAACATAGGAGTCTGGGGAAAGTGATTTTCTAATGTATTTCATTACTTTTAATTAAGAAACATTAGCCAGACAATATGAAGTAATTTGTTTTTTATTTGTCTCCTTAGATTTTGTAGAAAACTAATGGTACAAAATTACAAGTTATAGTAATTTAGTATGCAGATTAAATTTCTTTAAAATTGACAAAATGGGTTTCAATTATTTTAATGTTCGTTTTTATGTATATAACTTTTTTGCCTTCATCTATGTCTGTGTATGACATGTTTACAGTGCCCATATATGCCACAGGATGCATTATAACCTCTGAATCTGGAGTTACTACTTGTAGGCACCTGGTAGATGCTATGGAGCAAGCTGAATTATGGAGGATGTTTCAAATTCAAACTATAATAATGTGTTCCTGATACCCATAAGTTATGATCTTCTTTGGACACAAAAAAATGTTCTTAGTTGAACTTTAAGAGTTCTCAATATATATAATGCACAAAACAAACATTTCTTTTAAGAAGAGAAGGAACAGGATAATAAAAATAGAGATAAGGAACTTGCAGTGCAAAGAAAATTAGAAAAAGACAAACCCAAAGTTCTGGTTTATTTTGCTCAATGAGTTGAAAATAATACAACAGGAAATGATGAGCATTTGTAGGCATTAGTATAAGTGTCTCCTCATGCAAGAGACCACCTTCCATTGTCATTGATGGTCTCAGCTCATAAGGATTTATCCTACATTTTCTGAGGAAACTATGCCTTCTCTCAGGGCATGCTCATGCAAGACAATGCTAATTCTCCCTAGGGATTACTCCCACCACTGTGATCAGTTTCTAGACCTAGAAGTAGACTTATGTCTATTTTAAAGGGTGACTTGTAAGCACATTTACTACTTTACAAAGTGATGCATTATTAGTCTACTTTAATCAGAAACGTGTGATAAAGATGAAACAACTACAAAATGTATCAGATCAACAGTATCGATGCACGTTCAGGGGGTGAATATGCATCATTGAGTGCTACAGCTAAGGCATTGACAAATTGCTCTATTGAAATGTGTGACAACAACATGACCAAAAGTGTGTCCACAGTGAATGAGAAATATATAAACAAATTAACACATATGAATAAATGTATAAGGCTGTGAAAGCAATAGAATGCATGTGAGCAGGGTGCAAGGGAAAAGTTAGAGAAAGAAGAGGAATAAAGGGAGAAAATGATGTATTTATATTTTATTTTTTAAATTTTTTAAAACAAAATTATTGGTGGGCAAGGTGTCTCAGCGTGTAATGGTGCTTCTTCTGCTTGCCTGCTAATTGGTTTTTGATCTCTGGAACTACACAAAGGAAAGAGATGTGGAAAGAGAGAGTTGACACCACAGAATTGTACTCTAGCTTCTATAAGAGTCGCAAAGTATGTATGAACAATGATGTCTTGCCTTCACACTAGTAACAACAACAACAATATAAACAAAAAATATACCCAAAAGATTTGAAAATGAAAATTAAGAATCAATTTATGATTATGGAAATGGTATCATGGCATGATTTATCATTTCACTCTTACACCTAAACATGGGAGAGAGTGGGGTGTTTATTCAAAATATAAACAAGTTCATGAATGAGAAGGTCAATGTCCTGAATAGTTCTTTAATCATTACCCTCTTCAGTCAGCTTCTCCAGTGGGAAAATCATGTCATCAGTAGAAAAAAAATATCTATGCTAAATTAGTAATGAGATTATGAGATTGCATAGGGTCAATGGTCAGGACTTAATTTCCAAAGGCATTATTTGTGTAGTTACATAATAAAGAGAAGGTACCATGAGGAGCTGAGAAGAAGGTGTATTCTTTAGCTCTAGGATGAAATGTTCTATATATAAAGAACAAGAAAGGAGAATCCAGAATTTGTTGACCTGAAAGAATTTTAAATTTAGCTCATGGAATCATAGCTTTTCTAGAAGAGGTAAAATAGAATCAATTTGTCCTTGGTGTAATTTAGATGCAGTCTCTCCCTCTCTCCCTCCTTCTCTCTCTCTCTCTCTCTCTCTCTCTCTCTCTCTCTCTCTCTCTCTCTCTCTCTCTCTCTCTCTCTCTCTCTCTCTCTCTCTCTCTCTCTCTCTCTCTCTCTCTCTCTCTCTCTCTCTCTCTGTGTGTGTGTGATGTGTATGTTTTGACAATAAAGCAACCTAAGTTAGATTTTTTTTTCTTATGTAGGGGTCTCATTTCTGCTTTCCTTAGTATAAGACATGAATAGCAGTTGTTTCTTTGTTGTGTTAAGTAAGACTTTAATATTGATATCATCTAAATTGTCCATTCCATTATTTCTCCAGTCCATTTGAAGACACATGTCTCTTGCGCTATTTGTCATCTGACTAAATTTTTATACTAAACAGTTTCCAAATGGCATTTTTCATCTGAGCATTTCTTAAGGTATAGATTAATGGATTCAGCATAGGAGTTATCATAGTATAAAATACAGCAACTGCTTTATCAATTGGTAACGTAGTTGCAGGTCTCATGTACACAAATATGCATGGCACAAAAAATAAAACCACTACTGTAATGTGAGAAACACAAGTAGAGAGGGCTTTGCGCCTTCCTTCTGCACTGTGGGTCCTTAGGGAGTGAAGGATGACCAGGTAAGAGACAAGAAGCAGGAGGAAATTTAACAGGCAGATGAAGCCACTGTTGGCAGCAACAAAAAGCCCCAGAATGTGGGTGTCAATACAGGCTAGATTAAGCAAAGGGTTCAGATCGCACATAAAGTGGTCTATGACATTAGGGCCACAGAAAGGTAATACAATAATGAAAAGAATCTGTATACCTCCATGAAGAAAACCTCCAACCCACGACACACCCACAAGGATATTACAGAGTCGTCTGTTCATGATGGTTGCATAGTGCAGAGGTTTACAGATGGCTACGTAGCGGTCATAAGCCATCACAGTAAGCAAGATGACTTCAGCTCCTCCAAAGAAATGTTCTGCAAAAACTTGGGTCATGCATCCATTGAATTTAATAGATTTCCTCTTTTGGAGCGAATCAGCAATCAGTTTAGGTGTATTGACAGAGGAGTAGCAGGCATCAATAAAAGAGAGATAAGCCAGGAAGTAATACATAGGGAGCCCCAACAGTTGACTGCTTGTAATGGTGATTAGAATAAGTAAATTTCCTACCACAGAAAAGACATAGATAGCCAAAAACACAACAAATATGATTTTCTGCATGTGTGGATTTTGTGTGAGCCCCAGGAGAATAAATTCAGTCACGTTGTTCCTAGTTTCCATCTAGTTTAGGAGACAGTAAATAGTATTTCCTGGAAAAAAAACTGATACAACCTCATGTTTATATAATTTCTGAATTCTAATAATTTGTAACTTTTCTTCAGTTAATTAATGAAGCACAAGATTTTCTTTTATAATTGCAGAAAGAGTTCTAGATATTTATGATTATTTAAGACCACAGAGTTGTCTTCTCAGTGTACATAGCTGAAGACATTATCAACATAAACAATCCTGTTTACACAAACACTAGGCAATCTAAAGTCTGCTTAATAATTGAGATAACTCACAGCCTAAGAGGAGTTCAGATTATACTCTAGAGGCAGTTATATGCACAAAGTTTAGTAAGGTATGTAGTAGTTTAGTGCAGTAGCCATCAGCGTGAACACAACTACTCTGTGTTTTGTTCATATTAAATGGACAACCAGAAAATTTACATCATGATCTGAGAAGGATAGAGCAGATTTGTGTAGTAAAATTCCTTATACACTAACATTATAAACTGAACCTTCTCCCTGTTTGAAATAGCCTGGCATTCACTGAGCAGTAGAAAGTTGATAATTAGTTTCATTATTGGAATATTAATAAATTACTTATGAAAATACCAATATTTTAAACTAAGACAAAGTTTCTTGTTTTAGATAATTATATAGATAATAAAAAGCAATAAAATGGAACAGAGAAGGGGTCAGCAGAGATAGTGCTGAGGCTACAGTGAAAGAACACATGTAAAAGAATCCATAATAATTAATAAGACCATGTGATGAGTCTTAAATAGTCTGTGACAAGTCTGTGTTCTTGCACTGGTTGTTACTAAGTGCTTTAAATACAATGCTGAATTTTATACTTTATGTAACCTGTCTTGTTGTTATTATTTGTCAGTTCAGAGAAAGGGAATACTACCAATTTATATAAACAAAACATTAAATAAACCCACTAAATAGTGTCTGTTCCTAAGAACTTTTTATAAAACAGGTACTGGTTTAGTTCTTCTTATATACAAAACAGGTGGTTGTCATAATTAACCTATAAATTGTTATATTTTACTTTGTATTATGATAACAGAGAAATTATTTTTCCTACCTCAAGTAAGCAGGAAAATAGCCAGTATTATAGTACTTCGCTTCTTTTAGTTATTTTTATCTCCCACAGTTTAAAGTATTGTGTCATTCAAATCATCCAGTTGTATAACTTGTGTTGTCATATAAGAGAGGTGTTGGTTCACAAACTACTTTATATATGACTTAACGATTTACTTACTTGACTGTCATTTATGAAATAACTTACTTTGAGGCAAACTCATAGGCAGACAGAATCATAGTCCATCTTTCCTCTTTCTCATATATGATTACATAGTAGAGATTTCGAAACACTGGCAAACACTGTGGAAATGTGCTTCAACAATTCCCAAATACTTCAGTTCAAGAACTCTAGACACCAAATAAGAATTCTTGGTCCTGCTGCTCACCTTGGGTTCATTTTCTGGAATTTCACATATCTGTTTCATCTTCTGTGTATAAAATGAGATCAAGAATGGTATTGGATAATTTAGTATGAGAACTGGCTAAGATGGCAAAGCATGTTTGGGAGCAAATACAAGGCTATCATTCATTTTTTAAACATGAAAACTGTTATAAGGTAAGTATAATTAATAACTTGGTAGCAATATGGAGAAACATTGAACCTTCCAATAAGATGAAGAGACTTTTTAATACTTTGAAAGTGTCAGGAGCCATAATAGGACAAACTAATATATTAGCAGGTGATCATCCTGAAATGGCCTGCTTCAGATTATTATATATTCTGTGACATGAGCCCTCATTCAGCAAGACTACGAGGGACTAATTTTAGGAAAGATTTCTGCTATTAATATTCTTTTCCTGTTATTATTAAGCATATATAATAATCAATAAGTAATAGCACACCCCTTTGGAGCAGATCTCTGCAGATCCACAAAGATGTACTGTCTTATAGTGATGCTATATAAACAAATAGATGACTTAAATTTTAATGATAATCCTATAAGAATTCCTAAAATTATATCTGTGATTATTAAGCTCTTTTATAGTGGAACTTCTATTAGGTCCTTTTCTGATAGTCAAATCTGCAATGAGAACTACGCCAGTCTCCCAAGTATCAGCAGTTAATTGCTCTTAGATGGCAACCAGACTTTCTCCTACTCAGAGCACATTCCAAGAGGTTGTAAAACAATTAACCAAGGGTCATAAAAAGGGAACTAATGGGTTTATCTGTACAAAACTTCACTTATATCTTAGTTATGGTGTTAAACTTTCTGTGAACCTGTAAAGAAGACAAATGATAAATGTTTAGTTAGATAATTACTCCTAATGGATATGCATGTAAACATTCTCTGTTGTAAACTTCTATTTCAATTTATAGTTCGATTTTTGTGTGAATTTGTGATGAACTTCGTAACATGTGATCATGTATTCTGAAAGATATATAAATACTGAAGACAAAAGCAACACGTCATCTCTTCACTTTCTCTCTCTCTCTCCCTCACTTTTTACCTTTCCCCTCTTAGTAGAATTTTTCCCTTTCTCCACTTAGGATCTTTCGGCTTTTCCCTCCTCTTAGATAGCTTTCATAGGAAACTTTTTACAACTTAGTAATCAACTCATTAACCACTTCTCTAAGTGTCTCGTTTTTCTCCTTGTGACTTCTGACTAGCAGGCTGAAAGTTAGAGCCCAGTAGTTCCTGTGGAGACAGTACAAAGGCAATTTACCTCATCTTTAGCAGTTTGAGGAAGGAGTGTTAAATGCCAGAAACTGCAGTTTCTGGCCTCAGAGGAGACAGGTCAGCTACCTTAACACAGTAACTTAGACTTAAATAAATAAACGTTTTATTATACAGCAACCCTAAATTTTCTGTAAGGCAAAGTCTTACCCCTGAGATGCTCTGACCCCCTCCACTGCCTCAAGAAGAACCAAGAAGAAAGAAACACCTCTGCCTGGGCTGGCTCCCAGCATGAAAGAAGCTTCAGAAAGTCTTCTTCTTGTTTTGTTCTTTTTTTAGATAGAATTTCTCTGTGTAGTTCTGGCTGTCCTAGAACTCACTTTGTAGACCAGGCTGGCTGTGAACTTAGCCTCAGGAATATCTCTGCCTCCCAAGTGCTGGGATTAAAAGTGTATGCTACCACCATATGGCCAGAAACTGCAGAGATTTATAAGATCCATTAGCACATATCAGAATGAATTATCTGAGTTCATGCTTATAATAAAAGCTTATATATTGACTGAGTTAATATTCATATTTAGAATTTTATTGTATGGTCAAGCTAAACAGTGTACTCACTCTTATGAATAGCCTTAGGTGTTAAAAGACATTTCTCAGTGTGAAGCAATGATAATAAGCACACCTAATTTACCTATTCATCTATATGTCTTTTATCATCAATAAGCACAAGAATTAAATGAAAATTGCTAAATGTCTTAAATAGTTAGGATTAGGATGATATACACTGTGACTTTATTAACAAGCCCTGACTAAAAAAATCAAACTCTTATGTACAAATATTGCAGTGTTTACCACATATTAGCATTAATGAAAGCTATAACTCAGCATTCCAGCTCTCAGTGAGCACTGTGAGTGTTCAGAATAAACCTCCCCAGGAAAGACTTTCAGTATGAAATACTAAACATATTTGTAGATAGCAAATCAACATATATTTCATAGTGTCTCCATAGAAACGCCTTTCCTTCCCTCCAAAACCCTATATATTTCACAAACAGTACAGTGTTTGAATTTGGAATGCATTCTTTTACTGAACTATGTAGAGATTATCTTTGACTTCTGATTATGGTCATTCATCCTGAAAGGCAGGGACTGGCAAAGTTGCAAAGTCTCCAAAGGGTCCCCTCTACTCACAGTGAATCTTGCTGAGGATGTGTGATATGCAAAGAGACATTTGTATCTTGCAATAAAAGGGTATTTAAAGAAGTTCCCATGAATTTCAATGATCTTGTTATTGTGCTTTCTCTCCCAGGAATTAATTAACTTCTTTGATGGGAAACTCTTTCTTAGAATCCAGTCTCTTATAAGATGTATATGACTCACTCACTCTTCAATGGGGAGTAGTATTCTGCAAGCATAGAGAAAGCATGTATCATGCAAACAACAGTGTCTTCAATCTAGCATGGACACCATGAATTCAGCTTCTCTTGTGATATATATGACAGGGGCGATAATTGTATTCTTACCAATGTGATCCTATTTCTGAAAACTTGCTTAATACCTACACCAAGGAAGTCTCAAAACCGAGAGCCATTTTAAAGTAATAACTTCAAAACCTTTTTTTCTTATATTTCTGAGTGTCCTGGATTTTTGTGGGATCTTTACAATTCTGCACTTCATATTCATCTCCATATTATACTTCTACCTATCACCATAGTTTAGTTATCATCAGGATTACTTCGTGGGACCCTGTCTCAAAACAAAACAAAACAAAACAAAACAACACAGCACAACCTCAAAGAGAGGGTTTCATACTTATTCCTTTGAATTATTATTGAATATTATACACATTTAGACCTTCATTAGGATAGTTAGTATCAAATTATTGTGCTCATTAAATTTTAAGACTTTGTTTCATCTAACTTAGTCTGTACTCACTATGAAGCGCAGCATTATCTGAACTCCTGAACCTTCTACCTCTTCTTCCCAAGTCCAGCCCTCTCCCATCTCTTTCATTGCTTCAAATAAGCCTTTGACAATTTAATAAACATATATAATACATATTTGTTTCTCTGGTGCATTTTAGTTGTGAGCCTAGACATTACAGGTGGAGACTTCTCTCTAACTCCATTATGATTACACTTACCCACTCCTACCCTTATGTGTTCCCTAACCCATGCTAAATCCAAGCCTCCTATTAATCTCTCAGGTGCATTCTTTCTTCCTTTTCCTCATCCTCTTTTCTTGTGACTGAGTTAACTGTGAACATCCATGTGACTAGAAATATGGGGTTAGAAATATCAGTGGAGTCTGGTAGGGTAACTAGTCAGTGTTCATATGAAGACAATAACTCTCCATCTCTCAGCATTCATTAATAGTTTACAGATCAGCAGGTATGTTGGAGATCAATGAACTTCTCTTCACTCCATGAATAAGGTCACATGTCCTGTCTTGTGTAAACATAGCACAGGTAACCACAGACGTTCTAAATTTATGATCTTAATTGGTGAGCCTCCCCACTCAAATAGCTCTTCATAGCCTTTCTCCCAATTCTGTGATCTAACAATTTTTAGGCATCCTCATCAGCAATTTTACCTGCATCTAAGTTGTGGTGGGGTTGAACTGTACAGGACCAGGCATTCAACCATCCCTTATTTCAAGCCCCTTCAGTAGCAATTAAACTAAATTCACCACTATTCAATGAACAGAGGGCTTTCTCTTATCATATTACTGCTGCGAATGTATTTGTTTATGTATATAAGCATGGATATTAAAATTACTTTGGTTCTATTTGAAACTAGCAACAATGGCTTTTTTTTTCTGGGAGCTCATGACTTCACTATCTTTGGTCTTTTGACCAAATTTACCAGATTAGGAAAAAATATGTCCATTAGAGTAGGCTTCAAACCTCATTAGAATGCAGCTGATTTTTCCTGTAGAAGTCATGCTACTATTTTAGAAGGCATACCCTACAAGGTACATATTTAGGTGAAAATGTAAGTTTCTCTGAGCTATGAGCCTGAATAACACTTTCCAGACCCTTACAAAACAATCTGGAAGGAGGGAGCTTCCAGTTCTGTTCCAGCTTGATTTCTCTATGGCCTATAACCAAGGAGTTTGGTATTTCAGTGATAAGGCCCTACCAGATGTTTTTGGTGGGCCTCCAAGAACAATGGAAATAAGCTATGTTGTTTGGGGTCTTCTCCCTAGATAAACAATTTATAGGGAAATATCTCACACATGGTACTGTAATTTTTATCTGACAACTCATGACTAGTGTAATTATCATTATCCACCCTTATGATATACTTCCATTCAAACTTATATTTTAAAGCAATATTTTAAATAGTTTATAGAGAAGTCGGTTTCCATGTATCTTCTTCTTGCATCTAAATTCAAATTAACACTCTACATCTATCCATCACCTATTTCTTACACATATTCACTATTCAAGTCTTATTACTAAAGGATTTCTCTAACTCTACTTTCATTTTGTATCAGTTCTATGATCTTTCCATATTCAAGTATCTTCCCTTACTCTCTAGCTGTTTTTTTAGGTTTTTGGACTCTCTCTATATTCCAAATTAAAACTAAATTAATTCAAAACACTAAATTAATTCAAAACTATAAACTTTATTTTGAGAAAGAATATGTGACATTTTCTTCCCAGACTTAGTGTGTGTGTGTGTGTGTATATATATATATATATATATTTCAGGTAGTTTACTGCTAATTTTATAATTTCATTTATCTTTAATAATTGACAGAATTCTCTTGTTTATATTTATCTCATTTTCATCACTAGTCATCAGTTAAAAGGCATCTGAGCTAATTCTTTCTCTCGATCTAGTGAAGAGAAGATCAGTGAACATGAATATGTATGGATCTCTACTCTAGAGTTGTATCTGTATCACAGAGTACAAAGTCCTTTGAGTACATGTCCAGGGGCAGTGTGTGTGACACGTATGAAACATCTGTTTTTAGCTTTCTGAGGAGCATTCACACCAATTTCCATAACGGCTGCATAAATTTATATCTCCCCAATAGGGGGGACAAAGTGCATAAAGCTTATATTCTTGATAAAGACCATTTTTACTAGGGTGAGATGAAATCTCAAAATAGAATTAATTTGGCATGTCTTTGATGGCTCTGGGTCTTTACCATTTCTTGAAATGTATATTGTTTATTTGTAGTTATTCTTTTGAGAGCATTTCATTAATTTTTTAGATTATTTTTGGAACATTTTGAGTTTTGAGATTATAATTTCATTACATTATTTCTTTCTTCCCTTTCTCCCCTTAAAGCCTCCCATCCCCATTCCCACTTTCCTTCAAAATTGTGACTTTTTTTTAAATTATTCTTAAATTCATTCTTAAATATAACCTAGTTAATCTATTGTCCATCAGCTAATATAACCTAATATAATGTTAGTTTTTAAGTTCTTAAGGATAACCATTTGTTATAACTTATTATACCTATATAATATATGTTAATTCTTATTATTTTCTTTGTAGTATGTTTTATGGCTAATAATTTTTAAGTCAGCTTCTTATCAATATTCTCTTGATCTTTAGATTTAAAAATATTCCATGAAGACATTTGGAGACAAAGCAACATAGGCCTTATTCCTTTATATATTTGGTTCAGATGTCTGTGTTGGTTTCTATTTTTCCTTATTCTCAAGATATTTATGATTTGATTTTCTCTGAATCTCACTATTTCTTATTGGGACACACATCCACATTTATTCTTAAATAATAATCTGAACTCTATTTTTCATTTTTATTGCATCTATGATTAATTAGTTCTAGTTACAAATCAAGGTTGTAGGTCAAGGTCCATTGATTATATCCTAAGAAATTTACATATTTTGTTATTTCCATGGATCAAATGACCTGCTGATAGCATCTCAGTCAGCTCTTTGATGTGAACATTCATGGTTAAGTAGGAGAAATGGGGGCACCTTACCTAACTTATGCTACAGTCATTGATGTATGTGGTTAGGTTTTCTTTTCTCTTACTGGGACTAATTTTCTTAGTATTTTGTTATTAGTCAGGGTTCTCTAGAATAACAGGTCTTAGTAGTCTCAAATGCTAGTGATGACGTAGATTTGCTACTGAGTGTGAGAATAAGCAAGCAAGAATAGAGTAAGTTAGTTCTTTCTTATTCCTTCTATAGGCTGTCACAGAGGTATGGCCCTGATTAAGGGTAGATATTCTCACCTAAAAGATCCAAACTAGTTATGATTCTTCACACTTTAAATGATTCAGTTAAGGAAAATAAGAATACCTCACCAGTGTGCACACTTGTGTTTTTGTTAATTCTAGGTGTGTTCAAGTTGAAAATCAAGATAGCCACCACACTTGGATTCTTCTGTTACGGGCAAAACTTAACCATCACCATAAGGGGCACTAATTTTTCTTTATTTGTTGCTTTTAGATGCTGATATTTCTTAACTATGTTTTCAACTCCAGTTGGAGGTAGGTAATATCAAAGTTTGTTTATCCCTTCATTTATAACAATAATGAAAAATGCCAAAAAAATCTAAAACACATTAAAGTACCACATTAGGTTTATGATATAAATTGGAGTAATCAAGGCATGTAAAAAGAAGAAAATCTGGAAACAAGAATAATTTTAAAACTGCTAGTATGATGAAATATGCATAAACATGTGTATGATGACTGCATGTAAATATGTGAAAATGGCATATTAGGGAAACATACTTCTCTAATGTGTATGACTGTGAGACAAAACCTTACTTTGTAGTTTTGATTGGAGTAGAACTGAGGAGGTAGACCAAATTGTCTTTAAACTCACAGCAGTTCTCTTGTCTCAGCCTCCTCAGAGACAGATGGACGATTACAAAACAGGTGTCATGACAGACCTCTATTTCCAGTTCTTTCTATTAAAATTTTTATTTATTCACTTTACATCCCAGTCACAGCTACCCTTCTCCCTCTCCCTCCAGTCCCTTCCTTATAAATTCTTCCTCTTCTTACCCCCTCCTCTCCTTCTCAGAGAATGGGAAGCCCCTCCTTGAGTACCACCCTGCCCTGGGACATCAAGTCACAGCAAGACTAAGCATACCGGTTTTCACTGAGGCATGACCAGACAATACAGCTAGGGGAAGGAGTATCTAGTGGCAGGTGACAGTCATAGACAACCCTGCTCCAATTGTTAAGAAACCAGCATGAAGACCAAACTGCACATCTGCTACAAATGTATAGCAGACCTATGTCCAACCCCTGCATGGTTGGTGATTCAGTCTCTGTGAGCCCCCATAGGCCCAGGTTAGTTGGTTCTGTTCTTATACTTGTGGTGTCCTGAACTCCTCCAGCTCACTCAGTCCTATCCCCTACTATTCCAAAAGATTGCATGCTCTGCCTGAAATTTGTCTGTGAGTCTCTGCATCAGCTGCTGGATGAAATCTCTCAGGAGACAGTTATGTGAGGCTCCTGTCTGCAAGCATAGCAGAGTATCATTAATATTGTCAAGGGTTGACACTCTCTCATGGGGTAGGTCTCAAGTTGGGCCAGTCATTTGTTGTCTGTTTCCTTAATCTTTGCTCCATCTTTATCCCTGCATATCTTGTAGGTCGGACAAATTTTAGTTGAAAGGTTTTGTGGGTGGGTTGATGTTATCCTCCTTCTAATGGAAGTCCTACCTGTCTATAGGAGGTAGCTACTTCAGTAACCATATTACTAGGTTCTAAACTCTCAGCTAGGGTCATTCCCATAGACTTCCATGAGCTTCTCCCATCGCCCAATTTCAGCTAATCCCAAAGATGCCCCACAATGATTTCCTTGCTCCCAGCCCTCTCCCACTCCACTCTCCCTATACCTCATACCCATATAGGTTCTCCTCCTCACTCCCTCTCCCATCCAGTTCCATCTTCCCACTCACCTCTAATGTATATTTTATCTTCCCTTCTCAGTGAGACTCAAGTTTACTGCCTTGGACCCTCCTTATTATTTAGGTTCTTTAGGTCGGTGTATTGTAGCATGGTTTTTCAAGTACTTTATGACTAAAGTCCACTTCTAAGTGAGTGCATCCCATGAGTGTCTTTCTGGGTCTGGGTTACCTCACTTAGGTTGATGTGAGCTGCTTCTGATAGGAAGAAAAGTAATTCTACATATTAAAAGAAAGCAATATATATATATATATATATATATATATATATATATATATAAAATAAATTTTATATATGTATAAATTTTATATATACAAATATACTATATATATACAAATATACTATATATATAGTATATTTTTGCTATTTGCTCTCTATTAGAAGTGAAGTTGGTTAAAATATTTTCCCATTTTGTAGGCTGCCATTTTGTCTGAATGACAGTGTTGTTTTGCCTTACAGAAGCTTTTCTGTTTCATGGGATCCTACTTATTAAATTTTCTCTTAGTATCTTCCTTGTCACTGCTTTTTTCATAAAGCTGTCTTCTCTACTGATGTATTTATCAGGTTCAGTGTTTCTGGTTTTAAGTTGAGAACTTTGATCCTCTTGGACTTGAGTTTTATGCCTAGTCATATCGCTCTATTTGTATTCTTCTATGTGCAGACATCTAGCATGACCCAGCACCATTTGTTGTAAATGCTGCCTCTCCCCTCCCAAGTGAGTATTTCTGTCTTCTTTATCCAGAATCAGGTATCCATAGGTATATGGGTCTTTGTCTGCATCTTCAATAAGATTCCATTTTTCAATATGTCTGTTTTTTTTTAATTTATTCTGTACCACAACTTGAAATCAGGGATATTGATACCTCTAACATTTTTCTAAAATGTTCAGAATTATTTTAGCTATCCTGAGGTGTTTATTTGTTTTAAAAATCGATTTGAGACACATCCTTTCAAGGTCTTTGGAGAATTATGTTGGAATTTTGATGGAAATTATATTGACTCTTTAAATTGTTTTTAGCAGAATTGCCATTTTTCTTTTTTTTTTAAATTTGGTTATTATATTTATTTACATTTCAAATGTTGTCCCCCTTCCCAGTTTCCCCTCAACAAACCCCCTATTCCATACACCCTCCCTGCTTCTATGAGGGTGTTCCCCCACCTTCCACCCACTCCTGCCTCATAACTCTTGCATTCAGCTCACTGGGGTATCAAGCCTGTACAGAATCAGGGGACTCCCCTTCCATTTATGCTAGAAAAGACAATCCTCTGCAACATGTACAGCTGGAGCCATGGGTCCCTCCATGTGTACTATTTGGATGGTGGCATAGTCCCTAGGAACCCTGGAGAGGGGATCTGATTGGTGGATATTGTTGTTCTTCCTAGGGGATTGTAAACCCCTTCAACTTCTTCAGTCCTTCCCCTAACTCTTCCACTGGGGTCTCCTGTGCTCAGTCTGATGGTTGGCTGCAAGCATCTGCATCTGTACTGGTCAGGCTCTGGCAGAGCCTCTCAGGGGACAGCCATCCAAGCTCCTATCAGGAAGTGCTTCTTGGCATCGTTAATAGTGTCTAGCTTTGGAGTCTGCAGATAGAATCAATTCCTAGGTGGGGAAGTCTCTGGATAGCCTTTCCTTCAGTCTCTGCTCTACTCCTTGTCCCTGCATTTCCTTTACACAGGAGTAATTCTAGGTTAATATTTTTGAGATGGGTCGGTGGCCCCATCCCCCAACCAAGGGGTCGTGCCTCACCTATGGATATGGTCTGTACAGGTTCTCTCTCCCCTTGTTGGGTATTTCAGCTAATGCCATTTTTACTATGTTAATTTTGCCAATCCATGAGTATGGGAGATAGTTCTATCTACTGAAATATTTTTCAATTTTTCTTTCTTTCTTTAAACTTTTTTTTATATTTTTATTTACATTCAAAATCATTTCCCCTTTCCCCTTTCCTCCCTCCCCGAAAGTTCCATAAGCCCCCTTCCCTCCCTCTTTTCCCCATTCAACCCCCTCTTGCTTCTCTGTCTAGGCATTCCCCTACATCCAGTCTTTCCAGGACCAGGGGTCTCTCCTTCCATCTTCTTGGAAAACTATTGATATGCGTATTGTGTCTAGGGTATTCCTAGATTCTGGGTTAATATCCCCTTATCAGTGACTGCATACTATGTGTGTTCTTTTGTGATTGGGTTACCTCACTAAGGATGATATTTTCAAGTTCTGACCATTTGCCTAGGAATTTCGTGAATTCATTGTTTTTAATTGCAAAGTAGTATCCCATTGTGTAAATGTACCACATCTTCTGAATCCATTCCTCCGTTGAGGGACATCTGGGCTCTTTCCAGCTTCTGGCTATTATAAATAAGGCTGCTATGAAGTCTATTGCTTGCTTGTTTAGAATTACCTCAAGATAACCTATATTATTTGAAGCTATTGTAAAAGGTTTTGTTTCCCTGATGTCTTGTTCAGTTCATTTGCACTTTCATATTGGAGAACTAGTTATTTGTGAGTTAATTTTGCATCCAGCTAAATTGCTGAAAATTTTTTCAGCTGTAGAAATTCCCAGTAAAAATTTTAAGGTCATTTATGTATATTATTATATCATCTGCAAATAATGATACTTTGACTTCCTACATCCACATATATGTGACCTTTTCATCTCTTTTAGTTGTCTTATTGATATAGATAAAATTTCAAGTACTATATTGAACAGGTATATAGAGAGTGGAAAAACATGTATTTTTTCCTGATTTTAGTCAAATAGCTTTGAGTTTCTCTCATTAAAGTTCTGCTTGGGTGTAGGCTTGCCATAGACTGCTATTATTATATTCAGGTATGTTTTTTATATCCCCAATTTTTCCAGTACTGTTATCATGAAGGGTTATTGGATTTTATCCATAGCCTTTCCTATATCTAATGAGATAATCTTGTGGTGTTCTTCTTTTATTTGTTTGTATAATAGAAGTATAAAATGAGCTAGGAATTGTCTTTTTCCTCTTTATTTCTCTGTCGTACCTTGAAGACAATTTGAGAAATAAAAAGCACCCTTTAATGACTCTCATTCTTTAGTACAATACAAACAAAAGTATTACTATAGCAGAAATTTTATATTCATGAATATATTGTATATGTGTTTGCATGCATATATATTGGTAATTGCATATGCTAATAAACTTTGCATTACATTGACAAAATGCCCAAGACAAACAACTTAAGTGGAAGAAAGCTACTTTATATTGGTTCATATTTTATAGGTTAACCATTGTAATTCCCTGGCTATTTTGCTTGGGCATATAGCAGAGCAGTAAATCACACTGAAAGAATAATTATAGAGAGTTAAATAGGTTTATTTAATTCTTGAGACATGGAGATAGATAGGTAGATAGACAGACAGACAGACAGACAGAACTCAATAAAAACCAACATTCCCTTCAATGTTATAGATGCATGAAACAACTTCCTTCTACAACACAAGATTTACCTTCTAAAAGTTCTGTCATTTCCATTAATGTTATAGGCACAACCTTTTGTGCAGGCATTTGAGAGGGCACTCATGGTCTAAATTTTAACACAGACCAGTATCATAATAATACCTTAGTATTTCTAGGGCCTTTTATTAATTAGCCTGTATCAGGAACAAAAAACAGTGTTCTGGTGTTTCTCAACACGGTATTGTTTTAAAACTTAAGAGAAGAAAGGCTGTATAATTTAATTTTTCTTGTTAATTGATCTGAATTTCTGTCAGGTACTTCAGTTTGTCTTGATTGTGCTTCAGTGCTGGAAAATAAGTTAATACTATTACTATTCATATTATAAGATTATCAATCTGGTTAATGTTTGGTGTATAACCACATTGAAAAAATATTTAAAAACATTCAAGTTACAAGTAGGCTGTTTATCAATATTACAGAATACATATTTATATAGTGACAACAAATCAAATCACTATGACAAGTATGAATAGTGTCATTTATTTTGAATTATGGAAATGACAGCAGCATGTGAAGTTATTTTGTTGAAGACAGAGGAATATAAATGGCAGTCATGTAGGCATTTCAATCTCAACTTACCAAATGTTGAATTCAAGATTGATAATAGGCTGAGGGTATGTTTCAGGATATCCCTATTTAAAAGTATTCAATAAGATCTCATGTTTGAGAAAAAATTGTGTATAAATTACAAGGTGTTCTTAGTTTTCTTGAATATATGTGAAAGTCCCAGGAATATACAAGTTTTGAATGAGGGTGGAGATGCCCTATGTTCTGGATAAGAGGAGAAGAAAAAAGCCATATTAGGAAGCAGATTTGTAAAAACAGGGTTGGCACGGTTTCGTGAATGGAGATAAAGGAAAGAGGTAAACTGAATTAATGACAGAGCTGACAAGACATGGCACTAAAGACATAACACCAAGGTCTCCAATATAATGAGCTCAGAGATTCTTTTGTTATGTTCGGGGAATTGGCCTTGTTTGTAGGAGTCATTTTTAGTAACCCAACTCTGACACTTCTTGCCAAAAACTATTGGCTGCAAGAAGCCATCATTGGGGAGTTGATAAACAACAGTGGCTATTAGTGGAGAAATGTTTTTGGCAGCAAGCATTACCAACAATTAAAATATTTCATCAGCTTTGGAGAGCAAGAGACAAGGTTGGAAGAAGATACTGACCAAAATGTGCTGTATATCTCTGGGGATGCTCTGCCCTCTGAGCCCTGCAGCATATGGCAAAAGCTGAAGCATGTATTCTAAGGATTCTGTGCACTGGATTAACTTGAAGAGTGTATCTTCATGAGCATCATCTGCATACAGTTTAGAGGTCCAGTAAATAATGCCACTTAGAAATAGCTGGAACATCCCTATTCATTTTTGATCATCTGAAAATTAGTGGATTTTAAATTATAATTTACACTGGTAATAATTCTTTTATCAGGGAGCTCCTAATTATGCATTTTAAAATTCTCATACAGATGAAAGGTTTTGCATGTAGAGTCTGACTTTACAAGGTTTATTAAAGGACATATTTTTCAAAGATATGGTTAGAGAAACCCATCTGTTCATCTTTTTTATGTTCCCAATTGACATTCTAGGTAAGAAAGAACTATGATGCTTCAAACAGAACTTTAAAAGTTTCACTTTTATGCTTCTGGTTGCTTTGGCAATTCATCTATGATTAATGCATGTTTTTAAACTGCAACAATTTTCAAATGAATGCTCTCATTTACATAACTATAATACATAAAACCAAATTTAACTTTCTGAATCATATAGGTTTATAGTTTTTATAAATAATCTAAGGCTTTGAGCCTCAAAGAAACTAATTTTTTTCAAGGATATTAGTCTATTTTAATGCTTAAGAAATGTTCCAAATGTGTTGCCCTTGACAAGTTCACATTTACAAATATACCTGAAAATATGAATTCAAGATCATTATGTATTTTTTCTTTCTTTTTATTAGATAGATTATTTACATTTCAAATGTTGTCCCCTTTTCTGGTTCCCCCCTTCCCTGAAAATCCCATAAGCCATCTTCCCTTCCCCAATCAACCTTCCCCTGCTTCCCTGTCCTGGTATTCCTCTACACTATGGCATCAAGTCTTTCCAGGACTAAGACCCTCTCCTCCCCTGGGTGTCTGACAAGACCATCCTCTGCTGCCTATGAGTCTGGAGCCATGGGTAACTCCATGTGTACTCTTTGGTTGATGGTTTTTTCCCTGGGACAAAGGGGACACTGGGAGGGTGGACAGGAGAGAAGCCCAGAGGGCCAGAGAATGAATGGAGTTAAGCAGAATGGGGGTGAGTGAGAGGTGGGTGTGTGGGAGGGGGCTCTAGAAAGTACCAGAGACCTGGAAGGTGAGAGACTAAGGACTCAAGGTGGGTAAACTTTGCCAAAATGCCCAATATTGGGGAGAGAGAACTTGAAGAGCCCACCTCCAGTACAGGGCCTCAAGCAGAGGGATGGAGTTACTTACCCACAGTCAACATTTCTGACCAGAACAGTTCCTTTCTAAAAGAGCCATAGGGACAGAAAAGGAGAAGAGACTGAAGAAAAAGCAGTCCAATGACTGCCCAAAATTAGGATTCATCTCATGGGAGGGCAGCAAGGCCTGACACTATTACTGATGCTATGATGTGCTTACAGATGGGAGGCTAGCGTGGCTGTCCCCTGAGAGACCCTACCAGCAGCTGACTGAAACAGAAGCATATTCTTATACCCAACCAGTGAACTGAAGTTGGGGACCCCTATAGTTGAATTAGGGGAAGGATTGAAGAAGCTGAAGGGAGAGCAAGCACATAGGAAGACCAACAATCTCAACTTATCCAGATCCAAGGGAGCTCCCAGAGACTAAGTCACCAACCAGAGCATGCATGGTCCAGTCTGAGGCCTCTGGCACAAATAATAGCATAGGTCTCCCTGGTTAGGTTTTAGTGTGCTTAATCCTTGAAAGACTTGAGACCCCAGGGAAGGAGAAGGACTGGGAGGGTGTACCCTCTTGGAGGCAAGGGGGAGAAGTAATGAGATGGGAAACTGGGACGGGATAATGAGAGGAGAGGTGACAATGGGAATGTAAATAAATAAAATAATAAAAATTGGAAAAAAATAAAAAAGAACTGTTTTGGGAGAATATTTCACAATTTTTATATTATTTAATTTTGTTTGATTATTTTTGATTTCTGTTGTTGAGCAAGAGAATGAGAACATGAATCTAATTAAGGAATTTGGGAGGATCTAGGAAGATTTTATAGAGGGAAAATATAATTAAATATATATTATATAAAAATTAGGTAAGTAATAAAATAAATTAAAGGAAATAACTTCACTCTTTTTATTATAGGAGCTCAAAAGTTTATCTACTAGCACCATCAGGGATAGCTTAAAATAATTGTGGGAGCAGTAATATTCCTTTACTACCTATTTTTTCATTAATAATATTATTATTTCCTATTTTCTACTAACTTCATCATCTACCTGTATTTGTGTGTGTGTGTGTGTGTGTGTGTGTGTTTGTGTGTGTGTGTGTGTGTGTATCTGAAGCTTCTAACCCCATACTTTGCTTTCCATTTTGTCCCGGGTGAGATAATAGTTATCTTGATGTTCTTGTGGGTTAAATAGTAGTCAAAATTGAACTTATAATATCATTCAGCTGTATCCTCTACAATAATGATAACTTTAGGGTCTAATTTCTATTAGTATATTGATATGTTATATCATTAGGTGTTAAAAATTCCCTCTGGGATGGAAAAATATATTTGGTTTATCCAGTACTCTAAGGGAAACTGCCTTCAAAAGGTGATGGACAGACAATGGTGTTAACTTGCCTAGCCCCTCCAGCTGGTAAGTAACCGATTTTTGTTTTTGAGCTCAGATCCTTATCACAGGTTAAGTCAGTGCATTTTTTTTTTCGGTTTTTCGAGACAGGGTTTCTCTGTGTATCCCTGGCTGTCCTGGAACTCACTTTGTAGACCAGGCTGGCCTCGAACTCAGAAATCCGCCTGCCTCTGCCTCCCAAGGGCTGGGATTAAAGGCGTGCGCCACCACCGCCCGGCTAAGTCAGTGCATTTTAAATACATTTACAGTCTTAAATTAGAATTATGCTGACGTTCTCTGAGAAAGGTTTAGAGAAACATAGCCAAACACTTCAAATCTTTATTGGTATAATGAAAATCAAGTGAAATATAAACATTTAGGCAAAAATCCTTCATTGATGTTGGCAAAAGCTTTATGCAAACACCACTTGTGTAAAAAGCCATCATGGTAAGAAGACAAGGATATGTTATAGAAAGAAGTTAAACTTGACCATAGTTTATTGACCCAGGGTGTGCAGAATGGTTCCCAAATACTTTTGAGGTGGTGGTATTAGATGCGGTATTACCAAGAGCTATATATACCAGAAATTGAAGGGACATTTTGTGTGTTATCAGCAATCAGTGGAAGGTGAACAAAGAGTAGTGACTGCACAGAGTCTTCTGGAAGATGGCAGTTTTTCAATCTCTAACTGACAAACCTGAATAGAATACTGTATTTTATAGTTCTTCTTCAGAGCAGACAAAGGTGTCAGAGACAGTTTCCGCCCCCACTGTTAAGAGTTCCACAAGAAGTCTATGCTACACAAGCATAACATACATATATGAATAGGCCTTAACTCACCGACCCATGCAGTCTTCTTGATGGTTGGTTTAGTTTCTGTGAGCTGAGGTTAGTTGATTTTATCACTTCTCTTATGGTGTTCTTGACTTCTTGTTTTTTTGTTTGTTTGTTTTGTTTTCTACTGAAAATACTCTCCTATGATTTACTCTTGCCCATACAAAATGATTATGTCCCCTGCTTACTAATATTTGAAAGGAATAATGACTACATATAAATTTCATGCTATTTAAGAAACCAGATGTACAATGACTAGGTGAGGGCTCTGGAATATATGATGAGTAATCAGGCAAGGTGATTTACATATACAATTTCACTAGGAAAGAAGAATATCATTGTTTTGGGCTGTGGGGATGATCAAAACTCCCAGAGAAATAATCTATTATTCTATGAATAAGTAAAAGCTATTTTTCTTATCAGTGAGAATGGAAACCTCTTCATGAAAATAAAGGGAATGTAGGGATTCCTTAGAAGATAGAAAGCAGTACAGCTGATATAGAAAAGATCAGGACATGGAACAGTGGTGATGTTTCAATGGGGAATCTGCAGTGCAGTATCGAGCTATGGGAAGAGTCACCACACATTCTAGCCCACGTTTTCTGTTCTCCCCCTCTTCTGGGTAGTTTTTCATTCAGCTCTTTCCCATCAACTACAACATGATCAACCCATCATCTATTAAGTGCTGTGTTGATCTCTCCCAGCCATCCTTGAGTCTTTCCAGCTGTCTCTCCAGCGCTGCTGATTTCAGGCCAGCACAACAGCTTTTTCACATTAGAAGCTTTTCAGAACCTGCTGAAAAACTTGTAAAAGTTCTGCAGGGAAAATGGACATAGGGTTATATGTACAGACATCCAGAATAGATTTTTATCAGAGAATGTGAAAATGTATAGGTTATCCATGTAAAACAGGACAGCAGACTCTGAAAATGTTCCTTTTGTGGATGCCAGAACTATTTAAAACACAGCATATGTTACAGTCCTTGCTGCTAATCTCCAGTTATTTAAATCTTGGAGCTTTTTTTTTTTTGGGAA
Source organism: Tokudaia tokunoshimensis (assembly GCA_036184795.1). Classification (NCBI taxonomy): domain Eukaryota; kingdom Metazoa; phylum Chordata; class Mammalia; order Rodentia; family Muridae; genus Tokudaia; species Tokudaia tokunoshimensis. The sequence goes on along the minus strand of BTHU01000004.1, from coordinate 63,264,897 downwards.
ACATTTTTTTTTATTTTATTATTTTAATTTACATTCCAAATCACTTCCCCTTTCCCGTTTCCTCCCTCCCCGAAAGTCCCATAAGTCCCCTTCCCTCCCTCTTTTCTCCATTCAACCCCCTCTCGTTACTCTGTTCTGGCGTTCCCCTACATCCAGTCTTTCCAGGACCAGGGGTCTCTCCTTCCATCTTTTTAGAAATCTATTGATATGCGGATTGTGTCTAGGGTATTCCGAGATTCTGGGTCAATATCCCCTTATCAGTGACTGCATACCATGTGTGTTCTTTTGTGATTGGGTTACCTCACTAAGGATATTTTCAAGTTCTGACCATTTGCCTAGGAATTTTGTGAATTCATTGTTTTTAATTGCAGAGTAGTATTCCATTGTGTAGATATACCACATCTTCTGAATCCATTCCTCCGTTGAGGGACATCTGGGTTCTTTCCAGCTTCTGGCTATTATAAATAAGGCTGCTATGAATATAGTGGAGCATGTGTCCTTATTGCATGCAGGTAAAGTCTCTGGGTATATGCCCAGGAGTGGTATAGCCGGATCCTCCGGGAGTGTCATGCCCAGTTTTCTGAGGAACCGCCAGACTGCTTTCCAGAGTGGTTGTACCAGCCTGCAATTCCTTTTTAAAAAATAAAGAGCTTTTTTTTTTTAATTTTATTTTATTTTATTTTTTTAATTTACATTCCAAATCACTTCCCCTTTCCCGTTTCCTCCCTCCCCGAAAGTCCCATAAGCCCCCTTCCCTCCCTCTTTTCTCCGTTCAACCCCCTCTCATTACTCTGTCCTGGCGTTCCCCTATATCCAGTCTTTCCAGGACCAGGGGTCTCTCCTTCCATCTTTTTAGAAATCTATTGATATGCTGATTGTGTCTAGGGTATTCTGAGATTCTGGGTCAATATCCCCTTATCAGTGACTTCATACCATGTGTGATCTTTTGTGATTGGGTTACCTCACTAAGGATGATATTTTCAAGTTCTGACCATTTGCCTAGGAATTTCGTGAATTCATTGTTTTTAATTGCAGAGTAGTATTCCATTGTGTAAATATACCACATCTTCTGAATCCATTCCTCCGTTGAGGGACATCTGGGTTCTTTCCAGCTTCTGGCTATTATAAATAAGGCTGCTAAGAGCTTTTTAAAAAATAAAATAGGATCTTATTTTCTTCCATTCATATACAGTAGATTGGAATTTGAAGCAAAGTCAGGATTGTTATGTGATCTAACATTAGAAAATTACTGAAATAATCAGATAAATTCTACATTTTAGGTGTTGGTGTACACGGTAATGTAGTGATGTGTTTGCCCATATGTGGAGGTCAGAAATTGATATCAGGATATCATATTCTATTGCTTCCAGTATTATGAAGCTCAGTGGCTAGAATTGTTGGGCTGAGTCCTGAGATCTGCCTGTCTCCATTCTTGGATTGGGCTTTACGTACATTCTACCATACTTAGTTTCTTTACATGGCAGAGACTGGAACTCAGATAATCATACCCAGCAAGTAATTCTGTCATTGAACCATCACACCAGATCCAAGATAAGTATTACATTTTAAGAAGTAAGTGATAAGGCTCAATTTAAACTTTTAGATACTTATATATACAAGATGTTGAGTTTTCTATAATGGAGTTGCTTATCATATGACCATAAATTTTCTACATATTTATTCCAGGAAGGAAACTAAAGAAACATTCAGATAATTGCAGTACTATAACAAAACGTGTGAGCAAAAGCCTTTCACAAATCAGAGATCATTTTCCTTATTACAAAAAACTCATTGAATACTTCTTTGCATGTTCTTTAATTCTGAGTCTCAAAATGTCAAGAGCTATACATCTAAGAAGTTCCAGGGTGATGATGATTTTGACTATTGATGAAAATAATGAAGATATTATTGAGAACAAATGTTTGATATAGAACTATAACTTTTACCAAGTTTATTAAATCCAGTACTTTTAATTTTTCTTATACAAAATGTTTGTGTATATGTTTGATGACAATATGCTTGTTTTACAAATTAATAAACTAAGGAGATTCATAGCAAACACCTTAAACATTGTATTCTCAAAGGAGTGATAAAAATGATTCAAGGTGAAAGCATTTTTCCCAACAACATAATCACAAATTTTTTTTTTGTCATTTTCATGTACAAACATGCCATTGAGGAATCTAGTGCAACAAATAAAAGCGTCATTTTAATAATTATTAAAAACAACAATTCTCTTATATACTAAGATCCTTGCTAAAATCACAGAAGCTACAATAAATAACTTTATCTGACAATTTCCCATGACTGTTTTTGATTTTTAGAAAGGAAAAATTCACAAGCCTGTGATAGTGGAGAAAATTTGCTGAGATAAACATAAATGCATATATGGATAATTTTGTGTCTGTCTTCTCTGTTATATCCCTTTCTTTGACTAACAGCTTCCAATATCACACAGTGAATATGCCGGTGGGATATATAAGCCTTCTATGAAGCTTATAAATAGATTTCACTTCAGTTTAGGTATTACTGACCATATGTGTCATTCAACATTATTTTGAAAAGAAATAATTGGTAGCAAGACTGTTTTTAAAAGTGAAAATCATGAAAATACAATATTCCATATTAATTTTTAAGTGAATATCCTGGTATTTAGAAATGAGTAATTGATTCTTGATGTAGAAACAAACTAAATAAAGAGTCAATTACTGACTATTTACTTTTTATCTTCTGCAAAACCATATCTTCATTTTGGTTCTGTATTACTCCTCTGTTCTAAGAACATGGTGTTTATTAAAAGTTACTGGGGATTACATCTATCCACTAGTCCTGTCAACTGATTCTAACACATGCATATAAAACTTTTATCATGAAAACATTAACAATTGAACAATGATGAAGTTAATGAAGTAAATATCACAAATCACATATTGTAACTTTATATTCATTGAGCTGTAATATTAACCATAATTGTGATAACAGGGATTGGTGTTTGAAGAGTTCTATGGCAAACCATTCCTAACCATATTTGGGACTCATAAAAGTACAAATATATTGTCACTGAAATTCAAGAAGTATTGAATGACTTATTAAAAAATAACAGAAGAATATCATTAATGAGGGTTACTTTTGTTTAAAATGCTCCATAGCATCACATACCAACCTCAAAATGAATGTCCTTTCTTTTCAGATAAAGTGTTTCACATTAACCATTTCTGAACACTAATGAGAAAAAATGTGGCTGAATAACAATGTGACTGAATTCATTCTACTTGGTTTGACACAGGATCCTTTTAGGAAGAAAATCCTATTTGTTGTGTTTTTGCTTTTTTACTTGGGGACATTACTGGGTAATTTGCTTATCATTGCTACAATAAAAATAAGTCAGGCCCTTGGGAGTCCCATGCACTTCTTCCTGTTCTACTTATCCTTGTCTGACACCTGCTTCTCTATAACCATAGCCCCAAGATCAATTGTGGACTCCTTGCTGCATGAAGCTTCTATCTCTTTCACTGAGTGCATAATCCAAGTCTTCACATTTCATTTCATTTCTTGTCTCGAGATCTTTATCCTCATCCTCATGGCTGTTGACCGCTATGTGGCCATCTGTAAGCCTCTGCACTACATGACCATCATGAGCCGCCGGATCTGTGGGGTGTTGGTAGCCATAGCCTGGGTAGGATCCTGTGTGCATTCTTTAGTTCAGATATTTCTGGCCTTGAGTTTGCCCTTCTGTGGTCCCAATGAGATTGATCACTATTTCTGTGACTTACAGCCACTATTGAAGCTTGCCTGTTCAGATACATATATGGTCAACCTGCTTCTGGTATCTAACAGTGGAGCCATTTGTACAGTGAGTTTCCTTATGCTGATGGTCTTCTATGTCATTATTCTTCGTTCTCTACGAAACCACAATGCTGAGGGGAGGAGGAAAGCCCTATCCACCTGCATATCCCACATTATTGTGGTCATCCTTTTCTTTGGGCCTTGCATCTTTATATACACACGTCCTGCAACAACATTTCCTATGGACAAGATGATAGCTATATTTTATTCAGTTGGGACACCTCTGCTCAATCCTCTGATTTACACATTGAGGAACGCAGAGGTGAAAAATGCCATGAAGAAGTTATGGAGAAAGAAAGTGGTATCAGATGATTGACAGCAAATGAGGTCTCCAGTCTATTTTCATAGTCTTCATTAAATTAGAAGTCAATAAAATATTGTCTTATTAATGTTTAATATACTAGCTTCTTAGGGTATGAGGATTATAGGTTCATAACGTAAAGAGAAAATGTGAAACATAGTTTTGTTGAGTCAATTTTATATAGTGGGACAAAACTTGAAAAATGATTAGGTAAAAAGACCCTTCCTTGGTTTTTGTTCATGTTTGATACTGCATTTCTCACTTTCCACACTTTCTGTCCACCAGTTTTGGCTGTAATTGTGTTTTAGGTCCTTCTCTCTGTTGATCTCTGAAGTTCTCTCCTGATAGTTATCTATCTATATAGTCACATCATCCCAGTTACTTATTTTTTATTTTGCTGATGATAATATATGTACAACATTCTTCATTTCCTTTCCTCTCATTTACACCTACATGTTCTCTTTCAAATTCACTACCTCCTTTTTTTTAAACTGTTATTATTGCATTCATGCATACATGTACATACATATATATTTCAATTATATACTATTTCATAAAGTCATTTTAACCATGCATATTTTATTCTCTAGAATCAGCAGATTATTGCAGATTCAAATAACTGTAGCAAGTGCTAATATGGGAGAAAGTGCATACACTTGAAGTAATCTCTCTTCTTTTTGGGGATTGATTCAGAATTCTTACTGAGTGTGTACCTTGATAAAATACTAGAAAACCAAAAGGATACAGAGAAAAAAAGTTTACTCTTGAGAATTTCTGATCCTCTGATTTCAATATTGAATTTGTAGTCATATTTTTTCTTTCTTTTTTTTAGCACTCTTACCTTTCTTTTGATTGATCTCTTCTAACTTAATTATTAAGCTTACTCGTGTACATACTAATTATAATATTTTCTTTTTAAAAACATTGTTGAATTTAGTGCAGTATATTATTGGTTAGTTTCAGGTAGAGATATCTATATTGGTTAGAATCAAGAGAACAATCACTTCAGAACGTATTGGCAGATTAAGCAAAAGCAGGATGACTCAAAGGAGTATTTCACAGTTTGAAACAGAAATATTATATTTCAAATATAAATTAGTGAATTTTGAATCCAATTTTGAAGACAATATTAGTAAAGGATATATACAATTTTTTATATTAGAACACAATATTAATTTCATTATTATTCATTAATGTTCCAATATAAACAATATTAATCATAAGAATATTTCTAATTTCAAATTTCAATGTTTTGTGTATTTTTATTCATAGAAAAAATTAAACATGAATCCTTTACCATGAGACTTTTATTATTTTCATAAACTAGAAAGTTGGAAAACAAAATCTTTGTCAGTTTTGTAATAACAGAACCCATGAAATTTTTTTAGTTTCTTTTTTTCTCTTTCTTTAATTTTTCTTTTTCTCTAATGCCTGGGATTGAACCTAGATCCTCACTCATACCAGTCATAAGACATAATTCAACCAGAATTACTTTAGCCCAAAGTACTGATCATAATTAGTATGTTTGTGTGGGGGGGGGCGTAATAGAAATCTGTACAATCTACAATAGAGTGTGGTGATATGTGTAGCATATATCTCTTCTTTTTACATTCTTTGGGTTTCAGTCTCAATCTTGATCATGCTGTCCTCATGCAATACCTAGAGATTGATGTTGTTGTTGCAGGAGTTTTAGTTTAAAGTTCTTGTTGACATAATCATACTTGGTCCCTGATCTTTTTTAAGACAAGGAGAATAAGGAACTTTGAATGTAGTTCCATCCTGTTTTTATTTATTTTACTTTATTATTTGAATGTTAATATCTCATGCATATCTGTGCAACATTTATGTGCCTGGTAACCACATAGATATCAGATGAGAAAATTGGATCTCTGGAATTGGTGTTATGAATGATATTGAACCTCAATGTGGATGCTGGGAATTATAACTGGGTCTTCTGCAAAATAACAGGTATTTTAGCCACTGAGTCATCTTTTCAACTCTATAGGTACTTTCTGAATCTCATATTACTTTCTAACAGTCTATAATGTGAACCCTTTATAACAAGAAATTAAGGAATAGAGATGGGCATACACAGAGGAATGCTATGTGCAAACGATCAAAGATTGAATTGATGCTTTTACAAACCAAAGAACTTCCACATAGGCCAATTAGCTCTCAGGATCTAGGTGGTACATTGTACAGATTCTCTTCAGTGTTCTGAGCAAGAATTTATCCCATTGATAGTGTAATCTCAAACTTTAGCCTTTGAAACTGTGAGAAAATAAATTCTTATCCTCTAAGCCACCCACCTTATGGTACTTAAGGAAACTCATTGGTACCTAGGAAACACATCTAACAAATCCTTTTGCAATTCAATCTCACACCAATCAGGATGGCTAAGATCAAAAACTCAAGTGACAATATATGCTAGCAATGATGTCAAGAAAGAGGTGCACTACTGCAATGCTGGTGGGATTGCAAAGTGGTACAACCATTCTGAAATCAATCTGGCGGTTCCTCAGAAAATTGGAAATAGTTCTATCTGCAGACCCAGCTATACCACTCTTGGGCATATACCCCAAAGACACCCCACCACACCACAGGGATGCACGCTCCACCATGTTCATAGCAGTCTATTTGTAATATCCAGAAGTTGGAAACAACCCAGATGTCCTTCAACTGAAGAATAGATACAGAAAATATGATTCACATGTACAATTCAGCTATTAAAAAATGAGGACATCATGAAGTTTGCAGGTAAATGGATGGAATTAGAAAATATACTAAGTGAGGTAACCCAGACTCAAAAGATCCTGCATGGTTTATACTAACTAATAAGTGGACATAAGTCCAAAATTACAGAATACCTAGGATATAACCTACAGACCAGAAGATGTATAATGAGCAGAAATGCTCAAGGAGGCTTCATTACCACCTAGAAGGGGGAAGGAAATAATCATGGGAGGCAGAGGGAGGAGGGACCTGGGTGGGAGAGGGGATGGGGAGGGAGAAAGAGACAGAAGAGAAGCCTTGAGGGCCAAGACAAAAAATGTATATAAGCGGACTTGGGGAGTGGGAGGGTGGGGGTATACCTCTAAAAAGTACTGGAGACCTGGAAGGTGAGATGCTCTCAGGACTAACTGGGGGTGACCCAAGTCAAAATGCCGAACACTGTGGAAAGGGAACTTCAAGAGTCCACAGCCATTAGATAGGCAAGGCCTCAAGTGGAGGGACAAGGTTACTAACCCACAGTCAAAGTTCATGACCCAAAATTGTTCCTGTCTAAAAGAACTGCAGGGACAAAAATAGAGAAGAGACTGACTGAAAGAAAGGAGGTCGAATGACTGTATAAACTTGGGATCTATCTCATGGAGGGTGGGGACTGGCAAGCGCCAAGGCCAGACACTACTCTGCTATAATGTGCTTACAAACAGGAGTCTGGCATGACTGTCCTCAGAGAGGCCCTACTTGCTCAGACTGATACTTACACCCAAACATTGGAAAAAGTTGGGGGCCCCTATGGTTGAATTAGGGGAAGGATTGACCAGGCTAAAAGAGAAAGCTATCCTATAGGAAGACAGTCTCAGCTAAAGCAGATCTCAAGGAGCTATCAGAGACTGAGACATCAACCAAGAGTATACAGGGGCTGGATTGAAGACCCTGGATCAAATGTAGCAGAAGTCTACCTGGTTGGTCTCAGTGTGGTGGTGGTGGTGGGGGGGGATGTGCTTAATCCTGGAGAGACTTGAGTGCCCAGGGAAGAGGAAGTCCTGTGGAGCAGGGTGGAGCACCCCCTTGGAAACAAGGGTGAGGAGGAATGGAATGAGGAACTGTTTGAGCAGGAGTAGGGGCAAAGATAGGAATGTAAATAAATAAAATAATTTTATAAAAAGAACCAAATAAGCTAGTTCTAACAAAACCATATGAGTGTGTTCTTTAAAAAGAGCATGGATACAAACAACAACAAAAATATATAATATAATTCATTAAATCGAAGTATATATATATATATATATTTACTAATAATTTCTTGCAAAATCCAACCACAAATTTGCATTGCTATGGGTCTTTAAAATAATATTTTTTTACTTTTGTCAATATATCCTTTAAATTATTTCCTTAAAAGCATGGAAAAGTCAATAAGATGTCTGTTAAAAGTCCTAGAAACTAAGGAGTACTGGGAGTGAGAGAAATAGTCTACTCCAAGGAAGACTAATAGCTTTATCAACTAGTTATTCCAAACCAAATGGTCAGCCTGGATACATAAATACAACTACCTGTATATAGAGTCAGCAGGTTATATTTATATATTTAGGAATATGTCTCTATGTACACACATACACACACATAAATACACCCACACACATACACAGACACACACTCACACACACAAACACACACACACACACACACACACACACACATATATATATATATATATATAATGTACTTAACAACATTAATAATAAAAAGTTGCAATGAATTTGAAAGAGAACAAGAATTATTATATTGGAGTATTTGGAGAGAGAAGATGAAAGTGAGGAATGGTGTTACATTACACCATTCCATTACAATGTACATTACATTACAATCTTAAGCAATCAGAGAAATAATTAAAAATAAAAATCATAGTATTAAGCAAAATGAAATAGAAAATAGCACATTAAAGAAACTCACATGATCTGAAAAAATTAGCATAATTCTAATGATAACTTGAGGCATGGAATGACACTGTAAGAGGTTCATTTTATAAGTAATTTGAAATGAGCATATTGAAGTTTGACCCTAATTATATAAAGGAATAGATGATCTTTTTATTAATAGATTTAAGCCTTTATAGTTAGCAAGATTATCAAGATGTAATGAAAGTGTAAAGATTTAATTCCTGCATAGACAGTGATAAATATTTTAGAATACATTTATTCACACAATATAAATGATGTGGTATGGTATGTCAAATGGTTGTTTAATCCATTTAAAATATTTTTAAAGGACATATTAAAATTCAGCATTCCTTCATGATAAAAGTCTAGGAGAGATCAGGAATTCAGGGCCCATACCTAAACATAGGGAAAACTACATACTGTAAACCAGTAGCTGACATCAAAGTAAATGGAGAGAAACTTGAAGCAATCCCACTAAGATCAGGGACCAGACAAGGCTGCCCACTTTCTCCCTATCTCTTTGATAGTGCTCGATGTCCTCGCCAGAGCGATTAGACAAGAAAAGAACGCCAAATGTATACAAATTGGAAGACGTCAATGTATCACTATTTGCAGAAGATATGATCGTATACTTAAACGACTCAAAAAATTCCACCAGTGAACTCCTAAAGCTGATAATCAACTTCAGCAAAGTGGCTGGATATAAAATTAATCAAACAAATCAGTAGCCTTCCTCTACTCAAAGGATGATCAAGCTGAGAAAGAAATTAGGGAAATGACATCCTTCACAGTATTTATGCACAATATTACATACCTTGGTTTGACTCTAACCAAGCAAGTGAAGGAACTTCAAGCGTCTGAAGAAAGAAGTCATAGAAGATCTCAGAAGATGAAAAGATCTCCTGTGCTCATGGATTTGCAGAATTAATATAGTAAAAATGGCCATCTTGCAAAAAGCAATATGCAGATTTAATGCAATCCCCATCAAAATTCCAAATCAATTCTTTATAGAGCTAGAAAGAGCAATCTGCAAATTCATTTGGAATAACAAAAAACCCAGGATAGCGAAAACTATTCTCCAAAACAAAAGATCTACTGGGGGAATACCATCCCTGACCTCAAGCTCTACTACATAGCAATAGTGATAAAAACTGTATGGTATTGGTACGGAGACAGGCAGGAAGATCAATGGAATAGAATTGAAGACCCAGATATGAACCCACACACCTACTGTCACTTGATATTTGACGAAAGAGATAAAAACATCCAGTGGAAAAAAGACAGCATTTTTAACAAATGGTGCTGGATCAACTGGAAGTCAGCATGCAGAAAAATTCAAATCGATCCACCCTTATGTCCTTGTACAAAGCTCAAGTCCAAAATGATCAAGGACCTCCATAAAAAAACAGATACACTGAAACTTATAGAGGAAAATGGTGAAGAACCTTGAACACATGGGCACAGGGGTGGGAGAATGGGCTGGGGGTTTTCGGGGAGAGGGGAAACTGGGAAGGGTATAACATTTGAAATGTAAATGAAGAATATATTCAATAAAAAATAAAATAAAATAAAATAAAAAATCTAAACATAGATAGTTAAAATAAACATGAATTTATTTTTGACATAGTGCTCCAAGAATGTCCTTGAGGAGTGTCAGTTGAGATTTCATCCAAGTCTCTCCAGTGCTCTTAAATTCTTAAATTCTCTTCTACTGGACTACAGCTTCTCCAGAAACGTTGAGCCCTGCAGGATTGCACTTGAAGCTTCATTATCACAGAGAACGAAGGAAGACAAGGGCAACGGGTCTGGATGTAGCTCCCATTTTTCACATGCGTTAGATGAGCCTGTCATTCTCATTTCTACTATTTACAGAGTAAGTGCTAAAGACACTAAATATAATTCAACAAGTGTACAGAGAGGACTGCTTATTTGATTTCATTTTCACCTCTTGAAATAGTAATTTTTTGTTAGAATATCTTTTTAAAGTTTATCGTCATGAGTTGATATTATTTCAAATGCTGAGAGGAATTGGCTAACATTGACAGTATAAGCTTTCTTATTTTACTTTGTCACCTTTTATTTCATTACTTAAAAAAATCTTGATTGTAAATAAGTCTTGGATAATCAATTCTTATTTTCTTGTTTACAAGTGGAAGAGTAATTTTCTTTAACCATGTACTCTGAAAGTATTGCTGTGTGATAGTTGATTTTGATAACCTTACATTCATTCCATTTGTATTCTAACTTCATGTTTTGGTGTTTGGGAGAAAATTTTAGAAGATACTTTCCAATAGAAAAATTTGTTATACGTATATGTTGTTGAAATCTTAATTTTAAATTTTGGAATGAAAAATACTGGGATAGAATGTGAAGGGAAGTGAGGATATAGTTTTAATTCTTAAAATAGAAAAGTGATAATAAAATCAAATATTTGAAAATAATATAATCAAGTAAATCAAGAAACAAAAAGCATATATACATAGTAAAGCCCACAAATCTGTAAATAATCTAATATATATCCCAGTACAGAGAGAAAAATGTTATCTTCTGCAAGTGTTTGGTCTGATTATTCTGCATAAAGGGGGGGATCTTATTTTGTAGGCATTAGATTAAACTTTCTTGAGTAAATTTGTAACCTGATTTCAGTCCCTCCATCAACGACTTCAGGTTGTACGGTCCTCTCTGTGTTTATATTAATGCAAGTCTTTTACTCAGAATTAGTTTTCAAAATAGCTTATAACTTCTATACACATCCATATTTAGGGTCACATTAAAATTGCTGAAGAAAAATATCCTCAAGCCTTCCCTTGTTTTACAAATGCCTCAGAAATGTTCAGAATTTGTTCCTTTTAAAAATAAGCCAATTAAAAGGGATGAAGTTTCACACACACCTCCCCCCCACACACACAAGTTAGTTCTTACAACATATTGAATATATATGCCTACACTAAGCTGTTTGGATATTTTTGAGATGAATGTCCTGTGGTAGAAAATATCATCTAGCATAACTCTACATGAGAATAATCTAGCCTTAGCATTATATATGATATGAGAATATCAAAACTGATTCTATGTGAAGGAGCAGCACAATTATAATGCTAGCATTTCTTCCTAATAGACACAAGTAGAGATTGTGACTTAGGAGTTAATTGACAAAGATGTTTCCTGAAGAGAATAATTTATGTGTGTCAAAAAAATTAAACAAGGACATGAAAGTCTAAAGCTGAGTATCTCCTTTTCTCAATCTGTTTTGAGTCCTCAATGTCAACTTTATAACTAAGAAATCATGTATTTTATTCAAATCCTATTAAAAATTTAAAAGTACAGAGGAATGCTAGGATAGGGAAGCAAGACTGAGTGGGTGGATGGGAGGTTCCTCATAGAAATGAGGGAGTGGGAATGGAATAGGGGATTTGAGGAGGGCAATCAGAGAAGGGAGATAACCTTTAAAATGTACATAAATAAAATAACTAATAAAAAATATGGTGGGGATTGAATCTTCTTATCCTGAGAGAAAATGCAGAATTGGGGATGTTTGTTTAAATGTGGATGGTGATTAAATGTGTTCCTTGTTTCTCTTTGAGGAATATTCCTTTGGATATACACATGTAGGACAGGAGTGTGTCTGCTTATATTTACTTCATATGTGACAATTTGTTGATTATAATGCATAGGATGTTCCTTCTACTTCTACCTTTACCTCACTAAAGAAGGACTATTATGTTAAATAATAAAAAACAAGGCCTTCAAATTTTTGTACAATTTCAATGAAAGATTGTAATTTCTTCTTTATTGACCTACATTCCAACTAATATATAATAAATTTTTCTGAAGCCATATTAAAATAATGGACTGAAACTTTTAATTGAAGAAGTAAGGAAAATCTCACTGGTAAGGAAGTCCACATTTAGTTTGATTATAATACCTTTTAATCATCATCTACAGTATTCCTTAGAGGTAAAAATGAGTTTCCACATATTTTAACATTTATAATCACTCAGGTACTCATAGAAATTTGTTGGGTATGATTTATCACATACTCACTATTAGAGTTGGGTCATCTTTGAAACTCCATAATGTTTCAAAGTATATGTTTTATATCATATGTGACAATTGACAGATTATAATGCATAGGGTGTTCTATCTGCAACTATATACACTTACCTTTGTAAAGGAAGAAATAATATGTTAAATGATTATAGAATAATTGTCCTTACAGTGTATTTTTCTTCTTAATGTCATACAAATCAATTTAATGTACTAAAGTGTCTACTGTGTATTCCACAGTAATAATATATCATATTATATTTCTGCTTTGTTACTTGCATGTGTTTAGAATTTTTCCTCTTTCAAACTTTCACAGGGTTGCAATGAATGTTCTTTTATCTTAAACTTATCATCTACTCTGATTAAATTGTCTTTAAAACATTTTACTTATATGTGCAAAATGCCAACAACTCAGAGTAATATGACATTACTTTTTAATTTCATTTCCCCGATTTTAGATTTGTAAGTGTACCTTTTCTGTGACACTTTCAGACATTTGGGGAATAGTTAAGTAAGAGTGTATTAACTTGAAATAAATAGGAAGAACATGAATCAACCCATAATATTCTATCCATAAAGTCTTTCTATGTCAAATGTACTTTTCCTGATGATTTACCTGTACTGCCATACAGGGCAAAGGGCATTTATCACTCACTGTTTTAATTCTTTATAGCATAGTGACATTTTCATTTATTAATAATGGGGATTAACTGATTTACTTTTGAAAAGCTTCTTGAATTGAGCATCTGCATGATGCATTTTAGATCAGCTATTATAGTTATAGAAAATAAATACAAAAGAAGGAAAATATTTTATATTTTTCTTTTCATTGACGTATTTTAAGATTTTTTTTTATCATGTACATGAATAGAATTTTGTAACAGAAAGAGTTTATGGATAGAATCTTATGGGTTGTTGATTCATGTTCTTTCAATTTATCTCAATTAATATACTCTTATTTAACTATTCCCCAAATTTCCAAAATTGTCACATGTGGTTCAATTTAAAGATGCATATTGTTTAAACAGGTGACCTGAAGGCAGTCCTCTGGATGTATTCTGTGTCCCTACAGGAGCTAACATCTAAAGTGATGCTAGAATGTGAGCAATTTATGATAACACCAGGTTCACCAGATGTGACTGGAAAGTGAACTGGAAATGAAGTGAAATCTAGAAAGTCATAGTCTCTCTGGAACCTGGATAAGAATCCATCATCTTCTCTAAAACTTTGCCAGCTGCTCTTTATAACATTTAATATTTATTTTTATATTAGGTTTCACTACCACATTTGAGATTGTTATGAAGAGACATACTGAGTCCACTTTTATTTCATTTTTGAACTGAGGGTTGAACTTTAACTTATAAAGTATCTGCTTTGTTCTTATCAAGTGTAAAGTTTTGGAATTTCTCCAGCAACTAAAATTCATTTATTATTTGAACTACACTTACTGTATTAGTGTCACTCTGTGCATATGTTCTTATGAATGAATTTAATATGCTCAAGTATTTCATGCATCTTAGACATTAGTCTATTTGTCGTAACAGATATACAATTGAATTATCTAAACAGTAAATGTATATTCTTATTGGTCAAAAATGACTGAAAATAAATCAAAGAGATCAATGCTTTGGGCACAGCATCCTTTCTAAATAATCCAACAAGCAGAAAAAATGGGATATGGAAACCTCACAGAATTTATCTTACTGGGACTTTTCAATAATGAGGATGTCAAGGCAATATGTGCTGTATTGTTCTTGTTTTGTTATCTTGCAACTCTCTGTGGAAACTTGGTTGTTCTTCTCACTATCAAGGGTAGTTAGCTTATTGAGCAGTCAATGTATTTTTTCCTCAGCTATCTGTCCTTCATGGATGTTTGCTTCACTTCCACAGTAGCCTCAAAATTTATTATAGACCTAATATTACAATGTAACACAATCTCCTACAGTGGATGCATAGCGCAGATGTTTATGCCCACTTCTTTGGTGCCACTGAGATATTCATCTTGGTGGTCATGGCCTATGATCGGTATGTAGCTATTTGCAGACCCCTTTACTACATGATCACCATGAGCAGACAGGTATGTTACATCCTTGTGATAGCCTCAGTTTTTGGTGCTTTTATACACTCACTTGTGCATGTATTGGTTATTATCAGACTTCCCTTTTGTGGCACCAATGAAATAGACCACTACTTCTGTGACATATTCCCCCTGCTAAAACTGGCCTGCACTGACACAAGACTCCTGGTTATTGTGATCATTACCACCACAGGGGTCATGTCCATTCTGACCTTTGTTGCATTGGTCATTTCTTACATCATCATTTTGTCCATCTTGAGGACCAGGTCATCAGAGGGTCGCCGCAAAGCTCTTTCTACCTGTGGCCCACATATCACTGTTGTATTCATGTTCTTCTTGCCACTCATCTTTACCTATGTCCCAATGGGTAATTCTGTTGGGGATGACAAGGTGTTTGCTCTGTTTTATACCATTATTGCCCCATTGTTCAACCCTCTCATCTACACACTGAGGAATACAGACATGAAGAATGCCATGAGGAAGGTGTGGTGCCAAGAAAAACTGTTTGAAGGAAAGTGAAACTTCTGCTGGTGGAATGTTTTTTCTCAATTTTGTCCCATCTACAGAATAAATATGAGCAATGTAGGAAGATAGCAAGATGATGCATAGCCAACAAAAGTTTCAAGCCCTCCAAACAAGACCCAAATCAATAGGGACTAGGTATGTAGTGGAATTAATCAATTATTTTCCATGTTAGATAAATGGAAATTCTTTTCTCCTTCATCATCTCAGATATAATGTCTATTAGTTTATTATTATTGGTGCAAACTAAAATGTTGAGTGAAATATTAAAAAAGTAGAACCGTCTCATTCCTGTGCTCATGCCTCCAACTCTCAACCCCTGTGGCCTGGTGGGCCATGCACTGGAGATTCCTGGAGATTCACTAGCCTGTAGCTCCTGAAACTTATCCACCCAGGTTGCTAGCTTCACAGTGGCAGATCATTAACAAGCCAACCCTGTGCTTCAAATCCCCCATGGCCTTTGTGGTGCAAACACATGCTTTGCCACCATATCTTTCTGTCTTGAACCCACATGAGCTGCTATGTGTAGGAAAATGGAACACAAACTTATTTCAGAAACAATTATAACTCAATCTCTGGGCACAACAACTAAAACCTAATCTTGTAAGCCTTATTAAAATTTGATTCCTTTGGCAGCAAATCCTTACAGATCCACCATGATACTGAGAAACTCTAGCACTACATCTTACTCATCTGCTGTCCCTGTTCCAAAAGGAACTCTCTCCTGCTTCCTCCCTTCCACTGTCCAAACCGGAAGTACTGCCTACTTTCCTAGAGATTGGCTCCTTTATTTATCCGGAGATTGATTCACAAAAACTGCACCAGGTCCATCTACGATAGTAGAAAACTGTATAATTTGACAATTTTATGCTCTTTTAATTCATATTTTGTTAAAGATAGCTATAGTAGATAGAGAAATCCCAATCACACACTTTCTGCTGGTCTTGCTATAGAAAACAAAATAAACATGGAAAAAGAACCAAAACTGTATTTGAGCTGTCCATTGCTGTTTTTCTTATAACCTCATGTTTCTCAATCACGTTGAAAAGACTTAATGAATAAACTTATGTTACTAAGAGATACCATCTGCCAGCGTACTTCATATATATATATATATATATATATATATATATATATATATTATATTTTTATTTACATTCAAAATCATTTCCCCTTTCCCATTTCCTCCCTCCCCAAAAGTCCCATAAGCCCCCTTCCATCCATCTTTTCCCCATTCAACCCCCTCTCACTTCTCTGTCCTGGCATTCCCCTACATCCAGTCTTTCCAGGACCAGGGGTCTCTCCTTCCATCTTCTTGGAAATCTATTGCTATGCGTATTGTGTCTAGGGTATTCCGAGATTCTGGGTTAATATCCTCTTATCAGTGACTGCATACTATGTGTGTTCTTTTGTGATTGGGTTACCTCACTAAGGATGATATTTTCAAGTTCTGACCATTTGCCTAGGAATTTCGTGAATTCATCGTTTTTAATTGCACAGTAGTATTCCATTGTGTAAATATATCACATCTTCTGAATCCATTCCTCCATTGAGGGACAGCTGGGTTCTTTCCAGCTTCTGGCTATTATAAATAAGGCTGCTATGAACATAGTAGAGCATGTGTCCTTATTGCATGCAGGTAAAGCCTCTGGGTATATACCCAGGTGGTATAGCCAGATCCTCCCGGAAAGTCATGCCTAGTTTTCTGCGGAAGCACCAGACTGCTTTCCAGAGTGATTGTACCAGCTTGCAATTCCACCAGCAGTGGAGGAGTGTTCCTCTTTCTCCACATCCTCGCCAACAACTGCTGTCTCCTGTGTTTTTGATCTTAGCCATTCTGACTGGTGTGAGATGGAATCTCAGGGTTGTTTTGATTTGCATTTCCCTAATGACTAAGGATGATGAACATCTCTTTAGGTGCTTCTCAGCCATTAGATATTCTTCAGGTGAGAACTCTTGATCATCTGGCTCCCACTGTCTTTTCTCCCTCTCTCTTGCAATATTGTTGGAGTCTCAGTGTGTGGTCCCACAGTTTTGCAATTTCTTTGTTGTTGTTTTCTACAATGGTCTCTGTCTGTTACAAACAGAAGACTCCTGGTTGAGGGAAGGGGACTACACTTATCTGCAGTTATAGGAAAAATGATTATATTGCTTTTGGGGATTGTGAGTGTTTAGTAGGTTAGTGTTTGTAGATTCTCTTTCAATAACCATGAATTCACTAGGACTTAATAGTTAGCTATGCTTCCAGTAATTGTCATGATTCCCCTCTTCTTTTGTGGATCTTAAGTCCAATGAGAAAGCTGTTAATTACTACCAATGAATTTGTGCGACTATTGTACCCCTTAGGATTATCAGGCCTGGGTGGTTGTCAATGTGGTTTATAGGTGTGATAGTTGAGTAAGACTTTGTTGCCTTCCTCCTGGTAGGAGTGGGTGAAGTGATATTCCCCACCAAAGAACATATTTATTTGTTGTCCGGAGAAAATAATGAACTCTAAAAACATATATATTACATGACTGAATAGAAGATATAGACATACATACATGCACACATACATATATACATACATACATATACATTTACCCATACATATATATACACACATACACACACACAAATAAATGTATACACATACACATTTATACATCTCTATATATTAATGAGAATAATAATTTCATATCACACACACACATACACACACGTTTATGTATTTGTAGATTTTAAATTTTTGAACAATTTTGTTTCTAAAATCTTTTAGTGCATTATAGTTATTTTATTAATGGAATGATTATATTCATTGCTTTTTAATACTTACAGTCATGAGGGTGGTAATTTATTTTAATTAAGACTTTTGTGTTATGAATGGTGTCACCTCTATATATGTATTAGTCACAGAAAATTGATAAAATTTGTATTTCTAACAATCATCACCCTCTCAAGAAACATACATTTGAATGACTATGAATAAATCTGCCTTCATGAGAACAATGAAAGTAGACACAAGATAAAATCTTCTGAGTTTAGCACAGGAATATGAAAATAAGTATTGTTAAAGTTAAAAATATTGCCAACTTGTATGTATCACCTTTTCTACAACCCCAGAATGGAGAGTCCCCACAAGTTTTTGAAGGTGAGAAAAGTAGTACAACAATAAACTGGAGCTCAACAGTAATGTTTAATATTGTGTAAATCATGATGGCCCTGATTCTAGTCACAGGACCTGTAGACTAGTCACTTAGACTGCATAGTGTCAGACTGAATTCTGCAGTTTCAGAATATAGACCTTACCAGGAGAAAGTCACATGGCTTTTCAAAACATTAATCCAATCCTAGAGGATACAGGATCCATATGGCTGGGTGGCTTGATCCTGAGCATCAGATGAGCCCCAGGGTCCAGAGACCAATTCATGAGAGTAGAATTACAACTCAATTATACTTATAAATTTGATCCATAAATTCCCTCACAGGCACATAGTTTATAGATTGGTTTTCAGCAATTGATATTATTGGGAGTTCCAAAATGGAGGAAATATGTTTCTAAAAATGTTAATGTCCTTTCTCTCATTTTGCTTCTTGGCTATCACAAAGTGGTCATCTCTGCTCTACTATACATGTTATACATGCATGCTCTGCCTCACCACAGCCTCAAAGTCTGAGAGTCAAACAGCCATGCACTAAAGTAAATACTCTGAATCTAAGATCCCAAATAAGTTCTGCTGCTTATAAGACTATTCCGCATGTTTGTCAAGTAATAGAAAATTTATTAACCCAGTTTCCAAAGAGAGTAAAGTGAGAACAGTTGTCATGCTGGGTACTTGTTATAGAATTTGCTTCTAAACTTTCTCTGATACCAAAAATGATTCCATGTCTTTGATCTTATCTTGCTTCATGATACCATGTTTTAACATCATTCTGACACCAGAATTGACTTCCAGTCTTAGTCATCTACCTATCTTCATAGACCTAGTTTCCAGCAAAAATTCTACAGATGCATATTTGTAGGGCAGAACACATAGACTAAGCTTCTTGTAGTGCCTGGCAAGAATCTACTATCTGATGCAGGTGGATGATTGGTGTGCCCTTTTGCTCTAATTAAAGTCACAAATTAATCAAGAGCTAGTTTTCCTTAGTGTTGGGATCACAACACATCAAGTGTTGTTAGATTTCTACCTGGGTTAACAGCATGAGAATTAGAAGCTTTGAGCTCCAATCATTAAAAGGCTATAAGCATTAAAACCTGGACATAAAATTCTATAGGTGCTTAAGAAAGAAGCACATTGCTCTGTCCTGTAAGTGTTATTGATTTAGCATTTAATATGAATTTAAAAATCATCTGATTCAGGTACTAGGGACACTTGGCTTTTAACCTCTGATACTTTATGGAACTCTGTCAGTAAGCTTTGTAATCTTGGCTACAAGCAGGCTCTTCACTTTCTTTAGTGCAAGTTTCCAACACTCTCAGATACAGAGCACTCCTCTCTGAACTGTTCAGTTTCTCCCAAGATGTTGAGTGAAATCAGTGCTTAGAGTTTTGGAAATGTATAAGTTATAACTGTTAAAGTAACTCTCATGCCTCTTTCTAGTATCTGTATTTGATTAACCATAGCTGGAAGCCCAGAATTTCATGTGCTTTCATTGTTACTAGCTCAATTTCCTCCACATTTTTAGAATTTTTACGTATTTTATTTTTCAAATTATAACAAATTTCTCCATACCTTTTCCTTCAAAACCTTCAAAATATTCATGGCTAATTATTAATTTTAAATATACATATATATTGAATAAACATAGCCTTCTTTTTAAATTATATATATGTATATATATATGATATTTTTTTATTTACATTTCTTTGTTTTTCAAGACAAGATTTCTCTGTGTAGCCCTGGCTGTTCTGGAACTCACTCTTTAGAAATGCTGACCTTGAACTCGGAAATCTGCCTGCCTCTGCCTCTCAAATGCTGGGCTTAAAGGTGTGCACTACAACTGCCTGGCTTTTTATTTACATTTCAAAGGTTATTCCTTTCCTGGTTCCCCCCCTCCCAGAAACCCCTATTCCATCCCCCATCCCCTGTTTATAAGAGGGTGTTCCTCCACCTACACACCCACTCCCACCACCTTGTCCTCGATTCCCTTACACTGGGGCATCTATCATGCCTTCATAGGACCAAGGACCTCTTGATCCCTGACAAGGCCTTCCTCAGCTATATGCAGCTGGAGCCATATGAACAAGTTGGTTGGTGGGGCTTAGTCCCTGGAAGCTCTGGGGGATATGGTTGGTTGATGTTTTTGTTCTTCCTATGGGTTTGCAAACCCTTTCAGCTCCTTCAGTCTTTTCTCTAACTCCTTCATTGGTGACCCTGTCCAATGGTTGACTGCAAGCATCCACCTCTGTATTTGTCAGTCTCTGACAGAACCTCACAGGAGACAGCTTTATAAGGCTCCTTTCAGCAAGTACTTCTTTGGATCTACAATAGTGTCAAGTTTGCATATGGGGTGAATCTCCAGGTGGGACAGTCCCTGGATGGTCTTTCCTTCAGTTTCTCCTCCACACTTTGTATCTGTATATCCTTCCATGGTTATTTTGTTCACCCTTCTAAGAAGGACTGAAACACCCACACTTTGGTATTCCTTCTCTTTAGGCTTCATATGATCTGTGAATTGTATCTTGGGTATACCGAGCTTTTGGCCTAATAGCCAGTTATCAGTGTGTACATACCATGTATGTTCTTTTATGATTGGGTTCCCTCACTCAGGATCATATCATCCATTTGCCTAAAAATTTCATGAATTCACCATTTTTAATAGCTGAATAGGCAGTTTACATCTGCCCCCCCTCCCCCAAGGGGCAAAGTCTGTTCCACAGGTCCCACCAGGGGAGAACTGATCGCCAGGATTGCTCTCACTCCAGTGCTCAGAGGTGAGATCTACACTTTTTCTCCAATAACTGTCCAAAGCTGGACCTGCCAGGAGTGCACAGGGCACAGGAACAGTGGAGCAGCTGGGACAGGACCTTTTCTGTCTCTATCTGCACCCTGGAGCTGGGACTATTTCACAACCCACTGTACACAGGGAGCTGGCCTTCCAGGAGTACTGACACAGGCTTACAGGACCACAGGAGGGACAAGCTCCAGCCAGAGACAGCAAGACTAATTAACACCAGAAACAACAACATGGCAAAATTCAAGTGCAAGAAACTTACCAACAGAAACAAAGGCTACTTGTCATCAGAACCCAGTTCTCCCACCACAGCAAGTCCTGGTACCCCAACACACTAGAAAATTTGGATTTAAAATCATATCTAATGATGCTGATAGAGGACTTCAAGAAGGACATAAATAACTCCCTTAAAGAATTACAGGAGAACACAAGTAAACAGTTATAAGCCCTTAAAGAGGAAACAAAAAAATCATTTAAAGAATTACAGGAAAACAAAACCAAACAGATGAAGGAACTGAACAAAACCATTCAGAATCTAAAAATGGAAGTAGAAACAATGAAGAAATCACAAAGGGAGACAACTCTGGAGATAGAAAACCTAGGAAAGAGATAAAGAGTCATAGATGCAAGCATCACCAAAAGAGACAAGCTGGAATAGTAATTCTAATATAGAATAAAGGCACTTTCAACCAAAAGTTTTTGAAAAGGGTAAAAAATAACACTTCATACTCAAAAAAGAAAAAATGTACCAAGATGAACTCTCAATTCTGAACATCTATGCTCTAAATGCAATGGCACCTACATTCATAAAAGAAACTGTACTAAAGCTCAAAGAAAACCATACACTTTACACAATAATAGTGTGAGACTTCAACACCCCACACTCATCAATGGACAGATCATGGAAATATAAGCTAAACAGAGACACATTGAAAGGAAAATATCATCCTTAGTGAGTTTATTAGTCAGGGTTCTCTAGAGTCACAGAATGTATGGGTAGTCTCTATATAGTTAGGGAATTTGTCGATGACATACAGCTTGTAGTCCAACTCCCCAACAATAGTCAGCAGTACTTGTGGATGGAAGTCCAAGGATCTAGCAGTTGCTCAGTCACACGAGGCAGCTGTAGATGGAAGTCCAAGGATCTAGCATTTGCTCAGACCCATGAGGCAGGCCAGGAAAAGCCAGAGTGAATCTTCCTTCTTCCAATGTCCTTATATAGGTCTCCAGAAGATGGTGTGGCTCAGATCAAAGGTGTGAGCCACCATGCCTTTAATCCCAGATGACCTAGAACTCAGAGATCTTTTAATCTTAATATTTGGAATTCATAGTCACTATGCTTCAAGATCTCCATGCCAAGATCCAGATCAGAAACTTGTATCTCTGAGCCTCCAGATTAGGATTATAGGTGAGACTTACAATTCTTGATTAGTTCATTCCAGATTTAGACAATTTGACAACCAAGAATAGCCACTACAATGAGGTAACCCAATCACAAAAGAATACACATGCTATGCAGTCATTGATAAGTGGATATTAACCCAGAAGCTCAGAACACCCAAGACACAATTCACATGTCAATTGATTTCCAAGAAGAAGCAAGGAGAGACCCCTGGTCCGGGAAAGACTAGATGTAGCAGTATAGGGAAATACCAGGACAGAGAAGCAGGAGGGGGTTGACTGGGGAACAGGGGAAGGGAAGAGGGCTTATGGGACTTTTGGGGAGGGGGGAACCGGGAAAGGGGAAATCATTGGGAATGTAAATAAAAAATATAGAAAATAAAAAAAAATAAGAAAGTAAGAGAAGTTATGGAACAAATGGTTTTAACATCTATCTATAGCACATTTCATCCTAAATAAAAAGAATATACCTATTTTGTAGCTCCTCAGGGTACCTTCTAAAATATTCATCATATAATTGGTCACAAAACAGGCCTCAACAGATACAAGAAGATTGAAATAATTCCGTGCATTCTATCATATCACAACAGACTAAGGCTGGTCTTCAATAACAACAAAAACCAAACAAAGCCCACATAAATGTGGAAGCTAAACAACACTCTACTCAATGATAACTTAGTCAAGGAAGAAATAAAGAAATTAAAAATTTTTTAGAATTTAATGAAAATGAAGTAACAACATACCCAAACTTACGGAACATAATGAATATAGTCCTAAGAAGAAAACTCATAGATCTGAGTGCTTCAAGAAAGAAACTGGATTTGGAATGTAAATTAAAAAAATAAAATAAAATAAAAAAATAAAAAAAAAAGAAAGAAACTGGAGAAAGCATACACTAGCTGCTTGATGGCACACCTGAAAGCTCTACAACAAAAAGAGGCAAATACACTCAAGAGGAGTATAAGGCAAGAAATAATCAAGCTCAAGCCTGAAATCAACTAAATAGACACAAAAAGAACTATACAAAGAATCAAACAAGCGAGGAGCTGATTCTTTGAGAAAATCAACAAGATAGATAAACCTTTACCCATATTAACCAGGGAGCGCAGGGGCAGTATCCAAATTAATAAAATCAGAAATAAAAAGGGAGACATAACAAAGGAAACCATGGAAATCCAAAAAAAATCATCAGATCCTACTACAAAAGCCTATATTCCACAAAACTAAACAATCTGGATGAAATGGATAATTTTCTAGACAGATACCAAGTACAAAAGTTAAATCAGGATCAGATAAATGATCTAAACAGTCCAATAACCCCTAACAAAATAGAAGCACTCATTAATAGTCCCCCAACCAAGAAAACCCCAGGACCAGATGGGTTTAGTACAGAGTTCTATCAGACCTTCAAAGAAGACCTAATACCAATACTCTTCAAACTATTCCACAAAATACAAACAGAAGGAACAATATCCAATTTGGTCTATGAAGCCATCATTATGCTGATACCTAAACCACACAATGACCCAACAAAGAAGGAGAACTTCAGACCAATTTCCCTTATGAATATCAATGCAAAAATACTCAGTAAGATTCTTGCTAACTAAATTCAAAAACCCATCAAAAAGATCATCCACCACAATCAAATAGACTTCCTCCCAGGGATGCTGGGATGGTTCAATATACAGACATCTATAAATGAAATCTACTACATAAAAAAACTCGAAGGAAAAAAATCCAAATGGTCTTTTCATTAGAAAAGCATTTGACAAAAATTCAACACCTCTTAAAGATAAAAGTCTTGGAAAGATTAGGAATTCAAGGCCCATAGCTAAGCATAGTATTAATAATAAACAGCAAACTGGTAGCCAACATCAAACTAAACAGATAGAAACTTAAAGCAATCCCACTGAAATCAGACACCAGACAAGCCTGTCCACTCTCTCCCTAACTGTTCAATATAGTACAGGAAGTTCTAGACAGAGCAGTTAGACAATAAAAGTAGATCAAAGGGATATATATTGGAAAGGAAGAAGACAAAGTATCACTATTTGCAGATGATATTACAGTATACTTTAGTGACCCCAAAAATTCCACCAGAGAACTCCTAAAGCTGACAAAGGACTTGAGAAAAATGGCTGGATATAAAATTAACTCAAACAAATCCGCGGCTTTCATATACTTGAAGGATAAGCAGGCTGAGAAAGAAATTAGGGAAAAAACACACTTCATGATAGTCACAAATAATAGAAAATACCTTAGTGTGACTCTAACTAAACAAGTGAAAGATCTGTATGGCAAGCCTCTGAAGAAAGAAATCAAAGAAGATCTCAGAGGATGAAAATTTTTCTCATACTTATGGATTGGCAGGATTAATATAGTAAAAATGGCCATCTTCCCTAAAGAAATCTACAGATTTACTACAATCCCCCTAAAAACTCCAAATCAATTCTTCATAGTGTTAGGAAGAACAATTTGAAAATTCATCTCGAATAACAAAGTCCCAGGATAGTGAAAACTATTCTCAACAATAAAAGAACTTCTGGGAAATCACCGTTTCTAATCTCAAGTACTAAAAAGCAATCGTGATTAAAAAATGCATGGTATTGGTATAGTAGATCAATAGAATAGAGTTGAACACCCAGAAATGAACCGACACACCTATGGCCACTTAATCCTTGTCACAGGAGCTAAAAGTATCCAGTGGAAAAAAGACAGCATTTTCAACAAATGGTGCTCTTTCAACTGGTGGTTAGTATGCAGAAGAATGCAAATCAATCCATTCTTATCTCTTTGTACAAAGCTCAAGTCCATGTGGATCAAGGACTTCCACATAATTCCAGATATACTGAAACTAATAGAAAAGAAAGTAGGGAAGAGCCTTGAGCACATGGGCACAGGGGAAATTTCCTGAACAGAACACCAATAGTTTATGCTCTAAAATCAAGAATTGACAAATGGGACCTCATAAAATTGTAAAACTTCTCTAAGGCAAAGTACAGTGTCAATAGGACAAAACAGCAAACGACAGACTGAGAAAAGATCTTTACCAATCCTACATCTAACAGAGGGCTAATATTCAATATATACAAAGACCTCAAGAAGTTAGACTACAGAGTAACAAATAACCCTATTAAAAATGGGGTACAGAGCTAAACAAAGAATTCTCAGCTGAGGAATACTGGATGGCTGAGAAACAATTAAAGAAACATTCAACATCCTCAATCATCAGAGAAATGCAAATTGAAATAAGCCAGAGATTCCACCTCGCACTTGTCAGAAGGACTAAGATCAAATACTCAGGTGACAGCATATGCTGACAAGGCTGTGGAGAAAGAGAAACACTCCTCCATTACTGGTAGGACTGAAAGCTCCTATATCCACTCTGGAAATCAGTCTGGCTGTTCCTCAGAAAATTAGTATTAGTACTACCTGAGGACTCAGCTATACTACTCCTAGGCATATACCCAGAAGAAGTTCCAGCATGTAATAAGGGCACATACTACTAAGAGTAGTATGCTACTAAGAGTAGCAGTCATTGATATTTGTTTAGTGTGGCAAAAAATGATAATATGCTAGGATAAGGTATTGCATGCTATGTTTAGCTCTAGAACATGGACTCTTCATTGGGACACAAGGGCACATAGTTCACTATGTTCATAGCAGCCTTATTTATAATAGCCAGAAACTGGAAAGAACCCAAATGTCCCTCAACAGAGGAATGGATATAGAAAATATGGTACTTTTACACAATGGAGTACTACTCAGTTATTAAAAACAATGAATTCATGAAATTCTTAGGCAAATGGATGGAATTAGAAAATATCATCCTGAGTGAGGTAACAACCCAATCATAAAGAACACACATGGTATGAACTCACTGTAAGTGAATATTACCCCAGAAGTTCAGAATACCCAAGATACAATTCACAGATCATATGAAGCTCAAAAAGAAGGAAAACCAAAGTATGGATACTTCTGTTTTTCTTAGAATGTGGAACAAAATACCCATGGGAGGAGATACAGAGATAAACTGTGGAGCAGAGACTGAAGGAAAGGCCATGCACAGACTGTCCTACCTGGGGATCCATCCCATATACAGTCACCAAAAGCAGATACTATTGTTGATGCCAAGAAATGCTTAATGAAAGGAGACTGATATAGCTGTTTTCTGAGAGGCTAGGTCAGTGCCTGTCAAATACAGAGGTGTGTGCTTTTAGTCAACCATTGGATTAAACACAGGGTACTCAATGGAGGAGCTAGAGAAACTACCCAAGGAGTTGAAAGAGTTTGCAGCCCCATAGGAGGAACAACAATATGGACTAACCAGTATCCCCAGAGCTCCCAGGGACTAAACTACAAACCAAAGAATACACATGGAGGGACCCATGACTCAAGTCACATATGTAGCAGAGGATGCCCTTGTTGGACATCAATGAGGGGAGCTGCCCTTGGTCCTGTGAAGGCTAGATACCCCACTATAGGGGAATGCCAGGACAGGGAAGGGGGAGTGGGTTAGTTGGTTAGCAGGGGGAGTGGCAAAGTGATAGGAGGGTTTTAGAGGGGAAACCAGGAATGGGTATAACATTTGAAAAGTAAATAAAGAAAATATCTAATTTTAAAAAAAGAAAAATATAGGTGAGTAGTATTCCATTGTGCAAAAGTACCGCATTTTCTGTATCCATTCCTCTGTTGAAGGACATCTTGGCTAATATAAATAATGTTGCTATGAATGTAGTGGAACACGTGTCCTTGTTTTATATTGGAGCATCTTTTGGGTATATGCTCAGGAGTGGTATAGTTAGGTCCTCAGGTGATACTATGTCTAATTTACTGAGTAACCACCAGAGTGATTTCCAGAGTGGCTGTACCAGCTTGCAATCCCACCAGCAATGGAAGAGTGTTCCTCTTTCTTCACATCGTCACCAGCATCTATTGTAACCTGAGGTTTGATATTAGCCATTTTGACTGGTGTGAGGTGGAATCTCATGATTGTTTTTATTTGCGTTTCCCTGATAGCTAAGGATGTTGAACATTTTTTTAGGTTCTTGTCTATTTGATATTCCTCAGTTGAAATTTATTGCTTAGCTCTGTACCCCATTTTTAATAGGGTAATTTGATTCTGTGGAGTCTAATTTCCTAAGTTCTTTGTTTATATTGGATATTAGCATTCTGTTTGGATGTAGGATTGGTAAAGATCTTTTTCAAATCTGTTGGTTTCTGTTTTGTCCTACTGACAGTTTCCTTTGCCTTACAGAAGCTTTGCAACTTTATGAGGTCCCATTTATCAATTCTTGATCATAGAGCATAAGCCATTGGTGTTCTGTTCAGAAAATTTTCCCCTTTGCCCATGTGTTTGAGACTCTTCCCCCACTTCACTGTATCTGGTTTTATGAGGAGAAACATAGCTTTCATACATAAATAAACATAGCCTTCTCAATTTTTATACTTTTACTTGTATATATGTTTTCAGGACTGATCATTTGGTATTGGGAACCAATTGGTGTGTTCTTTCATGGGCAAGGCTCAGTATTCCTGAGTTTCCATAGTTTTTTCTGTAGATTGAGGCCTTCTAGACTTTCCTCTGTGCATGCTAGCATATCTATAGTGTGTAGTGCTATAGTCCATGATCATCTATTGTTTAGGCAGTCATGTCACTGACACTCCATGGAAGCAAGTTCTTACATTATAAGGATAGAGTCTTAAAGGAAACTCCATGATCTTATGGCTCTTACAATCGCTCTTCCCAGAGTTACAATCATATCTCTGCTCCCTGATTGTTAGATTCTGAAGTTTTATTGTATAAAATTTATAATTGGCGATACATGGTCTTTCAGAAGCCTTTATTAAGATCTCATATAATACTCATCCTAGTAGATGAGAAGGGTTTTTTTTTTTACTTACCTAAAGGCAATGGAAACCAGTCTCCTTATAGATATCAGAAGGAGAATGCTATCTCTCTCTATCCATATCCATATCCATATCCAGGCACAGGCACAGGCACAGGCACAGGCACAGGCACAGGCAAAGGCACAGGCAAAGGCACAGACACAGACACAGACACAGACACAGACATAGACATAGTCACGTGTGTGTGTGTGTTTCTGTGATTGCAAATTCATCAGTCACAATTCTGAAGTGCTTACTGCTATTTCTCATCTATTACCAGTCTTATGTTGAGATACAGGGAAAGTACCCACCATCCCAGTCCCCTAACTGACCTCAGTAAGAACAGATGAAAATAGGTGGTACCTTCATGATTGACAGTCGTCATGGACACTCAGAGCAGAGCTTCTTGCAATGTTACCATCTGCAGCAATATAAACATGTTGATATATATAAAATGAATATTCAAATAGAACATGTACTGATTATGTTATAAAGTAATTATTTTAAACTAATCCTCATATATGCATAAGGTATGAAAACTGATTAGCAAATGATAATGATATTCAAGACATGTCAGTGATATTCAAGACATTGTTACAAACTACAAGAAGTTTAAGACAATTGCATAGTGTAGTAAAGATATATTTATGTCAGGAGATTCAGGAAATGAAAAAACTGCAGGTTTCTGGAACTTCTTTAAACTAACAGGAGTCATAAAATGCCCTCCACAAGATATAAGATCAGTATACAGTTACTGGAGGAAGAGAATGATTAACCAGCCAAGCCACCTTAATGAGAACTAGCCAACATGTGGGCTGCCTGAGCAGGTTTGAAGCTTTCCTGGATCATCCCCCACAGTCAGTGGGCTTTCCAGTGATACAAGTACACTCGGGTCATCCTGTAAGTAACTCCTTACCCATAATGTAAACTATCTCAGTGTATCCAGATAGACTTTGCTGGAAAAATTATATTGTTCTGTTGCATCTGATTCCCTGCTTGGGCGGGTGAATAGACATTTGATTGCATCTCCCCAGAAACGTCTCAAAATCTCACACAATGCCCAATGTAACAGGGATCCACCTATATCCACTTCGGCAGTTCTTGGATTATAGATATGAGCTACTGTGTCCATTCTTTTGAATGTATAGTTATGAGGGCTTAAATTCAGATCTTCAATTTTGTGTAACAAGCACTTTAGTGAGTCTTATTTACCATCTGAAAGAATACATTTTAATGAAATAGTTTTATTTCACAAAAGTATATACTTATAGTATATATACTATTTTATGTTAAATACACAATATATAACAGACATGTAGAGAAGCATATATGTGTGCTCATTGCACATATGAACTGACAGAGACTGTAGCAGCATGCATAGGTCCTGCACGGGTCAAGCCAGATGAGGCTCAGTGCTGTGACAGAGAAGTGGACACAGGCTCTCACCCCAGTCAAGAAGTTATCTACAATTACTAATGTTTGCAAAAGAAATTTAGTTTTTCCCCAATGGGGTGAAATTGGGTATTTAAGCCACACTTCAGGGTAGTCCCCATGCCCAGATGTAGTTGGCCAAGACAGAATAAACTTAATGGTATTTAAGAGATGTTTTGCCATGCATTGTTTTTCTGGAGCATTTTTTTTGTCCTTTTGTAATTTTGTTTGTACAGTTTGGTTTTAGATTTTGTGGTTATGTGGGGCTGTGTATGTCTGTTTCTGGTTTTGTTTTGTTTTTCTTTTTTGATTGATTTTCAAACAGAAAGGAAAAGAAAGAATGAAGCTGGATGGGTGGGACAGTGAAGTGGCTTTGTGAAGAATTTGGAGAAGAGATATGTTTGAGAGGAATATATTATATATTTTTAATATATATGTTTGAGAGGAATATATTATATATTTTTTCAATAAAACATACTATCTATCACTTCACATATATATTATCTATATTTCACTTAATTATTCTGTAAATATTGAATAAACAATTTTATTTCACAGAGAGAAAACTGATTCTCAGAAACATTTCATTTATGTTATATACTTGCACATATTGTATATTAATTAGTAAATTTTTATGTTTATAGTTAGCTATTAATACTTTGTGTTCCATCTTTTATACTAGCATTAGAGAACTTTCTGTTCTTCCATCTGTTTTATATATGACTGAACATCTACTTTTATTTAACTTAAGGTAAACTTTAAAAAGGACAGTTTGATATGCCCTTTAAAACAAGAACAGTATTGGTTAAATTTGATTCTCCAGGAAAGTGGTAATAACACAATCAGTTTGTTTGTTTCTTTGCTTCTGATTTTCTATTACTTATTTATTTGTTTGTTTTTTTTTTTTTTTGAGATGGAGATTTGTTGTATAAGCCTGGACTTCTGAATATAGACCAGGCTGGCCTTGAACTCACAGAGATCTCATTGCCTCTGTCACCCAAGTGTAGAAATTTAAGGCTTGTGCCATCACCATGTGGTAACATTTGGTTTTAAAAGTCTATTTTCTTTCAGGAATTGAAAAGATATCTCAGACATGACAAAACACTGTAACCATGTTGTCAAAGACCTGCATCTGACTTTAGTCATCACATCCGTCAGATCATAATCACCTCAGCCATCTTTGGATCTGGCACCCTCTTCTGGTCTCTGAAGTCACTGAACTCACATCAAGAACGGACACATACACACACACACACCCTGAGAGAGACTTAAAATTAAAATAAAATCTATTAAATATGTTATTCCACATCTAATATTCTGTAATGGGAATCTTATTATTTGAATGTATATATGCACTCATGTCCTTCAGTTTGCTGCTCACAAAATTTCTAGCAATCTTCTAATAGCTCCTTGAGGTGACAAGCCCTTTTTTAGCCACAAAACTATTTCCAATTATCCTTGACCTTTGAGAATTTAGTTGTAATGTTTGAAAGGAAAAGTAGCCCAACAAGCAGATGAAAGAGTCAGATGCAGATATTTACATTCAACCAATGGACAGAAGCCATTGACCAGTGTGGTTGAATTAGGGAAAGGCTGGAAGAAACTGAGGAAGAGTGTGACCCTCATAGGAAGGCATAGACTTTCAGAATTGAGAGTTCATCTTGGTAAATTGTTCTTTTGACCAGTATGAAGTGTCCTTCCTTATCTTTTTTGATAACTTTTGGTTGAAAGTCGATTTTATTCGATATTAAAATGGCTACTCAGGCTTCTTTCTTGGGACCATATGCTTGGAAAATTGTTTTCCAATCTTTTTTTCTAGGCTAGTGTCTGTCTTTGTCACTGAGGT
The DNA here is from genome assembly GCA_036184795.1 of Tokudaia tokunoshimensis. NCBI lineage: Eukaryota > Metazoa > Chordata > Mammalia > Rodentia > Muridae > Tokudaia > Tokudaia tokunoshimensis. The sequence goes on along the minus strand of BTHU01000004.1, from coordinate 63,232,936 downwards.
GCTATTCCTGTTTGCAGCAAAATGCTGGGTCCTGTTTATGTATCCAGCCTATTAGTCTGAGTCTTTAAATTGGGGAATTGAATCATATGATGTTAAGAAGTATTAAGGAAAAGTGATTGTTGCTTCCTGATATTTTTGTTGTTAGAGGTGTAATTCTGTTTGTGTGGCTATCTTCTTTTGGTTTTGTTGTAAGATTACCTTCTTGTTTTTTCTAGGGTTTAGTTTTCATACATGTTTTGGGTTAGGAGCTTTTTGCCTTTTGCATTTTCTTTGACTGTTGTGTCAATGTTTTCTTTGGTATCTTCTGTACCTGAGATTCTCTCTTCTATCTCTTGTGTTCTGTTGGTGATGTTTGCATCTATGACTCCTGATATCTTTCATAGGTTTTCTAATTCCAGGGTTGTTTCCCTTTGTGATTTCTTTATTGTTTCTATTTCCATTTTTAGATCTTGTATGGTTTTTCTTTTGCTTTGTCTGTTTGATTGTGTTTTCCTATAATTCTTTAAGGGATTTTTGTGTTTCCTCTTTAAGGTCTTCTACCTGTTTACCTATGTTTTTCTGTATTTCTTTAAGGGGGTTATTTATGTCCTCCTTAAAATCCTCTATCATCATTATGAAAAGTGATTTCAGATCTGAATCTTGCTTTTCCAGTGTAATGGTGTATCCAGGACTTTCCATGGTGGGAGAATTGGGTTCTGATGCTGCCAAGTTAACTTGATTTCTTTTGCTTATGTTCTTATGCTTCTCTCCTTCCATCTGATTATCTCTAGTGCTACCTGCACTTGCTTTATCTGATGGGAGCCTATCCTTCCTGTGATCCTAGTTGTTTCAGAACTCCTCAGAGTCCAGCTGTCTCTGTGATCCTGTGATTCCAGGATCCTATTATCCTGAGATCCTGGGTGTGTCTGAGCTCCTGGGAGTCAAGCTGCCTCTGGGGCCCTGAGATCCTGGTGTAACCAAGCTCGTGGGATCTTATGATCCTGTGATACTGGGTGTGATAGAGTACCTAGGAATGGACCTTCCTCCCTGTGTTATAGGACTGGCTTTTGAGTTTGAGCCCAATGTAAATCAGCACAGACAAGGAGGTACCTGTGACACTGGCCGGGTGTGGTTCCTGAGTTCCTGGATCCTGCTGGTCCCAGTTGTACCCAGTGGTGTTGGTATAGACTTTGTGTCCTAAGATCCTATGATCCTATGATCCTGGACATGTTATAGCGCCTGGGAGTGGAGCTTCCTCTGGGTGCTATGGGACTGGCTATGGAGTTTGTGCCCAAGATAAACCATTCCAGACTGCTAATTTTGTCTCTTACCTTACATAACTGTATGAATGCATTTGCTACCAGCTGGGTATATGCTGAATATATGCCTGGCTAGACATTTATTTTTGGCTTGCTGAAATTGTGCCTTGTAATGCAAAATAACGTTAGGGAATTATTGACTCAACAGGAGATGTGAAGGAGGAAGGGAAATTGGGGACTTTTGTAGTTTAATGCTGATGTTATGATTTATTTTAATGAAATATATGATATTGTTACTGGAGCAAGCAGGATTTTAATTGTATAAATAAAGACATCTCTAGCAATTAAAAGCCAATTGTTTGAAATTCAACAGGTGATCAGTGTCTTCATTTTTGTGAACTCTCATTTCCTGATTCAAGACCTGAACCATGAAGATGGAGATGGTCTTGAGAATACCATCTCTTCTTTTATGACCTCTGAGCTTTTCTTTCTGTGTGTGTGTGTGTGTGTGTGTGTGTGTGTGTGTGTTCATACACACTCTGTCTTATGGCCTATGTTGACCGTTATCACTATATAGTCACATTTTAGGCTAATGCCTAAAGTCCAGTTGGAAAGTGTCTGGTTTCTCCCATAACATTACCATTGTGTTAATATTGACATTGTACTAGTATTGTACCAGGGTCATGTCGTAACAGGATATATATTTGCCTTTACACTTCTTAGTATTTTTTGTTCCTCTCTTTGACCAGTTGTGGGTCACTGTGTTAATTTTGCTGCAAGAAGTTTATGTACAAATGAGAGCTGTATTGAGATTATGTATTGATCTACTGGTTTAGCAGTAAGTCATTAAGACTTCACTTAATACTCTGATCATTCAGCAAAATAATATCAGCCTTGTCGGCCATATGCCCTGTTACCTAGATAATCACATTTTAGGCTTGTCTTAGTTAAGGTTTTACTGCTGTGAATAGATACCATGACCAAGGCAAGACTTATAAATGACATTTAATTGGGGCTGGTTCATAGGTTCAGAGGTTCAGTTCATTATCATCAAGGCATGATGCATGAAGAGCTGAGAGTTCTACATCTTCATCTGAAAGTTGCTAGTGGAAGACTGGCTTCCAGACAGCTATGGTGATATTCTTAAGCCTGTACCCACAGTGACACACCTACTCCAACAAGGCCACAGCTCCTAATAGGGCCACTCCCTGGGCTAAGCATATACAAACCATCACAAGGCTCATGCTTAATATCCAACTAGAAAATGTTTGGTTTCCCCTATGACATTGTATGGGTATCATATCATGGGGTATATCGTATTTATAGTTCCCCCATGTTACTAATGGTAAGAATGATGGTCATTTTACATTTTCTCCTCCAGTAGAACACATAGTGCTCTATAGAACTATAAAAACTAATTGGCATGATTCTTCTGTGTAGGCACTTACTTGATGTCTCCAGTATGTGATATATTCAGCAATAGGGTTTTATTTTTAAATTCTGAGAGGTAAACAAGGGTGTTGATAATAGAGTGTAATGCTTGCATACTATGGTACCAGATTAGCTAACAATTCCGAAGCAGTAACTCATTTCCAGTACCAGGTTTTTATTAATCTACTAGCAGTGTTTAATATAGGCTTTGCCCCTAATTATAGATTATGGCCATTTAACCTTTTTAATATTAGCATATAGTTTAGGAAGCATTTTATAATTATAGGTTTCCATGTGTGTTTTTTTTTTGTTCAAATGGGGTTTACTATTAGTTATCATATCTATGACTGTTTTTAAATTCATTATCTATAACACCTAGAACCTATGTGAATACATCTGCCCTACATGTTCATCTCAAATGGACTTTTATCTATTCTTCCTATGGTGTGCTGTTTACAGTAAGTGATAAAGGTTTTATAAAGCCTGGGGTATGTTTCTTTAAGATTCAATTCTTTTTGTTTTTAAATAACTCAGTGGACTTAAAATACTTTAGGTTTCCTATTTAGGAAGGGTAGTGTGCAGGGCATGATGTGGCCTTGTGAGGGGGGACAAAGTTACCTGGTTCCTGCCCCAGTGTGAACCTCCTTGGTGTCGATGACTTCTGTGGGCTTAAAACTTGTTTGTACAATAATGTACATATTTTCTGAAACCATTACTAGCAGTGGAAGACTCTTTCCTTTGGAAAAGTGTCTTCCCTTGTAATGCTAATGACTCCAAGGAAATTAGAAACAGCAGGAGTCCAGGAGTAAAGGGTGTGGCTATGTCTCAACAAAATGACCAACACTGGGAATTTTAAATATAACATTTTACTTTATTTTTTTCCAGTTTTAAATTAACAACTAATAAGTTGGAAGTTCAACAGACTTTATGATTTCCCTACCCCCACCAACACAAGACAGATTTTTCAGGTCTGCCTGTAATGCTATTGAAAAGAGTTCTAAATATATGAGTTTACAAATATATAATTTCTCACCTATGCAAAAATCAAGGATGCAATATGAATTATGTAAGGGGCTTCATGAATCTAAAGGGAAAAAAATCATCTGTACTGTGAGCCAACTTGTTAGAAAATCACTAGGAAGGAGATAAGAGATTTAGGAAGTAGTGCTCAAAGGAGATTGCAACCAGCTAAGATTTTTTGTTTAGGTTTTCAAAGGCAGATAGATTCCTGAGTTCAGAATCAGCCTAGGACAGAGCAAGGTTAGGCTCAGGCTTGGTGGAAATGGGTAATTTCAGGGTGTGGTCCCACCCAGCTAACTTATTGCCTGCATTTTACAGAGGCAGGTAGATCTCTGCAGTTTTTTCCATTTTCAAAGAAAATGTGTACTTGATGTTTCCTTAGAATTAAGGTGTTAGATTCAAGAGATGATGGTTCATAAGACAATCAAATGGGAACCTGAAGCAAATGACTGAATTGATATGTAAATAAAAATCTGGGCTTTTAGCTCTTTTTCTCATTCTCTTCCTCTCTTGGCTCTTGCTGCTTCGCTCTCTCTCTCTCTCTCTCTCTCTCTCTCTCTCTCTCTCTCTCTCTCTCTCTCTCTCTCATTCTCTCTCCCCTTTCCCCTCTTTTCCCCTCTTTCCATGTGGTCATGACAAGTAGTCCTCTCTAATTCTTTACTCTCTCCTCTCTTCCTTTCTCTGTCCCTACTACTCTCTTAACTCCCCTCCTCATGCCCTAAAAAAAAAAAAATCAAAAATTGGACTTTCGCTCTGTATGAGAAGAGCTAACAAACTAGACAACCAGTTCTTTAGAATTTTCTGTAGAAAGAATTGTGCTGTCTTGAGATGTATGGAGAGGGAAAACTGCTTTTCTTCAATAGTTTTTTTTTCTAGCAGGATTTCTGACTCAGTTGGAAGATCCAATATTTTTTTTATAGCAGCTTTTCTGACTTTTGTCAGAAAATGCATGAACTATCCAAATAACTTTTACACAATTTGTAGTAGTAGAGAGACCTGTCTCAACCACAGAGAGTTTTTAGAATAGCAAGAAAAATGCTTTCTAGAGCAGAGCAGAACACACAGAAAGAGATAGCATCTCTTTCAGCTTGAACCCACTATTTGACTTGAAGTAGTTTCTTTTCACAACTCCCAAACACCCCTTTTCTCACGAACTCCTCTCCAAGAAAAAGATGTTCCTTGGTAGTAGTGGCTTTGAGTGATGAAAGCAAGGTTAAGTAATAGTACAACAACTACTTTTAAGTTTTTGTGTTTCATAGCACATTAAGATGACAATCACTCATGATATTAATAATGTATTACCTGAAGGCTTTTTGAATTAAGAAACTATCAAGACTCTGAAATAAGGATAAGGATAGAAAATGCTAATTATCATGATTCCATTCACTGATGCTGTATGTGTGCTTTAAAATATCCCACTTAACTCTATGACAATGCACAATTAATATTTACCAAGTAAGAAAAAACTTAGGAAAACATTTTTTCTCATTATTTACTTAGATAATTAATTTTAACTGTAATTCATTATACTGTTACAAAAAGTTGTTGTAGTTAGAGGTTAAATTGAGAACTGCCTCAGATGGTTGCATGTTTTTGAACTCTAGCAGTTCTTTATACCTGGGCCTTAACAGATGTAATGTGTGAAAACAATGTGAGCCAGGCATTTTTTGCACTTATAAGATGATGTAATTATAAAAAGTCTCTGAAAACTAATAAATATTTTATAGAAACAGGGAAGAGTAATATTTTCAGTTTAATATTCTAATTAAAAGTAAAATTCTTTGACTTTCAAAAGTTATCCTATCAATATATACTAACAGAAATTATTAATGAAAAATATAAAATTGATTTGATCTTATTTTGAAAGTCCTATTTTATTTTATTTTATTTTTTGAGTCAGGGTTTCTCAGTGTAGCCCTGGCTGTCCTACAACTCACTCTGTAGACCAATCTGCCCTCAAACTCAAAATCTGCCTGCCTCTGCCTCTCAAGTGCTGGAATTGAAGGTGTGCACCACCACTGCCAGCTAAAAGTCCTATTTTAAGATGAAAATGTAACATATTAAGTTTCCATTTTAAAATTCCTCATTCTATTCAATCTTCTTTAATCCTCATGACACATCAACAAAACAGGAAGTATTTTCAATTTTTATTGACTTGTAAGAGTGAGAAACTAGGATTAATTTTTCATATACTCTTCTAAAAGAAGAGGCAGAGCGGATAAACCTCTATTAGGATTGCTATTTACTAATTAGAAAGCTAAGATAATAATGTTGTATGTAGTTATGAAGATTAAAGTCAGCACCCCATTCTTCACAGAAAAGTGCTTTACTGTAGAGCCAGAGTCTCATCCTAGATCAAAGACTGAATCTATTACACACCCACCTTACATTAAAAGAAGAACAATTAACATTCATTATGTCAACTCTTCAGATTTCTTGCATTTTCAGACTCTTTGAAAAAATATTTTAAAAACAATACCTTCTGATTTAAAAACATAAATAACTTCAGAACCTCATTCTGGGGCTATGCTAAGCCTTGATTCTTTAAAAGGCATGACAGGGGTGCTGGGTTCAGTGTCTATTTTTAGATTTTCTCATTTGAAAAAAAATTAATATAGCTAATTAACTCATTTTGAGTGAATCATAGATTTGTTTTTTTTTTTTTAACTCATTGGTCACAATGGACTACAAATTTCTTAAATACAAATATAATTGCAATTCATGGATTTTTCTGTTAACTACTGATGAAGTTGCACAATCACTACAAAATTACACTTTAGGAAGATATATTGTCAAAGAATTTTATATAATATTTTACTTTATTTTTTCGAGTTTTAAATCAACAACGAATAATTTGGAAGTTCAGCAGTCTTTCTGATTCCCCTACCCCTACCACCAGGCATATTCTTGCTCTACTTTCAAATACTGATTTCACTACTGTCTTCTTTTCTGATCTTTCATTGTAAAGATCCCATTTTCAATTACTTTTCATGGGTTTGTGTTTACATATGTCTGGATGTGTAGAGCTATTTTGTAGCACATTAAACAAAGTTGCACTTATGTTTCCACGGATTAGTATTTGCTTCTATTCCCTTAAGACATATATATCAAGTTTTAGAAACCAGTTCAAACCCTGAATGTTTTGTCTCTATAACATGAAGAAATGAATGTAAAAATATCTTACATTGCTTTATATGATTTACTATGTTATCTTTTATGGAAGATATGGTTGGAATTAGAAACAGTTTTCTATCGGCAATGAAGAAAAAGAGTCAGATAAAAAAATCTGGTTCTATTCACAAATAATTGTTTATTAAAAGTTTGTTGCTAACAAAACTGTAGTACAACAAGTAATTTTTCTGTAAGTTTTGGTTGTGTGGATTTTATTAGCAATCCTAACCCAAATTCTTTTGAAACCGAAGAAAGAAAGACTGTGGATCACTTCTAGAGTAGTGGGTTCTCTTTAACTTGTTGAGGAAAAAAATGGCATTTACTTCATTTCTTTTTCATCAAGTTTAGAATATCATAAGAATTGCATCTTGTTTGGAGGAATTCTTCAAGCAGGAACAAGAGAAAGAATGGGGAGTGCCCCTTTGACACCCTGGTCAGTCATGACACCTGGTAAGTGATGAGGAGAAACCGAAAGACTTCACTGGAAATGGACATTAAGGGAAGGAAAAAAAATGGACACCTGTAGAATGGGAGTTTTACCAGTTTTGATAAATATTACTCTTCTTATCCAAAGTGTATGTTTGTATATGGTTGTGGGATAATTTACAGTAAACTTTGCCAAATTTAAACATTAAGGGAAAAAGGGACCCACCATAAGATTTATGAAAAAGGTACCGGATATTACCAGAAAACAAATGGATAAACCAAACCAACCAACCAGAATCACCACGAACACCACCACCACCACCTACACCACCAACACCACCACCACTACTAAAACAGAGAAAATTTAATAGCGTAATTTTTTACAAAAGTGTGGCAACTTTAAAAATTTGGGACTACCAGATAAGAAGGAAGAATTTAGTACAAAGAATATTGATGTACAAGTATTATGAATTAAACAATACTATAATAGTAAGGACACACCAAAAACTTATGCCTAGGAATATTTATAGGCATTGATCAGGAGTATTTTTAGCATATTTAATTATATATTTTACTTCAATAGATACTTAATGAGGTATATTCTGTAGAATACTATTCCTATAGAGCTAAATAAACAATGGTGAAAATGAAAATTTGATTTTGAATATTTTCTCTATTTTTATAGTAATTATTAAATAATACCTCCAAGTTCATTTTTTTTTTGTATTTTTTGGCTACCAAGTACTAATCTTTCCAAATTATCCTGCCTTGTACTGGACAGTACTGGAGTGTCTGTCAGATTGTATTGTTTTTAGATTCTTTGTTTATTCTCTACATAAATATTTCAATCAACGTTTCTTAATTTATACTCAGATGATGAGAGAGGAATATAATTTTTGTCAATTTTTTTCTTTTTCTTTAATCAATCACAAATATCAAGAACTCAGAAAACTGTGTGTTAAAGCACATATAGCTACAATATTCAAGTATGGTAATATTTGGTATCTGGACTTATTCAGTCATAATTTTAGAATGCCATAACTTTTTCATGGCAATTTTAACTTCTGCATTCCTTAATGTATAGATGATTGGGTTGAGAAAGGGTGTTCCAATGGTATAAAATACTGCTACCATCTTGTCCATAGGAAAAGTAGTTGATGACCGTGCGTATATAAATATGCAGGGCCCAAAGAATAAGATAACTACTATTATATGAGACATGCAGGTAGAGAGTGCCTTTTTTCTTCCTTCTGCACTGTGGTTTCGCAGAGAGTACAAGATGACAAAATATGAGATAATCAAAATTATAAAACTGCTTGAGCAAATTGCACCACTGTTAGAAACAAACAGCAGATTTATTACGTATGTGTCCATGCAGGCAAGTTTCAACAAGGGCTGTAAGTCACAGCAATAATGGTCAATCAGATTGGGCCCACAGAAGGGCAGTCTCAAGGCCAGAACAATCTGAGCAGTGGAATGTATAACAGACCCTATCCAGGCAAGAATAATCAAGATGACACAGACCTGCCGGCTCATGATGACTGGGTATCTCAAAGGTTTACAGATGGCCACATATCGGTCAACAGCCATGAGAATGAGGACAAAGATCTCCATGCAGCCAAATAAATGAAGAGCAAAGACTTGTGTCATGCATTCATTGTAGGAAATGAGGTTCTTTTTAGAGAGGGCATCCACAATGAGTCTTGGGGCTGTGGATGTTGAAAAGCAGGAATCAGCAAAAGACAGATAAAAGAGGAAGAAGTACATGGGACTCCCAAGTGTCCGGCTGAACTTGATTGTTACAATAATGAGAGTATTCCCAACTACAGTCCCCATATAGAAAATTAGGAAGATTATAAACACCATTTTCTGCTTCATGGGATCCTGTGTCAATCCAAGTAGTATAAACTCAGTGACAGTGCTATTCTGCTGCATTGTGTCAGCCCTTGAGAAGGACTCATATGCCAGAAAGAATCTGAAAAAGAAAAAAAAGGATTAAATGCATGCTAAATTTGGATGTTCAATAAGATCTTAACTTTCCAGTGAGTTATCACTTACCATTCTCTTGGCTTAATTTATTCAGATAGTATAAGATGAGTTTAATGCTTACTAAATAGACAGCATATTAAAAAAATAAGATCTAATGATTTTGGGAAGTAAGCATTACTTGTAGTAATAAAATTTGAGCAGTTAACTTTCTGAATGAAATGAGCCTTGTTAGTATTATGCACGATCTGTTTATGTTTAATATATTGAAAACATTCAAAATGTTCTTCAGGTTTAGGTGCTTTCATTTTATTTGAACCACATAGCTGCACAAGAAGACACATGCTAGATATTTTGAACATTCATGTAATGATTTTTCAAATATGTGAGATGTCCAAATAAGATATTATGAACATAAAATTTCATCTTTGAAGAACAACTCTCTCTGCTTAATACACAGTAAGAATGACTAAATTATCTTCCCCTATCTAGTCTATTCCTCTTAAATAGGACACAAAATTTTATAGCTGTTAGTATCTTGATATTTTTTATCAGAAACATGGATGTGAACATTCAGGAAAAATAAACAATATCTGAAATAAGTCAAAACTTACTTATTTTCCAGACCTAGAGGACAATGATATTTCATTTCATTAATGAACTTGTGGTGAAATTATAAAATGCTTATTATGGAGTATTTCATACACTGACACACACAAAGACCCACATACACGTGCACACACACACACACACACACATACACACATATTTATTTGGATACAATATAATTGTTTTAATCAACTTAGAACATGTGTATTCTAGTAGTAGCACAGTCAAAACTTAATCAAAATAGTAAATATTTTTATTAAATATTTATAATCTTATTTTAAAAGAGCTATTTTTCTTGTTGTGAAGACATACATGAAATATGTAATTAATTCTATTCATATGTTCTAATTCTGGCTAAGGGTGCGTAATACAACAATACTGTCTTTTAACCATTATTGGGTATAAATGTGTGAGAAAGTCAAGGTCACATTTGCTTGTCATCTGAGAACAAATGTCACGTTTGTGATGTGTAAACAAGGCTACAATATCTCTGTGAGCCAGAGAACAAAAAATCCCTTACCCTATGCATAGCAACTCACAGGAACAGATAATCTGTGAAATCTTTAACAGCAACAAAAGTTAGAAAGAACTTGAAAGCCAAAAAGTAGTACTAAACTAAAATAAACCAATGAAGACTTGCCTTAGGAAACTGTTGGTCACATTGGCATGTCACTGGAACATCATGGATCTTCACTTGTATATAAGAAGTATTGTGACATTTTAATGATGATATAAATTTCTGGAAATATGGTTAAATGACTCAGCTATAAAGATAGTTTTGAAACTAAGTCTGCTTTAAATACTTGTACACAGTTACCCCATGGACATTAACTGAAGACTCATTTATTTAGTTGGATATATTCCAACAGTTCTCTTTGTGAAGTCCCTTAGCAAACAAACAAACAAACAAACAAACAAACAAACAAAAAACACTATGTGGATGAATAAAGTAAAAAAATATCACTGTGTTTTTCTATTTAAGGCATATTGATACATAAGCTAGATGAAGTGGTACCTACTTGTAATTCTAGCACTTGTGATGGTATGGCAAGACAATGCAAGCTTCATGCCAGTCTTGGCTGATCACAAGATATTTGAAAATAATAACAAGTACAAATAATGGTATATATGCTGACATGAAGAAACTTCATAGGATTAAACAATGCCCTATAAAAACAAACTGATTGTGTATGGTATGTTATACTTAGCTGCCATTGAGAAAAATGTATATTTCCATCATGCTACATTCATGTCAAAATCATAGCCTTTCATAAGGAATTTTTTGGAAGATCCAAAATGGATACTATTATTAATATCTTTAATTTTGTGGTGCCATCAACTTAAACTTACTTAATAGTGTGAATTTCCAATGGTTCCTATTATACATGTTTTTGACTTTTTATTACATCACTATAGATTGTAAAGCACCCCTTCAATAATGTTTGAAAATGTCCTTCAATGTATACATTTTATAATAGACATAACATTAGTATGCCTACTAAGCTTCTGGTATATAATATGATGATTATTTTACTACAAATCTTATTGGTTTGGTAATAGATTATGTAAGATTAAAGACAATAAGAAAAGCATACTACAACATGTGGATATGATCTGTGTATAACATACTAATCGGATTTCCTATAGTCATAGATAACTGAATACATAACTGGATACAGTGGGGATAATAGAGAAAGCTCTACAGAACAGAACTTTGGAATAATTTATGAATTTACTCCCTAAGAATTATAGCATAATTACCTAACTTAGTTCATGTAATCTGAAGAAAGAGAGTTCCCTTCAAAGTTACAGAGGAAACAGGAAGATAGAGTCATTACACAGGAGGAATAGGGTAAATACTAATTTTCTCAAATAATAAACGTTAACAAGATTCACATTACAAATATCTTAGGGGCCTAAGTCCAACACCTAGACACTTTTAGTGGGTGGTTCAGTTTCTGTGTGCCATAGGGGATCCAGGTTACTTAACTCTGTAAATATTCTCATGATGTACTTGATCCTTCTATTTTGATCAGTCACACCATAGACCCTTCCACAGGACTCTTTTTTTTTTTAATTAGATATATTCTTTATTTTCTACATTTTTCTTTCTACATATTTCTTTCTTCTACATTTCAAATGTTGTCCCCTTTCCGGATGCCCATTCCTCTGAAAATACCCTAACCCATTCCTCCTCCCCCTGATCACAAATCCACCCACTCCTGCTTCCCTGTCCTGGCTTTCCCCTTTACTGGGGCATCTGGCCTTCTAAGGATCAAGGGCCTCTCTTCCCTTTGATGTCTAACAAGGCTATCCTCTGCTGCATATTCATCTGGAGCCATGGGTCCCTCCATGTTTACACTTTGGTTCCTGGTTTAGTCCCTGGGAGCTCAGAGGGCCAGGGGCAGGGCAGTTCTGGGTGGTTCTTTTGAGCTCTACCTGATGTAGAGCTGGGTCTACATGGGTCTCAGCCTGCCTCAGTTTCAATTCAGTGCTATAAAGCCTCATGGGAGAAAGTTATGGTAGGTTCTTATATGCAAGCATAGCAGAGTACCATTAATGTGACAGATGTGAAGCTTGGTCTTCATGTGGATCTCCTAACAGTTGGAGCAGGGGCTGTTTCTGATTCTCTCTCCTGCCATTAGACCTCTCTCCCTAGCTGGGTTGACTGCACTGGCCTCAGTGGGAGAGGATCCACTTAGTTCTGCTGTGAATTGATGTTCCAGGGCCTGGCAAGTACAGGAGGGGAGCCTTTAATTCTCCTCAAAGAGTGAAGTGGGAGAGGGAAGTAGGAGGAAGGATTTGTAAGGGTGGGAATGGGAGGAGAGAAGGGAATGGGGGGCTGCTACTGGGATGTAAAGTGAGTAAATAAATAAATGAAAGAATTAAATTTCCTTTTTGGGGAAAATTTATTGAAAACCTTACTAAAAAAATAAGAGCCATGCACCCATTGATCAGACATGATGAAAGCAATACTGTGATTCTTTGGTATTTCAACACAAACCAATAATTCTAAGTTGATATGGAGATCAACTAAGTTCATAATAAGATCAATTGAAGTTGTCAGACTTGAAATTTTGAAAATACAATCCTATAGAGAACTGATATGCCAGGGTGGAGAGAGACCAAGGGTGAGGTTGGACACCCTCTCAGAAGAGAAGGGGAAGAGTGCATAGGGGAAGGGTCTATGTGGGGGGAATAAGACAGGAAACAGTGACCAAGATATAAAATGAAAAGTCAAACAAACAAACAAACAAACAAAAACAAAATGAATGGAAAAAGAGTATTTTTAAGGAAAAAAAAAGACAAGGAAAATATGTCACTGTTAAGACATGCTGAAGAAAATGTGACTAAGTCTATGGTTATATAGAATTAGAACTTCACATCAGTGGGGAATCAGAACTCTAGTTAAAACTTCAGGAATTTGAATGCAGTATTGTTGAGAAGCCATATATAAATAGATAAAAATGCTTTGTATTAGTTTACATCTGTATTATAGGACAAATGAGACAGAAAGCACAATTTCAAGGAGTCCTCCAAACACTAAACCTTCAAGGACAGACTGTACTGTGTTTTCTCTCTGTAAGAAGGTGGAGCCAGGGTAAAAAGGAATACAATAATTTATTTCCTCACAGAAGTCCCGAGAAACATTCATCTGAGTTTTCAAGACAGAGGTAAAAAAAAAAAAGAAACATAATTTAATAATAGAAAGTTAAGATAAAAGACACAGTTATTCCCATATATCAAATGAGGACTTAGTAAAATGAAGGCAATACAAATCTTACACAGGAACACTAAGAAATTCTCAACATCACCTGTCATAAGAAGAATGCAAATTAAAAGTCACAAGGACTCTTTTTGGTTGGGACTTTTTAAACATTTTTTATTGGATTTTTTTTATTTACATTTCAATTGTTATCCCCTTTCCTGGTCCCATAGCCCTTTGTAACTCCCCTATCCCATTTCCCCTCCCATGCTTCTATGAGGGTGTTTCCACACCTATCCACCCACTTCTGCCTCCCTGCCCTGGAATTCCCCTACAGTGGGGCATGGAGCTTTCACAGGACCAAGAGCCTCTGTTGGGGATCTTTTAATGACTCCAGAGTTGGTGGGATTGCAAGCTGGTACAACCACTCTGGGAATCAGTCTGGCAGATACTCATAAAATTGAGCATAATATTACTTAAGGACTAAGCAATATCATTCCTGGGCATATACCCAAAAGATGCTCCAACATGAAACAAGGATACATCCTCCACTATGTTCATACCAGACTTATTTATAATAGCTACAACCTGGAAACAATCCAGATGTCCCTCAATTTAAGAAAGTATTCAGAAAATGTGGTACATATACACGATGGAATACTGCACAGCAATTAAAAAGAATGACTTCATGAAATTTGCAGGCAAGTGGATGAAACTAGAAAATATCGTCCTGTGTTAGGTAACCTAGACACAAAAGAACACACATAGTATGTACTCTATGATAAGTGGATATTAGCCAAGAAGCTTGGAATACCCAAGATACACTTGACAGACCAAACGAAGCTCAAGAAGAAAGAAGAAAAAAGTATCGATACTCTTCATAGAAGGGGGAACAAAATACCCACAGGAGGAGATACAGAGACAATGTTTGGAGCAGAGACTGAGGGAAAGACCATTCAGAGACTACCCCACCTAGGCATCCATCCCATATACAGTTACCAAGCCAAGACACTATTGTGGATGCCAACAAGTGCTTGGTGACAGGAGCCTGATATAGCTGTCTTCTGGGAGACTCTGCCAGTGCATGACAAATACATAGAGGGACACTCTCAGCCAACCATTGAACTGAACATAGGGTACCCAATGGAAGTGCTAAAGAAAGGACCTGAGGAGCTAAAGGGGGTTGCAGCACCATAGGAGGAACAAACATATGAGTCAGGCAGTACTCCCAGAGCTCCCAGGAACTAAACCATGAATCAAAGAGTACATATGGATGGACCCATGGCTCCAGATGCATATGCTGCAGAGGAAGGCCTTGTTATGCATCGAAGAGAGGAGATGCCCTTGGTCCAGAGAAGGCTCTATGCCCCAGTGTAGGGGAATGCCAGGACAGGAAGTGTGATTGTGTGGGTTGGTAAGCACAGGGTAGGAGGGATGGGATAGGGGATTCTTGGAATGGAAAACAGAAAGGGGACAACATTTAAAATGTAAATAAAAATATATCCAACAAAAGAAAAAGAAAAATGAAATTGCCTCTGTGGCTACGCAACATCAAAAATAAAAAAAAAAGAAAAGAAAGAAATTTCTACAAAAACACTTGCTAAAGTTGAAAAGGACGGTAGAGGAAATAGATAATGAAAAATATATAAATCACTTCATTTAAGTATAAAGATGGAATAGAAACATAACTAATGAAATGGTATGAAATCATTCAACTCTGTAAAATTTAGCAGATAAAATGTTACAAATGTATTGGAATTTGAATACATAGTTCAAAATTTTGGCAGTTTTTGGTTACTGCAGGCATATATCAATCAATCAATAAGAACAATTATCATTTTTAATGAAAAATATATTAATCATTTTTATAATTCTATGTACATGTCTCTCTCATTTTTTAATGTTAATACCAAATTTGTACTTCACTCATTGTATAAGAATTAGTAAATTTTTGTGTTTATAGTTAGTATTAATACTTTGTATTCTTTCTTTTATACTAATTGATTTATATCTTTATGATCTAATCTAGTATTAGATTAGAGAATTTTCTGTCCTTCCAACTGTTTTATCTATGACTTAGCATCTTTTCTTTTTGATTAACTTAAGGTAAACTTTTTAAAATCACAGTTTGATAATTCCTGTTAAACAAGTACGGTATTGGTTAATTTTGGTTCTCTGGGAAAGTTGTAATAACACAATCAGTTTCTTTCTTTCTTTCTTTCTTTCTTTCTTTCTTTCTTTCTTTCTTTCTTTCTTTCTCTCTTTCTTTCTTTGTTTCTTTGTTTGTTTCTTTTTCTTTTGCTTCTTTTTGGCTATTATTTATTTATTTGTTATTTAATATGGAGGTTCTTTGTATAAGCCTAGACTTCTGGATATAGACCTGGTTGGCCTTGAACTCATAGAGATGCCATTGCCTCGGCCACCCAAGTGCAGCAATTCAAGGCTTGTGCCACCACCATGTTGTAACATTTGGTTTTAAAAGTCTGTTTTTTCAGGAATTGAAAAGATACTTGAGATGTTAAAAAAGCACAGTACACATGTTGTGAAAGACCTGTATCTGACTTTAGTCACCGTATAAAACAGATCATAATCACCTCAGCCTTCTGGGTATCTGGCCCCCTCTTCTCGCCTCTGAAGTCACTGACCTCACATCAGGGACACACACATACACACATACACAAGAGAGAGTCTTAAAATTAAAATATAATCTATTAAATATGTTATTCCACATCCAATATTTTATAATGGGAATCTTATTATTTCAATGTATATACGCACTCATGTCCTTCAGATTGCTGCTTACAAAATGTCTAGTAATCTGATAGCTCTCTTTAGGTGACAAGACTTTTTTTTATGCACAAACTATTTCCAATTATCCTTGAACTTTGAGAATTTAGTTGTAATGTTTGTAAGGAAAAGTAGAGCAACAAGCAGCTCAAAGAGTCAGCTGCAGATATTTACATCCAACCAATGGACAGAAGACAGGAATCTGTGTGGTTGAATTAGGGAAAAGCTGGAAAAAAATGAGGAAGAGTGTGACCTTCATAGAAAGACCAACAGTCTCAACTGATGTGGACCCCTGAGATCTCTCAAACACTGTGCCCCCAACCAGGTTGCATATATCAGATGATATGAGGACCCAGACACACAGAGAGTAGAGAACTGCCTGGTCAGTTCTCAGTGCGAAAAATGAACTTAACCCTTTTGAGACTGGAGGCCCCAGGGAGTGGGGAGGTCTGGTGGGGTGAAGGTAATGGGGTGGGGATATTCTCTTGGAGACAGGGGAGGAGTTATTGGATGAGGAAAAGTCAGAGGGTGGACAGAGATGGGAATAATGAGAGGATTGTAAAATAAAAAGATTAAAGATGAAAAAGAAAAATCAGAAGTATCTGCTTAGAACACCAAGATGAAATTCTCATACAAAGTTCTTAGCACAAAGGGGATTTAAATGTCCCAGAAGAACAGAAGGGAAGATTAAGGGACAAAGACAGGAGAAAGAGGATAAGAGAGAAGGAAGAGGAAACAAATGAAAGGGGAGAAAAGGGGATAAGTGGTATTTGCCCTGGAGTTGTGTGTGGGGAACAGTGATGATAGCCTCTGAACAGAGAAGAGACAGACATGGCAAATACGAAAATGGTGGTTTATAAATGTAAAATTGAAACATCCTCATGTTAGCATGTGATATTTAAATAAAAATTGGGTTTTTAATGTTAATTAGGTGGAAAATGGCTTTTGATTAATGGACCTCAATACTTTGATAGCTGGACCTTGGTAGTCAGCTTTAAGAGGAGAGATTGGCCATGAAAGGCAATAGACCTTGATGGCTAGCTTTCAGAATGTAAAGTAATGTTTCTTTATTTTTGTTTGTGAGGTTTTTTTTTCATATTTTTTAAGGAAGGCAAAGGGAATAGGGTCAAATCCTACCAGAGCCATGCTTTGAACACCCAAGCTATGGTGATTCACTGCCTGCTTATATAAATATGTTTTTTATTTATAATTTTTTTTATACTCCATATTTTATTCCACCACTCCCTGTCTACCTCTGACTGCTCCACTTACCATACTGGACTCAGGATGCAATGCTAGACAGTAGAGAGATGGAACTTATAGAACCCACCTCCAAACGAAAGACTGGGAGTGAAATGAGGGAGAGGGGGCCCATTCCACAGTCACAACTCTCACCCATAATTATTCATTTCTGCAAGAATTGCAAGGATGGAAATGGAGAGGAGCCTGAGGAAAAGAAGGTCCAGTGTCAGGCCCAAATTGGGATCCAGCTCCAGGGGAGGCCCCAAGACCTGACACTATTACTGAGTCTGTGGAGGGCTCACAAAAAGTGACCTATCATGACCATACTCTGGAAGATCCAACCAGCAGCTGTAAGAGTCAGATGTAGATATATAAATATCTTTAAGTTAAACTTCTTTCAGGTCTATTTGGATTCCTTAACATTGTTCCTCCTTTGGCGACCTCAAACATAAAGATAGCGTCAAGAATAGCAGGTGGCAATAATCACTATTCCTTAATCTCTCTTAACATCAATGGTCTCAATTCCCCAATAAAAATCATAGACTAACAGACTGGATACATAAACAGGACCCAAAATTTTGCTGCGTACAGGAAACGCATCTCAGTGACAAAGACAAACACTACCTCAGAGTAAAAGGCTGGAAAACAATTTTACAAGCAAATGGTCCCAGGAAACGAGCTGGAGTAGCCATCTTAATATCAAATAAAATTGACTTTCAACCTAAAGTCATCAAAAAAGACACAGAAGGACACTACATACTGATCAAAGGAAAAATCCACAAGAAGAACTCTCAATTCTGAATATCTATGCTCTGAATGCAAGGTTCCCCTCATTCGTAAAAGAAACTTTACTAAAGCTCAAAGCACACATCGCACCTCACACAATAATAGAGGGTGACTTCAACACCCCGCTTTCTGAAATGGATCGTTCAGGAAAGCAGAAACTAAACAGGGACACAGTGAATCTAATTGAGGTCTTGGACCAAATGGAACTAATAGATATATATAGAACATTTCATCCTAGAGCAAAAGAATATACCTTCTTCTCAGCTCCTCATGGTACCTTCTCCAAAATCAACCATATAATTGGTCACAAATCGACCTCAACAGATACAAGAAGATCGAACTAATCCCATGCATCCTATCAGATCACTATGGAATAAGGGTGGTTTTCAATGGCAACAAAAACAACAGAAAACCCACATACACATAGAGGCTGAACAATGCTCTACTCAATGATAACTTGGTCAAGGAGGAAATAAAGAAAGAACTCAAAGACTTTAAAATTTAATGAAAATTAAGGCACAACATACCCTAATTTATGGGACACAATGAAAGCGGTGCTAAGAGGAAAATTCATAGCCCTGAGTGTCGCCAAAAAGAAACGGGAGACAGCATACACTAGCAGCTTAATGACACACCTGAAAGCCCTGGAACAAAAAGAAGCAAATACCCCAAAGAGGAGTAGAAGGCAGGAAATCATCAAACTCAGGGCTGAAATCATTCAAGTAGAAACAAATAAAACCATACAAAGAATCAAGAAAACTAAGAGTTGGTTCTTTGAGAAAATCAACAAAATAAATAAGCCCTTAGCCAGACTAGCCAGAGGGCACAGAGACAGAATCCAAATTAACAAAATCAGAAACAAAAAGGGAGAGATAACAACAGAAACTGAGGAAATTCAAAAAATCATCAGATCCTACTACAACAGCCTGTATTCAACACAACTAGAATATCTGGAGGAAATGGACAATTTCCTTGACAGATACCAAATACCAAAATTAAATCAGGATCAAATAGATGATCTAAACTATCCTATAACCCCTGAAGAAATAGACGTGTTCATTGGAAGTCTTCCAACCAAAAAAAAGCACAGGTCCAGATGGTTTTAGTGCATATTCTATCAGACCTTCAAAGAAGACCTAACACTAATACTCTTTAAACTATTCAACAAAATAGAAACAGAAGGAAAACTACCCAACTCGTTCTATGAAGCCACAATTACGCTAATACCAAAATCACACAAAGATCAGACAAAGAAAGAGAATCTCAGGCCAATCTCTCTTATGAATATCGATGCAAAAATACTCAATAAAATTCTTGCCAACCAAATCCAAGAACACATCAAAATGATCATTCACCACGATCAAGTAGGCTTCATCCCAGGGAAGCAGGGATGGTTCAATATAAGGAAGTCCATCAATGAAATCCTCTACATAAACAATCTCAAAGAAAAAAAAAAACACATGGTCATTTCATTAGATGCTGAGAAAGCATTTGACAAAATTCAGCGTCCTTTCATGTTAAAGATCTTGGAAAGATCAGGAATTCGAGGTCCATATCTAAACATAGTAAAAGCAATTTACAGCAAACCGGTAGCCAGCATCAATCTAAATGGAGAGAAATTTGAATCAATCCCAC
This sequence comes from Tokudaia tokunoshimensis, assembly GCA_036184795.1. Lineage (NCBI taxonomy): Eukaryota > Metazoa > Chordata > Mammalia > Rodentia > Muridae > Tokudaia > Tokudaia tokunoshimensis. The sequence continues at coordinate 63,212,899 of BTHU01000004.1, read as the reverse complement.
TAAAATCAGGGACTAGACAAGGCTGCCCTCTCTCTCCATATTTATTCAATATAGTACTTGAAGTTCTACCTAGAGCAATTAGACAACAAAAGGAGGTCAAAAGGATACAAATTGGAAAGGAAGAAAGCAAACTATCACTATTTGCAGATGATAAGAAAGTATACTTAAGCTACCCAAAGAACTCCACCAGAGAACTCCTACAGCTGATAAACGACTTCAGCAAAGTGGCCGGATATAAAATTAACTCAAGCAAGTCAGTAGCCTTCATATACTCAAAGGATAAGCAGGCTGAGAAAGAAGTAACAGAAATGATACCCTTCACGATAGCCACAAACCATATAAAGTATCTTGGTGTTACTCTAACCAAACAAGTGAAAGATCTGTATGACAAGAACTTCAAGTCTCTGAAGAAGGAAATTGAAGAAGACCTCAGAAGATGGAAAAATCTGCCATGCTCATGGATTGGCAGGATTAATATAGAAAAAATGACCACCTTGCCAAAAGCAATGTACATATTCAATACAATCCCCATCAAAATCCCAACTCAATTCTTCATAGAGTTAGAAAGAGCAATTCAAAAATTCATCTGGAATAACAGAAAACCCAGGATAGCTAAAATCACTCTCAAGAGTAAAAGTACTTCTGGGGGAATCAATATCCCGGAACTCAAACTGTACTACAGAGCAATAGTGTTAAAAACTGCATGGTATTGGTACAGTGACAGGCATATAGATCAATGGAACAGAATTGAAGACCCAGAAATGAATCCACACTCCTATAGTCACTTGATCTTTGACAAAGGAGCTAAAACTATCCAGTGGAAAAAAAGATAGCTTTTTTAACCAATGGTGCTGGCTCAACTGGAGGTCAACATGCAGAAGAATGCAAATTGACCCATTCTTATCTCTTTGCACTAAGCTCAATTCCAAGTGGATCAAGGACCTCCACATAAAACCAGACACACTGAAACTAATAGAAAGGAAACTAGGGAAGAACCTTGAACATATGGGCACAGGGGAGAATTTCCTGAATAGAACTCCAATAGCTTATGCTCTAAGATTAAGAATTGACAAATGGGACCTCATAAAATTACAAAGTTTCTGTAAGGCAAAAGACACTGTCAAAAAGACAAAGCGGCAACCAACTAACTGGGAAATGATCTTTACCAACCCTACATCCAACAGAGGGTTAATATCCAATATATACAAAGAACACTAGAAGTTAGACTCCAGAGAATCAAGTAACCCTATTAAAAATGGGGTACAGAGCTAAACAAAGAGTTCTCACCTGAAGAATATCTAATGGCTGAGAAGCACCTAAAGAGATATTCATCATCCTTAGTCATTAGGGAAATGCAAATCAAAACAACCCTGAGATTCCATCTCACACCAGTCAGAATGGCTAAGATCAAAAACAGAGGAGACAGCAGTTGTTGGAGAGGATGTGGAGAAAGAGGAACACTCCTCCACTGCTGGTGGAATTGTAAGCTGGTACAACCACTCTGGAAAGCAGTCTGGTGGTTCCTCAGAAAACTGGGCATGACACTCCCGGAGGATCTGGCTATATCACTCCTGGGCATATACCCAGAGGCTTTACCTGCATGCAATAAGGACACATGCTCTACTATGTTCATAGCAGCCTTATTTATAATAGCCAGAAGCTGGAAAGAACCCAGATGTCCCTCAATGGAGGAATGGATTCAGAAGATGTGGTATATTTACACAATGGAATACTACTCTGCAATTAAAAACAATGAATTCACGAAATTCCTAGGCAAATGGTCAGAACTTGAAAATATCATCCTTAGTGAGGTAACCCAATCACAAAAGAACACACATGGTATGCAGTCACTGATAAGGGGATATTAACCCAGAATCTCGGAATACCCTAGACACAATTCGCTTATCAATAGATTTCTAAAAAGATGGAAGGAGAGACCCCAGTCTTTGAAAGACTGGATGTAGGGGAATGCCAGGACAGAGAAGCGAGAGGGGGTTAAATGGGGAAAAGAGGGAGGGAAGGGGACTTATGGGACTTTCGGTGTGGGAGGAAATGGGAAAGGGGAAATGATTTGGAATGTAAATTAAAAAAACTTAGAAAATAAAAAAAAATGTTCCTTTATCTCTCCTTATTCAGGTATTTTGAATCCATTGTTTTTGTTGCTTTGTTTTCATAATTTGTATTTATTTTTGGAAACTTTCCTGCGATATATATTCATTATATTCATTCCTCTTTATCTGCTTCCTCCAAGATCCAACCCACCTTCCTATAAAATAAAATCAAGTTTTTACAAACAAGCTAACAAACATCAAAACCAGACTAACCAAGCAATCAAAAATTATCAAGATCAGTTTGTGCTATGTAAATACTCTTATGTATGAGATATGTGGTAGAGTATTGCTGACTTAACAAGTATCACACCGTTGAAGAAAATGTACTTTCCTTGGGCAATTTTCTTTCAGTTGTCAAAATTTCTCTTTTGTGAGTCAAACTTTGTACCTAACTATGCTGGAGTTTTGTCTCATGCAGGCTTACAGAAGTCCTGTGCACACTGTTACAACTGCCATTAGCATATATGTAGAACTACCCTGTTGGATCAAAAAAAGTGCAACTAAAACAACAACAAATAATCAAACAAAAACCCCCAGTATTAACAAAAATGACTCTTAAGATCTTTGAACCCTTACAGGTGGCCCTGGAACATCCTCAGAAATACCATATGAATGCTTCATAGACAGGATTTTATTGTGGTGAGGCCCATGGAAATTCCTATCTCACTTGGCAAGGATCTGTGGTAATTTTAGTGGCCTATATGCATGTTAAATGGATCCCATGTGCTACAAGTTCTCCTTGCTTTTGCTGTGCTGTTTGTACTCACAGCAAAATTTGTTCACTGTTAGGTAACAGACAAAGCCAGGATCACACAGACTGAAAGCCCTGTGCATGATTCTATATTTTTCTAAATACTCTTTTGACGGGTAAAACCCTCTTCCCCTCTTTTTGCCTCTCTGGAACCTCCAGATATCCCCATTAATCCTGGGTATTTTGGGACATGATCATGTCCCTGGAGAAACAGCTACAGTCACATTGAGTAAGCCTGTGGAGGTTGTGAAGTGTGGTAGGTCCAGCTTGCATAACTGTTCTAAGGAAGGTGTATCTGATTAACAAAGACCTGAAGCAAGGAAGCTATGTCTGATTAATAAAGACATAGAAAATAGCGAAACTATGTCTGCTCAATAGAGAATTGAAAATTATTAATAGACAGATATCACGAATTGACAAGTACAAATCAGAACAAGTTGCTCTGTACAATGAACGTGTCTCTTTATGCAATTAAAAAATATGTTATGTATCCATTCCTCTGTTGAAGGACATCTGGGTTCAGTCCAGCTTCTGGTAATAATAAATAAGGCTGCTATGAACATAGTGGAGTATGTGTCCTTGTTTTACGTTGGAGCACCTTTCGGGTATATGCCAAGGAGTGGTATTGCTGGGTCCAATTTTCTGAGGAACTGCCAGACTGATTTCCAGAGTGGTTGTACCAGCTTGCAATCCCACCAGCAATGGAGGAGTGTTCCTCTTTCTCCACATCCTTGCCAGCATCTGCTGTCACCTGAGTTTTTGATCTTAGCCATTCTGACTAGTGTGAGGTAGAATCTCAGAGTTGTTTTGATTTGCATTTCCCTGATGACTAAGGATGTTGTATATTTCTTAGGTGTTTCTTAGCCATTTGAGTTTCCTCAGTTGAAAATTCTATGTTTAGCTCTGTTCCCTAATTTTTAATAGGGTTTCTTGGTTCTCTAGTGTCTAGCTTCTTAACTTATTTGTATATATTTTATAGAAGTCCTCTATCTGATGTAGCATTGGTAAAGATCTATTCCTAGTCTGTTGGTTGCCATTTTGTGTTATTCACAGTGTCCTTTGTCTTACAGAAGCTTTGCAAATATTTAAGGTCCCATTTGTAGATTCTTTATCTTAGAGCATAAGACATTGGTGTTCTATTTAGGAACTTTTCCCCTGTGCACATGTGATCAAAACTTTCCCACTCTCTCTTCTATTATGTTCAGTGCATGTGGTTTTATGTGGAGGCGCTTTATCCACTTGAACTTGAGATTTGTACAAGGAGATATGAATGAGAAGATTTGCAGTTTTCTACATGATAACTGTAAGTTGAATCAGTACCTTTTGTTAAGAATGCTGTCTTTTTTCCACTGCATGGTTTTAGGTCCTTTTTCAAATACCAAGTGGCCATAGGTGTGTGGGTTCATTTCTGTGTCTTTGATTTTATTCCATTGATCTTGCTGCCTGTCTATGTACCAATATCATACAGTTTTTATCAATATTGTTCTGTAATACAACATTATATCAGAAATGGTCATTCCACAAGATGTTCTTTTATTGTTGAGAATAATATTTTTTGCTATCCTGTTTTTGCTTTTGTTTTTGTTTATTTTTGTTATTCCAAATGAATTTGCAAATTCATCTTTCTAACTCAATGAAGAATTGATTTGAAATTTCATGGGGATTGCATTGAATGTGTAGATAGCTTTTGGCATGATGGCCATTTTTACTATCTTAATCCTATAAATCCATAAGCATTGGAGAATTTTTTCATCTTCTGAGATCTTCCTCGATTTCTTTCTTTAGAGATTTGAAATTCTTGTCATACAGATCTTTCCCTTGTTTGGTTAGAGTCACACCAAGGTATATAATATTATTTGTGAGTTTTGTAAATGGTGTTGTTTCCCTAATGTCTTTCTCATCCTGTTTAATCTTTGAGTATAGGAAAGCTACTTATTTGAGTTAATTTTATATCCAGCCACTTTGCTGAAGCTGTTTATCAGCTTTAGGAGTTCTCTGGTGGAATTTTTGGGGTCACTTAAGTATAATAACATTTTATCTGCAAGTAGTGATATTTTGACTTCTTCCTTTCCAATTTGTTTCCCTTTGACCTCCTTTTGTTGCCTAATTGCTCTAGGTTGAACTTCAAGTACTGTATTGAATACATGGGGAGAGAGTGGGCAGCCTAGATTTTAGTGGGATTGTTTCAAGTTTCTCTCCCTTTAGTTTGATGTTGGCTATTGTTTTGTTGTATATTGATTTTACTATGTTTACGTATGGAGCTTGAATTCTTGATCTTTCTAAGACTTTTAACATGGAGGGATGCTGAATTTTGTCAAATGCTTTTTCAGCATCAAGTGAAATGATCATGTGGTTTTGTTTCTTTGATTTTGTTTATGTAGTGGATTTCATTGATGGATTTCTTTATATGGAAACATCCATGTGAGAAAGCCTACTTGAATGTGGTGAAATAACATTTTGATGTGTTCTTTGGTTTGGTTGGTAAGAATTTTATTGAGTACTTTAGCATCAATGTTCATAAGGGAAATTGGTCTGAAGTTCTCTTTCTTTCTTTGGTCTTTGTGTGGTTTAGGTATAAAGGTAATTGTGGCTTCATAGGGTGATTTGGGTAGTGTTCCTTTTGTTTCTATTTTGTGGAAGTTTGGAGAGTATTGGTCTTAGGTCTTCTTTGAAGGTCTGATAGAATTCTCTACTAAAGCCTTCTGGTCCTGGGCTCTTTTTTGGTGGGAGACAATTAATGGCTGATTCTATTTCCTTAGGGGCTATCAAACTGTTTAGATGGTTTATCTGATCCTGTTTAAACTTTGGTACAAGGTATGTGTCTAGAAAATTGTCTATTTCATCCAGATTTTCCAATATTGTTGAATATAAGCTTTCTTAGTAGGATCTGATGATTTTTTTTTAATTAGACAGTTTCTGTTGTTATGTCTCTCTTTTCCTTTCTGATTTTATTGATTTGGATACTGTCTCTGTGCCCTCTGGTTAGTCTGGCTAAGAGTTTATCTATCTTGTTGATTTTCTCAAAGAACCTGCTAATGGTTTTGTTAATTCTTTGTATAGTTCTTTTTGTTTCTATTTGCTTGATTTCAGCTCTGAATTTGATTATTTCCTACTATCTACTTCTCTTGGGTGCATTTGTGGAAAGATATTGTGTAAATTTGGTTTTGTCATGGAATATTTTGGTTTCTCTATCTATGGTAATTTGAGAGTTTTGCTGGATATAGTAGCCTGGACTGGCATTCAAGTTCTCTTAGGGTCTGTATCACTTCTGCCCAGGATCTTCTAGCTTTCATAGTTTCTGGTCAGAAGTCTGATGTTTTCCTATAATTCTTTAGTGGATTTTGTGTTTCCTCTTTAAGGTCTTCTACCTGTTTACCTGTGTTCTCCTGTATTTCTTTAAGGGAGTGATTTATGTCCTTCTTAAAGTCCTCTGTCATCATCATGTGCCACAGACCACCCCAGCCAGGTATGGTGGTCCCTGGTATGAGGGTCCTCGATGTCCAGGTGGGTAAGGATTCGGTGGTGACAAACCAAAACAAACACAGAGGCAATTTGAATCTGAGTGTATTTTATAGCTCTCAAGTAGGGGATTTTATACATTAAGAACTAAACATAGCAACTCTTAGAAACTGTATCTAGAGAAACAATCATGAATACCAACAAAAATCATTTGGTACAGTAAAATACAAAAATCATATGAGTACCACAACTCTGAAACTACATGTTTTGTAAATCACAAACAGAACAGGTAACATCATTATTAATAATATAAATCATCAAAATATAACAATTCTAAAAGAACTTATTCAATAGGGCAGTCATCCAAGCCTAGTGGCATAGTCCCAGGAACAGGTCAATAAACCTTTTTAGTCAGTGCTCTTAACTACTGAGCAAACCTTGTTGCCCCATATGGTTAATTACTTTTAAAATCTGTTGTCTGATTTTGTATAAATCTTTAACATATAAATTTAAACCCCTTTAATTCTTTTTTAATTAAAGCTTTCTTTTCCATATATCAAAACCGACCTCCAATGACACACATGTAGTCATATGAAATTTTATTGTTGGGAAAGTTTTTATCTATCAGAATAATTTTGTAAATGATTTGAAAATAAAGCATTGGTTTCCCCGGAGATAAGGTCATATTAGTGACCCCATCTCTAAGGATGATTTTGTATCCATATCAGTCATGTGTGACAATTATGGAAAGTGATTTTAGATCTGAATCTTGCTTTTCTGGTGTGATGGTATACCCATGACTTGCTATGGTATAAGAATTGAGTTCTGATGATGCCAAGTTACCTTGGTTTCTGTAGCTTATGTTCTTATGCTTGCATCCTTCCATCTGATTATCTGTAGTACTACCTGCCCTTTCTATATCTGACTGGAATCTGTCCTTTCTGTGACCCTGGTTGTGTCAGAACTCCTCAGAGTTCAGCTGCCTCTGTTATGTGATTATCAAGCTCCTATGATCCTGAGAATGTGGGTGTGTCTGCCCACATTCAAGCTGCCTCTGGGACTCTGAGATCCTGGTGTGATCAAGCTCCTGTGATACTGTGATCCTGTGATCCTGTGTGTGTTAGAGCACCTAGAAATGGTACTTCCTCTGGAAATTATGGGATTGGCTCCGGAGTTCTCACCCAAAGTAAACCAGCCCAGACTGGAAGGTACCAATGCCACAAGTCGGGCGGGGTTCTTGTGTTCCTGGGTCCTGCTAGTTCCAGTTACACTCAGTGGTGTTGGGACAGATGCTATGTTTTCCTCACCTCTGATGCTATGATTCTGGGCCTGTTAGAGCACCCATGATCCTATGATCCTGGGCATGTTATAACGCCTGGGAGAGGAGCTACCTCTGGGTGTTGCTGAACTGACTGTGGAGTTCACACCCAAGGTAAATCAGCCCAGACTGCTAATTCTGTCTCTTACCTTACATAACTATGTGAATGCATTTGCTAGCAGCTGGGTATGTGAACATGTCTACAGGATATTCCTGGCTAGACATTTATGTTTGGCTTGCAGAAATTGTGCCCTGTAATGCAAAATAAGGTTTGGGGATTATTGACTCAACAGGAGAGGGGAAGGAAGAAAGGAAATTGGAACTTTGTTGTTTAATGCTGATGTTATGATTTCTTTTAATGAACTAATATATGATATCATTTCTAGGGGAAGCAGAATTGTAATTGTATAACTAAAGACATCTCTAAGAAAACAAAACCATTTGTTTGAAAGTCAACAGGTAGGCAGTGTCTTCACTTCTGTGGACTCCCCTTCACTGATAGAAGACCTGAACCATGCAGATGGAGCTGGTCTCCAGCATAACCTCCCTTCTTCTGTTATGATCTCTAAGCTTTTCAGTGTGTGTGTGTGTGGCGGGGTGTATGTACACACACTCTGTCTTATGGTCTATGTAGACCATTATAACTTATATAGTCACATTTTAGGCTAATGCCTAAAGTCCAGTCAGAAAGTGTCTGGTTTCTCCCATAATATTAACATTATACTAGTATTGACATTTGACATTGTACTAGTATTGTACCAGGGTCATGACTTAACCACATATATATAAACACACACACACACACACACACATATATATGTATATATATATATATATATATATATGTATATATATATATATATATATATATATATATATATATATGTCTTTATACTTCTTAGAATCTTATGTCTTCTCTTTGGCCAGTTGTGGGTCACTGTGTTAATTTTGATGCAAGAAGTTTATGTACAAGTGACAGCTGTATTGATATTATGTATTGTTCTCTTGGTTTAGCAGTAAGTCATTAAGACTTCACTTAATACTATAACTACTCAACTAAATAATAGTAGCCTTGTCTGCCATATGCCCTATTATCTATATAATCACATTTTAGGCTTGTCTTAGTTAGGGTTAAATTGCTGGAACAGACACCATAACCAAGGCAAGACTTACAAATGATTATATTTAATAGTGCTGACTTACAGGTTCAGAGGTTCAGGTAATTTTCATCAATGCAGGAACATGGCAGCATCCAGGCCACATTATACAGAAGGAGCTGAGTGTTCTACAATTTCATCTGAAGGCTGCTAGTGGAAGACTGACTTCCAGGTAGTTAGGGTCCTCACTCTAACTTAAGCCCATGCCCTCAGTGACACACTTACTCCAACAAAGCCACATCTCCTAATAGGGCCACTCCCTGGTCCAAGCATATACAAACAATGCTCATGCTTTATATCCAACTGGAAACTGGTTTCCCCTTTGAAATTGTACGAGTATCATATCATGGGCTATATCATATTTATAGCTCACCCACTTTACTAATGGTAAGATTGATGGTCATTTTACATTTCTCCTCCACTAGAATGCATAGTACTTTCTAGAATGTAGATACCTACTTGATGTCACCAGTATGTGATGTATTTATCAATAGGGTTTTATTTTCTAAATCTGAGAGCTAACCAAGATTATTGACAATAGACTGTAATGCTTGCATACTATGGTACCTGACTAGCTAACAATTCCAAAGAGGTAACCCATTCCCAATACCAGGTTTTATTAACCTGCTAGCAGTGTTTAATAGAGGCTTTGGCCCTAATTATAGGATATGTTAATTTAAACTCTTTTCATATTAGCATATAATTTAGGAAACATTTTATAATTGTAGGTGTACATGTGATTTTTCAAATGGGGTTTACTATTAGTTTAAATTTGCTATGTATAACACCTAGAACCTACATGGATACATCTGCCCTACAAGTTCATCTCAGATGGACTTTTCTCTATTCTTCCTAAGGTGTGCTGTTTACAGTAAGTGATAAAGGCCTTATAAAACCTGTGGTAAGTTTCTCTAAGATACTATTATTTTTATTTGTAAATAATCCAGTGTACTTAAAATACTTTAGGTTTCATATTTAGGAAGGGTAGTGTGCAGGGCCTGGTGTGGACTTGGTAGGGACAGGGTGACCTAGTTCCTGCCCCAATACGAGCTTCCATGTGTTGATGGCTGTTGTGGGCTTAAAGCCTGTTTGTATAATAATGTACATATTTCCTGGAACCAGTACTTAGCAGTGGAAGACACTTTCCTTTGGAGAAGTGTCTTCCCAGTTAATGTTAATAATGCTATGATTATTAGAAACAGCAGGAGTTGAACATTGCTTTATGTGGTTCTCAGCCATTCGATATTCCTTAGTTGAAAATTCTTTCTTTAGCTCTGTACCCCATTTTTAGTAGGGATATTTAGCTCTCTGGAGTCTACCTCCTTGAGTTCTTTCTATATCTTAGATATTAGACCTCTGTTGGATGGAGGGTTGGTAAAGATCTTTTCCCAATTTGTTGGTTTCAGTTTTGTCCTTTGCCTTACAGAAACTTTGTAATTTTATGAGATCCCATTTGTCAATACTTGATCTTAGAGCATAAGCTATTGGTGTTCTATTCAGGAAATTTCCCCTGTGCCCATATGCTCAAGGATCTTCCATTAAGTCATCAGGGAAATGCAAATCAAAACAACCCTGAGATTTCACCTCACACCAGTCAGAATGGCTAAGATCAAAAACTCAGGAGACAGCAGGTGCTGGAGAGGATGTGGAGAAAGAGGAGCACTCCTCCACTGCTGGTGGGATTGCAAACTGGTACAACTACTCTGGAAATCAGTCTGGCAGTTCCTCAGAAAACTCGGCATAATACTGCCAGAGGACCCTGTTATACCACTCCTGGGCATATACCCAGAGGATTCTCCAGCATGCAATAAGGACACATGCTCCACTATGTTCATAGCAGCTTTATTTTTAATAGCCAGAAGGTGGAAAGAACTCAAATATCCCTCAATGGAGGAATAAATACAGAAAATGTGGTATATTTACACTATGGAATACTATTCAGCTATTAAAAACAATGAATTCATGAAATTCTTAGGCAAGTGGGTGGAACTGGAGAATGCCATCCTGAATGAGGAGACCCATTCACAAAAGAACAGACATGGTATGCACTCACTGACAAGCAGATATTAGCCCAGAAGTTTGGAATACCCAAGAAACAATTCACATATCAAATGATGCCCATGAAGAAGGAAGGAGAGGCTCCTGGTCCTGGAAAGGCTCAATGTAGCAGTGTAGGGGAATACCAGGACAGGGAATTGGAATGGTTTGATTGGGGAACAGGGAGAGGGAAGAGGGCTTATGGGACTTCTGGGGAGGGGGGATCCAGGAAAGGGGAAATCATTTGAAATGTAAATAATGAATATATCTAATAAAAAAAAAGAAAGTAAAAAAGGACAGTTTAAATTGGGGCAGATTGAATTAAATGACTTACAGTTCTTAGCACTGTCTAAAAGGAGAGATAGCATGTTTTTGTTTTCTGTGTTATTCATAAGGAGATATGAGGTAATTGGCTTGTCTATCCTACACTGGACATATAATGTGAATTTGAGTACATTCAGAGTATTTTTTAGGGTAAAAGATGTCTTTAAATGTCATCAAATACAAATGTGTTTGTTCTTCTTACATTTTTCTTCCAACTCTTTTATTTTCTCCTCCTAAGAAAAGTTCAGTGCTACATATAGTTTGTTTTATTAATATAGCTATTTAAACTTATCACACTGTGAAATATTTCTTTCTGTTGCAATAAATGTATTTGTTTTGAGACTATTGTTATTTATGGAAGCTTTTAATGGGGTGATCAACTAAATGTATCATTATCGGTTTAGGTAAATAATAAACATGTTTATTAATTTTTATATGCCAAAAAAAAGAAAAGAAAGAAAGAAACAGCAGGAGTCCAAGAGTAGAGAGTATAGTTATGTCTCAGCAAAATGATCAACATGGGGAATTTTAAATATAACATTTTACTTTATTTATTTTCAGTTTTAAATTAACAACTAATAATTTTGAAGTTAAGCAGACTTTGTGATTTCCCTACCCTCACCACCACAGATAGGTTCTTCATGACAGCCTGTAAGAGTATTGAAAAGAGCTCTAAATACATGAGTTTGCAGATATATATAATTTCTAATCTATGCAAAAAACAAGGATGTAATATGAATTATATAAGGGGCTTCACGAATCTAAAAGAAAAAAAAACAGCTGTGCTATGAGACAACTCGTTAGAAAATCACTAGGAAGGAGATACGAGATTTAGGAAGTAGTGATCAAAGGAGATCCCAGCCAGCTAAGATAATTTGTTTAGGCTTACAAAGGCCAATAATATTCCTGAGTTCAGAATCAGCCTAGGATAAAGCAAGGTTAGGCTCAGGCATGGTGGAAATGGGTAATTTCAGGGAAGGGTTGACCCAGCTAGGTTATTGCCTGTGCTTAACTGAGACAGACACATCTCTGAATTGTTTTTACATGTTCAAGAAAAATGTGTCCTTGCTGTTTCCTTAGAATTAAGGGGCAACATTCATGGGATGTTGGTTCATAGGACAATCAAATGGGAACCTGAAGTAAATTACTGAATTGATATGTAAATAAAATACTGGGCTTTTGCTCTGTATGAGATGAGCTAACAGAACAAGATACCAATGCTTTATAATCTTCTGTAGAGATAGCTGGACTGTCTGGAGATATCTGGAGAGGGAAAACTGCTCTTCTTCAATAATTTTTTTCTAGCAGGAATTCTGACTCAGTTGGAAGATCCAATACAATTTTTTTTTTTTGTAGAGACTTTTCTGACTTTGGTCAGAAAATGCATGTACTACCCAAATAACTTTTACTAGCAGAAAGTCCTGTCTCAACCACAGACCACAGAGATGTTTTTGTTTTGCTTTATCGTTTTTGTAATTGTATATTTTCTTTATTTACATTTCAAATGTTTGCTCCTTCTCAGAAAGCCCCTATCCCATCCCCTCTCCTCCTGCTTCAAAGAGGGTGATCATCCACCCACCCCACTCTCATCTCGCTGCCCTTTATTCCCCTGTCCTCGGGCATATATCTAAAAATCTTTTGCCAGTCTGTTGGTTTCCATTTTATCCTATTGACAGTGTACTTTGCCTTAGCGAAGCTTTGCAATTATACGAGGTCCAATTTGTAGATTCTTTATCTTAGAGCATAAGCCATTGGTGTTCTGTTCAGGAAATTTTCTCCTGTGCCCATGTGTTCAAGACTTTTCCCTACATTCTCTTCTATTAAATTCAGTGTATGTGGTTTTATGTAGAGGTCCTCGATCCACTTGGTCTTGAGCTTTGTACAAGAATATAAGAATTGGTCGATTTGCATTTTTCTACATGCTGACCACCACTTCAACCAACACCTTTGTTAAAAATGCTGTCTTTTTTTCCAGTGGATGGTTTTAGCTCCTTTTCAACAAATGGTGCTGGTTCAACTGGAGGTCAGCATGCAGAAGAATGCAAATCGATCCATTCATATTTCCTTGTATTAAGCTCAAGTCCAAGTGGATCAAGGACCTCCCCATAAAATCAGACACACTGAAACTAATAGAAAAGAAACTGGGGAAGAGCCTTGAGCACATGGGCACAGGGGAAAATTTCCTGAACATATCACCAATAGCTTATGCTTTAAAATCAAGAAATGAAAAATGGGAGCTCCTAAAATTAAAAAGTTTCTGTAAGGCAAAGGATACTGTCAATCGGACAAAACAGCAACCAACAAATTGGGAAAAGATCTTTACCAACCCTACAACTGACAGAGGGCTAATATCCAATATATACAAAGAACTCAAGTAGTTAGACTCCAGAGAGCCAAATAACCCTATTAAAAAAGGGGATACAGAGCTAAGCAAAGAATTTTCACCTGAGTAATATCTTATGGCTGAGCAGCACCTAAAGAAATGTTCTACATCCTCAGTCATTAGGGAAATGCAAATCAAAACAACCCTGAGATTTTACCTCACACCAGTCAGAATGAAAGATCAAAAGCTCAGGAGACAGCAGGTGCTGGAGAGGATGTGAAGAAAGAGGAACACTCCTCCAGTGCTGGTGGGATTGCAAACTGGTACAACCACTCCGGAAATCTGATGGTTCCTCAGAAAACTGGGCATGACACTACCGGAGGACCCTGTAATTGCCCGCAGTTACATTGAACGGGTTACCTGGAAAGGAAGCTGAGGATATATGGGAAGGCAGCTAAAAGAGAGGAAGACCAAGACAACATTGCTGATGAAGGTTTCTAAGTTTAATGGAGAACTCCAAATATATAGGCAGGGGAAAATCCTTCCCCCAAAGGCTGGAAGCTTCCCCACAGGTGGCTAGTATTTTTCAGGAAACTGCAGGTGCTTAAAAAACCACAGGCTTCACCTTGGTCTGAGCACTACATCCCAGGTAAAGGGGATTATGGCTAACACAGGAGTTCCCACTCAGAGGCTGAGAGAGGAACTTCACATTGGTGGATGACAAATTCCTGTCAGGTGGCATGACACCCCAATAAGGCACTCTACAGAACCCCTTTATACTACTCCTGGTGCTTAGAGCGAGAGGATTCCCCAGCATGTAATAAGGACACATGCTCCACTATGTTCATAGCAGTCCTATTTATAATAGCCAGAAGCAGGAAAGAACCCAGATGTTCCTCAACGGAGAAATGGATACAGAAAATGTGGTATATTTACACTATGGAATACTACTCAGCTATTAAAAACAATGAATTCATGAAATTCTTAGGCAAATGGATGGAACTGGAAATATTCTAAGTGAGGTAACCCAATCACAAAAGAACACACATGGTATGCACTCACTGATAAGTGGATATTAGCCTAGAAGCTCAGAATACCCAAGCCACAATTCACATATCAAATGATGCCCAGGAAGAAAGAAGGAGAGGCCTCTGGTCCTGGAAATACTCTATGCAGCAGTGTAGGGGAATACCAGGACAGGGAAGCAGGAGGTGGTTGATTGGTGAATAGAGGGAGGGAGAGGGCTTATGGAACTTTCAGGGAGAGGGGAACCAGGAAAGGGGAAATAATTGAAATGTGAATAAAGAATATATCTAATAAAATAAAAATAATAATAAAAGAATAGATAGGGAGAGAGTGGGCAGCCTTGCCTAGTCCCTGATTTTAGTGGGATTGCTTCAAGTTTCTCTCCACTTAGTTTGACGTTGGCTACAGGTTTGCAGTATGTTGCTTTTATTATGTTTAGGTATGGGCCTTGAATTCCTGATCTTTCCAAGACTTAACATGAAGGGATGCTGTATTGTGTCAAATGATTTATCAGCATGTAATGAAATGATCATGTGGGTTTTTTATTTGAGTCTATTATTTAGAATTGCAAGAAAAATTATCTAGAGCTGAGCAGAACACACAGGAAAAGATAACATCTCAGCAGAACCTATGCTGCAATCTTGGATCCACTATTTGACTTCAAGTAGTTTATTTTTACAGCTCCCAAACCTCCCTTCTCTCAGGAACCCCTCTCCAAGACAAAGCTTGTTCTTAATAGTAGTGGGTTTGGGTGATGAAAGGAAGGTTAAGTAATAGTACAACTAGTTTTAAGTTCTTGTGTTCCATAGCACATTAAGATGACAGTCACTCATAATATTAATTATATATTTCATGAAGGCTTTTGAATTAAGGAACTAGGAAGACTCTGAAATAAGGATAAGGATATAAAATGCTAATCATCATGACTCCATCCATTGATGCTGTATGTGTGCATTAAAATATCTCATTTAACTCTATGACATTGCACAATTAATATTTACCAAGTAAGAAAAAAATCAGGAAAGTATCCTGATTATTTATTTAGATAATTAATTTCAGGTGTAATTAATTAACTGTCAAAAAAAGTTGTAGCTAGAGTTTAAATTGAGAACTGCCTCAGATGGTTACATGTGTCTGAACTCCAAAAGTTCTATATACCTGGACCTTATCATCTGTAACTGTGTGAAAACAGTGAGCCAGGCATTTTGCAGTTTTAAGAAGATGTAATTATACAATACCTCTGAAAATTCATATAAAATTTATAGAAACAGCAAAACCTAATATTTTAAGTTTAATATTCTTTCTAATTAAAAGTGAGATCTTTTGAGTTTCAAAAAATTATCCTTTCAATATATGCTAAAAGGAATTATTAATAAAAAATATAAAATTTATTTGATCCTGTTTTCATTAATTTATTTATTTTACTTTTTTTTTTATAAGTACACTATTGCTCTTTCAGACACACCAAAAGAGGGCATCAGATCCCATTACAGATGGTTGTGAGCCACTATGTGGTTGCTGGGAATTGAGCTCAGGATATCTGGAAGAGCAGTCAGTGCTTGTAACTGCTAAGCTATCTCTCCAGCCCTCTTTGATCCTATCTTGAAAGTCCTATTTTGAAAAGGCTATCTTTTTTCCACTGGGTGGTTGCAGCTCCCCAGTCAAGGATCAAGTGACCATAGGTGTGTGGGTTCATTTCTGGGTCTTCAATTCTGTTCCATTGATCTACATGTCTGTCACTGTACCAAAACCATGCAGTTTTTAACACTATCGCTCTGTAATACAGCTTGAGGTCCGGGACAGTGATTCCCCCAGAAGTTCTTTTACTCTTGAGAATATTTTTAACTATCCTGGGTTTTCTGTTATTCCAGATGAATTTTTGAATTGCTCTTTCTAACTCTGTGAAGAATTGAGTTGGGATTTTCATGGGGATTGCATTGAATCTGTATATTGCTTTTGGCAAGATGGTCATTATTACCATATTAATCCTGCCAATCCATGAGTATGGAAGATCTTTTCATCTTCTGAGGTCTTCTTCAATTTCTTTCTTCAGAGACTTGAAGTTCTTGTCATACAGATATTTCACTTGTTTGGTTAGAGTCACACCAAGATACTTTATATTGTTTGTGGCTATTGTGAAGGGTGTCATTTCCCTAATTTGTTTCTCAGCCTGTTTATCCTTTGAGTACAGGAAGGCTACTGATTTGCTTGAGTTAATTTTATATCCGGCCACTTTGCTGAAGTTGTTTATCAGCTGTAGGAGATTTCTGGTAGAGTTTTTTGGATCGCTTAATTATACTATCATATCATCTGCAAATAGTGGTTGTTTGACTTCTTCCTTTCCAATTTGTATCCCTTTGACCTCCTTTTGTTGTCTAATTGCTCTAGGTAGAACTTCAAGTACTATATTGAAAAGATATGGAGAGAGAGGGCAGCCTTGTCTAGTCCCTGATTTTAGTGGGATTGCTTCAAGTTTCTCTCCATTTAGTTTGATATTGGCTACTGGTTTGCTGTATATTGCTTTTACTATGTTTAGGTATGGGCCTTGCATTCCTGTTCTTTCCAAGACCTTTAACATGAAAGGATGCTGAATTTTATCAAACGCTTTTTCAGCATCTAATGAAATGACCATGTGGTTTTTTTCTTTGAGTTTGTTTATGTGGTGGATTACATTGATGGATTTCCTTATATTGAACCATCCCTGCATTCCTGGGATGAGGCCTACTTGATCATGATGTATGATCATATTGATGTGTTCCTGGATTATGTTGGCAAGGATTTTTTTGAGTATTTTTGCATCTATATTCATAAGGGAAATTGGTCTGAAGTTCTCTTTCTTTGTTGGATCTCTGTGTGGTTTTCGTATCAGTGAAAATGTGGCTTCATAGAACGAGTTGGTTAGTGTTCCTTCTGTTTCTATTTTGTGGAATAGTTTGAAGAGTATTGGTGTTAGGTCTTCTTTGAAGGTCTGATAGAATTCTGCACAAAAACCATCTGGTCCTGTGCTTTTTTTGGTTGGAAGACTTTCAATGACCACCTCTATTTCTTCAGAGGTTATGGGGTCATTTAGATAGTCTGTCTGATCCTGATTAAACTTTGGTATTTGGTATATGTCTAGGAAATTGCCCATTTCCTCCAGATTTTCCAGTTGTGTTGAGTATAGGCTTTTGAATAGATGGTGCTCATTCAACTGAAGGTCAGCATGCAGAAGAATGTAAATTGACCCATTCTTATCTCCTTGTACTCATTAAAGTCCAAGTAGATCAAGAACCTCCACATAAAACCAGAAACACTGAAACTAATAGAAAAGAAACTGGGGAAGTGTCTTGAGCACATGGGCACAGGGGAAATTTTCCTGAACAGAACACCAATAGCTTATGCTCTAAGATCAAGAATTGACAAATGGGACCTCATAAAATTACAAAGTTCCTGTAAGACAAAGGACACTGTCAAAAGGACAAAATAGCAATCAACTAATTGGGAAAAGATCTTTACCAACCCTACATCAGACAGTGGGCTAATATCCAAGATATACAAAGAACTCAAGAAGGTAGATTCCAGAGAGTCAAATAACCCTATTAAAAAATGGGGTACAGAGCTAAACAAAGAATTTTCACCTGAGGAATATCAAATGGCTGAGAAACAGCTAAAGAAATGCTCAGCATTCTTAGTCATCAGGGAAATGCAAATCAAAACAACCCTGAGATTCCACCTCACACCGGTCAGAATTGCTAAGATCAAAAACTCAGGAAACAGCTGGTGCTGGCGAGGATGTGGTGGGATTGCAAGCTGGTAAAACCACTCTGGAAATCAGTTTTGCGGTTCCTCAGAAAACTCGGCATAATACTACCAGAGGACCCAGTTATACCACTCCTGGGCATATACCCAGAGGACTCTCCAACATGCAATAAGGACACATGCTCCACTGTGTTCATAGCAGCCTTATTTATAATAGCCAGAAGCTGGAAAGAACCCAGATGTCCCTCAACGGAGGAATGGATACTGAAAATGTGGTATATTTACACTATGGAGTACTACCCAGCTATTAAAAACAATGAATTCATGAAATTCTTAGGCAAGTGGGTGGAACTGGAGAATATCATCCTGAGTGAGAAGACCTGTTCACAAAAAATTACACATGATGTGCACTCACTGATAAGCGGATATTAGCTCAGAAGCTTGGAATACCCAAAGAACAATTCACATATCAAAGAATACCAAGAAGAAGGAAGGAGAGGCACCTGGTCCTGGAAGGGCTCAATGTGACAGTGTAGGGGAATACCAGGAAGCGGTGGCAGGAGTGGGTTGGTTGGGGAGCAGGGGGAGTGAAAAGGGCGTATGGGACTTTTGGGGAGGAGGGGGAACCAGTAAGAGGGAAATCATTTGAAATGTACATAAAGAATATGCCTAATAAAAAATTAAAAAAAGTATGTCCTATTTAATAATGAAAATGTCCTACATTAAGTTTCCATATTAAATTTCTTCATTCTATTCAATCTTCTTCAATCCTCATGACAAACCAACAAAACGGGAAGTATTTTCACCTTTTATTGACTTGTGAGAGTGAGAAGCTAGGCTTAATATTTCATATACTCTTCTAAAAGAAGAGTTAGAGTGCTTAAACCATTATTAGTATTCCTATTTATTGATTAAAAAAGATAATAAAATAATGTTGTATGTAGTTATGAAGATTAAAGCCAGCACCCCATTCATCACAGAAAAGTGCTTTACTGTAGAGTCAGAGTCTCATCCTAGACCAAAGACGGAATCTATTATACACCCACCTTAAAGTGTTTTTTTTTGTTGTTGTTGTTGTTTTTGTTTTTTGTTTCTATTCTATTTTTTTATTTTTATTTTATTTTCTAAGTTATTTTTATTTACATTCGAAATCATTTCCCCTTTCCCGTTTCCTCCCTCCCCAAAAAAGTTAAAATAAGAACAATTAACAATTGTGGCATCAACGATTCAAATTTCTTGCATTTTTAGACTCTGAAAAAATATTATAAAGAAATAGCTCTGGTTTAAAAATAAATTACTTCAGAACCTCTTTCTGGGACTGTGCTGATGGTAGATTCTTTAAACGGCATGATAGTGGTGCTGGGTTCAGTTTCTATTTTAAATTTTTTCATTTGAAAATATTTAAATAGCTAATTAACTCATTTTGAGTGAATCACAGATTATTTTATATGTCATTGAACACAATTGTCCTAAAATACAAAGATGATTATAATCCATGGATTTTTCCGTTAGTCATTGGTGAAGTTTTACAATCACTCAAAAATTACCCTTCAGGTGGATATATTGTCAAAGAATTTTAAATATAACACTTTACTTTTTTTTCCAGTTTTAAATTAACAATTAATAATTTGGAAGTTCTACAGACTTTCTGATTCCTGTACCACCAACACCACAGACAGATTTTTGCTCTGTTTTCAAATACTGATTTCTCTACTGTCTTCTTTTCTGAACTTTCATAGTAAAGATCCCATTTCAATTACCTTTCTGAGTACATGAGTGTGAGTTTGTGTATGTCTGGATATGTAGAGATATATTATAACACATTAAACAAAGCTAAACTCATGTTTCTACTCTTTAATATTTGCTTCCATTCCCTTTGATAGTTATATCAAGTTTTAGAAACCAATTCAAAGCCTGAATGTTTTGTCTCTGTTACGTGAAAAAATGAATGCAAAATTATCTTATATTCCTTTATTTAATTTACTATGTCATTTTTTATGGAAGGCATGGATTTAATTAGAAACACTTTTCTATCTATCAATGAGAAAGAAGAACCAGATTTAAAAAAAATCTGGTTGTATACCAGTGGACATGTAATTTAATACAAAAAATGATTGTTTATTAAAAGTTCATTACTACTCTGCAATTAAAAACAATGAATTCATGAAATTCCTAGGCAAATGGTCAGAACTTGAAAATATCATCCTTCGTGAGGTAACGCAATCACAAAAGAACACACATGGTATGTAGTCACTGATAAGGGGATATTAACTCAGAATCTTGGAATACCCTAGACACAATTCACATATCAATAGATTTCCAAGAAGATGGAAGGAGAGACCCCTGGTCTTGGAAAGACTGGATGTAGGGGAATGCCAGGACAGAGAAGCGAGAGGGGGTTGAATAGGGAAAAGAGGGAGGGAAGGGGGCTTATGGGACTTTCAGGGAGGGAAGAAACGGGAAAGGGGAAATGATTTTGAATATAAATAAAAAAACTTAGAAAATAAAATAAAATTAAAATTAAAAAAAAAAGTTCATTGCTAACACATCTGTGGTACACATAGCAATTTTTCTGTAAGTTTTGGTTGTCTACATATTTTTTAGCTACTCTAATCCAAATTTGTTTTTGAAGTAGATGAAAGAAGGAACAAAGATCACTTATAGAGTAATAGGTTCTCTTCAACACATTAAGGAGAAAAGAATGGTAGTTTATAAATCCTGTGATGACTTCACTTCTTTTTCACTAAGTTTATAATATCATAAGATAGCATCTTGTTTGAAGGAATTTTTCAAGCAGGAACCAGAGAAATAAGGGGGAGTATGCCTTTGACAACCTGGTAAGTCATTATCCCTGGAAAGTGATGTGGAGAAACCTGAAGATTTCACTGGAAATGAACATTAAAGAAAGAAAAACATGGATACCTGTTGAATGGGAGTTTTACCAGTTTTGATAAATATCACTCTTCTTATCCAAGGTGTATGTTCGTATATGGTTGTGGTATAATTTAGAGTAAACCTTGCCAAATTTAAATATTAAGGGGAAAAATGACCCACAATAAGAATTGAGAAAAGATACCAGAATATTACCAGAAAACAAATAGATAAATCAAATCAACCAAGCAGAATCACTACTACCACCATCTCCACCACTAATAAAACAGAGATAATCTAATAGCTAAATTCTTGTACAAATGTGTGGCAACTTTTAAAAATTGGGGACTACCAGCTACGAAGGAAGAATTTAGTAGAAAGAATATTGATGCACAAGATTTATAAATTAACCTACACTATGACTAGTAGTGACACACAAAAAAACTATGTTTAGGAATTTTTATAGGCATTGATTAGGAGTATTTTGTAGTATATTTAATTATATTTTTATCTGAACAGATTCTTAATGAGTTATATTAGATATGTGATATATGATATATATGATATATTATATACTGGATATATGTGGAATACTTTTCCAATATAGCTAAAAAAATCATGGGTAAATTGACAATTTGAATTTGAATACATTCTCTTTTTTTCTAGTAATTATTAATAAATACCTTCAAGTCGACTTTTTGTGGGTTTTTGGGCAACCAAGTACTAATCTTTCAAATTGTTCCACACTTGTATAGTGACAGTAGTGGAGTGTCGTCTGTCAGATTGTATTTAATTGTTTTCAAACTATTTCTTGTTCTCTACATAATTATTTCAATCAACATTTCTTAAATTTATATTCAGAGGATGAGAGAGGAATATAACTTTTGTCAATTTATTTTGTTCAATCAATCAGAAATATTAACAACTCAGAAACTGTGTGTTATAACATATATAACTACAATATTCAGGTATTATAATATGTGGTAGCTGGGTTTATTCATTCATAATTTTAACATGCCATAACTTTTTCATGGCATTTTTAACTTCTGCATTCCTTAATGTATAGATGATTGGGTTGAGAAAGGGTGTTCCAATGGTATAAAATACTGCTACCATCTTGTCCATAGGAAAAGTAGTTGGTGGCCGTGCATATATGAATATGCAAGGCCCAAAGAATAAGATAACTACTATTATATGAGATGTGCAGGTAGAGAGTGCCTTTTTTCTTCCTTCTGCACTGTGGTTTCGCAGAGAGTACAAGATGACAAAATATGAGATAATCAAAATTATAAAACTGCTTGAGCAAATTGCACCACTATTAGACACTAACAGCAGATTTATCATGTATGTGTCCATACAGGCAAGTTTCAACAAGGGCTGTAAGTCACAGCAATAATGGTCAATCAGATTGGGCCCACAGAAGGGCAGTCTCAAGGCCAGAACAATCTGAGCAGTGGAATGTATAAAAGACCCTATCCAGGCAAGAATAATCAAGATGACACAGACCTGCCGGCTCATGATGACTGGGTATCTCAAAGGTTTACAGATGGCCACATATCGGTCAACAGCCATGAGAATGAGGACAAAGATCTCCATGCAGCCAAATAAATGAAGAGCAAAGACTTGTGTCATGCATTCATTGTAGGAAATGAGGTTCTTTTTAGAGAGGGCATCCACAATGAGTCTTGGGGCTGTGGATGTTGAAAAGCAGGAATCAGCAAAAGACAGATAAAAGAGGAAGAAGTACATGGGACTCCCAAGTGTCCGGCTGAACTTGATTGTTACAATAATGAGAGTATTCCCAACTACAGTCCCCATATAGAAAATTAGGAAGATTATAAACACCATTTTCTGCTTCATGGGATCCTGTGTCAATCCTAGTAGTATAAACTCAGTGACAGTGCTATTCTGCTGCATTGTGTCAGTCCATGAGAAGGACTCATATGCCAGAAAGATTCTAAAAAAGAAAAAAAAGGATTAAATGCATGCTAAATTTGGATGTTCAATAAGATCTTAACTTTCCAGTGAGTTATCACTTACCATTCTCTTGGCTTAATTTATTCAGATAGTATAAGATGAGTTTAATGCTTACTAAATAGACAGCATGTTAAAAGAAATAAGATCTAATGATTTTGGGAAGTAAGCATTACTTTTATTAATAAAATTTGAGGAGTTAATTTTCTGAATGAAATGAGCCTTATTAGTATTATGCACGATCTGTTTATGTTTAATATATTGAAAACATTCAAAATGTTCTTCAGGTTTAGGTGCTTTCATTTTAATTTTTACCACACAGCTGCACAAGAAGAAACATGATATATATTTTGAACATTCATGCAATGATTTTTCAAATATGTGAGACTTCCCAATGAGATATAATGAACAAAAAGTTTTATCTTTGAAGAACCCCTTTGTGAGAATGACAAAATTATCTTCCCCAATCTAGTCTATTCTGCTTAAATAGGACTCAAAATTTTGTAGATCTTTATAGCTTTTAGTATCTCATGATTTTTTTTATCAGAAACACAGGTGGGAACATTTATGAAAAAAGAGACAATTTCTGAAAGAAATCAAAATTACATATTTTTTCAGACTTAAAGTGACAATGTTTCATTCCATTAAAGAACTTTTGATGAAATTATAAAAACTTATTATGTAATATTTCATATACTGACACACACAAAGACACACACACATATTTACTTAGATACAATGTAATTGTTATATTATCAACTTCTAACATGGGTATTCTAGTAATTACACAGTCAAAACTAAATTTATCAGAATAGTAAATGTTTTTATTAAATATATATAAACTTATATTCAAAGAGATATTTTTTTATTGTGAAGAAATATGTAATTAATTCTATTCATATGTTCTAATTCTGGCTAAGGTTGCTTAATACAACAATGTTATTTTTTAACCACTATCAGTTATAAATATGTGAGAAAGTAAAGGTCACATTTGCTTGTCATGTGATAACAAATGTTATGTTTGTGGTGTGTAAACAAAGCTATAATATCTCTGTGACACAGAGATCAAAGAATCTCTTACTCTATGCATAACAACTCACAGGTAGAGACAATCTCTGAAATCTTTAGCGGCAACACAGTTCAGAAAGAATTTGAAAGTCAAAATGTAGTACTGCACTAAAATAAAACTATGAAGATTTACCTTAGGAGATTGTTGGTCACATTGGCATGTCACTGCGGCATCATGGATCTTCACTTGTATATAAGAAGTATTGTGACATTTTAAAGTTCTGGAAATATGGTTAAACAACTCATCTATGAAGATAGTTTTGAAACTGATTATGCATTAAATACTTGTACACAGTTACCCCGTGGACATTAACTGAAGACTCATTTACTTAGTTGGATATATTCCAACAGTACTCTTTGTGAAGTCTCTTAGCAACCAAAAAACCAGTTTGGGTTGAATTAAGTAAAACAAATATTATCACTATGTATTTCTATTTCTATCATTATGGGTAGGTCTATATGTGTAGACATATCTTCCCATTTACATAGTATACACAACTATTGAAGTATTTAATCATATGAATTAAGGCATATTGATACATAAGCTAGATTAAATGGTACTTCCTTGTAATTCTAGTACTTGTGATGGTACAGCAAGAGGATGCAAGCAAGCTTCATGCCAGTCTTGGCTAATCACAAGATGTTTGAAAACAATAACAAGTACCAATAATGGTATACATACTGACATGAAGAAACTTCATAAGATTAACCAATGCCCTATAAACCCAATTAATTTGTTTTTTAATTATTTTTTTAAATTTAATTAATTTTTTAAAAATGTATATTTCCATCATGCTACATTCATGTCAAAATCATAGCCTTTCATAAGGAATGTTTTGGAAGATCCAAAGTGGATACTATTATTAATATCTCTAGTTTCTGGTATCATCAACTTAAATTTACTTAATGGTGACAATTTCCAATGGTTCCTATTATACACGTGATTGATTTTTATTACATCACTTTGGATTGTAAAGCACTCCTTCAATAATGTTTGTAAATGTCCTTCAAAGTATGCATTTTATACTAGACCTGACCTTAGTATGACTACTAAACCTCTGGTATATAATATGATTATTTTACTACAAATCTTACTGGTTTGGTAATAGATTATGTAAGATTAAAGACAATAAGAAAAAAAAGACACAAACTAACAGACTGGATATATAAACAAGTGCCAAATTTTTGCTGCATACAAGAAACCCACCTCATTGACAAAGACAGTCATTACCTCAGAGTAAAAGTTTGGAAAACAATTTTACAAGCAAATGGTCCCAGAAACAAGCTGGAGTGGCCATTTTTATATAGGACAAAATCAACTTTCAACGAAAAGTTGTCAGTAAAAATAAGGAGGGACACTTCTTACTGTTCAAAGGAAAAATCTACCAAGATGAACTCTCAATTATGAATATCTATGCTCCAAATTTAAGGGCACACACATTCATAAAAGAATAGTATACTAAAGCTAAAAGCACACATTGCATCCCACTTAATAATAGTGGGAGACTTCAACACCCCACTCTCAACAATGAACAAATCATGGAAACAGAAACTAAACAGAGACACAGTGAAACTAACTGAAGTTATGGACCAAATGGATCTAGCAGATATTTATAGAATATTCTATCTTCAAGCAAAAGAATATACCTTCTTCTCAGCACCTCATGGTATCTTCTCAAAAACTGACCATATAATTGGTCACAAAACAAGCTTCAATAGATACAGTAATATTGAAATCATTCCAGGTAACCTACCAGATCTCCACAGCCTAAGGCTGGTCTTAAGTTCAAACAAAACAATGGAAAACACACATACACATGGACATGGAACAATGCTCTACTCAATGATATCTTGGCCAAGGAAGAAATAAAGAAATTAAAGACTTTTTAGAATTTAATGAAAATGAAGATACATCATACTAAAACTTATGGGATACAAAGAAAGCAGTGCTAAGAAAACTCATAGCTCTAAGTGCCTTCAAAAAGACACTGGAGAGAGCTCACACTAGCAGCTTGACAACACACCTGAAAGCTCTAGAACAAAAAGAAGCGAATGCACCCAAGAGTAGACAGCAGGAAATAATCACACTCAGGGCTGAAATCAACCAAATAGAAACAAAAAGAACTATACAAAGAATCAAAAAAAAAAAAAAAAAACAAGAGTTAGTTCTTTGAGAAAATCAACAAGATAGACAAACCCTTATCCAGCCTAACCACAGGTTCATGACCCAAATTAATAAAATCAGAAATTAAAAGGGAGACATAACAACAGAAGCTGTGGAAATTCAAGAAAAATAATCAAATCCTAGTATAAGAGATTATACTCAACAAAATTTGAAAATCTGGACAAAATGGACAATTTTCTAGATACATACTAGGTGCCAATGTTAAAACAGTATCAGATAACAGTCTAAATAATTCCATAAGTCCCGAGGAATAAGAAGGAGGTTTTAATATTCTACCAACAGAAAAAAGCCCAGGATTAGATGGGTTTAGTGGGGAATTCTATCAGTTCGTCAAAGAGGAGCTAATACTGATACTCTTTAAACTATTCCACAAAATAGAAACTCAAGGAACACTACCCAATTAATTCCTTTTTTATTGAATATATTCTTCATTTACATTTCAAATATTATACTCATTCCCGGTTTCCCCGCTCCCCGAAAACCCCCAACCCATCCTCCCACCCCCTGCCTCCAAGAATATGCTCCTCCACACAACCCACTCCCATGAACCCCACTAGATTTCCCCATACTGGGGCTTGTATTGAGCCTTTACAGGACCAAGAACCTCTCCTCCCACTGATGCCTGACAAGGCATTCCTCTGCTAGTCTTTTGGCTGGAACCACATGTAACTATTGGTTGATGGGTTAGTCCCTGGGAGCCCTAGGTTTTCTGGTTGGCCAACATTGTCATTCTTCCCATGGGGCTGCAAACCTCCCACCACCAACTCTTCCAGTCTGCCCTCCAACTCCTCTATTGTGAACAAAATTCTGTCTAACCGAATCCAAGAATGCATCAAAATGATAATTCACCACTATCAAGTAGGCTTCATCCCAGGGATGAAGGAATGGTTCAATATATGGAAATCCATCAATGTAATTCACTACATAAAAAAACTCAAAGAAAAAAAAACACATGTTCATTTCATTAGATGCTGAAAAGCTTTTGACGACATTCAGCATCCCTTCATAATAAAAGTCTTGGAGATATCAGGAATTCAAGGCCCATACCTAAACATAGTAAAAGCAATATACTGCAAACCAGTAGCCACCATCAAACTAAATGGAGAAAAACTTTAAGCAATCCCACTGAAATCGGGTACTAGACAAGGTTGCCCACACCCTATCTATTCAACATAGTACTGGAAGTCCTAGCCAGAGCAATTAGGCAACAAAAAGAGGTCAAAGGGAAACAAATTGGAAAGGAAGAAATCAAAATATGACTCTTTGCAGATGATATGATTTTATACTTAAGCGACCCCAAAAATTCCACCAGAGAACTCCTAAAGCTGAAAACAACTTCACCAATGTGGCTGGATTTAAAATGAACTCAAACAAATCAGTAGCCTTCCTCTACTCAAAGGACGATCAAGCTGAGAAAGAAATCAGGGAAAAGACACCCTTCACAGCATTTATGCATAATATTACATACCTTGGTTTGACTCTAAGCAAGCAAGTGAAAGATCTGTTTGACAAGAACTTCAAGCCTCTGAAGAAAGAAATTTTAGAAGATCTCAGAAGATGGAAAGATCTCCCACGCTCATGGATTGGCAGGATTAATATAGTAAAAATGGCCATCTTGCCAAAAGCAATCTACAGATTCATTGCAATCTCCATTACAATTCCAAATCAATTCTTCATAGAGCTGGAAAGAGCAATCTGCAAGTTCATTTGGAATAATAAAAAACCAAGGATAGCGAAAACTATTCTCCACAACAAAAGATCTCCTGGGGGAATCACCATCCCTGACCTCAAGCTCTGCTACAGAGCAATAGTGATAATAGTATCCTATTGGTATGGAGACTGGCAGGAAAATCAATGGTATAGAATTGAAGACCCAGAAATGAACTGACACACCTGTTGTCAACTGATGTACGACAAAGAATCTAAAAACATCCAGTGGAAAAAAAGACAGCATTTTTAACAAATAGTGCTGGATCAGCTGGAGGTCAGCATGCAGAAAAATGCAAATCGACCCCTTCTTACTTTCTTGTACAAAGCTCAAGTCCAAGTGGATCATGGACCTCCACATAAAACCAGATACACTGAAGCTTATCAAGGAGAAAGTGAGGAAGAACCTTAAACACATGGGCACAGGGAAAAATTTCTTGAATAGAACACCAATGGGTTATGCTCTAAGAACAAGAATCAACAAATGGGACCTCATAAAACTGCAAAGCTTCTGTAGGGCAAAGGACACTGTCTATAGGACAAAACAGCACCCAACAGACTGGGAAAATATCTTTACCAATCCTATATCCAATAGAGGGCTAATATCCAAGGTATGCACAGAACTCAAGAAGTTAGACTCCAGAGAGTCAAATAACACTATTTAAAAAATGGGGTATAGAGTTAAACAGAGAATTTTCAACTGAGGAAACTTGAATGGCTATGAAGCACCTAAAGAAATGTTCAGCATCCTTATTTATCAGGGAAGTACAAATCAAAATAACCCTGAGATTCCACCTCATACCAGTCAGAATGGCTAAAATGAAAAGCTCAGGGGATAGCAGATGCTAGAGAGGATGTGGAGAAAGAGGAACACTTTTCCATTGCTAGTGGATTTGCAAGCTGGTAAAACCACTCTGGAAATCAATTTGGCAGTTCCTCAGAAAATTAGACATAGTACTACCTGAGGACCCAGCTATACCACTCCTGGGCATATACCCAGAAGAAGATAATCCAACATGTAATAAGGACACATGCTTCATTGGTACAGTAACAGACATGTAGATCAATGGAACAGAATTGAAGACCCAGAAATGAATCCACACTCCTATGGTCACTTGATCTTTGACAAAGGAGCTAAAACCAGAAGATAATCCAACATGTAATAAGGACACATGCTTCACTATGTTCATAGCAGCCTTATTTATAATAGCCAGAAACTGGAAAGAACCCAAATGTCCCTCAGCAGAGGAATGGATTCTGAAATTGTGGTATACAATGGAGTACTATTCACTATTAAAAACAATGAATTCATGAAATTGTTAGGCAAACAGATGGAACTAGAACGTGTCATCCTGAGTGAGGTAACCCAATCACAAAAGAACATGCACATTATGCACTCATAAGTGGATATTAGCCCAAAAGCTCAAAATAAACAAGTTACAATTCACAGACCACAGGAAGCTCAAGGAGAAGGAAGACCAAAGTGGGGGTGTTTTGGTTCCTCTGAGAAAGGGAACAAAATACTCACAGGAGCAAATAAGGGGACAAAGTGTGGAACAGAGATTGAAGGAAAGGCTACCCAGAGACTGTCCGACCTGGGGATTCATCCTATAAACAGTCACCAAACCCCGACACTACTATGGATGACAAGAAGTGAATACCAAAAAAATCCTGTTATGGTTGTCTCAGGAGGGGCCCTGCCAGAGCCATGCAGATACAGAGGCAGATACTAGCAGCCAACCATTGGACTGAGCATGGGGTCCCCAATGGAGGAGTTGGAGGGCAGAATGGAGGAGCTGAAGACGTTTGCAGCCCCATAGAAGAATGAAGATGTTGTGAACCAGGGCTCCCAGGTACTAAGGCATCAACCAAGGGGTACATATGATTCCAGCCAAAAGA
Source organism: Tokudaia tokunoshimensis (assembly GCA_036184795.1). NCBI lineage: Eukaryota > Metazoa > Chordata > Mammalia > Rodentia > Muridae > Tokudaia > Tokudaia tokunoshimensis. The sequence goes on along the minus strand of BTHU01000004.1, from coordinate 63,182,951 downwards.
GTAGCCGTGGAATGCCTTATAGGGCATCGGTGGGAGGAGAGGCCCTTGGTCCTATGTAGGCTCAATAGATGCCCCAGTGTGGCGAAATTAGGGGGGGTGGGTAGGTGGGAGTGGGTTGGGGTGGAGGGGCATACTTGGAAGCAGGGGCGGGATGAGGGATTGGGGGTTCTTGGGGAAGAGGGAAACCAGGAAAGGGTATAACATTTGAAATGTAAATGAAGTAAATGAAGAATATATTCAATAAAAAAAGATAATAAGAAAAACATACTACAACATTGGGATATAATCTAAGCGTATAACATACTTGCCAGATTCCTCATAGTCACAGATAATTAAATAAATAACTGAATACAGTGGGAATAATAGAGAAAGCTCTACAGGACACAACTTTGGAATAATTTATGAACGTGTTTCCTAAAAATTATACAATAATTTCCTAACTTAGCTCATGTAATCTGACGAAAGAGAGTTCCCTTTAAAGTTACAGAGGAAACAGGAAGACAGAGTCATTACACAAGAGGAATAGGATAAATACAAATTTTCTCACATGGTAAGTGTTAGCAAGATCCACATTACAAATGTCTTAAAGTCCTGAGTCCAACACCTAGTCACTTTTGTTTGGTGGTTCAGTTTCTGTGTGTCCCCATGGATCCAGGTGAGTTGACTATGTAAATATTCTTGTGCTATACTCGTCCCTTCAAGCTTGGTCAGTCGTACTGCCCACCGATCAACAGAACTTATTTTTAATTAGATATATTCTTTATTTACATTTTAAATGTTGTCCCCTGTCCTGGTTTCCCTCCCCTTCCCCTGAAAATTCCCTAACCCATCCCCCTCTCCCTGATCACAAATCCACCCACTCCTGCTTACTTGTCCTGGCATTCCCTTTACTGGTGCATCTAGCCTTCTCAGGACCAAGGACATGTCTTCCCGTAAATGTCCAACAAGACCATTCTCTGCTGCATATACAGCAGGCACCATGGGTTGCTCCTTGTTTACTCTTTGGTTCCTGGTTTAGTCCCTGGGATCTCTGGGGAGTACTGGGTGGTTCATCTTTTGAGCTCTGCCTGATGTTTGGCAGTAGGGCTCAGCCTGCCTCTGTTTCCATCCAGTGCTAAAGGAAGCCTCATGGAAGACAGTTATGGTAGGTTCCAATATGCAAGCATAGCAGAGTACCAATAATGTGTCAGATGTGAAGCTTGGTCTTCATGTGGATCTCCTAACAGTTGGACTAGAGGCTATTTCTGATTTTTTCTCCTGCCATTAAAACTCCTTCCCTTGCTGGGTTGATTGCACTGGCCTCAGTGGGAGAGGATGCACTTAGTCCTGCTGTGAATTGATGTCCCAGGGCTTGGTAAGAACAGAAGGGGAGCCTCTAATTCTCCTTAGAGAGTGGATTGGGAGAGGGAAATAGGGGGAAGGATTTGTAAGGGTGGGAATGGAAGGAGAGGAGGGAGTGGAGGCTGCTACTGGGATGTAAAGTGAGTAAATAAAGTGTTATAAATAAATGAAAGAATTAAATTTCCTTTTTAGAGGAAAATTTATTGAAAACCTTACTAAAAAAATGAGAGCCATGCACCCATTGAACAGACATGATGAAAGCAATATTGTGATTCTTTGGTATTTCAACCCAAACCAATAATTCTTAGTTGATATGGAGATCAACTAAGTTGATAATAAGATCACTTGAAGATGTCAGACTTAAAATCTTGAAAATAAAACCCTGTAGAGAATTGATATGCCAGGATGGGGAGATAGCCAGGGTGGGAGTGAACACACTCTAAGAAGAGAAGGGGAGGAGTGCATAGGGGGAGGGACTATGTGTATAGGGGAACAGGAAGGGAGACAGTGACAAGGATATAAAATGACAAAAACAAATGAATGAAAAAAGAGTATTATTAGGGGAAAAAACAAGGAAAATATGTCACTGTTAAGATATGTTGAAGAAAATGTGATGACGAAGCCTAAGGTTGTATAGAAACAGAATTTCACATCAGTGGGGAATCAGAACTCTAGTTAAAACTTAAGAAATTTAAATGTAGTAATGTTGAGAAGTAATATACAAATAAAAATATTGCTTTCTATTAGTTTATATCTGTATTATAGGACAAATGAGATGGAAAGCACAATTTCTAGGAGTCCTCCACATACTGAACCTTCAAGGACAGGCTGTACTGTGCTTTCTTTCTGTAGGAAGGTGGAACTAGGGTAAATAGGAATACATTTAATTTATTTCCTCACAGAAGTCCTGAAAAACTTTCATTTGCTGAGTATTCAAGACACAGGTAAAAAAAAAGAAACAGATAATTTAGTAATAGAATGTTAACGTAAAAGACACACTTCCTCCCATACATCAAATGAGTACTTAGGAAAATGAAGGCAATACAAATCTCAAAAAGGAACATTAAGAAATTCTCAACATCAACTGTTATAAGAAGAATGCAAATTAAAAGTTACAAGGACTCTTTTTGGTTGGAACATTTTTTTTATTGGATATTTTTTTATTTACCTTTCAATTGTTATCCCCTTTCCTGGTCCCATAGCCCCTTGTAACTCCCCTATCCCATTTCCCCTCCCATGCTTCTATGCACCCACTTCTGTCTCCCTTCCCTGGAATTCCCCTACACTGGGGCATGGAGCTTTCACAAGACCAAGAGCCTCTGTTGGGGGTCTTTTAATGACTCCAGAGTTGGTGGGATTGCCAGCTGGTATAGCTACTCTGGGAATCAGTCTGGCAGATACTCATAAAATTGGGCATAATATTACTTGCATACTAAGCAATACCACTCCTGGGCACATACCTAAAAGATGCTCCAACATGAAACAAGAATACATCCTTCTCTATGTTCTATAGCAGACTTATTTATAATAGCTACAACCTGGAAACAATCCAGGTGTCCCTCAACTTAAGAATGTATTCAGAAAATGTGGTACATATACACAATGGAATACTATACTTCGATTAAACACAATGACTTCATGAAATTTGCAGGCAAGTGGATGAAACTAGAAAATATCGTTCTGTGTTAGGTAACCAAGACACAAAAGAACACACATGGTATGTACTCAATGATAAGTGGATATTAGCCCAGAAGCTTGGAATACCCAAGATATAGTTCACAGACCAAATGAAGCTCAAGAAGATGGAAGGACAAAGTATGATACTCTTGTCCTTCTTAGAGGGGGGGAACAAAATACCCACAGGAGGAGATAAAGAGACAAAGTTTGGAGCAGAGATAAAGGGAAAGACCATCCAGAGACTACCCAACCTAGGGATTCATCCTGTATATAGTTACCATCCCAGATATTATTGTGGATGCCAACAAGTGCTTGCTGACCCGAGCCTGATATAGCTATCACCTGGGAGACTTGCCAGAGCATGGCAAAAACAGAGGGGGACACTCCCAGTCAACCATTGAACTGAGCACAGGGTCTCCAATGGAGGAGCTAGAGAAAGGACCTAAGGAGCTAAAGGGGTTTGCAGCGCCATAGGAGGAACAAGAATATGAGCCAGGCAGTACTCCCAGAACTCCCAGGGACTAAACCATGAATCAAAGAATACATATGGCTCCAGATGTATATGTAGCAGAGGATGGCCTTGTTGGACATCAAAGAGAGGAGATGTCCTTGGTCCAGAGAAGGCTCTATGCCCCAGTGTAGGGGAATGCCAGGACAGGGAAGTGTGATTGTGTGGATTGTTAAGCACAGGGTAGGAGAGATGGGATAGGGGACTTTTAGAGTGGAAAACAGAAAGGGGACAACATTTAAAATGTAAATAAAAAATATAACCAACAAAAGAAAAAGAAAAATGAAATTGCCTCTGTGGCTGCGTAACATCTAAAAACAAAAATTAAATAAAGAAAGAAAGAGAAATTTCTACAAAAACACTTGCTAAAATTGAAAAGGAGGGTAGAGGAAATAGATAATGAAAAATATATAAATCACTTCATTTAAGTATAAAGATGGAATAGAAACATAACTAATGAAATGGTATGAACTCATTCAACTCTGTAAAATTTAGCAGATAAAATGTTACAAATGTATTGGAATTTGAATACATAGTTCAAAATTGTGGCAGTTTTTGGTTACAGCAAGCATATATCAATCAATCAATAAGAACAATTATCATTTTTAATGAATAAAGCATTAATCATTTTTATAATTCATTGTACATGCCTCTCTTCATTTTTTAATGTTAATACCAAATTTGTACTTCACACATTATATAAGAATTAGTAAATTTTTGTGTTTATAGTTAGCTATTAATACTTTGCATTCTTTATTTTATACTAATTGATTTATATCTTTATTCTCTAATCTAGTATTAGATTAGAGAATTTTCTGTTCTTCCATCTGTTTTATCTATGACTTAGCATCTTTTTTTTATTAACTTAAGGTAAACTTTTTAAAATCACAGTTTGATAATACCTGTTAAACAAGTACAGTATTGGTTAATTTTGATTCTCTGCGAAAGTTGTAACAACACAATCAGTTTCTTTCTTTCTTTTTTTTTTTTTTTTTTTGCTTATTTTTGGTAATTATTTATTTATTTGTTATTTGATATGGAGGTTCTTTGTATAAGCCTAGACTTCTGGATATAGACCTGGTTGGCCTTGAACTCATAGAGATGTCATTATCTTGGCCATCCAAGTACAGCAATTCAAGGTTTGTGCCACCACCATGTGTTATCATTTGGTTTTAAAAGTCTGATTTTTCAGGAATTGAAAGTTACCTGAGATGTTAAAAAAAAACACAGTACACATGTTGTGAAAGACCTGTATCTGACTTTAATCACCATATCAAGCAGATCATAATCATCTCAGCCATCTGGGTATCTGGCCCCCTCTTCTCGTCTCTGAAGTCACTGACCTCACATCAGGGACACACACATACACACATACACCAAGAGAGAGACTTAAAATTAAAATATAATCTATTAAATATGTTATTCCACATCTAATATTCTGTAATGGGAAACTTATTATTTGAATGTATATATGCACTAATGTCCTTCAGATTGCTGCTCACAAAATTTCTAGTAATCTTTTGATAGCTCTCTTTAGGTGACAAGACTTTTTTTTTATCCACAAAACTATTTCCAATTATCTTTGAACTTTGAGAATTTAGTTGTAATGTTTGTAAGGAAAAGTAGCCCAACAAGCAGCTCAAAGTGTGAGCTGCAGATATTTACATCCAACCAATGGACAGAAGACAGGGACCTGTGTGGTTGAATTAGGGGAAAGCTGGAAGAAACTGAGGAAGAGTGTGACCTTCATAGAAAGACCAACAGTCTCAACTAATGTGGACCCCTGAGATCTCTCAAACACTGTGCCCCCAACCAGGCTGCATACATCGATGATATGAGGACCCAGACACTTATACAGTAGAGAACTGCTGGTCAGTCCTCAGTGCGAAAGATGAACTTAACCCTTTTGAGACTGGAGGCCCCAGGGAGTGGGGAGGTCTGGTGGGGTGAAGGTAATGGGGTGGGGATATTCTCTTGGAGACAAGGGAGGAGTGATTGGATGAGGAAAAGTCACAGGGTGGACAGGGATGGGTATAATGAGAGGAGTGTAAAATAAAAAGATAAAAGAAGTAAAAGAAAAAAAAAGAGAAGTATCTGCTTAGGACCCCAAGATGAAATTCACATACCAAGTTCTTAGCACAAAGGAGATTTAAATGTCCCAGAAGAACATAAGAGAAAACTAAGGGACAAAGAGAGGAGATAGAGGATAATGGAGAAGTAGGAGAACAAAGGAGAGGGGAGAAAAAGGACAAGGGAAGGGTTAAGTGGTATTTGCCCTGGAGGTGTGTGTGGGGGGGAGGGGCAGTGATGATAGCCTCTGAACAGATATGAGACATACATGGCACATAGGAAAATGGTGGTTTACAAATGTAAATTGGGAAACACCCTCATGTTAGCATGAGGTGTTTAATTAAAATTGGGTGTTTAATGTTAATTAGGTGAAAAAGGGCTTTTGATTGATGAACCTCAATACTTGATAGCTAGAACTTGATAGTCAGCTTCAAGAGGAGAGATTGGCCATGAAAGGAAATAGACCTTGAGTGCTAGCTTTAGGAATGTAGTGCAATGTTTCTTTAGTTTGTTTGTTTGTTTGTTTGTTTCATTTTTTAATTTATTTTCTAAGTTTTTTTATTTACATTCCAAATCATTTCCCCTTTCCGTTTCCTCCCTCTCCAAACGTCCCATAAGCCCCCTTCCCTCCCTCTTTTCCCCATTCAACCCGCTCTTGCTTCTCTGTCCTGGCATTCCCCTACATCCAGTCTTTCCAGGACCAGGGGTCTCTCCTTCCATCTTCTTGGAAATCTATTGATATGCGAATTGTGTCTAGGGTATTCCAAGATTCTGGGTTAATACCCCCTTATCAGTGACTGCATACCATGTGTGTTCTTTTGTGATTTTGTTACCTCACTAAGGATGATATTTTCAAGTTCTTACCATTTGCCTAGAAATTTTGTGAATTCATTGTTTTTAATTGCAGAGTAGTATTCCATTGTGTAAATATACCACATCGTCTGAATCCATTCCTCCGTTGAGGGACATCTGGGTTCTTTCCAGCTTCTGGCTATTATAAATAAGGCTGCTATAAAGCACCTAAAGAGATGTTCATCATCCTTAGTCATTAGGGAAATGCAAATCAAAACAACCCTGAGATTCCATCTCACATCAGTTAGAATGGCTAAGATCAAAAACACAGGAGACAGCAGGTGTTTTCAAGGATGTGGAGAAAGAGGAACACTCCTGCACTGCTGGTGGGATTGCAAGCTGGTACAACCACTCTGGAAAGCAGTCTGGCAGTTCCTCAGAAATCAGGGCATGACACTCCCGGAGGATCCTGCTATACCACTCCTGAGCATATACCCAGAGGCTTTACCTGCATGCAATAAGGACACATGCTCCACTATGTTTGTTTCATTTTTTAAGGAAGGAAAGGGAATTTGTTCAAAGCCTACCAGACCCATGGTCTGCACACTCAATCTGTGCTAAATCACTGTTTGCTTATATAAATATCTTTTATTTAAATTCATTGATTTAGTTTTTTACACTGAATATTTTATTCCTCCACTCCCTGTCCACCTCTAACTTTTGCACATCCCATACAGGACTCAGGAGGAAACACCAGACATTAGGGAGAGGGAACTTATAGAGTCCACCTCCAACAGGAAGACAGGGCATGAAATGAGGGAGAGAGGAACCATCCCACAGTCACAACTCTTCCACATAATTGTTTGTGTCTGAAAGAATTGCAGGAATGTAAATGGAGAAGAGCCGGAGGAAAAGAAGATCCAGCAATAGGCCCAAATTGGGATCCAGCTCAAGGGGAAGTGCCAAGACTTGTCATTATTACTGAGGCTGTGAGCACTCACAAAAAGAGACCTATCATGACCATACTCTAGAATACCAAACAAGCTGCTGTAAGAGTCAGATGCAGATATATAAATATCTTTAGGTTTATTTGGATTCCTTAATATTGTTCCTTTATCTCTCCATATTCCGGTAGTGTGAAACCATTGTGTTTGTTGCTTTGTTTTCATAATTCGTATTTATTGTTGGAGAGTTTCCTGTGATATATTTTCATTATATTCATTCCTCTTTATCTGCTTCCTCCAAGATCCAATCTGTCTTCCTGTAAAATAAAATCACTTTCTTACAAACACTCAACCACCAAAATCAGACTAACCAACCAACAAAAAACTACCTAGTACAGTTTGTGCTCTATAAATACTGTTATGTGTGAGATCTGTTGTGGAGTATATTTGACTTAACAAGTATCACACCCTTCAAGAAAACTTACTTTCCTTGAGCAATTGTCTGTCAGTTGTCAAACTTCCTCTATTGGGAGTGAGACTTTGTAGCTAACTATGCTGGAGTTTTGTCTCATGCAGGTTTACAGAAGTCTTGTGCACACTGTTACAACTGCTGTGAGCTTATATGTACAACTACCCTATTGGGTCAAAACAAGAGCAACAAAAACAACAACAAATAATCAATCAAACAATAACCCCACAAAACAAACAACAATGACTCTTAAGATCTTGAACCCTTAGTTCTCACCCTGGAGCATACTTAGGGAATACCACATGAATGCTTCACAGACAGGATATTATTGTGGTGAGGCCTGTGGAAATCCCTTCTCACTTAGTAAGGACCTGTGGTAATTTTGGTGACCTATATGCATATTAACCTGATCCCATGTGATACAAGGTCTCCTTGATTTTGCTGTGCTGTCTGTACTTAAAGCAAAATTTGTCCACTTTTCGCTCATGGACAAGGCCAGGATCACACAGAATGAAAGCCCTGTGCATGATTCTACATTTTTCTCAATACTCTTTTGAGGGGTAAAACACTCTTCTCCTTTTTTTGTATCCCTGGATCCTCCAGATATTACCATTAATCCTGGGTATTTTGGGACATGTAATAATGTCCCTAGAGAAACAGGTACAGTCATATTGAGTCAACCTGTGGCAGTTGTGAAGTATGGTGGGTTCAGCTTTCATAACTGTTCTAAGGAAGTTTGATCTTATCAACAGAGACATGAAAAAAGGAAACTATGTCTGAGTAGCAGAGACTGAGAAAATAGAGAACTTATACTTAGAAAATAGAGAAGCTATGTCTGGTCAAAGGAGAATTGAAAATGATTCTTAGAAAGATATCAGGAATTGGCAGGAATATACCAGAACAAGTTTCTTGGTACAATGATCATGTCTCTGCAATTTTAAAGGTATTAAGTATCTAATCGTCTGTTAAAGGACATCTGGATTCTTTCCAGCTTCTGAGTATTATAAATAAGGCTGCTATGAACATAGTGGAGCATGTGTCCTTATTACCTGTTGGAGCATCTTTTGGGTATATGCCCAGGAGGAGTATAGCTGAGTCCTCACATAGGAAACTCACATATCCAGTTTTCTGAGGAACTGCCACACTGGATTTCAGAGTAGTTGTAGCAGCTTGCAATCCCACCAGCAATGGAGGAGTGTTCCTCTTTCACCACATCCTTGCCAGCATCTGCTGTCACCTGAGTTTTTGAACTTAGCCATTCTTACTGATGTGAGGTGGAATCTCAGGGTTGTTTTGATTTGCATTTCCCTGATGACTAAAGATGTTGTATATTTCTTTAGGTGTTTCTTAGCCATATGAGTTTCCTCAGTTGAAAATTCTGTTTTGCTCTGTTCCTAATTTTTAGTAGGGTTACTTGGTTCTCTAGAGTCTAGCTTTCCTTATTTCTTTGTAAATATTTTATAGAAGTCCTCTATCTGATGTAGCATTGGTAAAGATCTTTTCCTACTCTGTTGGTTGCTGTTTTGTCCTATTGACAGTGTCCTTTGTCTTACAGAAGCTTTGCAATTATTTCAGGTCCTATTTGTAGATTCTTTATCTTAAGAGCATAAGCCATTGGTGTTCAGGAACTTTTCTCCTGTGCCCATGTGATCAAGACTTTTCCCCAATTTCTCTTCTATTATGTTCAGTTTACGTGGTTTTATGTGGAGGTGCTTTATGCACTTGAACTTGAGGTTTGTACAAGGAGATAAGAATGAGTAGATTTGCAGTTTTCTACATGATGACTGTGAGTTGAACAAGTACCTTTTGTTAAGAATGCTGTCTTTTTTCCACTGCATGGTTTTAGGTCCTTTTTCAAATATCAAGTGGCCACAGGTGTGTGGGTTCATTTCTGGGTCTTCAATTTCATTCCACTGATCTTGCTGCCTGTCTCTGTACCAATACCATACAGTTTTTATCACTATTGCTCTGTAATACAGCTTGAGGTCAAGAGTGGTGATTACCCCAGAAGTTCTTTCATTGTTGAAAATAGGTTTTGCTATCCACAGTATTTTGTTATTCCCAAGGAATTAGCAAATATCTCTTTCTAACTCAATGAAGAATTGATTTGAAATTTTGATGCAGATTGCATTGAATATATAGATTGCTTTAGGCAAGATCATCATTTTTACTCTATTAATTCTGCCAATCCATGAGCATTAGACATCTTTCCCTCTTCTGAGTACTTCAATTTCTTTCTTCAGAGATTTGAAGTTCTTGTCATAAAGTTATTTCACTTGTTTGGTTAGGATTACACCAAGGTATGTAACATTATTTGTGACTTTTGGGAAGGGTGTGGTTTCTCTAATTCCTTTCTCAGTCTGTTTATTCTTTGAGTAGAGGAAGGTTACTAATTTGTTTGAATTAATTTTATATCCAGCCACATTGCTGAAGTTGTCTATCAGCTTTAGGAGTTCTCTGGTAGAATTTTTGGGGTTACTTAAATATACTACCATATCATCTTTCAAATAGTGATATTTTGATTTCTTCCTTTGAACTTGTATACCTTTGATCTCCTTTTGTTGTCCAGTTGCTCTAGCTAGAACTTCGAGTGCTATATTGAATAGAAAGAGAGAGAGAGAGTGGGCAACCATGTATAGTCCCTGATTTTAGTGGGATTGCTTCAAGTTTCTCTCCACTTAGTTTGACGTTGGCTACAGGTTTGCAGTATGTTGCTTTTACTATGTTTAGGTATGGGCCTTGGATTCCTGATCTTTCCAAGACTTAACATGAAGGGATGCTGAATTTTGTCAAATGCTTTTTCAGCATCTAATGAAATGATCATGTGGTTTTATTTCTTTGAGGTTTTTAATTAGAATTGCAAGAAAAAAGATATCTAGAGCAGAGCAGACCCCACAGGAAGAGATAGCATCTCAGCAGAACCTATGCTGCAATCTTGGATCCACTATTTGACTTCAAGTAGTTTATTTTCACAGCTCCCAAACCTCCCTTCTCTCAGGAACCCCTCTCCAAGACAAAGCTTGTCCTTAATAGTAGTGGGTTTGGGTGATGAAAGCAAGGTTAAGAAATGGTACAACAACCAGTTTTAAGTTCTTGTGTTCCATAGCACATTAAGATGACAGTCACTCATTAATATTAACTATATATTTCATGAAGGCTTTTGAATTAAGGAACTAGGAAGACTCTGAAATAAGGATAAGGATATAAAATGCTAATCATCATGACTCCATCCATTGATGCTATATGTGTGTATTAAAATATCTCATTTAACTCTATGACATTGCACAATTAATATTTACCAAGAAAAAATCAGGAAAACATTTATCCTGATTAATTACTTAGATAATTAATTTCAGGTGTAATTAATTAACTGTCAAAAAAAGTTGTAGTTAGAGGTTAAATTGAGAACTCCATCAGCTGGGCAGTGGTGGCGCACGCCTTTAATCCCAGCACTAGGGAGGCAGAGGCAGGAAGATTTCTGAATTCCAGAACAGCCTGGTCCACAAAGTGAGTTCCAGGACAGCCAGGGCTACACAGAGAAACCCTGTCTCAAAAAACAAAAAAACCCAACAACAACAACAACAAAAAAAAAAAAAAAGAGAGAGAGAGAGGGAGAGAGAGAGAGAGAGAGAGAGAGAGAGAGAGAGAGATCTCCATCAGATGGTTACATGTGTCTGAACTCCAAAAGTTCTTTATATCTGGACCTTATCAGCTCTAATTGTGTAAAAACAATGTGAGCCAGGCTTTTTTTTTAAAGTTTTAAGATGATGTAATTATAAAAATTCTCTGAAAACTAATAAATATTTTATAGAAACAGGGAAGCCTAACATTTTCATTTTAGTACTGTTTCTAATTATAATTAAGACCCTTTGAGTTTCAAAAACTTATCTTATCAATACATGCTAGAAGGAATTATTAGTAAAAATATAAAATTAATTTTATCCTATTTTCATTGATTTATTCATTTTACTCTTTTTTTTGTGTGTGTGTGTGAGAGAACTCTGTAGCGGTCTTCAGACACACCAGAAGAGGAGAAGAGGGCATCAGATCTCATTACAGATGGTTGAGAGTCACTATGTGGCTGCTGGGAATTGAGCTCAGGATGTCTGGAAGAGCAGTCAGGGTTCTTAACTGCAGAGCCATTTCTCTAGTAGTAGCCCATCTCAAAGTTTTTTAATCCAGAAATGTTCCTGTCCAAAGGATGAGCAGGAACAAAAAATGGAACAGAGACTCAAGGAAGGGCCAATTAGAGAACGACCTCACCTGGGGAATACATCATGTCTGCAGATGCCAAACCCAACAGTGTTGCAGTGGTCAAGAGGGGCTTGGTGACAGGAACCAATTAGTGGCTGTTCAGTCAGCAACTGACCAAAGCAGAGGTGGATGAGATGCTTGGAGCCAACCTTCAGACTGAACTCAGGGAACCTGGTGCAGGAACTGTCAGAAGGACTGGAGGAACTGATGGGGATTGCAACCTCATTGGCAGAACAGCATAGGCTGGCCTGACCACACAGTTCTCCCAGAGACTTAACCATTTACCAAGGACTGTACCTGAAAGAATCTTTGGCTCCAGATACATACGTAGCAGAGGATGACCTTGTCTGACAACAAATGCAGGGGAGGCCCTTGGACCCAGGGAGGTTTGATGCTCCAGAGTATGGGGATGATGGAGCAGTGGAGTGGGAGAGTATAGGTGGTGGGGGAGCACTCTCATATGGACAAAAGGGAGGGGAGAGAGCAGATGTGGGATGAGGGGGTAATGGAAGGGTAACCGGGAAGTGGGATACCATGGGATTGGGGATTGGTGGAGGGGGTAACTGGGAAGTGGGATATCATTTGAGATATAAATGAATGGAATGATTAATAATAATAAAAGAAAAAAATCACAAGGAGACACTATTTTATCACAACTACATCCATCAATAAGGTTAAAGATAATAAACTCTGCTAAGAATATAAAGAAATGTCAACCCTTGTACATTTACATTCTCAGAATGTAAATCAATTTAGCCGTTATGGAGAACATTATGGAGTTTCCCAAAAAACAACAACAGAACAACAGCAAAAAACAAAACAAGCATACAAAAAACAAACAAACAAAAAAGAAACATAGAAATGCCCATGATCCTGATGGAAACATATGCATAAGAAAATATATCAGTAAGCTCTAACAGCAACATTACCATGATCATTGTACCTTTATTAACAACACCCAAGATATGGAACCAACCATCCTTTCCACTAATAGTATTTTAATTTGTTTGCCATTGTTGTCAAAAAACCCTATGACTAAAACAAACCTGAGGAAGAAAGGGTTTATTTGGTGTATAGATTAAATTTAAATCATTGAAAGAAGCCAAGACATGAACTGGAGACAGGAACTGAGAAGAAGAAGAAAGCAAAAAAAAACAAAAAAAACAAATAGCAGCAAATGCTGGTGTGACAGGGGAGATGCTTTTTGGCTTCGACTTTCGTTGATTACAGACTCAATAATGTTTGACAATAAAGATACCAAAGATTTGCCATCACTAATGGAAAATTATGTACAGAAAGTCTGGCTTAAATAGGCAATGGAATGATATTCAAACATAAATTAGAAGGAATTTTTAGCATTTGCAACAACATGTAGAAATCTGGGGAACATTATTCTAAGTGGAATGAGCTGGACACAGACTTATAAATGGCATATTTTCAGTTATACTTAAACCTAAGATGGATTCACAGCAGTGTTGAACATAGGAGGTACGGAGCAGACAGGGATTGATAAAAAAAAAAAAAAAAAAACAAAGTTAGATATGAGTAATAACCTGAGATTTATTATACTAATATTCCCTATAGAAAATAACAGTAATATTTCAAATTGTCAGAGAGGATATTTTAAACATAACTAACTAAAATATGTGAGATGAAGCAGGTAGCCATTTTAATTTAATCATGATTGTCTATTTTCCTTCTTTCTATTTATTTATTATATAGCTTTTCAATATCTAAGATATATTTAGGTGAGATATATTTATCATATGTTTTTCATGCCTCTGTCACAAAATCATCCTTTTAACTCACAGCTACATATAATTTTAATTAATTATAAAAGATTTTATCAGAATAGAGGAAAATGAGATGAATATTTCATCTATACTTTATTTCATATATTGATAAAGATAGAAGCTTAAATAGTTGTAAGATAAACTAAGAATTCATGAATTTCTAATAAAGATTCAATAAAGTCACTTCTATTTGATCACATTGTAATATTACAAAATCTCTTATACTGTCCCATAGTCAGCATATGTGTTCTGAAATTTATTTTGAGAGACTAATGTTTCCCTCAGAAGGAATATTTAATACTAATGATGTTATATGCAGGGGTCTGGAGAAAGTCATATTGTAATGCTCCCCTGTTCTCTCAAATGGGGGTCCTCCCCTCTCAGAGAACGGGAATGGTGATAGGGAAGAGACTCTGAAAGCAGGGAAGGCAGCATTTGGGATGTAAACAGATGTTCACAAAGAAATCTAAGATAGCTATTTCTACAGCTGATAAACGACTTCAGCAAAGTGGCCGGATATAAAATCAACTCAAGCAAGTCAGAAGCCTTCCTATACTCAAAGGATAAGCAGGCTGAGAAAGAAGTAAGAGAAATAATACCCTTCACAATAGCCACAAACCATATTAAGTGTCTTGGCGTGACTCTAACCAAACAAGTGAAAGATCTGTATGACAAGAACTTCAAGTCTCTGAAGAGAGAAATTGAAGAAGACCTCAGAAGATGGAAAAATCTGCCATGCTCATGGATTGGCAGGATTAATATAGTAAAAATGAGCATCTTACCAAAAGTAATACACAGATTCAATGCAATCCCCATCAAAATCCCAATTCAATTCTTCATAGAGTTAGAAAGAGCAATTCAAAAATTCATCTGGAATAACAGAAAACCCAGAATAGCTAAAACTATTCTCAAGAGTAAAAGAACCTCTGGGGGAATCAGTATCCCGGACCTCAAGCTGTACTACAGAGCAATAGTGTTAAAAACCGCATGGTATTGGTACAGTGACAGACATGTAGATCAATGGAACAGAATTGAAGACCCAGAAATGAATCCACACTCCTATGGTCACTTGATCTTTGACAAAGGAGCTAAAACCATCCAGTGGAAAAAAGATAGCCTTTTCAACAAATGGTGCTGGCTCAGCTGGAGGTCAACATGCAGAAGAATGCAAATTGACCCATTCTTATCTCCTTGCACTAAGCTCAATTCTAAGTGGATCAAAGATCTCCACATAAAACCAGACACACTGAAACTAATAGAAGGGAAACTAGGGAAGAACCTTGAACATATGGGCACAGGGGAGACTTTCCTGAACAGAACTCCAATAGCTTATGCTCTAAGATCAAGAATAGACAAATGGGACCTCATTAAATTACAAAGATTTTGCAAGGCAAAAGACACTGTCAAAAAGACAAAGTGGCAACCAACTAACTGGGAAATGATCTTTACCAACCTTACATCCGACAGAGGGCTAATATCCAATATATACAAAGAACTCAAGAAGTTAAACTCCAGAGAGGCAAGTAACCCTGTTAAAAAATGGGGTACAGAGCTAAACAAAGTGTTCTCACCTGAAGAATATCTAATGGCTGAGAAGCACCTAAAGAGATGTTCATCATCCTTAGTCATTAGGGAAATGCAAATCAAAACAACCCTGAGATTCTATCTCACACCATTCAGGATGGCTAAGATCAAAAACACAGGAGACAGCAGTTGTTAGCGAGGATGTGGAGAAAGTGGAACACTCCTCCACTGCTGGTGGAATTGCAAGCTGGTAAAACCACTCTGGAAAGCAGTCTGGCGGTTCCTCAGAAAACTGGGCATGACACTCCCGGAGGATCCGGCTATACCACTCCTGGGCATATACCCAGAGGCTTTACCTGCACGCAATAAGGACACATGCTCCACTATGTTCATAGCAGCATTATTTATAATTGCCAGAAGCTGGAAAGAACCCAGATGTCCCTCAACGGAGGAATGGATTCAGAAGATGTGGTATATCTACACAATGGAATACTACTCTGCAATTAAAAACAATGAATTCACGAAATTCCTAGGCAAATGGTCAGATCTTGAAACTATCATCCTTAGTGAGGTAACCCAATCACAAAAGAACACACATGGTATGCAGTCACTGATAAGGGGATATTGACCCAGAATCTCGGAATACCCTAGACACAATCCGCATATCAATAGATTTCTAAGAAGATGGAAGGAGAGACCCCTGGTCCTGGAAAGACTGGATGTAGGGGAATGCCAGGACAGAGAAACGAGAGGGGGTTGAGTGGAGAAAAGAAGGAGGGAAGGGGGCTTATGGGACTTTTGGGGAGGGAGGAAACGGGAAAGGGGAAATGATTTGGAATGTAAATTAAAAAAAAATAAAATAAAATAATTAAAAAAAAAGACAGGCTTCATGAGAAAAGAAAAAAAAAAGAAATTTTTTTCTTCAATTTATCTTCTTATACTATGGTAAAGATGATGCTATCTACTTATAATTAAAGGTATCAGTTGAGGAAATACACTAACATAAAACCTAAAGGACATCTAGTATCCATATTTGTTATTATTCCACCATTCTCAGTAAAGTGACTGAGGACTTGTTATAAAAATGATTGGACATGAAAATATCTCCACTCATGAAAGCATCAACACTTTTTCAACATAATTATTTTAATCTCCTTGAATATAACCATATTTGACTGAGGTTCCCAGGTGAGATGACAGTTCTGTTTCTAGATTTTAGTAGAAGGTATGGGATGTTTACCATGAAGATTGTACTGGCTACATCACAGATTTTACAATTGTCAATATATTTCAAATATCATTTGTCATCTTCTATGTACCCATTCATCATGTATATGCCTATTATCAACCTTCTTATATCTATCATAATTTTATGTTTTAACTCATAATATGTACAATTTTAATTGTTTATAAAAAGAAAAAATGTATTTGAGTAAAGCAAGATATTACAGAAAATTAACATAAACTTTATTTCACATATTGATAAAAGTAGAAGATTAAAGATAGTTTCATGGCCCAATGAGAATTCAGATATTTTCCATTAGACATGCTTTAGAATGAACATTACAAATTATGTTAGCTTTTTACAGATTCATAATGGATATTATGAAATTCAACCTCACACAAGAAGTTTACAAAGGCTGTTTCTTTTGCTTTCCCAGGAGAAGTATTTAGCACTAATGATGTAAAACATAGGAGTTTGGGGAAAGTGATTTTCTAATGTGTTTCATTACTTTCAATTAAGAAACATTAGCCAGATAATATGAAGTAATTTGTTTTTTATTTGTCTCCTTAGATTTTGTAGAAAACAAATGGTACAAAATTACAAGTTATAGTAATTTAGTATGCAGATTATATTTCTTTAAAATTGACAAAATGGGTTTCAATTATTTTAATGTTTGTTTTTATGTATATAACTCTTTTGCCTTCATATATGTCTGCGTATGACATGTTTACAGTGCCCATATATGCCACAGGATGCATTATAACCTCTGAATCTGGAGTTACTGATTGTAGGCACCTGGTAGTTGCTAGGGAGCAAGCTGAATTATGGAGGATGTTTCAAATTCAAACTATAATAATATATTCCTGATACCCATAGATTATGATCTTCTTTGGACACACAAAAAAATGTTCTTAGTTGAACTTTAAGAGTTCTCAATATATATAATGCACAAAGCAAACATTTCTTTTAAGAAGAGAAGGAACAGGATAATAAAAATAGAGATAAGGAACTTGCAGTGCAAAGAAAATTAGAAAAAGACAAACCCAAAGTTCTGGTTTATTTTGCTCAATGAGTTGAAAATAATACAACAGGAAATGATGAGCATTTGTAGGCATTAGTATAAGTGTCTCCTCATGCAAGAGACCACCTTCCATTGTCATTGATGGTCTCAGCTCATAAGGATTTATCCTACATTTTCTGAGGAAACTATGCCTTCTCTCAGGGCGTGCTCATGCAAGACAATGCTAATTCTCCCTAGGGATTACTCCCACCACTGTGATCAGTTTCTAGACCTAGAAGTAGACTTATGTCTATTTTAAAGGGTGACTTGTAAGCACGTTTACTACTTTACAAAGAGATGCATTATTAGTATAATTTAACCAGAAACGTGATAAAGATGCAACAACTACAAAGTGTATCAGATCAACAGTATCGATGCACGTTCACTGGGCGAATATGCATCATTGAGTGCTACAGCTAAGGCATTGACAGATGGCTCTATTGAAATGTGTGACAACAACATGACCAAAAGTGTGTCCACAGTGAATGAGAAATACATAGACAAATTAACACATATGAATAAATGTATAAGGCCGTGAAAGCAATAGAACGCATGTGAGCAGTGTGCAAGGGAAAAGTTAGAGAAAGAAGAGGAATAAAGGGAGAAAATGATGTACTTATATTTTATTTTTTAAATTTTTTAAAACAAAATTATTGGTGGGCAAGGTGTCTCAGTGTGTAATGGTGCTTCTTCTGCTTGCCTGCTAATTGGTTTTTGATCTCTGGAACTACACAAAGGAAAGAGATGTGGAAAGAGAGAGTTGACACCACAGAGTTGTGCTCTAGCTTCTATAAAAGTCGCAAAGTATGTATGAACAATGATGTCTTGCCTTCACACTAGTAACAACAACAACAACAATATAAACAAAAAATATACCCAAAAGATTTGAAAATGAAAATTAAGAAAGAATCAATTTATGATTATGGAAATGGTATCATGGCATGATTTATCATTTCAGTCCTACACCTAAACATGGGAGAGAGTGGGGTGTTTATTCAAAATATAAACAAGTTCATGAATGAGAAGGTCAATGTCCTGAATGGTTCTTTAATCATTACCCTCTTCAGTCAGCTTCTACAATGGGAAAATCATGTCATCAGTAGAAAAATATCTATGCTAAATTAGTAATGAGATTATGAGATTGCATAGTGTCAATGGTCAGGACTTAATTTCCAAAGGCATTATTTGTGTATTTACATAATAAAGAACAAGAAAGGAGAATCCAGAATTTGTTGACCTGAAAAAATTTTAAATTTAGCTCATGGAATCATAGCTTTTCTAGAAGAGGTAAAATAGAATCAATTTCTCCTTGGCGTAATTTAGATGCAGTCTCTCTCTCTCTCTCTCTCTCTCTCTCTCTCTCTCTCTCTCTCTCTCTCTCTCTTTCTCTCTCTCTGTGTGTGTGTGTGTGTGTGTGTGTGTGTGTGTGATGTGTATGTTTTGACAATAAAGCAACCTAAGTTAGATTTTTTTTTCTTATGTAGGGTTCTCATTTCTACTTTTCTTAGTATAAGACATGAGTAGCAGTTGTTTCTTTGTTGTGTTAAGTAAGACTTTAATATTGATATCATCTAAATTGTCCATTCCATTATTTCTCCAGTCCATTTGAAGACACATGACTCTTGTGTTATTTGTCATCTGACTAAATTTTTATACTAAACAATTTCCAAATGGCATTTTTCATCTGAGCATTTTTTAAGGTATAGATTAATGGATTCAGCATGGGAGTTATCATAGTATAAAATACAGCAACTGCTTTATCAATTGGCAATGTAGTTGCAGGTCTCATGTACACAAATATGCATGGCACAAAAAATAAAACTACTACTGTAATGTGAGAAACACAAGTAGAGAGGGCTTTGCGCCTTCCTTCTGCACTGTGGGTCCTTAGGGAGTGAAGGATGACCAGGTAAGAGACAAGAAGCAGGAGGAAATTTAACAGGCAGATGAAGCCACTGTTGGCAGCAACAAAAAGCCCCAGAATGTGGGTGTCAACACAGGCTAGATTAATCAAAGGGTTCAGATCGCACATAAAGTGGTCTATGACATTAGGGCCACAGAAAGGTAATACAATAATGAAAAGAATCTGTATACCTCCATGAAGAAAACCTCCAACCCATGACACACCCACAAGAATATTACAGAGTCGTCTGTTCATGATGGTTGCATAGTGCAGAGGTTTACAGATGGCTACGTAGCGGTCATAAGCCATCATAGTAAGCAAGATGACTTCAGCTCCTCCAAAGAAATGTTCTGCAAAAACTTGGGTTATGCATCCATTGAATTTAATAGATTTCCTCTTTTGGAGTGAATCAGCAATCAGTTTAGGTGTATTGACAGAGGAGTAGCAGGCATCAATAAAAGAGAGATAAGCCAGGAAGTAATACATAGGGAGCCCGAACAGTTGGCTGCTTGTAATGGTGATTAGAATGAGTAAATTTCCTACCACAGAAAAGACATAGATAACCAAAAACACAACAAATATGATTTTCTGCATGTGTGGATTCTGTGTGAGCCCCAGGAGAATAAATTCAGTCACGTTGTTTCTAGTTTCCATCTAGTTTAGGAGACAGTAAATAGTATTTCCTGGAAAAAAACTGATACAACCTCATGTTTATATAATTTCTGAATTCTAATAATTATAACTTTGCTTCAGTTAATTAATGAAGCACAAGATTGTCTTTTATAATTGCAGAAAGAGTTCTAGATATTTATGATTACTTAAGACCACAGAGTTGTCTTCTCAGTGTACATAGCTGAAAACATTATCAACATAAACAATGTCTGTTTACACAAACACTAGGCAATCTAAAGTCTGCTTAGCAATTGAGATAACTCACAGTCTAAAAGGAGTTCAGATTATACTCTAGAGGCAGTTATATGCACAAAGTTTAGTAAGGTATGTAGTAGTTTAGTGCAGTAGCCATCTGTGTGAAGACAACTACTCTGCGTTTTGTTCATATTAAATGAACAACCAGAAAATTTACATTATGATCTGAGAAGGATAGAGCAGATTTGTGTAGTAAAATTCCTTATACACTAACATTATAAACTGAACCTTCTCCCTGTTTGAAATAGCCTGGCATTCACTGAGCAGTATAAGGTTGATAATTAGTTCCATTATTGGAATATTAATAAATTACTTATGAAAATACCAATATTTTAAACTAAGACAAAGTTTCTTGTTTTAGATAATTATATAGATAATAAAAAGCAATAAAATGGAACAGAGAAGGGGTCAGCAGAGATAGTGCTGAGTGAAATACTACAGTGAAAGAACACATGTAAAAGAATCCATAATAATTAATAAGACCATGTGATGAGTCTTAAATAGTCTGCGACAAGTCTGTGTTCTTGCACTGGTTGTTACCAAGTGCTTTAAATACAATGCTGAATTTTATACTTTATGTAACCTGTCTTGTTGTTATTATTTGTCAGTTCAGAGAAAGGGAATACTACCTATTTATATAAACAAAAAATTATATAAACCCACTAAATAGTTTCTGTTCCTAAGAACTTTTTATAAAACAGGTACTGGTTTAGTTCTTCTTATATACAAAACAGGTGGTTGTCATAATTAATCTATAAATTGTTAAATGTTAGTTTGTATTATGACAACATAGAAATTATTTTTCCTACCTCAGGTAAGCAGGAAAATTGGCAGTATTATAGTACTTTGCTTCTTTTAGTTATTTTTATCTCCCACAGTTTAAAGTATTGTGTAATTCAAATCATCCAGTTGTATAACTTATGTTGTCATATAAGAGAGGTGTTGGTTCACAAACTACTTTATATATGACTTAACGATTTACTTACTTGACTTTCATTTATGAAATAACTTACTTTGAGGCAAACTCATAGGCAGACAGAATCATAGTTCATCTTTCCTCTTTCTCATATATGATTACATAGTAGAGATTTCGAAACACTGGCAAACACTGTGGAAATGTGCTTCAACAATTCCCAAATACTTCAGTTCAAGAACTCTAGACACCAAATAAGAATTCTTGTTCCTGCTGCTCACCTTGGGTTCATTTTCTGGAATTTCACATATCTGTTTCATCTTCTGTGTATAAAATGAGATCAAGAATGGTATTGGATAATTTAGTATGAGAACTGGCTAAGATGGCAAAGCATGTTTGGGAGCAAATACAAGGCTATCATTCATTTTTTAAACATGAAAACTGTTATAAGGTAAGTATAATTAATAACTTGGTAGCAATATGGAGAAACATTGAACCTTCCAATAAGATGAAGAGACTTTTAAATACTTTTAAAGTGTCAGGAGCCATAATAGGACAAGCTAATATATTAGCAGGTGATCATCCTGAAATGGCCTGCTTCGGATTATTATATATTCTGTGACATGAGCCCTCATTCAGCAAGACTATGAGGGACTAATTTTAGGAAAGATTCCTGCTATTAATATGCTTTTCCTGTTATTATTAAGCATATATAATAATCAATAAGTAATAGCACACCCCTTTGGAGCAGATCTCTGCAGATCCACAAAGATGTACTGTCTTATAGTGATACTATATAAACAAATAGATGACTTAAGTTTTAGTAATAATCCTATAAGACTTCCTAAAATTATATCCGTGATTATTAACCTCTTTTATAGTGGAACTTCTATTAGGTCCTTTTCTGATAATCAAAACTGCAATGAGAACTCTGCCAGTCTCCCAAGTGTCACCAGTTAATTGCTCTTAGATGGTAACCAAACTTTCTCCTACTTAGAGCACATTCCAAGAGGTTGTAAAACAATTAACCAAGGGTCATAAAAAGGGAACTAATGGGTTTATCTGTACAAAACTTCACTTATAACTTAGTTATGGTGTTAAACTTTTTGTGAACCTGTAAAGAAGACAAATGATAAATGTTTAGCTAGATAATTACTCCTAATGGATATGCATGCAAACATTCTCTGTTGTAAACTTCTATTTCAATTTATTTTTTGATTTTTGTGTGAATTTGTGATGAACTTTGTAATATGTGATCATGTATTCTGAAAGATGCATAAGTACTGAAGGCAAAAGAGAGAAACACCTCATCTCTTCACTTTCTCTCTCTCTCCCTCACTTTTCACCTTTCCCCTCTTTGTAGAATTTTTCCCTTTCTCCACTTAGGATCTTTCGGCTTTTCCCTCTTAGATAGCTTTCATAGGAAACTTTTTACAACTCATTAACCACTTCTCTAAGTGTCCCGTTTTTCTCCTTGTGACTTCTGACTAGCAGGCTGAAAGTTAGAGCCCAGTAGTTCCTGTGGAGACAGTACAAAGACAATTTACCTCATCTTTAGCAGTTTGAAGAAGGAGTGTTAAATGCCAGAAACTGCAGTTTCTGGCCTCAGAGGATTATAGAAGACAGGTCAGATACATTAACACAGTAACTTAGACTTAGATAAATAAACTTTTTATTATACAGCAACCCTAAATTTTCTGTAAGACAAAGTCTTACTCCTGCGATGCTCTGACCCCCTCCACTGCCTCAAGAAGAATGAAACACCTCTGCCTGGGCTGGCTCCCAGCATGAAAGAAGCTTCAGAAATTCTTCTTCTTGTTTTGTTCTTTTTTTAGATAAAATTTCTCTGTGTAGTTCTGGCTGTCCTAGAACTCACTTTGTAGACCAGGCTGGCTGTGAACTCAGCCTCAGGAATGTCTCTGCCTCCCAAGTGCTGGGATTAAAGGTGTTTGCTACCACCATATGGCCAGAAACCAGAGATTTATAAGATCCATTAGCACATATCAGAATGAATTATCTGTGTTCATGCTTATAATAAAAGCTTATATATTGACTCAGTTAATATTCATATTTAGAATTTTATTGTATGGTCAAGCTAAACAGTGTACTCACTCTTATGAATAGCCTTAGGTGTTAAAAGGCATTTCTCAGTGTGAAGCAATGATAATAAGCACATCTAATTTACCTATTCATCTATAGGTCTTTTAACATCAATAAGCACAATAATTGAATGAAAATTGCTAAATGTCTTGAATAGTTAGGGTTAGGATGATATACTCTGTGACTTTATTGACAAACCCTGATTAAAAAAAATCAAACTCTTATGTACAAATATTGCAGTGTTTACCACATATTAGCACTAATGAAAGCTAAAACTCAGCATTCCAGCTCTCAGTGAGCACTGTGAGTATTCAGAATAAACCTCCCCAGGAAAGACTTTCAGTATGAAATACTAAACATATTTGTAGATAGTAAATCAACATATATTTCACAATGTCTCCATAGAAATATCTTTCCTTCCCTCCAAAACCCTATATATTTCTCAAACAGTACAGTGTTTGAATTTGGAATGCATTCTTTTACTGAACTATGTAGAGATTATCTTTGACTTCTGATTATGGTCATTCATCCTGAAAGGCAAGGACTGGCAAAGTTGCAAAACAGTCTCCAAAGGGTCCCCTCTACTCACAGTGAATCTTGCTGAGGATGTGTGATATGCAAAGAGACATTTGTATCTTGCAATGAAAGGGTATTTAAAGAAGTTCCCATGAATTTCAATGATCTTGTTATTGTGCTTTCTCTCCCAGGAATTAATTAACTTCTTTGATGGGAAGGTTCTTTCTTAGAATCCAGTCTCTTATAAGATATATGTGACTCACTCACTATTCAATGGGGAGTAGTATTCTGCAAGCATAGAAAAAGCATGTATCAGATCCCTTTAACAGTTTGGTTAAGAATACTGAGTGTCATGCAAACAACAGTATCTTCAATCTAGCATGGACACCATGAATTCAGCTTCCCTTGTGATATATGTGACAGGGGTGGTAATTGTATTCTTTCCAATGTGATCCTATTTCTGAAAACTTGCTTAATACCTACACCAAGGAAGTCTCAAAACCGACAGACATTTTAAAGTAACAACTTCAAACTCTTTTTCTCTTATATTTCTGAGTGTCCTGGATTTTTGTGGGATCTTTACAATTCTGCATGTCATATTCATCTCTATATTATACTTCTACTTATCACCATAGTTTAGTTATCATCAGGATTACTTCAAGGTGCCCTGTCTCAAAACAAAACAAAACAAAATAAAATAAAGCAAAACAACACAGCACAACCTCAAAGAGAGGGTTTCATACTTATTCCCTTGAATTACTATTGAACATTATACACATTTAGACCTTCATTAGGATAGTTAGTATCAAATTATTGTGCTCATTAAATTTTAAGACTTTGTTTTATCTAACTTAGTCTGGCCTTGTACTCACTATGAAGCAGAGCATTATCTGAACTCCTGAACCTTCTACCTCTTCTTCCCAAGTCCAGCCCTCTCCCATCTCTTTCATTGCTTCAAATAAGCCTTTGACAATTTAAGAAACATATATAATACATATTTGTTTCTCTGGTGCATTTTAGTTGTGAGCCTAGACATTACAGGTGGAGACTTCTCTCTAACTCCATTATGATTATACTTACCCACTCCTACCCTTATGTGTTCCCTAACCCATGCTAAATCCAAGCCTCCTATTAATCTCTCAGGTGCATTCTTTCTTCCTTTTCCTCATCCTCTTTTCTTGTGAATGAGTTAACCGTGAACATCCATGTGACTAAAAATATGGGGTTAGAAATATTCAGTGGAGTCTGGTAGGATAACTAGTCAGTGATCATATGAAGACAATAACTCTCCATCTCTCAGCATTCATTAATAGTTTACAGATCAGCAGGTATGTTGGAGATCAATGAACTTCTCTCCATTCCATGAATAAGGTCACATGTCCTGTCTTGTGTAAACATAGCACAGGTAACCACAGACATTCTAAATTTATGATCTTAAATGGTGAGCCTCCCCCCTCAAATAGCACTTCATAGCCTTTCTCCCAATTCTAGGATCTAACAATTTTTAGGCATCCTTATCAGCAGTTTTACCTGCATCTAAGTTGTGGTGGGGTTGTACTGTACAGGACCAGGCATTCAACCATCACTTATTTCAAGCCCCTTCAGTAGCAATTAAACTAAATTCACCACTATTCAATGAATAGAGGGCTTTCTCTTATCATATTACTGCTGCAAATGTATTTGTTTATGTATATAAGCCTGGATATTAAAATTACTTTGATTCTATTTGAATCTAGCAACAATGGCTTTTTTTTTCCTGGGAGCTCATGACTTCACTATCTTTGGTCTTTTGACCAAATTTACCAGATTAGGAAAAAATATGTCCATTAGAGTAGGCTTCGAACCTCATTAGAATGCAGCTGATTTTTCCTGTAGAAGTAATGCTGCTATTTTAGAAGAAGGCATACCCTACAAGGTACATATTTAGGTGAAAATGTAAGTTTCTCTGAGCTACGAGCCTGAATAACACTTTCCAGACCCTTACAAAACAAACTGGAAGGAGGGAGTTTCCAGTTCTGTTCCAGCTTGATTTCTCTATGGCCTATAACAAAGGAGTTTGGTATCTTCAGCGATAAGACCCTACCAGATGTTTTTGGTGGGCCTCCAAGAACAATGGAAATAAGTTATATATGTTTGGGGTCTTCTCCCTAGATAAACAATTTATAGGGAAATATCTCACACATGGTACTGTAACTTTTATCTGACAACTCATGACTGGTGTAATTATCATTATTTACCCTTATGATATACTTCCATTCAAACTTATATTTTAAACCAATATTTTAATTAGCTTATAGAGAAGTCAGTTTCCATGTATCTTCTTCTTGCATCTAAATTCAAGTTAACACTCCACCTTTATCCATCACCTATTTCTTGCACATATTCACTATTCAAGTCTTATTACTAAAGGATTTCTCTAACTCTACTTTCATTTTGTATCAGTTCTATGATCTTTCCATATTCAAGTATCTTCCCTTACCCTCTAGCTGTTTTTTAGCTTTTTGGGCTCTCTCTATATCCCAAATTAAACACTAAATTAATTCAAAACTATAAACTTTATTTTGAGAAAGAATATGTGACATTTTCTTCCCAGACTTGGAATATATACATATATATATTTCAAGTAGTTTACTGCTAATTTTATAATTTCATTTATCTTTAATAATTGACAGAATTCCCTTGTTTATACCTACCTCATTTTCATCACTAGTCATCAGTTAAAAGGCATCTGAGCTAATTCTTTCTCTAGATCTAGTGAAGAGAAGATCAGTGAACATGAATATGTATGGCTCTCTACTCTAGAGTTGTATCTGTATCACAGAGTACAAAGTCCTTTGAGTACATGTCCACGGGCAGTGTGTCTGACATGTATGGAACATCTATTTATAGCTTTCTGAGGAGCATTCCCACCAATTTCCAAAATGGCTGCATAAATTTACATCTCCCCAATAGAGGGACAAAGTGCATAAAGCTTATATTCTTGATAAAGACCATTTTAACTAGGGTGAGATGAAATCTCAAAATAGAATTAATTTGGCATGTCTTTGATGTCTTTGGGTCTTTACCATTTCTTGAAATGTATATTGTTTATTTGTAGTTATTCTTTTGAGAGCTTTCCATTAATTTTTTTAGATTATTTTTGGAACATTTTGAGTTTTGAGATTATAATTTCATTATATTATTTCTTTCTTCCCTTTCTCCCTTTAAAGCCTCCCATCCCCATTCCCACTTTCCTTCAAAATTGTGACTTTTTTTTTTAATTATTCTTAAATTCATTCTTAAATATAACCTAGTTGATCTATTGTCCATCAGCTAATATAACCTAATAAAATGTTAGTTTTTAAGTTCTTAAGGATAACCATTTGGTATAACTTAGTATACATATATAATATAGGTTAATTCTTATTATTTTCTTTGTAGTATGTTTTATGGCTAATAATTTTTAAGTCAGCTTCTTATCAATATTCTCTTGATCTTTAGATTTAAAAATATTCCATGAAGACATTTGGTAACAAAGCAACAGAGGTCTTATTCCTTTATATATTTGTTCAGATGTCTGTGTTGGCTTCTATTTTTTCTTATTCTCAAGATATTTAGGATTTGATTTTCTCTGAATCTCACTATTTCTTATTGGGACACACATCCACATTTATTCTTAAATAATAATCTGAACTCTATTTTTCATTTTTATTGCATCTATGATTAATTAGTTCTAGTTATAAATCAAGGTTGTAGGTCAAGGTCCATTGATTATATCCTAAGAAATTTACATATTTTGTTATTTCCATGGATCAAATGACCTGCTGATAGCATCTCAGTCAGCTCTTTGATGTGAACATTCATGGCTAAGTAGGAGAAATGGGGGCACCTTACCTAACTTATGCTATAGTCATTGATGTATGTGGTTAGGTTTTCTTTTCTCTTACTGGGACTAATTTTCTTAGTATTTTGTTACTAGTCAGGGTTCTTTAGAATAACAGGTCTTAGTAGTTTCAAATGCTAGTGATGATGTAGATTTGCTACTGAGTGTGAGAATAAGCAAGCAAGAATAGAGTAAGTTAGTTCTTTCTTATTCCTTCTATAGGCTGTCACAGAGGTATGGCCCTGATTAAGGGTAGATATTCTCACCTAAAAGATCCAAACTAGTTATGATTCTTCACACTTTAAATGATTCAGTTAAGGAAAATAGGAATACCTCACCAGTGTGCACACTTGTGTTTTTGTTAATTCTAGGTGTGTTCAAGTTGAAAATCAAGATAGCCACCACACTTGGATTCTTCTGTTACGGGCAAAACTTAACCATCACCATAAGGGGCACTAATTTTTCTTTATTTGTTGCTTTTAGATGCTGATATTTCTCAACTATGTTTTCAACTCCAGTTGGAGGTAGGTAATATGAAAGTTTATTTATCCCTTCATTTATAACAATAATGAAAAACACCAAAAAAATCTAAAACACATTAAAGTACCACATTAGGTTTATGATAAATTGGAGTAATCAAGGCATGTAAAAGAAGAAAATCTGGAAACAAGAATAATTTTAAAACTGCTAGTATGATGAAATATGCATAAACATGTGTATGATGACTGCATGTAAATATGTGAAAATGGCATATTAGGGAAAAATATTTCCCTAATGTGTACTACTGTGAGACAAAACCTTACTTTGTAGTTTTGATTGGAGTGGAACTGAGGAGGTAGACCAAATTGTCTTTAAACTCACAGCAGTTCTCTTGTCTCAGCCTCCTCAGAGACAGATGGACGATTACAAACAGGTGTCATGACAGACCTCTATTTCCAGTTCTTTCTATTAAAATTTTTATTTATTCACTTTACATCCCAGTCACAGCTACCCTTCTCCCTCTCCCTCCAGTCCCTTCCTTACAAATTCTTCTTCTTATTACCCCCTCCTCTTCTTCTCAGAGAATGGGAAGCCCCTCCTTGAGTACTACCCTGCCCTGGGACATCAAGTCACAGCAAGACTAAGCATACCCTTTTTCACTGAGGCATGACCAGACAATACAGCTAGGGGAAGGAGTATCTAGTGGCAGATGACAGTCATAGACAACCCTGCTCCAATTGTTAAGAAACCAGCATGAAGACCAAACTGCACATCTGCTACAAATGTATAGCAGACCTATGTCCAGCCCCTGCATGGTTGGTGATTCAGTCTCTGTGAGCCCCCATAGGCCCAGGTTAGTTGGTTCTGTTCTTATACTTGTGGTGTCCTGAACTCCTCCAGCTCACTCAGTCCTATCCCCTACTATTCCAAAAGACTGCATGCTCTGCCTGAAATTTGTCTGTGAGTCTCTGCATCAGCTGCTGGATGAAATCTCTCAGGAGACAGTTATGTGAGGCTCCTGTCTGCAAGCATAGCAGAGTATCATTAATATTGTCAAGTGTTGACTCTCTCCCATGGGGTAGGTCTGAATTTGGGCCAGTCATTTGTTGTCTGTTTCCTTAATCTTTGCTCCATCTTTATCCCTGCACATCTTGTAGGTCGGACAAATTTTGGTTGAAAGGTTTTGTGGGTGGGCTGAAGTTATCCTCCTTCTAATGGAAGTCCTACCTGTCTATAGGAGGTAGCTACTTCAGTAACCATATTACTAGGTTCTAAACTCTCAGCTATGGTCATTCCCATAGACTTCCATGAGCTTCTCCCATCCCCCACTTTCAGCTAATTCCAAAGATACCCCACAATGTTTTCCTTGCTCCTAGCCCTCTCCCAATCCACTCTCCCTATACCTCATACCCATATGGGTTCTCCTCCTCACTCCCTCTCCCATCCAGTTCCTTCTTCCCACTCACCTCTAATGTATATTTTATCTTCCCTTCTCAGTGAGACTCAAGTTTACTGCCTTGGGCCCTCCTTATTACTTAGGTTCTTCAGGTCTGTGGATTGTAGCATGGTTTTTCAAGTACTTTATGGCTAAAGTCCTCTTCTAAGTGAGTGCATCCCATGAGTGTCTTTCTAGGTCTGGATTACCTCACTCAGGTTGATGTGAGATACTTCTGATAAGGAGAAAAGTAATTATACATATTAAAAGAAAGGACAATATATTAGATGCTATGAAACTTTGTATTTTAAGCATTACACTAATGCCAGTGAGTATCCATTAATACAAAGTATTATGCATGTCTTCTAAGTTTCCAGTGGTCATAATTAAACATTGATGAAGTATTTTCAAATACACAATAACTATTTTAGGGTGATATTTATAAGGATAATAATAATAGTCTTAGATTATTCTCAACACAGTGATATTGTGAGATGCGAATGAATCCAGCATTTATTATATATATCATATAGACTTCAGCAAATTTAGTCTTTAAAGAAAATTTCTGGAAAAAAAATTCTCAGGATTTCATCAACATCAGCAGAAACAATAGAGCATTTATTCCATAGTCCTTATAAATAAATGAAAGAAAGCCTTAATATGTAACTACTGGGTAGAGTTGGCTTGACCATTATACCCATAATTACAGGTTAGACTTCTTTCGAAAGGTGCCCTCGAGACTGTTACCCTTGGGTATCCTTTCCTGTTTGCTTACAATATTTTAGGCAGTGAATCTTTTAAAGACTTCAGTGGGTTAAAGATTCACAGGAGAGATAGGTGTTTTTCATAACTACTGTTGTTTCATCGAAAGGTCACAGAAAATAAAGAGAACTCATATTAAAGGACACATGGCAGTTTGGAAAAATTTGGATCCTGACAGAAGTAAGTATTATGAACAGTACACACACAAACACACACACACACACAAACACACACACACATACACACACATACACACACATTCACAGACATGTATGTATATATATGTATATATATGTGTATGTATGTATAGTAATATATTATATTGTATCAAAGCTTTGAATATAATAAAATCTTTCAGGTACTAATTTTATTTTTCATAGAATTTGATATTAGTAAACCTCACATATAAATTCAATATCTAATGTATCTTTCTCACAGATTTTTAAATAATAAAACATTTTAAAATTATACAACAATCATGTGGAAAATGGATAACCAAGGTTTTAAGTCCCTTTTATTTAACCATGATCTTCAGAAATATGCAACACTGTTGAGATACAAATCCCATGTTCGTTCAGGTGCGGTCCTACACTATTGTATGTTTATTTAAAAAACAGGCAGAAATACAATGACATTGGGTTCATGAAGTGCTGATGAGGATAAAATAGGAAAAATTATGAAAGCTATTGAATACCATGTTCACAGCATTATTACTACTGAATATAAAATGTGTAAAACTTTCTTTTTCCTTATTTGAATCACACAAATCTTAGAGATTAAGTTTTGCTGTTTTGCAATTTTATCTAAGGTAGGCTTATTTAAAGTAGTTGAAAATTATGGAAAATGGTCTTTCTGACCATTAATACTAGTCACATATTCTCATGCTCTTAGCCTTTTATTTAAGTTTCAGGAGTTATACTTCAGTGCTTTTCTTTCTTTTTATTTTCTTCCAATCAAGATGCAGTTGGAATAGCATTGAAAAAATATGCTTCAGAGGACTTTTCATTAATAAACAAAATTGCAGACCCTTAAAATATGGCATAAATAAAAGACATGTTAGTGACTAAGGTAAAATTTGTTTACTCTAAATGTGAGTATGTAAATTTCTCTCTCTCTTTCTCTTTCTCTCTCTCTCTCTCTCTCTCTCTCTCTCTCTCTCTCTCTCTCTCTCTCTCTCTCTCTGTGTGTGTGTGTGTGTGTGTGTGTGTGTGAGAGAGAGAGAGAGACAGAGAGAGAGTGAGACAGACAAACAAACAGACAGAAGGTAGCAGAGTAGAGAAAGAGACAA
This sequence comes from Tokudaia tokunoshimensis, assembly GCA_036184795.1. Lineage (NCBI taxonomy): Eukaryota > Metazoa > Chordata > Mammalia > Rodentia > Muridae > Tokudaia > Tokudaia tokunoshimensis. The sequence continues at coordinate 63,151,108 of BTHU01000004.1, read as the reverse complement.
AAAGGAGAAATTAAGACGAAGAGAGGGAGAGAAAGGTAGAGGGCAGAGGAAGAAAGGAGAAAAGTGGAAGCAGAAAATGGGGTACAGAGAGGGGAGCAGTGGGAGAGGAGTAAATGGGGGAGAATTGGAAAGAGAGAGAAGGAGAGGGAGAGATTGATTTCAATAATATAGGAATAGAAAAATAAAAAAAGAGAATAGCATTCATGTGATATGACAGCCATTTATAGACTCTTGTATGCAGAGAAGGAGACAGCAGTCTTGGGACATGATGGTAGCAGAATGCAGGACGGAGCAGAAGAGGAGGATAGAAAAGGTCTACATATGAAAAGGGTACTAGTGGGACACCAGCATTTTCATCCAATTCATGCATTTGACTCTATTGTTAGAGCTTCACTTGCTACTATAACTTTTCTGACATGGTGTATTTTATTCTCAAAACCCCCTCCCTTTTTACCCTCTTTATACCTTCTTTGGTCGTTTCTCTGATCTTCCCTCCATTATTCCTTCCCAGCCTCATTTTCTTCCATTTTTTCACGTGTAATTCCAGATGAACTAAATTTCAGCTGTGCATGTGGATACACCTACAATTCATGGAATATTACAAAAATGTCACAGAGTTTGTTTTTACTGGTCTTTGGGAGAATAGACAAATAGAGCTGCTGTTCTTTCTCTTGTTCCTGCTTTGCTACCTGGCTGTCTTAATGGGGAACTCTGTCATCCTACTCACCATCACCTGCAGCCACTTAATCGAACAACCAATGTATTACTTTCTCTGTCATCTTTCCCTCATGGACCTCTGCTACACCTCCACTGTGATTCCCAGGCTCATCAGGGACTTGGCCTCAGCAAGAAAAAACATTTCCTATAATGAGTGCATGACCCAGCTCTTCACTGCCCACTTGCTGGCAGGTGTAGAGATTTTCATCCTGGTGTCCATGGCCTTGGACCGCTATGTTGCCATTGTCAAGCCCCTGCACTACATGGTTGTTATGAGCAGGAAGAGATGTGATATGTTGATTTTCACAGGCTGGATACTGGGGTTCTGGCACTCCATTGCTTTATTACTCATGATGCTCAGTCTACCATTCTGTGGTCCAAACCACATCAATCACTACTTCTGTGATGTCAAGCCTCTTCTGAAGCTCGTCTGTAAAGATGTTCATGTTGTTAGTATCTTAGCAATTGCCAACTCTGGGATGGTGCTTTTTGCCATTTTTACTGTACTACTTGCTTCTTACATACTCATATTGTGTTCTCTGAGGACAAGATCATCCACAGGGCTACGCAAAGCACTCTCAACCTGTAGCTCACACATAATGGTGGTAGTTTTATTTTTTGGGCCCTGTATTTATACCTATGTTTTACCTGGAGGAAGTGAGAGCAAGGATAAGGAAATTTCTGTATTTTACACTGTGATTGCCCCCATCTTGAATCCCCTCATCTACACTCTGAGAAACAGTGAGATGAAAAGCGCCATGCACAAGGTGTGGTCTCGGCTGTCACACTCAGGGTTGACATAAGTGAGAGAATCTTGTGATTCTGCTCTGATGTTCCTAGGTCAGCTATTATTCAACAGGTCAAAGAAACTAAAAACAATTTGGGAGAAAGTCATGCATCAAAGGAATAACTTAATGCTCTGTCTAATCTACATAGCACAAGTTCATCTAGAGGTGATTATGTGGATGTAAAGGCCTCAAGAATTGTTTTGGTTTGGTAGAATATATGCTTAAGATGGGAAAACTGTAGGTTCCTTTCTCAGTCACTCCAACACACACACAATCCCTCCCACACACACACTTGCAGACTCATGCACATGCACAAACACACACATAAACACTGTCACACTAAAAATGAAGTACATCTTTACCAGACATCTTCTGTCTCAAAAAAATACACAAAACCCTGTTACTAGTAGGAATTTAATTCAATTTTCTTTCTTTTTTTTACATTTATTATTATTTAATGATTCCTTTTGTTGTATATTCATTAACATGATATTGGATTATATAAGGTCATCTTCATATATCTATGAAATATACTTAGAGCATATTAAGCTCCCATATTTCACTTCTTTTCCTTTGCATCTCCTCACAGGGAAGATGTAGATTTGTACCCTCAGAACTCACTATGGTTGAAGAGGTATGGTGTTATTATTATAGGCTTTTGAATGTGGTGAATTCAGGGGGACATTTCTTTATTAAATCTTCTGGTCTATGCCCTAGTAGCTTGCAACAGTCATATGAATATATTTTTGTTACATGTAAAATAATGTAATATTTCACAACTAGAAGATCATTCTGTTAACATACAAAAGTCATAAGAGGACACTTTAATGATATATGCTTCTTTTTCTTATCTCCTGTCTTCACGTGATACCCTTCGTATAATTGTAAAACAAAGACTTTCTCAGATCCAGTCCATTTTTCCTTCAGTTCATTTGCACAGCTTTTTCTAGTTACTATAGTTAAGAGTCCATGCCTTATATATACCACCATCCTTGCTCTTACTTTCTCGAGGAAGATTCTGGAGAACCATCAACAAGCCTAAAAAACAAACAAACAAACAAAGAGACAAAGAGTCAAAGAAACAAAATCCCGAATACCTTCAATTTCCAATGCTAATATGCCTCATGATATTTACCATTTTTTCTAATAATCCTGAATTTGAAAGCAATTCTTAAAAACTGAGTTTTCTTAATTAAATTGATCCATGTTTGAGTATAATAGGCATATGTCACATAAAATAAATGCATAATTTTTGATACCTTATTTTTCTTAGAAATGACTCATAAAAATGAGCCTTTATTGGCCTGTGCTAGGTAGGTCCTCTGCATATAGTTTATGGGTGATTGCATGGTGTTTTGTATGATTCCTAATAGTGGGAGTTGGGGAGTCTCTGACTCTTCCACCTAGTTTTGAGAACTATTTTCCAATACTGAGTTGCTTTACCCAGTGTTGATATGAGGGTTTTTGTCAATTCTTAGTGCAACTTGTTATGCCAGGTTCAGTGGATATTCCTGTAGTCTGCCAGTTTTTGGAGGACAATGGAGAAGTAGAGGAGAAGTGGAAGGAGGGGAAACTGCAATGGAGATGTATTGAAAATAAGAAAGAAATAATTAAAAAAATTAAGAGCTAAATGAACAAACCAAATAATACTCATCAAATGCATTTTGATTTTACATGTTTATATCCATTAATATTTACTTAGGATTTCTAAGTATGTTCAACATGCAGTATATCACTAAGTTCAACTTTTTGTCTTTTATATCATCAGATTTACTGTCCTTCAAATTATAGATTACTCTTCTTGTCAATTAAAGTTATGTATTTTTATAAACAATTTTTAGAAAAATGTAAACTATTAACAAATATCTCCAGTTACATCAAGGAGAGAATGGAAGCCAGCCTTTGCACATTTCCCTGTTAACCTTGCTCGCTTATTTTCTGCACTAGAGAGATATTGTTGCTGTTATTAATAGTGTTTCTTGCCAGGCGGTGGTGGCGCACGCCTTTAATCCCAGCACTTGGGAGGCAGAGGCAGGCGGATTTCTGAGTTCGAGGCCAGTCTGGTCTACAGAGTGAGTTCCAGGACAGCCAGGGCTACACAGAGAAACCCTGCCTCGAAAAACCAAAAAAAAAAATAGTGTTTCTCATGCATTATATAGTATTGTCACTATACACTCAATCTCAGCTCAGTGTTTTAATTTCTTTTATTTATATATTTACCTCTACTTCAGTCAGAATTCCTGAAATTATTCTGCACATAATTCTCTCAATAAAGTATTCTTCTCTTACAATCATACAGAAATTGGGAAGGGAAAATAAAAAGAAACTGCCTTTATGTATTGGGCAGTGGTGGCGCTCGCCTTTAATCCCAGCACTTGGGAGGCAGAGGCAGGAGGATTTCTGAGTTCGAGGCCAGACTTGTCTACAAAGTGACTTCCAGGACAGTCAGAGCTACACAGAGAAGCCCTGTCTCTAACCATCCCCCCCAAAAAAATAAAAAAATAAAAAAAAAATGGGAAGGTATTGAATCCTAAAGTCAACACAGTTCCTCATTTATATGAATTATTCCTTGAAGAATGTAAGTATTAAAAATTCTAGAATAATAAGGAAAAAGATTTTGCCCCTTCCAAAACAAAATGAGCTCAGTCATTATTTATGCATATAATTTTTGCTTGACAGTGTGGCTGGCAACTTTCTTCAGAATAGTGGAATTTTAAATTGCAAAACACAGTATGTAGGTGTGTGTTTGTGTGTGTGTCAGTTTGATGAATCTACACATGCTTGAATTGACTATATCATCAGAATGCTGTTATTCAGGAAAACCAACCACAAGAAGAAACATCAAGCTATTATTTATTTTCTTTTCTCACATGCGCAATTTGAGGAGTAAATATGATGCCATAATATTATGCTGAAAATAATATTGAACTGGAATTAATTTCATATTTTTCTGTGTTCTTTATAAAATGTAATTTCTGATAATTTCATTTTTTAATGTTGGTTTATATTTTATGATAGTGATAGCTCCAACATCCATGCATTATTGTTTTTTCTCTTTTGTTGCCAGGAATATGGGCTAATCATTCTCTATGTTGCCACAGTAACATCCATTTATGATAGCCGATGCTTATTTCCTGACCCAAATCCTCTTACCCTGTACTCTGATGCTTTCCTTTAGCTTTTAAATTTTACCTTATCCTTTTCCAAGAAGTTCCTCGAGTCTCATAAAAGCTTATATATATATGTATCTTTTCTGAACACTTGGTTTCTATGTCATAACAAGATTTATTTACTTCATACATTCAATTATATCTGATTCCCTATTGAAACTGCCATCCATTTTATAGGGACATTTTCCTTCATGAACAAGTTTGATGACAATAGTAGTTAATTAAAATAAACACAGAAGTTTAGAAGATTCTTGAAATGCTTATCACATATATATAACAAAACAATAGAAGTTGACTCTTAGTCAGGACCTGTAACAAGTCCACATAAATTTATTATTCATATATTTTTCTCCTGACTTACAGTGCCATGCTCATATTACCTGCTGTGGAGTAGGTCTAAACTCCAATTAGAATATAGTATACTTTACCCATAAAAGTCATGGCATTAAACTAACCAGGAAATGTTGCATTTCAAGTCGGGATGTGTAAAAATGTATGGAGTCTTCAGACAAAAATATCTACCATACAACCAATAGCTTCTATTCCATTTTTGACCAACAAGGACTTAAACCTACTCATAAGCATGATTAATTAAGAAGTATAACCTTAAGCATGTACAGTCTACAGCCATGCTTTACACAAAAATCATACCAGACACATGGCATAGTGACCTTGCTTAGATCAAAGTTGGGGAGCACATGTATAAAATATTCAAGTAATGTACAGAAATGCCCCTGAAATGTTCAACTTATACATAAAAATTTAGCATAAAATTAAGGAAAGTGTTCTTTAAATATACACTATTAACAGTGAAGTACACCCTTGAGGCTGCCTGCCTTGTTTAGTCACTAAAATTTAATATAGACAAACTCAAAGGAAGCCTGGATATATGCTGTGACTTTCATTAACCATAATCATGGTTGTGATGTGCTCAGGAAAGTACATTACTACATGTAAAAAAAGGAGGATGGCTCTCAAGGAACTCAAATAATACAAGGTCAATAGGTGTTCTATCCTTAATCATCTCATTTTAGTCTAAAGAATATTGTCACGTATTTAGTGACATAAGACATAATTTAGTCAATAAGAATATTGACCACGTATCAATAATCTTCACCATAAATTTTATTAGTTGTAGCACAATTTTCATTTCCAAGGTATTCGACACTTGAAACAAACACCAAAGTGGAAAATTCTTTTTCTTCCCCTTCCCCCTTATTTACCCCAACTTTGTAATATGTCTCAGAAATTATCATCATTCTGTCACTGACCCCCACACCCATATGTCCTGATCATAGTTATTTTGAGTGACCTAGACAATCCTCTTTTATGCTTTTGTCTCTGTTATATCACCTTGAATGCTTTAGCACATTAAACATATGATTTACATGCAGTTCTAACTACCTCAGATCCCTCACCTTTTTTTTTGTAAAGATAACACCCTATAATGGGGATCAGAAAAATTGATAAGGAACTCTTTCTCACATGCCAAATGCAATGTTTTTCCTGAGATGAGAAAGCACAGTGTTTTATCCAGGAGACCTATACAAGTCCATATATATGCTCATCATCATACTAAGCATAATAGGTTAAAACAACCTGCATCCTTCTTAGGCTTAAAAGCTATGCTATAGTAAGACAAACTAGGCTTAATCCTGGTTATTATTGAATCTGCTTCTCAAGCACTGGGCTATGCCCCAACTTCCAATCTTAATTACAGATATTTTAGTACTGCCTGTTCTAGTAATATGTAATCACAGCTTTCTTTGAAAAGCTTATTATAATCACCTGTTGTTATGACCACCTGCTGTTGTGACTACCTTGTTATGACAATCTTGAAACAATGTCTTTATTTCACAAAAGATTATTAGCAACTTGTTAAGTTATGCTTTTGTAAACCTATCTATTTTCCTGCCAAATTTCCCATTTGGATAAAACATCTTCTTCCTAGCTAAAAACATTATCTTCCCTACACTGAATGCCAGTTTTGAACACTCCCTTTAGTACATAGATACAGCCCATGTAAAAGAATAAATAAGTTTGTTTTAATTAATTTGGCTATGAACATTTGGGTTGGTGGTCTTTCTCCTCACACCTTCTTGATTAATATATTCTCCTTTATTGTTTAGTAAGTATAGCTATATTTAGCTCAGTGAGCTATAGGCACAAATGACCATCATTTTTCATGTCCATTTCTCTCATTATAATTCCTACCTAATTTTATTCAGAAAGTAGTCAACTAGCATGCGGAAACATGGGCAGCTTCCACTTTCCTTCAAATACTAAACAACCTTATTACTATTACCAAGAACTGAATATCACTATATATTATGGTTATTTCATTGTCATAGCTACAGGACAAGCAGAATTTAGGTTATTATAGTAACTTTTGTCTTAATGGCGGGTGATCTGTTGGTCACAAACACATGGCAATAGAGTAGTTATACCTCAGCAAGAGGCAGTAAAACCTTTATAATTTCAGTCTCTATTACATAAAATTTCATTTTGTACTTCATGAACTAGCAATATGGGTAAAAACATAAGTGTATATAAATGTGGTCAGTGGGAAATTATATGAATGCTTTATAAATTTTCATTGTAGATGAATTTTAATCCACTAGCATTGCTATTTTGAAAAAGGATCACATCCATAGACCTTCTAGGTTTATGTGATCAAGCTGGAATGGAGACATGCTCTTGGTTACAGTATCATCTGGCTAGTCTACAGACATGACCTTAGTACATACATTTGATCCCTAATGATGAAAATAAGGATATTTTGAACAAGGAAGGAGCCATCTTTGAAAGTAATGCCTGAGGAGCAGACAAAGTGATGAATCAAGAAAAATTTAACTTAATGAGTCAAAGATAGGATATGCCCTACTCTCACAAGAACAGCCCAGGAAGGAGAGGCTACGTAAGATTAGTGTAGGGAGAAATATGGTGTGGCTGTTTTACTAGAACCATTTGACAAAAGAAAGTGGCAAAGAGAACAATCTTGACACAGGTGAAGACAGAATGTGCCAGAGAATGAAAAGGAGCCTTATTACCAATGTTAGTATGTGGCCAAGCAGAGCAATTCAGTGAGAAGCTGAGAGAAGCCAGATTGAATCAGTCAGCTTGATAGATTTGATTGTACAAAGGTTAGACATTTTCAGTCATATTTATAGAAATAGGTACAACACAGAACTCTCTTGTCTCTGCCCTAGCTGTGTATTTGCACAGCTTTTATATGACTCTCATCTTACCATAAGAGAAAATAAAGTGACATATATAGGATGCTATTTTAAGAAAGGTGTATTTTTCATTAGTTTTACTGAAATTGCTAGTTAGTTAGTTTTAATGTTTTTTTTCCCTGAAATTGCCAGTTGTTTAGACAAAAATAAGTGGATTTGAAAGTTTCTGAGGGGAGCGGCGCCACGGAGAGTGCCCTCCGCCATCTTTGCTCCAGTGACCAGGTAGTTGGGACCGCCAGGCTCAGAGACAGACAGGCATAATATCGCTTCGGTCTCAGGCAGCTTGTGTGTAACCTTCTCCCAGGTGCTGGGCTGATCTGCAGTAACCAGCGCGCCAGCTCTGCTGTGGGACCTTCTGCCTGGTGGAGGGACCCTGCGCTGGGAGGGAGCCTGCCAGCTTTCCTTCCGCGACCTCTGTTCCCGCGGACTGCACTGGAGAGATGGGTACCCAGGCTCCCTACCCCCAATATAACATCACTTGGGACACGGCCTGTTGGGGCTTCCGTCTGTGCCCGAGGGCGGGTCGGCGCTGTGGTCGTCTGGGTGCCAGATCTGCGGGCCATCGCGACTACAGGGTAAGCGGCGCCACAGAGAGTGCCCTCCACCATCTTTGCTCCAGTGACTGGGAAGTTGGGACCGCCAGGCTCAGAGACAGACAGGCATAATATCTCTTCGGTCTCGGCGGCTTGTGTGTAACCTGCTCCCAGGTGCTGGGCTGATCTGCAGTGACCAGCGCGCCAGATCTGCTGTGGGACCTTCTGCCTGGCAGAGGGATGCCCCCTCCCCCCCCAGGAGAGATAACACACCCCTGCACAGGGCAGGAGCCTGTCAACCTCCCTTTGGCGACCTCTGCTCCAGGAATCCACTAGGCTGAGCCTTTAGATGTGCAAGGCCTCCCCAATATAAGATCACTTGGGGCAAGGCACATTAGGGCTCCAAAGTCACTCAGGAGCAGGCAGGCCCCAGAAATCGGTGCCAGGGGAATCCTGGTAATCCAGGGGGGGCAGAAATAGCTTTGCAGGCTCAAAGGAGGTCCAACCAACAGCCAGTGGCAGCAGGACCAACTAACACCAGAGGTATCCAGATGGCAAAAGGCAAACGTAGGAATGTTACTAACAGTAATCAAAGTAATGTGGGACCATCCGAACCCAACTCTCCAACAGCAGCAAGTCCTGGATACCCCACCACACCCGAAAGACAAGATCTGGATTTAAAATCACTTCTCATGATGCTATTAGAGGATCAAAAGAAGGACACAAATAAATCTCATAAAGAGTTACAGGAGACCATGAATCAACGATTAGAAGCCCTTACAAAGGAAACACAAAAATCGCTTAGAGAAATGCAGGAGAACATGGATCAAAAGATGGAGGCACACAAGGAGACAACACAAAAATCGCTTAACGAGATGAATCAACGGGTAGATGCACTCACAAAGGAATCACAAAATTGGCATAAAGAAATGCAGAAGAATATGGGTCAACAGATGGATGCCCATAAGGAGGCAACACAAAAATTGCTTAAAGAAATGAATCAACGATTAGATGCCCTTACAAAGGAAACACGAGAACTGCTTAAAGAAATGCAGGAGACGATGGATCAAAAGATGGAATCCCATGAGGAGGAAACACAAAAATCACTCAGAGAAATGCAGGAGAACGTGGGTCATCAGGAAGAAATCCTGAAAGAGGTAATGCAAAAATACCTTAAAGAAATACAGGAAAATACAAACAAACAAGTGAAGGATCTCAGCAAATCCATCCAGGAACTAAAAAAGGAAGTAGGAACAACTAAGAAATCACAAAGGGAGATAACTTTGGAGATAGAAAACCTTGGGAAGAAATCAGGAGTCATAGATGCAAATATCAACAATAGAATACAAGAGATGGAAGAAAGAATCTCAGGTGCTGAAGATTCCATAGAAAGCATCGACTCAACAGTCAAAGAAAATGCAAAATGCAAAAAACGCGTAACCCAAAACATCCAGGAAATCCAGGACACAATGAGAAGACCAAACCTAAGGATTATAGGTATAGATGAGAGTGAAGATTTGCAACTTAAAGGGCCAGTAAACATCTTCAACAAAATTATGGAGGAAAACTTCCCTAACTTAAAGAGAGAGATGCCGATGAACGTACAAGAAGCCTACAGAACTCCAAACAGACTGGACCAGAACAGAAATACCTCCCGTCACATAATAATCAAAACACCGAATGTTCTAAACAAAGAAAGAATACTAAATGCAGTAAGAGAAAAGGGCCAAGTAACATACAAAGGAAGACCTATCCGAATCACATCAGACTTCTCACCAGAGACTATGAAAGCCAGAAGATCCTGGGCAGATCTCATGCAGACACTAAGACAGCACAAATGCCAGCCTAGACTACTATACCCAGCAAAACTCTCAATCACCATAGATGGAGAGACCAAGATATTCCATGATAAAACCAAATTTTCACAATATCTTTCCACAAATCCAGCCCTGCAACGGATAATAGGTGGAAACCTCCAATACAGGGAGAGAAACAACACCCTGGAAAAAATGAGATAATAACCTTCTTGAATCAAACCCAAAAGTAGATAACCACATAAACATAAAGATAGCGTCAAGAATGGCAGATGGCAATAATCACTATGCCTTAATCTCTCTTAATATCAATGGTCTCAATTCCCCAATTAAAAGACATAGACTAGCAGACTGGATACGTAAACAGGACCCAGGATTTTGCTGCATGCAGGAAACGCACCTCAGTGTCAAAGACAAACACTACCTCAGAGTAAAAGGCTGGAAAACAATTTTACAAGCAAATGGCCCCAAGAAACGAGGTGGAGTAGCCATCCTAATATCGGATAAAATTGATTTTCAACCTAAAGTCATCAAAAAAGACACAGAAGGACACTACATACTGATCAAGGGAAAAATCCACGATCAAGAACTCTCAATTCTGAATATCTATGCTCCAAATGCAAGGGCACCCTCATTCGTAAAAGAAACTTTACTAAAACTCAAAGCACACATCGCACCGCACACAATAATAGTAGGTGACTTCAACACCCCGCTCTCTGAAATGGATCCTTCAGGAAAGCAGGAACTAAACAGGGACACAGTGAATCTAATTGAAGCCTTGGACCAAATGGAACTAACTGATATATATATAGAACATTTCATCCTAGAGCTAAAGAATACACCTTCTTCTCAGCTCCTCATGGTACCTTCTCCAAAATTGACCATATAATTGGTCACAAATCAGACCTCAACAGATACAAGAAGATAGAAATAATCCCATGCCTCCTATCAGATCACTATGGAATAAGGGTGGTCTTCAATGGCAACAAAAACAAAAGAAAACCCACATACACATGGAGGCTGAACAATGCTCTACTCAATGATAACTTGGTCAAGGTGGAAATAAAGAAAGAAATCAAAGACTTTTTGAAAGTTAATGAAAATGAAGGCACAACATACCCTAATTTATGGGACACAATGAAAGCAGTGCTAAGAGGAAAATTCATAGCCCTGAGTGCCGCCAAAAAGAAACGGGAGACAGCATACACTAACAGCTTAATGGCACACCTGAAAGCCCTGGAACATAAAGAAGCAAATACACCAAAGAGGAGTAGAAGGCAGAGGAAATCATCAAACTCAGGGCTGAAATCAATCAAGTAGAAACAAATAAAACCATACAAAGAATCAACAAAACGAGGAGTTGGTTCTTTGAGAAAATCAACAAGATAGATAAGCCCTTAGCCAGACTAACCAGAGGGCACAGAGATAGTATCCAAATTAATAAAATCTGAAACGAAAAGGGAGAGATAACAACAGAAACTGAGGAAATTCAAAAAATCATCAGATCCTACTACAAAAACCTGTATTCAACACAACTAGAAAATCTTGAGGAAATGAACAATTTCCTTGACAGATACCAAGTACCAAAATTAAATCAGGATCAAATAGACCATCTAAACCGTCCTATAACCCTTGAAGAAATAGAAGTTGTCATTGGAAGTCTTCCAACCAAAAAAAGCACAGGTCCAGATGGTTTTAGTGCAGAATTCTATCAGACCTTCAAAGAAGACCTAACACCAATACTCTTCAAACTGTTCCACAAAATAGAAAAAGAAGGAACACTACCCAACTCGTTCTATGAAGCCACAATTACACTAATACCAAAAGCACACAAAGATCCGACAAAGAAAGAGAATCTCAGGCCAATCTCTCTTATGAATATCGATGCAAAAATACTCAATAAAATTCTTGCCAACCGAATCCAAGAATACATCAAAACGATCATTCACCACGATCAAGTAGGCTTCATCCCAGGGATGCAGGGATGGTTCAATATAAGGAAATCCATCAATGTAATCCACTACATAAACAATCTCAAAGAAAAAAACCACATGGTCATCTCATTAGATGCTGAGAAAGCATTTGACAAAATTCAGCATCCTTTCATGCTAAAGGTCTTGGAAAGATCAGGAATTCAAGGCCCATATCTAAACATAGTAAAAGCAATTTACAGCAAACCAGTAGCCAGCATCAATCTAAATGGAGAGAAACTTGAAGCAATCCCACTAAAATCAGGGACTAGACAAGGCTGCCCTCTCTCTCCATATCTTTTCAATATAGTACTTGAAGTTCTAGCTAGAGCAATTAGACAACAAAAAGAGGTCAAAGGGATACAAATTGGAAAGGAAGAAGTCAAACTATCACTATTTGCAGACGATATGATAGTATACATAAGCGACCCAAAGAACTCCACCAGAGAACTCCTACAGCTGATAAACGACTTCAGCAAAGTGGCCGGATATAAAATCAACTCAAGCAAGTCATAAGCCTTCCTATACTCAAAGGATAAGCAGGCTGAGAAAGATGTAAGAGAAATACTACCCTTTAAGATAGCCACAAACCATATTAAGTATCTTGGCGTGACTCTAACCAAACAAGTGAAAGATCTGTATGACAAGAACTTCAAGTCTCTGAAGAAAGAAATTGAAGAAGACCTCAGAAGATGGAAAAATCTGCCATGCTCATGAATTGGCAGGATTAATATAGTAAAAATGAGCATCTTACCAAAAGTAATACACAGATTCAATGCAATCCCCATCAAAATCCCAACTCAATTCTTCATAGAGTTAGAAAGAGCAATTCAAAAATTCATCTGGAATAACAGAAAACCCAGAATAGCTAAAACTATTCTCAAGAGTAAAAGAACCCCTGGGGGAATCAGTATCCCGGACCTCAAGCTGTACTACAGAGCAATAGTGTTAAAAACTGCATGGTATTGGTACAGTAACAGACATGTAGATCAATGGAACAGAATTGAAGACCCAGAAATGAATCCACACTCCTATGGTCACTTGATCTTTGACAAAGGAGCTAAAACCATCCAGTGGAAAAAAGATAGCCTTTTCAACAAATGGTGCTGGCTCAGCTGGAGGTTAACATGCAGAAGAATGCAAATTGACCCATCCTTATCTCCTTGCACTAAGCTCAATTCTAAGTGGATCAAAGATCTCCACATAAAACCAGACACACTGAAACTAATAAAAGGGAAACTAGGGAAGAACCTTGAACATATGGGCACAGGGGAGAATTTCCTGAACAGAACTCCAATAGCTTATGCTCTAAGATCAAGAATAGACAAAAGAGACCTCATTAAATTACAAAGTTTTTGCAAGGCAAAAGACACCGTCAAAAAGACAAAGCGGCATCCAACTAACTGGGAAATGATCTTTACCAACCTTACATCCGACAGAGGGCTAATATCCAAGATATACAAAGAACTCAAGAAGTTAAACTCCAGAGAGGCAAGTAACCCTATTAAAAAATGGGGTACAGAGCTGCACAAAGAGTTCTCACCTGAAGAATATCTAATGGCTGAGAATCACCTAAAGAGATGTTCATCATCCTTAGTCATTAGGGAAATGCCAATCAAAACAACCCTGAGATTCCATCTCACACCAGTCAGAACGGCTAAGATCAAAAACACAGGAGACAGCAGTTGTTGGCGAGGATGTGGAGAAAGAGGAACACTCCTCCACTGCTGGTGGAATTGCAGGCTGGTACAACCACTCTGGAAAGCAGTCTGGCGGTTCCTCAGAAAACTGGCCATGACACTCCCGGAGGATCCGGCTATACCACTCCTGGGCATATACCCAGAGACTTTACCTGCATGCAATAAGGACACATGCTCCACTATATTCATAGCAGCCTTATTTATAATAGCCAGAAGCTGGAAAGAACCCAGATGTCCCTCGACGGAGGAATGGATTCAGAAGATGTGGTATATTTACACAATGGAATACTACTCTGCAATTAAAAACAATGAATTCATGAAATTTCTAGGCAAATGGTCAGAACTTGAAAATATCATCCTTAGTGAGGTAACCCAATCACAAAAGAACACACATGGTATGCAGTCACTGATAAGGGGATATTGACCCAGAATCTCAGAATACCCTAGACACAATCAGCATATCAATAGATTTCTAAAAAGATGGAAGGAGAGACCCCTGGTCCTGGAAAGACTGGATGTAGGGGAACGCCAGGACAGAGTAACGAGAGGGGGTTGAATGGAGAAAAGAGGGAGGAAAGGGGGCTTATGGGACTTTCGGGGAGGGAGGAAACGGGAAAGGGGAAGTGATTTGGAATGCAAATTAAAAAAATAAAATAAAATAAAATAAAAAAAAGAATGTTTCTGAGGCTAGACACCTACTTAACATTGACTTGGGGTTGATTCTATGTGTCCTTCTTCTTCTTTTTTTTTTTTTCTAGACTCTTTGCTTTCTTTTCTTTTTTTTGATTATCTAAGTTTTATTTTATTTACATTCCAAATCATTTCTTAATAGTTTAATTTGGAAGAAGAAGAAACAAATATTGTTCCACTAATTTTGAAATACCGTGGTTAATCACATGTAATTTGAAATATCATGGTTAATCAGCAGAAATCACCTTTACAAATGGAACCTTCAGTTGATGTTACCCTTTCCCAAGGGCTCCATGGGCCAGTTGAGTTAGAATACCTTCTAGGAGAAAAAGAAAATCCTATTTTACAACCCTTTTACAAAAGCTTGATTTTATAGGTAGAAAATAAACATGCCACACATGAAAGCATTTTTAAAATTGGAAAGACTGACTGTCTTCAAAATGTGATAGGCATGTGTATGCTCTAGAGATTCCTCTGACTGATGCAGTTGCTTACAGACCATCACTGCTAAGCTGGGCTGCTTTCTACCTTCTACCGCAGAAAGCATTTTTTTTTTCTTTCCAGTTCCTTTTTCTAGACAATCTTAAAATGTGTGTCTTGATATTCTAGGCATTCTCTCTGAAGATACTCCTTTGCCCATTTCTCTGTTTACAGAACTCATTATTGAGTTTGTCTACTTTCTTGATTTATGACTTAGAAAGACTAATTTTCTTCACTTATTCATCCTACAAGAAGTTGAGGATATCTGTCGATAGCCTACTCAAATTTTTTTCCTCTCCTAAATTCTGACTCAATCCATCTCAAGTTTCTTAATCTTTTTACTCTTTTATCTATAATACCAACTAACTCTGAAAAAGGAAGGGAATGTCTGTTCCCAGTGACATGAGTTATTAAAGTAAATGGAAAGAAGTTTTTCTACTTTCAGATTCAGAGCTCTGCATTCACATTAATCCTAAGAGAACTTATCAGTTTTGAGATCTTGAAAGGTAACTCCCGTTGGCTGCAGAACAGACTTCTGATTTCATCATTTAGCACTTCCCTCTCTAATAGTGTTTATAAATACCTTGCAAGTTTACTGTAGGGTAATATAATATCTTCCTCCTTCCTGTATTCTGTTCCACTGCTTTGGAAGGCCAATTCTTAATGGAAGCAGAGATTCATGATCCAAATTCCTTTTTCGTAATTATATGTTATCTCTTCTTTCTTGCCTGCTAGTGTCAGCTGCATTATCCATTCCTATATTTCTGTTTCTTTTTTTTTTTTTTTCTCTTCTGGCAACTTTGCTAAAAATGACAACTCCTCTGTAACCTAACTGTGTCTTGTTACTGAATTCAAGGATGATTCTTTAATTAGTATTGTTATAATTGTCTAATCAGGCAGTGCAAAGTTGATGCATTATAGTCCATAATTGTTTGTGATTAACTGAAGAAGGGAAACTTTGGGTGACAAAGCTCCCCACAATGTCAATGTCTTATAATATTATGTGCTAGCATATTCCCACTAGAAAGCAGAAATAATTTTTTTCATTCAATGTCCTATTGGAAAGCTGCTACCAAAAGTTATTGGGCTGATGAGACTTATATAGCTAGTCTTCTAACAGGTGAGAAATGTTATTTCTGCATATGTGAGTTCAGTGATACACTATTAGAGATTTGGTAAATATGTATATTTTACTATGTTTCTATACATTGTATGAATATATGATTAGAATATTCTACTAGCAACTGGAGCAGAAGCATTAAATTTAACAACCCTGTATACTTTTAAAGATTTACTGGCTTTTTTAAATTTTTTTTTATTTTTTGTTATTTTCTAAGTTTTTTTATTTACATTCCAAATCATTTCCCCTTTCCCGTTTCCTCCCTCCCCGAAAGTCCCATAAGCCCCCTTCCCTCCCTCTTTTCCCCATTCAACCCCCTCTCGCTTCTCTGTCCTGGCGTTCCCCTACATCCAGTCTTTCTAGGACCAGGGGTCTCTCCCTCCATCTTCTTAGAAATCTATTGATATGCGAATTGTGTCTAGGGTATTCCGAGATATGATAAATATAAAATACTATCTTTGGAAAAAAACAATTGTCTAAAATCAGTGAATTCCTTAAAAGAAATTAGTATGTAGTATCAGAACATACCTGTACTGTTTTGGGTAAAATGTTTTTTACTTAATAACTCTTGGTAAAACTAATAACAATTTATATAGAAATAGTAAAAATAATGATTGGCCTTTTTCTTTAAAGAGTTCATGATAGTCTGTTGTAGAAGAAAATTCTATTGCAGAATTTGTTCATATCAATGAAATTAATAATAAAATTATTAGAATATACAACGTATGCTAATAAAAATAAAATTAGTATGTAAAAGGACATCAATATTGTACGGGAAGGAAAGGGTGAATTTGATATACTATTAATTGTTATTATTTCATGAGGTGAAATATGAAAACATTTCCCTTATATTTTTAGATAAAGTGGCCAAATGAGATTAAGCTGAGCAAAAACTATCTATGTACACCCAAAACTTACAAACCATTATGCCTAACTAAAATTTAGAGAAAAGGATATTAAGGAATAATGACCTTGACAAAACTTCTTGAAAGTATCAGCTTTGCGATAAGCAAGTGCAATACTTGTGGACTAGTGTATATTAGAGTATAAGATGATTATTTTCTACATGCTTCCAAAATGAAGTTACAAAACTTTCACCCTCAGTGGATATGCACACAAAATGTATTTAAGAACTTGACTAACTATTTTCCAGATAAAGTTCAGACCAACTATGTCACTGGTGATGCTTAAAATATATGTAGTGAAGTCGAAGGGAAAATAACTTGTATGGGAGTGTTCCTAATATCTCACTAATTTGCTACTTCCTTACAGAATTGAGGTATCATCTTATTAACCTTAAGCCCTGAGAAAGAATGACTACATAGTAGTTTTTTTTTTTCACAATTGAGGAAGCTAGTTAAGAAAATAGACCTTACACTTATTGAATAGTGTGAGTTTCTGTTTCTCTGCCCTGGTTATTTCTCAGTGTTTCTTTGGTTGATATGGTATGAATCATGAAATGAAGTCATAGTTTGAGAGGCTTGAAGAGGATTTATTATGTAATGCTTTAATTTAAGCTCTTACAGGCTAAAGAAATGGGACAGCTGGTTATAATTCATGGTAAACAATGAATAGAAGTCGTTTAGTGTGCGAGTTTCTGAAAGACATAAATCTTGTATCATTCAAGCATATTATTTCTACCTGGGGCTCTTTACGTCAATGTAGATCCATGGAAGGAGCCAACATACACTGACTTTCACCATCCTCTATTCTCTGCCTTTTCACATTTGTTATTATTCAGATCTACTCCATCACCTACCACAACTACATAGCATGTGGACACTATTATTTTTGTTCATCTTGTTTGGAAGGTTGAGGTAAGTACAGATGATTTTTCAAGATATATTGGATTTTGGTGCTATTTGTCCTAATGACATTGAGGTATATTGTAATGTCTGATGAAAACCTGATGGATTGTATTTATTACTACTTTTGGAGAGGTCTGATGACAGCAATGGTTTATATACAAAGAAAAAAAGAAGTATTAAAAAATAAAAGCCAAACCAAAACAATGCAAACAAACAAAATCCCAAACCAAAACAAACAAAAATCTCACAGAATGGTCAAAGGAAAATATAGCTTATTTAATGTTATCTTTACATGTCTCAAGAATCAAGGATTCAAATCTCAGTTTGTATTGTCAAGGTAGCCATTCTTGTGGATGTCAACATCTCATGTTATTTGATGTTGTACAGAGCATGGAGGTCTTTCATTCTGAATCATTTAGAAAACTCATTGAGATATTTTGATATATGTCAGTTTTACTTTTGCTTCAGTTTGGGATTTTGTCTTAGCTTTCTAAATTATGAATGTAATTGCTATTTACTCCCCATGATACACAAAAATCTATAAAACATTAATTATGAGAAAATATCTTTATAATCTGAATGATATCAGCACTAATACACAAGGATCATTTTATTCAAAATGCAATACAAAAATTTCACTTGAAACAATCATGAAATGTCTATATCTCAACAGATACTGAATTTATATCAGAGAGCAATAAAGACTGGAGATGGTCGATTTTCAACGGTCTATGTACAGAAATTTCTTGACTGAAGCTTGAAGATAAAGGCCTCATGAGTGGGAAAATGATCAAGAGTTAAGACAACATTGATTAAACTGGTTATTAAATAAATACTTCATTAAGATTCACAATTACTTTCAATTTAATTCTATGATTTGTTATTTATTTAAATAAATTGCATTCATTTTATGAATGTATAAAGAAACTAAACTCATAAACATTCACAGTATATAGAATGATGGTGAAATTTACCAGAAGTAATATAATCAATGAAATGATTAAAATTATGTAGTATTTGATAAAAATTATCCTGTATATGAAGTTATTTAGCATACAAATGATACTTACAGAATTATCCTGTATATGAAGTTATTTAGCATACAAATGATACTTACAGATAATATTTGAATGTAATTTCAGCCAGTAAGAATAGCCTAAGTTATGATGTGCAGAAATAGAAGAAAACTAGATGTTGAGATATTTAGTAGTTACTATCAAGAAACGTTCTTTTCTGTTTATACATAACATTTACAAAATATCATGAAGATTGTTTGAAACACTACCAGATTTAGGGCAGGTTACTGGCATTTATTGTTCTTCTTTTAAGGAACAATACCTAAAAATGAGTATAATATCAATTGTAAATTTTGGTGATAAATATAATACCAAATAACATAACATAACATAACATAACATAACATTGGTGATAACATAAATGGAAAATAGGAATTTTATAAAATGTGAGGGCTAGGTAACTTCACCTCACCACTGCCAAGGATAATCAGATTATTCTCAATAGAGAAAAAAATTACATAAGTTATTGCCACAAGAAATTTTTACTAAGAAATAATAGGTGAATAATAAAGAAAAGTATACATCTCATTTTACATTAATTGAACTGCAAAACTAATCAGAACTATACTAAATTCAGCAAGTTTGTGACCAAGAGTTCTGTGGAGAAGTTGTCAATTTCATCAGGTTTCTTGAAACTAAAAAAGACATTGGAATTGCAGACAGAGAGTAGGAACAACAGTTTAATAATCAATAGGTGGAATGATTTATGATAAAAAATATCATTTCTTAAAGTAATCCATCACACCATGTGGTAAAACTAGTTCCCATATCTTTTGCAGATGACACCTTTCATATATGATTTCCTTCTCATTCATGCACAATGCAGCTGAATATCAACGTGACTGAGATCATTCTTCTTGGCTTGACACAAGACCCCAGGAGGAAGAACATTGTGTTTGCTATTTTCCTGTTCTTTTACATGGGGACATTACTGGGTAACTTGCTTATCATTGTTACTATCAAGACAAGCCAGGTCCTTGGGAGTCCCATGTACTTCTTCCTGTTCTACTTATCCTTGTCTGACACCTGCTTCTCAACAACTGTAACTCCTAGAACAATTGTGGATTCCCTGCTGAAGGAGGCCTCTATCTCTTTCACTGAGTGTATAATCCAAGTCTTTACATTTCATTTCTTTGGCTGTCTGGAAATCTTTATCCTCATCCTCATGGCTATTGACCGCTATGTGGCCATCTGTAAGCCCCTACACTACATGACCATCATGAATCGCCGGGTCTGTGGGGTGTTGGTGGCCATAGCCTGGGTAGGATCCTGTGTGCATTCTTTAGTTCAGATATTTCTGGCCTTGAGTTTGCCCTTCTGTGGTCCCAATGTGATGGATCACTATTTCTGTGACTTGCAGCCACTACTGAAACTTGCCTGTTCAGACACGTACATAATAAACTTGCTTCTAGTGTCCAACAGTGGAGCCATTTGTACAGTGAGTTTCCTTGTGCTCATGCTCTCCTATGTCATTATTCTTCATTCCCTAAGAAACCACAGTGCTGAAGGGAGAAGGAAAGCCCTATCCACCTGCATATCCCACATTATTGTGGTCATCCTGTTCTTTGGACCTTGCATTTTTATATACACTCGTCCTGCGACAACATTTCCTTTGGACAAGATGATATCTATATTTTATTCAAATGGGACACCTTTGCTCAATCCTCTGATTTATACACTGAGGAACTCAGAGGTGAAAAATGCCATGAAGAAGTTATGGAGGAAGAAAGTGGTGTCAAATGATACGAAGTAAATGAGGTCTCCAACAATTTTTTCTATATTTAGCATTAAATTATATATCAATAAAATATTTTTATTAGGTCAATATATCAGTTTCTGAGGGAATGGAGACCATACATTCATATAATAAAGAGACCATTTAAAACATACTTTGGTTGAGTTGATTTTCTGTTGTAGGATAAAGCATGAAATACAAATAGATATGACATCCCTTGGTCTTTATTCATATTTGATACTGTGTCTCTGGTTTTCCATCTTTTCTATACCAACACCACTTGTGATTGTGATTGTATTTTCTGCCCTTCTTCCCATAGACTTCTGAAGTTTCCTCCTGATAACTATCTATCTGTATAATCACATCTTTTCTTCAAAGCCTGATCAGGTTTACCTCTCCCAGTTACTTATTCTTTATTTTAATTGGTTTATCCTTGTGATTTTAATATGTTTGACATTCTCCTTTCCCCTTTCTCTTTCAAAACCTTCCTATTTGTGCTTTCCTGCTGTCTAATTAGACCTAATAAGAGGTCTAATTCATGACCTTATGCTTTACTAAGTGTTATTCCATTAATGTACGTATGTATATATATATATATATATATATATATGTGTGTGTGTGTGTGTGTGTGTGTGTGTGTGTGTGTGTATGTATGTGTGTATGTATTTAAATTAGTTATTTTTTATAAAGACATTTTGATCATATCATCAACTTGTGTTAATTTCTGAGCTCAGCAGATTGTGACAGATTACAATAATTGTAGCAAGTACTAGTAAAGGGGAAACTGTATACACTTAAAGAAATCTCTTATATTTGGAGATTGACTCAGAACTTTTACCTTGTGTTTATTAAAGTAGAATACTAGAACACCAACAGGATTCAGAAAAAAAAATTCACTTGAGAATCTCTGAGACTCTGTTCTCAATATTGGGACTGTATTCACAATGACCCTTATTATCATTTTCTGGCTTAATCTCTTCTAATTCAACTATTAAGATTTATCTTAGAATCAACAGAACAATCACTTCAAATTAGGGTATTTGAATATATTGGAATATTAAACAAAAGCAGAATGATCCAAATAAGTTGTCAGGTTTTGAAACTGAAATGTTTTATTTAAGATATAAATTATTTTAGTGGATTTTGAATTAAATTCTGAAGGAAGTAATAGTAAAGAAGAAGCAGACACTTTTATATTAGAGTTTTAATTTCATCATTATCATTAACAACCCAATATTGAAGAATAATGCTAAAATTAAAAAATTGAATAATTTTAATATTTCCTTGTGTATTTTATTCTTAGAAATAATTAAACATGGGCTATTTTACCTTGAGACTATTTGTTACTTTCATAAACTAGTAAATTGGATATCAAAATTTTTATCAATTTTTCTGTATGAGAAATCACACAATTTCTTCATTTCCTTTTTCCTATTACTTGAAATTGTGTTTTTCCTAAGTACCTAAGATTGAACATAGGTAGGCACTCATGCTGGTCATGGACTCTAACATTGATACATAATTCAACTTTAGGCTTACTTTAGCCCAAAATAATAATCATATTTATGTGTATGTGTTCAAAATATGTACAATCTATAATGATTATCATTATTATGATAAGTCTATTATGTATCTCTTCCTTTTACATTCTTTGAATTTGTCTCAATCAATCTTGACCATGTTGTCCTCATGCAATACCTACAGATTGACTCTATTGTTGCAGGATTTTTCAGTCTTAAAATATTGTTGACAGAATCATACTTGATCCAGTTTCTCTTATAAAATCAGAAAAATAATGCACATTGAATGTAGATCCATAGTTATTATTTATTTTACTTTATTATTTGAGTGTTAAGATTACCTATGCACCATGTATGTGCCTGGTATCCACACAGATACCAGATAAGAAAATCAGATACCTGGAATTGGAGTTGTAGATGGTTTTAAATCCCAGTGTGGATGCTGAGAATTCTATCTGGGTCTTCTGAAGAACAATATGAGCTTTTAACCACTGAGTCATCTCTTCAGCTCAGTATATACCTTCTTTGTCTCATGTTACTTTGGGACAAATGGTGAATATAACTCTCCCCATGTTTGCTGTCACACATCTCCCATAGACTGTGACCCTACACAAAATCACTTCCAGTATTTTGCAATAAAAATGCAAATAAGACTGAATGTACAACTTCAGTAAGTATATTGGTTGAAGTAAACACTTAAATGAGGGAGAGGATAGAAACCTGAGTAGTGATATGGAAACATTGGTGAGAGATAATGATGGCTTTGACCTAATAAACTATTGCATATCCCTTGAACTGTCAAAATATAGTTTCTTCTTCTTTGAAAAAGAATTTGCTAGAACTTCAGTATCAGAGTGAGTCATGAAAATTTTCAGAGAGGTTGTCAAAATGCAAAGCTAGAGAACAGAAATTAATACAACATACCCTATATGACTTTAGATTGGATATGACTGTGTTTCCCTTGCTTGCCCCTAAAAAACAATGGGATGCATCCTTATTCCTTATTCCTCTTCTGTGACTTTATTTATAAATAGAGATTGTAATGCTAAAGTAGCCCATTGTGTGAAATTAAGGAATAGAAATGGGCACAGTCAGAGGAATGTCTTGTCCAAAAGACGACTGATTGAAGTGATGTTTCTAAAAATGAAAGAACATCCACATAGGCCAATAAACTGAGAATCTAGAAGATACATGCCACAGATTTTCTTCAGAATCCTCAGCATGAATCTACCCACGGCTAGTGTGATCTCAGATTTTAGCCTTTGAAACCGAGAAAATAAATTCTTATCCTCTAAGCCTCGTAGTATTTAAGGACACCCTTGTAAACTCATTAGAATAATTTATCGGGAGCCATTTTTGCCTGTTCTGTGAGATCCTGGCTGTCAAGCAGAGTCAAGGCAGCTCAAGGTCTGCTGGCAGACTTTCTGGCCATCTGATGCATGGAACAATAAGAGGAGCTACACTTGAAGCTCAAGGTTAGGGTATGAACACTCTATTAAACTCGGTGCAAGGAACAGGACTCTGGGTGTGTACAGATATCCTACGTACTTCAGCCATCGTATCAGCTAACTTGTGACTTTGTTTCTAACGATACTGAAAAATATATAAAAGCTTTGAGAAATGCATTAGTGGCTGGTGTGGTATAGACCTGCACCCCTCCTGATTTCTGACTTTCGTCTCTGAGTCTTCTTTCTGTCTTTCCTACAATCATCCACACTTCCCACTCAGAAGACTGTTTGAATTCATACCAACAGGACCTGTTGAGATTCTTAGGAGATGTCGCTTACTGTAACATATAGGAGGATATCATATTATTTTCCCATTATGCCTACAAAAAAGTAATAACAATTTTGTAAAGGACAGCAACACAGATTTATTATTATATGCCAGTTTCACAGTCTTAAGAGTGAAACATTTTAGCAGAGACCAGGTTTTGATTTTATGTGTTACCCTTTGCCCAGTTCGCTCAAATTTCTTGCTGGTACCTCTTTTGAAACAGTAAATGTCATGCCATTAAATAAATCAAAATATATACATTAAGAAAAAATTCCTAGTAAACTCAAACCACAAATTCATATTATCATGGCTGTTTAAAATTATATATTTTACTTTTCCTATCAAACAATGTAAATAATTTCCTAAAAACAATGGAAAAATTCAATATAATGTTTGTTAAAAAAATACAGGAAACTAAGGAGTGCTAGAAGTAGGAAACATAGTCTACTTCAGGGAAGACTATTATCAACTAGCTATCTCATACCAAATCATCAGCCTGGATGCATAAATATGACTAACTGTATTCAGAGTGAGCAGGTTATATTTCTGCATTTAGGAATATATGTTTATCCTATACATATACACTTACATCTATAGTATATACACATGTATAAATTATACATCATACGACATAGAACATACAACTTATTCATATGCATAAGCATATGTATACACATACACATAAACAGACACATATGCATACATATGTACATATATGCACACATGCAATGTAATTAACAAGAGTTAATGAAAAAACATGAATTGGAAAGAGAACAAGAATGATTTTATGGGAGTGTTTAGTGAGAGAAAAACAAAGGTGAGAAATGGTGTTATTATAATCTCAAACAATAAGAGAAATAATTAAAGAGGAAAAATCAAGAAGACAATATTATTAAACAAAATGAGGTAAAAGATATCACAAGAAAGAAAGTCACATGATCTGAGAAAAATAGATGTTTTAAACCAGATAACATGATTTGGAATGTGGAATGACATTGTAAGAGGTACATCTTAAAGGAATTTGAAATGCATATATTTAAATCTGAGCAAAATTATATTTTGAAAACGACAAATTTGTTTATTATTAATATCTTAAGTAGGAATAGATTAAGTATTAATAGCTTTTATAGTTAGGAAGACTATCAATATGTAATTATTGTGTAAAGATTTAATTCCTGTGAAGACTGTAAAATATTTTAGATTACCTTTTCCCCTTAACATAAATCTTGTAGTATGCTGTGTCATATATCTAAATAATTTAAAATATTTTTTAAAGTACACATGAAAAGCTAAATATTAGTAGTTAAAAGTTTATTTTTGACATATTTCTCCCAGAATGTCCTAGAGGAGTGTCAAGTGGGATTTCATCCAAGTCTCTCCAGAGCCCTTAAATTCTCTTCTTCTGGACTGCAGCTGCACCAGATACGTTGATCCTTGCAGGCCTGGACTTGAAGCTTCATCATCACAGAGAAAGAAGAAAGAAAAGGGCAACAGGTTGGGATGCATTTCCCACTTTTCACATGAATCCAATGAGCCTTTTGCTTTGATTTTCAGTATTCACAGAGTAAGTACTAAAGACTCCATTTATTTTAACTGCAATCCAACAAGTACACAGGGCATATTTGATTTAATTTTCACCTCTTGATATATCTATTTGTTATTTTGTATTAGGATAAATTTTTAAAATTTATTGTTACAAATAGATAGGAATTGGTCAACATTGAAAGGTAAGCTTTGTTATTTTACTTTCATTATGTCATCCCTTCATTTTGCCTTAAAAATATTTGACACTAAATTAAAATCATAGGATAATCTAATCTGATTTTCATTCTTTTCAGCTGAACTTCAATTCTCATGAACTGTGTATTGTGAAATATAGCAGTTTGATAACTGTTTTTGATAACCTTAAATTCATTACATTTGTATCCTAACTTCTTCTTTTCATAGTTTGGTAGAAAATTTGGGAGAAAAATTTAGAGAATGTTTTCCAACAAAAATCTGTCACAGAAAAACATCATTGAAGTCTTAATTGTAAATTTTAGTATGAGAAAGATGGAATAGAATGTGAAGGGAAGTGAAGATAAAGGTTTTTTTTGTTGTTTGTTTGTTTGTTTGTTTGTTTGAGACAGTGTTTCTCTGTGTAGGCCTGGCTGTCCTGGAACTCACTTTGTAGACCAGTCTGACCTCGAACTCAGAAATCCGCCTGCCTCTGCCTCCCAAGTGCTGGGATTAAAGGCCTGCGCCAACACTACCTGGCTTGAGGATACAGTTTTAATTACTTAAGATACAAAATGATGATAAAATCAAATGTTTACATATAGTATAATGTAAATCAAAAACCAAGAAGAAAATATAAATTATACATCTAAAAAATGTCTAAATAAACAAAAATATCCTGTTGGTACGGAAAGTAAAGTGTCATTTTCTGCAAATGTTTGGTGTAAATATTCCACATGATAAGTAGGATTTTTTTTGCAGGATTTAAATTAGGATTCCCTTGATTTCTTTCCCTCCATTCATGACATCAGGATGTACTATGTTCCCTGTGTTTTTATTAGTGCAAACCTTTTACTACAAAGTAGTTGTCAAAGTAGCTTGCAACTTCTACAGAAATCCACATTTTGGGACACATTAAAATTGCTGAAGGAAAAAAATTCCTGAGAGAGTCCCTTGTATTTGTTTCAGAAATGTTCACAATTTTTGTCCTTTTAATAAAATAAGCCAATTAAAGAAGATGAACTTTTACACACACACACACACACACACACACACACACACAGGCACTAGCTAATTTTAGTTTTTACAGCATATTTAGACATATGCCTACAAAGAACTTGCTGTTAGGATACTTTTTAGATGAATACCCTGTGGTAGAAAATATTATATAGTGTTACTTTACATGAGAAAAATCAAAGCTCAGCATTGTGTATGATATGCAGTTATTATGAGAGAGCCCATTGCATGCATAGAAGGAGCACAGTCATAGTGATGTGATGACCTACCTTTCTTCTGGGCAGATTTAGCAATTGAGTCTGAGGACTTAACTGACAAAGATTATTCCTGAAGAGAATAATTTATGTAAGAAAATAACCAAGACTGCGAAAGTGTGGTTGACTATACCACCCCTTTCACATTTTTTGAAACCTCAACATCAAATTTACATCTAAGAGATTTTATTCCAATTTTATTAAGAATTCAAAAATACAAGGGGCTATAGTTTCCTTCATCCTAAGAGCAAATGCAGAATTAGAAATATTTCTATGAATATGGGTGATGATTAAATATGTTTCTTGCTTTCTTTTGTGGATTATTTCTTTGGTCATCCATTATGGGACAGGAGTGTATCTACTTATATTCACATGACATGTAACAATTTGTGAGCTGGACTGCATAGGCAATCCCTTCTGCAACTTCATTTACAGCAGTAAAGGAGAAAAATCACATGTTAAATAATAAAGAACAAGACCTTTAAATTTTTGCAGAATTTCAATAAAGATTACAATATCATCTTTACTGACCTAAATCCCACCTAATATATAATACATTGCTCTGAAGCAATATTAAAATAATTGGGTTGAGTTTCTAATCAAAAAAGCAAGTAAAATCTCACTGGTAAGGAAATTAAGATATAGTTTGATTATAATATCCTTTGATGATCACCTCCTTTATACCTCAAATGTGACTATGCCATTCCACAAATTGTAAAGTTCATTTAAAAGCACTCAAGAACTCGTGGACATGACTTTTTCACATGCTTTTAGATTTGGGTCATTTATTTAATACCTTTTGTTTTATGCTTACATTATATGGTTTTCCTTACTGTCATACAGATCCAGTTAGGTTACTGAAGTGTAACCTTTGCATACAAAACTTTGCATTGTATGAACATATGATACTCTATTTCTGCTTTGTTACTATTGTGTATTTAGTTCTTTTCTCTTTTTTAAATGTTCACAAGGTTGAAATGAATGTTCTTCCTTTTTAATTTGTCTTTAAAAATTAATTTATATGTGCATAATGCCAACAACTGAGAATAATATGACATTGGTTTTTAATTTGCATTTTCTCGATTTTAGATTTATAACTGGACCTTTTCTCATGTGACATTTTCAGAGATTTGAGGATTAATTAGAAGACACTGCATTAACTTGAGAGATAAATGGGTAGAGCATGTATCAATCAATAAGATACTACTCATACTATTTTTCTGTGTTAACTGTACTTTTCTTGAAGATTACTTGTACTACCATACAGTACAAAGGGCATTAATCTTTCACAGTTTTAATTGTTTATATTATACTGACATTTTCATTCATGAATATGGTTGATTAATTGATTTCCTTTTATAAAGCTATCTGAATTGAGCATCTATGTGACACATTTTAGACCACTTACTAGAGATACAGAAAATAAATAAGAAAAGAAGGAAATATCTTATTTTTTTATTTTCACTGAAATATTTTAAAATTTTTTCATCATGCACATGATGAAAAAATCTGCACATGCAGAGAATCTGGTAAATTGAAAACGTGGTTCAATTTAAAGACACATGCTGTTTAAACTGGTGGAGAGAAGGCAGTACTCTACATGTATTCTGTGTCCCTGAAGGAGTCAAAGTGATGTCAGAATACAAGCAATTGATGCTAACAACGGGGGCCTCCAGAAGTGACTGTAAAATGAACTGGAAATAAGGTGAAGTTGAGGAAGTCATAGACTCTTTGGATACTGGACAGAAACCACTCTCTTCTCCAAAACTTTGGTAGTTGTTCTTTATCACATATATTATTATTTTTAATTACGGTAAGTTTCAATGACATCTCTGAGATTGCTGTGAGTATGCTCAATAGTGTGACATGTTTAATCCACAGAAGCAGAGTGCCAGCACATACTTTCAGAATTCAGGTATTTTAATGACTATGAAGGGCTGAGAATTGGATTAGCCTTTTCATCCAAACAAAGCAAAACAAAACAAACCCTTCATGTTATCAACTTGTGAACTCCTCTCTCAATTTGGAAATTAGAGTGTGTGTTTAAGTATCTACTTTATTTCTAATAAGTATAGGGTTTGGGAATTTCTCCAGTGGGTAAAAGTAATTCATCATTTTCATTACAATCAATTTTTAGTTGCTCTTTGTGCATCTGTTCTCATGAAGGAATTTGCTATACTTTCAACTATTACATGCATCTTACTTTTATACTTATTGGAAAAAAATAACTTTGAAATAAGTGGAAGGACTTGAAACACCAAAGTTTCAGATATCTAAATAATTAGGCATGCAGAAGCAATGAGATTTGGAAACCTCACAGAATTTATCTTTCTGGGACTTTTCCATAATGAGAATGTCAAAGCAATGTGTGCTGTGATGTTCTTGCTTTGCTATCTTGCAATTCTCTGTGGCAACCTGGTTGTTCTTATTACTATCAGGGCCAGTCATCTTAGTGAGCAGCCAATGTATTATTTTCTCAGCTACCTGTCTTTCATGGATGTCTGCTTCACTTCCACAGTGGCCCCTAAATTGATAATAGACTTATTTGTACAGTGTAACACGATCTCCTACAATGGCTGCATAGTTCAGATGTTTTATGCCCACTTCTTCGGTGCCACTGAGATATTTATCTTGGTTGCCCTGGCCTATGATCGGTATGTAGCCATTTGTAGACCCCTTTACTACATGATCACCACGAGCAGACAGGTATGTTACATCCTTGTGATAGCCTCAGCTATTGGTGCTTTTATACACTCACTTGTACATGTATTTATTATCATCAGACTTCCCTTTTGTGGCACCAATGAAATAGACCACTATTTCTGCGACATATTCCCCCTGCTGAAACTGGCCTGCACAGACACAAGATTCCTTGTTATTGTAGTCATTACTACTACAGGAGTTCTGTCCATTTTGACCTTTCTTGCCTTGGTCATTTCTTACATCATCATTTTGTCCATCTTGAGGGCCAGGTCATCAGAGGGCCGCCGCAAAGCTCTTTCTACCTGTGGCTCACATATCACAGTTGTATTCATGTTCTTCTTGCCACTCATCTTTACCTATGTCCCAATGGGTGATTCTGTCGGGGATGATAAGGTGTTTGCTCTGTTTTATACCATGATTGCCCCATTGTTCAACCCTCTCATCTACACACTGAGGAATACAGACATGAAGAATGCCATGAGGAAGGTATGGTGCCAAGTCAAACTGTTTAAAGGAAAGTGAAGACTCTGCTGGTGGAGATTTTTCTCAGTCTTGTCCTATCTATAGAATAAATGTGAGAAACAGTGCAAGATAACAAGCTAGTGCATAGTCAACAAAAGTTACAAGCCCCAAGAAGATAAGACCCAAAGTCATGAGGACTGTATTTATGGATGAGTCAATTATGTCTTTTCCATTTTAGAAATGGAATTTTTTGTTCTTCATCATCACAGACATAATATTCACTACTGTATTGTTATGCAAAAATTTGAAAGATTGTATAACTCGACAATTTTATTGTACTTTAGGAAACGAGTATTTTGTCAGAGATAGCTTTCATAGATAGAGAAATCCTAACCACATTACTTCTGTTGCCTTTACTATAGATGATAAAATAAATGTGTAAATGAACAACACTGTATTTGGCATGTCCATTTGTGTTTTTTTCCATATTCACCTCATGTTTCACAATCATGTCTTTGAGACTTTGCAGATATAGGTCCTGTTGTGACCAGGAGACACAATCTCACAGCAAACCCCTTGACCCTCAGGTTCTCAGTCTTTCTTCCCTCTCTTCTGCAATGTTTCCTGAGCCTTAGTTATATGAGTAATTTGTAGATATATCTATTGTGACTGGGCTCCACAACTCTGCCTTTTCATTTGTTGTTACTTTCTACAATGGTCTCTACCAGGTATACACTCACTTGTATATGTATTAATTTTCATCAGACTTCCCTTTTGTGTCACCAATGAAATAGACCACTATTTCTGTGACATATTCTCCCTGCTGAAACTGGCCTGCACAAACACAAGACTCCTTGTTATTGTAATCATGACTACTACTACAGGAGTTCTGTCCATTTTGACCTTTCTTGCCTTGGTCATTTCTTATGTCATCATTTTGTACATCTTGAGGGCCATGGCATATAGTAACATGTTACCAGAAAGGGATTAAAAACTGCTAATGTTGAGTGAGCTCAGACCCCGGGAATCTCAAAGATTTGAGAATAACAGAAGTCAAGTCACATTCTCTCTGTGTTTGTACCTGCTTTGGAATAGATAATCCCAACATTCCACTGAGAGGATCACAGGTATTCTGCCATGTAGTTTATCCCCTGGAGTTCATCTCCATACTAATGAGGTATCTAGATAGCCCTGAACCTTCAGCAAATGACTTTCCCTTCCTGGGTATTCCCTCCCCCAAGAAAAAAAAATGTATACATATCCTAGTTCATCCCAAAAATGTGTAAGCACTCAAATCTACCTTCAAGGATTTGAGCAAGGATTATCTCATAGAGCTGCTTTTTTAAATTAATACTAAAAAGAAGGCCTGGCCTTAAAGAGCAGTGCATAACACTCCTGAAGATTTTCTCTCCTCCAGATCCTCTGGTACTCAGCCCTCACTCTACTTTCCCTTCATAGATGCCATAAAGAAAAATGAAGACCTGGATCCCCAATTACCCTGTTACTGACTCTCTTTCTGTAGAGTGCTTGTAGCACCTGGGCACCACAGGTAGACAGGAGACTGGAACCATTGTGGACTCCTAGTTCCAGACTATGCTCTGTGGCTTCCAGGAGGAGAGGCACACACAATATATCTTGTACCTGCTACAGAGAGAAGTTTTCTTGTTGAGGGATGAAGGCTACATTTTATCTGTATGTATAAGGACACATGATTATATTGTTACGGATTGTGCTGGTTTAGTAAATTAGTGATTGTAGATTCCCCTCCAATAAACTTGACTTCATTAGGACTGAGTACTTAGCTAGGTTTCCAGTACTAAGCATTATTTCCCTCTTCTTAAGCAGGCCTTAAGTTCAATGAAAGAGCTATTAGTTACTAAGGGTAAATTTGTGCAACTATTGCACCTTTATGGCTATCAGGCCAAGATGATTGTCAATGTTGTTTATAGGTGTCATAACTGAGTAAAACTTTGCTGCCTTCCTCCTTTGTAAGTGGGAGAAATGATATTCCCCAATGAAGAGCATAACAATTGATTGTAAAGAGCAAAAGGGTCAACTCTAAAAACAAGTAACATGATATGAACTAAGCAGAAAATACATATGCAAGGGTTCTTTCCAGCTTCTGGCTACTATAAATAAGTCTGCTATGAACATAGGGAAGCATGTGTCCTTGTTATACATTGGAGAATCTTTTGGGTATATGTACAGGAGTTGTATGGGTGGGTCCTAAGGTAATACTATGTCCACTTTTCTAAGGAACCTCCAGACTGATTTCCAGAGTGGTTATACCAGCTTGCAATCCTACAAACAATGGAGGAGTGTTCGTCTTTCTCCATATCCTTACCAGCATCTGCTGTCACTTGAGTTTTTGATCTTAGCCATTCTAACTGATATGAGGTGGAATCTCAGGGTTGTTTTGATTTGCATTTCCCTGATGACTAAAAATGTTGAACAGTTGTTTAGGTGTTTCTCAGCCATGTGAGTTTCCTCAGTTGAGATTTCTCTGTTTAGCTCTTTACCCAATTTTTTAATAGGGTTATTTGGTTCTCTGGAGTCTAACTTCTTGAGTTTTTTGATATATTGGATCTTAGTCCTCTATAGCATTTAGGATTGATAAAGATCTTTTCCAATTCTGTTGGTTGCCATTATGCCTTATTGACAGTGTCATTTACCTTACAGAAGCTTTGCAATTTTATGAGGTCCCATTTGTCAATGCTTGATCTTGGAACACAAGCCATTGGTGTTCTTTTCAGTAACTTTTCTCCTTTGCCCATGTGTATGAGAATTTTCCCTACTTTCTCTTCTATTAGATTTAGTGTATCTGGTTTTATGTGGAGGTGCTTAATCCACTTGGACTTGAGCTTTGTACAAGGAGATAAGAATGGATCAATTTGTATTTTTCTACATGTCTACTGCCAGTTGAACCAGCACCATTTGTTGAAAATGCTGTCTTTTTCCCACTGGATGGTTTTAGTTCCTTTGTCAAAGATCAAGTGACCATAGGTGTGAGGGTTCATTTCTGGGTCTTCAATTCTATTTCCTTGATCTACCTCCCTGTCACTGTACCAATAACATGCAGTTGTTTTTTTTTGTTTTTGTTTTTGTTTTTGTTTTTTTAACACAATTACCCTCTCAGGCATGTTGATTCCCCCAGAAGTTCTTTTATTGTTGAGAATATTTTTTGGTATCTTGGGTTTTTTATTATTCCAAATGAATTCGAGAATTGCTCTTTCTAACTCTATGAAGAATTGAGGTGGAATTTTGATGGGGATTTCATGGTATGTACTTACTGATAAGTGGATATTAGCTCCAAAGCTCGGAATACCTAAGATACAATTCACAGACCACATGAAGCTCAAAAAAGAAGGAAAATGAAAGTGTGGATGCTTTTGTCCTTCTTAGAAAGGGGAACAAAATAATCACTGGAGCAAATATGGAGATAAAGTGCAGAACAGAGACTGAAGGAAAGGCCATCTAGAGACTGTCCCGCTTGGGGATTCATCCCAGATACAGTCACTATACTCTGACACTATTGTGGATGCTAAGAAAGGCTTGCTGAAAGGAGCTTGATACATCTGTCTCCTGAGAGGCCCTGCCAGAGCCTTACAAACAGAGAGGTGGATACTCACAGCCAACCATTGCACTGAGTGCTGGGTCCCCAATGGAGGAGTTAGAGAAAGGACTGAAGAGCTGAAGAGGTTTGCAACCCTTAGGAAGAACAACAATATCAACCAACCAGTCTCCCCAGAGCTCCCAGGAACTAAGCCACCAACTAAGGAGTACATAGGGCTTTAGCTGCACATGTGACTGAGGACAGCCTTGTCAAGCATCAATGGGAAGAGAGGTCCTTTGTCCTATGAAGGTTTGATAGATGCCACAGTGTAGGAGAATCGAGAGTGGGGAGGTGGGAGTGGGTGGGTGGGTGGAGGAACACCCTCATAGAAGCAGGGGAAGGTGCAATGGGATTAGGGGATCTCCACGAGAGGGGGAAATGGGGTAAGGAGATAACATTTGAAATGTATATAAATTAAAATAAATAAAGAAAAGAACAAAAGAAAAAGAAAAAACCTTAATCAGCAACCATGGATGAATAGATTAGGACAGGGCTGATATTGACCTAATAACTGTGGAATTGGAAAAGCAATGGCCAATAGTCCTAGATATCAAATGTCCATTGTATTCACTCTGGGAGACAAGCTCATTTGAAAAGGGATTGTAGATAAGGTGTTCCTAGAAAATTCTCTAGAAGACATCACCTTTCTGGGATTCATGGAAGGTTTGGTTAAGGTAGGGATTGAATTCATGATGAATTGAATTGAGTTCACCAAGAGCTATTTTAAGTAATCCCTTACTGTGGAAAGCTCGCTAAGGGGATTAGCTTGTACCCAGGCATCAAACAACATGAACAAAGTATTTCTTGTTAAAAATCCATACAGCATCTAGAGAAAACTAAACTAGGTATTGAAGACACTGTATATGGACATCTTATGCAATATGGCTTGATTGATAAAGGAACAATCTGAATAGGAGAATCTTCCACATGAAAGGCATGACTCAAAAAAGGAAGAGAAGCAGAAAGAGAGCAACACAGATGATGCAGAGAACTGAAACTTATCATTCTGCATGAGGGAAGCTCAGCAAAGTGGCTGAAGAAGAACAGATCATTCATCATACTGGCAGATTAGAAAACCTTGATGATGAAACTGACATTTGCTGAAGGATAGATGTTCAGGACTGCAGTTATGAAGGAACATCACATCAATAAATCTTCCTAAGGCCATTTGGACAGTTAAATTTATGGGATTGATTATTGTTTCTGTTGTTATAGTTAAACTGTGTACATTTTTTAGTTTAAGCTGAAAAGAGGAAGGCATAAAGAAATTTTAATCCAGCAACATCACTGCTCTGGAAAAGTATAACATCCAATGACTTTCTAGGTCTATGTGACCTGGCTGGAACACAGACTTTTAATCCCTCTGGCTGAAATACAGATACACCCTCAGTACACACATTTAATCCCAAACAATGAAGATAGGAGGAAGCAGCCGTGTTGGAAAGTGACATCTCCTTGAGAGACAGACAAACTGACAAATCTGAGAAAGATCTGACAGAGTAAATCAGAGATAAGATATGCACAATTCTCAAGAGAACAAACAAACAGGAAACTAAGAACTTAAGAAAGCAGTGCAGGGAGAGGAGGCAGTTCTTACTCTTTTTTTTCTAGGACAGTTTACAGAGACTGGTTGGAGACATAACAAGTTAGATGCAGGTGAAGAGAGAAAAGCCAGAGAATGAAAATGTTCAAGAAGATTAGAACCAACTGCCAGTGTTAATTTGAGGTCAAGCTGAGCAATTCAGTGAGAAGCTGAGCAAAGCCAGATTCAAGCAGTCAGCTAGGAGAGCAATTTGAAAAAAAAAATGAATTTATTCAGCAATAAGCCTCAAAGAAGACAATTAAAACAAGCAAATAAAAGTTACTTTTACAATGTGTTTAAACAGTTTTAGGAATTTTATTAGTCTTAATAAATGATAAAGTATTATCTAGAGTCTAGCTTGAAATGTGGCTGTAAAGGTATTTAGTAATCAAATTACATGGGGATAAGTAAATTTAGCCAACTTAATACCAGTTTCTTAGAATAGAAGGTTTTATCCATATGGTAAATTGAAATTAAGCAAAGAGTATATTTAAGAAGGTATAAAGTGAAGACATGAAAAATAATTTCCCTGTATTGAAATGCCAGACAAATGGAGCTAAATTGAACCAATAAAGGCAAGTAAAAAAAGAAAAAATGGAAACAAAAATAATTTTCAAACTAGTAGGATGAAATATATACAAACATGTGGGTAATGGCTTTTATGTAAATGTATGAGAATGACATATTAGGGTAAAATATTTCCCAGATTGCTAGTAAACAGTATCATCTGTGCCACTTTGAGACAGAGTCCTACTATGTAGTCCTGGCTAAAGTAGAACTTTGGAGGTATACAAAGTTGTCTTAAATCTTATGTCAATCCTCAGATCATAACCTCTTGACTGATAGATGGATATGTGTTACTGTGACAGACTTCCATTTCCAGTTTTATATCCAAACATTGTCATTAGTAGACAAATATTTGGAAAAGCAACTGACTTGTAGGAAAGAATTGTTTATAAAAATACACAGGTTCAATTTCCCATATAATTCAAACTGCTTCTGATAAGGGTAATTCTACATATTAAAGACAAGGACAACAAATTATATCCTATAGAATTTTCCACTTTAGGCATTACAATAAAGCTAGCTAGTACCTATTAACACAAAGTATTATATATTTATTCTAAATTTCCAGTGGGCATAATTAGACATTGAGAAGTATTGGCAAGCCTTCATAATAACAATGATTTTTAATATTGATTAGAATAATATTATTACTCTTAGGTTTACTCTTTTAGCACAGTGATACAGTTAAATGAAAAGCAATCCAACATTTAGTACATGTCATTATGTAAGACCAATTTGTTTTGCCATAGCCCTTAAAAATAAATAAAAGAAAGTCTTAATATGTGACCACTGAATAGTGTTTTCTTGACCTTTACATTCATAACTACAGCCTAGACATCTTGCAAAAAGTGCCCCTGAGACTGTTCCCCCTGGGTTTCCTTTTATTTCAGCTTAAGTACTTCAAGCAGTGAACCTTCAAATTGGCTTTGGGTTAAACTTTATGGGAAATATAGGTTCTTTCAACATCTACTGTTTTGTTTCATTTACAAGTCAAAGACAAGAAAAGATAAACCACTTTAAAGAAAACATATTATCCCAGAAATATTTGGATCCTGACAGAAGTAAGTGCAATGTAATTTTATATATATATATATATATACATATGTATATATATATATATGTGTGTGTGTGTGTGTGTGTGTGTGTGTGTGTGTGTGTGTGTGTATGTATGTATATATACAGAAAGAGAGCGATGATTATAGTGAATTCTTCTTCAAGGTCATGAAATTTGGTATTTACAAATCTCACTTATGAATTCAATTCCTGGCATATCTTTGTTCATAGTTATGTTAAGTAATAAGACATTTTAATTTTCTTTTCGCTTTTTCTTTTTTTTTTTTTTTTTTTTTTTTTTTTTTTGGTTTTTCGAGACAGGGTTTCTCTGTGTAGCCCTGGCTGTCCTGGAACTCACTTTGTAGACCAGGCTGGCCTCAAACTCAGAAATCCTCCTGCTTCTGCCTCCCAAGTGCTGGGATTAAAGGCGTGTGCCACCACCACCCGAATAAGACATTTTAATAAATTATATGGCAATAATAGGGAAGATTAGCTTATTAGGCAAGGTGTTAAGTCCCTTTTATTTAAGGATGATCTCCAGAAATATGCAAACACTGCTGAGATACTAATAACTTGCTTGTTCATGTGCAGCCCTGCCTGTTTGTATGTCTATTTAGAAAACAGGCAAAAATAGAATGACATATTGCTTTCCAGGTCATGATGGAGATAAAATAGGAAAAATGATAAAAACTAATTTATACTATGTTTAGAGCATTACTACTTCTATATATAAAGCATGTAAACCTTTTTTATTCCTTTAATTGTTTAAGACATTGAGATTAGGTTTTGCTGTTTCACAATTTTTCTGAGAAGATTAGCTTATTTAATGTAGCAGAAAATCATAGAAAGTACTTCCTGATGGTTAACACTAGCCACACAATCTCATGGTCTTAGCCTTTTATTTAAGTTTCAGGGGATACATTTCAATGCTTTTCTTTTTCTTTCTTTCTTTCTTTCTTTCTTTCTTTCTTTCTTTCTTTCTTTCTTTCTTTCTATTTTTTTCCTTTCAAAATGCAGCTACCAAAGCACTGAAAAAATATGTATTAGAGGACTTTCCATTAAAAATTAAATTGCAGACTTTTAGATAATATGGTTTAAATAAGAGGAATGTTACTACACGAGGTAAAATATTTTTACTCTAAATCTGATTATGAAAGTTTGTGTATGTGTAAGAAAGATGAGGAAAGAAAAGGACAGAGAGGGTGGGCAAAGAATGGGAAATAGAAGGAGAGAGATGAAAGAGGTGGAGAGAAGTATAGAGAGGCAGAAGAATAAAGGAAATAAGTGGAAGCAGGAAAGAGGGGCAGAGAGAAGGGAGCAGTGGGAGAGAGAGAGAGAAAGGAGGAGAGGAGGAGAGGGAGAGAAGAAAAGTGAGAGATTGATTTGATTTTTAAAGGACTAGAAAGAGAGAAGGTACACTAGTATACATGTGACATGACAGCCATTAAAGAACTGTTGTATGTAGCAGAAGGAGACAGCAGGATTGGGATATGGTGGTAGCAGGATGGAGTAAGGAGGAGAAGAGGGAGATAAAAAAAAAGCCTACATATAAAAAGGCTATTAATGGGACGCTAGTGTTTGCTTCCTTTTTCATAGATGTGGAAGCAAAGTGGCTATAGACTTCATGCTTCTGACTCTGGAGATTGAACCTTTGTTATGCTATAACTTCTCTTCCAGCATGGATTGTATACTCAAAGCTCCCTATCTCTCTCCCTCACTCCCTCCTCTGGTCCCTCTCTCCCTTCCTTCTTCCCATCTTTCCTTGGTTTATTTCTGTCTTCTTCACTCCATCATTATTTCCCATTCTCTTTCTTTTCCATTCTTCTTTATTTCAATTAAAATCAGCTTAAGTTAACAAAAAGAAGAAAGGGGACTTTGTGATAGAGTAGAACCTATGGATGATGTATTTATTCAACGTCTAGAGACTCTACAAAATAACTTTAAAGCATTTTTGTCTACATACATTTGCTTTTGCTTAGAACATATGATTAATGTAAAATAGAACTAGATTTTTACGTTAATTAGTTTCATGCTTGCATCAATATCTGCACTACACTTTTACCTATTAAGATTTGTGCTTTCTACAGCTTTGATTCTTTCTTGTTATGCACATTTCTTTGGCTTGTCAATCTACAGATTATTCCATATAGTATGAATCTGGAACAAATTTATATAAAATCAATATTTTCTTTTGTGTATCTGATAGTTGTTTAATTTGAGGTCAGCAAACCAGAGCCTTAATTCCTCTCACCAATTGATGTAGTGGGATTGTAGCAAATCTTATTTATAGAAAGAGAATATCACAGCATTGAGTACTATAGCTCCTTGGCAAGTATCTACCCCTACTATCTCTACTGAAAAATCCATTTAATTCTATAGTCTATTAGAAATAAAGTATGATTTTTCTGGGAAGGAAATTGAAATATTGTGAAAATATGATGCAGTCAACTTATTCCCTTGAAGTCTCAACATGTCAAAAATCCCCGTGGCTACCACATTCTCAGTATGAGATTAATTGAACAGGACAGTTCAGGAAGAATGATTGGTTCTCTGGAGTGACTATAACATGTCAGCAGTAACCTCTAAAATGTGTCTTTAAATTTTTAGAGAAAAATAAAAATTAAACTTTCCATTTAAATGCCAGATACAGTTACCTCAAATTCTTTATTCCTAGACTGTCTGTGTTTTGAGTTTTTTGAATTATCTAAGGAGAAACACTAAAAGGACTATTAGTTTCATGCTCTTTCACTGATGTGATTAAGACTGTTGTACTGTTTAGAAAACTTTTATTAATCTAAAATAACATGTAAAGTTCTAAGTATGAGATAGGAATATATAGATAAATCATATGCAACATACAGAATCAAGAATTACCAAATTTTATATATTTAATAATGCAAAACAATGTAATATAATGCAATCATTATTTTTCAATAAGGAG
Organism: Tokudaia tokunoshimensis; assembly: GCA_036184795.1. Lineage (NCBI taxonomy): Eukaryota > Metazoa > Chordata > Mammalia > Rodentia > Muridae > Tokudaia > Tokudaia tokunoshimensis. The sequence goes on along the minus strand of BTHU01000004.1, from coordinate 63,111,067 downwards.
GGAAATGAGAAGTATTATCCTTCATATTGAAAAATATGACAGAGAAATTAATAAAATGGAATTGGGCAAAATATGCAGAGCTTAGATTTGCATCATGTTAAGGAGTTTCTGTAATTCAATTATATTTCAGTATTTGTTCATATGTAAAATGTATATCAGCCCAAAACTCATTTTGCTTAATGAGAACTTAATATGTATAAAATATTTATAAAACTTGTAGGTATAGAATCGACTATTATAATATTAAGGTAAGAATCAGTAGTATATTTATACACTTTCCTAAAGGGCTTATTTAGTGCATATAAAAAAATAAGACTATTGTTATTTAATATATAATATTTATGAGAGTTTGGAGGCACCAGGGAGTGGAGATGTCTGGTTGCATGGGGGTCAGGGGAGTGGGGACATTCTCATGGAAAACATCAGGGGGGAGAGGTGGTATGGAATGTGGAACAGCCAGAGTGTGGACCAAGAAGGAGATAAAATCTGGAGTATAAGAAAAAAAGATTAGGGTTGAATGGGGAAAAGAGGGAGGGAAGGGGGCTTATGGGACTTTCGGGGAGGGAGGAAATGGGAAAGGGGAAATGATTTTGAATGTAAATTAAAAAAAAAACTTAGAAAATAAAAAAAAGAAAAAAAAGATTAAATAAAATTTTAAAAAAATTAAATGTAAAAAATCTGTCAAAGTTGCATCTTTATAGTTGCTTAATTTCAGATGAACTAAGTTTCAGCTGTGAATGTGGATTCACCTAGAATTCATGGAAAATCACAAAAATGTCACAGAATTCATTTTTACTGGTCTTTGGGAGAATAGACAAATAGAACTGCTGTTCTTTTTCTTGTTCCTGCTTTGCTACCTGGCTGTCTTAATGGGGAACTCTGTCATCCTACTCACCATCACCTGCAGCCACTTAATCGAACAACCAATGTATTACTTTCTCTGTCATCTTTCCCTCATGGACCTCTGCTACACCTCCACTGTGATTCCCAGGCTCATCAGGGACTTGGCCTCAGCAAGAAAAATCATTTCCTATAATGAGTGCATGACCCAGCTCTTCACTGCCCACTTGCTGGCAGGTGTGGAAATCTTCATCCTGGTGTCCATGGCCTTGGACCGCTATGTTGCTATTGTCAAGCCCCTGCACTACATGACTATCATGAGCAGGAAGAATTGTGATATGTTGATTGTCATAGCCTGGATATTGGGTTTCTGGCACTCCATTGCTTTACTACTCATGGTGCTCAGTCTACCATTCTGTGGTCCAAACCACATCAATCACTACTTGTGTGACATCAAGCCTCTTTTGAAGTTGGTCTGCAAAGATGTTCATGTTGTTAGTATCTTAACAATTGCCAACTCTGGGATGGTGGTTGTTGCCATTTTTATTGTACTACTTGCTTCTTACATACTCATATTGTATTCTCTGAGGACAAGATCATCCACAGGGCAACGCAAAGCACTCTCAACCTGTAGCTCACACATAATGGTGGTAGTTTTATTTTTTGGGCCCTGTATTTATACCTATATTTTACCTGCAGGGAGTGAGAACAAGGATAAGGAAATTTCTGTGTTTTACACTGTGATTGCCCCCATGTTGAATCCCCTCATCTACACCCTGAGAAACAGTGAGATGAAAAGCGCCATGTACAAGGTGTGGTCTCAGCTGTCACACTCAGGGTTGACATAAGTGAGAGAATCTTGTGATTCTCTTCTGATGTTCCTAGTTCAGCTACTATTTAACAGGTCACAGAAAGTACAAACAGTTTGGGGGAAAGTTATGACTCAAAGGAACAACTTAATGCTCTGTCTAATCTATATAGCACAAGTTCATCCAGAGGTGATCAGGTAGATGTAAAAGCCTCAAGAATTGCCTTGGTTTGGTAGAGTACATGTTTAAGATGGGAATAATCTAGGTTCCTTTTCCAGTCACACCAACACACACACACACACACACACACACACACACACACACACACACTGAAAATGAAGTAGATCTCAAACAACTTTAATATTCTGTCTCAAAATAAATTACAAGAAACCTTTTTTTTAATCAAAGTTTTTTTTTAATTTACATTCCAAATCATTTCCCCTTTCCTGTTGCCTCCCTCCCCGAAAGTCCCATAAGCCCCCTTCCCTCCCTCTTTTCTCCATTCAACCCCCTCTCGTTTCTCTGTCCTGGCGTTCCCCTATATCCAGTCTTTCCAGGGGTCTCTCCTTCCATCTTCTTAGAAATCTATTGATATGCGAATTGTGTCTAGGGTATTCCGAGATTCTGGGTTAATATCCCTTATCAGTGACTGCATACCATGTGTGCTCTTTTGTGATTGGGTTACCTCACTAAGGATGATATTTTCAAGTTCTGACCATTTGCCTAGGAATTTCGTGAATTCATTGTTTTTAATTGCAGAGTAGTATTCCATTGTGTAGATATACCACATCTTCTGAATCCATTCCTCCATGTAGGAATTTAATTAAATTTTCTTACTTCTTGGTTTTAACATTTACTATATTTTTAATGTTTCCTTGTGTCATGTATTCTTGAGCATGATATTAGATTATATAAGGGCATATTCATACAACTGTGTAATATACTCTGAACACATTAAACTCTCATATTTCCTTCCCTTTCACTTCTCACCCATCACAGAGCAGATTTGCATTTAATTCTGTACCCTCAGAATTCACTATCCTTGAACATGTATGCTTTTGTGATTATTGACTTTTGAATTTGGGAAAGTCAGGGGGACCTATATCTTTTGTAATTCTTCCTGTCAATGCTTTAGTGGTTTACAATAGTCATATGAATATATTTTTGGTATACATAAAATGGTATAATATTTCACAGCTGGAAGATCACTCAGGTAATACACAAATGTCTTAAGACAGTGTGTCTCATGAGACACTTTCCTGATATATGCTTTGCTCTCTCATCTCCTGTATTTCTTCTTTTGATACTCTTTATGTGGATGTATGGAAAATTCTCTCCTAGTTCCAGTTCATTTTTTCTTAATCTGCCTTGCTTAGCTTGCTCTTGTTACTGTGATTGAGAATCCATGCTTCATATATATGCCCACTCTCAGTTTTACATTTTCCAGGAAGATTCTGGTGACAAATCAACAAAGTAAAACCAACTAACCAAACAAGCAAAAAAAAAAAAAAAAAAACCAGAGAACCCAATTCCTTCATTATCCAATGCTGCTAATCATGAAGATATTTACTATTTTCAAAATAGCCTGCATTTGATGGCAATTATTTATAAAAAGTAAAACAATTAGATTTTCATAGTTAGATTGAGCAAGATTATGAGTATAATATACATGTATCACATAAGTTAAATGCATAATTTTATACCTTATTTTTAGAAATGATTCATAAAATGATACTGCATGGATTTGTGCTAGGTCTTCTGTATATATGCTATGGTTTTTAGATTTCTGCTTTATTGGGGCTCCTAACAGTGTGTGTTGGAGTGTCTTTGACTCATATCAGTTTTTGAGATATTTTTTCTCCTTTTGGGTTGCCTCTTCCAGACTGGACATGTGAGTTTGTGCCGAGTCTTTTCTATTCTGTTATGCCATGTTATGTGCATATTACTGGATGGCCTACTTTGTTTCTGAGGAGAGATAGAGAAGTTATAGAGAAAAGAAGTGAAAGAAATAGAAACTTCACTAAAGATGTATTTAAAACAGAAATTAAACAATGAAAAATAATCAAATCCAACCAAAACCAAACTAAGAAAAATATAAATGCTAGATCAACACACCAAATGATACTCAAATACTTTTTGATTTTATATGTTTATGTTCATTAATTTTTTGTAGGACCTTTAAGTACACTTGACATGTAGTCTCTCACTAAATTATAACCTCAACTTTTATTTGTCTTTTATACTATCATACTTACTGTGCGTCTAATTATAGATTATTCTGATGCCACCTAAAGTAATACCTCTATTTACCTATAAAAGAAAGAATGGAATCTACCCTTTGTACCTCCTTTGTAAAATCTTACTTGTTTATTTTCTGCACTAGCAAGATATTGCTGTTGTGTGTACAGTTTTTCTCATATATTATATAATGTTGCTGTAATAGTTTCTCTCAACTCATTGTTTTAATTTTTTTTGTTTATATATTTTCCTTTACCAAGGCTTTTGACTTTTCACAGTCAGGATTCCTGAATTTATTCTGTGCGTAATTCCCTCAGTGAGTTATTCTTCTCTTAGAATCATGTAGGTATTGGAAATGGAGAGAATACTAAAGTCAACACAATTTATAATTCATCTAAAACATTCCTTTAAGCATGCACCTGTCTAGACCTGCAAAAGTCTAGGATATTAAAGAAAAATATTTCCCCTTTCAAACTAAAATGAGCTCTATCATTATTTATGTATATATAGTCTTGCTTGATATAGTGTAGCATCTTTTCTTGGAACAGTGCAATTTTACATGGTAAATTACAGTGTGTAGACATGTGCTTGTTTGTGTGTATATTGGTATGATGAATATTCTAATTGTGATGTTTGATGATTGATAAAATCAGTTACAAGAAGTTTCTACATCAAAAAGACTTTTTTGGGAAAAACAAACCACAAAAAAATCATGCTATTATTTGTTTTCTTTTCCAAGACAATCAATTTCAGGGGAAATATGATGTTATAATATTAGATTTGAAAATAATAGTGACCTGGGATTAATTTTCTACTTTTATGTTTTCCTAATAAAATTTAATTTCTGGTGAATTCTTTTTTTAGTGTTGATTTATTTCTTTATGATGTGGTTCCTACCTTGGCAGTATTGTTTTATCTCTTTTTGGTCAGTTATTCTCTTTGTGACTATATTGTTATATTTATGATAGCCAATATTTACATTCTGACCCAAATGCTATTATTCAACATTCTGTGCTCTCCCCTTGCTCTTAAATTTTTCCTAAACCTCTTCCAAAATGTTCCTTGAGCCCCAGAATATTTTATAAGTTTCTGAACATTTCGGAACACTTCTATGCTATAGCAAGATTCATGTATTTCAGTATTTCAATTATATCCGATTCTCTATTTTAACTGCCACCCATTATCTATAGAAATATTCCTACATGAACAAAGCTATTGGCAACAGTAGTCAACTGACATAAACACAGATGTTTATAAGATATCTGACTTGCTTACCACATATATTTCACAAAACAATAGAAATTGACTCTTAGTCAAGATTTATGTCATCTCCACACATGGTTTTTATTTATGTATTTTAGTTCTGGCTCACAGTACCAAGTTCAGTTTCTCTGCTGTGGAGTAGACCTAAACTCTAATTAGCCTGAAATATGATTCAGCCATAAAAGTCATAATTTTATTGCACCGATGGGTAAATGTTGCATTTTATTTGGGGTTATATAAACACACACACACACTTTAGACATAAATATTTATCACGTGACCAACACAAACTACTGTTGATTTTAAGTTCTTCTTGAGAAACAGAATGAGTCTTATCCTAAGTATGGTAATTTAAGAAGTATACCCTTAAACACGTACAGTCTAAGGCTATGGATTAAAGAAAAATTATAGTAGACATACTGGGTGGTATCCTGGTCAAGCTCACAGATTTGGAGCACATCTATGAAATACTCAAGTGTGTCCAGAAGTACCCCTCAATATACTCACTTTACACCATGAAGTTTTAGCTTGAAATTAAGAAAATAATGTATTCAAGGCACATTAGTAACAGAGAATCATGACACTGAAGGTACCTGCCTTACTTAGTAATTAATACTATAGGCAAGCTAAAAGAAATCTTGGATATAAGTTCTGACTCTTGCTAAGCTCATAATCATGGTTTTTATATGTTCAGAAAGGTAGAGAGTTACAGCTAGGAGACTCTCAAGGAACTGAAGGAAAATAAATGCCCCACTTGTAATCATGTCATCTTTACATAAACAAATTTTATAAGCATATTGTCCACATATCCACAACCTTCACCATGAATTTTATCATTTGTATCAAAATTTTCAGTTTCTAGTTTTGAATGACTTCTACCAAACAGCAAGGAGAACAGCTATTCTACCTTCCTATTCTCCTTAATCTTTCCCAACTTTCTGTTATATCTCAGAAATTACCAACTTGTCCCTTCCTTTTCCCATTTTTGTGAACAGATTTTTTAAAATTTCGATTCTTTTAACATATCCTACATATAGCATCTAACTTTCCATTACTGACTGCCACACTCATATGTTCTGACAGATTTATCATTGAGTGACCGAGATAATCATCTTTCATGCTATTACCTCTATTATCTCTATTTTGAATGCTATAACACATTACAAATATGATTTATATGCAGTTCTAATTCCCTCAGATTCACCACCTTCTTTATGTGAAAGATCCCTATTATGGGGATCAGCAATGTTGATAAGGGTCTTTTTCTCCCCCATGCCAAATGAAATGTTTTCCTGAGAAGATAAAGCAGAGTGTATTATTTAGTATACCTATGCATGTAAGTACACACCCACCCACCCCCCCACCCACCCCCCACACACAGAAGTACATGTTGCATGTGCAAGCTTCTGCACATGTGTATGTGCGTGTGTGTGTGTGTGTGTGTGTGTGTGTGTGTGAGAGAGAGAGAGAGAGAGAGAGAGAGAGAGAGAGAGAGAGAGAGAGAGAGAGAGCTTATTATCATGCTAAGCATAGTCTGATAAACCAGCCTGCCCCCCTCCTCCTTAGGGTTAAAAAGCATCTTATAGTCAAGACAAACTATAGATTTATTCCTGTTTATGATTGGGTCTGTTTCTCGAGAATTGTGCTCTGCTTGACTATACCTGGTTTTGTACTGTCTGTTCCAGGACAAGTAACCATGGCTTTGTTCCAAGAGGCTATTATGATGACATTTTGTTATGACTACTTGTTGTTATGACTACCTTTTTATGATAAACTTAAAACCATGTCTTTGTTTCACAAGAGGTTTTTATGACCAAATTGTAAGTTTCTGTGTTTCTACACTCATCTATTTGCCTGCCAAATTCCCCATTTAGAAAAAAATTTCTAACCCTGAGCTATAAACATTATCTTCCCTACATTTAATGTCAATTTTTTGAACCCTACTTTTAGAGAGAAATTATACGTGTAGAAAAATAAAATCCTTTGCTTAAACTAATTTGTTCATGTTGATTGAGTTTAATGGTCTTTCTCCACATACCTTTGGAATAAATATAGCCTCCTTCTTTACAGCTCAGTAAATATAGTTATGCCAAGCTAAATGCACTATGAGCATAAAACACCATCTCCTTCATGCCCATTTCTCTCATTATAATTTCTTCTTTCTTCAGAATATTGCCAATCAGCACACTCAAGCATGGGAAGCTTCCATATCCTTCTCAATGACAGATAAATTTATTACTAGCACCAAAAATTGGATATCATTATATATGATTCTTATTTCATTGTCATGGCTACAAGCCAAGCACACATTAGATTGTTACAGCACCTTTTGTTTTAATTATTAGTGATCTGGTTATCACCTACACATAGCAATATACTAGCTGTACCTCAACAGAAAGCAGCATGATTCTATAGTTTTGGTCTTTCTTATAAGAAATGTCATTTTGGACAGAGTGCACTCCGCCATCTTTGTTCCGGCAACAGTGCAGTTGGGACCTCCAGGTGCATGGATAACTAAGCATAATATGTCTTGGGACTCAGCCAGCTTGCGTGCTCCCTGCACCCAAGAGCTGGGCAGTTCTGTGGTCACCTACGCGCCAGCTCTCCTATAGGACATCAGCCCTGCAGAGGAACCCACACTGGGAGAGAGCACACCAGCACAGGGATAGAACACACCATCCTCCCCTTGGCGAATTCTGCTCCAGGGATTGACTATGCTGAGCCTCCAGGTATGCAGGGATTCCCCAATATAACATCACTTGGGACACAGCCTGCTGGGATTCCATCTGCGAAAAGAGCAGGGCAGCTCTGTGGTCTTCTGGGCGCCAGTTCTGCTGTGGGCCATCTGTCCTGCAGAGTGATCTGCGCTGAGAGGGTGCACAGTGCACTCAGCCATCTTTGTTTCAGCAACAGAGCAGTTGGGACCTCCAGGCATAGGGATAAACTATCATAACATCGCTTGGGACACGGCCAGCTTGTGTGCTCCCTGCAACCAAGAGCTGGGCAGTTCTCTGGTCACCTACGCACCAGCTCTGCTGTGGGACATCTGCCCTGCAGAGGGACGTGCACCTGGAGAGAGCACACTTGGAGAGAGCACACCAGCGTCCCCATAGCCGCCTCTGCACCGGGGATTGACTTCTCTGAGTCTCCAGGTACGCAGGGATTCCTTCAAGTATAACATCACTTGGGGCAAGGCATATCAGGGCTCGAAAGTCACTCAGAAGCAGGGTAGCCCATCAGAAATCGGTACCAGGGGAATCCCGGTCATCCAGGGGGGAGGGGGCAGAAATAGCCTTGCAGGCTCACAGGAGATCCAACCAACAGCCAGTGACAACAGGACCAACTAACGCCAGAGATAAGCAAATGGCAAAAAGCAAAGGTAGGAAATTTACTAACAGAAATCAAGGCAATATGGCACCATCCGAACCCAACTCTCTGACAGCAGCAAGTCCTGGATACACCATCACACCCGAAAGGCAAGATCTGGATTTAAAATCACTTCTCATGATGCTATTAGAGGATTTCAAGAAGGACGAAAATAAATCTCATAAAGAAATACAGGGGAACATGAATCAACGGGTAGAAGCCCTTACAAAGGAACCACAAAAATCGCCTAAAGAAATGTAGGAGAATATGTATGAACAGATGGAAACCCATAAGGAGGAAACACAAAAATCACTTAAAGAAATACAGGAGAACTTGGGTCAACAGGCAGAAATCCTGAAAGAGGAAATGCAAAATATCTTAAAGGAATACAGGAAAATAAAAAGAAACAAGTGAAGGATCTGAGCAAATCCATCCAGGATCTAAAAAAGGAAATTGAAACAACTAAGAAATCACAAAGGGAGACAACTTTGGAGATAGAAAACCTTGGGAAGAAATCAGGAGTCATAGACGCAAGCAACAATAGAATACAAGAGATGGAAGAAAGAATCTCAGGTGCTGAAGATACCATAGAAAGCATCGACTCAACAGTCAAAGAAAATGCAAAATGCAAAAAACGTGTAACCCAAAACATCCAGGAAATCCAGGACAAAATGAGAAGACCAAACCTAAGGATTATAGGTATAGACGAAAGTGAAGATTTGCAAATAAAAGGGACAGTAATTATCTTCAACAAAATAATGGAGGAAAACTTCCCTAACCTAAAGAGAGAGATGCCGATGAACGTACAAGAAGCCTACAGAACTCCAAAGAGACTGGACCAGAACAGAAATACCTCCTGTCACATAATAATCAAAACACCAAATGTACTAAACAAAGAAAGAATATTAAAAGCAGTAAGAGAAAACTGCCAAGTAACATATAAAAGAAGACCTATCCGAATCACATCAGACTTCTCACCAGAGACTATGAAAGCCAGAAGATCCTGGGCAGATCTGATACAGACTCTAAGAGAACACAAATGCCAGCCTAGACTACTATACCCAGCAAAACTGTCAATCACCATAGATGGAGAGACCAAGATATTCCATGATAAAATCAAATTTACACAATATCTTTCCATAAACCCAGCCCTGCAAAGGATAATAGGAGGAAATAGCCAATACAAGGAGAGAAACTTCACCCTGGAAAAAAGAAGATAGTAACCTTCTTGCATCAAAGCCAAAAGCAGATAACCACTCAAACATAAAGATAGTGTCATGAATACCAGGTGGCAATAATCACTATTTCTTAGTCTCTCTTAATATCAATGGTTTCATTTCCCCAATAAAAAGACATAGACTAACAGACTGGATGCTTAAACAGGACCCAGCATTTTGCTGCGCGCTGGAAATGCACCTCAGTGTCAAAGACAAACACTACCTCAAATTAAAAGGCTGGAAAACAATTTTACAAGCAAATGGTCCCAGGAAACGATCCATAGCCATCCTAATATCAGATAAAATTAACTTTCAACCTAAAGTCATCAAAAAAGACATAGAAGGACACTACATATTGGTCAAAGAAAAAATCCACCAAGAAGAACTCTCAATTCTGAACATCTATGCTCCAAATGCAAGGGTACCCTCATTTGTAAAAGAAACGTTACTAAAGCTCAAAGCACACTTCGCACCTCACACAATAATAGTGGATGACTTCTACACCCGGCTCTCTGAAATGGATCATTCAGGAAAGCAGAAACTAAACAGGGACACAGTGAAACTAATTGAAACCTTGAACCAAATGGAACTAACAGATATATATAGAACACTTCATCCTAAAGACAAAGAATACACCTTCTTCTCAGCACCTCATGATACCTTCTCCAAAATCGACCATATACTTGGTCACAAAACAGACCTCAACAGATATAAGAAGATCGAACTAATCCCATGCCTCCTATCAGATCACTATGGAATAAGGGTGGTCTTCAATAACAACAAAAACAACAGAAAACCCACATACACATGGAAGCTGAACAATGGTCTACTCAATGATAACTTGATTAAGGAGGAAATAAAGAAAGAAATCAAAGACTCTTTAAAGTTTAATGAAAATGAAGGCACAACATATCCTAATTTATGGGACACAATGAGAGCCGTGCTAAGTGGAAAATTCATAGCCCTGAGTGCCTCCAAAAAGAAACAGGAGAGAGCATACACTAGCAGCTTAATGGCACACCTGAAAGCCCTGGAACAAAAAGAAGCAAATACACACAAGGGGAGTAGAAGGCCGGAAATCATCAAACTCAGGGCTGAAATCAATCAAGTAGAAACAAATAAAACCATACAAAGAATCAACAAAACTAGGAGTTGTTTCTTTGAGAAAATCAACCAGATAGATAAGCCCTTAGCCAGACTAGCCAGAGGACACAGAGACAGTATCCAAATTAACAAAATCAGAAAAGAAAAGGGAGAGATAACAACAGAAGCTGAGGAAATTCAAAAAACCATCAGATCCTACTACAAAAGCCTGTATTCAACACAACTATAAAATCTGGAATCCTAGACAGATACCAAATCCAAAAATTAAATCAGGATCAAACAGACCATCTAAACCGTCCTATAACCCTGAAGAAATAGAAGTGGTCATTGGAAGTCTTCCAACCAAAAAAAGCACAGGTCCAGATGGTTTTAGTGCAGAATTCTATCAGACCTTCAAAGAAGACCTAACACCAAACTCTTCAAACTATTTCACAATATGTAAAGGGGGAGCACTACCCAACTCGTTCTATGAAGCCACAATTACTCTGATAAAAAGATCACACAAAGATCTGAAAAAGAAAGAGAATCTCAGGCCAATTTCTCTTATGAGTATAGATGCAAAAATACTCAATAAAATTCTTGCCAACCGAATCCAAGAACTCATCAAAACGATCATTCACCACGATCAAGTAGGCTTCATCCCAGGGATGCGGGAAATCCATCAATGTAATCCACTACATAAACAATCTCAAAGAAAAAAACCACATGGTCATTTCATTAGATGCTGAAAAAGCATTTGTCAAAATTCAGCATCCTTTCATGTTAAAGGTCTTGGGAAGATCAGGAATTAGACGCCCATATAAAAGCACTTTAACTTGAAGCAATTCCACTAAAATCAAGGACTTGACAAGGCTGCCCTCTCTCTCCATATCTTTTCAATATAACACTTGAAGATCTAGCTAGAGCAATTAGACAAAAAAAAAAGGAGGTCAAAGAGATACAAATTGGAAAGGAAGAAGTCAAACTATCACTATTTGTAGACGATATGATAGTATACTTAAACGACCCAAAGAACTCCACCAGAGAACTCCTACAGCTGATAAACAACTTCAGCAATGTGGCTGGATATAAAAATCAGCTCAAGCAAATCAGTAGGCTTCCTATACTCAAAGAATAAGCAGGATGAGAAAGAAATAAGAGTAATGATACACTTCACGATAGCTACAAACAATATAAAGTATCTTGGTGTGAATCTAACCAAACAAGTGAAAGATCTGTATGACAAGAACTTCAAGTCTCTGAAGAAAGAAATTGAAGAAGACCTCAGAAGATGGAAAAATCTGCCATGCTCATGAATTGGCAGGTTTAATATAGTAAAAATGACCATGTTGCCAAAAGCAATATACAGATTCAATGCAATCCCCATCAAAATCCCAACTCAATTCTTCATAGAGTTAGAAAGAACAATTCAAAAATTCATTTGGAATAACAGAAAACCCAGGATAGCTAACACTATTCTCAAGATTAAAAGAACTTCTGGGGGAATCATGCTGTACTACAGAACAATAGTGTTAAAAACTGCGTGGTATTGGTACAGTGACAGACATGTAGATCAATGGAACATAATTGAAGACCCAGAAGTGAATCCACACTCCTATGGTCCCTTGATCTTTGACAAAGGAGCTAAAACCATCCAGTGGAAAAAAGATAGACTTTTCAACAAAAGGTGCTGGTTCAACTGGGGGTCAACATGCAGAAGAATGCAAATTGACCCATTCTTATCTCCTTGCACTAAGCTCAATTCCAAGTGGATCAAGAACCTCCAAATAAAACCAGACACACTGAAACTAATAGAAAGGACACTAGGGAAGAACCTTCAACATATGGGCACAGGGGAAAATTTTCTGAACAGAACAGCAATAGCTTATGCTCTAAGATCAAGAATTGACAAATGGGACCTCATAAAATTACAAAGTTTCTGTAATGCAAAGGGCACTGTCAAAAGGACAAAGTGGCTACCAACAAACTGGGAAAAGATCTTTATCAACCCTACATCTGACAGAGGGCTAATATCCAATATATACAAAGAACTCAAGAAGTTAGACTCCACAGAGCCAAATAACCCTATTAAAAAATGGGGTACAGAGCTAAACAAAGACTTCTCATCTGAAGAATATCTAATGGCTGAGAAGCACCTAAAGAAATGTTCATCATCCTTAGTCATTAGGGAAATGCAAATCAAAACAGCCCTGAGATTCCACCTCACACTAGTCAGAATGGCTAAGATCAAAAACACAGGAGACAGCAGGTGTTAGCAAGGATGTGGAGAGAGAGGAACACTCCTCCACTGCTGGTGGGATTGCAAGCTGGTACAACCACTCTGGAAAGCTGTCTGGCACTTCCTCAGAAAACTGGGCATGACACTCCCGGAGGATCCTGCTATACCACTCCTGGGCATGTACCCAGAGGCTTTACCTGCATGCAGTAAGGACACATGCTCCACTATGTTCATAGCAGCCTTATTTATAATAGCCAGAAGCTGGAAAGAACCCAGATTTCCCTCAAAGGAGGAATGCATTCAGAAGATGTGGTATATTTACACAATGGAATACTACTCTGCAATTAAAAACAATGAATTCACAAAATTCCTAGGCAAATGGTCAGAACTTGAAAATATCATCCTTTTGAGGTAATCCAATCACAAAAGAACACACATGGTATGCAGTCACTGATTAGGGGATATTAACCCATAATCTCGGAATAGCCAACACAGAATTCACATATTAGTAGATTTCCAACAAGAGGGAAGGAGAAACCCCTGGTCCTGGAAAGACTCTGTAGTGGTAAGGGAATACCACTACAGAGTAGGGAGAGGGAGTTGAATGGGGAACAGGTGGAGGGAAGAGGGCTTATGAGACTTTCGGGGAGGAAGGAAATGGGAAAGGGGAAATCATTTGGAATGTAAATAAAACTAATATAGAAAATAAATAACATGGGAAAATGAAAAAAAGAAATGTCATTTTGCATATTGTAGACTAGCAAAATCGCTGAAATTACAAAAGTATGTAAAATATGATAATGGAAAATTATTACATAAAGGTTTTAAAAATTGAGGAGGTTGTAGATGAATTTTAATCCAGCAACATGGGCATTCTGGCAAAGGATCACTCTGAAGACCTTATAGCACTACATGATCTTGATTGTATGCATTAATGCTCTGAGTTATGATATGATCTTTCCAGAGTACAGACATGACTTTAATTAAAGTTAAGTTTATTTTGTAGAAGGAAGCAATCATGTTTGAAAGTGATAGCTAATTGAGGGACAAACAAAGTGATGAACCAGAGAAAGATTTTACACAATGAGTCAGAGATAGGACATGCTCTAATTTCATGTGAACAGCACTTGAAGCAGCGATTACTTAAGATCTGTGTAGGAAAAACAGAGGAAATATTTGGAGGATTACTTTACATAGACAGGTAACAGAGAGGACAAGCAAGACATGGGTGACAACATAACAAGCCAGAAAATGAGAGGAAGCTAGAAGATTGGAATATATTGCCAAAGTTAGTATGAGGCCAAGCATAGCAATTTACTAAGAAGCAGAGAAACAGCTGATTGAATCAATCAGGTAGAAGAATTCGATTGTACAGAGGCTAAAAGTTTCCAGGCTTATGCTTAAGGATAGTTAGGAAAGAGAACAATGCTCTGGGCTCTGGAAAAGCTATATGTTCACACAGCTTTGGTACAACTTTCATCTTGTCTTATCATCTGAGGAAACAAAGTGAAATTTCCATGATTTTATTTTAAGAAAATTGTACTTTCTTAAATATATCTTTTATTGAAATTGTTTGCTAGATATTTTAATGTCTTCTCATAGAAATTTCTAGGTATCCATATAAAAATTAGAAGATTCGAAAGTTATTGAAGATGGATACCTACTATTTTTTGAGGATTATTCTGTGTGTTCTTGCTAACACTTTAATTTTAAAGGAAAAAGCAACAAATTATCACTATGCAGATTTTGAAATAACATGGTTAATCAGCAATAATCTGTTTTACAAATGGATAAATAGATTGATATTACCTTTTGGCAAAGACTCCAGGGAGCTTCACTGGACAAGCTGAGTCTGAAGACCTCCTATGAGAATGAGAAAAATTCAATTTTACAACCTCTTTATTATACATTACAACCCTTCTGACTAAGGTTGTAGCTTCTAGACCCTCACTGCTAAGTTGGCCTGCTTTCTGCCTTCCAACTCAGAAATATTTTTTTCTCCTCCTTTTATTTCCTTTTTCCAGACAAGCATCCAAATCATAAGCTTTGTGACTGATATTTGTTGATTCTCTATGAGGATACCCACTGCACTTTCAATTGTTTACAAAATTCATTACTGAGTCTGTATCTTTTTGATTTGTAACTTATTAAGCCTAATTTTCTTATTTCTCCTACAAGAAGTTGGAGATATCTCTAACTTGCCTACTCTATTTTTTTCCTTCTCCCAAGTTATGGCTTAATTCACTTAGCTTTTAGTCATTTTTAAATCCCCTCCTTTTCCCCATATGACTATGTAAACTTGAAAATTGAAGAAACTGTCTGTTTCCAGTGACATGAGTTAGTAAAGCAAACTAAAATGATTTATTTTTCTAATGTGAGATTCAGAGCTCTGTATTCATACTAATCATAAGTGAAATTAATGATTTGGGGATCTTGAAAATTTATCTTCTATGGGCTGCAGGACAGACTTCTGGTTTCATCATTTAGCTATTCCTTCCCTAATAATATTTATGAATACCTTGCGAGTTTACTATGTGAGGTATGATATCTTCCTCCATCCCATGCTCCCTTCCTCAACATAGGAAGGCAAACATATAACAAGGACACATGCTCCACTATGTTTATAGCAGCCTTATTTATAATAGCCAGAAGCTGGAAAGAATCCTCAACAGAGGAATGGATATAGGATATGTGGTACATTTATACAATGGAGTATTACTCAGCTATTAAAAACAATGAATTCATGAAATTCTTAAGCAAATGGATGGAACTAGAAAATATCATCCTGAGTGAGGTAACCCAATCACAAAAGAACACACATGGTATGCACTCACTGAGCCCAAAAGCTCAGAACACCCAAGATGCAATTCACAGACCACATGACACTCAATAAGAAGGAAGACCAAAGTGAGGGTGCTTTGGTCCTTCTTAGAAAGGGGAAGAAATACTCACAGGAGCAAATATTGAGACAAACTGTGGAGCAGAGATTGAAGGAAAGGCCTTCCAAAGACTGCCCACCTGGGGATCCATCCCATATACAGTTACCAAACCTAGACACTGTT
Source organism: Tokudaia tokunoshimensis (assembly GCA_036184795.1). Lineage (NCBI taxonomy): Eukaryota > Metazoa > Chordata > Mammalia > Rodentia > Muridae > Tokudaia > Tokudaia tokunoshimensis. Next base: position 63,094,950 of record BTHU01000004.1, on the reverse strand, counting down.
GTGGATGCCAAGAAGTTCATGCTGATAGGAGCCTGATATAGCTGTCTCCTGAGAGACTCTGAGAGAGCTTGACAAATAGATTTGGATGCTCACAGTCAACCATTGAACTGAGCACAGGGTTCCAATGGGGTTCCCAATAGAGGAGTTAGAGAAAGAACTGAAGCAGCTGAAAGAATTTTTATCATCACAGGAAGAACAGTAATATCAACCCTCCCAACTTCCCAGAGCTCACAGGGACAATATCATCACACAAGGAGTACACATGAAGGGACCATGGTTCCAGACACATATGTAGCAGAGTATGGCCTTTTCAATGGGAAAAGAGACCCTTGGTCCTGTAAAAGATTGATGCCTCAGTGCAGGGGAATTCGAGGACAGGGAGGTGGGAGTGGGTGGGTGGAGGAACACCCTCATAGAAACAGGGGGAGGAGAGATGGGATAGGTCGTTTCTGCAGGGGCAGAATGTGGAAAGGGTATAACATATGAAATGTAAATAAAGAAAATATACCCCCCAAAAATCCAACCCTCCCCCCCAAAAAATAAACCAACAACAAAAAAGAGAGACTATTCTATTTACCTTCCAAAAAAAGGGAGGTGGGGAAAGATTAATTATGTTATGTCTTTTTTTCTTTCCTGCTAGTGTCAGCTTCAGTACCTATTCATATATTTCTGGTTTTCTTTACCCTAACCCCTGTCTAGATACTGAATTCATTTAATATTGCCTAAGTTTGAACAGATCCTACAAATTAGGTACATTATAGCCTCTGGAAAATTTTTGATTAGCTGAAAGGGAAACTTTAGGCTGTAATGCTGCCCAAAGGTCAATGTCTTGTACCACAATGTGTAAACATATTCCCTATGGAGGGCAGAACTAGATTTTTTTCTTTCAGCATCCTATGGGAAAACTGCTATCAAAAAGCATGTGCAGATGAGACTCATGTAGCCAGTCCTCTAGCAGGTGAGAAAGATTATTTCCACATTTGTGAGTTCAGGGATACATTGTTAAAGATTTGGTAAATATGTATAATATGGCCTTATACACTGTGCAAATGTTATTAGAATACTTTACTAGTACTTGAAAAGAAGTATTAAATTTAGAACAGTATATTTGTAATGGTTTACTGTTATGATAAATATGAAATACTATCTTTGGAAAAAGAATTTCTCTAAAATCAGTGAATTCCTCATAAGAAATGAATATGTAAAAGGCCATTATTTTTGTTTTAGAAGAAAATGACACATTTGATACATTACAGTTTATGATTATTTCAAAAGGTAATATATAACTCTGGATATATTCCCCAAATGTTATCATGTAAAGTTGCTAAATGTGATTAGGCAGAGCAAAAGCTATCCATATGCACCCAAAACTTAAAAGATAGTATATAAAACTAAAATTAGGGGATAAATTTAATTGACAAAACTTCTGGAATGTGTTGGCTTTTTGATGAACAAGACTAGTGTATATGATAGTATAGGTTGAGTATTATAGCATAGGTTTATTTGAGCAGACTAGTGTATATTATAGTATAGGCTGAGTATTTTTAAGTGATTCTGAAATGATATTACAAAGCTTTTACTTACAATTGACATGAACTTGGAATTTACTTTATAAACATGGTAAACTACTTCCCAGATAATGTTCAGGCCAACAATGGCATTAATGAGACTTAAAATATATGTAATGACATTGAAGGAAAAATAACATTCATGGAGATGGTGCTAATATCTTAAGGAGTTGCTTCTTCACAAACTTAAGTGCCATCTTATCTATCTTAAATCCTTCATGATATATGTGCTTTCTGTCCAGTAAGAGTCAGAAGGAATGATTAAATAGCAAGTTTTTCATGATTGAGAAGACTGGATAAAGATATTAGACCTTACAGATGTTGAATAGTGTGAATTTATGTTTCTCTGCCCTGTTTATATCCCAGTGCTCCTTTGGTTGAGATAGGATGAATCATGAAGTTAAGTTACATAGTTTGAGAGGCTTCAGGAGAATTTATTATGTAACTTTTTAATTCAAGGTCTTACAGGCTAGAGAAATGAGAGCAGTGGGTTAATATTCCAAGAAAATGGGACAGAGAAGCGAGAGGGGGTTGAATGGGGAAAAGAGGGAGGGAAGGGGGCTTATGGGACTTTCGGGGAGGGAGGAAACGGGAAAGGGGAAATGATTTTGAATGTAAATAAAAAAACTTAGAAAATAAAATAAAATTAAAAAAAAGAAAATAAAAAAAAAAGAAATAAAGTTTAGTGTATGAGTCTCTGAAAGAAACAAAGCTAGTGTCACTGAATTCATGGCAGGCAATTCTTTAAGATAGCATCCAGAAGAAGCAAATTCTTCCCACCAGGGTCTCTTCAAATCAATGTAGACTCATAGAAGGAGCCACCATAAATCCATTTTCACCCCCTTCCTTTCTCTGCCTTTTTTAGTTTTCTATTATTTAGTTTATCTTCATAACCTCCAACACCTACATAGTATGTGTTTACTACTTTTTGACCAACATAGTCAACCTGAAGTTGCTCTATCTTGTCTGAGCAGTTGAGGTAAGTACAGTTGTTAGTAGAAGATACTCTGTATTTTAGTGTTATTTGTCTTAAGGACATTAAGGTATATTTTAATACCTGATGAAAACCTGATGAATCATATTTATTAGTACTTATGGAGAGGTATAGGGACAATAATGGTTCTCAGACATTAAAAATAAAAATAAAAAGAGAAAATAATAGAACATTAAAAAAAAATCCAAAATGACAACAATGAAAATTCAAAACCAAAGCAGACAAAAAACCCTAGTAAAGATGACAAAAGAGGATATGGTATATTGAATATTCTCTTTTTGTGCTTCAAGGATACATATCTCAGTTTGTATTGTCAAGATAGCCATTCTTATGTAAGACAACATCTCATGTTATTTAATGCTGTGCAAAGCAAGGGGTCATCCATTCTGAATAATTTAGGAAACTCATTAAGATATTTTGATGAATATCAGTTTTATTTCTGCTTCAGTTTGGATTTTTGTCTTGGCTTTTTAATTTATGAATGTAGTTGCCATGATACTACCCAAGATAAGTAAAAATCTGCAATAAATTAATTATAGGAAAAATATCTTTATAATAGAGATGACATTAACAATATTAGATAAGTATCATTGCATTCAAAATGTAATACATAATATTTCATTAGAAACAATTGAGAACATTTTATATTACAAAGCACATTGAATTTATGTTTGAGAGTGATATACAATAGAGATGTATACATTTTAAGTTCTCTATGTATAGAAAGTTTCTTGACAGAAGCTTTAAGATAAATATAGTATGAGAGGAAAAATGATCAAATCAGGAAGAGAACATTGATTAAACCAGTCATTAAATACTTGATGAAGACACAATTATTTTCAATATAATGAAATATGATTCTATTATTTTAAATTTATTCTTAAATAAGTCCCATGCTTTTTATGAATTAATATGGAAAATACACTTATTATAAACATTCATAGAACACAGATTGATTATAAAATTAACAAGAGTTAGATGTTTAATGAAATGATTAATATTAAGTTATATTTGATGGAAATGAATTTTTTCACATTGTTTGACCTTGACAGATCACCAGGTTCTCAGGGTAGTTATTAATTTTAAACAAAATTTTTAAATAAGAAATCATTAATTATAATATTGAAACTTAGTTATCAATACTATGTTGTCTTGTGGTTTGAGTACTTGACAATGATAATATATTGCAACTAATGTTATGCATTTTTATTGACACCCAAAACTTAATTAGTTGACTAGACATCTTCATAATTTTTTAAGTAGTAGAATAGAGTTCTAGAGAGATAGATCAGCAGTTAAGAGCACTTATTGCTTTTATAGAGAATTTGAGAATGATTCCTTGCAAGTACACTATGACTCATAACCATTCATAATCCTGTTTACTGAGGAGCCAATGCCTTCTTTTAAACCTCTCAGGAACTAGAATCATGCATGGTGTGTATGTAAAAAAGTGCAGGTAAGCATTCATGCTTCTCAGGAAGCAATTACACATATGATGTAAAAAAACTTATCCAGGAAAAGTGCTCATACACCTGAAACAAAGAAATTTAAATCTATTGACAATAGTAGAAAAAAAAATATGTCTTTCAGATGTAGATACAATTACCAATGATAAGGTTAAAGGTATACACAAAAGGCATTTTGTATCTGTCTTGGTTTTCAGACTCTGCCTTAGACCAGTTCACAGCTCCTATCACAATTTACTGTGGCCATAACAGGGATTTGAAAGAGTACAGTGAATATGTGTAGTTATCCAGAATAAGTTTACATATATTATATTAAATATATCCAGAATTAATTTAACTGTATTGCAGTTAACTTGATATTACTTTCATATAATATTTCTATATGATGATATTTTCATAAGGAAATTTTAGAAAGTCAGCTTTGAAAATCTAATTTAAAATTTTGGAGGGAGTATGGGATACGGGGTGTCCAGGGGAAGGAAACCAGGAAAGGGGATAACATCTGAAATGCAAGTAACGAAATAATTTAATAAAGATAAAAATTTCCCCATTAATAAATGACATTATTAAGGGAAGTAAAATTTCATTCTTGAATATGATCATAACAATTTCCAGATCTGATAATAGTTTAACCATAAAAATAAATTATAGATCCCTTATTTAAAGCCATATTAAACTTTGTCTTTTGAAATGTTCCTATGACCTGAAACTGAAAAGTTTAGATGCCTTAATGATAAAATATTTTGCTATAGATGATAATTATAATCTGATCCTATAACAAATTATCTAGATATTAAGATATTTGGTGTGCAATCATGTATTTGTAAATAACATAAAATATATATTTATTTTAATGTCATCTCAGAGAGTATGAATAGTTTAAGGTACACTCTTCAGAATTAGAAGAAAACTAGACATGAGATATTTAGTAGCTATCTAGCAAGGATCTTTTCAGTTTATATATACTATTTACAAAATATCCTATTTCATATGGTATCAGATGTTTTGTATGTTACCAGCATTTCTTGTTCTTCTTTCAAGGAATAGTACCTAGAAATAAAGGTGTTATTAATTGAAAAAGTAGGTAATAAAATATATAATATAAATGGAGAATAGGAATTGTATAGAATATTAGACCTCACCCTTGCCAACCTAATTAAATTTTTCAAAATACAGAAAAATACATTACATAAGTCATTGTCAATAGTTTTTATTTTACCATGAAACAATTAGGCAAATAATGAAAGTACATTTGATTTTACATTAATTGAACTGCAAAACTAATCAGAAGCATACTGAATCAGCAAGTTTGTGGTGGAAAGTGCTGTGCAGAAGTTGTCAATTTCATCAGCTTTCTTAAACTAATAATGATATTGAAATTGTAAACAATTTAATAATAAATAAGTAGAAAATTTTTATGAGAAAGAAATATTTGCTTAAAATAATCTATGACTCTACATGGTAAAACTAGTTCCTTTATCTTTTGCAGATAACACATTTCACATGCTTTCCATCTCATTCATGAACCATGCACCTGAATATCAATGTGACAGAGATCATTCTCCTTGGCTTGACACAGGATCCCAGTAGGAAAAACATAGTGCTTGCCATTTTTCTGTTCTTTTATATGGGGACATTAGTAGGTAATTTGCTTATCATTTTTACCATCAAGACAAGCCAGGCCCTTGGGAGTCCCATGTACTTCTTCCTGTTCTATTTATCCTTGTCTGACACCTGCTTCTCTACAACTGTTGCCCCAAGAACAATTGTGGATTCCTTGCTGAAGGAGGCCTCTATCTCTTTCAATGAGTGCATAATTCAAGTCTTCACATTTCATTTATTTGGTTCCCTGGAGATCTTTATTCTCATCCTCATGGCTGCTGACCGCTATGTGGCCATCTGTAAGCCCCTGCACTATATGACCATCATGAATCGCCAGGTCTGTGGAATGCTGGTGGCCATAGTCTGTGTGGGATCCTGTATCCATTCATTGGTTCAGATTTTTCTGGCCTTGAGTTTACCTTTCTGTGGTCCCAACGAGATTGATCACTATTTCTGTGACTTGCAGCCACTGTTGAAACTTGCCTGTTCTGACACATATGTGATCAACCTGCTCCTGGTGTCCAACAGTGGAACCCTTTGTACAGTGAGTTTCCTCATGCTCATGGTCTCATACATCATCATTCTCTATTCTTTGAGAAACCACAGTGCTGAGGGGAGGAAAAAGGCTCTGTTCACTTGTGTCTCTCACATCATAGTAGTCATTTTGTTTTTTGTGCCCTGCATATTTATATACACACGCCCTGCCACCACCTTCCCTATGGACAAAATGATATCGGTGTTTTATACAATTTGTACACCTTTTCTAAACCCTCTAATTTACACACTGAGAAATGCAGAGGTGAAAAATGCTATGAGGAAGTTGTGGAGCAAAAAAATCTCAGATGATATATAAGTAATCAAATTTTTATTTATTTTAATAAAGAAAATATTAATTTTCACTTACTTTTAAAATAATACAGTCTTAGGAAGGGAAAATTTCTTTCTTCTAGACAATGGGCAAAACAGAAGTAATATATCAAATTAGTCTTTTGGAAATGAAGATGTAGCAGGAAGATGCAAATGTTTATCTCAGTCACATTGTTTAAATATTGGTCTCTATTAGGTCCTGTTCAGGTCTTACAACTTATATTTGGTACAATATTTACCTTTCTCTCAGTTTATTTTATTTTTTTAAATTTAAACATATTTTTATTTATAAATATTTTTAAAATATTTAAAAATATTATTTTACATATTTATATACAAGTAGAGGATTACTTGCTTTAATTATTTTATTCTATTTATGTAATTTAGTTACCTGAAAAAACTTAGCAGATATCAATTTTAGGAAATTATATATATATATATATATATATATATATATATATATATATATATATATACCATAGAAAGGCACAAAGTATGATTTTTAGAGAGCCTTTTAAAAATCCAATCTCATGATTTATCTTTGTGTTCCACTGTTCAAGATCCTAATATTTAAGCTCCAGTTAAAGAATTTCATAAAATGCCAAAATGGGAGTTAGCCTGCAAAATAGTCTAGGTGAATTCCATGTGATTAAGCTTTTCTTGTATCCATTAGGAAACTAGCATTCCTATTAGGTAAAACCTTGATTATACATTACTTTAATTGGTCACAGTTACATACATTGCTTAGGAAATTTATTATTTTAAAAATCAAATTTTAAAAAGAAGGAACAAAAAGAAATGCTGAGAAATCAAGCTATTTGTCCCACAAAGCTTGTGTTTGATCCCTGAATCTCATGTTGAAAGACAAAACTGACTTCTGAAAGTTGTCATTAGAGTAACATATATGTACCTTACCTCTCCTACATGAAATAAAAAGACAAAAGACAGATAGTTGAAATGAAACAGGAAAATATCTTCAAAATTATGGTGAATTTAAGCCTAACTGCCATATGTGTTAAGTGATTAGGTTTGCCAAGAACAATGAAGGTTCTTTCCTGAACAGGCATATCCGCTTTTGATTGACTCAATACAAATTCTGGGCTAAGGTAAAACCACTTCCTCTTAAGAGATGGTGATGTTGAAGCTCAAAGTAACTATTCTAAATCTCCTCGAATGGTAGATTGGTGTTTATTTTATTCTTGATTACTTTATTCTGATTGTGATTACTTTTCTTCCAGACATTTTCATTCATGTCTTCTTCAATCAAAGTTATATACTAGATTCACAAATTTATATAAGTTTTGTATCAAAGTATGATATGGTTTCTGCATTTATGTGCATGGGTGTGTGAATGTATGACCCTGCTCTTTCTGTTCACATTATCTTATTCTTAACAGCTAAATAGAAAACAGCTTTAAACATTAATTGTTATTGTGTGTTATTGTGATTGATGCTATGGCTAGAATATATATGTGAATATCTTCTATCTATCTATCTATCTATCTATCTATCTATCTATCTATCTATCATCTATCTATCTATCTATCTATCTATCTATCTATCTATCTATCTATCATCTAACATCTTTCTATTGTTCTATCAACAATAGATAGATAAACATACAGAGAGAGAGAATAAGAGAAAGTATTGTGCATATACATAATTATACTAGATAATTTACCATTTAATCTTGAGATTATGTTCTCTCTCTCTCTCTCTCTCTCTCTCTCTCTCTCTCTCTGTGTGTGTGTGTGTGTGTGTGTGTGTGTGTGTGTGTGTGTGATCACTCAGATCCTATAATAATGTAAAAACAAGTAGGGAGAACTCATCCACTGGCAGAGTCCCTCTGAAGTTAGGAAGACTATGCCTTGTTGTTTTATTAACCTTATATTTTGAATTTAAAAATCTGACAATTTGAACTTTGGGGAACATTGTTTCATCTTGAAAAATAAACATTATAATCACTTTTAGAATGCAAGTTTATTATGAGTATAGAATATTATGTTCTGAGTTTAAGTGTGACTGAGAACCATGATGTGACTGCACAGAATCAAACGTAGGCCTTTTATATGCTCAGTTAGTTTTCATAATTACTGAGCCATTTCTCCTGTCCAGCAATCCTTTGAACTTGGAATTCACATTGCAAGTTCAATGAGTCTCCCGTAAGTCCATGTTTTAAATGCTCAGGCTTCAGACTTCAGTGCTGTTTTGACGACTTTGGAAACTGGTTTATTGTTGGAAGTATGTTATTAGGTTATGGACTGAGTTTATATCTATTTCTGGTTCCATCCCCAAGACCTCTGGCTTTGTCTGATACCATGTGGAAATGAAAGCTTGTGTACAGAGATCAAAGCTCCTATTGTCATGCCTTCCTTGCAATAGTGAATTGAAAGATCCTAAATTCATGAGTCAAAATTATCTTTTTCTTCTTTAAGATGCTTCTATAATATTCTGGCACAATAATGACAAATTTGCTGATATTATCACTTCATGTCTCTAATATAGATATACATATTTATGTTTACTAGATTATAGTATTGTAATAAATTATTGTAGGAGATTTGAAAATATATCAACCTAATCAAATGGAATACTATTCTTGCTAAAATATTAACACAGTAATAGGTATATCAGAGATATGAATTATCATAGAGTTCTCAGTGCAACCAGGAAAGAGAGAGTAGCAGGAATAGAAATGGAAATATTGAAATTAAAGGCACATTACAGCAATGTGGATAGTTGTTGGTCTTTGTTACTATGCATCAACACAGCTGTGCAACATTTATATCACAGCTATATAATCATAGAGACCACATACCAAAATGGTCTACAAGAGCTCTATAGCATTTATAGTCATGGTTAACATGATGCAGATCTCAGAGGCATCGAAGAAGAGACAGTAAGTGTGTGGGACAAGCAGCCATTGTAAGAGATAGTGACGTTTGCAGACCTGGTAACTCCTTACATCATCACTGTGTTCACCCTGTGGATGTGCACATCTTAGGTATCCCTCTAAGTTATTTTCACTTGTGAATTGCAAATCATTATTCTATGTGTGCCCTCCCCATCAGCCCTTGAGCGGGAAGTTTGGAACTCGGGGCTGGCCACTGCCACCCGGGGGCAGAGCTCTAGCTTTGTTCTTCAAAGACCTGCAATTTCCTGAGAGGAACTGAACACCTGATGCCAGTACCTGGTGGAGCAAGCGAACCAGTTCTTCAGACCCGTTTACAGCCTTTGGGGGGAAGGGTTCCCACCCACCCCCAGCTTATATATTTGGAAAAGCCCATTAAACTTTGAGCCTTAAACAGAAATATAGTCTTTGCTTCATGTTTCTCTGGCTACCTCCCCATCCATCCCCAGCTTCCCTATCCAGGTACCCAGTTCGAATGTAACTGCTGGTGGTTTCACGTATGTTTTTCTTAACCACCATTTTCATTTATGTCCTTATATTTTGTTCTGTCTGTAGTAACATAGCACTTATTTCTTATATCATGATATAAGATATTCATTATGTCTGTATTTCTCAGAAGGTAGATGAGCAGTTAAAGCATGAATGTAATGCAATATGACTGTTGCCAAGATAAACTGTTGATGTTCTTTGCTGTATCTTGCTCTAGCTATTGAATCAATGTCTACCATGCAATGGGACCGAAAATTGATAAGCTTTTGAGTTGGAATCTTTGAACTGAGGTGATGACTAGCTTGTATCTTTGTGTTAGTTTACTTCTCTGAGTTTGAACATAGAACATTTAAATAAGAGCATCTTCAAACTCATGAAGAACTGACACATTTGAGCCTCTGAGCCTTCATGGTACCATGGGCAATGAGCAAAATGATGTTTTCGCCAGACAAATTGTAAAAAAAGAAAAAAAGAAAAAAGAAAAGAAAAGAAAAGAAAAAGATAAAGCTGTGTCATACATGTACTTCCTGTTAATGGTCAGAAATGTAAAGAGGCTCTACTTTTAAGGCCTGCACTGAGTGTTTTAATGTAAAAAAATGTGCATGTTGCAGATGAAAATCTCATCAAATGAAGTATATCCCTGAAACTATAATTCCATGTAAATTATTCCACTTATATATTACCTCTGGAATACATGAAAGTTGATTGTCAGCCTCCTTATTATGGTATATTTCAATAATTAAATATTTCAAATCAGATGATGAAAACCTCTATTTTTCATGTTCATAAATGAAACTCTACTTACAGCTGTCCCATGAGAGGCTCTGTCAGAGTCTGACCAATACAGATGTGGATGCATACAGTCAACCATGAAACTGAGTGCAGGGACACCAATGGAGGAGTTAAGGGAAGGACTGAGCCAGCTGAAGGGGTTTGTAACCCCATAGGAAGAACAACAATATCAACCAACCTGACCCCCCCAAAACTCCCATGAAATAAATCACCAACCAAAAAGTACACATGGAGTGACACATGGCTCCAGCCACATATGTAGCAGAGGATTGCCTTACCTGGCATCAATGAGAGGAGAGCCTCATGGTCCTGTGGAAGCTCGATGACACAGTGTAGGCAAATGCTAGGACACCAAGGCAGGAGTGGGTGGGTCTATTAGTATTGCATCCTAATAGAAGCAGGAGAAGAAGGAAGGTACAGTGGGTTTGTTGAGGGGACACTGGGAAGGAGGATAACATTTGAAATATAAATAAATAAAATAACCAATAAAAATGGGAAAAAAGTTTTCATGAGCGTTTAAGTATATACTCACATTGTTACTGTTTTACTGTGTGTACTGTTTTTATTTTGAGCCTGGAGACTAGCTGTGCAGTCTATGACTTTATATAAAATGTTGAGAAATAATAATGACCTAAAATATTAATTAGGAATGTTACAGGATTTAGTGTATTCCATTTATCTAGACTTTATTGGTTTAGACTCTATAGTTCTGAAATGGCATGAATATTAAGTTATTAATGCATCTGGTATAATTATCTTTCTATCTGGAGAGTTTCTTAAAACAAAAAGAATGGATTAAAATTTTTGAGTGGTGTGAATTTTTAATAATATTTTTATTATAAATATACATATATTGTATATTATTTATATGTAATTATATATTATATGTATAAAATAACATTTTTCAGTGTAGTTATTGATGAACATTATTATATCAATAGAAATCTAATGTACCATAACAGAGGAATGGATAAAGAAAATGTCCTTCATTTATGCAGTGGAATACTACTCAGCTATTATGAATGAGGATATCCTGTGTTTTACAGGCAAGTGGATGGAACTAGGAAACATCATCTTGAATGAGGTAACTCAGACCCAAAAGGACATGCATAGTATGTACTTATTAATAAGTGGGTATTAGCCAAAAAATGGGGAATGAATACCCAAGATACAGCCCACAGAACTCACAAAGGTCAACAAGCTGAAGGTCCCAAGTGAGTATGACTCAGTCCCACTTGGGAGAGAGAAGAAAGGAATCACATGGGGGAGGGTGATGGTAGAGGGTCCTGGGATGGGGGGGGAGTGTCGGAGACGGGAACATAATCAGGTATTGTGTGGTAGAAAAAGACCAAAGAATGGAAACATGCGACCTCAGGAGGTAGGAGGTTGGCGGGACCCTCCAGAATGTACCAGAGACCTCGGAAGTGAGAAACTCTTAGGATGCAAAGGGAGGGACCTTAGATGAAATGCCCTATGTTGGAGAGAGGGAAATTGTAGAGCAGAAAGACAGGACATCAAGTGAGTGATGGTGTTGTTGTCCCACCGTCAATACAATGACCCATGTTTGCTCCTGCCTGAAAGAACTACAGGGATGGAAATGGAAAAGAGCCTGAGGAAAAGAAGGTCCAAAGTGGGATCCAGCTCAAGGGGAGGTCCCAAGGCCTGACACTATTGCTGAGGATGTGGAGTGCTCACAAAAAGGGACCTAGCATGACAGCACCCCGGAAGACCCAACAAGTAGCTGTGTCAAATGCAGATATTTGCACTCAACCAATGGAAAGAAGCTGCTGACCCCTGTGATTGAATTAGGGAAAGGCAGAAAGATGCTGAAGAGAAGGGCAACCCTGTAGGAGGACCAGCAGTCTCAACTAATCTGGACCCCCAAGATCTCTCAAAAACTGGACCACCAAACAGGCAGCACACATCAGCTGAAATGAGACCCCCCCAACACATATAAAGCAGAGGACAGCTGGGTCTGAGTTTAGTCAGAGAAGATGCATATAACCCCCAAGAGAGTGGAGGCCCCAGGGAGTTTAGAGGTCTAGTGGGGTGGGGATGGGAGTGGGGACATCCTTGTGGTGACAGGGTAGTGTGGAGGTGTTATGGGATGTGGATCAGTCAGAAGGTAGACCAGGAGTGGAATAAAATCTGGATTTTTAAATAAATAAATAAATAAATTAATAAATAAATAAATAAAATGTTAATAAGGAGTTTAAAAATGTTCTTATACCTTCAAAAGCTCAAGCAGCACCAATAGATGAATGACTTAGAATTACTGCTGAAATTGACTGTAATGACTGATTGGACAAGCAATGGTCAATAATTCCTCATATTAAAATATCCTCGTGGGAGTTCATGTCATTTGAAAAGGGATTGTAGACAAGACATTTCTAAAGACTTCTCTAGAAGACCTCAGTCTTGCAGGATTTGTAGATGGTATGATAAGGGGATAGGCATTGAACTAATGAATGCAGATCAGCAAAAGATATTCCAACTAATCCCTTACCAATCACAATAAGAACAGCTAATGCTCCACAATGTCTTGGGTTACTAACATTTGGTGTTCTATTACATTAAATAAATTTCAAACTAATGGTAAAAAAAAAAAAGAATTGTTAACAAGAAATTATGAAAGTTGCAGAAAACATGCTGCTTTCAAAGTCAAAATTTTACCTACAAGCAATTGTTTTACCCATAATTTATGCAGACTATTTCTTTAAAAATGAGCATTGTTGGATATGCCTTCTATATATTAAATTTTATTGCTATACTTCTACTTACATTATTCATTTATAAAAGTTATGACTATTGAAAAATCATAGTTTATTTCATTTTGTTTTGCCTTGTTTTAAAATTTTGCAGCATAAAAAGTCTTCAATGTGTTATAAGCCTCTGTAATTAGGAAAATGTAAAGATAAAGATGACAATTCCTTAAGTACAATTTGTTTCTTTTTTTTATTTTCTGTATTTTTTTTATTTACATTCCAAATGATTTCCCCTTTCCTGGTTCCTCCCTTCCTATCAAAAACACAGGAGACAGCAGTTGTGGGCGAGGATGTGGAGAAAGAGGAACACTCCTCCACTGCTGGTGGGATTGCAACCACTCTGGAAAGCAGCATGGCGGTTCCTCAGAAAACTGGGCATGACACTCCCGGAGGATCCGGCTATACCATTCCTAGGCATATACCCAGAGGCTTTACCTGCATGCAATAAGGACACATGCTCCATTATGTTCATAGCAGCCTTATTTACAATAGCCAGAAGCTGGAAAGAACCCAGATGTCCCTCAAGGTAGGAATGGATTCAGAAGATGTGGTATATTTACACAATGGAATACTACTCTGCAATTAAAAACGATGAATTCACAATTTGTTTATCTTTATTGAATATGGAACATAGAAGACAATAATTTTTTTTTGCTTCACCTTTTAAGCTATGTTAGTGTTTTCGTGTTTTCTTCACAAGGTTGCCCTGTTCTTTTGAAGTAAAGAAACCCCTATGGCAAAATAACTATATAACTATATAACTATATATATATATATATATATATACACTTACATACAATGTGAACACATAATGAATGTATGATGGATGCCCTTATTTAATTGCTTTTAATATTCATTTATCATACTGTATGCATAGTGAACCTTGTATATACATCAAATAAAACAATTTCATCAGTACTACAATAAAATTAGGACAAATATAAAGCAAGTGAAACAAACTTATCCTTGATTGTTGGCTAGTATCATTTTCAGGACCCTGACAGGCATTCCTTTCATTTCTATTTAGAATTTTGGTGGACTGGGAAGGATTTCTGGGTCCACTATGCTTCATAGTTGATGAAACAGGGACCAGATAGTGAGTAGGAAATTGTCAGGCTTTCAGCCATGATATTTCTGATGCTTCTCATTTATACCACTGTCTACTCTAAATGAAAAATGGATTGAAAGACCTTCAAGTATCACCATCTCATTTCTAAAAGATGCCATATTTAAAGGAAAGGAGCACATTTGCAAAATGACCCACACAGTGACAAAGATCTTAGCATTTTTTTTTCATTTCTAAATGATATTGACATGTGCCGTATTTGAAGAAAATATCATCCTGAGTGAGGAAACTCAGGGACAAAAAAATGAGGCAGATACTGAAGGAAAGGCCCTCCAGAGACCTCCCAAGCTTGGGATCTATCTCATCTTCAGATGTCAAACCCAGACACTATTACTGATGCCAAGAAATGCTTGTAGACAGGAACCTGGTATGACTGTCCTCTGAGAGGTTCTGATATCTGACTAAGACAGATGCAGATAATCACAGCTAACCATTGGACTGAGCCCAGGGACTCCAATGGACGATTTGGGGGAAGGACTGAAGGAGCAGAAGGGGATTGCAACCCCATAGGAAGAACAACAATATCACCAAACTGGACCCCTCAGAGCTCCAAGGGACTAAACTACCAACCCAATAGTATACATGGGTGGGTCCATGTATACTCCACCTATTTATGTTGCAGAGAATTGCCTTATTTGGCATCAAGGGGTGGGAAGGTACTTTGTCCTGTGAAGGCTCCTTACCCCAGTGAGGGGTATGTTGGAGGGGTGACTAGAAGTGGTTGGGGGGAGCACCTTCTTAGAAACAAAAGGGAGGGGAGATATGGAGGTGTCTTTTTAGAGGGGAAACTGGGAAGGGGGACATCATTTGAAATAAAATAAAATAAATAAAATAAAAATACAAAGAAGTAGTGAATTTAAAAACGGAAGAAATATATTGGTAAAATGTAGTAGAAATGAGGTACAGAAATATAGTCAAGTTTTACATTTCATTTGCATGGGAATAAATCTCTGGTAGAATTATCTGATTCAGGAAGGTAAAGAGAAACAGATGAGATGAGGTCTCAATCATTGAGGTCGCCTTGGTAATTGCCATGTAACTGAGGTTGACTCAAAAATTCCATATCTCATTCTATATATAGGTAGAATTAGTAGCCTGGATAATTAGATTTTAACAAAATACAATGAAACAATGGTAAAGACACAATTTTTACCAAATAAGTCTCAGATTGTGGATCCTAGTGGAGGGAAGTTTTATACTGAGAAATTTATGTCCCAAATGAGGATGGGATGAATGGAATGATATAGGTGAAAAGTGATATACAGTATAGTCAGTCAAATCTTCTAAATCTTGGAGTAAAAGAAGTGAGCAATAAAGAATTGAAATAGTATTTACAAAACCAAATGATGAAAAGTAATCTTTTGTCATCTAAATATGTTATATTTTATAGTCTTCAAAGGTTATACCCATTTTTAACATTATGAGAGGCTTGATATTCTCTTTGTTTTATAAAATCATATTAAAAAGACATTTGCTTGGATATGATGCTTTGCATGTGTATGATTACATACACATGTATAATACACCAACATTGAGAGATTAATAGGTAAACTAATTATAAATGATAGAAACAATCTTAAGTATAACAGAAGCATGATCTCATTTAAAAATATTTAAATAGGAAGAGGATACAGTAATGATTTTTATATGAGCATTCTTTAACTGAGCAGTAGAATTTGTCATTTGAGTTTCAGAAAATGACCAGAATATAAATTTTTATTGTATTGTCATGGTTATAATACCTTACTTCTATATAACACATTGCCCCATTATTTCTCTCCTAAATCCTCTGATGCTGCTGTTATTGTTTCTCTGAACAATGGCATTAGTCAAGGCTAAAGAATTTGAAGATTTCCATTTGAAGTGATTCTATTTCCCAGTAGTTTCCCAGGAAACCTTTCTAGCCCACAGTTTTCTCATTGCATTCTTTACTTCTGCATTTCTTAGAGTGTAAATCAGAGGATTCAGCATGGGTGTGATAATGGTGTAAAATACAGCTACCATCTTGTCTTCAGAGAAGGTAGTGTCAGGCCGCATATACATGAAAGTACAGGGAACAAAAAAAATGATAACAACAGCAATGTGGGATCCACAAGTGGAGAGAGCTTTGCGCCTGCCTTCTGATGACTGCTTTCTCAGAGACATGAGAATGACTGTATATGAGATAAGCAAGATGACAAAACTTCCCAGGGCAATGGTACCACTGTTGGCTGTCACAACAACACCAACTATGTAGGTGTCCGTGCAGGCAAGTTTTAGTACAGGGTGTACATCACAGAAATAGTGATCAATCTCATTGGGTCCACAAAAAGGGAGTTGGACCACAAGAGCCACTTGGATAATAGAATGTAAGAAACCACCAATCCACGTTCCCAGCAACATCTTATTGCATCTCTCCCGGTCCATAATAGTCATATAGTGGAGGGGTTTACAGATGGCCGCATATCTATCATAGGCCATGACAGTAAGAATGAAGATCTCTGTGCAACCAAAGAAATGAACCCCAAAGAGTTGTAACATGCACCCCACATAGGATATAGTCTTTTTTTTCACTAACAGGTCAACAATCATCTTGGGTGCTGTGACTGAGGAGTAGCAAATGTCCACAAAAGACAGAAAGTTGAGAAAAAAATACATGGGAGACTTGAAAAGATTGCCAATGCAAACTGTGAATATGATGAGGAGGTTTCCTAGCAAAATGACCATGTAAAAGAAGGAAAATACCACAAAGCACATTTCTTCAACCTCTGGGGTCTGAGAAAGACCCCAGAAAATGAATTCAGTGACATTGTTTACTTCTTCCATGGAATAAGTTCTTGAGGCCATATTCACAAGAGAATATTATGTTATCTGAAGGACAAATAAAAAGACCGATAACATTCGTTTCTATTTTAAAACAAATAAATAATTATAGTGGTTGCCAATTGAAGTTGATCACTTATGTTTTCTATACTTAAGTTTCATTTTAAATGCATTTATTTTGATCAGCTTACCTCAGTGTTATATCCTGTGATGTTTCAATTCAGGTGAGAAATAAAGTCCAAAGACACAGATCGATTCTTGAAGTATCATGTGACATTTGAAGAAACATCTCTACTCTACATTTTAAAGTTCATACATCAACTTCTAAATGTATTTTTCTCATATTTTCTGTAAGATTTCTATTACATTTCCAACAGACATTGACGCTTGAAGCTTTGGTAATATTTATGTATCAGCAAATGCTTACTGCATTTTTTATACAGAAATATGAATGTTTGCTCAGGTTTGCCCCGCTTCATACTGACTTTTCTGAATGTTGCATCTGCTCAGAATTCTCAAGTAACACAGCTCCAGTGGCTCTTGCAGGTTTCCCTTCTTCAAAAAGTTGAATGTTCTTGAAATGAAATTATGGCCTTTCAATTTACCTCAAGAGTTCAACATCACTATATGGTACCATAGAACAAGACTTAGACATATTTGATTCTGAAATAATTCCAACATAACCCCAATAAATCATTTAACTTTATGAGACCTCTCTTATTTTATTTATGATATAATAAAGCTTAAAGTCATCATTATTTTTCATTAAAGGTCACTTTTACAATAAAATTAAATTGCTCCATAAGCATAGAATAGCTACACAATCCTGTAGTGGGGCAAAGATAAGAATTAATGACAATAGAAGAAGAATCCTCTGTAGATAAAGCCAGTTCTGCTTACTTGATCAAGATGGAAGCAAAGTCCCAGGTAATATTTTGGTTTCAGTGAAGTTAATCCAGGATTTCTCCCTAGTTACCTTTACTTGATATTTAAATACTTCCAAGAAAAAAAGAGAAAAAAGAAGTGTTCTGTACTTCAGTATTTCTTCATGGATCCTCATATTTCCTGCCTTGTATTAGCTAAAGCATACCACTCAGTGTAGGAAACTTTGAATGCCATATTTCAGGCAGATGTTATCATTCAAGTGACCTGGAATGAGTCTAAAAAGAAGACAAAGTTTTATTTGAATAGAAGTAACTTTAGTGGTAGAATTGCAGGCATTCTAATGGGGTGCTATTGATATAAAAGAGCAGATACGGATTAGTTATTATTCATAGAAATTTGAAGATTCATTCTCAAATCAACACATGGGTATAAATGATCCCTGAAGTGGCGGGCTGTCCTTTTGGGAATGCATCTCTCAAGGTCAATTGTTTGATTATTGTAGCGACAGAACCCTGTATTTTCAACTGTCTTTTGCAGAAAAGGGGGCCAACCATGAGTTTTTGGAAAGTCATGTATGGTTTGAATTTCCAGGTCTTTGCCCTAGAGTTGTAAAAAAGTCACTATAGTTCTCTATCATTTTATGTATTACAGATTCATGAGGAAAATTGACAAAAGAACAGTAGCATTCCAATCAGATTTGGAATCCAGATCAATGCCATGGTTCGAGGAAATGGATCTCTTTTGGCATCCTACTGTTTTTTAAAACACAAATTATTCAACAACAATGAGCTCATGTCTTGGAAATTTAGAGCAATTGTTACATAATTATTTTTATAGAACACATAGATACTTATATACAAACTTGATATCATTCCACTATGGGTTAAAGCACAGAGGACTAGGGCGAACACTCTCTAAAACAGTTTGCATCTAAAAACCTCCATCTTCTACCTTTTCAGCACTTCAGGCTTGGTTCTGTTCTTTGAAATGACAGGCATGTTTTATTTTTAATTCCCCATTTATGAGTCATTACTATTTCTAAAGCAATATATAGAGAGGTAGATATATCGTATCATCTTATCTTTGTCTTTGCAATTCCATACGTTCTTTTCCTACAAAATCGGGACATTTAAATATTATTATAAACCAAAAAAAAAAAAAAAAAAAAAAACTGCCCTCATTTCCAACTACATTCTTTTCTTAGTTTGAGATGGACACATCTGCAGATATTTTCCAAATGAGTTTGAACTCACGTAATTTCTTTTAGCGTCTCCTTAGATAGTGTAGAAATTCTAAGCAATTATGAATAACTAGTACTGGAGAATCCTTGTTCCTCTAAACTAAGGGTGGCAGAATTGAATCCTCCTTGGTCAGTGACCTCTCATCTACTGAAATGAATACTCCTTCTTTTACTTCTTATGTAGTTTGGTTAAGAAAAGAAAGAAAAACATTAATGACCTTGGGGAAAATGTATTCCCAGAGTCTTTCTCCATGGTCAAAATAAAATTACAGACCTAAAATGAACTTTAAATTCTAGTAACTGTTGAATTTAAAACTATATATTTTAAATATTTTATAATAATTATTATTACTATATTAAATATTTTAAATTTAAAAGTTGGTAATTCTCAGATTCTAGGTAAGAAAATAGAAGCAATATTTTTATTGTAATTTTATTACTTGAATTATTGTACATTGATACACATACTAAATAATATGTTTATTGTATTAAATTATATTACCTGACTTATGTTATTGTACAGGCTTGAATTGCTCTTCTTCTTCAAACGAACAAGAAAATCTAGGTATAAAGAAA
This sequence comes from Tokudaia tokunoshimensis, assembly GCA_036184795.1. NCBI lineage: Eukaryota > Metazoa > Chordata > Mammalia > Rodentia > Muridae > Tokudaia > Tokudaia tokunoshimensis. The sequence goes on along the minus strand of BTHU01000004.1, from coordinate 63,074,867 downwards.
AATATGTAGAAAGAGAAAGTCACTTCTAAAGTACTTTGTCAAGCATGGTAGTGTATGCTTTAAATCCTAGCACAGGGGAGATAGAGGTATGTGGTTCTCTATGAGTACAAGACCAGACTGCTCTTCACAGAACGTTCCAGGCCAGCTAGAGGTACATATGAGACCCTTTGTCCAATTAAATAGCAGGCAATCCCAAAGAAAGAAAGAAAGAAAGAAAGAAAGAAAGAAAGAAAGAAAGAAAGAAAGAAAGAAAGAAAGAAAGAAAGAAAGAAAAGACAGGCAGACGAGACGGAGAGGAGAGGCTGGTGGTGGGAACAGATGGCTGTAGGAGATAGAATTGCAGCTGACCTGAGCTGCATCTAACTAATTCATCTGTGCACAAATATACCCATAGACAACTGAATATTCAAGCTCCATTAAAACAGCATTGTCTGAAAATAAAAATAAAGAAAAAATTAAAAATATAAAGTTCCACAGCTTTCATAAGAGTTCTGAGGCCTCTCAATGATACCTTAATTTTTTCTTTTGTACATAGGCAAAAATATTCACATCACATGGTGTAATTAGGAAAGACTCTTTGTTTCTGGAATAATATTGTACAATTTTATATGTCTATTTTATTCTTGTATCATAATGTTTTGGAAGTTTACCATGTAATTGCATTGTTGGTGACTTGTTTTTATTTATTACCAAATGATACTGTACTCTGTACAAATTTGTATATTTGTATTCCCAGCTTATGGTTATAATTGTCTATGCTTCTGTGAATATTTATGTTCAATTAATATACACATACATTTTCAGTTCTCTTGCATGGGAACCTGAAACTGTAATCATAAAAAAATGAAATTATGTTATTTGCAGGGATACTTATGGAGGTGGACATCATTACAACAAACCAATTAAGCAGAATGACAATATGTCACATTTTTTTCTCTAATGGAGCAAATATAATATTATATATATATCATCTATCTATCTATCTGTCTGTCTATCTATCTATCTATCTATCTATCTATCTATCTATCTATCTATCTAAATATCATCTATCTAACTATCATTTATCTATCTAGAAGAGGAGCTATGCATAGAAATACTCTAAAGGGAGTTGAGCAAAACAAACAAAATAAAGTAACAGAGAAAAGGAAGACAAAATATACATTTTCATCATATCTAAATTATATTTATCTGTGCAGACACAACCATGTGTTTGTATAGCTATGTTTGTGAGAAACAAATAGAGAGGGAGGGCAGAGAGGCTGGTGAAAGAATAATGGGAAATTTATATTATCAAGGTACAGTCATATATTTATACACACACATACATACATGCATGCATACATATACATATATACATACATACAAGTGTGCCTGTGTGAATGTCATAATGATCATGATTTTTAATTTTAATTATTTTTTTTTCATTTATTTTAGAGTTGGCTAGAGTGAAAGTAGGCATGAGAGTGAAAGTCAATGTTCAATTATGAGAAGTAGACTTTTTTTCTTATTACTTAGGTCCTGGGAATCACAGGTTTTCATGCTTAAAATCAGTAACATCACATCAGCCACTAAAACACACTATATATAGTTATATATATAATATATATTTATATATATATATTTATATATATATTTATATATATTATATATATATAATTTATATATAAATATATATATAAATATATATTTATATATAAAATATATAAATAAATAAATAATATAAATATAAATAATATAAATAAATATAAATAAAAAATATAAAAAATATATAAAATAAATATATATATATTTATATATATATATAGTTATATATATATAGTTAGTTATATATAGTTATATATATAGTTTTAATAGTTAAAATCTTTAACTGAAAACAGGCTTATTGGGTCTTACTTTAACTGCAGACTGTTTTTTTGCAGAATTCTGCTAATACACGTGAAAGTAATTGTGCAACTGTTTACAGCAACCTCAAATTTAGTATCAGTCTTTCAGTATGGTATTGTTTTAATTCTTTATAATACCTTTCATTTATGGATGATCTAAGAAAGTGAAATCTAACTCTTCATGTATTTGATGTTTTGCTGTTTTTATCAGAAATAAGTCTCCATTAGATCTCAAATTTAAAGAATACTTTATTGTATTTGTTTGTTGTTTATGTGTAGGCAGGTTTGTGGGGGCATGTGTACATGCCAGCATTTGAAAATGAATGTGATTGAACAACTTTGGGAACTGCATGTCTTTTATCACTAGACGGGTCCAGAAAAAGAGCTCAGGATATTATGTTTGGTGGTTGATACCTTCCTCCATAAGTCATCCTACCAGTCCTCATATCTCATGTGTATTATATATTTGAGTGTGTGTGATTCCACCACTATTGTGAACTCTTAGCTTGTCTTATTAATGACTCCTTCATTTTCTTACTGGAAGTCTTTACACAAAAGATTTGCTTTAGAGTTGTTTCAGAACTACTGAGTTATTACATATCACAATCACTTCTGCAGCAGAGAAGACATTATTTGAAAGATTACCTATTGTTTATTTTCTAAGTACTAATCAAGTCAACATAACCATATGACATATCCATGAGAGGTGGTTTTGTTTGGTTTGTTATTAACTCCAATGCATATGTGACTGGTGTCAGTGTTCTCTGCTTTTTATTCCACAAAATTGTCAGCAATGTTTTCTTTTTAAGTAATTAATTTATTCATTCACTTTTCCTCCTCTCTTCCCAGTCTGACCCTCAAAATTCCCAGTCTCTATTAGCCACTCAGAGAAAGGGAAGCCCTGACCCCACGGATGTATAACCCATCCTCCAATATCCACTCCAAGCAGGAATAAGCACATCCTATACCATTGAGGCCAGACATGGCAGTCCACCTAGGGTAAGGGGATCCAAAGCAGGCAACAGAGACAGAGACAGCCCATGCTCCAATTGTTAGAGGACCTGCATGAAGACCAAGCTGCACATCTGCGACAAGTGTGTAGGGAGCATAGGTCCAGCCCATGCATGCTCTTTGGTTGATGGTTCAATGTCTGTGAGATCCCATGGGCTGAGGTTGGGTAATCTCTAGATAATAGGGGTGTTCTTACCCCTTTGGTCTCCCTTTATCTTTTCCTCCACTCTTCCACAAGACTACCTGAGTTCCACCTAATGTTTGGCTGTGGGTCTCTGCATCTATTTCCATCAGCTGATAGATGAAACATTTCAGAAGACATTTAAGCAAAGCTCCTATCTGCAAACACAACTAAGTATCATTAATGGTGTCAAGGGTTGGCACTCTTAGATGGGATGGGACTTATGTTAGATTATCATCAATTTGCAATTCCCTCAATCTCTTCCATCTTTATCCCTGCACATCTTATAGACAGGACAAATCTTGGGTAAAGGGGTTTGTGGGTGAGATATTTTCCCCTTCCTGTCACAAGAAGCCTCACCTGACTACTTGATATGTCCACTGTAGTGTCTGTATCACAAGCTGCTAGGCATTTTAGCTAGAGTTACCCTCATGGACTTCCTGGAGACCTTCCTCCATCCCAAGTCTCCAGCTCATCCCAGAGATGCCCCCTAGTAATTTCAGTTCTTTCTCCCAGACTTCTCCCACTCCACTGTCCCTACACTTGATCACTAACCCCATTCCCCTACTTATCCCTTCTCTCACCCAGTACCCTCTCTCTATCTACTTCTGAAGTCTACTTTATTTCCTCTTCTGAGTAAGATTCAAGCATCCTGCCTGGCACACTCCTTGTTACTTAGCTTCTTTGGGTCCATGGATTGTAGCATGTTTATTCTGTACTTTATGCCTAATGTGCACTTCTAAGTGAGTACATACCAAGTGTGTCTTTTCTGGGTCTAGAATACCTCACTCAGGATGATATTTTCTAGTTCCAATCATTTGCCTGAAAATTTCATGATGCCTTTTTTTAAATAGATGAATAGTATTCTATTGTGTAAATATACCATAGTTTCTTTATCCATTTTCTGGCAGAGAGAAATCTAGGTTGTTTCCAATTTCTGGCTATTTTTAACAAACCTGCTATGAATATATTTGACTGGCATAATGGAACAACTTTTGCATATATAGGTGGGTCATGAGGTAGAACTATTCCCCAATTTTCTGTGGAATTGTCAGAATGCTTTCCAAAGTGGCTGTAAAAGTTTGCAATGCTTCCAGCAATGGAGGAGTTTTATATTGTTACACATTCTTGCCAGCACATGCTGTGATTTGAGATTTTGATCTTAGTCATTCTGACAGGTATAAGATAGAATCTCAGAGTACATTTTTACTTGTATTTCTCTGTTGACTAAGGATGTTGAATACTTCTTTAAGTGGTTCTCAGCCATTAAATATTCCTCTATTGAGAATTCTTTGGGACTTATTTATTTTTAATTAGTTTATTTGTGTTTTCAGTGTCTATGTTCATGAATTCCATATATATTTTAGATATTATTCTTTTGTCAGAATCAGGATTTGTGAAGATCTTTTCCCATTATGCCCTATCTCTGGTGTCTTTTGCCTTATAGAGGATTTTCAATTTCCTGAGCTCTCATAAATAATTGATAATCTTGGTGCTTGAGCAATTGCTATTCTGTTAATGAAATCATGTCCTGTTCCAATGTATGCAAAGTAATTCCCTACTTTCTTAGATTTAGTGTATCTGGCTTTATAGAGAAATCTTTGATACATTTAGACTTGTGTTATCTGCAGGGTGATAAACAGACATCCTATTAGACCACCACCAATTGTTGTAGATGCCTTCTTTTTTCCATTGATGGTTTTGTCAAAAGGCAAGTGTCCATAGACAGATGGCTTTAATTTGGAGTCTAATTTGATTCCACTGATCAAGCTCTCTGTTTTTATACTTATACCATGCAGTTTTTTTTTATCATTACTGCTCTGTAGTCATGTTTGTGATGAGGAATTGTGATTCCTCCTAAGGTTCTTTTATTGCTTAGAATTCTATTGGCTATCCTGGGTTTTATGTTTTTCCATAGGAAGTTGAGAATTGCTCTTTCAAGGTCTAAAAAAATGTGTTCATAGAACGAGTTGGGTAGTATTCCTTCTGTTTCTATTTTGTGGAATAGTTTGAAGAGTATTGGTGTTAGGTCTTCTTTAAAGGTCTGATAGAATTCTGCACTAAACCATCTGGACCTGTGCTTTTTTTGGTTGGAAGACTTCCAATGACCACTTCTATTTCTTCAGGGGTTATAGGATGGTTTAGATGGTCTATTTGATCCTGATTTAATTTTGGTATTTGGTATCTGTTAAGGAAATTGTCCATTTCCTCAAGATTTTCTAATTGTGTTGAATACAGGCTTTTGTAGTAGGAAATGATGATTTTTTGAATTTCCTCAGTTTCTGTTGTTATCTCTCCCATTTCGTTTCTGATTTTCTTAATTTGGATACTGTCTCTGTGCCCTCTGGCTAGTCTGGCTAAGGGCTTATCTATATTGTTGATTTTCTCAAAGAACCAACTCCTACTTATGTTGATTCTTTGTATGGATTTATTTGTTTCTACTTGATTGATTTCAGCCCTGAGTTTGATGATTTCCTGCCTTCTACTCCCCTTGGGTGTATTTGCTTCTTTTTGTTCCAGGGCTATCAGGTGTGTCATTAAGCTGCTAGTGTATGCTGTCTCCCCTTTCTTTTTGGCGGCACTCAGGGCTATGAATTTTCCTCTTAGCACCGCTTTCATTGTGTCCCATAAATTAGGGTATGCTGTGCCTTCATTTTCATTAAATATTAAAAAGTCTTTGATTTCTTTCTTTATTTTCTCCTTGAGCAAGTTATCATTGAAGAGCATTGTTCAGCCTCCATGTGTATGTGGGTTTTCTTTTGTTTTTGTTGCCATTTAAGACCACCGTTATTCCATAGTGATCTGATAGGAGGCATGGGATTAGTTCAATCTTCTTAATCACACAAATATCCGACAAAGAAAGAGAATCTCAGGCCAATCTCTCTTATGAATATCTATGCAAAAATACTCAATCAAATTCTTTCCAACCGAATCCAAGAACACATCAAAATGATCATTCACCACGATCAAGTAGGCTTCATCCCAGAGATGCAGGGATGGTTCAATATAAGGAAGTCCATCAATGTAATCCACTACATAAACAATCTCAAAGAAAAAAAAACACATGGTCATCTCATTAGATGCTGAGAAAGCATTTGACAAAATTCAGCATCCTTTCATGTTAAAGGTCTTGGAAAGATCAGGAATTCAAGGCCCATATCTAAACATAATAAAAGCAATTTACAGCAAACTGGTAGCCAACATCAATCTAAATGGAGAGAAACTTGAAGCAATCCCACTAAAATCAGGGACTAAATAAGGCTACCCTCTCTCTCCATATCTTTTCAATATAGTACTTGAAGTTCTAGCTAGAGCAATTAGACAACAAAAGGAGGTCAAAGGGATACAAATTGGAAAGGAAGAAGTCAAACTATCACTATTTGCAGATGATATGATAGTATACTTAAGTGACCCAAAGAACTCCTCCAGAGAACTCCTACAGCTGATAAACGACTTCAGCAAAGTGGCCGGATATAAAATCAGCTCAAACAAGTCAGTAACCTTCCTATACTCAAAGGAAAAGCAGGCTGAGAAAGAAGTAAGAGAAATGATACCCTTCACGATAGCCACAAACAATATAAAGTATCTTGGTGTGACTCTAACCAAACAAGTGAAGGATCTGTATGACAAGAACTTCAAGTCTCTGAAGAAAGAAATTGAAGAAGACCTCAGAAGATGGAAAAACCTGCCATGTTCATGGATTGGCAGGATTAATATAGTAAAAATGACCATCTTGCCAAAAGCAATCTACAGATTCAATGCAATCCCCATCTAAATCCCAACTCAATTCTTCATAGAGTTAGAAAGAGCAATTCAAAAATTCATCTGGAGTAACAGAAAACTCAGGATAGCTAAAACTATTCTCTGCTGTTCCGGATCTATCGCACTGAGGAGACAGGTATCCAGGTTCTCCCCAATATAACATCACTTGGGACATGGCCTGTTGGGGCTTCCATTTGCTCCCAAGAACTGGACAGCGCTGTGGTCGTTTGGGCGCCAGTTCTGCTGTGGGCCATCCCACCTGCAGGGTGACCTGCGCCGCCGAGAGAGTGAAGAGTGCACTCCACCATCTTTGCTCCAGTGTCCAGGTAGTTGGGACCACCAGGCTCAGAGACAGACAGGCATAATATCGCTTGGGCCTCAGGCAGCTTGTGTGTAACCTGCTCCAAGAGCTGGGCCGGTCTGCAGTAATCGACGCGCCAGCCCTGCTGTGGGACTTCTGCCCTGCAGAGGGATGCCCCCTCGCCCCCACCCCCCGGAGAGATCACACACCCCTGCACAGGGCGGGAGCCTACCAGCCTCCCTTTGGTGACATCTGCTCCAGGAATCCACTACGCTGAGCCTTTGGATGTGCAGGGACTCCCCAGTATAACATCACTTGGGGCAAGGAACATCAGGGCTCCAAAGTCAGTCAGGAGCAGGGCAAGCCCCAGAAATCCGTGCCAGGGGAATCCTGGTAATCAAGGGGGGGCCAGAAATAGCTTTGCAGGCTCACAGGAGGTCCAACCAACAGTCAGTGACAGCAGGACCAACTAAAACCAGAGGTAACCAGATGGCAACAGGCAAACGTAGGAAAGTTATTAACAGAAATCAAAGTAATATGGCACCATCCGAACCAAACTCTCCAACAGCAGCAAGTCCTAGATACCCCACCACACCTGAAAGACAAGATCTGGATTTAAAATCACTTCTCATGATGCTATTAGAAGATCACAAGAAGGACACAAATAAATCTAATAAAGAATTACAGGAAACCATGAATCAAGGGTTAGAAGCCCTTACAAAGGAAACACAAAAATCGCTTAGAGAAATGCAGGAGAACATGGATCAACAGATGGAGGCCCACAAGGAGACAACACAAAAATCGCTTAAAGAAATGAATCAACGGTTAGATGCACTTTCAAAGGAATCACAAAAATTGAATAAAGAAATGCAGAAGAATATGGGTCAACAGATGGATGCCCATATGGAGGCAACACAAAAAGTGCTTAAAGAAGCGAATCAACGGATAGATGCCGGTACAAAGGAAACACGAGAACTGCTTAAAGAAATGCAGGAGGTGATGGATCAACAAATGGAAGCCCATGAGGAGGAAACACAAAAATCGCTTAGAGAAATACAGGAGAACTTCGGTCAACAGGCAGAAATCCTGAAAGAGGAAATGCAAAAATATCTTAAAGAAATACAGGAAAATACAAACAAACAAGTGAAGGATCTCAACAAATCCATCCAGGATCTAAAAAAGGAAGTAGAAACAACTAAGAAATCACAAAGGGAGATAACTTTGGAGATAGAAAACCTTGGGAAGAAATCAGGAGTCATAGATGCAAACATCAACAATAGAATACAAGAGATGGAAGAAAGAATCTCAGGTGCTGAAGATACCATAGAAAGCATTGACTCAACTGTCAAAGAAAATGTAAAATGCAAAAAACGTGTAACCCAAAACATCCAGGAAATCCAGGACACAATGAGAAGACCAAACCTAAGGATTATAGGTATAGATGAGAGTGAAGATTTGCAACTTAAAGGGCCAGTAAACATCTTCAACAAAATTATGGAGGAAAACTTCCCTAACCTAAAGAGAGAGATGCCGATGAACCTACAAGAAGCCTACAGAACTCCAAACAGAACGAACCAGAACAGAAATACCTCCCGTCACATAATAATCAAAACATCACATGTATTAAACAAAGAAAGAATATTAGAAGCAGTAAGAGAAAAGGGCCAAGTAACATGCAAAGGAAGACCTATCCGAATCACATCAGACTTCTCTCCAGAGACTATGAAAGCCAGAAGATCCTGGGCAGATCTCATGCAGACACTAAGAGAGCACAAATGCCAGCCTAGACTACTCTACCCAGCAAAACTCTCAATCACCATAGATGGAGAGACCAAGATATTCCATGATAAAACCAAATTTTCAAAATATCTTTCCACAAACTCAGCCCTGCAAAAGATAATACGTGGAAACCACCAATACAAGGAGAGAAACAACACCCTGGAAAAAATGAGATAGTAAACTTCTTGCATCAAACCCGAAAGTAGATAACCACTCAAACATAGAGATAGCATCAAGAATGGCAGGTAGCAATAATCACTATTCCTTAATCTTTCTTAATATCAATGGTCTCAGTTCCCCAATAAAAAGACATAGACTAACAGACTGGATACATAAACATGACCCAGCATTTTGCTGCATGCAGGAAACGCACCTCAGTGTCAAAAACAAACACTAACTTAGAGTAAAATGCTGGAAAACAATTTTACAAGCAAATGGTCCCAAGAAATGAGCCAGAGTAGCCATCCTAATATCAGATAAAATTGACTTCCAACCTAAAGTCATCAAAAAAGACACAGAAGGACACTACATACTGACCAAGGGAAAAATCCACCAAGAAGAACTCTCAATTCTGAATATCTATGCTCCAAATGCAAGGGCAACCTCATTCATAAAAGAAACTTTACTAAAGCTCAAATCACACATGGCACCTCACACAATAATAGTGGGTGACTTCAATACCCTGCTCTCTGAAAAGGATCGTTCAGGAAAGCAGAAACTAAACAGGGACACAGTGAATCTAATTGAAGCCTTGGACCAAATGGAACTAACTGATATATATATATATATATATATATATATATATAACATTTCATCCTAGAGCTAAAGAATACACCTTCTTCTCAGTTCCTCATGGTACCTTCTCCAAAATTGACCATATAATTGGTCACAAAACAGACCTCAACAGATATAAGAAGATAGAACTAATCCCATGCCTCCTATCAGATCACTATGGAATAAGGATGGTCTTCAATGGCAACAAAAACAAAAGAAAACCCACGTACACATGGAGGCTGAACAATGCTCTACTCAATGAAAACTTGGTCAAGGTGGAAATAAAGAAAGAAATCAAAGACTTTTTGAAAGTTAATGAAAATGAAGACACAACATACCCTAATTTATGGGACACAATAAAAGCAGTGCTAAGAGGAAAATTCATAGCCCTGAGTGCCGCCAAAAAGAAACAGGAGACAGCATACACTAACAGCTTAATGGCACACCTGAAAGCCCTGGAACAAAAAGAAGCAAATACAACAAAGAGGAGTAGAAGGCAGGAAATCATCATACTCAGAGCTGAAATCAATCAAGTAGAAACAAATAAAACCATACAAAGAATCAACAAAACAAGGAGTTGGTTCTTTGAAAAAATCAACAAGATAGATAAGCCCTTAGCCAGACTAGCCAGAGGGCACAGAGACATTATCCAAATTAATAAAATCAGAAACAGAAAGGGAGAGACAACAACAGACTGAGGAAATTCAAAAAATCATATCCTACTACAAAAGCCTGTATTCAACACAACTAGAAAATCTTGAGGAAATGGACAATTTCCTAGACAGATACCAAATACCAAAATTAAATCAGGATCAAATAGACCATCTAAACGGTCCTATAACCCCTGAAGAAATAGAAGTCATCATTGTAAGTCTTCCAACCAAAAAAAGCCCAGGTCCAGATGGTTTTATTGCAGAATGCTATCAGGCCTTCAAAGAAGGCATAACACCAATACTTTTCAAACTGTTCCACAAAATAGAAACAGAAGGAACACTACCCAACTCATTCTATGAAGCAACAATTAAGCTAATACCAAAAGCACACAAAGATCCGACAAAGAAAGAGAATCTCAGGCCAATCTATCTTATGAATATCGATGCAAAAATACTCAATAAAATTCTTGCCAACCGAATTCAAGAACACATCAAAACGATCATTCACCAAGATCAAGTAAGCTTCATCCCAGGGATGCAGGGATGTTTCAATATAAGGAAATCCATCAATATAATCCACTATATAAACAATCTCAAAGAAAAAAAACCACATGGTCATCTCATTAGATGCTGAGAAAGCATTTGACAAAATTCAGCATCCTTTCATGCTAAAGGTCTTGGAAAGATCAAGAATTCGAGGCCCATATCTAAACATAGTAAAAGCAACTTACAGCAAACAGGTAGCCAACATCAATCTAAATGGAGAGAAAATTGAAGCAATCCCATTGAAATCAGGGACTAGACAAGGCTGCCCTCTCTCTCCATATCTTTTCATTATAGTACTTGAAGTTCTAGCTAGAGCAATTAGAAAACAAAAGGAGGTCAAAGGGGTACAAATTGGAAAGGAAGAAGTCAAACTACCACTATTTGCAGACGATATGATAGTATATTTAAGCGACCCAAAGAACTTCACCAGAGAACTCCTACAGCTGATAAACAACTTCAGCAAAGTGGCCGGATATAAAATCAACTCAAGCAAGTCAGTAGCCTTCCTATACGCAAAGGATAAGCAGGCTGAGAAAGAAGTAAGAGAAATGATACCCTTCACGATAGCCACAAACCATATAAAGTATCTAACCAAACAAGTGAAAGATCTGTATGACAAGAACTTCAAGTCTCTGAAGAAAGAAATTGAAGAAGACCTCAGAAGATGGAAAAATTTGCCATACTCATGGATTGGCAGGATTAATATAGTAAAAATGACCATCTTGCCAAAAGCAATCTACAGATTCAATGCAATCCCCATCAAAATCCCAACTCAATTCTTCATAGAGTTAGAAAGAGCAATTCAAAAATTCATCTGGAATAACAGAAAACCCAGGATAGCTAAAACTGTTCTCAAGAGGAAAACATCCTCTGGGGGAATCAGTATTCCGGACCTCAAGCTGGACTACAGAGCAATAGTGTCAAAAACCGCATGGTATTGGTACAGTGACAGGCATGTAGATCAATGGAACAGAATTGAAGACACAGAAATGAATCCACACTCCTATGATCACTTGGTCTTTGACAAAGGAGCTAAAACCATCCAGTGGAAAAAAGATAGCCTTTTCAACAAATGGTGCGGCCTCAACTGGAGGTCAATATGCAGAAGAATGCAAATTGACCCATTCTTATCTCTTTGCACTAAGCTCAATTCCAAGTGGATCAAGGACCTCCACATAAAACCAGACACACTGAAACTAATAGAAAGGAAACTAGGGAAGAACCTTGAACATATGGGCACAGGGGAGAATTTCCTTAATAGAACTCCAATAGCTTATGCTCTAAGATCAAGAATTGACAAATGGGACCTCATTAAATTACAAAGTTTTAGCAAGGCAAAAGATATTGTCAAAAAGACAAAGCGGCAACCAACTAACTGGGAAATGATCTTTACCAACCCTACATCCAACAGAGGGCTAATATCCAATATATACAAAATATTCAAGAAGTTAAACTCCAGAGAGGCAAGTAACCCTATTCAAAAAATGAGGTACAGAACTAAACAAAGAGTTCTCACCTGAAGATTATCTAATGGCTGAGAAGCACCTAAAGAGATGTTCATCATCCTTAGTCATTAGGGAAATGCAAATCAAAACACCCCTGAGATTCCATCTCACACCAGTCAGAATGGCTAAGATCAAAAACACAGAAGACAGCAGTTGTTGGCGAGGATGTAGAGAAAGAGAAACATTCCTCCATTGCTGGTGGGATTGCAAGCTGATACAACCACTCTGGAAAGCAGTCTGTCGGTTCCTCAGAAAATTGGGCATGACACTCCCGGAGGATCCTGTTATACCACTCCTGGGCATATACCCAGAGGCTTTACCTGCATGCAATAAGGACACAGGCTCCACTATGCTCATAGCAGCCTTATTTATAATAGCCAGAAGCTGGAAAGAACCCAGATGTCCCTCAAAGCAGGAATGGATTTAGAAGATGTGGTATATTTACACAATGGAATACTACTCTGCAATTAAAAACAATGAATTCACGAAATTCCTAGGCAAATGGTCAGAACTTGAAAATATCATCCTTAGTGAGGTAACCCAATCACAAAAGAACACACATGGTATGCAGTCACTGATAAGGGGATATTAACCCAGAATCTCGGAATACCCTAGACACAATTCACATATCAATAGATTTCCAAGAAGATGGAAGGAGATACCCCTGGTCCTGGAAAGACTGGATGTAGGGGAATGCCAGGACAGAGAGGTGAAAGGGGGTTGAATGGGGAAACGAGGGAGGGAAGGGGGCTTATGGGACTTTCGGGGAGGGAGGAAACCGGAAAGGGGAAATGATTTTGAATGTAAAAAAAAAACTTAGAAAATAAAATTAAAAAATAACAGAGACTTGAAGTTCTTGTCATACAGATCCTTCACTTGTTTGGTTAGAGTCACGCCAAGATACTTAATATGGTTTGTGGCTATCGTGAAGTGTATTATTTCTCTTACTTCTTTCTCAGTCTGCTTATCCTTTGAGTATAGGAAGGCTTTTGACTTGCTTGAGTTGATTTTATATCCGGCCACTTTGCTGAAGTCGTTTATCAGCTGTAGGAGTTCTCTGGTGGAGTTCTTTGGGTCGCTTATGTATACTATCATATCGTCTGCAAATAGTGATAGTTTGACTTCTTCCTTTCCAATTTGTATCCCTTTGACCTCTTTTTGTTGTCTAATTGCTCTAGCTAGAACTTCAAGTACTATATTGAAAAGATATGGAGAGAGAGGGCAGCCTTGACTAGTCCCTGATTTTAGTGGGATTGCTTCAAGTTTCTCTCCATTTAGATTGATGCTGGCTACCAGTTTGCTGTAAATTGCTTTTACTAAGTTTCGATATGGGCCTTGAAGTCCTGATCTGTCCAAGACCTTTAGCATGAAAGGATGCTGAATTTTGTCAAATGCTTTCTCAGCATCTAATGAGATGACCATGTGTTTTTTTTCTTTGAGATTGTTTATGTAGTGGATTACATTGATGGATTTCCTTATATTGAACCATCCCTGCATCCCTGGGATGAAGCCTACTTGATCGTGGTGAATGATCGTTTTGATGTGTTCTTGGATTCGGTTGGCAAGAATTTTATTGAGTATTTTTGCATCGATATTCATAAGAGAGATTGGCCTGAGATTCTCTTTCTTTGTCGGATCTTTGTGTGCTTTTGGTATTAGTGTAATTGTGGCTTCATAGAACGAGTTGGGTAGTGTTCCTTCTGTTTCTATTTTGTGGAACAGTTTGAAGAGTATTGGTGTTAGGTCTTCTTTGAAGGTCTGATAGAATTCTGCACTAAAACCATCTGGACCTGTGCTTTTTTTGGTTGGAAGACTTCCAATGACAACTTCTATTTCTTCAGGGGTTATAGGATGGTTTAGATGGTCTATTTGATCCTGATTTAATTTTGGTACTTGGTATCTGTCAAGGAAATTGTCCATTTCCTCAAGATTTTCTAGTTGTGTTGAATACAGGTTTTTGTATTAGGATCTGATGATTTTTTGAATTTCCTGTTTCTGTTGTTATCTCTCCCTTTTCGTTTCTGATTTTATTAATTTGGATACTATCTCTGTGCTCTCTGGTTAGTCTGGCTAAGGGCTTATCTATCTTGTTAATTGAAGAAGACCTCAGAAGATGGAAAAATCTGCCATGCTCATGGATTGGCAGGATTAATATAGTAAAAATGAGCATCTTACCAAAAGTAATACACAGATTCAATGCAATCCCCATCAAAATCCCAACTCAATTCTTCATAGAGTTAGAAAGAGCAATTCAAAAATTCATCTGGAATAACAGAAAACCCAGAATAGCTAAAACTATTCTCAAGAGTAAAAGAACCTCTGGGGGAATCAGTATCCCGGACCTCAAGCTGTACTACAGAGCAATAGTGTTAAAAACTGCATGGTATTGGTACAGTAACAGACATGTAGATCAATGGAACAGAATTGAAGACCCAGAAATGAATCCACACTCCTATGGTCACTTGATCTTTGACAAAGGAGCTAAAACCATCCAGTGGAAAAAAGATAGCCTTTTCAACAAATGGTGCTGGCTCAGCTGGAGGTCAACATGCAGAAGAATGCAAATTGACCCATCCTTATCTCCTTGCACTAAGCTTAATTCTAAGTGGATCAAAGATCTCCACATAAAACCAGACACACTGAAACTAATAGAAGGGAAACTAGGGAAGAACCTTGAACATATGGGCACAAGGGAGAATTTCCTGAACACAACTCCAATAGCTTATGCTCTAAGATCAAGAATAGACAAATGGGACCTCATTAAATTACAAAGTTTTAGCAAGGCAAAAGATATTGTCTAAAAGACAAAGCGGCAACCAACTAACTGGGAAATGATCTTTACCAACCCTACATCCAACAGAGGGCTAATATCCAATATATACAAAATATTCAAGAAGTTAAACTCCAGAGAGGCAAGTAACCCTATTCAAAAAATGGGGTACAGAACTAAACAAAGAGTTCTCACCTGAAGAATATCTAATGGCTGAGAAGCACCTAAAGAGATGTTCATCATCCTTAGTCATTAGGGAAATGCAAATCAAAACAACCCTGAGATTCCATCTCACACCAGTCAGGATGGCTAAGATCAAAAACACAGGAGACAGCAGTTGTTGGCGAGGATGTAGAGAAAGAGGAACACTCCTCCACTGCTGGTGGAATTGCATGCTGGTACAACCACTCTGGAAAGCAGTCTGGCGGTTCCTCAGAAAACTGGGCATGACACTCCCGGAGGATCCGGCTATACCACTCCTGGGCATATACCCAGAGACTTTACCTGCATGCAATAAGGACACATGCTCCACTATGTTCATAGCAGCCTTATTTATAATAGACAGAAGCTGGAAAGAACCCAGATGTCCCTCAACGGAGGAATGGATTCAGAAAATGTGGTATATCTACACAATGGAATACTACTGTGCAATTAAAAACAATGAATTCACAAAATTCCTAGGCAAATGTTCAGAACTTGAAAATATCATCCTTAGTCAGGTAACCCAATCACAAAAGAACACACATGGTATGCAGTCACTGATAAGGGGATATTGATCCAGAATCTCGGAATACCCTAGACACAATCCGCATATCAATAGATTTCTAAGAAGATGGAAGGAGAGACCCCTGGTCCTGGAAAGACTGGATGTAGGGGATTGCCAGGACAGAGTAACGAGAGGGGGTTGAATGGGGAAAAGAGGGAGGGAAGGGGGCTTATGGGACTTTCAGTGAGGGAGGAAACGGGAAAGGGGAAGTGATTTGGAATGTAAATTAAAAAAATAAAATAAAAAAAAAACCAAAAAAATAACATATTTACCAAACTACCTTCTAAATATTTAATATTTGTACCCATATATTAGTACTAATTTGAACCTTAGAGAACCTTTTTTTTTTTTTTGCTTCAGTCAGGAATCAATGCAGATGCCCGCAATTCGTGGAAGTGCTAAGAATAAATGCAGTGCTCTTCCCTAAATGACACAGCTGGAATAAACCTCACAAGGTTCAGGGAACAAAGTGGAAGAGGGTGAGAGAAAGAACCTAAGAGTCAGAGCATGGGGAAAGTGCTACAAAATTCAATCTTCAGTACATGACATGAATGTGGTGCTGCGTTCTGCCTGGGGTGGGAGGTTGGTGGGGGCTGCCCAGACTCTGTTGGCTTGCTGGTCCATAGAAGGCCAGAGTGGAGAGTTCACAGCCCATGTTTCCCTTTGGGGCATCAGATGCCACTAAATGCCAGAACAGAAGGATACCAAAGGGATCTGAGAGGACTGCTGAGGTTCCAGGTCTCCTTTCGGGGTGCCCAGACACCACAGTTGTACCACCTGGAGAGGAAATCAGGAATGGGGGTGTGCTGCCTTTATTTCCCCTTGGGGTATCTGCATGCCAGGCTGGAAAGGGGAGACAGAGCCCGAGCTGAACAGGGTCCGGTCCAAATGGGAGCAAGTGCCGTGTACTGGAGGGATGGGAGAAGAGAGAAGCTTTCTTCTCAAGTCCTAGGCTCAGCGTTTTTAGATGAAAGCCTTCTCCGAGATGATCTTTAATGAAGCAGTTCTGTGAAACTATCTTTGCTTGTCCATATTGCTTTGTTGGGGGGCAATGTTGGCACATACCCTTTATTTGGAGTGAACCAGAGATAATATACCTGTAATGGTTTGTACTGGACCCTGGGAGTGGCACTATTAGAAGGTGTAGCCCTGTTGGAGTAAGTGTGACCTTGTTGGAGTAGGTGTGCCACTGTGGGTGTGGGCTTTAAGAACCTCATCCTAGCTACCTGGAAGCCAGTATCTGCTAGCAGCCTTCAGATGAAAATTTAGAACTCTCAACTTCACCTCCACTGTGCCTGCCTGGACACTGCAATGCTCCTTCCTTAATGATAATTGACTGAACCTCTGAGTCTATAAACCAGCTCTAATTAAATGTTGTTTTTATAAGAAAGAAAAAAAAAGAGTAAAAGAACTTCTGGGGGCATCAATATCCCAGACCTAAAGCTGTACTACAGAGCAATAGTGTTAAAAACTGCATGGTATTGGTACAGTGACAGACATGTAGAACAATGGAACAGAATTGAAGACCCAGAAATGAATCCACACTCCTATGGCCACTTGATCTTTGACAAAGGAGCTAAAACCATCCAGTGGAAAAAGGATAGCCTTTTCAACAAATGGTGCTGGCTCAACTGGAGGTCAACATGCAGAAGAATGCAAATTGACCCATTCTTCTCTCCTTGCACTAAGCTCAATTCCAAGTGGATCAAAGACCTCCACATAAAACCAGACACACTGAAACTAATAGAAAGGAAACTAGGGAAGGACCTTGAACATATGGGCACAGGGGAGAATTTCCTGAATAGAACTCCAATAGCTTATGCTCTAAGATCAAGAATTGACAAATGGGACCTCATTAAATTACAAAGTTTTTGCAAGGCAAAAGACACTGTCAAAATGACTAAGCGGCAACCAACTAACTAGGAAATGATCTTTACCAACCCTACATCCAACAGAGGGCTAATATCCAAGATATACAAAGAACTCAAGAAGTTAAACTCCAGAGAGGTAAGTAACCCTATTAAAAATGGGGTACAGAGCTAAACAAAGACTTTTCACCTGAAGAATATCTAATTGCTGAGAAGCACCTAAAGAGATGTTCATCATCCTTAGTCATTAGGGAAATGCAAATCAAAACAACCCTGAGATTCCATCTCACACCAGTCAGAATGGCTAAGATCAAAAACACAGGAGACAGCAGTTGTTGGCGAGGATGTGGAGAAAGAGGAACACTCCTCCACTGCTGGTGGGATTGCAAGCTGATACAACCACTCTGGAAAGCAGTCTGGCGGTTCCTCAGAAAACTGGGCATGACACTCCTGGAGGATCCGGCTATACCACTGCTGGGTATATACCCAGAGGCTTTCCCTGCATGCAACAAGGACACATGCTCCACTATGTTCATAGCAGCCTTATTTATAATAGCCAGAAGTTGGAAAGAACCCAGATGTCCCTCAACAGAGGAATGGATTCAGAAGATGTGGTATATTTACACAATGGAATACTACTCTGCAATTAAAAACAATGAATTCACGAAATTCCTAGGCAAATGTTCAGAACTTGAAAATATCATCCTTAGTCAGGTAACCCAATCACAAAAGAACACACATGGCATCCAGTCACTGATTAGGGGATATTAACTCAGAAACTCGGAATACCCAAGACACAATTCACATATCAATAGATTTCCAAGAAGAGTGATGGAGATACCCCTGGTCCTGGAAAGACTGGATGTAGGGGAATGCCAGGACAGAGAAGTGAGAGGGGTTGAATGGGGAAAAGAGGGAGAGAAGGGGGCTTATGGGACTTTCGGGGAGGGAGGAAACAGGAAAGGGGAAATTATTTTGAATGTAAATAAAAAAAACTTAGAAAATAAAATAAAATTAAAGAAAAATGTGTTCAAACTTTGATGGGGATTTCATTGAATCTGTACGTTGCTTTTAGCAAGGTGCTCATTTTCTCTATATTAATCTTATTGATCCATGAGGATGGGAGATCTTTCCATCTTCTGATGTCCTCTTCAATTTCCTTCTTCTGGGAGATTAAGTTATCATCATAGAGGTCTTTTACTTGCTTAGTTAGAGTTGCACCAAGATATATTATTTGTGGCTACTTTAAAAGTTGTTGTTTCCTAATTTTCTTTCTTAATCTGTTTATCATTTGTGTACAGGAAGGATTTTTAAAATAATATTTATGTAGGCACTTTGCTGAAGGTGTTTATCAGCTGTAGGACATCACTGATAGAATTTTGACATCACTTATATATATTATCATCTTCTGTTTATAGTTATACTTTCATTTCTTTCTTTCCAAGTTGTATCCAATCAATCTCCTTTAGGTGTGTTACTTCTTTAGCTAGATCTGCAAGTACTACATTAAATAAGTAGGCAGGCTAGGCAGCCTTCTTTTTTCTCTTATTTTAATGTAATTGCTTTAACTTCTTTCTCTCCATTTGATTTAATATTTGTTATTGGGTTGCTGTATATTTCCTTTATTGTACCTCATATTTCTGAATTTTCGGATACTTTTAAAATGAAGGAGTGTTGGAATTTTTCAAAGACTTTTTCAGCATCAAGTTAGATAACCATTTGTTTTTCTTTCAGTTTGTTTATATAGTAGAATACCTTAATGGATTTTCATATATTGAACCACATGTGATGTTCAGGATCAAGCCTACTTGATCACTGTGTGTGATCTTTCTGATGTGCTCTTGGATTTGATTTGCAAGTATTTTATGTAATATTTTTGCAACAATGTTCATAATAGATTTTTTTAAGTCTTTGTATGGTGTAAGTATCAGGGTGACTGTGACCTAACAAACAAACTCAACAAATATCATTCCACTTATATTTTGTGGAATAGTTTAAGGTAAGTTAGCTCAGCTCTTTGAAAGACTGGAACAATTCTGGGCTTAAACTTTTGTGGGGGGCACATAGTGAAAGTTTTAATGAGTTCTATTTCCTAAGAGGCTGTAAGAATATTTAGATACTTTAACTTTGGAAAATGGTATCTATCAATCTATCGATAAAGTCATTTAAATATTCCAGTTGTGTGGAATACAGCCCTTTGAAGTAAGTTTTAATGAATCTTTGGGTTTCCTTAGTGTCTATTGTTATGTCTCCCTTTTCATTTCTGATTTTGTTAATTTTGAAACTGTTGCTCTACTTTTTAGTTAGTTTTTCTAAGGGTTTGTCTATTTTATAGATTTTCTCAAAAATCAACTCTCAGTTACATTGATTCTCTTTATTGTTTTTTTTTGTTGTTGTTTTTGTTGCTGTTTGTTTGTTGGTTTGTTTCTAATTTATTGATTTCAGCCTGGACTTTCATCATTTCCTACTATCTGCTCCTCCTAGTGTGTTTGGTTCTTTTTTGTTCTAAATCTTTTCAGATTTGTTGCTCATATGAGATCTCTCCAATTTCCTTATGAAAGCACTTAGTGATATGAACTTACCTTTTAGCACTGCTTTCATTTTGTCCCCTAAGTTTACGAATGTTGTGCCTTCAATTATATTGAATTCTGGAATGTCTTTAATTTCTCCCTTTATTTCTTTCCTGACCCATGGGTCATTCAGTACAGAGAAGCTCAGTTTTCGAAAGTTTGTAGGCTTTTTGTTGTTTTACTTGTTGTGGAATTCCTGACTTAATCCATGGTATTCTGATAAGATAAAGGGACTATTTCGATTTCATCTATTGAGACTTGTTTTGTGTCCAAGAATATGGTCAATTTTGGAGAAGGTTCTAGGAGGTGCATTGAAGGTGTTTGTGTGTGTGAGTTTGTTTGTGTGTGTATGTGTATGTGTGTGTTTGTTTTATAAGATATTTCCTATCTAATGGGGTGGGGGTGTGCAGAGAAGAAGCTCTTGTCAGGGGAAAAGAACCAAGGAGCGATGGAGTCAGGTGTCAATTTATCTAAAGGCTAGAAAATTTGGATAAAACTTTTATCATTGTAAACTGACATCTTGTAATTGATAGTTTCATATGCATAAATATAATTGGTTAACTACTTAATATTAAGAGTCATGTTTTATTGGGTATTTGTAAGAAGTGGGTACAGGGTGGCAGGAACTCAGTACTCCCGCCAGAGAGTTAAATGAACCACTGTCGAGTGAAATGTGTGTTTTAGTGAAATGATCTGTTGATATCTCTTAGGTCCATTTGGCTTATAATCTCTGTTATTTTCTTTATTTCTCTATTTATTTCTGTCTCAATGACCTGTCCATTGGTAAAACTGTGATATTGAAGTTTCCCACTATTAATGCATGGAGTTTAACATGTGATTTACCTTCTACTAATCTTAGTTTTACAAATGTTGGAGTCCTTGCGTTTGAGGCGCAGATATTCAGATTTGAGATGTCATCTTGCTCAATTATTCTGTGATGACTATAAAGTGTTTTCACATCACATTTGATTAATTTTGGTTGAAAATCTATTTTATTTGATATTAGAATGGTTATTCTAACTTTCTTCTTGGCTCCATTTACTTGGAAAAGCATTTTCTACCTATTTACTCTGAGGTAATTATGCTTTTATGCTGAGGTATATTTCTTGTAGGTAGCAAAATGATGTATCCTATTTTTACATCCATTGTATTAGTCTGTTTCTTTTATTGTGGAATTTAGTCCACTGATATTGAGAGATATTAATGACCAAGGATTGTAAATTCCTGTTATCTTGATGTTGTTGTTGTTGTTGTTGTTGTTGTCAATGTGTGTGTGTGGGGGGGAGGAGGGTGCCTTCCCTTACTTTGATTTGCTCTTTTAGACTTACTTATTTCCCATCTTTTCTGTGTTACTGTTATCCTGCTTGGGTTGGAGGGCCATTTTCCAGTATAAGCATAAGGTATTTCCATATTACCCTGGCACTTGTTGATTGTGTTCTTATGCTGTCTGATGGACTGGATAAGTGGAAAGATATGATTTAAATTTTGTTCTATCATGGAATATCTTGTTTATCTCTTTCTATAGTAATTGAAAGTTTTACTGAGTATAGTAGTCTGAGCTGACATCTGTGGTCTCTTAAAATCTTAAAAACATCTGTTCAGTATCTTCTGTACAGTATTCTTTGTTTTATACATTTAGTGTTTTGATTATTATGTGGCAAGAGCATTTTCTTTTCTGTTCCAATATACTTGGTGTTCTTTAAGCTTATTTTATGTTTATTGGTATATCTTTCTTTAGGTTGAGAAATTTTCTTCTGTGATTTTGTTGACAATATTTTATGGGCCTCTGACCTGGGACTCTTCTCTTTCTTCTATACCTATTATCTGTAAGTTTGGTCTTTTCCTAGTGTCCCAGATTTCTTTTATGTTTTTTGTCAGGAACTTTTTATATTTAACACTGTTTTTGACTGATGCAGCAATTTCTTCTATCCTATCTTCTACTCCTTTGGTTCTTTCTGCCATCTCTTTTATTCCTTTGGTGATGCTTGCAATTTTAGTTTCTGTAACCTTTCCTAAGTTTTCTTTCTCCAGAATTCCCCCAGTTTGTATTTATTATTTCAATTTCCATTTTCATGTCTTGAACAATTTTATTCATTTTCTTCACCTGTTTGATTTTTTTCCTTGTATTTCATGAGGGGATTTATTTATTTCCCCTTTAAATGCCTCTATCATCTTTATAAAATTGGATAAAGGTCATCTCCTTTTTCTTTGGCTATATTTGAATATCCAGGGCTTGCTATAGTCTATTTGGGCTCTAGTGGTGCAATATTTCCCTGGATCTTGCTGATTGTGTTCTTATGTTATACTTTAGCTATCATGGTGTTGGCTGAATTTTCCTGATGCTGGTAGGATTCTGAAGGAAGACAGGAAGATCTGTGGACCTGAAAGCTCAGAGAACAGGATGTTTCTCATCTCTGATGGTTGTGCCCCTGGTGAATCAGGCAAGCATGAGACCGGTGGGGAGGTTTCTAACCTGGCTGTACCTGGGGCTCTGAAGACCACCTTGAGAAGATAAGGAGAACTGCGGGCCAGAAAATGAAGGTCAGGTGATGGACTGCGTTCAGCTCACCAGTTCTGATTATATCCTAGGTGAATCCAGAACTCAGGGGATTGGCAGATAGTGTATCTAACCAAAATGTTCCTTAGGTTCAGTAGGCCTCTTCAGAAAGGGAGAGTTGTGGACTGGACAATGAAAGTCAGGAGACATAGCACAGCTCATTTTTCATCAGCAATGTTTTTATTCATTAGTATATATCATGTATAATTGCTTAAGTCCTAGATATGGTAACTTGTTAACATCTGTAAACACGTCCTACTTCAGCTATCCTAGATATTTTCTATGAATTATCCAATTTTTCAAATTGAATACATTATAATTTATGTCAGTGATATATGAAGAAAGGGTATTGAAATATATATAACAACCCTAAATGGAGCACTACATAAATACCCAATAAGAAGAGACAAGAAAGATTAGATATTGTGGATTTATAGCATAACTTATTATCCATTAGTGTGAAGACAAATCTGATAATTTATAAACATGTGGAATTTTTCTCATAGACTATCATACAATAATACAATAAATTTGTGGTATTGTTTTTACAGACTATCTTATAATAAGATGATAGACTCTAACTTGTTGAATTTGTGCTATTTTAGTCTGAAATATACAAGAACTGTCAAATAATTTGATTTTGTAGATAAAATTTGTGGTTACATTTGCACCATATCAATTCCTAAAAGATATGAAGAAGGCTTCTTGTGGGACGCAAACATATGCTTCTTAGTTTGGTTGTTGGTTATATAAAAATGCTCATTATATATAAATTTATAAGTAGTACTTGATTTTTTATATGCAATATTCTGTGACTAATATCTGTAATAATAACCTTTAAAATGTTAAGATTGCTGTCCTTATTTGCCTTGTGTTGCTGTAAAGAAGACAATTTGACTATAAACAACTTTGGAAAGAAAGTATATATTACACCTTACAGGTTAGACTGCATCATTGAGGGAAGCAGAACATGAACTCAGTCAGAAAGTGGAACTCAGTCAGACAGGAACTGAAGCAGAGATTATGGAAAGATCATGCTTACTAGTTTGTTCTCCAAGGCATTTGTAGTTTGTTGCCTTATGCAACTCATAGCCATTTGCCTAGAGATGACATCATTCTGAGTAAGCAGTATGCTCTCCCAGCAATTGTTAATCAAGAAAATGTCTCATCAACATGCCCAGGACAGACTGATGGAATTTTTCAGCTGTGCTTCAGTTTCTCCAGGTGACCAGTTTAGGACAAGCTGTCAATAAAGAAAAGAGAATTTTACATGACTTTTCAAGTTGTTAAAACATGAAAAATATATATGTTAATGTTTGATATAATGTTATGTGAATATTTCTTTCTAATGGTTATTTTCATGATTACTTAAAATTACATTTTATATGGACATAAAGTATTTAAAGGTATGGTAGTCATGTTTCAAGATTGGTAAACTTCCACTAGATATTTTAGTAAGGGGAGACCAAGAAACCCCAGACTACGTAGGCTATTGCTATTGTTTTTGGTGTCTTCAAGAAAAATAACTTAAAAATTCCATTTCTGAAGACACCATTCTCTTCAGACATAGGATTTAAAGGAATTTTTCTGTGTCTGACCTGAAAAACTTGACACTCAGGGCTAACTCTCATAGTTTCAGCAGGAGCCATGTAATTTACCAACAACAAATAGCAATAAATAGTACTATTCTTCTGTAATTTCTATAAAAAACAAAAAGTAAAGTATAGTAAGATATTCAGAAAGTTACAGTAGTGGCATTCGTATTTGGGGAACCAAGAATCATCATGATCCTCTTAAGGATCACTCAACAGGAGGAACTTTTGTGTGTCTCTATAAATGTAGCCAACCATTCATAGAGGCCAGGGAACCTAGATGAGAGTCTAGTACTACTAAATTACTAAATTAGTAAACTTCTCACTGAATTCTAAATACTTATCATTATATCTGACTGTAAATGTTATCTTTTTTATTAGATATTTTATTTACATTTCAAATGTTATCCCCTTTTCTTGTTTCCCCTCCAAAAACTCCCTATCCCATCCCCCTTCCCTTGCTCACCAACCCACCCACTCCTGCTTCCCTGTCTTGGTATTCCCATATACTGGGGCATCAAGCCTTCAGAGGACTAAGGGCCTCTCCTATCATTGATGTCCAGCAAGGACATCTTCTGCTACATATGCGGCTGGAGACATGGGTCCCTCCAGGTGTACTCTTTGGTTGGTGGTTTAGTCCCTGGGAGCTCTGGGGGTACAGGTTGGTACATATTGTTGTTTCTCCTCAGGGGCTGCAAACCCCTTCAGCTCCTTGGTTCCTTTCTTTATCTCCTCCATTGAGGAACCTGTGCTCAGTCCATTTGTTGTCTGTGAGCATGTATCTTTAACCTCATTCCCCATCCACTAATAGAGATCAGCAGATCTTGGCAGTGCTGACCCATAACTAATATATTTATAGTTCAACCACAATATTTAAATCTCAGGGAGTTTCACAAAGATGATAGTGAACAATGATATGAACCATAGGACTAGGTCAATGTGAGTGAGAAAGTCTTTTGTTTTGTTTTGTTTTGTTTTTAACAAAAACAAGCAAGCTTAACAAGAAGGAAGATCAAAGTGTGGATGATTCAATCCTACTTTGAAGGGGGAAGAAAATAGTCACAGGAGATAGAGGGAGGGACCTGGGAGGGAGAGCAGAGGGAGAGGGAACAAATGGGGCAAGATCAGATATGAGAAGAGACAGGAGAGAAGTCCAGAGGATAATGTGAATGTATAGAAATATATAGCAGTCAGGGTAGGAAACAAGGTGTGGAAGAACCACTAGAATGTCCCATACACCAGGGAAGGAAGAGGATCCCAAGAACCAGATGTGTTGATATTAGCCTAAATATAGAGGGGAGATAGAACCTGAAAAGACCACCTCAGTAGATAGGCATGGCCCCAGTTGAGGCATGGGGCTATCCCTCCATCTCAAAAATTTTAACCCATAATTGTTCATGTCTAAAGGAAAGGCAGGGACTGAAAAATGGAGCAGAGACTGAAGGAAAGGCCATTCAGAGACCTCCACATCTTGGGATCCATCCCATCTCCAGACACCAAACCCAGACTCTATTGCTGTTACCAAGAAGTGCTTGAAGACAGGAGCCTAGTATTGCTGTCCTTTTAGAGGCTCTGCCACCATCTGACTAAGATACTCACAGCCAACCATCGGACTGAGCCTGGGGACCCGAATGGAAAAGTTAGGGGAAGGACTGAAAGAGCTGAAGGGGATTGCAACCCCATAAGAGGAACAACAATATCAACTAACCAGATACCCCAGAGTTCCCAGGGATTAAACAACCAACCAAAGCTTATACGTGGGTCAGTCCATGGTTCCAGCTACATATGTAGCAGAGGATTGCCTTATTTGGCAACAATGGTAGAGAAGGCCCTTGGTTCTATGGAGGCTTGATACTCCAGTTTAGGATGGTAGAGGGTGAGGCTGGAGCGACTGGGTGGGTAGGGAAGCACCCTCTTAAAGGCACTCGTGAGGGAGTATGGGATGAAGGGTTTGTTAAGGGGAAACCAGGAATGTTAATAACATTTGAAATGTAAATAAATAAAATAACCAAGTAATAAAAATATGCATATAATTTGGGAGGGAGGACAGAGATTTGGTCTGGGATGAATTTCAGAGAAAAGTTGAATACAGCCAAGATACATTTTATGCAATACTTTAAGAATTAATAAAATATTATATTATATAAAAAAGTTTATTTCTTTGCCAGAATATAGTTCTAAAAATTATGTAACTTACAAGAGGACTTTTGTCCATCTTATTAATGAAGGTTCCATGTAGAAATATATTTCAAGAGAGCAGACTGCTCTCTGTCCACTTAAATTTCCAAAACATTAAAAAAAAATGACAGTGGATCTTATATGCGTTGACTCATGAAACCAGTCATGGACGGCAGAAATAGCTCAGAAATGTAAATTTACCTCCCTTTCAGAAGTCCTTGATGGCCCCAAACTTTCCATAGGGCATTCTTCATCTCTGTGTTTCTCAGTGTGTAGATCAGAGGATTGAACATAGGTGCTATGATGGTATAGAAAAGAGCAAACACTTTGTCTTCTGGAAATGTGGTGGCTGGTCTGATGTAAATGAATAGTGCAGGTGCAAAAAAGAGGACTACAACCATTAAGTGGGAACTGCAAGTCGATAGAGCTTTGCTCCGGCTTTCTGCAGCATATGCCCTTACCGTATACAATATGAAAAAATAAGAGAACATCAACACAACAAATGTTACTAAAGCAATTAAGCCAGAGTTAGCAATGACTAAGAGGCCTATTATGTGTGTATTGGAACAGGCCAATTTCAACAAAGGGTACACATCACAGAAATAGTGATCTATCTCATTTGGGCCACAAAATGGTAAGAAGACTGTGAGAAGAAGCTGACTACCTGAGTGCACAAATCCCCCAGTGCAGCAAATCATGATGATCAAGTTACACCTATGTCTGCTCATGATGATAGTATAATGCAGGGGTCTGCAGATGGCCACATAGCGGTCATAAGCCATGCCGGTGAGAATAAAGATTTCAATACCTCCAAATAAATGAGTTGTGAAGAGCTGAATCATGCAGTTATTATAGGAGATTACTTTTCTTTCTGCCAGTAAGTCAGTCATTAATTTAGGGGTCACTGTGGATGTGTAGCAGAGGTCCGAGAGTGAGAGATAGTTGAGGAAGAAATACATGGGTTGGTCAATGAGCTGAGTGTATGTGATAGAAACCATTATGAGAACATTACCCATCCAAATAGCAATGTAGCAAAATAAAAAAAATACGAAGCAGAGAATTTCAGTGCTCTTATTTTGGGAAAGCCCCAGTAAAATAAAGACTGTGATATTACTGCTTTTATCCATGGTTCACTGTGGACAGAATATGAAAATCACCTGAAATGACAGAATTGAGTTTATGTTTAGAAATATCTTCTGACAGCTTTTTATATACTGAGTAGGTTTAATATGCTACAGCCAAATAATTCAGATAATAAAAATCTGTAATTTAGTTATAATAGCTTTCAGGATCCTGTGAAAATATCATATCTGGTTTCAAATGAATCTTATATCAAATAAGATTTCTGATCTATAATTGTCCAATGTAATCCCTTATCTAGATATATATACTCTCTAGACACAGAAAATTGCAAATAATTTTGGTTAACATAAAAACAATTTCAGTGCAAACTATGTTCTTTTTATTCTTCTATAATGTGCCTTTACTTTAACTTTCTTATTGAAAAAAGTTTTACATGGCTTCCATTCCTCAGATGCTCCAAGATTATTTTCA
This sequence comes from Tokudaia tokunoshimensis, assembly GCA_036184795.1. Classification (NCBI taxonomy): domain Eukaryota; kingdom Metazoa; phylum Chordata; class Mammalia; order Rodentia; family Muridae; genus Tokudaia; species Tokudaia tokunoshimensis. The sequence goes on along the minus strand of BTHU01000004.1, from coordinate 63,046,617 downwards.
CCTTCCTACATACAAAACTCGATTTCTTTTTTTCTCTGTAGTGAACAAATAGACAAACAAATAATAAAAAAGAAAAACAAATATACAAAACAAGATTTTTTAAACATAAAGAAAAAAATACCACACACACACCAAACACAAAATTAGAAACTGTAATATACGATCAAAATACCAGCAAGACAAAAAAGTCACCAAAGTAATCAATATGAGACAAAAAGTCTATAAAAATACCGTTAAGTTTTTGTTTTTTAATAATATTGAATTATAAAATGAATTATCTCGTTTCCATAGTGAAATTTCATGAGTGGGATTAAAGGATTAGAATTTTTAAAAGTAGATTCTAATCTTTCCTGAAAGATAATAATAATCACAATATTTTGCCATTAAACAAGAAAATATATGCTTAAAATAGCTATCAAACACAGACAACTGTTGCTTTTCATTCACTTACTAGGCAATTATTAGAATATACTAATGGGATCTTGAGTTCCTTGACTCAGAAGGCTAAAGTTGAAGTCTACCTTTCTCTCTGGAACTTGGTTTCATTGTTATATACAAAATTTTATTTCTTAATATTTTGAGATAAAATATAATACCAACATTTTCTCTTTCTTTGCTTCCCTTCAAACCCTTCTATGCACCCCCTCCTTGTTCTCTTTTAGATTTATGGCCTCCTTTTTCATTTTGATTCAAAATCTTTACATTCAGAACATCTAATTTATTAGTGTTTGAAGAAATTACTGGTAAGAATTTAATCAATTTTTATAGTTTTGCCATCTCTTTGATTATGCATGATAAATCAGTAACTAACTTCACATATGACTTTTGTGAATTGAAGCTTACAAAATAATGATTCACTTGTTTTTAAAGCCCTTTTAAATTGAAATAAAGTAAAGGATACACCTTACTTTGTTGTTAGAGATTTGTTCTGAGTTTCAACTTTCATAATAGCTAAAAAGAGACTTAATAAAAGGTTTAATAACTGTATTGTGATAGTGTTGATGTGTCACTTGAAAGGTAAATAAAATAGCTATAATTGTAACCTGGAAGATACACATGCGTGGTAACACAACAAACATATAGATGACCATATCTTCTAAGTTTATTTTTGTGACCCCAGATCCTGGATTCATCATTATCTCTTTATAAGTCATGTCCAAAGTCAAAAAAAATGTAGAGATAAATTGAGCATTAATTCTGCCTTATTCAACTTTAAATTTTATATACATGCTTATATGCCTCAAGTAAATATAATTTTTCTGAATTTCAATATTTGGTTCATAGCCAATCATTTTAAGCAGAACACAATTAACTTAAAAATGGGATTATAAATTAATTTAATGTCTGTTCATGAGTTATGAACTGAATCAGTTCTTAGATCTGTAACCAGCTCTGGAAAGTCACAGATGCACAGATATTACTAAGTTTGAGGTAGCAATATCTCCTACCTCCTCACGAATGAATATTGATGATACTTAAGAATGATTATTTATATTATATTCTCAGATACTTGTCATGTGATAAAAGTAATGGGTGGCAGAAGATTGAGTCTGACTTCTTATACTGTCACTTTTTAAGATTCAGGACCTTATACTCTTAGTTCATAAAATGAAGGAGCCAGGATTAATGGTATATAATTATTCTTCCTATATAGATTACTAAAATAGGAGTAAAATCTACTCTCAACATTAAATTTTAGGAAAAATAGCTATGAAATTATTTATTCACACATGCCCTACTACTATTTTAAATATGTTATTTTGATTTATATTCATATCTGTTCCCTTGTCAAGGAGTCAGTTGCATAATTGCTCAAATTATTTCCCTGCAATTTCTGACTTGAAAGCTTTAGCACCAATTGCATTATTGATATTTCATTTTGTATTTTACAAAACTTATACATGAGAAAAAATTAATAACTACCTGCCAGTTTTCAAACTGCCAAACTAATAATTATATGAGGCTGTCCATTCCAGAGAGAAAACCCTTTAAACACAAGTACATTGCTTTTTCAAACAAAGTTCATTATAACATCTAGAGACTTGACTTATTTCTAAGCATTTATAACTCAACTGTTAAGCAAGATCTTTAGGCAGATATTATTTCTTAAAAGTAAATTTTAATTTCCTCTGAAGGTAGAATTTAAGGAAAATTTATCATTCCCAAATACTCAAGTTACCAACTCACCAGTTAGCAACATCCTTTGAGATCCAAAATATCAGAGCAATTCTGCAACAGAATTTTACACGTTCGGTAAAAAAGCATGTTTCTCATGCATGACAAAATTTTAATGACTGGCAGTCTATTTGCTGATCACAGCATTTGAATTTCTTTTTCTTTTTGTAATATGGGAATGGAACTGTAGATATTGTTGTGCTGAGAACTAGCCTACACCTGCTCATACAGAGCATCTTTATGATGTTCTCTGGGGATGTGCTGTGTTTTCAAGTGTGTTTATGTGTTTTAAAATTCTGTAGGTGGAGCCCAGGCACTGCATGGTGGCAAGTAGGTGCTTGCATACAGAGAGAAGCCTTGGTACTTTCTGTGTGTCAATACTTTTCTTGTCAAGTATGAAGAATTGATAGTGAACGCTAGAAATAATAGGTAGATCAGACCTTGTGTAACTCATTTATTGATATACTTTACTAAAATTATCTAAAGCAGATACACAGAAGATGCCTGTTTAAAAACAATTATAAATATTTTTCACAAAAAGATTATTGTGTCCTATACAACCTACTCCAATGTCCTTTTACTTGAAATAAGCTCACATTCCATTTTCTGTATCTCATGAAGGTAACCTCCAAAGAAAAACAAACAACCCAATAAAAAAATGGAGTATTGGGCTAAACAGAGAATTCACAATAGAAGTTTTCAAAGTCCTTAGGGATCAAGGAAATTCAAATCAAAATGACCATGAAATTCCACCTTCTACCAGTCAGAATGACTAAAGTCAAAAACTCAGTTGACAGCACATGTTGGCAAGGATGTGGAAAAAGGAACACTCCTCCATTGCTGGTGGGATGGCAAACTTGTACAACCACTCTAAAAATCAATCTAGAAGTTCTTCCAAAAATTGGAAATTGATGTAACTGAATACCTGGATATACCACTCCTAGGCCTATACACAAATGATACCCCATGATACCATGGAGGCACATGTTCCACTATGATCATAGTGACTTTATCTATGATAGCTGGGAGCTGGAAACAAACCTTATATCCCACAATAGAAGATTGGATACAGAAAATGTGATCCATTTATACAATGGAATACTATTCAGCTATTTAAAACAAGGACATCATGAGTTTTGAAGACAAATGGATGGAACTAGAAAACATCATCCTGGCCCTCCACCATCTTTGCTCCAGTGACCAGGTAGTTGGGACCGCCAGGCTCAGAGACAGACAGGCATAATATCGCTTCGGTTTCAGGCAGCTTGTGTGTAACCTGCTCCCAGGTGCTGGGCTGATCTGCAGTAACCAGCGCGCCAGTTCCGCGGTGGGACCTTCTGCCTGGTGGAGGGACCCCGCGCAGGGAGGGAGCCTGCCAGCTTCCCTTCCGCGACCTCTGTTCCCGCGGACTGCGCTGGAGAGACCGGTACCCAGGCTCTCCCCCCGATATAACATCACTTGGGACACGGCCTGTTGGGGCTTCCGTCTGCGCCCGAGGGCGGGTTGGCGCTGTGGTCGTCTGGGTGCCAGATCGGCGGGCCATCGTGACCACAGGGTGAGCGGCGCCACGGAGACTGCCCTCCGCCATCTTTGCTCCAGTGACCAGGTAGTTGAGACCGCCAGGCTCAGAGACAGACAGGCATAATATCGCTTCGGTTTCAGGCAGCTTGTGTGTAACCTGCTCCCAGGTGCTGGGCTGATCTGCAGTAACCAGCGCGCCAGTTCCGCGGTGGGACCTTCTGCCTGGTGGAGGGACCCCGCGCAGGGAGGGAGCCTGCCAGCTTCCCTTCCGCGACCTCTGTTCCAGCGGACGGCGCTGGAGAGACCGGTACCCAGGCTCTCCCCCCGATATAACATCACTTGGGACACGGCCTGTTGGGGCTTCCGTCTGTGCCCGAGGGCGGGTTGGCACTGTGGTCGTCTGGGTGCCAGATCGGCGGGCCATCGTGACCACAGGGAGAGCAGTGTGAGCGGCACCACGGAGAGTGCCCTCTGCCATCTTTGCTCCAGTGACCAGGTAGTTGGGACCACCAGGCTCAGAGACAGACAGGCATAATATCGCTTCGGTCTCAGGCAGCTTGTGTGAAACCTGCTCCCAGGTGCTGGGCTGATCTGCAGTGACCAGCGCGCCAGATCTGCTGTGGGACTTCTGCCTGGCAGAGGGACGCCCCCTCCCCCCCCAGGAGAGATCACACACCCCTGCACAGGGCAGGAGCCTGCCAGCCTCCCTTTGGCGACCTCTGCTCCAGGAATCCACTAGGCTGAGCCTTTAGATGTGCAAGGCCTCCCCAATATAAGATCACTTGGGGCAAAGCACATTAGGGCTCCAAAGTCACTCAGGAGCAGGCAGGCCCCAGAAATCGGTGCCAGGGGAATCCTGGTAATCCAGGGGGGGCAGAAATAGCTTTGCAGGCTCACAGGAGGTCCAACCAACAGCCAGTGGCAGCAGGACCAACTAACACCAGAGGTATCCAGATGGCAAAAGGCAAACGTAGGAATGTTACTAACAGTAATCAAAGTAATGTGGGACCATCCGAACCCAACTCTCCAACAGCAGCAAGTCCTGGATACCCCACCACACCCGAAAGACAAGATCTGGATTTAAAATCACTTCTCATGATGCTATTAGAGGATCACAAGAAGGACACAAATAAATCTCATAAAGAGTTACAGGAGACCATGAATCAACGGTTAGAAGCCCTTACAAAGGAAACACAAAAATCGCTTAGAGAAATGCGGGAGAACATGGATCAAAAGATGGAGGCGCACAAGGAGACAACACAAAAATCGCTTAACGAGATGAATCAACGGGTAGATGCACTCACAAAGGAATCACAAAATTTGCATAAAGAAATGCAGAAGAATATGGGTCAACAGACGGATGCCCATAAGGAGGCAACACAAAAATTGCTTAAAGAAATGAATCAACAGTTAGATGCCCTTACAAAGGAAACACGAGAACTGCTTAAAGAAATGCAGGAGACGATGGATCAACAGATGGAATCCCATGAGGAGGAAACACAAAAATCGCTCAGAGAAATGCAGGAGAACGTGGGTCATCAGGAAGAAATCCTGAAAGAGGTAATGCAAAAATACCTTAAAGAAATACAGGAAAATACAAACAAACAAGTGAAGGATCTCAGCAAATCCATCCAGGAACTAAAAAAGGAAGTAGAAACAACTAAGAAATCACAAAGGGAGACAACTTTGGAGATAGAAAACCTTGGGAAGAAATCAGGAGTCATAGATGCAAACATCAACAATAGAATACAAGAGATGGAAGAAAGAATCTCAGGTGCTGAAGATTCCATAGAAAGCATCGACTCAACAGTCAAAGAAAATGCAAAATGCAAAAAACGCGTAACCCAAAACATCCAGGAAATCCAGGACACAATGAGAAGACCAAACCTAAGGATTATAGGTATAGATGAGAGTGAAGATTTGCAACTTAAAGGGCCAGTAAACATCTTCAACAAAATTATGGAGGAAAACTTCCCTAACTTAAAGAGAGAGATGCCGATGAACGTACAAGAAGCCTACAGAACTCCAAACAGACTGGACCAGAACAGAAATACCTCCCGTCACATAATAATCAAAACACCGAATGTTCTAAACAAAGAAAGAATACTAAATGCAGTAAGAGAAAAGGGCCAAGTAACATACAAAGGAAGACCTATCCGAATCACATCAGACTTCTCACCAGAGACTATGAAAGCCAGAAGATCCTGGGCAGATCTCATACAGACACTAAGACAGCACAAATGCCAGCCTAGACTACTATACCCAGCAAAACTCTCAATCACCATAGATGGAGAGACCAAGATATTCCATGATAAAACCAAATTTTCACAATATCTTTCCACAAATCCAGCCCTGCAACGGATAATAGGTGGAAACCTCCAATACAGGGAGAGAAACAACACCCTGGAAAAAATGAGATAATAACCTTCTTGAATCAAACCCAAAAGTAGATAACCACTCAAACATAAAGATAGCGTCAAGAATGGCAGATGGCAATAATCACTATGCCTTAATCTCTCTTAATATCAATGGTCTCAATTCCCCAATTAAAAGACATAGACTAGCAGACTGGATACGTAAACAGGACCCAGCATTTTGCTGCATGCAGGAAACGCACCTCAGTGTCAAAGACAAACACTACCTCAGAGTAAAAGGCTGGAAAACAATTTTACAAGCAAATGGCCCCAAGAAACGAGGTGGAGTAGCCATCCTAATATCGGATAAAATTGATTTTCAACCCAAAGTCATCAAAAAAGACACAGAAGGACACTACATACTGATCAAGGGAAAAATCCACCATCAAGAACTCTCAATCCTGAATATCTATGCTCCAAATGCAAGGGCACCCTCATTCGTAAAAGGAACTTTACTAAAACTCAAAGCACACATCGCACCGCACACAATAATAGTGGGTGACTTCAACACCCCGCTCTCTGAAATGGATCGTTCAGGAAAGCAGAAACTAAACAGGGACACAGTGAATCTAATTGAAGCCTTGGACCAAATGGAACTAACTGATATATATAGAACATTTCATCCTAGAGCTAAAGAATACACCTTCTTCTCAGCTCCTCATGGTACCTTCTCCAAAATTGACCATATAATTGGTCACAAATCAGACCTCAACAGATACAAGAAGATAGAAATAATCCCATGCCTCCTATCAGATCACTATGGAATAAGGGTGGTCTTCAATGGCAACAAAAACAAAAGAAAACCCACGTACACATGGAGGCTGAACAATGCTCTACTCAATGATAACTTGGTCAAGGTGGAAATAAAGAAAGAAATCAAAGACTTTTTGAAAGTTAATGAAAATGAAGGCACAACATACCCTAACTTATGGGACACAATGAAAGCAGTGCTAAGAGGAAAATTCATAGCCCTGAGTGCCGCCAAAAAGAAACGGGATACAGCATACACTAACAGCTTAATGGCACACCTGAAAGCCCTGGAACAAAAAGAAGCAAATACACCAAAGAGGAGTAGAAGGCAGGAAATCATCAAACGCAGGGCTGAAATCAATCAAGTAGAAACAAATAAAACCATACAAAGAATCAACAAAACGAGGAGTTGGTTCTTTGAGAAAATCAACAAGATAGATAAGCCCTTAGCCAGACTAACCAGAGGGCACAGAGATAGTATCCAAATTAATAAAATCAGAAACGAAAAGGGAGAGATAACAACAGAAACTGAGGAAATTCAAAAAATCATCAGATCCTACTACAAAAACCTGTATTCAACACAACTAGAAAATCTTGAGGAAATGGACAATTTTCTTGACAGATACCAAGTACCAAAATTAAATCAGGATCAAATAGACCATCTAAACCGTCCTATAACCCCTGAAGAAATAGAAGTTGTCATTGGAAGTCTTCCAACCAAAAAAAGCACAGGTCCAGATGGTTTTAGTGCAGAATTCTATCAGACCTTCAAAGAAGACCTAACACCAATACTCTTCAAACTGTTCCACAAAATAGAAACAGAAGGAACACTACCCAACTCGTTCTATGAAGCCACAATTACACTAATACCAAAAGCACACAAAGATCCGACAAAGAAAGAGAATCTCAGGCCAATCTCTCTTATGAATATCGATGCAAAAATACTCAATAAAATTCTTGCCAACCGAATCCAAGAACACATCAAAACGATCATTCACCACGATCAAGTAGGCTTCACCCCAGGGATGCAGGGATGGTTCAATATAAGGAAATCCATCAATGTAATCCACTACATAAACAATCTCAAAGAAAAAAACCACATGGTCATCTCATTAGATGCTGAGAAAGCATTTGACAATATTCAGCATCCTTTCATGCTAAAGGTCTTGGAAAGATCAGGAATTCAAGGCCCATATCTAAACATAGTAAAAGCAATTTACAGCAAACCAGTAGCCAGCATCAATCTAAACGGAGAGAAACTTGAAGCAATCCCACTAAAATCAGGGACTAGACAAGGCTGCCCTCTCTCTCCATATCTTTTCAATATAGTACTTGAAGTTCTAGCTAGAGCAATTAGACAAGAAAAAGAGGTCAAAGGGATACAAATTGGAAAGGAAGAAGTCAAACTATCACTATTTGCAGATGATATGATAGTATACATAAGCGACCCAAAGAACTCCACCAGAGAACTCCTACAGCTGATAAACGACTTCAGCAAAGTGGCCGGATATAAAATCAACTCAAGCAAGTCAGAAGCCTTCCTATACTCAAAGGATAAGCAGGCTGAGAAAGAAGTAAGAGAAATAATACCCTTTACGATAGCCACAAACCATATTAAGTATCTTGGCGTGACGCTAACCAAACAAGTGAAAGATCTGTATGACAAGAACTTCAAGTCTCTGAAGAAAGAAATTGAAGAAGACCTCGGAAGATGGAAAAATCTGCCATGCTCATGGATTGGCAGGATTAATATAGTAAAAATGAGCATCTTACCAAAAGTAATACACAGATTCAATGCAATCCCCATCAAAATCCCAACTCAATTCTTCATAGAGTTAGAAAGAGCAATTCAAAAATTCATCTGGAATAACAGAAAACCCAGAATAGCTAAAACTATTCTCAAGAGTAAAAGAACCTCTGGGGGAATCAGTATCCCGGACCTCAAGCTGTACTACAGAGCAATAGTGTTAAAAACTGCATGGTATTGGTACAGTAACAGACATGTAGATCAATGGAACAGAATTGAAGACCCAGAAATGAATCCACACTCCTATGGTCACTTGATCTTTGACAAAGGAGCTAAAACCATCCAGTGGAAAAAAGATAGCCTTTTCAACAAATGGTGCTGGCTCAGCTGGAGGTCAACATGCAGAAGAATGCAAATTGACCCATCCTTATCTCCTTGCACTAAGCTCAATTCTAAGTGGATCAAAGATCTCCACATAAAACCAGACACACTGAAACTAATAGAAGGGAAACTAGGGAAGAACCTTGAACATATGGGCACAGGGGAGAATTTCCTGAACAGAACTCCAATAGCTTATACTCTAAGATCAAGAATAGACAAATGGGACCTCATTAAATTACAAAGTTTTTGCAAGGCAAAAGACACCGTCAAAAAGACAAAGCGGCCACCAACTAACTGGGAAATGATCTTTACCAACCTTACATCCGACAGAGGGCTAATATCCAAGATATACAAAGAACTCAAGAAGTTAAACTCCAGAGAGGCAAGTAACCCTATTAAAAAATGGGGTACAGAGCTCCACAAAGAGTTCTCACCTGAAGAATATCTAATGGCTGAGAAGCACCTAAAGAGATGTTCATCATCCTTAGTCATTAGGGAAATGCAAATCAAAACAACCCTGAGATTCCATCTCACACCAGTCAGGATGGCTAAGATCAAAAACACAGGAGACAGCAGTTGTTGGCGAGGATGTGGAGAAAGAGGAACACTCCTCCACTGCTGGTGGAATTGCAGGCTGGTACAACCACTCTGGAAAGCAGTCTGGCGGCTCCTCAGAAAACTGGGCATGACACTTCCGGAGGATCCGGCTATACCACTCCTGGGCATATACCCAGAGACTTTACCTGCATGCAATAAGGACACATGCTCCACTATATTCATAGCAGCCTTATTTATAATAGCCAGAAGCTGGAAAGAACCCAGATGTCCCTCAACGGAGGAATGGATTCAGAAGATGTGGTATATTTACACAATGGAATACTACTCTGCAATTAAAAACAATGAATTCACGAAATTCCTAGGCAAATGGTCAGAACTTGAAAATATCATCCTTAGTGAAGTAACCCAATCACAAAAGATCACACATGGTATGAAGTCACTGATAAGGGGATATTGACCCAGAATCTCAGAATACCCTAGACACAATCAGCATATCAATAGATTTCTAAAAAGATGGAAGGAGAGACCCCTGGTCCTGGAAAGACTGGATGTAGGGGAACGCCAGGACAGAGTAATGAGAGGGGGTTGAACGGAGAAAAGAGGGAGGGAAGGGGGCTTATGGGACTTTCGGGGAGGGAGGAAACGGGAAAGGGGAAGTGATTTGGAATGTAAATTAAAAAAATAAAATAAAATTAAATTAAAAAAAAAAACAAAAAAAAAAACAAAAAAAAGAAAACATCATCCTTAGTGAGGTAACTCAAACCCAAAATGACATTCATGGTATATACTCACTAATAAGTTGATATTGGTCAAAATATACAGAATATCTAGGATAAAATCCACAGAAGTCAAGAAGATTAACAAGCAGAAGGACCCAAGTGAGGATGCTTCAATCCCAGTTGCGAGGGAGAAGAAAACAATCACAGAAGGCAGGGAGAGGGAGATGAAGATAAAAGTGGAACTTGATCAGGTATAGGGGTGAGGAGACAAGAAGAAGCCCTGAGGGCCAACAGAATGAATAGATACATACAACTTCCAAGGTGGAAGTTTGGGGAACCCTCTAGAAAGTACAAGAGACATGGAGGGTGAGAGACTCTCAGGACTCAAAGGGAAGGACTTTAGAGGAAATGCCCAACAGTGGGGAGAGGAAACTCCCTCCAGTCAAAAGTGAAAGGATGAGGTTGTCATCCCACAGTCAGAAACTCTGACCCAGAATTGTTCCTGTATAAAAGAACTGCAGGGACAAAAATGGAGAAGAGACTGAGGTAAGGGTGGTCCAGTGACCAGGGTCTAAGAGCATGCCAATAGCATCTAATGAAAATGAAGCTATGTCCTTTAGCATGTCCAGGCTATAAGTACTTACTAGTTGAATTACTTTATTAGCTACTCTTAACTCTTTTGTCATCATCTATTTTCCTGATTTCTTTTTTCACAACAAAGACAGCAGAATTCCATCAGCTGGTAGACTCTTCTATATGTTGGGCCTCCAGCTGTCCTTTTATCAATAGCTAAAGTACCTGCAATTTTTCTTCTGTTATGGAGCAGAGCTCTTTCCATACAGGTTTGTTTGATATCCATTTTATTGGCAAGGCTGTTGAAATGTCGGCAGTGACCTCTTTTATAAATTTGGAAAAGTGATTCCTATGATGTCTTGCTTTTGGATCACGGGCACACCTTGTGATTTTCTCAATCACCTGTGTCAACACTTTTCCTAGGAGCATCTACCACATCTTGAATAATTTTCTCATTAGCTGCCCCTGGAATTGCAAGAATCTTAATTTGCATGCTCCACTGTTGTAAAAGATCCCTTCTGCATAAATTTATGAGTATGTCAACCTCATAAAGTCTCAACTTCCCTGTTTGACCTTTGGTCCCACACAGTTAATCCATTAGATACTTTGTCTTATTCCTAATAATTTACCAATTCCTGTAAACTTGTAAATCCTCTTAAGTAGCCAATTTGGATTTCAAGACTTTTTTATTATTATTATTTTTATTTTCTATATTCTTTATTTATATTCCAAAGATACCCCCTTTCCCGGTTCCCCCCTCCCCAAAAGTCCCATAAGCCCGCTTCCCTCCCCCCTGTTCCCCATTTGCCAAAGAATTTTATGAATTCATTGTTTTTAATTGCTGAGTAGTATTCCATTGTGTAAATATACATGGAAAATATCTCTGATAAAATTGAAGAAATATATAGAAAAACACATTAGGATTGACTATTTCATGGAAAAATTATACAGATAAAATGGTAGGAATGAAAATATTCCTAAATTGATTGAAAGTAGAATTGTAAACATTTTCTGATAAAATTAAAAATCTACAAGGAAAATATTTCTGATAAGACTCAAGAAATGTATAGAAAAACACACTAAAACTGACTATTTCATGAAAAATTATACAGATAAGATGGTAGGCATAAAAATATTCCTAAGTTGATTGAAAGTAGAAGTAAAAACATTTTCTGATAAAATTGAAGATTTACATGGAAAATATCTCTGATAAAATTGAAGAAATTTATACAGATATATTGGTAGGAATTAAAATATTCCTAAGTTGATTGAAAGTAGAAGTAAAAACATTTTCTGATAAAATTGAAGATTTCCATGGAAAATATTTCTGATAAAATTGAAAAAAGTATATGGAAAAACATTATAATTGAAGATTATAAAGGAAAATTATACAGATAAAATGGTAGGCATTACTTAGAAATATTTTTTAATATTTCTAAGTACATATGTTTTTCGTGTGGATCTTCGATTTTATCAGAAAATGTTTGTGACTCCTCTTTCATTTCAGTAATGCTTTTTGTTTTTACCATTTTGACTGTATTATTTTTCATGATAATCTTTAATTTTAACATTTTTTTCCTGTGTTTTTCTTCGATTTTTTTGGAGGTGTTTTTCATGTAGATCTTCGGTTTTGGGGGGGTGTTTGTAGTTCCATTTTCAATCAATTTAGGAATGTTTTTGTGCCCACCATTTTGTCGGTAGAATTGTCCATGATAATCTTCAATTTTAATGTTTTTCTCTATTTTTCTTCAATTTTGCCAGAATTATTTTCCATATGGATCTTCAGTTTTATCAGACAATGTGTATAATTTTACTTTCAATCAACTTAGGAACATTTTCATAACTTCCATTTTATCTGTATAATTTTCCTTGTAATAGTGAGTTTTAAGATGTTTTTCTATATATTTCTTGAATTTTTTCAGGAATATTTTCCTTGTAGATCTTCAGTTTTATCAGAATGTGTTTATAATTCCACTTTCAAAAAACTTAGAAATATTTTTATGCCTACCATGTTATCTGTATAATTTTTCCATGAAATACTCAATCTTAATGCTTTTTTATATATTTCTTCAATTTTATCAGAGATGTTTTCCATGTAAATCTTCATTTTTTTCAGAAAATGTTTATAATTTCAATTTCAAGACTTTTAAGAAAGAATACTAACATCAGCACCTATAAGTACCAAGCATTTTATGTCAGCATCATTCATTTGTACCATTAACTTGGGTATCTGATCATTAACCATTGTCTGCCAGAACACAAGTTTTTCAGTACTTCCAAAGTCCCTCTCCTTTCTACTGGAGTGGCCTTGTCTTTGATGAAAGGAAACAACAGTTGAGCAATCCTATCCTGTTTTTGCATCTCCTTCCTCAAATATGACATGATTTTAATTTCTTTCTTACTACCAACTTCCACTATACTGGGATACACAAATAAATCCTTGAGAAGTTAACCCACTGCTTCCCAAGATTATTCTCACTCTTTCATAGGGTAAAGTGCCATAACTACCCATGGAAACTTGTAGCATTCAACTTTTGGAGATAAGGTAAGAGGCATATCTGTGGCTAGATCCAATGCTTCACTCCTTTCTGTAGCATGTATAAGATCATAAATTCTTAATTTTGATTTTCTTGTCTGCTTGGTTCCTTCTGGCTGACCAAAGGAATACAGCTCATATCGTTTTCTGTGCAGCTCAAGCTGACAAGACCCTCTGTTCATTTCCCCAGCGCAAATGTTTACTTCATATGTGTCTCTTGGATCTGTAGTACATTGACAAATGTTTGCCCTTTCCACAGTGGCTGCAACACTTTGGAAACCTTTGTGGTTCATAGCAAGTATAACCTGTTTGTTCTCTTGTGTGAACACTATATTCACCAGAGTTAATGTACCTTCTATCTTGAGCTCTAAATTTCTTTGGAAATGGTCCTATTCACCACAATTAAATCATCAGGTATTTTGATTTCTGAGACTTCTAGCTATTGTTTTCCCTGTGATATTAGCATGATGATTCTGATAAATCAATATCAGTTGTCTCTCTTATCCATTCATCAATTGTAGCTTTGCATTCAATATTTGCTCTATAAAATTCCAATATTTCTATCTATGACTGTCTGGTTTCAGGGTCTGAGATGACTCTATTTATAGCTGAATCCAATCTCTGTAAGGAATCAGTAAATGCTTCTGAAAGAAACTGTATCACCTTTTAAACAAGGTAGATTTTTCCCCTGACTCATCATTCATATCCCAAGCTCTTAAAGCTAAAACACAACATTGTTCAATAATACTATCAGTGGATTACATTTGTTCTTGTAACTCACCAAGCAGTTGGTTTTTAAAAGCATTTATCCTGCTCACTACATTAGGTTGTTCTGTTTTTGTGGTTTCATGCCTCCATCAAAAAATAAAAACAAAAAACAAACAAACAACAACAAAAAATAGTGTGATTGTTGTCTAGCTTCTAGAACAGCTGACATCAATCCCTTCCAATCTTGAGGTGTAATCCTATTCTGTATAGCTCAAGTATTTAACATTTCTTTAATAAATGGTGAGTGCAAGCCAAACAATACAATAACTTCTATAAAATGCTTTAGATGTAGTATTTCTATTATAAGTCAGGTAAAATCCTTCTAAGCAGGTCAACCATCATTAGTAGGCATATGCTGAAAAGGTTGACAGTGCCTGTATAGGCCCAAGTAAATCCTCTGGTAGTACACTTACCTTGTTGTACCTGTACCATTGCCTGTTCTTCCTGGCCCCTAGTTTCACAGAGGTGTTCTGGATGTCTGACAGTGAGAGGACATGGAGCAGAGCCAGGCAGTAGTTTTCCTTCCAGTCTATTCTGCTTCCCTTTTTTATCATGCAGTGTATCCCTGGTCATAGACAACAAGCCTGAATACTGATGTTCTCCTTCCATTGGCTCATTTTGCTTTCCAAGCATAACTACCTCTAATTGAAAACTTCTAATTGCTTAGTCAACTCTGTAATCTTCTCTAATATAAAAGAACTGTCAGCTCCTCCTATTTGTTTCAAAACAGTATATATTAACCATGAAACAAAGCCGTAAAACCTACCCAGTGACTGTAGCTACTATTTTGCCAGCCTCCTTAAATTATATTGCCAACCCCTCATGATTGTTCTTTTCTTCTATCACACTGGAAGCAGAGTTACCCATTATGCCTATGCCATGTTGGGTGCCATCTGTAGGCTTAGAATTTTTAAAACCTACCTTAATAAGGGTCCTCAAATGCTTGACTCCCCCTTTCTAGCCACCATTAATAGGTAGGGGAGAAAAGATGGTAAATAGAACATTGGGATGTGGACATGTTTATCTTGGTGTCAATGACATTAGACAGTGATGTTGCCATTTTCAAACCACTGAACTACATGGTCATCATGAATGGGAAGAGGTATCATGTAATTATTCTTCTGTCCTAATGATTGCAGTCTTATTACACATTATCATCTATCAGGTTCAGGCTATTTGGTATATATCCAATTTTATCAGAAACATTTTTGAAAGTGCTGACTTTCAAATAGGGTTTATTGCTGATAGGAGGGTAAATTTTATGACCACTTTAGAAATTAATTTAGCAGTTTCTCAGAAAATTTGGAAGAATTCTATCCTAAGACCCTGCTATAGCCCTCCTAGGCATGTACTCAAAAGATGCACAACTATACCACAAAGACACTTACTCAACTATATTCATAGCAGCTGTATTCAAAATAGCAATAAACTCAAAACAACCATTATGTCCATAAATCAAAGAAAGGATAAAGCAAATGTGGTATATTTATACAATGGAATACTACTCAGTTATTTAAAACAAAGACATCATGCAATTTGCAGGCAAATGTAAGGACCTAATATATTATTCTGAATGAAATAACCCAGACCTATAAAGGCACACATGGTATGTACTCAATTATAAGTGGATATTAATCATAAAGCACAGAAGAAGCATGCTACAATCCACAGACACAAAGAAAAGAAGTAATAAAGATGGCCAAAAGGAAGATGTGTGAATATCATTCAGAAGGGGAAATAAAATGAACATCAGAGGAGACCAGAGGGAGGAAAATGGGTGGGAGTGAGAGTAAGGCAGGAAATGGGATGAGGATTTGGTTTGGAGAGAGTGGGGGTAGGAGAGGAATGAGAATGGAAATTTGTGGAGCATCTTTGGGACTAGCCAGTGACCTGGGATGATGGAGGCTCATAGAGGTCTATTGGGGGTGACATTAGTTAGGACCTTTTAGCAACTGTGGATATGCAGACAGAAGTGGCTACATCCTGTAGTATGATGGGACATCTACTTAAAGGAATGATTATCTTAGGGTTTTATTACTGTGAACATATACCAAGACCAAATTAACTCTTATAAGTGACAACAGTTCATTGGGGCTGACTTAATTGTTCTGAGGTATAGTTCATTACCAAAATGGTGTGAAACACAGCAGCATCCAGGCAGACATGGTGTAAGTGTTCTATACCTTGTTCAGAAGGCAAACAAAATAATACTAGCTCCCATGTGACTAGGAGGAAGGTCTCTTAAAGCCCAAGCCCACAGTGACACACTTCCTTTACAGGGCCACACTGATTCCAAGAAGGCAACACCTAATCCTACCCTTCCCTGGGCCAAGTATCTTCAAACCACCACAAGGGGCATGAATCCACCCATAAAACTTTTGATCCAAATTTTGTCCTGCCTACAAGATATGCTGGGATAAAGATGGAGCAGAGATTGAGGAGCTGACTAACCAATGACTGACTCAAATTAGATCCATTGGATGGAAGAAAGAAAACCCTGACATTATTAATGATATTCTGCTACACTTGCAGACAGGAGCCTAGCATAACTGTCTCCTGAGAGGCTGCATTAAGCAGCTAATGGAAGTAGATGCAGAGACACACAGTCAAAGATCAGGCAGAGCACTGTGTGTCTAATAGAAGAGTGTGGGATAAGACTGAGTGAGCTAAGTGGTCAAGGACATCACAAGAAGACCTACAGAGTCAGCTAATGTTGGCCTATTGTAGCTCACAGAGACTGAACCACCAACCGCTCACAGAGCCTGAACCACCAACCAAAGAACATATACAAGCTAGATCTAGGTCCCCTATACACTTATAACAGATGTGTATCTTGGTCTTCATGTGGGCTCCTTAACAATTGAAGCAGAGGTTGTTTCTGACTCTGTTGAATGCATTGGATCTGTCTCCTAGATGAAATGCCTGGTTGATCCTCAGTGGGAGAGACTGTGCTTAATCCTCTTGAGACTTGATGTCCCAAGGGGATTCCTTTTCTCTGAGAAAAACAGGATGGGTAAATCAGGAGTTTTTTATGTGTGGGACTGAAAGGAGAGATGAGAAGGGAGCTGCAACTGGGATGTAATGTGAATAAATAGATATACTAATGAAAAGTATTATATATCCCTTGGTGCATGAAATAGTGTCTGCATCTTTGATTCTAGTTCATTCTACTCTAAATATCAGCATGTATGTTTGTATGTCAATAATTTTATTTTGATCATTAAATCTCTGTAATACAATTTGAAATAATGACTTTGTTATTATTCAGTATTATTTTAGTTTCTCTCTCTGTCTCTGTCTGTCTCTGTTTCTGTCTCTGTCTCTCTCTCTCTCTCTGTGTGTGTGTGTATGTGTGTGTGTGTGTGTGTGTGTTTGTGTGGGTATACTTCCATGTGGGGATATATATATATATATATATATATATATATATATATATATATATATATATATATATATATATATCTTTCTGATTATATATATAATCTGAAAGATATTTGCATATATATATGTATGTATCAGCAAGTATCTTTCTGGAAACTAAACAGTAGTTAAGAGATAGCTTTATCTGTTTTTTTAAATAATTTCATTTCCTGGATCCCTTTTCCATAGAGGACTGAAATAAATGGAGAGAACGGATCTTCCTGTCATTGTAGGAAATATTTATTCTTGTCTTAACAATTAGCAACTCCCCTGTTTTCTGCACATGTTCTTTATAGCACATTTTACCTCTGTGTTTCTCAAGGTGTAGATCAAGGGATTTAACATTGGTTCAACAATAGTAAAGGACACAGCCATTGCTTTGTCTATTGGAAATGTCACAACAGGCCTCATATATAAGAAAATACATGGCACAAAAAACAATACAACCACTGTGAAATGTGAGCTACACGTAGAAAGGGCTTTGCGTCTCCCTTCAGAACTATAAGACTTAAGGGAGCAGAGAATGACTATGTAGGAAGCAATGAGAATAAGGAAAATAAAAACACACATCACCCCACTGTTCAGAATGCCTAAGAGACCCAAGATAGGTGTATCCGTGCAAGCCAATTTCAGCAATGGAAACAAATCACACATAAAGTGGTCAATGACATTTGGGCTACAGAATGGTATTTGATACATAAAGAGAACTTGAATGGTTGCATGCATTGATCCTCCTACCCAAGCCCCTCCTACCATCAAGCAGCACACCCTAGGAGTCATGATTTTCATGTAGTGCAGAGGCTTACAGATAGCAACATAGCGATCATAGGCCATCACAATGAGAATGATGATGCCCACACCACCAAAGAAATGTTCTGCAAATAGCTGGGTCATGCAGTTTTTAAATGAGACAATAGTTCTCTCAGAAAGGGAGTCCATTATCAACTTTGGAGCAATGACAGAAGAGTAAGTGACATCCATGAGTGACAAAGATAAAAGGAAGAAGTACATGGGTGATCTCAGACTCGGGTTTCTGGTTATGGTAACCACAATGAGTAGATTTCCAAAGACTGTGGCCATGTACATAATTAGAAACAAGACAGACAATATTTTTCTCAGCTCTGGATCGCTTGTAATTCCCAACAGAATAAACTCTGTCACATTGTTTTGATGCACCATTTTTGTGAGTAGGAGAACAAAAAACTGGAGAATCCATAAAAGGAGTATAGTATTATGTTTAAAGAGTCATTTCACAGTGCTGTGGATATTTTTTTCTTCTTAGTTTGCATCTTCCTGACACATATTTTCTCCATCCATTTATGCAGAAACCAATAGCTAAAAGTAAAAGTTTCACAGTAGTTTCAAGACTATGGGACTACCAGCAGCTTTGTTTATTATTAGTGCAATTCTTGTTTTATGTTCTGGTACTTTCTGCTGTGACACAGTGGGAATTCATAACTAAGTGCTACATATTACTAGGAATGTTATATAATCAAATATTGAGAAAACATTGAGCACTGGAATATATCAGCTAACAGGTATTTAATAACTGGTTTAACACATTATTAGTTTGGTCTTTTATTATTTTGTGTCTCACACTTTTGATGTCTGGATCATCCTTTTTTACACATAACAAAAGCAACACTACATATGTAAGACCTCCTGAACATGTCAAAGACTCTTCCTTTTGCACAAATGAATGTAGACTATTTGAGATGTCTCAGCATTCTATGTGTACATGGAAAGAGTCCCAGCTTGCATATACTCATGTCATGATTTTATTGAATATTTACAGTTTTTTGTTGAAGAGCCTTTTGAAAAATCAAATACCATGGACTTTCCTCATATTAAAGAAAATGTTTTTCATCTAAACATTCATCTTATAAAACTTGAATATTAATAAGATCATTACATATTTCTATTAGTGAGTCTGTATTATGCCTCATGAAATTGGATGTCTTATAGTGTATTTTTTTATTTTAGAGATTAGAAAATGAGGCTTAAAGAATGGTAGGACAGGATACAAAATATTTATACAAAGTAAATAATGAAGTCAACTATGAATTCAGCAGTTCTTCTTTTAAAACTAAAAGCAGTTACAATCTATACTATTTCTCCTAGGTCAATATGTAGTGTTAAATATGAATGACATTTATTATACAATTTATTATGGTAATTTTCCTCTAAAATAAAATTATGCTTCCTTTGCTTATTTCATTCAATTACTCAGTATTAAAGTTCAGTGACACGCCCATAAAAAGTCAATATTCTAATTTTATATTATATACACCACACATATATTAATATTTATTCTAAACCTAAATTTAGTATATGAATCTAAAAACCCCTTTTAAGATAAATTAAAACTTAATAATATGCTTCACTTCAAAAAGCCCATATCTATAATATGTGAGATATCATCACTTCATATGCTCTAATTCAGTCAAATGGTATAAAATTGTAGTATAAAAGGATAATGTAAGGTCATTATCAATACTTCATCAGAACCTACTTTTTTTTTCATGCTTTCCTTGTGAATTCACCAGATGAAAGAAAGCATTCTAAGTGATAATGGAAATGGCAAATTTTAAAGCTTATTTTGCATTGTGATTATTTCCTTTTTCCCAAGTAAATTGTCGTTAATGCACTATTAATTTTACCACATGATATGAGTAAAGTTTATTTTAAGAATAAGAAAGTTAAGACTTAGATTCATTAAGTTATATAAGAATATGAGTTTGACTCACCAATATTCATTAAAAAGTCAATGCTACAGGGAGAGAAACAACACCCTGGAAAAAATGAGATAATAACCTTCTTGAATCAAACCCAAAAGTAGATAACCACTCAAACATAAAGATAGCGTCAAGAATGGCAGATGGCAATAATCACTATGCCTTAATCTCTCTTAATATCAATGGTCTCAATTCCCCAATTAAAAGACATAGACTAGCAGACTGGATACGTAAACAGGACCCAGCTTTTTGCTGCATGCAGGAAACGCACCTCAGTGTCAAAGACAAACACTACCTCAGAGTAAAAGGCTGGAAAACAATTTTACAAGCAAATGGCCCCAAGAAACGAGGTGGAGTAGCCATCCTAATATCGGATAAAATTGATTTTCAACCCAAAGTCATCAAAAAAGACACAGAAGGACACTACATACTGATCAAGGGAAAAATCCACCATCAAGAACTCTCAATCCTGAATATCTATGCTCCAAATGCAAGGGCACCCTCATTCGTAAAAGAAACTTTACTAAAACTCAAAGCACACATCGCACCGCACACAATAATAGTGGGTGACTTCAACACCCCGCTCTCTGAAATGGATCGTTCAGGAAAGCAGAAACTAAACAGGGACACAGTGAATCTAATTGAAGCCTTGGACCAAATGGAACTAACTGATATATATAGAACATTTCATCCTAGAGCTAAAGAATACACCTTCTTCTCAGCTCCTCATGGTACCTTCTCCAAAATTGACCATATAATTGGTCACAAATCAGACCTCAACAGATACAAGAAGATAGAAATAATCCCATGCCTCCTATCAGATCACTATGGAATAAGGGTGGTCTTCAATGGCAACAAAAACAAAAGAAAACCCACGTACACATGGAGGCTGAACAATGCTCTACTCAATGATAACTTGGTCAAGGTGGAAATAAAGAAAGAAATCAAAGACTTTTTGAAAGTTAATGAAAATGAAGGCACAACATACCCTAACTTATGGGACACAATGAAAGCAGTGCTAAGAGGAAAATTCATAGCCCTGAGTGCCGCCAAAAAGAAACGGGAGACAGCATACACTAACAGCTTAATGGCACACCTGAAAGCCCTGGAACAAAAAGAAGCAAATACACCAAAGAGGAGTAGAAGGCAGGAAATCATCAAACTCAGGGCTGAAATCAATCAAGTAGAAACAAATAAAACCATACAAAGAATCAACAAAACGAGGAGTTGGTTCTTTGAGAAAATCAACAAGATAGATAAGCCCTTAGCCAGACTAACCAGAGGGCACAGAGATAGTATCCAAATTAATAAAATCAGAAACGAAAAGGGAGAGATAACAACAGAAACTGAGGAAATTCAAAAAATCATCAGATCCTACTACAAAAACCTGTATTCAACACAACTAGAAAATCTTGAGGAAATGGACAATTTCCTTGACAGATACCAAGTACCAAAATTAAATCAGGATCAAATAGACCATCTAAACCGTCCTATAAGCCCTGAAGAAATAGAAGTTGTCATTGGAAGTCTTCCAACCAAAAAAAGCACAGGTCCAGATGGTTTTAGTGCAGAATTCTATCAGACCTTCAAAGAAGACCTAACACCAATACTCTTCAAACTGTTCCACAAAATAGAAACAGAAGGAACACTACCCAACTCGTTCTATGAAGCCACAATTACACTAATACCAAAAGCACACAAAGATCCGACAAAGAAAGAGAATCTCAGGCCAATCTCTCTTATGAATATCGATGCAAAAATACTCAATAAAATTCTTGCCAACCGAATCCAAGAACACATCAAAACGATCATTCACCACGATCAAGTAGGCTTCATCCCAGGGATGCAGGGATGGTTCAATATAAGGAAATCCATCAATGTAATCCACTACATAAACAATCTCAAAGAAAAAAACCACATGGTCATCTCATTAGATGCTGAGAAAGCATTTGACAAAATTCAGCATCCTTTCATGCTAAAGGTCTTGGAAAGATCAGGAATTCAAGGCCCATATCTAAACATAGTAAAAGCAATTTACAGCAAACCAGTAGCCAGCATCAATCTAAACGGAGAGAAACTTGAAGCAATCCCACTAAAATCAGGGACTAGACAAGGCTGCCCTCTCTCTCCATATCTTTTCAATATAGTACTTGAAGTTCTAGCTAGAGCAATTAGACAAGAAAAAGAGGTCAAAGGGATACAAATTGGAAAGGAAGAAGTCAAACTATCACTATTTGCAGACGATATGATAGTATACATAAGCGACCCAAAGAACTCCACCAGAGAACTCCTACAGCTGATAAACGACTTCAGCAAAGTGGCCGGATATAAAATCAACTCAAGCAAGTCAGAAGCCTTCCTATACTCAAAGGATAAGCAGGCTGAGAAAGAAGTAAGAGAAATAATACCCTTTACGATAGCCACAAACCATATTAAGTATCTTGGCGTGACGCTAACCAAACAAGTGAAAGATCTGTATGACAAGAACTTCAAGTCTCTGAAGAAAGAAATTGAAGAAGACCTCGGAAGATGGAAAAATCTGCCATGCTCATGGATTGGCAGGATTAATATAGTAAAAATGAGCATCTTACCAAAAGTAATACACAGATTCAATGCAATCCCCATCAAAATCCCAACTCAATTCTTCATAGAGTTAGAAAGAGCAATTCAAAAATTCATCTGGAATAACAGAAAACCCAGAATAGCTAAAACTATTCTCAAGAGTAAAAGAACCTCTGGGGGAATCAGTATCCCGGACCTCAAGCTGTACTACAGAGCAATAGTGTTAAAAACTGCATGGTATTGGTACAGTAACAGACATGTAGATCAATGGAACAGAATTGAAGACCCAGAAATGAATCCACACTCCTATGGTCACTTGATCTTTGACAAAGGAGCTAAAACCATCCAGTGGAAAAAAGATAGCCTTTTCAACAAATGGTGCTGGCTCAGCTGGAGGTCAACATGCAGAAGAATGCAAATTGACCCATCCTTATCTCCTTGCACTAAGCTCAATTCTAAGTGGATCAAAGATCTCCACATAAAACCAGACACACTGAAACTAATAGAAGGGAAACTAGGGAAGAACCTTGAACATATGGGCACAGGGGAGAATTTCCTGAACAGAACTCCAATAGCTTATACTCTAAGATCAAGAATAGACAAATGGGACCTCATTAAATTACAAAGTTTTTGCAAGGCAAAAGACACCGTCAAAAAGACAAAGCGGCAACCAACTAACTGGGAAATGATCTTTACCAACCTTACATCCGACAGAGGGCTAATATCCAAGATATACAAAGAACTCAAGAAGTTAAACTCCAGAGAGGCAAGTAACCCTATTAAAAAATGGGGTACAGAGCTCCACAAAGAGTTCTCACCTGAAGAATATCTAATGGCTGAGAAGCACCTAAAGAGATGTTCATCATCCTTAGTCATTAGGGAAATGCAAATCAAAACAACCCTGAGATTCCATCTCACACCAGTCAGGATGGCTAAGATCAAAAACACAGGAGACAGCAGTTGTTGGCGAGGATGTGGAGAAAGAGGAACACTCCTCCACTGCTGGTGGAATTGCAGGCTGGTACAACCACTCTGGAAAGCAGTCTGGCGGCTCCTCAGAAAACTGGGCATGACACTTCCGGAGGATCCGGCTATACCACTCCTGGGCATATACCCAGAGACTTTACCTGCATGCAATAAGGACACATGCTCCACTATATTCATAGCAGCCTTATTTATAATAGCCAGAAGCTGGAAAGAACCCAGATGTCCCTCAACGGAGGAATGGATTCAGAAGATGTGGTATATTTACACAATGGAATACTACTCTGCAATTAAAAACAATGAATTCACGAAATTCCTAGGCAAATGGTCAGAACTTGAAAATATCATCCTTAGTGAGGTAACCCAATCACAAAAGATCACACATGGTATGAAGTCACTGATAAGGGGATATTGACCCAGAATCTCAGAATACCCTAGACACAATCAGCATATCAATAGATTTCTAAAAAGATGGAAGGAGAGACCCCTGGTCCTGGAAAGACTGGATGTAGGGGAACGCCAGGACAGAGTAATGAGAGGGGGTTGAACGGAGAAAAGAGGGAGGGAAGGGGGCTTATGGGACTTTCGGGGAGGGAGGAAACGGGAAAGGGGAAGTGATTTGGAATGTAAATTAAAAAAATAAAATTAAATTAAATTAAAAAAAAAAAAAAAAAAAAAAAAAAAAGTCAATGCTAGTGATCATTATAATTGTAGTGCTTGGAAGGCAGAGACAAATGAAACCTAAGGGTATGAAAATTACCCACCTAATACATTCGATGACTTCAAGGACAATTAAATACCACATTTCAAAATGAAAGATGGATGATATGTGAGAAAAAACACTGGACATTGACCTCTGCATTACACATAAACACACACACACACACACACACACACACACACACACACACACACACACACATGAGGAGAGAGAGAGAGAGAGAGAGAGAGAGAGAGAGAGAGAGAGAGAGAGCAGGAGAGAGGGGGAGAGGGGGAGAGAAGGAGAGGGGGAGAGGGGGAGAGGAGGAGAGGGAGAATCTCTTATAAGATGAATGGGAATTTTGTATATAATACTCTCATTTTAAACTATAAGTTCTGAATTAAACTATCACTCTAAAATGATATAGTGACCACAAATAGCTATAAAACTTTCTACAGCAGCCAAATGTATAAATTTAAAATATCTTAGTAAGTACTAAAATTGTCTATGCTAGGGCAAAAATATAAGTCATGTGTTACTTGATTCAAATATATTCTATTTACTTTCCATAATAATACTTAAAATAGAGTGATGGCAGAGAGTTCTTTGTAAATGTAAAACATATACTAACACCAGCTTCTATCACTAAATCAAGGTCTTCAAAATTCATGAATACTAATAAAGTAGAGTGAATACATCTTTGGAAAGCAGAATAAATAAATTTTACCACTTCACCCTGTATATGATAATATGATATATATATATACATATATATATATATCATATATATATATGACTTCTCCATTAATACATAAGACAGTTCAGATCTTAACTGCATCTAGTCCTAAAACTTCCAAATAAAAATTCCTATAAGAAATCACAAAAAGTAAAATAGTTTAAAACAATAAGAAACATGTCTATGAAACAATATATAATAATCTCCTTTTATTTGCAGATCCGGAAATTAGTCAGAATTATCTATTTCTAACATACATCTCAATCACTGTAGCCTGGCAGTCAAACTGTCCTCAATACTAGTCGAACTAATATCTTTTCTTTTCTTTTGCCATTTTTCAAGCCCATGGAGTCCCCTAACTGCCGAAACACACACCACTGCATGTATTTTGCAATGAGCAAAGTCCTGAAGCAGAGTGAGCATCGTTAGATCTTTTATGAGGCTAATTACTCACTACTGAACATTTAATTGTGCAAAAAGCCTATGTGGAATGTAGATTTTATGAAGACTCATAAAACTGTGTATGAGTAAATGAGGTAAATATATGAGTTAACCTATCTGGAGAAATAGAACAAACAACAGTGGGGAGAAAGAGAGGATAATAAGTATAGGGATAGAATATGGTCAATGTGTATTATATCTTGTATTAAGCTGAGTGTATAAAACACAGTATTCTGGATTATAAAAAAGAAAATATATATAAGTTTTAACATTGTCTTCAATCTTTCTATATATAAAACACAGTAAATTAACCAAATGCAAATACTTACAATGCACATTAGATCTATTTTATTTTTTTTAAATTGAAACATAATTGTAACTGAACATAATATGTTTCTACAGAACTGTGTGTATATTAATGCAATACTCAGATAATTCTATGCCCTACCTATAGTCATGTCAATATTTATATTGGAAATAAAAGGTAGTGTAATCTTCTCACCCTTCCAGTACTTCTGCTTATATTCTGTGTCAATGAATACCTCATCTTCCTTTCTTCATACCTCATTTATTTACCACCACTGTATTCATTACCATCATCCTAAGTACTTGTTAAATTCACAGATTCCATATTAACAATAATTCAACTTTTTAAAATGTATATTTTGTTCTTTTAAGGTTATCGTTAAATGTGAACAATTCATTATTTTTATCACAGTTAAAATACTTGCTACATATACAAATATAATTTAATTAATTTAATAGTACTAAAGTGATCCATGGCTCTCCAGCAAGTCAGATGCTATTCCTACCTCCAGAAATGAAAGTATTACCTTCAAGGCTTGGTTGTCACTCCCATGGGATCTTGCTTCAAACAGTACATTCACTATCTTTCATCATTATTATTCCAGATCTTAGACATGTGATCACCAAGAATTGAATTGAAGCATAACTTGGTCTCTCACTCAAGCCTTCATATTCTCTCCTCTTTATGAACTTTTTTGATGACTTTCAAAAAGTATTAAAAATTCAAACTATAAATTTCTGAAAACTCACAGCTGTTCATCATCAGACTACAACTGTGCCCATCATAAAACACTGAAAAGAATTAATGACACATCAAAAAGTACAGTTGTGATTTTCACCAGAAAACTTCAAATATATCTCAGATTAACAGGAACATGATTAATATTCAAGTAATTTTTAAAACTGCATTCAATTTCATCTTATTTTCATTTCTGTGATCCACAAATGCCAGTTATTTTGGTGAGCCTAGTAAGTAAATGAAAAGGTTATACAGGTGATTCTTTTAAGTCTAGTCAAGATGATCAAAGGCACAGTTTGAGCACAGATGTTCTCATATGGACATCTGTACAGAAGAGCTAGGAATTCAAAGAGGAGCAGATTAATTCTGTCCCACTAGTAAGTTATCGTAACGGAAATAGATTTTCTAATATTCTTATGGAAAGATTATAGACAGATACCCAAAGTACTCATTGAGTGAAAGAGGAGACAGCTCTGGTATGAATGAGGGACTTAAATTTTCTCTACATAGAAAAGATTCGTCAAAATGCAATTAGCAGCTCTTTATAACATCATACATCAAATTATGCCCATCATTCATCTGTATTTTAAGGTTATTATTTAAAAATCTTCCTAAGTGTAAACACTATTAACATATTTCCCTTGAGTAATGTTCATGGGCACAAAGAAAGCTCAGTGACTATTGAAAATAGTGTGAATTTCAAAGACATATGGGCTTTCATATCAGTTCAGTTGTATCCTTAGTGGCCACATCTCCACTGACTGAGGATGCAATCACTTTTCTGGTAATATCCCAGCTACTCCCCCCCCCCCCCCGGTGATTAAGGTTTTCCCAGATGCAGATATGCAGTGGAACTTGGGTCATCAGATACCTGGAAAGCAAATCAGACAAAGAAATAATAAATATCTTAGTATGTCCCATGTAATTACTGGCTCTAACATTAAGTTGTAAAAACTGTACAATGATATACCTGTCTGAAAATAAAAAAGAGAAACAAAACCCTAATTATTTTTGGCAACATGCCAAGGTCCCTGTGTGAGCATTTTATTTTTCTTTTTTCCTTCTTTTTTCTGTTTTTTTTAATTGGATATTTTCTTTATTTACATTTCAAATATTTTCCTCTTTCCAGGTCTCCCCTTCGGAAACCCCATCCCATCCTCCTTACCCAGGATCTATGAGGGTGTTCCTCCACCTACCTACCCACTTATACCTTCCCGCCATGGCATTCCCCTACACTGGTGTATCAAACACCCTCAGGCCCAACGGCCACTCCTCCCACTGATGTCCAACAAGGCATCCTCTGCCACATATGCTGCCTGAGCCATGGGTCCTTACATGTGTACTCTTCTGTGGGTGGTCCAGTCCCTGGGAGATCCAGGTGCCTGGCCAGTTGATATTGTTGCAACCCCCATGGGAATGTAAACTCCCTCAGCTCCTTCAGTCCCTTCTCCAACTCTTTTGTCAGGGTCCACACACTCAGTCCAAAGTGCTAGATTCCACCTCTGTATTTGTCAGACTCTGGCAGAGCCTCTCAGGAGATAGCCATATCTGGCTACATTCAGCAAAAAGTTCCTGGCATGCTCAATAGCTTCCGTATAGTGACTGTATATGAGACAGATCGCCAGGTGAGACAGTCTCTGGATGGCCTTACTTTTAGTCTCTGCTCTGCTCTTTGTCTCCATATTTCCTCCTGTGAGCATTTTGTTCCCACTTCTAAGAATCACTGAAGCATCCACACTTTGGTCTTCTTTCTTCTTGGGCTTCATACCGTCTGTGAATTGAATCTTGTGTATTCCAAACTTTTGGGCTATCAGTGAGTGCATACCATGTATGTTCTTTTGTGACTGAGTTACTTCACTCAGGATGACTCTTCAAGTTCCTCCATTTGCCTAAGAATTTCATGAATTTAATGTTTTTCATAGCTGAGTAGAATTCCCTTGTTTAAATGTACCACATATTCTGTATCCATTCCTCTGTTGAAGAACATCTGAGTTGTTTCCATTTTCTCACTATTACAAATAAGCCTGCATTGAATATAGCAGTGCATGTGTCCTTATTACATGTTCAAGCATCTGCTGGGTATATGTCCAGGAATGGTATAGCTGTGTCAGCAGGTAGTTATGTCCAATTTTCTGAGGAACTGCCAGATTTCCAGAGTTATTGCACCAGATTGCAATCCCAACAATGGACGAGTGTTTGTCTTTCTACACATTCTTGCCAGCATCTGCTGTCACCTGAGTTTTTGATCTTAGCCATTCTGTCTGGTGTGAAGAGGAACCTCAGGGTTGTTTTGGTTTACATTTCCCTGGTAACTAAGGATGTTGAACATTTCTTTTTTTTTTATTATTTATTTTATTTTTTTTAATTTACATTCCAAATCATTTCCCCTTTCCCGTTTCCTCCCTCCCCGAAAGTCCCATAAGCCCCCTTCCCTCCCTCTTTTCTCCATTCAACCCCCTCTCGTTACTCTGTCCTGGCGTTCCCCTACATCCAGTCTTTCCAGGACCAGGGGTCTCTCCTTTCATCTTCTTAGAAATCTATTGATATGCGGATTGTGCCTAGGGTATTCCGAGATTCTGGGTCAATATCCCCTTATCAGTGACTGCATACCATGTGTGTTCTTTTGTGATTGGGTTACCTCACTAAGGATGATAGTTTCAAGATCTGACCATTTGCCTAGGAATTTCTTAAGGTGCTTCTTGGCCATTTGGATTTCCTCGGTTGAGAATTCTCTATTTAGCTCTGTTCCCCATTTCTTAAAAGGGTTATTTGGTTCTCTGAAGTTTCATTTCTCCTGTTCTTTGTGTATATTGGATATTAGTCTTCTATTGGATGTAGGATGGGTAAAGATCTTTTCCCAGTCTGTTGATTGCCATTTTGTCCTATTGACAGTGTCCTTTGCCTTACAAAAGCTTAGCAATTTTATGAGGTTCCTTTTGTTGATTCTTGAGCATAAGCTATTAGTGTTCTGTTCAGGAAATTTTCCCATGCACCCATGCGATCCAGGCTTTTACCCAGTTTCTCTTCTATTAGTTTCAGTGTATCTGGTTTTATGTGAAGATCCTCGATCCATTTGGACTTGAACTTTGTACAGCAAGATAAGACTGGATCAATTTGCACTCTTCTACATGTTGACTGCCAGTTGAACCAGCATCATTTATTGAAAACACTTTTCCCCCCACTAGATGGTTGTAGCACCTTTGTCAAAAAACAAGTGACCATTAATGTGTGGGTTCCTTTCTGGGTCTTCAATTTTATTCCATTGATCTACCTGCCTGTCACTGTACCAATACCATGCAGTTTTTATCACTATTGCTCTGTAATAGAGCTAGAGGTCAGGGATGGTGATTACCCCGGAAGTTCTTTTATTGTTGAGAATGTTTTTTGCTATCCTGAGTTGTTTGTTATACCAGACGAATTTGATAATTGCTCTTTCTAACTATGAAGAATTGAGTTGGAATTTTGATGGAATGTTGAATCTGTAGATTGCTTTCAAAAAATGACCATTTTTACTATATTAATCATTTCAATCTATGACCATGGGAGATATTTCCATCTTCTGAGTTCTTCATTTTTTTCTTCAGAGACTTGAAGCTCTTATCTTATAGATATTTCACTTGTTTAGTTAGAATCACCCCAATAGGTCATCTGCAGAAGGGAACCAGTCAGGTCCAAGGCCTTCTATGCTTAGCCCGCCAGGAGAGAGTAATCTCCCAGAAGCGATTTCACTTCCCAGTGGGGAGGTGAGATCTCCACCTTCTCTCTGGAGGGGTACAGCTAGGAGGGCACAGGGCATATGATCAGTAGAAATGCTGGGACAGGATTCTTCCCTTTTGGCTGCCATTTGCTTCAGGGAACCAGATAGCTCCACAGCCTTCTGTGCACAGACCCTGCCAGAAGAGAGTTGGTCTCCCAGAAGTACAAACATAGGCTTACAGGCCCATAGGAGGGACAAGCTCCATCCAGAGACAGCAAGACCAACTAACACCATAGATAACCAGATGGTGAAAGGCAAGAAACCTACCAAAAGAAACCAAGGCTACTTGGCAACATCAGAGTCCAGTTCTCCCACCACAGCAAGTCCCGGATACTGCAACACACTGAAAAAGCAAGAGTTGGATTTAAAACCTAATTTCACGTTGCTGTTAGAGGACATCAAGAAGGACATAAATAACTCCCTTAAAAATACAGGAGAACATGGTTCAAATGGTAAAAGCCCTTAAAGAGGAACCAAAAATAATCCCTGAAAGAAATATAGGAGAGCGAAAAGATAGAGGCTCGTAAAGAGGAACACAAAATTCCCTTAAAGAATTACAGGAGAACATAAGCAAACAAATGAAGGAACTGAACAAAACCATTCAGGATCTAAAAATGGAAGTAGAAACAATAAAGAAATCACAAAGTAAGACATCTCTGGAGATAGAACATCTTGGAAAGAATTCAGGAGTCATAGATGCAAGCATCAACAACATAATACAAGATATAGAAGAAAGAATATCAGGGGCTGAAGATACCATAGAAAACATTGACTCAACAGTCAAAGAAAACGCAAAATGCAAAAAGCTCCTGAGCCAAAACATCCAGGAAATCCTGAAGGTTCCTCAGAAAACTGGGAAAAAATATGCCTG
This sequence comes from Tokudaia tokunoshimensis, assembly GCA_036184795.1. Classification (NCBI taxonomy): domain Eukaryota; kingdom Metazoa; phylum Chordata; class Mammalia; order Rodentia; family Muridae; genus Tokudaia; species Tokudaia tokunoshimensis. The sequence goes on along the minus strand of BTHU01000004.1, from coordinate 63,015,224 downwards.
AAGACCCAGCAATACCACTCTTGGGAATATATAAAAAAGATGCCTCACCATGCCACAGGGGCATGTGTTCCATTATGTTCATAGTGGCCTTATTTGAGATAGCCAGAAGCTGTAAAGAACCCAGATGTCCCACAACAGAAGAATGGATACAGAAAATGTGGTCATTTACACAATGGAATACTACTCAGCTATTAAGAATGAGGATATCCTGAGTTTTGAAGGCAAATGCTTGGAACTAGAAAACATCTTCCTGATCAAGGTAACTCAGACCCAAAAGGACATACATGGTATGTACTCACTAATAAGTGGATATTAGCCAAAGATAAGTGCTGAATACCCAAGACATAGCCCACAGAACTCATAAGGGTCAACAAGCTGAAGGGCCCAAGTGAGGATGTCTTAGTCCCACTTGAGATGGAGAAGAAGGCAACCACAATGGGGGAGGGAGGGAGAGAATTAGGAGGGAAAGGGGATGGTGGCTCTGTGGGGCACAGAGGGAAAATGATCTGGTATTGGGTTGGGGGAAAAGGACTGAAATCCCTGAAAGCCAGCAGAAAGAATAGAAACATACAACCTTGGGAGGTAGGAGGTTGGGAACACCCACCAGAATGCACCAGAGACCTGGGAGGTGAGAGACTCTCAACTCAAAGGGAGGGACCTTAGATGAAATGTCCTACATTGGGGAGAGGGAAATTATAGAGCCTACCTCTAGCAGGAAGACAGGGTATCAAATGAGGGAGTGGGGGCCATGCCACAGTCAAAACTCTGACCCATGATTGTTCCTGTCTGAAAGAACTGCAGGGATGGAAATGGAGAGGAGCCTGAAGAAAAGAATGTCCAGTGACAGGCCCAAAGTGGGATTCACCTCAATAGGAGTCCCTAAGACACGACACTATTACTCAGGCTATGGAGTGCTCACAAAACGGGGCCTATCATGACTGCCCTCTGAAAGACCCAACAAGCAACTGAAAGATTCAGATGCTGATATTTTCACCCAACCAATGTACAGAAGTTGCTGAGCCCTGTGCTTTAATTAGGGGAAAGCTGGAAAAATCTGTGGAGTAGGGCAACCATGTAGGAGGACCAGCAGTCTCAATTAATCTGAACCCCCGAGTTCTCTCAGATACTGGACCACAAACCAGGCAGCATGTACCAACTGATAAGAGGCCCCCAACACATATACAGCAGAGGACTGCTGGGCCTGGGTTTAGTCAGAGAAATTGCACCTAACCCTCAAGAGACTGGGGGCCCCATGAAGTTTAGGGTCTTGTGTGGTGGGGGTTGGGGGTGGGGACATTCTTGTGGAGACAAAGGGGCAGGATGTGGAAGAATCGGAGGGTTTACGAGGAGGGGAATAAAATCTGGCATTTAAAATAAAATAAAATAAAATAAAATCCACAAAGTGAATGAGGAACAGATCAGAAAGATCATCTACTATCATCAAGTAGACTTTATCCCAGAGATACAGGAATGGCTTAACACATGGAAACTGGTAAATGTAACCCAAAATATAAAAACTGAAAGAAAACAAAAACACATGATAGTCTTATTAAATGCACAAAAGACCTTTGATAAAATCCACCACCCCTTCATAATAATAGTCCTGGATAGCTTAACAACACCAGGGACACACTTGAATTTAATAAAGGTAAAAATTCATGCCCAACATCAATCCACAAGAAGTAAAAATCAAAGCAATTTGCTAAAATTACAAACATGACAATGATGTCATTGTCTTCACACCTATTCAGTGTAGTACTTATAATCTTATCTATAATAATAAGACTACTAAAAGAGATTTAGGGAGTATAAATTGTAGATGAATAAGTCAAAGTATCTGTATTTAATGATTATATGATTGTACCCATAAATGACTACAAAAACCCAACAAGAAACTTTAAGGTATTAAATACTATCAGCAAAGTAGCACGATACGAAATTAACACATAATAATCAGTAGCTTTCCTACATACAAATGACAGAATGGCAGAGAGAGAAATCAGAGAAACAATATCTTTCACAATAGCCTCAAACATATCTTCTGGCAACTCTGACCACATCAGTGAAAGACTTTTATAATAAAAACTTAAAGACTTTTAAGAAACAAATTGGAGATAATATCAGAACTTGGCAAAACTTTCCATGCTCATGGCTTTATAGGGTTAATATGGCCATTTTTCCAAGACAAAATTACAATTCCCATTAAAATTCCAACAAAATCCTTACCTCTGCTCTCTATAGAAATATTAAAAACAAACAAGATCTAAAACACTAATGAATTGAACACTAACAAACTGCTAGAGGTATCATCATACCCAATCTCAAGTCATACTATGAAGATATAGTAATAAAAACGTCATGGTATTGTCACAAGAACAGACTCAATAATCAGTGGAATCAATTAAAATCTCAGATATAAGGTCTACACTGCTATTGATAACTGATTTTGAGGGTTTTCTTTCTTTCTTTTTTTAAGAGAAGACTGAAATATGTTCTTTGAGGGAAAATGTCTGCAAAAACTGCATGACGAATACAAATATAACTCTGAGTGTATTAAGGATCAGATATCTGGTACCCATAAGGGCATATCTGAATTTAATATCAGAAAATTTCGGGATTAACCTTGAAGTCATTGACACAGGGAAAAACTTTCTGAACAGAAAACAGTAAGCACAGGCATGAAAAATAACAGCAAGAAATATACTTCATGTAACTGAAAAGCTTTTATATGGCAAAGAAGAGCATCATTGAGACAAAGCACCAGGCTAAAGAATGGGGAAAGATCTGTGTGGTATTTTTAAGTTAGTATTACAGATGGGTATTTAGTTACACAGTTGGTAGCTCTGGTTGTCATTTTCAACTACTCTAGGAATTTCCACTGGTGCTATGGGATTCTTTGTATAATATTTTATTTATTAATGTAGGAGAAGTTGAGTTAGACAATAGTGAAATAACATTATTTTTGCTCAGTTTATAAAACTATAAAGTAATTTTAAATATTCAGATCAGACTAAGAAAATTTAGAAAACAAATTGTTCATATATAAGGTGTAAGAACCTAGTGACTATTGGCTATAGATTTGTCCTTAAAAAAGGTATTCAATATCCCTTCCATATCCACTTATTTAAAATTCTCTTCTGAGTGTATAAATGGGTGGACTTCTGAGCATATAAGTATGGGTGTGGATATGCCACAGTGTACAAATAGAAGTTACAGGACAATTTATCATTCATTAATTTCTTCTACAATGGGATCTCAAGCTACAACTCAGGTTAGCAGGTTTTCAATCAAGTACATCAAGTCAAAGCTAAATGTAAATCATGTGCAAAGGCTTTCAATACTGAAATTCTGAAGCCATGGGTAAGTACACACAGAATTAGGTTTTAAGTCATACTAATGCAGTGATTTTGGTGTCTATTCTTATTTATTTGTAAGCAAAGCTAGTTCAATAAATATGAGTATTATTCATGAGAAAAGCAATGCTACCTTTTTAAAAAGGGTTTTATGATTTAATTTTATTTTAATTTTTAGAGAAGTTGAAAGTCATGGACCCCTTTATAATTTTTACAAATTCTTTAGTGTCTGATTAACTCAATGTTTCCCTTTTATTAATTAAATTTGTTCCTTGACAGTTTTGTATGAGTATATAGTACATTCTGATCTATTAGTCTCATACCTCTCCTCTTATCTCTCTGAAACCCCCTTTATCCCCTCTTTTTATCAAGTCCCTGCCCTGAATTAATAAAATCATGTCTTTGGTTTGTGGCTGCTAAGTTTAAGGATATTATGTGTGTCCCTCAGTTTGGAAGCATCCAGTGAAGTTTGGTGAGCTCACCAATGGGCACAAAACCAAAGAAAAAGACTTCTCCATTCTTAGACTCTATCAAAAAGCCAACAGTTCAGCAGAGGTGAATGTGGCTCCATGCTCTTCATCAATGGCTGTTTCAAAACCCCAGCACAGGCCCCATGTAGACACTCACAGGGGCTGTGAACTTATGGTTGTAATGGCTGTACCACACACTGAGGACAATAGGAATTGCCCCTTTCTCATTTTTCTGTCTATAATTTTCATTCTATCCCTTTCTTTAAATGTTCAATAGCCTTAGTGCGGTTATATAAATGTCGTGTTTAGGGCTGAGTGCACTATCATTCTTTGAACTCAAATATTAAAGTCTAGCAGTGCTCTTTTCACAGAGCCCTGCACCCTTTGTTAAGTCCCCTTTCACCATTATGACCCATAGTGAACTGATATTTGTACTTCTTTATTGCATGCTTGTTTCTACACAGTTTATTTTTTGCATAGGTTGTTTTTAACATCAAAATTTCTGTTTAAAAGTTATTCAGGAAAGCCTCACTCTTACTAAAGATGACATCGAGGAAGGAAACTCTTGCTAGAAAAGCTAGAGCTTATACATCAGAAGTTGGGATCTCTAATAGTTCTCTGTGAATAGGAGTAGTTTTACAGCATCAGTCTACCAGGAGGCTCTCTAATTCACTGGCAGGAGGGAGGAAAGGGGGAAGGGAGAAGGATATGTGGACATCATTGTTCTCTTTGATGTAAATATGCATTCTCAGATGAGGAATCTGGGCACCTAGAAAACAATGACCTTAGTAGAATGCTTACCAATATCCATGAGAGAGATAAAGCCATAGGTATTATGGTCTGAGCTGTAGTCTAGATTTTAATATTACTTCTTGCAGTGTACCCACTAAACTATGAAATTATTAATTTAATTTTTTTTGAGGATCAATCATTTTTCGAACATTTTCTCTTTATTTTATTTATAAAGCTCTCTCCAGCATTAAATGTGTAGTTGAAAGAAAGAAAATAATGTCTCATCTGTCACATTTAATACTTCACCTACAAGATTGTAAGAAAATGAAACTCAGAATATCTTCTTTGATGAATGAATATTTCCTTACTTTTCATATTTATTTGCAAGCATTTAGTACCTTAAGATATTTTTATACTTATGGCCATACAATATTATTTATTAGGCACTTCCTGAGTTTCAGCATGAAAGGATAAAATAACTCATGCTCTAAGTAACAAAAAATATGATCATGAGCACAGACTATAAAATCCAAGGACTAAAGTATCTAAAGTATGATTTTCATAAACCTTAAAGGCATGACCTGAATATAGATGTAAAGCAACAGAAGGGAATGACTAGAAAATGACAGGATATACTCTCTCTCTCTCTCTCTCTCTCTCTCTCTCTCTCTCTCTCTCTCTCTCTCTCTCTCTCTCTAACTGGAATTCACATAAAATTAACAAGGAGACAGTTACCCAAGACCTTTGCTAAATAGTATGCCAGGGGAAAAAGACAAAAATATTGTCATTTATTTGTGCTCTTTCAAATTTTTAGTGTAATCAACTAGTGTTATATTGCCCAGGGGTAATAGGGTATAGGGCCCCAAAATCCTCCACCAGAATTTCAAGCATCAAATCTTAGATCAGGATTGGTGGAGCTTTGAAAATAATAGAAAGCAGACAGGCATGTCTATTAGCATTTTGTTCCATCAGAACAAATGAAAGGCCAAGATCTCTTCATGGATATTGAACTACACACATGTGGCTTTGCATTATATGTGATAGAAACGGGGACATGTGAGGTGGCAGATTCCATCTCTAGAGTAGTTCCTCTGCTCAAAGTGGTAGACAACAGCAAAGGGAAGCTTCCTGGATCTTAATAGTCAACATATGTTATCAGTGAAGTAGTATCCATAGCTCATTAGTCCATTTGAGGCATTAAGATTATTAACCCTTCACTTAGAACTATATATTTTCTGCTTAGTGCTGCTTTCAATGTATCCCAGAGGTTTTGTATTACTATGCTTTCATTTTAATTATTTCCAGAAAAAAAAGTTTCATATTTTCTTGATTCCTTATTCTACCCATTCATCACACAGTAATGAGTTGTTTAATTTCCATGAGTTAGTGTATTTATTAGAGGTTATTTTGTTCTCCATTATAATTTTTCTTTCATTGTGGATAGGTAGAATACAAGGAGAGATTTCAGTTTTTTTGAATATGCAAAGATTTGTTTTGTACCCCAGGAGTTTACTTACTCTAAAAATTCTTCCATTCTTTAATAGGGTTATTTGGTTCTCTGGAGTCTTAACTTCTTGAGTCCTTTGTATATGTTGGATATTAGCCCTCTATCAGATAGATGTAGGATTGGTAAAGACCTTTTTCCAGTCTGTTGGTTGCCTTTTTGTCCTATTGACAGTTTCCTTTGCCTTACAGAAGCAATGTAATTTTATGAAGTCACTTTGGCAATTCTTGATCTTAGAGCATAAGATATTGGTGTTCTGTTCAGGAAATTATTCTCTGTGACCATGTGTTCAAGACTCTTCCCCACTTTCTTTTCTATTAGTTTCAGTGTATCTGGTTTTATGTGGAGATTCTTGATTCACTTAGACTTGAGCTTGGTATAAGGAGATATGAATGGATAGATTTGCATTCTGCTGCATGCTAGCAGACAGTTGAATCAGTACCATTTGTTGGAAAGGCTATGTTTTTTCCACTGGATGATTTTAGATCCTTTGTCAAAGATCAAGTGACCATAGGTGTGTGGGTTCATTTCTGGGTCTTGAGTTCTATTCAATTGATATATCTGCCTGTCACTGTACCAATACCAGCAGTTTTTAACACTATTGCTCTGTAGTACTGCTTGAGGTCCAGGATACTGATTCTCCCAGAAGTTCTTTTATTTTTGAGAATGGTTTTCGTTATTTTATTTGGAATGTATTTGGAAATTTCTCTTTCTAACTCAATGAAAAATTGAGTTGGGATTTTGATAGAGATTGCATTGAATCTGTAAATTGCTTTCTGCAAGATGGCAATTTTAACTATATTAATCCTACCATTCCATGAGCATGGGAGATCGTTCCATTTTCTGATATATTTTTTGGTTTCTTTCTTCAGAGACTTGAAGCTCTTGTCATACAGAACTTTCACTTGCTTAGTTAGAGTCACACCAACGTATTTTATATTATTTGTGACTATTGTGAAAGTTTTTGTTTCCCTAATTTCTTTCTCAGCCTGTTAATTTTTAGAGTAGAAGAAAGCCACTGATTTGTTAGAGTTAATTTTATATCAAGCCACTTTGCTGAAGTTGTTTATCAGGTTTAGGAGTTCTCTGGTGGAATTTTTGAGGTCACTTAAGAGTATTGTATCATCTGCAAATAGTGTTATTTTGACTTCTTCCTTTCCAATTTGTATCCCTTTGACCTTCTTAAAAATGGGGTACAGAGCTAAACAAAGAATTCTCAACTGAGGAATACCAAATGGCTGAGAAGCACCTAAAGAATTGTTCGACATCATTAGTCATCAGGAAAATGCAAATCAAAACAACCCTGAGATTCCACCTCCCACCAGTTAGAACAGCTAATATCAAAATCTAAAGTGACAACAGATACTGGCAAGGATGTGGAGAAAGACAAACACTCCTCAACTGTTGGTGGGATCGCAAGCTGGTACAATCACTCTGGAAATCAGTTTGGCGATTCCTATTTGTCCATATTCCTATTGGACCTGAGGACCCAGCTATAATACTCCTGGGCATATACCCAGAAGATGCTCTAACATGTAATAAGGACACATACTCCACTATGTTCCTAACAGCCTTACTTATAATGGCCAGAAACTGAAAAAAATAACACAGATGTCCCTCAACAGAGGAATGGATACAGAAAATGTGGTACATTTACACAATGGAGTATTACTCAGCTATTAAAAACAATGAATTCATGAAATTCTTAGGCAAATGGCTGGAACTAGAAAATATCCTGAGTGAGGTAACCCAATCACACAAGAAAACACATGTTATGTACTCACTGATAAGTGGATGATAGCCCCAAAGATGGGAATACTCAAGATACAATTCACAGACCACAGGAAGCTCAAGAAAAAGGAAGACCAAAATTTGCATACTTCGGTCTTTCTTAGAAGGAGGATCAAAATATGTATGGGATAAGATACAGAGACAAAATGTGGAGCAGTGAATGAAAGAAAGGCCATCCAGAGACTGCCCCACCTGGAGATCGATCCTATATACAGTTACCAACCCCAGCCACTATTGTGGATGCCAACAAGTGTTTGCTGACAGGAAGCTGATATAGCTGTCTCCTGAGAGGATCCGCCAGTGGCTAACAAATGAAGAAGTGGATGCTCACAGCAAACCATTGGACTGAGCACAGGGTCCCCATGAAGGAGCTAGAGAAATAACCCATGGAGCTGAAGGGCTTTGCAGCCCCATAGGAGGAACAACAATATGAACCACCCAGTACCCCAAAAGCTCCCAGGGACTAAACCACGAACTAAAGAGTACACCTGGAGGGACCCGTGGCTCCAGCCGCATATGGAACTAAAGATGGCCTTGTCAGGCTTCAATGAGAAGAGAGGTCCTTAGTCCTGTGACGGCTTGAGGCTCCAGTGTAGGGGAATGCCAGAACAGGAACCGGGAGTGGGTAGGAGAGTGAGCAGGGGAGGTGTGATAGGATAGGGGATTTTCAGAGGGAAAATGAGGAAAGGGTACAACATATGAAATGCAAATAAAGAAAATATCTAGTAAAAAATAAAGAAAACCTTCCATCTTTTCTTCACTAATAATAGAATATGCTTTCTTTGGTTTTAGGTTAGAATATTCTATAGATATCTGCTAAGTACATTTGATATATGATGTCATGATGTCAACTAATTCTGATGTTTCTATTTATTTTTGATTATCCAGATGACCTGTCCAGATAATTATAGAAAGTGGGGTATTGAAATCACCAACTATTACTAGATTGTTGTTAATCTGCATTTTTATTTTTTTAAATAAAATAAAATTAGATGCAGTGAACTTTGGTGCATGTGATGTTTAAGATATTAGTGTCTTCTTGTTTAACTGCTCCATTGATCAGAATAGAGTGCCACTGTTTATATCTTTTGATTAGTTTTAATTTGAAGTCTGTTTTGTCAGATGTATGCATTACATGTCTTGGTGACTCTGAATTACAAATAATATTTTGGTGTTTCATTAAGAAAGAACATACAAGAATTTACTCAGAAGTCATTTAAACAAGAATGAGGTCAAATTTGATTTTTTTTTTTTTTTAGCTTATGCTCCCTGTGTCTTCTCTCCTCTGTCTGTGTGATGGCTCTGAATCTGTGCCTGCCTAAAGGTTGTTCTGTGCTTCTCTGTGGATCAGTTCTCTGGCTATGTGTTTGTGACTGTGGGTTTCTTTGTTCTAATGTATGTTTGATGGGCCAGTATGTCTGTCCTATAACTGAGTGTGAATAGTGGGCATCTCTCTGTGTGTGAAGGTGAGTGTATCGCAGGGTCTATCCTTCAAACATGGCTTCACTTTGTGTCAAACAGTACAAATAGCCAGAAGCTGGAAAGAACCCAGATGTCCCTCAACGGAGGAATGGATTCAGAAGATGTGGTATATCTACACAATGGAATACTACTCTGCAATTAAAAACAATGAATTCACGAAATTCCTAGGCAAATGGTCAGAACTTGAAAATATCATCCTTAGTGAGGTAACCCAATCACAAAAGAACACACATGGTATGCAGTCACTGATAAGGGGATATTAACCCAGAATCTAGGAATACCCTAGACACAATTCGCATATCAATAGATTTCTAAGAAGATGGAAGGAGAGACCCCTGGTCCTGGAAAGACTGGATGTAGGGGAATGCCAGGACAGAGAAGCAAGAGGGGGTTGAATGGGGAACAGAGGGAGGGAAGGGGGCTTATGGGACTTTCGGGGAGGGAGGAAACGGGAAAGGGGAAATGATTTGGAATGTAAATAAAAAAAACTTAGTAAATAAAAAAAATGTAATATAAAATAAATAAACTTTAAAATTGGGAAGCAGAAAAAAAAGAAAGCATAATATGAGGAAAGAAATGATCTAATATACTAAAATCTTAGCAAAATTTTACAAGAGGTTAAGTCAATGGCTAAAACTGTTCTCACCTGATCCAGATAAAAAACAATATTATCAACCAATGCCTATAAATAATTGTTTTGAACCATTAGGGCAAATTCTAGGAGAATGTTTTCAATTTCTACATTTGCAGCTTTCAGCAAATGAAACATATACATTATCTGGATCAGAGGCATAAAAGTATATGTAATGTAAATTGCAGCTATGAATTAGGTTATGTTTTAAGAGATGAACACATGGAAAATTCAAGGCAAGTAATTTTGATTAAGTTGGTTAAGGCAGGTTAAACAATCAGGCTGAATATAAATATCAGTCTTATTTCTCAAGCTGTATCACTAACTATGGGTATGTGGTCCAGCATAGTTCTGTTATTTTTAATGGAAGATTTATATTGCATTTATGGAGTCAGATATTAAGGTTAGTAAGGTACACACTGTTCAAAATATAGATTTTATTTTGGTTTGGTTTTTTGTGACTAGAGATTTGGGAAGTTAACGATAAAGCACAAATTTGATCATTTGATATGCTGAGGATAATACACTAACCTGAGTAGGGATACCCTCTTATCTTTACCTGGTTATTAAACTTGGAAAATGCCCATTGGGGCAATATTCCTATTGAAGTAGAATTAATACAGAAGAAAGATCTTGGCTGATTTTGTGAGCAGTAATACTTCCTACATGTAAGTTAGTGACCACTTAGTGTCCCTTGCTTCATCAGAAGCCTTCTTAGGGCATTTTTCACCTCTGCATTCCTCAAGGTGTAGATCAAAGGATTTAACATTGGTTCAATAACAGTAAAGGACACAGCCATTATCTTGTCTACTGGGTAAGTGACCACAGGTCTGACATACAAAAAAATACAGGGCACAAAGAACAACACAACCACTGTAAAGTGGGAAGTACATGTTGAGAGAGCTTTGCGCCTTCCTTCAGAACTACAGGACTTTAGGGAGCAGAGGATAATGATATAGGAAGCAGTTAGAATAAGGAAAATGGCTGTACACATCACTCCACTGTTGAGAATGACTAAGAGACCAAGAATAAAAGTGTCCATGCAGGACAGTTTCAACAAAGGAAATAAATCACACATAAAATGATCTATGATATTGGGGCCACAGAAGGGTATTTGATACATGAAGAGAATCTGAATGGTTGAATGTGCAAATCCACCTATCCAACTCCACCCCACCATCAGGTAGCACACTCGAGGACTCATGATGGTCATATAATGTAGAGGTTTACAGATGGCCACATAGCGGTCATAGGCCATCACAATGAGAAGAATTATCACAACACCACCAAAGAAGTGATCCACAAAGAGCTGAGCCATGCAGCCTTCCAGTGAGATGGAGATGTTCTCAGAGAATGAGTCCACAATCAACTTGGGGGTAATAACAGAGGAGTAAGTTACCTCCATGAGGGATAGTGACTTCAAGAAGAAATACATAGGTGATCTCAGACCAGGGCTTCTCGTGATTGTTACCACAATCAGTATGTTTCCCAACATTGTAATCACATACATGATTAGGAAAAAAGCTGAGAATATTTTCCTCAGCTCTGTACTCTTTGTAATTCCCAAAAGAATGAATTCAGTCACATTGTTTGGCTTCTTCATTTGATGTGAGTGGAGGAAAACATGGAACTGTGTACTGGAAATGCTGCAAAATAAATTTAATCCAAAAACTTGAAAAACATAAACATTTCCATTTGTTTATTTTATGGTATTATTGTGTTCTTAGAGTTTCCTAGTTGAAGAATCATAGACAAAAGCTCCTGACTTATCAAAGACTATATTTTTCAAATAAATTGTCTTCTAAATGGAATCAGTAATACATGGAATTAATAAATGGAATTAATATACATTGTTGATAAACTTGGAATCCCTACTATGTTTTATGAACAGGAATATATTTTAGAACATAAATATAAAAAATCAAATAAGACCTAAATTTTATATAACCAGTAAAAGAGTGAAGCCATTCTCAAATCCAGGTCTTAGTAATTCAAATATCAATACTAATCAATATCTGCATGTTACAATTATATTAATATCAAATAGCCAATATTAATGAGCTATTGTGATTCTTCACATAATTTCACTTTCATCACTATCAATTATTATATATTCAAGTTTCATCTAATAATTACATTGACAAATTAAATAACGTTAAGAATGTCTAAAATATAAAGCTGTGATATAATTAGTAACTGTCATCATGCAATTATGGTCATATTCTGGACATTTTATTAAGAAAATACACCCAGCACTCAACTACAATTTGTAAAATCTCATTCTATAATGAACCTGTGTCAATTGGATCATATAATTGCTCTGTGTCATGAAAGACACTCCAACTCCATTAGTACTCCTCCATCATAACTTGATTTTTTTGCTCCCTTGTGATGTGATATTCCCAGATAAAAGCAAGAATAAAAAATAATGATAATAGTAAGTAGATAATTATATTTTAGATATGTAAAGTTAAGTTTCTCAATCAACATAACTCTCCTTGCATATATGATTTCAGTGCTGATGACTCGGTATTAGTTATATTAATATTCTAAATGAATGGAGGATGCACATTGTTATAAAACAGAATCAAATTTTATTTTTAACTTTTTGACTCCTAGGACATGTTGCTACCTTACATTCTGTCTTGGTTGCAGAATTCTTGTCATAAAATAGTAAAAGCTAGGAGTTCAAAAGAGTGATATTAGCTTTAATTTTTCTCAGGTTTCCATTTAGCGCTTCCAAGCAAGATTTCCTGTATTCCATCACACTATCAAGCATACTTTAAAACCTTATGCATTAGGTAAAGATCATAAAAGAAAAAAATCAATGGATTTTCCAGAATTTTCATTTAATTATTACATCTCTTCCTTAGGTCAACTTAATTAATTCTCCTCAACTGATAATTTTTCCACTTTGCTGTGATCTCCCTCCCATTGAAGTCTAGTATATCTCTTGCCCTAGGAACAAACAGCTCACCTTTCTTTGTTCCTTTGTTAGAGTAAGCAGACATAGTTTTCTGTTGCAGTGAGAACAGTTATTGACAACTAGACTTCCATCACTCACTTGCCCACTACCCTCTTCATTACTGTCATCCATGGCATTTGTTACTTAAACTTGCAGAGGTAGGATCTTCCTCATATAACAATGATATTGTTTTGCCTTCCTGCCCCCAATAGCATGATGGGTTTATTGTGTAATGAAGTTTCTAAGGATAGCTAATTTAATATATTTCCATTTTCAATTATTTAACATTTGTGCAATAATCACTTAGCTAAACACAATTTATTCTTTAAAATTGATATTATTCAAGGAAAACTATATTCAATGATTAGGCCTTAGCAAGCTTGGTGCCAAGGACGGCTGTTAATCTAGTTGCATATGATTTTAAAACACCACACACCATTTTCTTCTCTACCATTTCAGTTAATATGCATGATATAGCCAAGTTCTAGAGCTGAACCATATCTTGGGCTACCAATTCTACCAAATTCATCAGATTTCTATTATTTAATAACTTTGAATAACTTGTCAAAGTAGACTAAAGAAAAATCAAGGAATACAATTTTGTTAACTCAGAATTCTTCATTGAGAGATAATTATGCACATGAATTTTAAAATAATGAGACTTATTTACACATCAAAGTACAATTGCAAATATGTTGGGTGAGTTAATTATTAAAAAGAAAACTTTAAACAACATCTCATATTAATGGTAAGATCAATAATATTCAAGTAAATGTTAACATCTTCCTAGTTTTATCTCTGCTATCTCTATGACATCCAACAATCCAGTTACCTTATAAATCCAGTGGAAAAATATAAAAATTATAAATATTGTACGGGTAAGTTACCTAAGTAAAAATCAAAAGGTCCCAAAATTCAGCCCTGGCAGTGATGTTCTTGTATGGAATGAATCCTTCTTGTGATGAGTTGGGAATCAGAACAGGAATAAACAACAAATAAAGCATGGAGAAGTTATGATGATAGAAACAAAATTCCCAAAGAATTCTAGGACTACACACAGATAAACCGTAGGTCCAGGGACTTATATAAGTAAGAGTCCCTGGGCAGTGAAAACAAATTAAGTTTCCTTTAGATAGGAATATTTCCTAAAGCAAGAGACATCAGAGCTTTGCACAAAACTATCCATGGCACTAGAACTACCATTTGGGTGTATGTTGATTTTAACTTTGCAAACAACCTGCCAAACAATATATTTACCATGCCTTCTCTAGGGTAGTGGGCTCAGGGGAAAGAAGGAAAACTGAGATGTGAGGATGGCAGAACTTTCCAAGATGAGCATGATTACATCATTCCAACTGCATCCCTTTGTGGCTGTTTCTCCTGACTGAGGACTAATCACTTTACCATAAATTCTCTCCATTCCCATTGTGATCAGAGTTTTCCCAGGAGTGGGAGCACACTGGATGAAGACAAAGCTGACATTGTGTGAGCAAAACTCAAGCAAACAAACAAAACCAATAAAGAGATCTCAAGATAACCTATTTGTTTGTTAGCTGTAACACAAACTGCTTTTCAAGAACAGAACAGCCTCAGAGTGATATATCTGCCTAAAAATAGATGAGAGAAAGCAAATGCTACTTATGCTGTTCATTGAGCAGCTGTCTCAGATCAAGGTTATCTCTCATATCTCCTGCTATCTTCATATCTTTGGACTAGTGTTGAAATTTTGTTCATTTAATTCTAGATTACCTGCCATTTTACACATTTTAAAAACTGGGTAAAAATTAAAGACTAAATTCTTTCTCACACCAGAAAAAATAAAGTTATATAGTGTCTTCAACTAGAAAAATTTGGAGTACCTGCCAGATACAAGAACTCAAGATACTGTGATAACATGCACAAGACTTACACAGATTAAACAAGACAAAATTCCAGTGCTCCAAAGAAGAACTGAAGAGAAAGTTCCATTCCCAACCAAAAAGTTATTTGAAATTGACACTTGCTGGGAAAGGAAATATCAGTTTCTCCAATGGAGAATCACAGGTTATGTCAACCATACTCCAGGGCAGGACAAATGATCAGGATTAGTTTTCTCACGTAAAATGGACTCTTGTTTCTTATGTGTATGTGATTTTGGTTTTGTTTTGGTAAGATATGTCTTATTGGTTTTCACATTTTTAGTTTGTTTCTCTTTTTATTTCTGCTTCACTTGTTTGTCTTGATGTGTGTGTGTGTGTGCGCGTATCATTTTCTGTCTGTCTGTCTGTCTGTCTGTCTGTCTCTCTCTCTCTCTCTCGCTCACTCGCTCACTCTTGCTCTGTGTGTGTGTGAGTGTATAATCCACTGAATATGATAATATTTGTAATATATATTACTGATCTTTGACCTAATACTATTGTAATTCATACAGTGGAGTATCATGAATAACTATATTCTTCATTTAGAGATTAAGAAGTGAGGCTTGTTAAAGAAAAAAAAATGACACAAAGTTAAGTTTAAATGTCTAGGAGTTCAGATATCTATAGCTTGTCTGACATGAGCCTTACACATGAGTGTAAATAATAAGGATGACTTAGAACCAAAACAGAGGATATTATAAGACCTTGATAAAGCCACCTTAACAAGGGTTTATGCTTCTATTTTTGCACATTAATCATATTCCAGCATGAGAGAAATGAATCTAAAAAATGACTATATCCTTTACAAAACTTCCTGCTTAACATTTAAACATTACATCAAGATACAAGATCCATTCAGTGCATTATCAGTTATATATTATGGATCTGATGAGTATTATTTCATGTTCCATAATGCGAATGAGAAAACTGGGACTGGGGACCATCTCTTGTAAGATTAGTATGGATTATGAGTTTTCAGTCCTTTTAAAGTAAAAATCCTTAACTATTACCCTAAACCTCTGTAAGGTAAGCACTAGCTGAGAGTTGGAGGAGGGAATTGGAAATTGAATATTATCATATATTATTACATACATAAATGAAATTCTCACTAATATCACTGTCCAAACATGAGCTCACAAGGATAATAGACATGCCAAAGTACATTAGAAAGCCCAGGAGTCACAAACTCTATACAAACAACTACAGGCAACTGAAGAATGCTGAGAGCAGAAGTAAAGTTCCCCAGGGAAGGTCATTCAATTAGTTACTGAATACCAAGTGGTAAGTTGAAAACATACATACAAGTAACATTGTACGACTGAGAATGTTATACATAGGAATATACACATTTACATACATGCATACAATAATAATGAAAAAAGCAGCTATGCATTTGAAAGACAGCAAGGAGTCATATGTGGGAGGGCATAAAGGGAGGAAAAAGAAGAGAAAATGTAATTATAGTATAATCTCAAAAATAATAAAATAAAATTAGTCCTGTAAAATAAAAATATAATGGAGAAATATTGTTATCACAGCTGAATTTTAGGATAAAATTATACTTTATTTAGTAGTAAGATTCTTTTTGTTAGAGACAAGTGTACATCATATTTGCCTCAAATATGTTATAGACCATTGTCTTAATAGTCTTTCTTTTACTAATCTATATAATCCAATGACAAATCTACCTGTCTGCAGGACCAAACTTCTGGTATTAGTGAATTGTCAATCTATAGATGTTATCTTTATGGACTTTTCAAAGAGATTGGAGATTATCATGTCTGATCTGTATTTACCTTACTTTGTTTCACAAAGAGATTTATGTTTGCTTTATTGCAAGTGTAGAACTGAGTTAATTCTTACCAGAATAAAGTTCACCAAATTATGCTGTGCTTCAACAGGACTAAAATAAACTACTTAGAGGTCAATTTTTAATTAACACCAACTCTTAAATTTCTTTGAACCTAACTGCCTCCTTGTCTCCCATGAAGACATGAGTCTCTAAAGCACAAAATTATAGCACAACATTTTGTTGTAACTGTTTTATTATTACTTGTTAATTTTTAGTGTGGCCAATTTATAAACTCATACATTTATAAATGTATTTAAAAATAAGCATATATAAAACTATACTGTCATCATCTGAAGGCCTTGAAATTTATCACTCATGTATTAAGGGATCTTGTAAAAGTAACTTTTATTCAACTGATATAGTTGTTGCCAAAACTTATTGCCTTAGTCTGCTAACCTAGCCCTAGTCCTGGAAGCTTCTAGCTTCTGTACAATCTAATCCAGGCCTGGAATGTTTTTAGCCTTTGAGACCTGCTGCTGAATAAGTTCATCCCTTCTTAGTTCTTTCTGAAGTCTGGCTGTCTGTCAGCTCAGCTGTTCTGCCTCAAACTCCTCTCCACACTACTTTTTTCAATTTGGCTTTTGTCTTGGTCTCTGACCTAACTGTTCCTCTTGGTCTCATACTAACATTCTCAATATGTTGTAATCTTATGACTCCCTTTCATTCTCTAGTTCATATTTTCTTCACCTTCATCTTGCTTGTTCTCTGTAACATGTCTGTGTATAACTGTCCCAGTAAAATTTCCTCCTCTACTCTCTTTTACTCTCTGTGCTGTTTTCTCTTAAATGGCCTTTCTTTTCTCTTTCTTCTAATAAGTTACGTCTATCCTGTTCTGTTAAATCTGACTCTGATTCATCATTTTTTTCTTCCACTCAATTGAATATCACTTTCAAGCATGGGTGCTTCCTTCTACAAATTAACTCTACCTTCATTATTTGGGATTAAAGATGTGTACTACAGGCATGTCTGTATTCAAGTAAGAGTGGTTAAAGTTTTGTGCTAATGACTGCACCACACCATGAATATTAACAAGATTTTGTTTTTTTTTCTATTTTCTCAGTAAATACCATGATCTTAGGGTTCACAGTGTGATCAAATATCCTTCAACAGGTACCATTGTGATAAAAATGCAAATTCATAAAGAACACAAGAGGACAAAAATATTCATGATATGTCATTTGTTATACCTCTGTGTTCCTTGATGTGTAGATAACAGGATTTAACAAGGGTGTGATGATAATATAAAATACTGTTATTTCTTTATCCATGGGAAAGGTAACTACTGGTTGCATGTACATAAAAATGCATGGCACAAAATAATACAACTGTGATATGGGAACCACAGGTAGAGAAGGCCTTTTTCCTCCCTGTTGGACTTTGTGTCTTTAAGGAGTACAGAATGACCACCTTGGACATCAACAACATTGTGAAGGTGATCACAGGGATTATACCCCCATTGTCAGCAACCAGGAGACCAAGAAGGAAAGTGTCAGTGTAGGCAAGTTGTAGCAAGGGGAAGATGTCACAAAGGAGTTGATCCAAAATATTGGGGCCACAGAAGAGAATCCACAGAGTAACAGGAATCTGAACAAAGGAATGTAGGAAACCCAATATCCAACATATTCCCACTAGAAGATAGCACGTATAGTGGTTCATCCTGGAGACATAGTACAGAGATCTATAGATGGCCACATAAGGACATAAGGATGGTCATAGGCCATGACCACAAGAAGGACAATCTGTAAAGCTCCTAAGAAATGCTCAACAAAAAGTTGGAATATGCAGCCATTTAATGAGATGGTTTTTGTTTCTGATAGCAAATTTGCCAGCATCTTAGGGATTATGCAAGAGGAATAGCATGCATCTAACCAGAAAAAAAAAAGCCAAGAAAAAATACATTGGGGAGTTCAAAGACTGGCCACAGACTATTGTCCCCACAATGAGCAGATTTCCTCTGAAAGGAATGATGTAGAGGATGAGTAACACAAAAAAATAGAATTCTCTGAAGCAGGGAATTCTGTATTAGTCCCATGAGGATGAACTCAGTCATGTTCATTCTCTTTTCTCTCAGTTGAATGCTGCTGGACATATCAGAAGTTTTGGGTTAGCCTAGAAAAAGATCTTAATAGCAAATTTCATGAGGAATTTATTTTATTGTTTTCAGTTAAGGGCAAAACATTTTATAATATTAAACTTTTTGTTTTCAGGGTATACCAAAGGGAAATGCTTTATGCCATCTATCTTAAAAAAAGAAATTGGAATTAACTTTACCATCTTATGAGGATTTTTATTTGAAGCCAAGTTCTAATAAAATATACCATTAATGAAATGTTTTTGAATCTCTCAGTTTAATTCCTGCTTAGCCTTGGCTAGCATATTCACACTTATCAATAAATACAAAATGAATTTTTTATTAAATATATTCTTTATTTACATTTCAAATGTTGTCTCCTTTCCTGGTTTTACCCCTGAAAACCCCTTAACCCATTCCTCCTCTTACTGTTCACCAATCTACCCACTCCTGCTTCCCTATCCTGCTATTCCCCTACACTGCTGCATCGAGACTTCTCAAGACCAAGGACCTCTCTTCCCTTTGATGTTCAAAAAGGACATCCTCTGCTGAATATGCATCTGGAAACATGGGTCCCTCCATGTGTACTCTTTGGTTGATGGTTTACTCCCTGGGAGCTCTGGGCATACTGGGTGGCTCATATTGTTGTTCCTCCTATGGCTCTGCAAACCCCTTCAGCTCCTTGGGTTCTTTCTCTAGCTCCTTCATTGTAGACCCAATGCTCAGTTCAATAGCTGACTGAGAGTGTCCCCCTCTATATTTGTCATGCACTGGCAGCGTCTCCCAAGTGATAGCTATATCAGGTTCCTGTCAGCAAGCACGTTTTGGCATTCATAATAGTGTCTAGGTTTTGTAACTGTATATGGGATGGATCCCTAGGTAGGGCAGTCTATGGATGGTCATTCCCATTTCTTAAAGGAATTATATCACATTATAGTTGTAAGTAAGGTTTATTGTGTGTGCGCATGTGTGTGTGTGTGTGCATGTGTACATGTGTACTTGTACATGCTAAGTGTTTAAGAGTTACCTACATGTAATATAATCTTTGTTTAATAGTTAATTTATGAGGTTATATATATATATATATATACATATATAATCTTTAGTAAATAAATATATAGTAGTGAAAATAGAAATCAAAATATTTCCTTTCTTTGTAGAGAGAGGAAGTAGAAAATTAAGAAATAGAATTATATAAAATATATGTTTATAGTAGTTTCCCTGAAAGTAATATGACAAAAGTAGACAAATGAGTCTTAAATAAACAATCATGTTCAGTATAGTGGTCAAAACTTTATTAAGATGGAATTCATAACTAGTATTAGCAATAGTGAAGAGGGAGTTAAGATGATATCTAAAATAAGGCTTCAGATAGAAATATCACCATGGAAAATCCCTGTGGAATAAGTAAAGTCAATGACCTTTGGAAAGAGTAGTTAATGTCAATGACCTAGGGGATGGACCTGGTCAAAATATACCAGGATAAATTGGTTCCAGAACTTGTAACCCTTTAAATCATTGTATAGCACACAATTTCATTATATATGACAAATTAGTCTTTGCCAAATTTTAGACAGCAAAACAATATAATCTGATTTACCTGTCATTTGAACTATTCTTTACAAAGAACAGAATATGGATAATAGGAAAAGCAAACTAGTTGAGATATTATCTTTACTACCAAGTTTAAAGAAAATGGTGTCTTAGACCAGGGTAGTAGCAAGAAAAATGTTTTTGTTGACATGAACTTTATAAAAAGAAAAATTATTATGAATTTTTAACTTTGTACTAACAGAAGAGACTATTTTTACTTACTGAGACAATCTAAGGGTAAAACCTCCTCCAGTATAGCCAACATTTTAATTAGAATTTATTAAGTAAAAGATTCATTTATGTTGATTGATTCTTAATGTTGTTTTTATTCTTATGGATGAGATAAAACTTAGAGCGTGTGGTGAGCCTATTCAAAATTACTTAGAAGTCTTCAAACATAAGCTTATATTAAAATGAAAAACAAAAACATATTTTGTAAAATATGACCTAAAAAAACTTGAAGATCAGAATAATTGACCAAATGAGCCACTTTGAGAATTACAGGGAAACAAGTTGACTAGCACAAAAAAGGTATAAATCAGGCAGTTGCCATAAAAGCTATTTAACCTGTGCTGAAATTTTTACAAGAGTTGCACTATAACTACTTACTGTGAAAACTGAAAACATGGCCTCATGCAAGTGTTGTCTGAGACTACATCTATACTTAGAAACACCAAGCTCCAAAAGAGACTACAGCCCATGTTTTTCATTTCTCTGCCTCTTTTATTCCTTAATTATGTAACCTTCTATGTTTTCTTCTTTATCATCATGACTTTTGATAAAATGTTTAACATATAAACATATTCACAGAAGATTTACTAGTTTTTTTTTTCAGTACATCGTTAAAATGTAGTTTTTGTCAAAAAAAATTAGATTTCTAACATGAACACCACATGGGATCTTTTGCAACAAAGCAATGCATGTGCTTACAAAGGTTGTTTCTCTCTGATATTTTTCCCTTTGAACTTAGTTTTTCTTCTTCTTCACTCGTCAACAATTTTTCTCTTCTGAAAAATTTGCAACCACTCACTGCTCCCACTCCCCTCTAATGCTTCCAAATAATCATACTGAAGATAAAATGGGGACTAAAATTAAGAAATTGTATGCTAATTACACAGTCTAGAAGCTGTCACCTGGGTTTCCTCTGAGGATTTACCTGCATGCAATAAGGACACATGCTCCACTATGTTCATAGCAGAATTATTTATAATAGCCAGAAGCTGGAAAGAACCCAGATGTCCCTCAACGGAGGAATAGATTCAGAAGATGTGGTATATTTACACAATGGAATACTACTCTGCAATTAAAAACAATAAATTCACGAAATTCCTAGGCAAATGGTCAGAACTTGAAAATATCATCCTTAGTGAGGTAACCCAATCACAAAAGAACACACATGGTATGCAGTCACTGATAAGGGGATATTAACCCAGAATCTAGGAATACCCTAGACACAATTCGCATATCAATAGATTTCCAAGAAGATGGAAGGAGAGACCCCTGGTCCTGGAAAGACTGTATGTAGGGGAATGCCAGGATAGAGAAGCGAGAGGGGGTTGAATGGGGAAAAGAGGGAGGGAAGGGGGCTTATGGGACTTTCGGGGAGGGAGGAAACGGGAAAGGAGAATTGATTTTGAATGTAAATAAAAAAAAACCTTAGAAAATAAAATAAAATTAAAAAAAAAACAAACACAAAACATTGCTATAAGGGAAATTTAGGAGTTTGGAATAATGAGACTGCAATTCTTTTCTGCATAACATTTCAACAATATTATCCTGTCCCTTGGGCAGAAAGGTATCCTTAGTTTAACATTTTTAGGAACCTACACCTTACCCCAACTATTATGTTTTCATGAATCCCATCTCATGGAGGAATATAAAAGGCTGTATAACTATTCCTATTTTATTGATAGAGAAATGCAATATGGAGAACATAAACCAGAAAGAACATACCTCAGTAACACAAACTCAGGTCTATCTAATTTAAGTCTTGATCTTGACTTGATCCCACAGAATGTCATATGTAATAACTCACCTAGACGGCTTCTCTTTCCTAAGAGCAGCTTTCAGGTAAATCCCTAGGAAGACTCATTCTCATAATGACTCCTGGAAAAGGTGATTGGAATCCACTTGAGAATTTAAAATACATAACTCTTCATAATACTATGAGAATTTCTCACTTCCACTCTCAGGAGAATTTATAATTATCAACTTATTTATTTTGCATCTTTAGTTAAAAATGTATGACTATCCCTGTATAAAAAGCATTCCATACCTAGCCTAAGTTTAACATTGAAAGAAAATATACATTATTTAAACTTTATTTAGAAGCAACATCTATATTTACTTCACAATACCTTTATGACATAATTATATTTTTTCCAACTCAGACATAGAAGCATTAGGCTTAAATGAAGATTATTTTGCTTACCCAGAATACTATAACTAAAAAGACAGAAAATTTCAATTAATTGAAATTTTGTCTAATTTAAGATTTCTCTGAACTCAAACTCAAGAAATTGATGGACTTAGTCTTCTTTCTTTCTTTCTTTCCTTTCTTTCTTTCTTTCTTTCTTTCCTTTCTTTCTTTCTTTCCTTTCTTTCTTTCTTTCCTTTCTTTCTTTCTTTCTTTCTTTCCTTTCTTTCTTTCCTTTCTTTCTTTCTTTCTTTCTTTCTTTCCTTTCTTTCTTTCCTTTCTTTCTTTCTTTCTTTCTTTCTTTCTTTCTTTCTTTCTTTCTCTCGTTCTTTCCTGTTTCTTTGTTGTGACATAAATTTACTGTGATCAGACTAACATCAAACTTGTGATGATACTGCTTTATCCTTCTAAATAGCTGTGACTATAGGCTCAAGCCACTATGTGAAGCTTATGTTTCATTTTACACTTAATAGTAATCTGTATTTCTTATTGTTTTCCATTGAGTTGTCTGAGAATTCAAGTACATGGCAGGGCAGACATTTGAAATCTCAGAACCTACCCCCAGAGACACGCTTCCTCCAAGAAAAACATACTATCTAATTCTTCCTGAACAATTCCACAAACTGGGACCAAGTATTCTAGTATGTAAGTCCATGAGGAACATTTTCATTCAAACCACCATAGGTAGGGAGAGCTACAATGCAAGAAGAAAAGTAGAGATGTATTTGCCACTCAAGAGGGGAAAATATGTAGGCAAAATAGACCCTTCACAATCTGAGGGTGCGATGAGTTCACTTTGGTGTTGCTTTTTCAGGATCCACTCTTTCACTAATCAAATGTCCTCACTTTTATTGCTGACATCTTGGAGAACATTAAATGTGTGTGGCTGCAGATATATGAGTGCCAATTCTTGAGTCTTTTTTGTCTTTATTTATTTACACTCCAGATTTTATTCCCCATCCCTGTCCATCCTCCGGCTGTTCCACATCCCATATTTCCTCCCCACCCCTTGTCTCCATGAGGATGTCCACACTTCTCATCCCCAACTCAACCAGACCTCTAAACTCCCTGAGGTCTCCAGTCTCTTGAGGGTTAAGTGACTCATCTCTGACAGAACCTGAACCTGGCAGTCCTCTACTATATATGTGTTAGGTGCCTCATATCAGCTGATGTATGCTGCCAGGTTGGTGGTCTAGTGTTTGAGAGCTCTCAGGGGTCCAGGTTAATTTAAATTTACGGGACACAATGAAAGCAGTAGTAAGAGGAAAACACATAGTGCCTCAAAAAAAGAAGCTGCTTTCATTGTGTCCCATAAATTAGAGTATGTTGTGCCTTCATTTTCATTAACTTTCAAAAAGTCTTTGATTTCTTTCTTTATTTCCACCTTGACCAAGTTATCATTGAGTAGAGCATTGTTCAGCCTCCATGTGTACGTGGGTTTTCTTTTGTTTTTGTTGCCATTGAAGACCACCCTTATTCCATAGTGATCTGATAGTATGCATGGGATTATTTCTATCTTCTTGTATCTGTTGAGGTCTGATTTGTGACCAATTATATGGTCAATTTTGGAGAAGGTACCATGAGGAGCTGAGAAGAAGGTGTATTCTTTAGCTCTAGGATGAAATGTTCTATATATATCAGTTAGTTCCACTTGGTCCAAGGCTTCAATTAGATTCACTGTGTCCCTGTTTAGTTTCTGCTTTCCTGAACGATCCATTTCAGAGAGTGGGGTGTTGAAGTCACCCACTATTATTGTGTGCGGTGCGATGTGTGCTTTGAGTTTTAGTAAAGTTTCTTTTACGAATGAGGGTGCCCTTGCATTTGGAGCATAGATATTCAGAATTGAGAGTTCTTGATGGTGGATTTTTCCCTTGATCAGTATGTAGTGTCCTTCTGTGTCTTTTTTGATGACTTTAGGTTGAAAATCAATTTTATCTGATATTAGGATGGCTACTCCACCTCGTTTCTTGGGGCCATTTGCTTGTAAAATTGTTTTCCAGCCTTTTACTCTGAGGTAGTGTTTGTCTTTGACACTGAGGTGCGTTTCCTGCATGCAGCAAAATGCTGGATCCTGTTTATGTATCCAGTCTGCTAGTCTATGTCTTTTAATTGGGGAATTGAGGCCATTGATATTAAGAGAGATTAAGGCATAGTGATTATTGCCATCTTCCATTCTTGACGCTATCTTTATGTTTGAGTGGTTATCTACTTTTGGGTTTGATTCAAGAAGGTTATTATCTCATTTTTTCCAGGGTGTTGTTTATCTCCCTGTATTGGAGGTTTCCACCTATTATCCGTTGCAGGGCTGGATTTGTGGAAAGATATTGTGAAAATTTGGTTTTATCATGGAATATCTTGGTCTCTCCATCTATGGTGATTGAGAGTTTTGCTGGGTATAGTAGTCTAGGCTGGCATTTGTGCTGTCTTAGTGTCTGCATGAGATCTGCCCAGGATCTTCTGGCTTTCATAGTCTCTGGTGAGAAGTCTGATGTGATTCGGATAGGTCTTCCTTTGTATGTTACTTGGCCCTTTTCTCTCATCCTTAGTCATTAGGGAAATGCAAATCAAAACAACCCTGAGATTCCATCTCACACCAGTCAGGATGGCTAAGATCAAAAACACAGGAGACAGCAGTTGTTGGCGAGGATGTGGAGAAAGAGGAACACTCCTCCACTGCTGGTGGAATTGCAAGCTGGTACAACCACTCTGGAAAGCAGTCTGGCGGTTCCTCAGAAAACTGGGTATGACACTCCCGGAGGATCCGGCTATACCACTCCTGGGCATATACCCAGAGACTTTACCTGCATGCAATAAGGACACATGCTCCACTATGTTCATAGCAGCCTTATTTATAATAGCCAGAAGCTGGAAAGAACCCAGATGTCCCTCAACGGAGGAATGGATTCAGAAGATGTGGTATATCTAGACAATGGAATACTACTCTGAAATTAAAAACAATGAATTCGTGAAATTCCTAGGCAAATGGTCAGATCTTGAAAATATCATCCTTAGTGAGGTAACCCAATCACAAAAGAACACACATGGTATGCAGTCACTGATAAGGGGATATTGACCCAGAATCTCGGAATACCCTAGACACAATCCGCATATCAATAGATTTCTAAAAAGATGGTAGGAGAGACCCCTGGTCCTGGAAAGACTGGATGTAGGGGAACGCCAGGACAGAGTAACGAGAGGGGGTTGAATGGAGAAAAGAGAGAGGGAAGGGGGCTTATGGGACTTTCGGGGAGGGAGGAAACGGGAAAGGGGAAGTGGTTTGGAATGTAAATTAAAAAATAAAATAAAATAAAAAAAAAAGACCTTTTAAAAAAAAAGTCCACAAAAAACCAAAAAAAAAAAAAACAAAAAAAAAAAAATGAAGCTCTAGAGAGCATACCCTAGCAGCTTAACAGCACTCCAGGAAGCTTTAGAACAAAAAGATGCTAATACACCCAAAAGGAGTAGAAGACAGAAAATCATCAAACTCAGGGCTGAAATCAAACAAGTAGAAACAAAAAGAACTATACAAAAAAATCAACAAAATCAGGAGCTGATTCTTTTAGAATATCAAGAAGATAGACAAACCTTTAGCCAGGTTAACCAGCGGTGACAGAGACGGTATCCAACTTAATAAAATCAGAAATAAAACGGGAGAAATAACAACAGAAACTGAGAAAATTCAAAAAAATCATCAGATCCTACTATAAAAACCTATACGAAACACACCTGGTAATTCTGGAGGAAATGGACAATTTCCTAGACAATTACCAAATACCAAAGATAAATCAAGATCAAATAGACCACCTAAAGTGTCCCATAACCCGTTAAGGAATAGAAGTGGTCATTGACAGTTTCCCAATCAAAAAAAAAAAGGACCAGATGGTTTTAGTGCAGAATTCTATCAGACCATTCCACAAAATAGAAACAGAAGGAACACTACCCAACTCGTTCTAGGAAGCCACCATTTCACTATTACCAAAACCACACAAAGATCCAACAAAGAAAGGGAACTTCAGAACAATTTTCCTTATGAATATCAATGCAAAAATACTCAATAAAATTCTTGCCAACTGAATCCAAGAACACATCAAAACGATCATTCGTCATGATCAAGTAGGCTTCATCCCAGGGATGCAGGGATGGTTCAATACATGGGAATCCATCAATGTAATCCACTAAATAAACAAACTCAAAGAAAAACCACATGTCATTTCATTAGATGCTGAAAAAGCATTTAACAAAATTCGGCATCCTTTCATGTTAAAGGTCTTGGAAAGATCAGGAATTCAAGGCACATACCTAAATACAGTAAAAGTGATATACTGCAAACCAGTAGCCAATATCAAACTATATGGAGAGAAACTTGAAGCAATCCCACTAAAATCAGGGACTAGACAAGGCTGCCCTCTCTCTCCATATTTATTCAATTTAGTACTTGAATTTCTAGCTAGAGAAATTAGACAAAAAGAGGTCAAAGGGATACAAATTGGAAAGGAAGAAGTCAAATTATCACTATTTGCAGAAGATATGAAAGTATGCTTAAGCAACCCAAACAACTCCACAAGAGAACTCCTACAGCTCATAAACAACTTCAGCAAAGTGGCTGGATATAAAATTAACTCAAGCAAATCTATAGCCTTCCTATATTCAATGGATAAACAGGCTGAGAAAGAAATTAGGGAAATGACACCCTTCACAATAGCCACAAACAAAATATTCTATCTTGGTGTTACTCTAACCAAAGAAGTCAGAGATCTGTATGACAAGAGCTTCATGTCTCTGAAAAAAGAAATCAAAGATCTCAGAAGATGGAAAAATCTTCTATGCTCATGGATTGGCAGGATTAATATAGTAAAAATGGCCATCTTGCCAAAAGCAATAAACAGACTCAATGCAATTGCCATCAAAATCCCAACTCAATTCTTCATAGAGTTAGAAAGAGCAATTCTCAAGTTCATCTGGAATAACAAAAACCCCAGGATAGATAAAACAATTCTCAACAGTAAAAGAATTTCTGGGGAATCAGTATCTCAGACCTCAAGCAGTACTACAGAACAATAGTGTTAAAAACTGCATAGTACTAGTACAGTGACAGGCAGGTAGATCAATGGGATAGAATTGAAGACCCAGAAATGAACCCACACACCTATGGTCATTTGATCTTTGATAAAGGAGCTAAAACCATCCAGTGGAGAAAAGATAGCATTTTCAACAAATGGTGCTGAATCAACTGGCAGCTAGCATGCAGAGGAATGTAAATTGATCCATTCTCATCTTCTTTTTTTTTTTTTTTAAATGTGTAGCCCAGGCTGGCCTCGAACTCGTGATCCTCCTGCCTCTGCCTCCTTCAGCAAATCCTCCGGCATCACAACCGAAGATTCTCACCTTCTTGTACTAAGCTCAAGTCTAAGTGGATGAAGAACCTCCACATAAAACCTGACACACTGAATCGAAAAGAAAAGAAACTGGGGAAGATCCTTGAGCACATGGGCACAAGGGGAAAATTTTCTGAACAGAACACTAATAGCTTATGCTCTAAGATCAAGAATTGACAAATGGGACCTCATAAAATTGCAAAGTTTCTATAAGGCAGAGGACACTGTCAATAGGACAAAATGGCAATCAACAAATTGGGAAAAGATCTTTACCAACCCTACATCCCACAGAGGACTAATATCCAATATATAAAAAGAACTCAAGAAGTTAGACTCCAGAGAGCCATAACACCCTATTAAAAAATGGGGTAGAGAGCTAAACAAAGAATTTTCACCTGAGGAATATTGAAAGACTGAGAAGCACCTAAAGAAATGTTCAGCATTTTTAGTTATCAGGGAAATGCAAATCAAAACAACCCTGAGATTTCACCTCATACCAGTTAGAATTGCTAAGTTCAAAAACTCAGGAGAAAGCAGGTACTGGTGACGTTGTGGAGAAAGAGGAACCCTCCTCCACTGAGGGTTGGATTGCAAGCTGGTACAACCACTCTAGAAATTAGTCTGGCGGTTCCTCAGAATACTGGGCATGCTACTACTAGAGGACTCCATTATACTACTCCTGAGCATATACCCAGAAGATTATCTTTTATGATATAAGGATACATGCTCCATTATGTTCGTAGCAGCCCAATTTATAATAGCCAGAAGCTGGAAAGAACCCAGATGTCCTTCAACAGAGAAACAGATACAGAAAATGTGGTATCCTTACACAATAGAATCCTACTCAGCTATTAAAATCAAAAAATTCATGAAATTCTTAGGCAAATTGGTGGAACTGGAAAATATAATTCTAAGTGATGTTACCCAATCACAAAAGAACTCACATGGTATGTACTCACTGATAAGTGTGTATTAGCCCAGAAGCTCAGAATACCCAAGACACAATACCCTTGCCCAAAGCCTCTTTGATCCTACCTATCCCCTATCCACATAATTTCATCTTCCCTGTCACCTTTGTCTGTCTCTGTTTGTCTGTTTCCTATTCTTCTCTTCTTTCTTCTCTCCTTTCCCTGCCTTCTGTTTCTTAAAAATAAAATATAAAAATTAAAGTTAAAATGAAACAAAATTTAAAATTCCCATTTTTATTTTTGTCTGTTGAATCATGAGAATGTTATTTTCAATAAGCAAAGCATGGGCACACTGTACTTTTTTCCCATTGTGAATACTATCATCTAGTGTTTCAAAAACAAGCTGATCACAATCGAATCTAACTTACTTTTAATTCCTACTGATGTTATTACAAGGTAGATTTCACAGATACATCATTGCTTTCTGTTGATCAGGTCAGGCAACTTAGGAAACTTGTTTCATCATTTTAGTTTGTACATGTTCCTAGGAATATTATATGAGCAAAACTCTTGGTAAAACCTTAATCATCAGTGGGTAAAATTAAAGATGTAAAAAAAATTAATTTAGTTCAAATTTAGGAAAATATTGCTTTATTATTTTGTCTATATCATAATGTCTTTATTTTCTTAATTACACACACAAATTATAAACATATTCACATATAAATATATATGTATGTGTGTGTGTGTATGATTAATACACAAATAGACATACACTCACACACATCCATACACATACACACATACGAACATTCCTATGTATAAGATCTTTCTTAGTTTCTCTTTTTGGCACTTTGAGCATAGGATGCTGACTTGGATTTTTCTTTAAATATACTTAAACACTTGGAAAATATTATAAAATGTTGTTATCACTTTCCATTATATATTTAAATTTGCATGAATGTTTAGAAAAACTTAACTACTCCTAGATCTTCAATCTGCAGAAATAATGCTCTTCCATATTAATAGAAATCAACATTTCAGGGTCTGAAATAATATCGAGGTATTCATGATGTTTGGTTTTTATTTAAAGAAAAATTAAGAAAACAATCTGGGCATCATGATGTACAGCTATAATCCCAGTTGTGTGGCTCCAGGTTTAAGCCCAGATTATGCATATAATAAACCATTGCCTCAAAAAGTAAAAATTGAACAAAGTTAAAGATTTGATAGGATGAAAAACAGTTATTATATAATGATAAATTTACAATTTTTGTCAAATTTCTATTGCTCTTTAACACATAATAATGGTTTACGTAATTAATTCTGTACATAAAATTAAACTGCACTGCTAGGCACTAGTGTGGCAATCATGGATTTTATTTTCAGGAGTGAAGTATCATTATCAGAGAGAGGCTGGACACCCAACCACAATACTGTACTCATGTTTCTTCATCTTTATCATTGCAGTTTTACACATATAACATCCAAACACAGAAACTGAAATTTACCTTGGTTTCTCAATTCCATGGTGAAAATTTACCATCATACTCCTTTGACAAATTGAATTTTGGTGCCTAATTACATTAATGAAAATCAAAATAATAACAGTTTGTAGTTCAGGACTCTTCATTCTGAGATCACAATTGTGCACACAAATGAAATCAAATGAACCAATTCAAAAGAAACAATAGTAGTATTTCTGATTAATCAGATCAAGTTTATAAAAAGCCATTTTGCTCTTGTTCCCACTAAAGAAAACACAAACATTATGTAAGATTACTAATCCAACAACTAGGTGAGTAAATATTTGGTTCCAGAAAGATGGTCCCTTTTGGACTCCCCTAAAAAGGAGCAAGGAATCAGAAGAAGATTGGTTAAAAAGTCATCCACTGGGAAACTCTCTTATTAGAAATGTAGTTTCCAGAAAGTTCAAAGAATATTAAACACAGATGTTCTGTGTGTTCATGGAGATAAGCAAGAAGCAGCTCTGTAGCAAGGGAAAGGAAAAGCAGCCATCAGATTTTCATAAAATCATTTGTGTCTCTATGCCTACTAACAGGCAATATTTTGACTATTGTACATAGGCAATCTCCAAAACACATTTTAAAATTACAGTTACTAGTTTGTTGACTGTAAGGTACTGTTTGGGGGTAAAAAGAGTTCATAGGGCACTTATCAAAAGGAACATATTTTCAAGATGAGAGTGCTTACATCATTTTAATGTGCACCCCTTTGAGGCCTTGTCTCTACAGACTGAGGATCTAAGTATTTTACCAGCAAATTCCCATCCACTGCGATAATGATCAGGTTGTGGGGTTAACACTGGAAAATGGCCAAACTGAAATTTCAGAATAAAACAAAAAAACAAAAAAAACAACCAGAAACAAAAAACAAGAAACCAGTGAAAACAGTGAATAGCTAAACTTGTTATGGTTGATCTTCTTGAAAATAAAAATAAATTCAATATTAATCTCAGCCACATTTCTAATGCTCTGAGTCAAAATTCTCTCCTACCTTTCCAGTTACTCTGTTGACTTTTTCATTAAAAAAATTAAAATTAAAAACCTGATCATTTCTCATTCTATAATAGCTAATATTCTAAATGTTTTCAACTTAGAAAAGGAAGCAATTGCTGATCTTTTTCTAGGTTCAAGTATAAACAAGCAAACAAGTAAAACAGAAAGCAAAGAAAAACACCCCCAAAGCAAAAATACTATATTAATGCTCTCCATTTACAATATGTTTCACACACTGCAACTCATTGGTTTACAGATGTACCATGGAGTGTTCTGAGAAGGAAACATCTCATCTTTAGCAAATGAGAGCCTCACAGTTGGTTTGACGTTCACCTTACCATTAGCTGAGGGTAGGAACAGTGATCCCAGACCTTTCAGTTATTATTTTCCTCTTCCCAGACTAGGGGGATATTTAGATGTTTGAATCTTTTAGTTGCAATACCTCTGAGATAGAGATACAGTGGGTACAGTAGTATGGTTTAGCTGCTAATAGGGATTTGTTCAAATGTAAATTGGTAAGCTTGATCTCCAGGACATATGGTACACAGAGTGAGTTGATCATTGCATTTTCTCATCTGATCTATATGTGAACCCTACCATAGACATGCACATTCAAAATAAATAAACAAAAATACGTATGGGGTTGTTAGTGAGGCTCATCATACTCAGTACTATGTATTTAATATATAACAGTACAAGATTTGAAAAATGATCCTAGGTGCATTCATTTTCTATTCAATGAAGTTTATAGGTTCAAAAAATGACTTCAGGAATCTATTCACAGTGAATAGTACTGAGTTTCATAAGAGCATTTTCATTCACAAATATAATGTACTTTGATCATGATCCCTCCATACTCCCTGTCCTAATTATATTTCTGTTGTAGTTTAAAAAAAAAGAGGACCATCCAAAGGACTTATTTGCCTAGAATGTTATAAGCATGAGTGTGTATGGGTTTTCAGCTCCCTCTCTACATTTACAGACTGAGATTTAAAGTGGGGGATTGGAGCCACCCACAAGTGTGAGTCCTACCACCTCAATTATCTCTATCAAGGCAATATCCCACAGATATATACTGTAGTCAGCTTAATGTTAATCATTTTTTTAAGAATCTTTGCAGGCAATTCTAGAATGTGCCAAACTGACAATTAAATCTAAACATAGCATATCACCTTCTGTTTTTTTGCCCTACCAAAGACCTACTAATCCTTCTCATCCCTCTATGCAAAGTTACTTATGTTTTCTTATCAAATATATATGTACACACACAAACATACTTACATGCACACAATTAGTACTAAGAAAACAATTAGCTTCCACAAACACATTTCCTAGGATTCAAATGGTGGAACATAGCACATTATGACTCTATAGCTTTGAGAGTGGTACAATCAACTCTTACCTAGAAACAAATATTATTTGTGAGATGAGAGTCTGTTATTGAATCTACTTACAAAAACACAGCAGATGAAACCTTTCTCTACTGTGCAAAATATTTTCTGAAAAAATAATTTGGAGTATTTTATGGCATATATACATACTTATAACATGATAGAGTTTAAAACTATGTAATTTATAAATAAAATGAATATAAAAAACAAAACACAGAAAGCAAGTAGTTTTCAATATGGTGGTGATAACAATACCATTTTAGAATTGGATTAAGTTAAAATTGAGTCACAGGTAAATATTTATAGAATTAATACTAAAACTTTATTTAAAATTTTCTTTCTGAAATACAGAAGTCCAATTCATTAATCTATGTGTTTGTACATCTATATACCAACAGTACTGATGAAATAACAGAAAAATTAAATTACAATGTCTCACCTAGTTACAGTAAATTCAATTTGAACAATTACTAATCTATCCATAACAATTTTTTAGGACGTTTGAGAAATGTGAAAAAGTGGCAATCTTTGGGAATTGTTCTTTGAAAGCAACATTCAATTGCATATACTTTTAATCCCACTGCTCAGGAAATGAAAAAGAAGCCAACCAGGTCTGCATAGGAAGTTTCAAGCCAACGAGATTAGTGAGACTTTCTTAGAGAAAAAAAATAGCTTTTTCAGGGAATATAGAATATATATGTAGTGTGCATCTATAAAACTGCAAACATGTAAAGCAATTCATCGGAATAAGTATTCAGGTAAATAAAACAATATAGATAAATAAATAAACAAACAAATAAATAAAAGTATTCAGGTTACTGAATGTGATGACAGTCTTTAACGTGGTCAATGTCTTTCTTTCTTTCTTTCTTTTTTTTTTTTTTTTTTTTTTTTTTTTGGTTTTTCAAGACAGGGTTTCTCTGTGTAGCCCTGGTTGTCCTGGAACTCACTTTGTAGACCAGGCTGGCCTCAAACTCAGAAATCCTCCTGCCTCTGCCTCCCAAGTGCTGGGATTAAAGGTGTTCGCCACCACCGCCCGGCTAACATGGTCAATGTCTAATCATTTACACAGGGCATGCAACATAAGCTAACAAAATAAAATAATAAAAAAAGACCTAGAGCAGCAATATTGATAGAATGTGTTAAGTCTCTAGACAAACATATTTCCCTCATAACTATATATTTGTTTGCTACCAGGACTAGGTGTTCTATTTGTGGGTTTTCAGTGCCTTCAAATGTTACAAAAAGTGTAGTAACCTTGCAGGGATAAAAATAGGTGTCACAGAAGGCTGAAGGCTGAAAACTTATAACATCCAAAATGGTGGGAGATGGAGGAACTGATGGAGAGTTTACTGAAACTGAAGAGAAGTCACTGTGAAAACATGAACTAAATAACTTTAAAATAATAATTCATATTGAATAGTTTTTAGAACCAAAGGATTGGAGGGAGAATTAATGAATTAAAAGCAAGCATGATCCCTTGGTGGTTGGAAAAACAAAATTACAAACAACTATTAATTACAAACCCTATGTACTTTATATGATTTGAACACTTACTTTGAAACTCAACCAAAGCAAAATAATTGGAAAAAAATCACAGTTTTGGGAGGGGGTGCTTACCCACAGAACTTAGATGTTTTATCTTGTATTTCTAACCAAGGGTGTGATCATAGTTTTTAGGAAATAAGCTCATGACTGTGACCATGATGACAAGTGAGAGTTTCAGAAGACCTATGTACTTTTTCCTCAATTTCTTCCCCTAGAGTATGGTATTTTTTGTTGTTGTTATTGCCCCAAAGCTGATTGTGGACCACCTTTATGAGAAGACTATGTTATTTTTTGAAAATGCATGACCCAGATTATCAAAGAACATATTTGGAGGTATGAAGATTAACATTCTCCCTGTGGCAGCCTATGACCACTATGTAGCTATCTGTAATCCTCTGTACTACATAACCATCATGTGTACTCAAATGTGCTGTATGTTGTGGGGAACTTGCATAGGAAATTAATGCATGCAACCACTCAGAGCCTTTCCATGCATGCACCAAATTTCTTTGGTCACAATATCATAGAGTAGTTTTATGTTATTTGTTTCAGTTACTGATGCTGTCCTGCATGGACATCCAGACTCCATATCTCATTGTTATCTTCTATAGTGACATAATATGTGTGACCATCTTCTATATTCTATGTGCCTCTTACACAGCTATTTTGTGTTCTCTGAAAACTCACACTCTGAAGGAAGACAAAAATCCTTATCTACCCATAACTCTTACATCACAGTAGTTGTTTTGTTCTTTTGCAATGTATTGTCTTGTATGTGAGACATGTTACTACCTACTCTTTATATGAGGCAGTGAATTGTGTCTGAGTCAATTTTCACAGCCACTTTGGACTCTTTGATCTACACTTTCAGGAATGCTCAGGTAAAAAATGCTGTGAAGATGCATTAACTTCTTTTGGCTATCATGCAACTGTCATGTTAAAACTATGCATACTTTCCATAAGTGTTCTTTCTTTCAAGAACTTAGGAAAAAGATCATAATCTATCCTTTACTATATACTACAATGTTCTTTCCTTTAGAAAAGTGTTTTGTGATTTAACAATAGTTAGTTCCCTTTCTGCTTGACACTATTTCCCATCACCTAAGATTTAACTGGACTTTTTGTAGATTTTTTCTGATTAATCTGGCCATTAGCTCACATCTTACAATGTCTCCAGACAATTAAACAACATAAAACTTATATTTACATCTGGCACCCAACATAATTCAAGAAGGAAAAATTCCCCTACTTTTAACCTATTTTTCACAGACAGTGATTCATATATGACCACATCAAAAGACAACTTAAATTATATAGACAGAGTACTCCTGAATTAAAACATGGAAAACTTTATTTTCGACTCCTTAAATGTAAGGATGGGACTTGCAGGGGATAAAAACATTATTTTAAAAATCTATCACAGTATTTAAACATTTTAAAGATTCAATAGTGACTTTTAGAATGCACTTACCCTATGTGAGAGAGATGTTAAATGCCTGGACTTCCCAAAATAGGATTATTCCTTAATACTGGAAACATTTAGCAACAGCTGTAATGGAAACTGGTTCTTGATAATAGTGGCTGACATGGTGTCAAGAAGAAGTAGCAATTATAAAATATCAGAGTAGATGTAAAGGTGTTAATATGTAAAAGATAAATTTTTATGTAAAGGTCAGTTTGCAGATTTAAGACAGATTCAATTTGATAACTGTATTATTATATGATATAGTTTAGGAGCATTAATAGCCTTGGATAAGGTAGAAGAACAAAGAAAAAGGTCTATGTTCTTCATAAAGATTATGCAAAGCCACAGAGAGAATTTTAGTAACATCTGATATAGACTGAGCCCTATATAAAGAGGGTAATATAAGATCCAGATGCTAGATATATATTAATTAAAACTTTAGCTTTAAAATGCAAATACAGACTGTAAAAAAATCTTAGATCTTTAAAGACTTGATTAACACCCTTGCACGAATTAATTAGACCAGTGCTGATAATGACCCTAATGAATATGTAATTGTACAAGCAGTGGTCAATAATCCTAGGTATCAAAATGTTCATTGTTTTGACTGTGGAAGACAAGGTCATTTGAAAAGGGATTGTATACAAAGTGCTCCTCTATACTTCTCTAGAACACTTCAGCCTTCTGGGATTTGTAGGTTTGGTAAGGGTAGGCATTGACATAATGAATGCAATCAGCAAGAATTATTGGATGTGATTCCTTAGTAACTGGAAACTCCCTAATAGGGTTATCTCAGAACACAGCAACAAACAACATGAGCCATCCAATTCCTGTCAACAATGGGATAGAACACCCAAGCATGGTATTAGATATCTAATACATGCTACAGAAGGAAGCAGTACCCTAAACTTAGCCATAAGTGAAACTTTAATATTATCAACAAAATTCTCATGATATAAAATATCTACTGGAGATCATAGATCTCTACCTCCAAAGGACAGTAGGGAATAATTTTAGGAACAAGTAGCCTAACACCTCAAGGTTAAAAAATGGGGTACAGAGCTAAACAAAGAGTTCTCACCTGAAGAATATCTAATGGCTGAGAAGCACCTAAAGAGATGTTCATCATCCTTAGTCATTAGGGAAATGCTAATCAAAACAACCCTGAGATTCCATCTCACACTAGTCAGAATGGCTAAGATCAAAAACACAGGAGACAGCAGTTGTTGGCGAGGATGTGGAGAAAGAGGAACACTCCTCCACTGCTGGTGGGATTGCAAGCTGGTACAACCACTCTGGAAAGCAGTCTGGTGGTTCCTCAGAAAACTGGGCATGACACTCCCGGAGGATCCTGTTATACCACTCCTGGGCATATACCCAGAGGCTTTAGCTGCATGCAATAAGGACACATGCTCCACTATGTTCATAGCAGCCTTATTTATAATAGCCAGAAGCTGGAAAGAACCCAGATGTCCCTCAACGGAGGAATGGATTCAGAAGATGTGGTATATTTACACAATGGAATACTACTCTGCAATTAAAAACAATGAATTCACGAAATTCCTAGGCAAATGGTCAGAACTTGAAAATATCATCCTTTTGAGGTAACCCAATCACAAAAGAACACACATGGTATGCAGTCACTGATAAGGGGATATTAACCCAGAATCTCGGAATACCCTAGACACAATTCGCATATCAATAGATTTCCAAGAAGATGGAAGGAGAGACCCCTGGTCCTGGAAATACTGGATGTAGGGGAATGCCAGGACAGAGAAGCAAGAGGGGGTTGAATGGAGAAAAGAGGGACGGAAAGGGGCTTATGGGACTTTCGGGGAGGGAGGAAACGGGAAAGGGGAAATGATTTTGTATGTAAATAAAAAATAACTTAGAAAATAAAATTAAAAAAAAAGAAAAAAAAAGGATTCATTGAGTGTCCAATAATTTTTTTATGAAGACATCGAAGAAGAGATTAAGATTTTGTTGTGTGTAATAAAAATAAGCAATTTATAAGTACCAGACAGGATTGTTCAGTTTCTACTACTTAACCATATTCAAAGGTAAGTTAGCTCCAATTGAAAGAGCAGGTGGATATATAAGTGTTAGAAGATAGGTTTCTGTAGTTGTTTTTATTGTTGTTGCTGTTGTCTCTCTTTTTGTTGTAGACTTTTTACTTTTTATCAAACTATTTTCCATGACCAGAGACTAAAATTAAAATTAAATGGTATTGAAATTGAATGTTAGATGGACACAAGTGCTAATGTAACTAAAATCTCATGAGAATCTTAGAATCCAAATCAGCAACTTCAGAAGGCATCTACACCTTTTGAAGGGATTGGAACATTATTCCTACTAAAACAAAGGATAAGACAAATTAAATGTGTGGGGTCAGAATTTCAAATAGAAAGATTAAAGCCTTGTATGGAAGATATAGAAATAGCCCTCTGGGGAAGAGATCTACTTCAACAATGGGAATATCTGATTAATATCTCTCCAATTTCAGAAAACAAGTACCTATTTTAACTGACACTGTATTTTGACATCTTTTGTGATATAGCTTAATAGTTTCTGAGTTTAAATGGGTAAGAAGCCTAGCTCACTGACATGCAGCTGGTCATGGATTGTGAGAGCTAAATGTCTAGTTTATGTGTGGATTCAAAAAGTTCTAATCATACCTAGATAAGCAGAAATGGGGAGTGAGATTAGCTTAAAGTCCCTGGATTGTAGATATAGATCAACCTGTATAATTTAAAGGTGTTTTAATATCATAATCTAGGTCAGGGAAATGTTTCACATTGGGGAAATGGTTTTGTCCATATATGTCCACAGGTGATGAAAGACTACAGGTTCCATTAAAATTGATGAATATCTGGTCAGAATAAGAGAATCTTCCACATGAAAGGCACAACTCAAAGAGGGAAGAGATGCAGAAAGACACTAATATAGACAAATCAGAAAGCTTACCCCCGCTGCATGAGGACAGCTCAACAGCCTGGCTGATAAAAGTTAGATGGTTCATTCAGACTGGCATACAAGAAAACCTATATGCCGAAATCAACATTGCTGAAGGACAGATTATCATAATAACAGGTATGAAGGATTATCTCATCAACAGATTTTCATAAGGATATTCAGATTGTTATTTGTGAAATTGATAATTATTTTAATTGAAAAAAATAAATTGTATACACATGTAGCCTAAACAGAAAGGTAGAATATGTAGAGGAATTTTAACCAAGCAATATAGCTGTCCTGGCTGGAATGCAGACATGCCCTTAGTACATGACATTAATCCAAAACAATACAAGTAAAATTAATGTGTACAAGTAAGAAGCTATATTTGATAGTGAGGTCTAATTGATAGGTATATAAAGGGACAAATCAGAGAAAGATGTGGCAGAATGAATCAGACATAAGATATGGTCAACTCTCATGAAAGGAAGGAGGCATAGTTTAAGAGAGTTAGGAGGGAGGGAGAGAGGGAGAGAGAGAGAGGGGGAGAGAGAGAGAGAGGGAGAGAGAGAGAGAGAGAGAGAGAGAGAGAGAGAGAGAGAGAGAGACAGACAGAGACACAGAGAGAGACAGACAGAGACACAGAGAGAGACACAGAGAGAGACAGAGAGAGAGAGAACAGAGGTGAAGATAGAAGGAGTCACAGAATAAATTTGAGCTAAATGATTGGAAAAGATTGTTAGAGTGAGTTTGAGATCAAGATCAGCACTTCAGCCAGAACCTAAAAGATGCCAGTTTGAATCAGTCAGCTTGGAAAGTAGACTGAACAAGGAGTACAGACTTGAATTAACCAGACAGAATTCAGAAAGAGCTAAAAAGATTGAGCTTATTCTTCAGTAAATCTTGGCAATTACATCTGGCAAATAAAAGTACTTTTACATAGCAGAAAAATCAGGGCTTTTTCTGTTGTCTGTTGTTATTGGATATTTAATAACTCTATTGCTTCTTTTTATGAACTGACCAGTCCCACAATGATTCAGGTAGATTCCTATCTTTTTAATCAGCTTTAGCACAAGTACTGGACAATTATCCCTAAACTTTTTTTTACATGAGACTATTTCTCCACTGTGGCAATAGTCATTTTTGTTTCCCCAATTATATGCCTAGTCATTCTGTCTGTGCTGGACTCACTCCATCAAGAAATTTCTTATTTCTCCATCTTCTTTCCTCTCTCTTTGTTTTCTCCTTTCACTTCACCTTGTGGTCCTCACCTGCAACCCAAGCCCAGTAACTGACGACCTGCCTACCTCTATTTTACCTAGGAATTGACTGATAGCTTTGCATACTTAACCAGTCAGAGAAGATTGACAGGCAATTTTTTCATAACATCGTCTGGTGTATGTGAGTATATAGTCCTTTGGCCTACAAACAGATCTTGAGGATCATTATTTAGCATCTGCATATACAGCAACACCATATCAACCCTATCATTATTCTTACAAATGTATGCACCCTTACTTTTTCTAAGTGCTTTTGTTATTCTCTTCTTAAAATTGTCATCCATGAGAGTTAATTTTTTTACTATCTGCTCATCTTAGATAAATACTTAGCATAAATGTGATTCCTGAAGTAAAGTCTTTCCCCTGTATCCCTATACAAAGCCTCTTTTGTTCCTGCCATTATTCTGTACTCATCCAATTTATATTTATTTCCTGACCAGTAATTTTTTTAAAAAATGACTTTTACCTTTCTACAACTTCTATCTAGCATATTTATTTTCTATGTCTGTCTTTTAAGGTGATATCTGTGGGAGAAAACCATATTTTGTTTATTCTTGACATATACTAAGCCTTAACTGATATGATATCTCTAATGTTATAGAAAATAAAACATTTTATTTTATAACCTGGTTAATAGTTTAGGGGAACAAGATTCTCAACAAGTGCCTAGAAAATATACAATTTTTGAGATGGTTAGGACATGTTCATGATAATGTAAGTCCTCCCCGGGACATCCATTTATTAAAGACAAAGCTAATTTTCTCTGGTAGAGTTTTTGAGGTTGCTTATGTATACTATCATATCATCTACAGATAGTGATTCTTTTATATCTTCTTTGCCAATTTCTATCCCCTTGATTTCTTTTTGTTTTCTTATTTTTCTAGCTAGCACTTCGAGTACTATATTGAATATATATGGCACATCCTTGCCTTGTCCATGATTTAGTGGGAGTGCTTCAAGTATCTCTCTAATTTGTTATTGTCTATTGGTTTGCTGTATATTGCTTTTATTATGTTTAGTATTTGAATTCCTGATCTCTCCAATACTTTTAACAGGAAGAGGTGATGTATTTTGTCAAATGATTTTCTGCATCTAAGAAGATGAACATGTGGTTTTTTTTCTTTGAGTTTGTTCATGTAGTGGATTACGATTTTCGTATTTTGAAATGAATTTTCTTATACTGAATCAACCTTGTATACCTGGGAAGTAGTCTTTTTGTTCATGGTGAATGATGTATTTGATGTGTTCTTGGATTCAGTTTGTGAAATTTTATTGAGTATATTGGCATCAATATTCATGAGTGAGATTGGTCTGAGTGAGATTGGTCAGAAGTTATTTACTTTTTTTTTTTTTTTGGTTGTGTCCTTGTGTGGTTTAGGTATCAGAGTAATTGTGGCTTTGTAGAATGAATTAGTTAGTGTTCTTTCTGTTTCTATTTTATGGAATAGTTTGAGGAATATTGGTATCAGGTCTTCTTTGAAGGTCTGGTAGAATTCTGCAATAAATCTAGATGGCCCTGGGCTTTTTTGGGTTGAGGGATTATTAATGACTTCTATTTCCTAATGGGATATGGGCCTGTTTTGATAGTTTACCTTCTCTTAATGTAACTTTGATATGTGTTATCTGTCTAGAGAACTGTCCATTTCATTAAGATTTTCCAGTTTTGTTTAGTATAAGGTTTTGTAGTAGGATCTGATGCTTTATTTGAATTACCTCTGTTTCTGTATTATGTCTCCCTTTTCATTTCTGATTTGTTAATTTGTATACTGCCTCTGTGCCCCTTAGTTAGTTTGGCTAAGGGTTTATCTATCTTGTTGATTCTCTAAAAGAACCAGCCTTTGGTTTTGTTGATTTTTCTTATTTCTTAGAAAATTCTTCATATTTGGCAAAGTAGGGAAAGAAATTTGTTATCAGATGTTTCTGATACTCTTTTTTTCTCTTCTGATGTCTTTAGAGTAAGACATTATTAAAATATCAAGACTGGATCTAATTATTGCTGTGACAAATCTACTGGGTCCTTTATGCTAGATTTAGAATAAGAATCAGACAAAAATCATAACAAGAGCATTTGAATAATGGTCTCACTATAAATAGAGTGAGTTGAAATTTGTGTAACAGAAGATGTGGTCATTAAAAAGAAATCACAGCAGGGCACTGGTGGTGCACACCTTTAATCCCAGCACTGGGGAGGCAGAGACAGGTGGATTTCTGAGTTCGAGGCCAGCCTGGTATACAGAGTGAGTTCCAGGACAGCCAGGGCTACACAGAGAAACCCTGTCTTGAAAACAAAAACAAAACAAAACAAAGCAAAACAAACAAACAAAAAAAAAGAAATCACATTATTTGCACTAGCACAGTAAGGAAAGATAACTTCAGGAATTTTAGCATTTGATTGGATTGTACCCAT
This sequence comes from Tokudaia tokunoshimensis, assembly GCA_036184795.1. Lineage (NCBI taxonomy): Eukaryota > Metazoa > Chordata > Mammalia > Rodentia > Muridae > Tokudaia > Tokudaia tokunoshimensis. The sequence continues at coordinate 62,972,621 of BTHU01000004.1, read as the reverse complement.
TATTCCCTAGGATATAAAAATTCAATAATAGCTTATGCTCTAAGATCAAGAACTGACAAATGAAACCTCATGAAATTGCAACCGTTTTTTTTTAAGTCAAAGGGCACTATCAATAGGACAAAAGGGCAATCAACAGATTGAGAAAAGATCTTTAACAATTCCATATCCAATGATGACTAATATTCAATATATACAAAAAATCAAGACTTTAGACTCCAGAGAACCAAATAACACTATTAAAAGATGAGGTTACAGAGCTAAACAAAGAATTCTGTACTGAGGAATACCATATGGCTGAGAAGCACCTAAAGAAATGTTCAACATCCTTTGTCATTAAGGAAATGCAATTCCACCACACATCAGTCAAAATGGGTAAGATAATATACACAGGTGACAGCAGATGTTGGTGAGGATGTGGAGAAAGAGGAGCACTCCATATTTGCAATCACTCTGGAAACCAGTTGGTGGTTAGAAATTTGGACATAGTACTACATGAGGACCCAGCTATACCACTCCTGGACATATACCCAGAAGATACTCCAACATATAATAAAGACACATGATCCACTATGTTCATAGCAGCCTTATTCATAATAGTCAGAAGCTGGAAAGAACCCAAATGTCCCTCAACAGAGTAATGGATATGGAAAATGTGGTATATTTACACAATGAGTTCTACTTAACTATTAGAAACGATGAACTCTGGGTCTTCAATTCTATTCCATTGACCTTCCTGCCAGTTTCTGTATCAATACCATACAGTTTTTATCACTATTGTTCTGTAGCAGAGCTTGAGATCAGGGATGGTGATTCCACCAGAAGTTCTTTTATTTTTGAGAATAGTTTATGGAGTACTAGTCAGCTATTAAAAACAACGAATTCATGAAACTCTTAAGCAAATGGATGGAGCTAGAAACTATCATCCTGAGTGAGGTAACCCAATCACAAAAGAACACACAAAGTATGCAATCGCTGATAAGTGGATATTAGCCCAAAAGCTCATAATACCCATGATACAACTCACAGATCACATGACGCAAAAGAAGAAGGAATACCACAGTTTGGATACTTTGACCCTTATTCGAAAGTGGATCAAAACACCCATGCCTCACAGCCAACCTATAGATTGAGAATAGGGTCCTCAATGGGGCAGCTAGAGAGAGGACCCAAGGAGATGAAGATGTTTGCAGCTCCGCAGGAGGAACAATAATATGTACCAACCAGTACCTCCAGATCTCCCAAGGACTAAACCATGAACCATAGAGTACACATAGAAGGTCCCACAGCTCCAGCTGCATATGTAGCAGAAGATGACCATTTCAGACATCAATGAGAGGAGAGGCCATTGGTCTTGTGAAGGCTCAGAATAGGGGAATGCAAGTCAGGAAATGGGGAGGGGGGAGACCAGAGGGAAGAGAGATAGAATAGGGGATTTTCAGTGGGGTAACATGGAAAGGGTTAACATTTGAAATGTAAATAAAACAAATATCTAAAAGAAAAAAGAAAAAGAAACAATGAACTTATGAAATTCATAGACAAATGGATGGAACTAGAAAATATGATCCTGAGTGGGGTAACACATATTATATGTACTTACTGATAAATAGTATTAACCCAGAAGCTTGGAATACCCAAGATATAATTCACAGACTACATGAAGCTCAAGAAGAAGGAAGACCAATGTGTGGATACTGCAGTTCTCAGAAGGGGGAATAAAAAACCCATGAGAGAAGACAAAGAGCCAAAGGATGGAGCAGAGACTGAAGGAAAGGCCATCCAGAGAGTGTCCCACCTAGGGATTCATCCCATAAACAGTTACCAAACCCAGTCACTATTGTAGATGCCAACAAGTGCTTGCTGAAAGGAGCCTGACACAGCTGTCTCCTGAGAGACTCTGCCAATGCCTGGCAAATACAGAGGAGGATGCCCTCAGCCAACCACTGGACTGAGCACAGGGTCCCCAATGGATGAGCTAGAGGAAGGACCCAAGGAACTGAAAGGGTTTACAGCCCCATAGGAGGAACAACAATATGAACAAACCAGTACCCAAAGAGCTCCCAGGGACTAAATCACCAACCAAAGAGTACAAATGGAGAGACCCATGGTTCCAGCCACATATGTAGAAGAGGATGGCCTTGTAGGGCATCAATGAGAGGAGAAGCCTTTGCTCCTGAGAAGGCTCATTGCTCCAGTGCAGGGGAATGCAAGGACAAGGAAGCAGGAGTGGGTGACTTAGTGAACAGGGGGAGGGTGGATGGGAGAGGGAGCTTTCAGAGGGGAAACCAGAATAGGGGATAACATTTGAAATGTAAATATAGAAAATATCTGATTAAAAATTTCAAATCTATTGAAATACCTACCTTTGAGAAGAGATACCATCAGAAGAATCCTATCTATCTAGATCTACATAAAAATAGGGATTGGTCATGCAACCAGGCACTCAGAATACATGTGTTCATACAAGGAACAGCTAATTCTTCATCTGGAGAGAAACCTCAGAGTTTCCCTTGTGATAAAGGGTTTGCTGTCATGCAAACTGGAAGGACTAAGGCATTATGGGAAATTTTACCTATATTTATAAAGAAAGAGTGAAAGCTTAGTTATTGGTAGCGGAGTTAGTTTCTCTGAGTGATAACTTTGTGGATATATATTGGAAGTATATAGTTTCTTTAGAATTTATAGTAGATCTTAGCTGAGAGCTTTCCTTGAATATTACAAAATGTTCAATCATGGGTTTTTAAATAGTTTTATAACTGTATATAATTGGGGGCTCATGGAGATGAATTGAATGCATAAGAGATGAATATATGCCAAGTCTGGCATGGCTATGTAAGGGGCGGTATAACACAGTTCCTGACCCTGCAGCATCAACAGGCTGTCGATCCCCGTGTTCCCCACATGTGCTGATGACTGCTGTTGGTCTGAAACTGATCTGCTGTTTCTTCAATGTTACTTTTAGTATGGGGAATATATGTCCCCCATTACTCAGAGTTATTCACTCCATAATAAATGAAACATATGCAGTTCTCAGGAATGAGGAATGGAGATGGCCATGAGACTGTGGAGGATGAGGAGCAGGCCTTCCACTGGGCCATTAGGGCTATGGGAAAGGATCTAGACAACATAACCACAGAGACCATACAAGCCTAAATGGTCCTTTGTAGAAATAGTTCATTGTCAGACTTGGACTTGAATTTGGAATTGTTACAGGAAATAGAAAAATGTAGAATCAGCACATTCCTGCACTTTCTGCCCCAGAAGACTGGCCAGCCATGCACTGGCGGGCAATGGCTGACTTGTTTTTAACTCATGGAGATTCTGACTCTTAATTCCTCAGTCTCTTCACCCAGCTCTCTAGGTTACCACTGGCTAGTCCCTACCACACCAACCAGGTGCTTCAAATCCACCATGGTTTGGTGGTGCACATCTGGCAAACCCATGCTTTGCCACCATAGCTTTCTCTCTTGAACCCAGATGAGATTCTGGGTGAAGGAAAACACAACACATGCTTAGGTCAGAAAAAAGAGTAACTCAATCTCTGGGTTCAACAACTAAAACCTAATCTCCCAAGCCATATTAAAATCTGATTCCTCTAGTGGCGAATACTTGTGGATCCACCATGATACTGGGAAACTCTAGCAGCTATATCTTACCCATATGCTGACCCCATTACAAAAAGACCTAACTGTCTCCCATTTCCTCTCTTCTTCAGTCCAACACAGCAGTCCTGCCTACAGGCCCATTGCTTGGCTCCTTTATTCATTAGGGGACTGGTTCACAAGAACAGCACCAGGCCCATCCACAATATGGAATAATGAAGATATATATATATATATATATATATATGCCTTCTGGTCCAATGACTGCTTCATTAATTAGCAGTGTGAACTTGAGAACATCAGAAGTAGAGAGTTAAAGTAGTCTCAAAAAGAAAAGATATGGATAGAAAAAGTAGGAATTTAGAGAAAACAGTTGCATTATAGATGGGTTTACTTTATAGAGAAAGACTTGTGTGATTTAGAAATAAATAGTATCAGAAGGAGAGTATATGTGACCATAGAATTGCTAGAATGAGGAAATTAAGATTAAAGAATAGTCTTTCCCTCAGACTCTGCTTAACCTTTTGTCTTTGTATCCTCTTCTGTGGGTATTTTTCCCCTTTCTACAAAGGACCCAAAGATCCATACTTTCTTCTTCCTCCTTCTTGGGCATCATTTGATATGTGACTTGTGTCTTGGGTATTCCAAGCTTCTAGGCTAATGTCCACTTATCAGTGAGTGCATACCATGTGTGTTCTTTTGTGATTGGGTTACCTCACCCAGGATGATATTCTCCAGTTCTATCCATTTGTCTAAGAATTTCATGAATTCCTTGGTTTTAATGGCTGAATAGTACTCCATAGTGTATATATACCACATTTTCTGTATCCATTCCTCCATTGAGGGACATCTGGGTTCTTTCCAGCTTCTGGCTATAATAAATAGGGCTGCTATGAACATAGTGGAGCATGTATCCTTATTACATGCTGGAGAATTCCCACCCAGGGGTGCATCCTATATACAGTTGCAAAACCCAGAAACTATTGTGGATGCCTACAAATGCTGACTGACCAAAGCCGGATATAGATATCACCTGGGACTCTCTTAGTGCATGACAAATACAGAGGGGAACACTATCAGCCAGCCATTGAACTGAGCACTGGGTCCCCAATGGGGGAGCTAGTGAAATGACCCAAGGAGCTGAAGGGGTTTGCAGCACCACAGGAGGAACAAAAATATGGGTCACCCAGTACTTCCAGAACTTCCAGGGACAAAACCATCAACCAAAGAGTACATATAGAGTTACTCATAGCTACAGACACAAAGGCAGCAGAGGATGGTCTTGTTAGACACAAAAGGGAGGAGAGGCCCTTGGTCCTGAAAGGCTTGATACTGTAGTGTCAAGAAATACCAGGACAGGGAAGCGGGGGGAAGGTTGATTGGAGAAGAGGAGATGTCTTATGGGATTTTCGGAGGAGGGGGGGAAACCAGGAAAGGGGACAATGTTTGAAATGTAAATAAAGACTATGCCTAATAACAAAGAAGATTAAAGAATTAAAAGATGATGTATAAGCATATAAAAATGTAGTACATTGTTCTTCTGGCTACTTGAAAATTGGACATGATAATGACAAGGAATATATGAAACACAGCTATGTGCTTTACTTGCATAAATTTTAAAACTTGGTAAGAAATTATTTTAACATTAGTAGTCTGCCACCTTTCTCTTGTGACCTGAAATTAGATACTAAAATCTGTCTGCAGTATCAGGAAACCACAGGAGCTGTGCCCAGCTACCCATGAAGAACAGTCTGTATAAAAGCTATGAGGAAATGTCCTTTGGGTTTGTGTTAGTTTCTGTTCTATGGAAGCAGGGGTAAGAATTAATGACACAAAAAAAATTTTTTATAATTACTCAGTATAATGTTATAGCAAAAGAAAAGACCAAACCACACACTTCATTATACTATCTCACACTTCATATCTAATTTGACATGAATTTCTTTTTGTTTCAGCACGAAGATGTAATTGGATTTGAAAGCCAGCAAGCAAGCATGGATGTGGTTGGTGCCAAGCTACCTTGCTTTCTCAATTATGGTGAACTATACTCTCTCAAACTATCAGAAAACTAAAAACACAAATTTTTAAAAATGATGTTTTCATGATTTTTGTCACAACATTTAGAAAATATAATATATTCATCTCTTTAACCCTTGTTAAATCCTAATATGTCAACTATGTCCACACCCTCATTGGTAAAAGCTTGGCTTACCTCTAGCAAAATACTCGGATAGAGTCCTCTCATGAAAAATGAAGTCCACTATGATATTCATCTGTGACCTCTCCTCACTCTCTGTATCACTTCTTCACACACCAGCCTACAGTTCCACAATTTAGCAAATTTCTTAAAGACAATATCCACTTGACCATGTCATTTTCCTCTGCAAGTCTTTGTAAAAACATGAATTCCTCTGGGAAGTTTGTTCTGAGCACCAGTCTAAATTACAAGGAACCCCTGAACCCTAGTTTTCATTACCTCCACTCTACAATTGTTGTATTCATGCAGTGCATACACAAAATATTTATCAGTTTACTTGTAGATAGATATAATTTTATTTTCAATTTTACTTACAGGAAATTCAGAATAACAGGCAGGAAAATCTATGCACTCTCTTTTGTATACTGCAAAGGGAACATAATAGTTGCTTGAGTCATATTTATTGAAATAATGTATAAAAGTATAGAAAACATATAAAACAAATAAGTTTATCATGGACTTCAAGTCACTCAATTATTAGAAGAAATTTCACAATGATTCCAATTCATCATATTATATTATTTTTGTGTATACTGTACAATTATTTCAGAAAAAATAAATATCAAATACACAATGAATTTTGAAACTTTACTTCAGATAAAATGATCATGCTTTTACTATAGTTAATAAAATGGCTTAGGAAATAATCTTATTCTTGGAAGTCAAACACTAGTCTAGTATTCAAGGGTTTTCTTTTCTGTTTACTCTTTGTTTTGACATTCTAATAGTGTGTTTTCTGGAAACAAGGCATAAAGGGGTTCTATTTACTGAAAATCACTATAGTGAATACTCCATCCTTTTATGGATATTTTCTATCAGGTTCCTTCGAATCACCCTTCCTTTGCTGGAAGGACAACTAAAGCACATCTCCTGCATTCAGTCTTGTTATCTTGCTGTAATCTAGGTACATTCTAAAATAATTTAAAAGGTTGTCTCTGGAAAGCTTCTTCCTGCTAACTTTGTAATAAATAAATAAAACCAAGCAAAGACTGCTATTTTACTTACTAAGTCTGTGTATTTTGTAGGTGAAATATTCTCATGTATATCTCCAAACTCCACTAATACACTGAAAGTCAAAAGTAGTTGATATAACCATGAGTCTTCCTTCTAGTGCTTACTCTAAGAGCAACTGTACCTTCAGTTTAATAATAAACTACTAGTTTTTTTTTTTTTTTTGCAAATCATGTCAAAGGGTTCATAATACTTTATATTTTACAAAATATGTCCTTTACAAAAATGAAATCTTTAGTTAACACATCAATTCATGAAGTTTCCACAGGGAGTGACATTTTGTGTTGCAGTGTTTCTAAAGTTTTACCTAACTGAAAATTCTATGTATCTCTCAAACCCTTCTGAATGAGTTGAAAACTAATGAAGTTATTCACATTTCTGTTTATCTACAGTTCTAAGGGCTTCTTTATATATTGTTCTTAAACTACCACAGTTAAGTTTAGAAATTATACTTGCTAAATAGTATAATACAAGGAATATGGATCCTATAGAAATTAGTGGCATTCATTTTCATTGAGTTTTAGAAACAGCAGAAATAAGAATATATGATGTCATATGCTAATTAACTCACCTTAGACAACTTCAATATTCATATACGTTTTTTAATATGATAGCAGATACTTTATAAATTATTTGTCACTGTGCTTTTGAAATGTTATTAGATACTAGTTTTTGAAAGATGAACTCATAAGCTAAATGGCTTTGAAAAACGGGAGAAAGACTGAAGGAGATAGGTCATTGGGACATGCCCGTAAGGTCTGTTTCTCTCCTCAGATCCTGTTTCCATATCTACCATTGATATAAGTAATCCACTGAGCTTAGTTACACACTACATATCATGATACCCAGTTGCACCATGCATAGACTGAAAAACAGGGGATTCACTGTCAATGAACTAAAGCCTTTTAAACTATGCAACAAATACTTGTTTGTCTATATAAACAGTTTTCATGAATTTTAGATTCACTGACAAAACCTGATCAACTCATTTCCAACTCTTTAAGGAAATAAACTCTTCATGATAAAATAGAATTTGAATTTCTCATTTAAATAGAAGCATAACCTAACTATACAGAATGAAATATAACTGGCTTGGCATGCTGTGATAGTTGCTTGCCATGTTATATGTTGGGATGTAATCAAGAACAATTGAACTCTGAGCATTGGGGAATATATTGCAAAGTATTTAATCAGGAAAAGATTTAGTTTAAAACAAAATATCTTTAAAATATAATACAGAGGCAAATGCCTAACAATATGAGTAAACATTATAAATATATCAATGAAGAAGCTTATAATTATGAATAAAGCACATATTCTCTTGGCAGCAGTCTACTGAGAATAAACTTAGAGTAATATACTGCTCAAGGATACCAATTTTCAACCATAAATCTGGAGCCTAAACTAACACAAAATAATGTAAGTTTTACAAAAAAGCAATTTATGTTGTAAATAAATAATATGAGATGAGGCTGAATGTTCAATTCAAAAATATGCTATCATGGTATTTTGCAAGCCTATTAGCAAAGTTAGATTGACTGCTGGTGATGAGCTAAACAGTTACGGGGGTGAAATGTTTTAAAGATGCATTTGTGCTGTCTCTGAATCTCTTTTTTCTCTTCTCTCTCTCTCTCTCTCTCTCTCTCTCTCTCTCTCTCTCTCTTTCTTATTCTATGTACTGAGAAAATAGAAGGTATGAAATCAACTATTTTATCTAGTGGTTAGTCATGATTTGGAATGTAGTAAAAATCAGGGAAGCTATGGTGGTAGATCATGTCTATGTAGAGAGATCTGGTACTGAAGGCAAGGAAGGAAGAAGAGGTGAGTTAAATTTTAACACAGAGTATTGTTGCAGACAAATAGATAAATAGAAGAGAGCCTTACTCATTCACTTGTGCATCAAGGCTCCAACACTTATACTATTACAACCAGAAACAGAGCCACTTAATTTGTTTTTTTTTCTTTTTTTTAAATTTTCTATATTTTCTTTATTTACATTCCAAATGATTTCCCCTTTCCTGTTTCCTCCCTCCCCTAAAGTCCCATAAGCCCTCTTCCCTCCCCATGTCCCCCGTTCAACCCCCTCTTGCTTCTCTGTCCTGGTATTCCCCTACATCCAGTTTTTCCAGGAACAGGGATCTCTCCTTCCCTCTTCGGGAAATCTATTGATATGTGAATTGTGTCTTGGGTATTCTGAGATTCTGGGTTAATATCTAAGGCTGCTATGAACATAGTGGAGGATGTGTCCTTATTGCATGCAGGGAAAGCCTCTGGGTATATGCCCAGGAGTGGTATAACAGGATCCTCCAGGAGTGTCATGCCCAGGTTTCTGAGGAACCGCCAGACTGCTTTCCAGAGTGGTTGTACCAGCTTGCAATCCCACCAGCAGTGGAGGAGTGTTCCTTTTTCTCCATATCCTCGCCAACAACTGCTGTCTCCTGTGTTTTTGATCTTAGTCATTCCGACTGGTGAAGGTGGAATCTCAGGGATGTTTTGATTTGCATTTCCCTAATGATTAAGGATGTTGAACATTTCTTTAGGTGCTTCTCAGTCATTAGATATTCTTCAGGTGAGAACTCTTTGTTTAGCTCTGTACCCCATTTTTAATAGGGTTATTTGGCTCTCTGGAGTCTAACTTCTTGAGTTCTTTGTATATACTGGATATTAGCCCCCTGTCGGATGTAGGGTTGGTAAAAATCTTTTCCCAGTTAGTTGGCTGCTGCTTTGTCCTTTTGACAGTGTCAAAACTTTGCCTTACAGAAACTTTGCAATTTTATGAGGTCCCATTTGTCAATTCTTGATCTTAGAGCATAAGCTATTGGTATTCTGCTCAGGAAATATTCCCCTGTGCCCATATGGTCAAAGTTCTTCCCTAGTTTCCTTTCTATTACTTTCAGTGCATCTGGTTTTATGTGGAGGTCCTTGATCCACTTGGAATTGAGCTTAGTGCAAGGAGATAAGAATGGATGGATTTGCATTCTTCTGCATGTTGACCTCCAGTTGAGCCAACACCATTTGTTGATAAGGCTATCTTTTTTCCACTGGATGGTTTTAGCTCCTTTGTCAAAGATCAAGTGACCATAGGAGTGTGGATTCATTTCTGGGTCTTCAATTCTGTTCCATTGATCTACATGCTTGTCATTGTACCAGTACAATGCAGTCTTTAACACTATTGCTCTGTAGTACAGCTTGAGGTCCAGGATATGATTCCCGCAGAAGTTCTTTTACTCTTGAGCATAGTTTTAGCTATTCTGGGTTTTCTGTTATTCCAGATGAATTTTTGAATTACTCTAACTCTATGAACCCATCATCCTAAGAGGTATATTTCACATTCAAAATAGCCACTGGGAAAAAAGAAATTCAAGTTGGACCAAATTTTATTTTACCCCAATTAGAGTGACAGTCATTAAGAAAACAATTAAGAAATACCCAAGAGTTTGTTGAAAAAGTGGACAATGATGAATGGAGTGAAATTAAATTAATTAACCTAGTATGCAAATTAATATTTATATGCCTCAATACTTAACTCAAAGATCCCAAATCTATAGAGATAACTTAAAGAAAACCAAGTTTTTTCTGTGGTACTCTTCATGAGACAAAGTTATTAGAATAAGCTAGTTGTCCATCAAAAACATACAGCGCCACAGGAGGAACAACAGTATGAGCAGTACACCCAGAACTCCCAGGGATGAAGCCATCAACCAAAGTGTATACATGGAGCTACCTATAGCTCCAGATGCATAGGCATTAAAAGATGGCCTTGCTGAACATCAAAGGGAAGAGAGGCCCCTGGTTCTGGAAAGGCTCAATGCAGCAGTGTAGGATAATACCAGGACAGGGAAACAGGAGGGGGTTGATTGGGGAACAGGGGGAGGGGAAATGGTTTATGGAACTTTCAGGGTGGGGATCAGAAAAGGGGACAACATTTGAAATATACAAAAAGAATATATCTAATAAAAAATGAATGCAATAAAAAATATCTAATAAAAAAACTTTAAGAAAAGAAAAAAGAAAATATTAGTAATGCATGCACTGGAATGCCATTCAGTCACAAAATTCTCTTGAAAATAAATAATACTAGTGATATTCATATTGAAGTGAATTATGTATTGCATAGGATGATAAATATTGTGAGTTTTCTCTCAATTATGAATCTTATATGTATACATATATGAAATATATATACATATATGAAAAAGGGTTTAGTGGTATGAAGGGAATAATGGGATGAGGAGCCAGAAAAAGTTGAGAGAGTGGGAGGTAACATAAGGAATGTGACCCAAGAATATACACTTACATGAAAATGCCTTTATTCAGAAAAGTAATTATATGTGAAATGATATATGTCAGTTAAATTGTAGAATCCATGCAAGTAGAATCACTTTATAGAATAGAGAGCTATCATTTATGTTATTGTTTCTTTATCATTTTTTATTTTTGTATATAGAAATGTTCACAGCTTTATTCCTTCTATGCCCAGAAATGGAATATTTTACCAAGTGAAGTATCATCTTTTCTGATCCCAGGAAAATTCTCACCCTTGAGAATGTTCTATTATTATAGTTGGATAATATTAAATATGAAACTTCATTAGTATAGGACCAGCCTCAAGGGATTAAACTAGGATGAGGCAAGCCTGCCTCAAGTGAGCATCCTGTGCTCTCACAGCCTTCGATATACTCAGTGAAAGACAGAAATCCATCATATTTTTCCAAATATGCCGAATGAAACATTCTACTTTTATCCACAAACACAATCATCTGGAAATAGAAAAGGAATATGAAATAAATTAGTAAGTTCCTCCTTGGCTTTCTTTGTTATTTATTTGTGAGGCAGTATGTCACTTGGTGGCTTAGAAAGATTATTTCTCTATTAGATTTAGAAAGTCACTCCTGTAATTCTTTCTATTAACACAATAAAAGTTCTATGTCTACATTTAGTGATATTTGAATAATTTGGAGAACTCACTCATTGATAAACTTTTTCATCTTGTTAGAAAAACTAGAAGAAAAATAAACTAGGATAATCCAATGGTTCTTATATTCTCTGAGGAAGTTTGTTTTATGTGATTGAAATGTGGATGATCATACATTGCCCTGCATAGCTGAGAGAATTAGTCTGTTCCCCATTTCTAAAAAGCTGAAAAAACAATCATCTCATTATGAGGATTAATATTTCATCTTTAGATCTCATCATTGTATGGAACTGGAGCATACCAACTAGGTTTAAAATATGATATGTGACCTCCCCTTGACTTGTTCTGAAGTATTGAAAAGGTTTTTCGATATGATAGGACCACTGCTTCATGAGCTCATGGCAGTTTTTATTGCCAGCACAAGACCAGCAAATCATTCTAAAATTAAGGGTTTCATAAGTCCCTACCTTTAACTGAGAAACTATGAGCACCAAATTGCTTCTGGGGAAGGGACAGTCTATTTTCTTTAACTGTGTGGTTTCTGGTAGGTCAAACAAGCTCCAGTATAGCTATAACTATATAGACAGTACAAATTGTGTCAACAGTTTATGATGTTAAGTAAAAGATAAAATGAAGTGGAGTGATAGAGCCATATCTTAATTAGTTAAGGTAACAATTGACTATGATCAATTATGAAAGAATTAATGTTATGTAATATAACAACTTTTATTGAATTAAATACCTTGAGTAAAGGCACATCAATAAACTACTATAAAAATATGTCATTCCTTTACTCTCAATACTTGTTTGCTTACCCTGTGGTAGTGTTTGTTTTCTGAGTATGATATTCAGTTATACTTGTGCTCATTATTGAATTGGATCAAGTTCTTTTAGTCTATGTTGAACTTTTCTGAACATTTAAAAATTAAGTAAGCAGGTTTATAATATATAACTATCAATAAAATATGCTATCTAGAAGGAGATGCTTACCAGTGATGTTTGTTTGGTTTGGTTGATTGGTTTGCTTTGCTGTTGCTCCAATTTCATTATAATCATTATTTTACAATAATTGTTTTTTTATTTTGTCTTTCATATTGCCTATCTTCATGTGCTGTTTTTTTTTTTCTGTTTTCCACTCGTGGTTTACGTTTCTTTTTCATTTATAATTATGCTTCATTTCTCATAGCTTTCTTACTTAATTAATTTATTCTTTTAGAGTCCAGTCATAATCCCCTTCCCTTTCATCCTTCTGACAGTCCTCATCTTAATAAATTTCTTTAGTTAGTTAATTAGTTTATTTTATGCCAGAGCTTCACTTTATAGGCAGGCTGAGATCAAGATTGCAAACCTCCTGCATTGTTCACGTGAATGCTAAGATTTCATACTTGAGTTAAATTGGCATTTTCTTTTGTGATATTTATCTCTGATCCCTGAAAAGAAAATGAAATCTATATATTTCCCTGACAGTTGTAATACTAGACAAGATTATATATGGATGACTAATTTAATTTAGGAAATATACATTCCTAAAGTTTTTGGATGTACTAAAACACAACATCTAAATGTAATTGTTTCAATATGCAAGTATAGCTACCACGATCTATAGTGACAGTAGGAAATGTCACTAATTTTCACACTTTCATGATGACATTCATGCCACCACTGGCTAGAAGACACTACTTTTCTCTGTGGCTCAATTTTATAATTGTAACCTAATTACTTTTTTCTGTCAAATTCCTTGAAGTTAGTTTCACCTATCCTTCTTCCTATAACTTTGCTTTGTGAGAACAGAAACGTAATCAAATACTTGTGTTAACTGCATGTTTTAAGATTTTAGTGATTAATTTAAGCATGTTATTGAAAGATCATAGTGCATTGTACACAGTTGACAAACTCAAATCCTTAAGGGAAAAAATCACACAAGTGCATAAGGACAACAAACACACACACACATACACATACACGCACACACATACACATACACACACATGCACACATGTACACAAACACACTCAAATAGATGAGAGAGAGAGAGAGAAAGAGAGAGAGAGAGAGAGAGAGAGAGAACCTACAGACAAATTTCTTGTAATTCCAATCCCAGCTACAGCACTCAGTAGCTTTTACACTGAAGGTTTTAGAAACAATTTCTTATGAAGGAAAATTTCTTGTGTGGTTTTGATAATTTATTAATTAGCCAACCTAGAGAAAATATTTTCCACAGTCTTTTAACTATTTAAAGGTTCTCTGAAAACAATGCAATTTTGTTACCCTCATAGTGTATTAAGTAAAAGTGATAAAATTTTAAAACTAAGAAAAAAGATTTAAGGTAATACAAATCACACACAGAGGTATTACATACATTAATGATAGGAATGAACCTTAGGAGACAGGATCAATACTTACAAGTAAAATGCTCATATAGGCAGTTTTATAATTTGGTTTTAAAGAATATCTCACAGAAATACTTTTGTGAGATTCATCAATGAATCCATATATGTGAACATACTATTCACTCATGCAAACAAGGATGTGGAATTTTTTACTGCAGCACAATTGTTAACAATCAGAAAATTAAAATGACAAATGTTTGTATTGTGGCAAGAAATAATGTCTGTCCTGAGAAGCTATTTATGAAATTACAAATTATAGAACACATTTGTATATGTTGTGACATAATTATTCTCTTTAAACTACTAAAATGCTTCTTCAACATTAAAGGTATATCTTAAAGAATAAAACACTACTAGTGAATCATGCAGCTGAGATAGTTTACAGAAGTCACATTAGATCCTGAATTTTATGACTTCAGAACTGTGCTCTCTGAACTCTGCTTTAATCTCTCCCTAATTCCCTCCTCTGTTCCTCCTTTGTTCCTGCTTCTCTCTATGTGGTAAGTCACACCAAGCCTTTCTTTCTACTCATACTTCTGTCAGTCTTTAGTCACTATTTTGATTCATTCCTTCAGTTCATTTATTTCTATTTGCCACATTTGTATTATATGAGTTGCTTAAAGACATAAAGTAAGTCTAAAAACCTTGTGAAGCAAACTATACTTTGCTTGAATAAATACTTTCAGAGTAGACTGACAAATAAATGATTATTTGTTTTCTGAGGAGGGGCAGAAAGAGGAGGAATAGAAGCCGAGGAAATTTCAATCAAAACATACCGTATTAAAATTTCTTTCAATAAAAGAAAAAAAAGTAAGCCAACTTACTGAATTTTCTTTTTTTTTTATTTTCTAAGTTTTTTTATTCACATTCCAAATCATTTGCCTTTCCCGTTTCCTCCCTCCCCAAAAGTCCCATAAACCCCCTTCCCTCCCTCTTTTCCCCATTCAACCCCCTCTCACTTCTCTCTCCTGGCATTCACCTACATCCAGTATTTACAGGACCTGGGGTCTCTCTTTCCATCTTCTTGAAAATCTATTGATATGGGAATTGAGTTTAGGGTATTCCAAGATTCTGGGTTAATATCCCCTTATCAGTGACTACATACCATGCGGGTTCTTTTATGAATGGGTTACTTCACTAAGCATGACATTTTTAAGTTCTGATCATTTACCTAGGAATTTCGTGAGTTCATTGTTTTTTTTTTTTTTAATTTACATTCCAAATCACTCCCCCTTTCCCGTTTCCTCCCTCCCCGAAAGTCCCATAAGCCCCCTTCCCTCCCTCTTTTCTCCATTCAACCCCCTCTCATTACTCTGTCCTGGCGTTCCCCTACATCCAGTCTTTCCAGGACCAGGGGTCGCTCCTTCCATCTTTTTAGAAATCTATTGATATGCGGATTGTGTCTAGGGTATTCCGAGATTCTGGGTTAATATCCCCTTATCAGTGACTGCATATCATGTGTGTTCTTTTGTGATTGGGTTACCTCACTAAGGATGATATTTTCAAGATCTGACCATTTGCCTAGGAATTTCGTGAATTCATTGTTTTTAATTGCAGAGTAGTATTCCATTGTGTAGATATACTACATCTGAATCCATTCCTCCATTGAGGGACATCTCGGTTCTTTCCAGCTTCTGGCTATTATAAATAAGGCTGCTATGAACATAGTGGAGCATGTGTCCTTATTGCATGCAGGTAAAGTCTCTGGGTATATGCCCAGGAGTGGTATAGCCGGATCCTCCGGGAGTGTCATGCCCAGTTTTCTGAGGAACCGCCAGACTGCTTTCCAGAATGGTTGTACCAGCCTGCAATTCCACCAGCAGTGGAGGAGTGTTCCTCTTTCTCCACATCCTCGCCAACAACTGCTGTCTCCTGTGTTTTTGATCTTAGCCATCCTGACTGGTGTGAGATGGAATCTCAGGGTTGTTTTGATTTGCATTTCCCTAATGACTAAGGATGATGAACATCTCTTTAGGTGCTTCTCAGCCATTAGATATTCTTCAGGTGAGAACTCTTTGTGTAGCTCTGTACCCCCATTTTTTAATAGGGTTACTTGCCTCTCTGGAGTTTAACTTCTTGAGTTCTTTGTATATATTGGATATTAGCCCTCTGTCGGATGTAAGGTTGGTAAAGATCATTTCCCAGTTAGTTGGTTGCCGCTTTGTCTTTTTGACAGTGTCTTTTGCCTTGCAAAAACTTTGTAATTTAATGAGGTCCCATTTGTCTATTCTTGATCTTAGAGCATAAGCTATTGGAGTTCTGTTCAGGAAATTCTCCCCTGTGCCCATATGTTCAAGGTTCTTCCCTAGTTTCCCTTCTATTAGTTTCAGTGTGTCTGGTTTTATGTGGAGATCTTTGATCCACTTAGAATTGAGCTTAGTGCAAGGAGATAAGGAAGGGTCAATTTGCATTCTTCTGCATGTTGACCTCCAGCTGAGCCAGCACCATTTGTTGAAAAGGCTATCTTTTTTCCACTGGATGGTTTTAGCTCCTTTGTCAAAGATCAAGTGACCATAGGAGTGTGGATTCATTTCTGGGTCTTCAATTCTGTTCCATTGATCTACATGTCTGTTACTGTACCAATACCATGCAGTTTTTAACACTATTGCTCTGTAGTACAGCTTGAGGTCCGGGATACTGATTCCCCCTGAGGTTCTTGTACTCTTGAGAATAGTTTTAGCTATCCTGGGTTTTCTGTTATTCCAGATGAATTTTTGAATTGCTCTTTCTAACTCTATGAAGAATTGAGTTGGGATTTTGATGGGGATTGCATTGAATCTGTGTATTACTTTTGGTAAGATGCTCATTTTTACTAGATTAATCCTGCCAATCCATGAGCATGGCAGATTTTTCCATCTTCTGAGGTCTTCTTCAATTTCTTTCTTCAGAGACTTGAAGTTCTTGTCATACAGATCTTTCACTTGTTTGGTTAGAGTCACGCCAAGATACTTAATATGGTTTGTGGCTATCGTGAAGGGTATTATTTCTCTTACTTCTTTCTCAGCCTGCTTATCCTTTGAGTATTGGAAGGCTTCTGACTTGCTTGAGTTGATTTTATATCCGGCCACTTTGCTGAAGTCGTTTATCAACTGTAAGCCCTTAGCCAGACTAACCAGAGAGCACAGAGATAGTATCCAAATTAATAAAATCAGAAACGAAAAGGGAGAGATAACAACAGAAACTGAGGAAATTCAAAACATCATCAGATCCTACTACTAAAGCCTGTATTCAACACAACTAGAAAATCCTTTCTTTGACAGATACCAAATACCAAAATTGAATCAGGATCAAATAGACCATCTAAACCGTCCTATAACCCCTGAAGAAATAGAAGTTGTCATTGGAAGTCTTCCAACCAAAAAAAGCACAGGTCCAGATGGTTTTAGTGCAGAATTCTATCAGACCTTCAAAGAAGACCTAACATCAATACTCTTCAAACTGTTTCACAAAATAGAAACAGAAGGAACACTACCCAACTCGTTCTATGAAGCCACAATTACACTAATACCAAAAGCACACAAAGACCCGACAAAGAAAGAGAATCTCAGGCCAATCTCTCTTATGAATATTGATGCAAAAATACTCAATAAAATTCTTGCCAACCGAATCCAAGAACACATCAAAATGATCATCCACCACGATCAAGTAGGCTTCATCCTAGGGATGCAGGGATGGTTCAATATAAGGAAATCCATCAATGTAATCCACTACATAAACAATCTCAAAGAAAAAAACCACATGGTCATCTCATTAGATGCTGAGAAAGCATTTGACAAAATTCAGCATCCTTTCATGCTAAAGGTCTTGGAAAGATCAGGAATTCAAGGCCCATATCTAAACATAGTAAAAGCAATTTACAGCAAACCGGTAGCCAGCATCAATCTAAATGGAGAGAAACTTGAAGCAATCCCACTAAAATCAGGGACTAGACAAGGCTGCCCTCTCTCTCCATATCTTTTCAATATAGTACTTGAAGTTCTAGCTAGAGCAATTAGACAACAAAAAGAGATCAAAGGGATACAAATTGGAAAGGAAGAAGTCAAACTATCACTATTTGCAGACGATATGATAGTATACTTAAGCGACCCAAAGAACTCCACCAGAGTTCATTGTTTTTAATTGCGGAGTAGTATTCTATTGTGTCAATATACCACATCTTCTGAATCCATTCCTCCGTTGAGGGACATCTGGGTTCTTTCCAGCTACAGTCTATTATAAATAAGGCTGCTATGAACATAGTGGATCATGTGCCCTTATTGCATGCAGGTAAAGCCTCTGGGTATATGCCAAGGAGTGGTATAGCTGGATCCTCCTGGAGTGTCATGCCCAGTTTTCTGAGGAACCGCCAGACTGCTTTCCAGAGTGGTTGTATCAGCTTGCAATCCCACCAGCAGTGGAGGAGTGTTCCTCTTTCTCCACATCCTCACCAAAAACTGCTGTCTCCTGTGTTTTTGATCTTAGCCATTCTGAGATGTGAGGTGTGAGATGGAATCTCAGGGTTGTTTTGATTTGCATTTCCCTAATGACTATGGATGTTTAACATCTCTTTAGGTGCTTCTCAGCCATTAGATAATTCTTCAGGTGAGAACTCTTTGTTTAGCTCTGTACCCCATTTTTTAATAGGGTTACTTGCCTCTCTGGAGTTTAACTTCTTGAGTTCTTTGTATATATTTGATATTAGCCCTCTGTCGGATATAGGATTGGAAAAGATCATTTCCCAGTTTGTTGGTTGCCGCTTTGTCTTTTTGACAGTGTCTTTTGCCTTACAGAAACTTCATAATTCTTTGAGATCCCATTTTTCAGTTCTTGATCTTAGAGCATAAGCTATTGGAGTTCTGTTCAGGAAATTCTCCCCTGTGCCCATATGTTCAAGGTTCTTCCCTAGTTGCCTTTCTATCAGTTTCAGTGTGTCTGGTTTTATGTGGAGGACCTGATCCACTTGGAATTTAGCTTAGTGCAAGGAGATAAGAATGGATCAATTTGCTTTCTTTTGCATATTGACCTCCAGTTGAACCAGCACTATTTGTTGAAAAGGCTATCTCTTTTCCACTGGATGGTTTTAGCTCCTTTTGTCAAAGATCAAGTGACCATAGGAGTGTGGATTCATTTCTGGGTCTTCAATTCTGTTCCATTGATCTGCATGCCTGTCACTGTACCAATACCATGCAGTTTTTAACACTATTGCTCTGTAGTACAGCTTGAGGTCCGGGATATTGATTCCCCCAGAAGTTCTTTTACTCTTGAGAATAGTTTTAGCTATCCTGGGTTTTCTGTTATTCCAGATGAATTTTTGAATTGCTCTTTCTAACTCTATGAAGAATTGAGTTGGGATTTTGATGGGGAATGCATTGAATCTGCAGGTTGCTTTTGGCAAGATGGTCATTTTTACTATATTAATCCTGCAAATCCATGAGCATGGCAGATTTTTCCATCTTCTGAGGTCTTCTTCAATTTCTTTCTTCAGAGACTTGAAGTTCTTGTCATACAGTTCTTTCACTTGTTTGGTTAGAGTCACACCAAGATACTTTGTATTGTTTGTGGCTATCGTGAAGGGTATCATTTCTCTTACTTCTTTCTCAGCCTGCTTATCCTTTGAGTATAGGAAGGCTACTGACTTGTTTGAGTTAATTTTATATCCGGCCACTTTGCTGAAGTTGTTTATCAGCTGTAGGAGTTCTCTGGTGGAGTTCTTTAGGTCGCTTACATATACTATCTTATCGTCTGCAAATAGTGATAGTTTGACTTTTTCCTTTCCTATTTGTATCCCTTTGACCTCCTTGATCAAGGAGGAAATAAAGAAATAAATCAAAGACTTTTTTAAAATTTAATGAAAATTAAGGCACAACATACCCTAATTTATGGGACACAATGAAAGCGGTGCTAAGAGGAAAATTCATAGCCCTGAGTGCCGCCAAATAGAAAGGGAAGACAGCATACTCTAGCAGCTTAATGGCACACCTGAAAGCCCTGGAACAGAAATAGGAGTAGAAGGCTGAAATCAATCAGGTAGTAACAAATGAAACCATACAAAGAGTCAACAAAACTAGGAGTTGTTTTTTTTTGAGAAAATCAACAAGATAGATAAGCCCTTAGCCAGACTAGCCAGAGGGCACAGAGACAGTAACCAAATGAACAAAATCAGAAATGAAAAGGGAGAGATAACAACAGTAACTGAGGAAATTCAAAAAATCATAAGATCATACTACAAAATCCTGTATTCAACACAACTAGAAAATCTGGAGGAAATGGACAATTTCCTAGACAGATATCAAATACCAAAAATTAAATCAGAATCAAATAGACCATCTAAACGGTCCTATAACCCCTGAAGAAATAGAAGTGGTCATTGGAAGTCTTCCAACCAAAAAAAGCACAGGTCCACATGGTTTTAGTGCAGAATTCTATCAGACCTTCAAAGAAGACCTAACACCAATACTCTTCAAACTATT
This sequence comes from Tokudaia tokunoshimensis, assembly GCA_036184795.1. Classification (NCBI taxonomy): domain Eukaryota; kingdom Metazoa; phylum Chordata; class Mammalia; order Rodentia; family Muridae; genus Tokudaia; species Tokudaia tokunoshimensis. Next base: position 62,952,000 of record BTHU01000004.1, on the reverse strand, counting down.
CCACAAAATAGTAACAGAAAGAACACTAACCAACCCCTTCTATGAAGCCACAATTATGCTAATACCAAAATCACACAAAGATCCGACAAATAAGAGAATCTCAGGTCAATCTCTATTACGAATATCAATGCAAAATACTCAATGAAATTCTTGCCAACCGAATCCAAGAACACATCAAAATGATCATTCACCACGATCAAGTAGGCTTCATCCTAGGGATGCAGGGATGGTTCAATATAAGGAAGTCCATCAATGTAATCCACTACATAAAAAATTTCAAAGAAAAAAACCACATGGTCATTTCATTAGATGCTGAAAAAGCATTTGACAAAATTCAGCATCATTTCATGTTAAAGGTCTTGGAAAGATCAGGAATTCGAGGTCCATATCTAAACATAGTAAAAGCAATTTACAGCAAACCGGTAGCCAACATCAATCTAAATGGAGAGAAACTTGAAGCAATCTCATTAAAATCAGGGACTAGTCAAGGCTGCCCTGTCTCTCCATATCTTTTCAATATAGTACCTGAATTTTCTTACATACAAAAGTATAACATGCTGAAATATGCTGGGTTTAATGTATTTCTAAACAGTGAGTCACAGTCCCTTTATTTTTCAAAAGGAATTACTCATAAAGATCAAGACTAGTTGTACACTATTAACTACCACTAGCGCAAAGGAGAAGAAGACGCTTATTTTTTTGGATAGGAAATTTTTTATTAGATATCTTCTTTATTTACATTTCAAATGTTATTCCCTTTCCTGGTTTTCCTTCCGAAAACACTCTATCCCATCCCTTCTTCTCCGTGCTCACCAACCCACCCAATTCCCTATCCTGGTATTCCCCTATACTGGAGCATCTAGCCTTCTCAGGACCAAGGGCCTCTCCTCCCTTTAATGTCTAAAAAGACCATCCTCTGCCACATATGCAGCTGGAGCCATGGGTCCCTCCATGTGTACTCTTTGGTTGGTAGTTTGATCCCTGTGAACTGTGGGAATACTGGTTGCTTCATATTGTTGTTCCTCCTAAGGGGCTGAAAGCTCCTTCAGCTCTTTTCGTCCTTTCTCTAGTTCCTCCATTGGGAACAGTGCTCAGTCCAATGGTTGGCAGAGAGTACCCACCTCTGTATTGAGAAGAAGATTTTTAACATGAAAGAAAAGTTATGTTTGAAACAAAGTCTCATGTAGATTAGCTAGTCACAAACCATGCAGTTAAGGATGCCCTTGAACTTCTGCTCTTTCTTTGTTCAACTTGCAGGTGCTGGGATTATAGTACTGTATCACAATATAGGCCTTTATGAATAGATTGCAGTGAAGAAATTAATCTATCATATATAGCAAAATGTCCAGCAATACAGTAATTCAGTATGAGAACTAATGACTTAAAAAAACAATATGGATTAATCTTAAACCACACTTCATTTTAGGTTCTACAACTCTGAGATGGAATGCTAAGCACAAGATAAATGGGACATCAAAACAATGTCACAGAGTTCATACTTTTGGGTCTTACAGAGAACAAGGACCTTCAGAAACTTTTTTCTGCTGTATTTCTAATCATGTATGTTGTAATGGTGTTAGGAAATATGCTCATTATGCTGACCATGATCAAAAGTCAGAATTTAAGATCACCTATGTACTTTTTCCTCACTTTTTTGTCCCTAGTGGATGTCACATATTCTTCTGTCATTGCCCCAAAACTGATTGTAGACTCCCTTTCTGAAAATACTATTATCTCCTTTGAAGGATGCATGGCCCAGCTCTTTGCAGAACATTTCTTTGGAGGTGTAGGGATCATTTTGCTTATTGTGATGGCCTATGACCGCTATGTGGCCATCTGTAAACCTCTTCACTATATGAACATCATGAGACCTCAGATGTGTTGTATACTGTTGGCAGGAGCTTGGGCAGGAGGATTAGCACATGCAACTATTCAGCTTATTTTCATGTATCAAATCCCTTTCTGTGGTCCTAATATTATAGATCACTTTTTATGTGACTTGTTTCAGCTGCTGACATTGGCCTGCATGGATACCCATACACTGGGTCTCATTGTCATCCTCAACAGTGGGGTAATGTGTATGGCTATCTTCATTATTCTAATTGCCTCTTACATAACTATCTTGTGCTCTCTGAAGACTCACAACTCTGAAGGGCGACGCAAAGCCCTCTCCACCTGTGGCTCCCACTTCACAGTGGTTGTCTTGTTCTTTGTGCCATGTATTTTCTTATATGTAAGGCCTGTGTCTACCTATCCCATAGACAAGGCCATGGCTGTGTCAGATTCAATTATCACACCCATGCTGAATCCTTTGATCTACACACTGAGGAATAAACAGGTGAAAAATGCTATGAAGAAACTTTGGAGTAAATAGGAGACTTTTCTTTCCAAGTAAATTTTTCGCTAAACATCATGTATATCATAAGAAAAATCCAGTTTCAGTAATGAACAATCAATAAATTGGCCATTTTTCCCTGGAAAAAAATGTTTTATGCTTATAACAATATAAAATTTTCTGCTATTTTTTAGACTATTTGAAATATAAGATTTATGAATTTTCTTGCATTGTACATTCACTTGGCTTCCCAAAATCTGAACAATTCCCTTTTGTTTTAGAATTCTGTTGATCCACCTTTCTCCTGCCTTTGTCTCTAAACATATTGTGCTCCCAAATATTTCCCCTGCTAGACATCAACCACATTACATTATACTGTTGCGCTTCAAGCTACGCTAACCTTTGATTCCTTGGATGTGTGCCTCTGTAATATATATGAGCACATTATATAACTTAAAACATGGAAAAATATATTTGTAATATAAAAAGCCATGTAGAACCATTCAGAGGAATAAAAAACTCATAGGTGGGTGGTTGAGTAATAATGTATCGTCTGAAGATGGTTAAAGTAGAATACACATTTGTATGAAATAATGCTTGTTATTTAATCAACGTGTCCAATTAACATTCAAATAAAACATTATCTGAGTGTTGTTTTCCAGTAAACTGGCCTGCATTAGCACTGTATGGTTCTTTCATTTTTGCCATAAATTTTCTTTATATAATGAGGATGAAACACAAACTTTGCCATCATGGACAACATATCAATGACTGAGCTATGGCCTCATCTAATAACATTATTTTTATCTGAATATCCCTGTTTACTTAGTATAATGACCAAGAATATATTATCACTACTATCTAAATAAACAAGTAATTTGTTAACTAATAATATTCCAAATATAAGATAAATCAGTAAATTTACAGAATTAGTAGCTTTGCTTAATATGTTGGGATTAATAATTTGATAAAGCTCATCCCATCAGAGTGTGACATTAGCTAATACTTACAGTTCAAATATTTTCTGCTTCATTTTATAAATTTGAATCACTTGTCAGTTTGCAAGCAATTTAGCAAAAACAATTAAAATTTCATTTGAATAATGGATATGGTGTCTCATTTCTTTATTCCCAGCAAAAACAAAGCCAAAGCATGCAGATTTCTCTGGGTTTCTTGCCAGGTCACTCTATAAAATGAGTCTGAGGAAATCCAAATGTAAATAAAAAAACCTTAGAAAATAAAATTTAAAAAATAATTAAAAATATTAATTTTTAATTAATAGAGTGATGTTCTGATTCTGTTTTCAAAGATAACATTTAGCACTATTAGTCTACAAAACTAATGTGTGACACCTGATTAGTGGAAATAAATCACCACTTAGTCATTAACATATTATATATATATATGTATATGTGTGTGTGTTATATTAATATTTATCTTAAAATCAAAGAACAAATTTATAAGTTTGATTAGATACAACATGAAATGGCAATAAATTCTCCACCTGCTCTGCTTATTTCCACGATGATGAAAGTATATTAAAAATATATGAATATTCATAATAAGGAGAAAGGCAACAAATTCTTGATAAACATGCAATTATGGGAATGGTTTGCCATAATAGATTTAGACCAATCATTCCCTAGATGTAATAGATTCTCACTTCACATTTTATGGTGTGTGTGTGTGTGTGTGTGTGTGTGTGTGTGTGTGTGTCCCATGCATGCTCACAATACAACAGAACTATCATTGTGTTGTTTTGATTATATAACTTGAAACTCAACAAATTAATGGTTCAAAGGACAGAGATAATAATTCACTGACCATATGAAGCTCAAGAAGAAGGAAGACCAAAGTGTAGGTTCTTTGGTCTTCTTAGAAGGGGGAACAATGGTTTCTGTCTCTGGCTTGGAACCATACTCTGCCACAGCACACCATATCCAAGTGGTGCAGGAAGGTAGCTAACTACCAAGCAACACAGAGAGGACAGTCAGTACAGGTGAGACCTGCCCTGATGCTCAGAGGAAGCAGCTGGAAACCCTGAGTACAGAAGAACCTAAGAGAATCTTGGGACAGGACTCCTCTGTGTTCTACCCACTCCCAGAACTGATGGGGCCACAGAGTTACACACCCAAAAACAACCATAAGAGAGCAGTTCTCACAGGAATACCTACATACCTGTGTACACAGAAAGAACTTGTTTCTCAGGAACGCAGATACAGAGGCTTGCATGACAGACAAGTCACCATCAGAGACAGCAACACAAGCTAACACCAGAGATAACCAGATGACCAAAGGGCAAATGCAAGAAAATTACCAACAGAAACCAAAGCAACATGGCACCATCTGAACCAAGTTCCCCCACAACAACAAGTCCTGGATACCCCAACACACCAGAAAAGCAAGATCAGGATTTAAAATCACATCTTATGATGTTGATATAGGATTTCAAGAAGGACATAAATAACTCTCTTAAAGAAATACTGGAGAACATGAATCAACAGGTAGAAGCCCTTAAAAAGGAAACACAAAAATATCTTAAAGAAAGACAGGAGAACACAGGTCAACAGGCAGAAGCCCTTAAAGAGGAAACACAAAAATCCCTTAAAGAATTACAGGAAAACACAAACAAATAAGTAAAAGAACTGAGCAATACCATCCAGGATCTAAAAATGAAAATAGAAACAACAAAGAAATCACAAAAGGAGACAACTTTGAAGATAGAAAACCTTGGAAAGAATTCAGGAGTAATGGATGCAAGCATCAGCAACAGAATACAAGAGATAGAAGTAAGAATCTCAGATGTGGAAGATATCATAGAAAACATTGACTCAACAGTCAAAGAAAATGCAAAATGCAAAAAGCTTGTAACCCAAACATCTAGGAAATCAAGGACACAATGAGAAGATCAAATCTAAGGATTATAGGTATAGAAGAGAGTGAAGATTTACAACTTAAAGGGCCAGTACATATATTCAACAAAATTATAGAAGAAAACTTATCTAACCTAAAGAGAGATGTCCATGAACATACAAGAAGTCTACAGAACTCCAAACAGACTGGACCAGAACAGAAATACCTCCCAGCACATGATAATCAAAACACCAAATGTACTAAACAAAGAAAGAATATTAAAAGCAATAAGGGGAAAAGGTCAAGCAACATATAAAGGAAGACCTATCAGAATTACACCAGACCAGAAAAGCAAGAAGATTCTGGGCAGGTCTCACACACACCCTAAGAGAACACAAATGGCAGCACAGACTACTATACAGAGCAAAACTCTCAATCACCATAGATGGAGAAACCAAGATATTCTATGACAAAATCAAATTTACACAATATCTTTCCACAAATCCATCCCAGTAAAGGATAATACATGGAAAATGCCAATATAAGGAGGGCAACTACACCCTAGAAAAAGCAAGATAGTAATCTTCTTTCAAGAAACCCAAAAGAAGATAACCACCAAAGATAAAATAACATCAAAAATAACAGGTTGCAACAATGACTATTCCTTAATATATCTTAACATCAATGAACTCAATTCCCCAGTAAAAATACATAGATGAACAGACTGGATATTAAAACAGGACCCAGCATTTTGCTGCAAACAAGAAATGCACCTCAGTGTCAAAAACAAACACTACCTCAGAGTAAAAGTCTGGAAAACAATTTTCAAGCAAATGGTTCCAGGAAATTGCCTAGATTAGCCATTCTAATATCGGATAAAATTGACTTTCAACCAAAAGTCAGCAAGAAAGGCACAAATGGACACTTATCAAAGGAAAAATCTATCAAGAAGAACTCTCAATTTTGAACTTCTATGCTCCAAATACAAGGGCACCCTCATTTGTAAAAGAAAGTTTACTAAAGCTTAAAACACACATTGCACCTCACACAATCATTGTGTGTGACTTCAATAGCCTACTCTCCTCAGACAGATCAGGGAAACACAAACTAAACAGAGACACAGTGAAACTAACAGAAGTTTTGGACCAAATGGATTTAATAGATATCTATAGAATATCTCATCCAAAATCAAAAGAATATACCTTCTTCTCAGAAACTCATGGTATCTTCTCCACAATTGACCATATAATTGGTCATAAAATAGACCGCAACAGATATAAGAAGATTGAACTAATCCCATGCTTCCTATCAGATAACTATGGAGTAAGGGTGGTCGGCAATAGCAACAAAACCAGCAGAAAACCCACATATACTTGGAAGCTGAACAATGCTGCATTCAATGATACCTAGGTCATGGAAGAAATAAGGAAAGAAATCAAAGACTTTTTAGAATTTAATGAAAATGAAAGCACAACATACCCAAATTTATGGGACACAAAGAAAGCTTTGTTAAGAGGAAAACTCATAGCTATGAATGCCTCCAAAAAGAAGCTGGAGAGAGCATGTAGTAGCAGCTTAACAGCAATACCTGAAAGCTCTATAACAGAAAGAAGCTAATACATCAAAGAGGAGTAGACAGCAGGAAATCATCAAATTCAGGGCTGAAATCAACCAAATAGAGACAAAAAGAACTATACAAAGAAAGAACAAAACCAGAATCTGGTTCTTTGAGAAAATCAACATCATAGATCAACCTCTAGTGAGACTAACTAAAGGGCACAGAGACAGTATTCAAATTAACAAAATCAGAAATGGAAAGGAAGATATAAAAGCAGAAACCGAGGAAATTCAAAAAATCGTCAGATCCTACTAAAAAAAGTCCATAGTCAACACAACTGGAAAATTTGGATGAAATGAATAATTTTCTGGAGAGATACCAAATACCAAAGTTAAATCAAGATGAGATAGACCATATAAACAGTCCCATAACTCATAAACAAATTGAAGCTGTCACTGAAAGTCTCCCAACCAAAAAAAAAGCACAGGACCAGATTGTTTTAGTGTAGAAAATTATCAGACCTTCAAAGAAGACCTAATACCAATACTCTTCAAGCTATTCCACTAAGTAGAAACAGAAGGAACACTACCCAACTCGTTCTAGTATACTTAAGCGACCCAAAAAACTCCACCAGAGAACTCCTACAGCTGATAAAAAAAAAACCTTCAGCAATGTTGCCAGATATAAAATTAACTCAAACAAATCAGTAGCCTTCCTATACACAAAGGATAAACAGGCTGAGAATGAAATGAGGGAAAAGACATCAATCACAATAGTCACAAGCATGATAAAGTATCTTGGCGTGACTCTAACCAAATAAGTCAAAGATCTGTATGACAAGAACTTCAAATCTCTGAAGAAAGAAATGGAAGAAGATCTCAGAAGAAAATATCTCCCATGATCATGGATGGGCAGGATTAATATAGTAAAAATGACCATCTCGCCAAAAGCAATATACAGATTCAATGCAATCCCCGTCAAACTTCCAAGTCAATTCTTCATAGAGTTAGAAAGAGCAATTCGCAAATTCATCTGGAATAACAAAAAACCCAGAATAGCTAAAACTTTTCTCAAAAGTAAAAGAACTTCTGGGGGAATCAGTATCTGGGACCTCAAGCAGTACTACAGAGCAATAGTGTTAAAACCTGCATGGTATTGGTGACAGGTAGGTAGATCAATAGAATGGAAGTGAAGACCCAGAACTGAATCCGCACATCTATGGCCACTTGATCTTTGACAAAGGAGCTAAATCCATCCAGTGAAAAAAGGTAGCCTTTTCAGCAAATGGTGCTGGCTCAACAGAAGTTTTCGATTTGCAGAAGAATGCAAATCGAACCATTTTTATCTCCCTGTACTAAGCTCAAGTCCAAGTGGATCAAGGACCTCCACATAAAACCAGACATACAGAAACTAATAGAAAAGAAACTGGGGAAGAAACCTGAGCACATGGGCCCAGGGGAAAATTTCCTGAAAGGAACACCAATTGCTTATGCTCTAAGAAATTAAGAATTGACAAATGGGACCTCATTAAATTACAGTTTCTGTAAGGAAAAAGAAACTGTCAATAGGACAAAATTGCTGGGAGCCAGCCCTGGCAGAGGTTTTTCTTTCTTCTTGAGGCAGTGGTGTGGGAAAGAGCTTTGATGGGGGTAAAACTATGTCTTACGAAATTCTTGGGTAAGACTTTGTCTTATGGAAAATTTAAGTTTGCTGTATAATAAAAAGTTTACTTATCTAAGTCTAAGTTAATCTGCTACTGTAGCTGACCTGTCTTCTATAATCCTCTGAGGCCAGAAACTGGCATTTAGCACCCCTTCCTCAAACTGCTAAAGATTAGGTTAATTGCCTTTGTACTGTCTCCAAAGAAACTGCTGGGCTATAACTTTCAGCCTGCTAGTCAGAAGTCACAGGGAGAAAAATAGGAAACTTAGAGAAGTGGTTAATGAGTTTTATTACTAAGTTGTAAAAAAGTTTCATATGAAAGCTATCTAAGAGGGAAAAATGGAAAGATCCTAATTGGAGAAAGGGAAAATTTCTTCTACGTGGGGAAAGGTAAAAAGTGTCTCTGTGTGTGTGTGTGTGTGTGTGTGTGTGTGTGTGTGTGTGTGTGTGTGTGAAAGAGAGAGAGAGAGCGCGCGCGCGCGCGAGAGAGAGAGAGAGAGAGAGAGAGAGAGAGAGAGAGAGAGAGAGAGAGAGAGAGAGAGAGAGAAATAGAAAGAGGAAGAGAGCACAAGAGATAAAAAGAGGAAGTAGTGCCATCTTTCAGAATACATGATCACATGATACAAAGTTATCATAAGTTCCCACAAAAAATCAAAAAATAAATTGAAATAGAAGTTTATAACAGAGAATGTTTACATGCATATTCATTAGGAGTAATTATCTAGCTAAACATTTATCACTTGTCTCAGGTCTAAAAGTTCATTGAAAGTTTAAAACCATAACTAAGTTATTAGTGAAGTTTTGTATAGATAAACCCAGTCAATATTTTATCTTCTGTCCTAACACCTATAATAAATCCTAGTTCCTTTTTTAGGACCTTTGGTTAATTGTTTTACAACCTTTGGAATGTGCTCTGAGTAGGAAAAAGTCTGGTTGCCATCTAAGAGCAATTAACTGCTGACACTTGGGAGACTGGCAGAGTTCTCATGGCAGTTTTGAAAATCAGAAAAGGACCTAATAGAAGTTCCACTGTAAAAGAGCTTAATAATCATGGATATAATTTTAGGAATTCTAATAGGATCATCATTAAAATTTAAGTCATCTATTCGTCTACATAGCATCAATATAAGACAGTATATCTTTGTGGATCTGCAGAGATCTGCTCCAAAGGGGTGTGCTATTACTTATTGATTATTATATATGCTTAATAATAACAGGAAAAGCATATTAAGCAGGAATCTTTTCTAAAATTAGTCCCTCACAACCTTCTGAATGAGGGCTCACCTGTCGCAGATTATATAATAATCCAAAGCATGTCATTTCAGGATGATCTCCTGCTAGTATATTAACTTGTCCCATTATGGCTCCTGACACAAAATGGCAATGAACAAATTGGGAAAAGATCTTTACCAACCCTACATCCCACAGAGAAAGAAAATAGACTCCAGAGAACCAAATAACCCTATTAAAAATGGGGTACAGAGCTAAACAAAGAATTTTCATCTGAGGAATATAAAATGGCTAAGAAGCACCTAAAGGAATGTTAAACACTCTTAGTCATCAGGGAAATATAAATCAAAACAACCCTGAGATTTCACCTCACACCAGTCAGAATGGCTAAGATCAAAAACTCAGGAGACAGCAGGTGCTGGCAAGGATGTGAAGAAAGAGGAACACTTCCCCGCTGCTGGTGGGATTTCAAGCTGGTAAAACCACTCTGGAAATCAGTTTGTCAGTTCTTCAGAAAACTGGGCATAATACTACAAGAGAACCTTGTTATACCACCCCTGGGCATATACCCAGAGGATTCTCCAGCATGTAATAAGGACATATGCTCCACTATGTTTATATCAACCCTATTTATAATAGTCAGAAGCTGGAAAGAGCCCAGAGGTACCTCAACAGAGGAATGGATACAGAAAATGTGGTTTATTTACACAATGGAATACTACTCAGCTTTTAAAAACAATGAATTCATGAAATACTTGCGCAAATGGGTGGAACTGGAAAATATCGTCCTGAGTGAGGTAACCCAATCACAAATGAACACACATGGTATGTATTCACTGATAAGTGGATATTAGCCCAGAAGTTCGGAATACCCAAGACACAATTCACATATCAAATGATGCTCAAGAATTGGAAGAACAATGTATGGACACTCTGGTCCTTCTTAGCAGGGAGAACAAAATCCCCACAGAAAGTGATAAAAAGACAAATTGTGGAGCAGAGTCTGAGAGAAGGACCATCCAGAGACTACCCCACGTAGTGATTCATCCTATATATAGTTATAAAACCCAGACACTATTATTGATGCCCACAAGTACTTGCTGACCAGACCCTGATATAGCTGTCACCTGGGAGGGTCTGCTAATGCATGACAAATGCAGAGGGGCACACTCTCAGACAGCCATTGAACTGAGCAAAGGGTCCCCAATGGGGGAGCTAGAGATAGAATCTAAGGAGCTGAAGGGGTTTGCAGTGCCTCAGGAGGAACAACAATATGAGCCACTTAGTACTGCAAGAGCTCCCAGGGGAAAAAAAAACCATCAACCAGAGAGTGCACGTAGAGTTACGCATGACTCCAAACACATAGGCAGCAGAGGATGGACTTGTTGGACATCAAAGGGAACAGAGGCCCTTGGTCCTGGATAGGCTAGATGCCTTAGTGTGAGGGAATGCTGGGACAGGGAAGCAGGAGAGGGTTGATTTGGGAACAGGGTGGAGGGGAGATGAATTATGAGATTTTCAGGGGGAGGTGACCAGGAAAGGGTACAACATTTGAAATGTAAATGAAGAATATATCTAATAAAAAAAGTAAAAAAAAAAAGGGCAGGGGGAACAAAATATTCACGGAAGTAAATACAGAGACAAATTGTGGAGCATAGATTGAAGGAAAGGACATCCAGAGACTGTCCCACCTGGGATCCATTCCATATACAGTCATCAATCCAAGACACTATTGTTAATGTCAAGAAGTGCATGCTGACCGGAGTCCGATATAGCTTTCTCCTGAGAGGCTCTGCAAGAGCTTGACAAATACAGAGGTGGTTGCTCACAACCAACCATTGGACAGAGCACAGGATCTTCATGGAGGAGTTAGGGAAAAGACTGAAGGAGATGAAGGGGTTTGCAACCCCATAGGAAGAACAACGATATCAACCAACCAGATCCCATAGAGCTCCCAGGGACTAATTCACCAATCAAAGAGTACACATGGTTCCAGTCATATATGTAGCAGAGGATGTCCTTGTTGGACATCAATAGAAAAGACCTTTGGCCCTGTTAAGGATGGATTTCCCAGTGTAGGGGAAAGAGAGGGCAGAGAGACAGGAGTGGGTGGGTGGGTGGGTGGGTCCGGAAATACTCTAATAAAAGTGGAGGTGGGGGAGGGGAATACTGGGGTTCTGTGGGGATAACCCTGGGAAAGGGAAAAACATTTGAAATGAAAATAAAGAAAATATCCAATAAAAAAAGAACTATGCAGGCTTTGAATTTGTTGAAGATATGGATGAAAGTTTCTAGTTGACACTGTTCTCTAATGACAGTATTCATTACTGTTTTTCAGGGGCAAGTAGGGTTTTGATATTTGTCATTTACTGTTCACAAAGAGTCACAGAGAACTCTCATGGAAAAGTGTCTGAATGTAAAAATAGGGAATTTGAAGAGGTAAGAGAGGATCTTCTTATACCAAGGGGTAGTTTCCTCTTATAAAAAGAGTAATAATTAGATGTGTCAGAGAAACAATTTTGAGAGGCCAAAAAAATCTCTAAAGAGGAGGAAGGATACACACCCATAAATATAGGCCAAGTCTAGAGTCAGTGAATCAGTTTATAAATCAACAGTTTAAAGAAGATATTCCTGTCTTCTGCATATTTCTCCATTACTTATCTTCTTAGAAATTGTCTTCTCATTTTAGATTTTAAATCTTAGCTGAAGATTGACAGTAACTTAATACTTTGAAAATGTAAAAGATTAGACACTTAATTTATAATATTTGAATGTATTTTGTCACAAGATAATTATAAAAATTAAGTAAAGTGTTAAATTTTACCACATTTGTAATGCTATGCATGCAAAACATGCATAATATGTATGTTTTAAATATGTGTAATGACCAGAACAGGGAAATGGGCATATTCATCACCTCAAACAGTTATAAGTCCCTTGTATTGATAGTACTCTTAACTTTTTCTACCAGCTATTTTGAAATAACTAGTTATTTGTTGTATTCCATTGTTAAAGAAATATGTTGTAGGAGAAAAGCTATGGAGGGCAGATAGTCACTTGGTTTGTATTAGTTCATATTATTAATATAATTCATATTATTATTAACAATGTCATGGCAAGATTAAGTTAAAGACAGAATGGTTTATTTTGGTACCCAATTTGAGGATATGGTCCTCAAATAGCAGGAGAGTCATGATGGAAATAGTCTATGGTAAATAAGGATATTGTATCCATAGTCAGGAATCAAAGACAGAAAATACAAAATCTTCCTCTTTTTATTCTGTCCACAAGACCTCAGCCCATGGATTTGCAATATCTAGAGATAAGGTGTGTCTTCCCACCTACTCAACATAAGCTGGATCATCCCACACAGGCATGCCCAGATAAATATCTTCTAGGACATACCAGATTTTTCTTTTCTTTTCTTTTCTTTTTTTTTTTTTGTGACAATCAACATTGCAGCTGAAATTGGTACATTTCAATTAAACATTAAAGTTTTGAATGAAGGCCTTATTTAATATCTGAGGAATTTGGAATTCCATGTTACCTAAAGTTAAGACTCTTTATTGATACTATTTGAATTTCCATTTAAAGGTTGGTAAACAGGCATTTATTACTCTATGAAGTTTGAAGAAATATCAAAAGATGGAAAGTAAATTTTTATCAGTTTCTGACCTATTCACTTAAGAAGTGGATGAGTTAGAGAAAGGACTGAAGGAGCTGAAGGGGTTTAAACCTCATAGGAAGAAACGGGAAAGAGGAAATGATTTTGAATGTAAATAAAAAAAAAACCTTAGAAAATAAAATAAAATTAAAAAAAAAAAGAAAGAAAAACTGTATCAACCAACCAGAAACAAAGATTATACAAAGAGTGACCCATGGCTATAGCTGCATGTGTAACAGAGGATGGCCTTATATGGCATCAATGGGAGGAGAGACCTGTGGTCCTGTGAAAACTTGAAACAATGGTGTATGGAAATGCCAGCGTGGTGAGGTAGAAGTGGATGGGTTGGTGGGTATGGGACACTCTCGTAGAAGGATTGGGAGATGGGAGAGTGGGGTTCTGGAGGTAAAAGCAAGAAAGAGTATAACATTTGAAATATAAATACATAAAATATCCAATAAAAATACTGACAATAGAAGTGATTATGTTTTAAAATCTTCATGACTATTGAAAACAAAACTCAAAGATATAAAATAATGAAAATTATGGATATTGATCTGGGTAGGTTGTAGACAAAAATTGACATTTGTGAATAAGAGACTAGAAAGTGTGAAAAATATCCATTGGGGATATCAGTGCTTACTCTGCTATAACTTCTTCATAATAAAATTGGTAGAAAAAATTACATGGTCATATACCAGTTCCAAATTTGAAAATACTAATATCTACACAGTACAGTATCCTTTTCATCAACTTTTTCTTATTCATTCTCAGGATGACACCCAAAGCCTTCTGAATAGTAACTATGCTACCTTCCACTAAAGTATATATACTCCAGCAGACTATTATCACTTGAAGTGCTACTTGTGCATTTTAATGTAATTCATAACCTGTATTGAAATAGGATAGCTATTTTTAATTGTGATATGAAGAAACCAGAATGAATGTGAATTATAATTATATTAATTGCATCATATTAAAATAAAAATGTCATTAAAACACTAATATAGCTAAAGGCCTAAAATTAAACTCTAGCTCTGGTTTTCATTCCCGAACATATAAATTTATTATTTTCATGTAAGTTAATAGTAAACAAGCAAATCGTCTTCCCTTGTATCATTTCTGATACACATAGGGTGCTAATAAGTTAACCTATTCTTGGCTAAAATATAAATAGCCAGAGAGTCAATTTATTTCTCAAAATATTTACATAGTTAAAACAATAAGGGTAATGATGTTCTTTCCCTCCACCTAGAGAGAATCAAGATTTCTGTATGTATCCTCACACCATCTATCCCTCTGTTTGACACTCCCACCCTATTATAAAATGGTCTTCTTTCTTGATCTGAGAATTCAAATTGCCTAAATTTCACCTCCTCTGCCCCTACTTTTGCAAAGGCACGGTGAAAGAACTCCAATTTACATCCAAGCAAAAGACTTCTCCTTTCAACACCCCTCACTGGGGGTTCACTATCTTTTCAGTGAAGTCAAAGTTTTGCATATATTTCAAATTTTGTTGTACATCAATTTTCTATTACTAAATCCTCCATTGAGACAAGAAGGTATTGATTTCTAAAATTATGCCTTCTAATCCTTAGTTTGTCAAGATAACAACTCTGCTTTGTATGGATTGTTTTCTTTATAGATTACCTGTATGAATATATTCAAAATAGACTAGGATAAATTCTTTAAAAATAATATACTTACACACTTTCACATAAATACTGTTCTTTTTGAATTAGTTATTTTCCTATCCATATATATATGTGTGTGTGTATGTGAGTGTATGTACAATATTAGTTATTAAGTTTCTTACATGTGTTTACTTTTGTAACTATATTTATGTGTATGTACACATGACACATGTGAGGATGTCAGAGAACAACATATGGGAGTTTATTCTCTCTTTTAATTATGTGAGGTCTGGGACTGTTTTAAAGTCATCAAGCTTGATGGAAAGCACATCTAATCAGTAAGTTATCTCACAGGTCCCAGATTATTATTTCTGCACTCATATTCAAAACAGATATCTTGATTATATACTTTCAGAAATACTTTGCTTTTTCAATCCATGTATCAAAATTAACCTCTTAGTAGCTATAATTAGAATCTCCATGTTCTTTATCAAATGTAATCATAATTTACCACCCCATAACTTTTTCATAGCATTTTTTACTTCTGCATTTCTCAGAGTATAAATAAGAGGGTTGAGCAGAGGTGTCCCTATTGTATAAAACAAAGACACCATTTTGTCTATTGGAAAAGTGGTTGGTGGACGTGTGTATATAAATATACAGGGACCAAAAAATATGACCACCACGATGAAATGAGAAGTGCATGTAGACAAGGCCTTTCGTCTTCCTTCTGTACTGTGATTTCTCAGAGAGTATAAAATGACAATGTAGGAGATAAGCAGGACTATGAAACTTACCAGGCATATGACACCACTATTAGACACAACTAACAAATTTATCACATAAGTATCCATGCAAGCAAGTTTCAACAAGGGCTGCAAATCACAGAAAAAGTGGTCAATCACATTTGAGCCACAGAATCGTAATCTTAAAGCTAATAAAATCTGTGCTGAAGAGTGAATACAAGACCCTATCCAGGCCAGAATCACTAATATACCACAGATGTGGTGGCTCATTATAGTTGTATATCTTAGAGGCTTACAGATTGCTACATAGCGGTCAAAGGCCATAAGAATAAGCACTAAGATGTCCATGCACCCAAAGAAGTGAACTGCAAAGACCT
Source organism: Tokudaia tokunoshimensis (assembly GCA_036184795.1). Classification (NCBI taxonomy): domain Eukaryota; kingdom Metazoa; phylum Chordata; class Mammalia; order Rodentia; family Muridae; genus Tokudaia; species Tokudaia tokunoshimensis. Next base: position 62,935,941 of record BTHU01000004.1, on the reverse strand, counting down.
GAGTCATACATTCGTTGTAGGTAATAATTTTTTTCTGAGAGATGGCATCCAAGATCAATCTAGGTGCTGTTGTTGTAGAGAAACAAGCATCAGCAAAAGACAAATAGAAGAGGAAATAGTACATGGGACTCCCAAGTGTCTGACTCATCTTAATTGTCACCATGATGAGAACGTTCCCTATCAAAGTCATAAGGTAAAGAATCAAGAAGACTCCAAATATTGCTTTCTGTTTTTCTGGATCCTCAGTCAACCCAAACAGAATGAATTCAGTCATGCTATGATTATACATGATGTCAATGGCTGCAGGAGTTAGAAGGTGACTGATAAATGTTTAACCTGCAAAGAAAGAAATGACATACTAAGATCAATGTACAGAGGTTGAAATTCCTTGATTCTCCCCAATGCTCTTAATCTCATTTGCCTTATTCATGAAATCCTTGAAGAATCTTTTTAAATTTCAACATAGATACCAATGTCTCAATGAGATTTCCCATTGATTCAGAAGCTTACTGGATTGGATCAAATCTTTTGAATTTGATGAATGAAAGATATTAATGTTGTTAGGTACTTTGATTACTGTTGATATTCCAAAGTATAATTTGGGTTTTTTTTTTTGAAAAAATGATTATTGACCCACCTGGTTATTCATCCCATATACAGTCCTAAACCTGAACAGGATGCAGGGAAGTGCTTGCTGACAGAGAATGACATGTCTGTCTACTGATATGTTCTGCCAGAGACTGACAAATACAGAGGCAGATGGATTCTCAAAGCCAACCATTGGGGTTCACAATGGAGGAGAAGGCAATGCAGGAGCTGAATGGGTTTGCAGCCCTATTTGGGGGAGTAACAGTGTTAACCAGCCAGACCCCGGAGCTTCTGGGGACTCTACCACCAACCAAAGAATACAAATGTAGGGACCCATTGCTCTGGTCCTGTATGAAGAAGAGGATGGCCTTGTTGTACATCAGTGGGAGGAGAGACCTTTGGTACTGTGGGGGTTTGATGCCATAGTGTAGGGGAATGCCAAGGTGGGAAAATGGGAGTGTGTGTGTGTGTGTGTGTGTGTGTGCACCCTCATAGAGGCAGAGGGAGGGAGAATGGGATAGGGGGTTTCTGAAGGGGAGACCTTGAAAGGGGATAACATTTGAAATGTAAATAAGGAGAATATCCAATAATAGGAAAAAAAGTTAAGAAAAAGAAAAGGTGATTTAGTGATTAGGAAAATTTATAAAAAACAATATGTGTCTGTTGGGTTTATTGGGAGGGTACAAGCCTAAACACTCTCCTTACCCATTCTGAGGGATTTGAAAAAAATAAGTATTTTATCTATAAATACAGACACAAGTAAATGTAAACCATTGTTCATTCTTACCCTGTGTTCTATAATAAAAATACTATTTAATGCAATGATCTATTAAGATTAGTGATTGCATTCTAACAATGATCTCAACTGAAACCACTTATCTTTCCATTTATTGTTCCTGTCTCTTTTAGCTCCTCAATAATTTATTCTTTAAAAATATATTTAATAATATTTTAAAAGTACATTCATATTCTGTATACCATGTTACTGTTGCCATGAAAAAAAAATAAATATTTGGACCATACCTTAAGTTTCTTAAATAATTGGAAAGTATGTTATAGTATAATATTCAAAATATAATTTTATTACATTTAGGTTTAAGCTTTCCTACCTGTAAATTTGAACTGTTATTAAAGATTTTGATTTTTAAACTAAATAAAATGTTCTTTAGAATAATATATGTCCATCTATAGGCATATACACACATCTTTGTGTATATATACATATATGTATGTTTATATATACACATATATATATACCAAATAATCCTTTTCTTCAATATTATGTAAAAATATACCTTTGTTGCAATGTTATCTTTTATATTTTCTTTTAATTGTATATTCAAATATTTGTAATTTATGTGTGAAAAAAATCTCCATTTAAACTCATTGCCTCTCTTTGACCTAGTATTTCCATAAAATTATTCTTATGTTTGCAAATCATTTATGTGTATTTTTCTCTCTCTAATTCTGTGCATGCATGCGTGCATGCATGGGTACACTTGTGTGTGTGAGTGTGTGTTTGTGTGTGTTTGTGTGTATGTGTATGTGTGTGCGTGTGTGTGTGTGTGTGTGTGTGTGTGTGTGTGTGTATTGTGTGGGTATGTGTACAGGTGCAGTCATGAATCCCAGTCTCTTCACCATGTGGGCCCAAGGGATCGATCTGAGGTTTTTAGGCATGACAGCAACTCTTTACCTGATAATCCACTTCAATGGCTACGATTTTATGCTTTACAATCTTAAGTATCAATTTAAATTTAATAGCATGATAAAATATTATTTGATATACGTAATTCTTGAAATATTATAATATTGATATATTAAATATATAAATAATTATTTTATAATACATAACAATTTCTGAAGCATAAATAAATTTACCTAATGCTATAGGAATTGTTTTATTGATAAAAATAGCTGTTTTTCAATACTTTATAATATAGTTTACTATTAACATATTTTTCAGTAATTAGTGGCTGTTAAGAAATCACCAAAGCATACTAAATATCAGAGGAGAAATAAAATAAGACTGACTTTTACTGCATACTTCTGCTGTCCAGAAAGAAACACCTTGAGATTATTATATAAACTTCTAGAGAGATTTGTGTGGTTTTGTATCTATGACTGTGTATCCTTATTTTACAGAAATGTATGGCCATAACTCTAGGACTCAGGACTTTTGAGAGATGTCAAGATTTATGAAAAATTTATCTTATAATGTTGTTTTGTATGAGTTAGCTGATGTAAACAAGATATATTTCATTAAACTCATGTGACTTTTATAGAAACTAAATATATTTTAGTTTTTCATAAGAATATAACACTTCTAGTCTTTTAAAGGCATTTTTCAATTTTGATATTTGTCTGAATAGATTTCAATATAACAAAATAAAGGGATTTGTTTGTTAGCTAAGAATGATGTTTGCTTTTGTCTGTATTCCCTTTCTTCAAACATCTTTAGATGTCATATAGTCCAATTCGCCATTTCTCTACTTTACTGTTGTCTTTTACAATCTGATTTAAAATATTATGCTCATTCTTTACCCTTCCACATTCTTTATCTTTGGTTTCAAAGTGTGAATGAAAAGATTTAGATGAGGTAAAACTAATCAAAATATACTGTATGAAAAATATCTATTTTCAAGAAAACTGATATAAGTAAATCAAGTAGTTAACTATTTAAGGGACTATTTTAGCATTTGAAGAATAGAAATCATGAGATAGAAAAAAATTTCTCCCTGATATAAAGCTCACTTAGGAAGTTAAAATTACTTAAAGAAATGAATTAAAACATCAAATGACAGCAGTCAGTTTCCAGTCAGGTTATCAGTAAGAGAGAGTTAGAGACATGTGCCACCTTGATGAGCAGACTCAAAAAAAAAAAAAAATCTGCCCACTGAAGTTAAAAGACTGGAGCACCACACTATCCACATGTAATCCACATGTGTATTTCAACAATTTCTTTCTTTTGGGTCACAATAAAGATTAGTTGACTCAGCATAAACTACATAGGCCTGTGCTATCTACTCCCATACCACTGCTGTGCTAACTTTCATCACTGACTCTTCAATCACATCCTCTCCTTTCATGAAATTGTATTTCAAGTGGTTTATTTGCTCAATTTTTACATTGATTTAAATTCAAATTTTCTTTACGTGTCTGAAATAAAATCATCCTTAGTGACTTTAATAACTTTTCTGCAGTAGCCAGAAAAAAGAAATGAACTTTTCATTTATAGTTTTCATTAACTATAGAAAAACAAAGATAAAAAATACATAGTATCTTGAAAACAGCATCTTTATAATAAAGGTTAAATTGAAACTTGATTAGTCTAATATTGTAGAATTGAGTGATATGAAAATCAGAGAAAAATTATCATTTATGACAAAAGAAAAGAAATCACATTTAATGGGAATGAGAAGGAAAATCATTTCCAGGCAAAAAAATCAATATAACTTCCTCTAGGGTAGCAGACTCAAAAACATAGGAAGGTTTACAGATGTGAGTAGTTTCTTAGAAGAAATTCATGAAAGCCAGGTAAAGAATTTTAGGTCTCTTTTTATTAGTGCATTGTAAAATTGGAGGACCCGAAACATATGAGCATCCACTATTAAGGTTGATTCACCAAGACATGGTGAGATCCTCCCTAGGAAAAAGTGCTGTCATCAAATCTGAGGACCTGGGTTGATCCCAGAAATTACAGAATAGGAAACAGTTGATTCCTGTAAAAAGCCCTGTGACTTTCACAGATGTTCACTCACACACACACACACACACACAGAGAGAGAGAGAGAGAGAGAGAGACAGAGACAGAGACAGAGACAGAGCAACAGATACAGAGAGACAAAGAAGAGAGAGACACACAGAAAGAAATGAATGCAATAAAAATTGGAGCAAAAGTTCACTCATGTCCTGAAATAATAATAAAAAAAAAGTTCTCTAGTTATTCAGTGGAATTTTATAAATTTTCTGTGAGAGGGCATTAAAGAGCTTGGCTATAATGAAGAGTTGAAATCGTTTAATGTACCGTTTTCCTCCTGATACAGACATCTCTTGTCCTGTTCTTGCACACAGGAAAAGTGAGTTCAGATTTGCCCTGCAAAATTGCAGAGGTTAGACTTGTATCAGAGAGGCTTAGCCTCTGGTTCTGGGTTATTTCTAGTTGCTGTGTGAACAATGAGCATGTTTTTGTCATGTGTGCAGACTGGAACAACATAAACTTGCTTTATTATGTGTGATGTGATTAAATTGAACACAATGTTCAAGCAAAAATAATAGAAGGGTTACTAGGGATGACATGACTCAACAAATACACACATACAAAAGTTACAAAGTCTACTAGTGTCATTGATGCAGAAAGTCACAGTTTGCAGACTGGAAGTACTCATCCTCGACTACTTTCTAGAGGAAAAGCAAAATGGAATGTCTTTCCTCTGCTTTATAATGGATATTTGCATTGTTTAGACTATAACTTTTGGCACACTATTTCATACTTATTACTTGTTAGAGTCTCAAAAACTGTAGTAAAAGAAAAAACTAATATTGGGATATATGCATACAAATATACACATCCACATAATTATTATACCTTTATTCTGTCTCTGTCTCTTTCTTTATCTATATCTATATTTATATTATCTTCATATTTATCTCTCTACATATCATCTGTATACTTATCTCTCTCATTCTTTCTCTGTATATATAGTTTCATATTTATATTTTTATTTATTTATATTATCTATAAATATTTGGTCAAATTTGTTAATTTATACAGAAAATAAATTTGACAATACTAATAATTCTTTCATAAAACCACAAATGGTCTTTAGAAATATATCTTTTCCATGCCTATTTAAAATGTAAGGATCGCCATTCAGATATTCCATTTACCTTCATTTTTCATGTGCTTATCTCCTTTGCCTCTTTTATGTAATTGTTTTAAATTGATAAGCAAGCATGTGAAAATGAAGGATTCATGTGCTGTAAGATTATTACTGTTTCAAAACACAGTGGTTGAGATACTCACTGTGGCTTTCAGCATCACTGTTCCAGTCATATCTAACAATATATATTTCATGCACCCCCATATAAACACACTTTCTTAGACAGACTCTTTTTCTAAATGCTCTATATTTTACAACCTCTACCCCTGTCACGGTTTTTCACCCCTGTGGACTGAAAGCCCAGCTCAAATATTGTTTCCTCAGAAAATCTTATCCAGGTCAAATAGTCAAATGCCTCTGTTACAAATATGTGTAGATTATAAGCCTTTTGTGTATTCAATGAGTCATGTCTTCCCTAGCTCATCTCCTCTAATTTTTGTTTGAGCATTGTTAATTTTTCAGTCTTACCACATCCAGTGAGGCAAGTTTATGTTGTACCAGTCTACGCACATTACAAAATCTTGCTGTGTTTCTCAAACAGCCTCCAGACAAAACCCAAGACTTGAAGCCAAGCCTTTGTGCTTCACATGTTCTAACCCCTATATGTGTTCAACAATTCTGTCTATTACAATTATCAGAAGAATTAGAGTCACAAGAAACGTAATGTCAAATTCAATAAAAATCAGAATAGGAAGATTAGAAGATAATCCAGGGCAAGTTTCAGAAACCTTACCAATATTCAATAGATAGTGTTTTAAAATTTAAGCCAAGTTTTTTAGCTATTTACTCATTGTAGCAGCCCTTATATCAGACCCACAGGGTAACTGTAAAGAAATATTCACTTTGTTAACCCTTATGTCATATCTACAGGGTTAATGTAAGCAAAACATATGCCAAACTACAAAACTGCTTTCATCAGCATCAGACTCTGTCTCATCAGCTTCAAGGAAAAATGACTGTCTATCCACAGTGCGCACTCCTATTTCCACCCTTTGCAAGTAAATCTGCACATACACCAAAACACAGTCCCGTCTCTCAGAGACTAGTGTAATATAAAGAAACAGAAACTGTTACCAACTTCTCACCAATGTAGAAAAAGTGTCTCTAATAAATTTGGTTTTTCAAAATTGAAAATGAAGATGAGGGGATCGTGAATGGGGCAACACATAGTTTAATTACATTTTAAATCTTACCCTTTCTTTTGGAGAAAAAGTCTGTTTTCAGAACATTGCTCATAGTTTACTCTTTCTGATCTGACTTACTGTACTGATGAATCACATACTAGAGCATCTACAACATGGAAATTAAAGAACTGAGTTTTACAAACTAAATTGTATTTTAGATTCAACCACTCTGGTTTTCTGTTGTAGAAACTTTGGAGAGAGGAGAAAATCCAGACACTCTTGTAGAAGACCAGAGTTAGACTCTACCATGGAGATTCAAATATTGGCTGAAAAGATTCTTCTCTCTCTCTCTCTCTCTCTCTCTCTCTCTCTCTCTCTCTCTCTCTCTCTCTCTCTCTCTCTTCTCTCGCCCTCTGTGTTAAACAACAACCTGACTAATATCCACTTTATTTAAAAAGTAATTCAAAATTCATCCCTGAAAAATTCCCTAGGAGTATATGACAAGTGACAAGTAAACAACTTTCTCACTACAAATATTTATACGTATATAAAAATATACACAAATACCCAGTGTCCAGAGGAACCAAGACCATACCCATTTCCACTCACACCTGAAGCATTTGTTAAATGAGCAATTTAAAAGATGAAGTATACTATTATAGCAACTACACAGCCAATTATTCCCAAGAAAGATTGTCACAGGCGTATTTGTTTCCTTTTCCATAGCTTCTTATTGTAAGGGACATTTGCCACACTAGCTACCAAATATTCTCTGCAATTTTGTATTTAAATCACATTGAGATTTAGACTGTAGAAAAAATACAATAAATAAGCTTTTTCAATGGCAGGTAAACTCTGAGTTTAGCTAAAAATTTAACTATATATGATGGGTTACAGTTTTATATCTACCATTTGAATCTGGAGCTGTAGGCATATTTCCTATTTAGTTTCTAATTTTAAAATGTGTTACCATTATAGTCAGAGATATAACTAAAATAGAATAATTTACAGGTGTGTGGAAGGCCCTTGATCTAGTTCCCAGGTCCACACCCTTACACACCCATACACAAATCACACACATGGACATTTAAGTATACTAATGTACTATGAATAATTAAGTATATATTATGTTAATATCAGTGCTGTTTATGTGATATATTTCAGTATGTTAAGCAATTAAATTGAAAATTTTAAAATAGTTTGAAAATGGAATAAAAGAAAAAAGTAGACTGAAAACGAGAAAGGAAATTTAAAGGAATACTATTTTTATTTTACTCTGGTAATTTTAAGTATATCTTATGATAAAAATGAAATACTATATAATTCTTAGTAGCTACACTTTAATAAATTAATGTATTTTCCTTAATTTTCATTTTTATTTATATAAAGGGCTGGAATTTAGTAATGTTTGCTTTAACTTCACTTTATCAATTTTATATTTTCTTGCTTTTATTCCTTATTATGGAGTCTTATTAAATTATTCTTTACTGAGTACTATAAGGAATGTTTTTCCAAATGTTTTTAGGTTCTTTCCAACAAATGGGAAATCTTACACATACTGTACAATTGTTCTACAACTCATCCTGTGAGTATTTATGTTCCTGGATGGATTCATAAAGGGAATAATACTTATTCCAAATTATAACTGAATTTACATTACACAGACATTACTTAAAGTGTGATAGTATCCTCATCTATACATACAATCAATATACCTAACAGAATTTATAATGCATGTGAGACTCATGTACTTCCTGTTATTTGAATTTCTCAAAAGGTTGGGGAAAGGAATAAAAGGCTTATTTTGTAATCTAAAACTGTTGTGAATGACAAAAGAAACAATTTAAGGTAACAATGATGTTAAAAATATATAAATGCCTATGTCCATATTATTTTTAATTGCTTATTATTTCCTCGATTCAGATATCGCATAATTCTGTTTGCTGTACTATAAAATTTATATACCATTACATAATATACCAAAGCATTCAATAATACAAACCAAACTACAATGTCATTGGACCAAATAAACAATATTTAAAGAGTGTTAATATCTAGTCCATATGAGGTCAGTTTGGCATAGCAACAAAGCAGGAAATAAAAAATGTTAATGACTCCAGATTTATAAAGAATCATGTTCAAATCAATGTTTTGCATAGTCTCCCATTTAACAGATTAGGTCTGTAAAATATGTTCTCATTTCTTTAAAAGACATGTTTTTTATTTATGTAACTTTTTTTCTAAGTGACAGTATATTTATCAAGACTCATAAGTTTAAACCTCAGGAATATTGATTTTGTTTTGCAATCCTCTTATCCTAAACAGGCTAAACTTAACTGTGGATTTGAAAATATCTGTTGGAGCCTCATTGGCTGAGCATAAGACACAACTGATAACAGTGTAATTATAAATTGCATTTGTCTGTTAACTGGGGTCCTGGACATTTTAAATTGATTAATTAATTAATTAATTCTTCCATTTTTTTTCATCCTCCCTCATCCCTTCTCTCCTCCTATTCTCACCCTTACAAATTCCTCCACAGATTACCCACACTGAAAAGTGGATACCTGCATTGGTGATGACCCTTCCCATTGAAATCTAGTCTCAGCAGTACTAAGCACCTTCTCTCCAACTGAGGCCCAACAAGGCAGTCCAGGTAGGGAATAATGATCAAATGGCAGATAACAGGGAAAGAAAACTCTTTCCCCATTCCAATTGTTAGGGGAACCACATGAGAATCAAGCTGCCCATCTCCTACAAATGTGTAGGAGACCTAGTTCAATCCCTTGCATGCTCTTTGATTTGTGAGTCAGTTAGTTGGTTCTGTTTATCTTCTTGTAGTGTTCTTGACCTCTCCAGCTCAGTCAATTCTATTCCCCACTCTTCCACAAGGCTCTCTGAGCATTTCCTGATGTTTGGTTGTGGATCTCTGCCTCTGCTGCTAGATGAAGCCTCTCAGAAGACAATTATGTTTGACTCCTGTCTTCAATCTTAGCAGAGTACCATTAATAGGGTCAGGGATCGGCAATTTTACATGAGATGTATTTCAAATTCGGCCAGTAATTGGCTGGCCATTTCCTTAAGCTCAGTTCCATCTTTATCTCTGTGCCTCTCATAGGCAGGACAAATTTTGGGTTGAAGGTTTTGTGTGTGGTGTGATGTCCCCCTCCGTCGCTATAGGGTAGTCCCACCTAGCTACAGGTTCAAGCTACCTCCATATTCCCTACTGATAGGAAACTCAGTTAGGATCATCCCACAGACTTCCCAGGACCTCCCCAGTCCTAGTACTCAAGCTATTCCTAGAGATATTCCCATTGATTTTTACTCCCTCTCCCACTTCCCCTATTTCTACACCTGAATCCCATCCAGTTTCACCTGCTCACCTCTACTCCCACTCAGTTCCCTCCCTCCATCCACATCCAATGACTATTTTATTTTCTCTTCTGAGTAAGATTCACACATTCTCTCTTGTGCTGTCCATATTACTTAGTTTTTCTGTGTCTGTGAAATGTAGTATGGTTGTCTTTTACTTTATGACCAATGTCACCTATAAGTGAGTACATACTGTGCATGTTTTTCTGGTTTTCGTCTAGCTCACTCTTGATGTTTTCTAGATCCATCTGTTTGCCTGCAAATTTCATAATATCCTTGTTATTATTAGCTGAGTAGTATTACATTGTGTAGATGTACCACATTTTCCTTATTCATTATTCATTTGAAGGACAATTAGGTTGATTCCAGTTCTGGCTATTATGAATAAAGCTGCTAAGAACTTAGTTGAGCACGTCCCAGTGTCCCAGTGGTATAGTGGGGTATGCAAACATACATACAAGTAATGTTATATTTACGAATTCATATGTATATATAAATACAAATATGCATGTAAGAATAATGTATAAAGTGTATTTGAAGGAGAGCTGAGTTGAAGGAGAAGATTATTGGAGAGTTTGAAGGAAGGAAAGAGAGGATTACACTCATACAAACGAAATAACAATACATCTTTAAAAAGATTGACATGTCCTTAATAAAATCCTATGACCTCACTATTCTACCTACTTTCATTAACATCATATTTCATTTTCTATCCTCTTATTTCAAATGCATTTGTACTGATTCATATGGTTATATTTTGTTGATATTTGTCCAAGTAATAAGAAAATAATCTAATGGCAGAAGAGAGATACAAATACAACCCCCAGTCCTCTCTTTAGGGACCCACATGAAGACCAAGCTGGGTTTAGCTTCTGCATGTTCAATGATTGGTAGCACAGGTTTTGTAAGCCCCTATTGACCCAGGTTAGGTGACTCTGTGAGGCTTCCTGTCATGTCCTTTACCTCACTGACTTGCTAAATTCAAATATCCCAGTCTTCCACAAGACTGTGGATCTCTGCACCTGTCTCCATACACTTCTGGATGAATCCTCTTGTGAGGCATTATACTAGGTTCCTGTCTACAAGCATAGCAGAGTATCATTAATAGTATAAGAGTTTGGATTTCTCACATAGGATGCGTCTCAAGTTGGGGTAGTCATTGGATTTGTTTATAACTGCCCAATATACTTATATAACAACAGGAAAAGACCAAACCACATACTTCATTATTCTATCTAATACCTAATACATAATTTGAAATGAACTTTATTTAATTCTATATAATCAGAGTAGAAGGCCAGTAAGATGGATCAATATGTTATGACAAGTGGTTCCAAGCTACAATACTTTCACAATAATGGCAAACTGTATTCCTTCAAACTTTCATACAAAATAAATACATCTTTTTTAAAATCACTGTTTTTCATGATTTTGCTATGACACTGAAAAAATATAACACACACATTTATGTTAAGTCCGGTTAAATCCTAATATGGCACTCATATTCATACAATCATTGTTAGAAGATTATGTTGCCTTTGGCAAAAACTCTGATATAGCCCTTTTATGAAAAATGAAGTCCATAATGATATTCATCTGTGAGTTCTCCTCTTCCCATTCTCTGTATCTCTTCTTTATTCACCAGCCTACAGTTTCACAAATTCAGGAGATATTTTTTTTTAAGAAAAATATTCTCTTAGTCATCTCTTTTGCCCTTGCAAGTCTTTGTAAAAATATGAAGCCCTCTAGGAAGTTTACCCTGAGAACTAGTCTAAATGGTAGGCAACACTTCAGCCCTAGAGATCCTTATAACCCCTCTAAAAATTTAACAAAACATTTATCAATTTACTTTTAGATAGATATAGTATTTATTTTTAATTTTCCTTATATAAAATTCAGGTCATCAGGTGGGAAAAATTATATTCTATATTTTATGTACTGCGATGGGAATATAGCAGTTGCTTGAATCATATTTGTTGAGAGAATGTAAAAATGTATAGGACAGACTGAGAAACAAAGGATGGAAAACTTGGTATACTCATTTCTCAGTTATGGATGGGAAAATTAAAATAAAATGAATCTATAATAGATTTCAGGTAACATAATTATTGGAAGATCTTTCAAAATAATTCCAGAACATCAAGCATTAAATTTAAAATTTTGATGATATATAACACAAAATTGTGAAAAAAAATCTTTAAGCTACTCTAACTATTTCCAAGATGAGAGTATGTGAAAAATATAGCAATATTCAAAGAACTGGGAAAAGTCAATAAAATCTTGATCAAAATGTAATTATGAGAATTTTTTTGCAGTTCTTTCTGGATCTCTCTTGAAATTATTAGATGGGGAAGAGCCCCATCAAAACTTAGTATTGTGAGGTATTTAAGGATCCTTTTTTAAAAAGCATTATTTATTTATTTATTTATTTAAATTCCAGACCCCATTCCCCCCTGGTCCACCCTCTCACCATTCTATATCCCATACTTCCTCCCTGCCCCCTGTCTCCATGAGAATGGCCTCACCCCTATCCTCTAGCAGACCTCTAAACTCCCTGGGGCCTCCAGTCTCTTGAGGGTTAGGTGAATCTTCTCTGACTGAACCCAAACCAGGAAGTCCTCTGTTGTATAGGTGTTGGAGGACTCATATCAGCTGGTGTATGCTGCCCAGTTGGTAGTCCAGTGTTTGAGAAATATGGAGGGTCCAAGTTAATTGAAACTGCTGGTCCTCCTCCAGCATTTTCCCAGTTCAACCACAGTGGTCAGCAGCTTCTGTCCATTCCTTGGGTGCAAATATCTGCATCTGATTCTTTCAGCTGCTCATTGTGCCTTTCGAAGGGCAGTCATGATAGGTCCCTTTTTGTGAGCATTCCATAGCCTCAGTAATAGTGTCAGGCCTTGGAACCTCCTCATGAGTTGGATCCCAGGATGCCTTTTTATGATAAAATTTTTATCTGTCTTAAATGTAAGCTACTTTGCAGTCTTAGCTGACCTGCTTTTCTGAGTTCCTCTGAGGCTAGAAACTGCAGTCTCTGGAATTTAGCACCTCATTTTAGGACAGCAGGGGATTAAGTGTAGGATTAATTCCTAGGAACTTTTCATCCTTGCCCATAAGCCACTGCCTCTAGCTTGTCAAGCTGGAGGGAGGTTTGAGGCAATAAACCTTTATTGAACCAGGAGAAGAGTCATGCTAGCAGAGGGAAAAACTTTCACATAAGTAATTATGCATGAACTCACATAAATTCATATATAAATTCACACATACATATTCACACATCTGCATGCAAACCAGTTGGGATCAGCTACATACTTATAATTCCATCCAAGTCTGTAAAGAGAAAACTTTCTCCTCTTTAATAAGACTAAGAAGTCCTGTTATAAAAGAGCTTAAGGTGCTTGCAACCCTATAGGGATAACAACAATATGTACCAACAAGGAGTCCACCCTTCCAGAGCTCCCAGGGACTAAGCCAACAACAAAGGAGTACACATGGCTCCAGCTGCTTATGTAGCAGAGGACAGCCTTGTCAGACATAAGTGAGAGGAGAGGTCCTTGGTCCTATGAAGGTTTCATAGATACACTGATGTAGGAGAATCGAAGGGAAGGAGGTGGGAGTGAGTAGATGGAGGAACAACCTCATAGAAGCAGGGAGAGTGGGATTAGGAGAGGGGATTTTCTGGAGAGGGGGAAACACTTGAAATGTAAAAAAATTAAAATAAAATTTAAAAAAGAGCTTAATAATTACTAATAAAACTTTAAGAATTTTTATAGAATCATTAACAATTAAGAAATCATCTATTTGTCTATATAACATCACTACAAGACAGTACATTTTCATTGTTCTGCAGAATTCTATTCAAAGGGTTTATCTAATACCTAGTGATTGCTACATATGTTTAATAATAACAAGAAAAGCATATTGATAGCAGGAATCTTTCCTCAAATGTAATCTCCTCAGCTTTGGGTAAAGAAGCAAATCTTTCATAGCTTTAAAGTCTATGGCTGAACCTTCTCAGGAAGATCACTTGCTCATTTTGTTCTAGATGACTCTTGGCAGTTTGGCATAACAAATTTTGATCATTTATCCAAAAGTTGTGATTTATGCTCACTCAAATTTGATGTTAGGGTTTGTGTATGTGTGTGCTCATGCAAGCTCAAAATGCAAGGGGATATCATTATGTTTTTTCCAATAATTTAACCTGAAAACCAACCCACTGGTGATCCAAAGAACTGAGACCCTAAAAATTTAGGCAGGAGGAAGCATTTGTTGATTTTGTAGAAGTTAAGAGGGAGAATTTCTGGTTAGAACTCTTCTGTAACGACAGTATTTTTACTAACAAGTTATTAAACTATGTTTGGAAAAATATGAGCCTACAGTAAACTGTTATTCTCAGAACTAGAAAGGGGTTGACAGATGTTACTTACTATTCATGGAAAACCATTTAGAATTCTTGTATGATACAGGATATATGGGAGGATGGGCCTTTTTAACAGGTAAAAATGGGTCTTCAGTGATACCAAGACAGAGTTTCCTCTTGCACAAAGGGTCATAATTATATAAGTCAGAGCAAACATCTTTGAGAGGCCGGGAAACATCAACAAGAATAAGCAGAATATACCCTCATTAGCATAGGCCAAGTCTAGAGTCAGTAGTCCATTTATAAAACAATAGTTCAAATAAGGTGTTCCATTCTTCTACATACATCTCCCTCACATGTCTCCTTTGACATTGTCTATCTTTCTCATCTTTAGATTCTAAAGATTGATTGAAGATGGAGAGTAAATCTTAACACTTTGAAAAGTTTAAAGTTTAAATATTTTATTATTAATATTTGTATGTATTGTCATACAATAACTACAAAAATTATTGAATAAAGTATAATATTTTAAAACATATATAACATGTAATGACCAGAACAAGGAAAAAGACATATTCATCATTGAACATAGTTTGAGTTCCATGTATTGGTAAATTTTCTACCAGCAATTTTGAAATAACTAGCTATTTGGAATATTTGAAGGTTATGGTACTATGCTGTATGAGACTAGCAATAGAGGGAATATGATTAATTAGTTTTTATTGGCTGTAATTCACATTATTGTGAAAAAATATTATGGTAAAAATAACTTCAATGAGGAATGTCTTATTTAGTTTCTCAGTTTGAAGATATGGCCCATTATAGCTGGAGAGTCATGATGGTAGGTATCCTGTGCTACCTAATCTCATAGTTTCCACATCTACCTGTCTCCTTAGACACTGTCTATCTTTCTCATTTTCAGATCCTCAATCTTAGGTGAAGATAGAGTGTAACTTTTCGTACTTTGAGAATATCAACGTCTTGGATACTTTTTTTTAATATTCATATACATTTTGTCCCATAAAAATTACAAAAATTATTGAGTCCGTGAGACACACAAAATCTTCCTCCTATTTAATTATGCACAGAATACTGCAGTCTATAGAGTTGTATTAGCCACACCTCAGGTGTTTCTTCCCACTTAATCAACATATGCTATAGCATCCCTCACAGGCATGCCTGGGTGCTTATCTTCTAGGTGATTCTGAACCTTTGTTCAATGACATTTAGCAACATCATTTACACTGGGGCATTTGAATTGTGCATATAAGTTTTGGGTGAATGCCTGTTTTATATCTGGGGAATTTGTAACTCTGCTTAACATAAGACTGAGAAGAGTCTTAGTGAAATTCTGTGAGTTTGTATTTAAAGACTGGTAAACAGGACGTTTTTATTATATGAAGTTAGAAGGAACAATGAAAGATAAGAATTTATCTGTTTAAATTTAAATATTTACCTGTTTCTAACTTACATAAGAAGTGATTATATTTAAAAATCATCATGAGTAATGAAAACAAAACAAAGACATAAAGTAATGAAAATTATGTATATTGATGTGGTACACATATTGTAAACAACTGACATTAGTAAATAGGAAACGAGAAACTTTCTGAAATATTTTTGGAGTATCAATACATACTCTCCTATCACTTGTTCATAATGAAATTGTTAGAAGTGATTTTTGTGGTCATAACCCTGTTCTAAAATGGGAAATACACATGTGACAAAGTATAGTCCTTTTCATCAGCCTTTGTCAATTTTTCTTAGGATGACACACAAGGCCTTCTAAATATTAACTAAGCCCAATCCAACTAAATTGTACTTCAGTAGACTACTGTCACTTGAAGGGATACTTCTGTGTTTCCATGTAATTCATAACTTGTGATAGTGAAATAGAGTGATTATGCTTCATTGTGAGATGAAAAGGTCAGAAGGAGTGTGATTTATAATAATATGGATTAAATTATACTAAAAATGGAAATATATCATTTAAAACACTCATATAGCAAAGGGGATAAACTCCAGCTCTGGTTTTCTCATTACTGAATATATGAAATTTGAATTTTCTTGTACTGTTTGAAGACAACAAACAAATTCTCTTCCCTCTCATTATTTTTAGTATTCATGAGGTGTTAATAAGGTAAACTATTCCAGATTTAAAATATTCACATCATATATATATATAATTATTAAACTTCTATCTATATATGAGGTTTGAAAGAAATTCTAGCTTTTAAATTTTTATTGGTTGTATTTATTGATGTATTTATATTTATGTATACATGCACAACATGACATGTCTTAGTAGGTGAAGAGACAATTACTGGAGGTTATTCTCTTCTTTAGCCATGTAGGTTTCAGGAATTACACTCGCCTCACTAAAGTTGTCAAGCTTCTGGCAAATACATTTACTTATTTCTCTCTTCCCAAGTTATTATTTATATATACATGCATACACATGTACCTTGATTGTATACTCTCAGAAATACTTTGGTTTTTCTATGTATCGAAATTAACCTTTTAAGAAGCTATATTTTAGAATCCTCATATATTCTTTATCAATGACAGTCATACTTTACTACACCACAACTTTTTATAGCATTTTTTCACTTCTGAATTCCTCAGAGTATAGATTAGAAGGTTCAGCAAAGGTGTCCCTATTGTATAAAACACAGACACCATCTTGTCTATTGGAAAAGTAGCTGTTGGACATGTGTATATAAATATACAGGGATCAAAAAATATGACCACCACAATGAAATGAGAAGTGCAAGAAGAGTTCTCTTTCATTTTCCTTCTGTACTGTGGTTTCTCAGAAAGTGTAAGATGACAATATAGGAGATAAGCAGTACTATGAAACTTACAATGCATATTGCACCAATATTAGACACAACTAACAAATTTATCACATAGGTATCCATGAAGGCAAGTTTCAACAAGGGCTTCAAACCACAGAAATAATGGTTGATCACATTTGAGCCACAGAACAGTAATCTTAAGGCTAATAAAATCTGTGCTGAAGAGTGAAAACAAGACCCTACCCAGGCAAGAATCACTAATATACCACAGATATGCTGGTTCATTATAGTAGCACATCTTAGAGGCTTACAGATTGCTATATAGCGGTCAAAGGCCATGAGGATAAGCACAAAGATCTCCATGCACCCAAAGAAGTTGGCCGAGTCATACATTCACTGTAGGTAATAATTTTTTTTGCGAGAGGGTATCCACAATCAATTTAGGTGCTGTCCTCATAGAGAAGCAAGCATCAGCAAAAGACAAATAGAAGAGGAAAAAAATACATGGGACTCCCAAGTGTCTGACTCATCTTAATGGTTATCATGGTAACAATGGTAATAATGAGAAAGTTCCCCATTAAAGTCATAAGATAAAGAATCAATGAGTGCAGTTTGGAGTATCCAAGAAACATTTCACATATCAAATGTTGCCCAAGAAGGAGGAAGAACAAAGTACGGATCCTTGGATCCTTTGTAGAAAGGGAACAAAAATAACCACAGAAGAAGATACAGAGACAAAAGGTGGAGCAGAGTATGAGGAAAAGACCATCCAGAGACTACCCCACCCAGGGATCCATTCTATATACAGTTACAAAGTCCAGACACTATTGTGGTTGGCCACAAGTGCTGGCTGACTGGAGTCAGATATAGCTATTACTTGGGAGGCTCTCCTAGTGCATGACAAATACAGAGGGGGACACTCTCAGTCAGCCATTGAACTGAGCACAGGATCCCCAATGGGGGAGCTAGAGAAAGGGCCAGGGAGGCTGAAAGGGTTTGCAGCTCCACAGGAGAAACAACAATATGAGTCACCCAGTACTCCCAGAGCAAGGTGGCTGGATACAATATTAACTCAAATAAATCAGTAGCCTTCTTTTATACAAATGACAAACAAACTGAGAAAGAAATTAGGAAAATAGCTCTCTTTACCATAACCACAAATAATAAAAAATATCTTGGTTTGACTATAAGTAAACAAGTGAAAGATCTGTATGACAATGACTTCATGCCTCAAGAAAGAAATTGAAGAAGATCTCAGAAAATGGAGAGATCACCCTTGTTCATGGATTGACAGAATTCCCATAGCAAAAATGGCCATCCTACCAAAGCCAATCCATAGATTCAATGCAATCCCCATCAAAATCCCAAAACAATTCTTTATAGACAAAGGAAAAGCAATTCTCAAATTCATCTGGAAAGGCAAAAAACCCAGAATAGCAAAAACAATTCTTTTTTTTTCTTTTTTCTTTTTTTTTTTAATTTTATTTTATTTTCTAAGTTTTTTTTATTTACATTCAAAATCATTTCCCCTTTCCTGTTTCCTCCCTCCCCGAAAGTCCCATAAGCCCCCTTCCCTCCCTCTTTTCCCCATTCAACCCCTCTCGCTTCTCTGTCCTGGCATTCTTAACAATAAAAGAACAGCTGGGGAATCACCATCCCTGACCTAAAGCTTTATTACAGAGCAATAGTGATAAAAACTGCATGGTATTGGTACAGAAACAAACAAGTCGATCAACGGAATAGAATTGAAGACCCAGAAATAATACACTTACTGACACTTGATTTTTGAACAAGAAGCCAAAAACATTCAATGGAAAAAAGAAAGCATCTTCAATAAATAGTGCTGGTCTAATTAAATCTCTGTAAGTAGAAAAATGAAAATAGACCCATATTTGTCATATTGCACAAAGCACAAGGCCAAGTGAATCAAGGACCTCAACATAAAACCAGATACACTGAATCTAATAAAAGAGAAAGTGGGAAAGAGCCTTGAAATCATAGGCACAGGGGAAAATTTCCTAAACAGAACTTCAATGGAGTTTTTTGATCAAGAATTAATAAATGGGATCTCATGGAACCAGAAAACTCCTGTAAGGCAAAGGATATAGTCAATAAGACAAATCAACAACCTACAGAATGGGAAAAATATCTTCACTAACCCCCCATCCAATAGAGGGCTAATATCCAAAAATTATAAAGAACTCAAGAAGTCAAAAAATCACCAAAAAACAAAACAAACAAACAAAAAAACCAACCCCATCAAAAAATGAGGTATAGAGCTATACTGAGATTTCACAACTGAGGAATCTCAAATGGGTGAGAAGCACCTAAAAAATGTTCAAAGTCCTTATTAATCAGAGAAATGCAAATCACAATGACCTGAGATTCTACCTTACACCAATCAGAATGACTAAGATCAAAACCTCAGGTGACAACACATGTTGGAGAGGATGGGGAGAACGAGGAACAGTCCTCCATTGCTGGTGGGATTGTAAACTCATGCAGCCACTCTGCAAACATTCTGGAGGTTCCTCAGAAAATTGGAAATAGATCTCTCTGAAGACCTGGATATAACACTCTTGGAAATATACCCAAAAGTTGCCCACCGTGCCACAGGGGCAGGTGTTGCACTCTGTTCACAGCAGCCTTATTTGTGCTAGCCAGAAGCTGGAAACAACCTTGATGTCCCAGGACAGAAGAATGGATACAGAAAATTGGTTCATTTACACAATGAAATACTACTAAGCTATGAAGAGGACATCCTGAGTTTTGCATGCAAATGAATGGAACTATAAAATATCATCTTAAGTGAGGTAACTCAGACCCAAAAGGACATGCATGGTATGTACTCACTAATTTGTAGATATTAGCAAAAAAAAAAAAGTACAGAATATCCAAGATACAGTCCACAGAACTCAAAAAGGTCAACAAGCTGAAGTGCCCAAGTGAGGACACTTCATTCCTACTCGAGAGGGAGAAGAACAGCCACAATTCAGGAGGGAGGGAGGGAAGGACCTAGGACAGAAAGGGGACAGGGCAGGGGATTTTGCAAGAGAAGGGAACCTGATCAAATATTGTAGGAGGGAAAAGTACTGAAGCTTTGAGGGACCAGCAAAAAGAATTGAAAGAGGCAACCTCCAGAGATAGGAGGTTGGAGGTACCCTCCAGAATGTACCAGAGACCTCGGAGGTGAGAGACTCACATGATTAAAAGGGACGGACCTTAGATGAAATGCCTGACAGTAGAGAGAGGGATCTTATAGAGCCTACCTCCAGCAGGAAGACAGGGCTTCAAATGAGGGAGAAGGAGGCCATCCCACAGTCATAAACTCTGACCATAATTGTTCCTGTCTGAAAGAATTACAGAGAGGGAAATGGAGAGGAACCCAAGGAAAAGAAGGACCAGCTACAGGACCAAAATGGGATCCAGCTCAAAGGGAGGTCCCAAGGTCTGACACTATTACTGAGGCTATGGAGCACTCACAAAAAGGGACCTAGCATGACAGCACTCCGAAAGACCCAACAAGACGCTGAAAGAATCAGATGCAGATATTCACACTTAACCAATGGACAGTAGCAGTTGACACCTGCTGTTAAATTAGGGAAGGCTGAATGAAGTTGAGGGTGACCCTGTAAGAAGACCAGCAGTTTCGATTAATCTGGACCCCTCAGAATCTCTCAAACACTGGACCATCCAAGAGGCAGCATGCACCAGCTGATATGAAGCCCCTAGCACACATTCAATAGAAAACTGCCAGGTCTGTGTTCATTCAGAGATTATGCACCTAACCCTCCAGAGATTGGAGACCTCAGGGAGTTTAGAGGTCAGGTTAGGAGGGGGGTAGGGACATCCATGTGGAGACAGAGGGAGGGCAGGAGGTTTTGAATGTGGAAGAATTGAAGGGGGGACAGGGGTTGGTTGGTTGGTTGGGAAATAAAATATGTAGAGTATAAAAATAATTAATTAATATAAAATTCAAAAAATAGAAAAATAAAAAAAAAGGTAAGTGAAACAGCAGTATATCTTAAGACAGGATGTTAAAATGGAGGTTGCTATGGAAGCAAAAGTATATTCTAGTGGTAAGATCGTAAAGGTACAGGATGTCAAAGTGAAGGTGACATAACAAGATAATGCAGAAGAAAGTGAAATCTCAGGAATAATATCTTCAAGGAAAATTCACTATCTTCAGGAAATCCCTAAGATTAACCAAATGCACTAGAATCCTCAGTTCCTAAGCATAAACTCTATAAGGATTCTTAAGAGATACTCTCAGACAAACTGCACTATCTGGAAGAACCTGAAGACTGGCCAGCCATCTGGAAGAGGCTCAGATCCACTGAGCAAGCTGCCTGGAAAATATACACTGTTGAGCTGCATGCAGATTGTGCTCTGTGCCCTTTTCCAGCTATCAGGAACTACCACTCATGCTGGTTTGGGTTTTGGTAATACAGTGTCTTTAACTCATTTCTGTTCCTGGCAGTAATCCTTCATCTACATTCCAGTAATTGACCTCAATATAACTAATTTATTGATCATGTTGGATATTGATACTATCCATAATTTAATCTGTCATTTATTCCTTATTTAGCATAAGAAGATATTTGTTCAAATGTCCCCAAGAATTTTGCATACAGCATTTAAGTTGTTCATGTTCAGTATTTTCCCCAGGAATTTGACAAAAATAGACATGCACACACATATTTGTGCACATACAAAAGACACAAACAATCATGTTTAACCTGATTAATCATGTATAACATGATAACATTAACAAAATGATTATAGAATAATAATGCTGGTATATTACCCAAAAAATATTGTTTGTTACATGGAGCTAGATGTAAAAGTTGGAACTGTATAGTGTAAACTATAAATGTTAAGTAGCCATAAAAAAACAGGTAATAGAAAAGTAATAAGACAAAGAGAAAAATATAATAAGTATAAGTAAAATTGGTTCCAAAATTATCACCTAAACTGAAAAGATATATGTGAGATAGCTGTTAATAACCATCCTGATTAAGACAATTAAAAGTTTTGTGTCATTTTTATTAATGCCAGATTAAGAGCAGGCTTATGCCCCGGAAGTCTCTTGGTGTATAAGCTCAGGGGTGCACAACTAATAAAGACAAGACCAAATCATAACAATGTTCTCAGGAATTACATTAAAGAGAGATATGGGGTGCCATTCTTTGAAGAGCTCAGTGATAGTTTCAGATAGTACACAATACATGCAGATTATGGTCAAGGTCATGGAAAGTCCCAAAAGCTTTGCCAAGGAGGATGTGTAAAAGGCTAAGTAGTGTCTAGGGAGACAAAAAAATAAAGTTGGAACAAGATGGTATTTTCTTCATCTTTTCAAAATAATACAGTTAAGTATAAGTAAACATTCTAATATATTAATATAATATTTTAGATGTAAAAAATTTTCAAATACATAAAAACTAATACAAAATTAAAATTATTATTGATTTAAGAATATACTTTATAGTCTATGACTTGTAATATACGTCTGCACTCTGTACACTTGGGAGTTGGAGGACAGAAGACCAGAAACTTCAAGGTCATCTTTATCTATGCATAGATAATGACCGTAAGAATATCTTGGAATTATTAAGACTCTGTCTTTAAAAAAAACATAATAAATTAACAGTTTATAGAGCAGATATATAGAGTAGACTTTAGATAATGGGAATGGTAAAAAGAGAAAAAGAAAAAGGGTTATGAATATACAATGGAAATTTGAGAGATAGAAATATAGATAGATAGATAGATAGATAGATAGATAGATAGATAGATAGATAGATAGATGGATGGATGGATGGATGGATGGATGGATGGATGGATGGATGGATGGATGGATGGATGGATGGATGGATGGATGGATGATGGATGGATGGATGGATGGGTGGGTGGCTTGGTGGGTGGGTGGACAAACACACGGATGGACAGATGGATAGACAGACAGATGAACAGATGGATGAACAGACAGGTGGACAGATAGACAGACAGACAGACAGACAGACAGTCCAGTAAAACATATAAATAATCTGCAACAGGTACACATATCTAAATGTTTATGACTTTAAAAAATATTGACAAATATCTGTAGAACATATCTTTGTACCACAGATAAGGACAGCTCTCACTACTCCTCAAAGCTGCTTCTTTTTTTCATAGAAATTCAAACACAGAGAAAAATTTACTTTTGGTTCTGATCCCCAGGTTGTCAAACAGCAACTTTGACATCACAGGGTAAACCAAGCCAGGCAATGAGTGTCTGTGTCTGCAATTGAGGGTTGATATTACTAGCATGTAGATAGGAGTCTAGTATAAGTGTCCTCTGAGAGGTACTACCTAGCAGCTGACAAAAACAGATGCAGAAACACATAGCTATTATTTAGGTGGAGCTTGAGGAGGCTAGTAGAAGAGTTGGGGGAATGATTGAGGGAAGTAAAGGGGATAGGAACTATAGAGGAAGACCAATAGAGTCATCTAATCTGGACCCTTGGCATCTCCTAAAGACTGAACCACCAAACAAAGAGCATACATGGTCTTGCCTAGGCTATTGCACATATATGTAGTAGATGTGCAGCTTGTTCTTCATGTGGATTCCTCAAGAACTGGAACAGGAAGATTGTCCCTGAGTCTGTTGCCTGCCCATGGAGTCTGTTCTCCTAACTGGGCTGCCTTGTCTAGCCTCATTGAGAGAAGATGTGCACAATTCTGAAGTGACTTGATATACAATGGTGGCTTGGCACACAAGGGACCCTCCACCTTCTCAGAAGGAAAAGTGAGCAGGGATGAAGGAAAAGACTGTGTGAGGGAGGGAAGTACTCTAAGAAGAGGGAGGAATGTGACAAGGATAAAAAGTGAATTAATATATAAGAAATAATATATAATGGAAAGATGTAAATACACCAATTATGGAGGTAATATATTTCTTAAGAATTCCAATTTCCACTCAAGATTGCTAGAGCCTAAACTAACACAAAAATAATATAAGATAAAAAATAAAGAGTTTGGTGTTGACAATATGAAATAAGTCTATATGTTCAATTCAGAAATATATTATGGTACAAGTGAAGGTTAACAAGGTTAGATTGAATGCTGATGATGAGTGAAACAATTAGACAAATGAGATGTATTAAACAAATACACACATTCTTTCTGCCTCTGAGTCTCCCTGTTTAAACACTTTTCCTTTTCTTTTATGCTGTGAGTATGTAGAAAATACATGGTATAAAATCAACTGTTTTATTTAGTGATTATTCATGACTTCGAATGAAGATAAAAAATCTGGGGAACAATAGTGGTAGGTCAAGTCTGTGCATAGAAATCTGTTGCTGGGGAGGACAGGGAAGGAAACAGGTGAGTTAAGTTTTGATAAAGAGTACTGTTGTGGGCAAGTAGATGTTTAGAGGAGAGCATTACCCATCTACTTGTCCAGTAAGGTTCCAACACTTATATTATCACCACCTCAAAGAGTGCTACCTAAGTGTTCAAACACATCATCCTAAGGGTGATATTTCATATTCAAATCACAATACCCAATGAGAAAATGGAAATTCAAGCTGGATCAAAATTCAACATTATCTCATCTGGAGTGTGAGCTAAGCCAGTATTCCCTGAGCACCCTGCCATCCCAGGGGGACATCCATTTTTCTGCAGCCTCTCTGCTACCTCCATCAGATTCCTAAACCTTACATGTAAGCTTTGCTTCCTCCATGCATCTTCCCTGGTCACTGAGCCCTCTGATCTAAGCCAATCTGCCCCGAGCAGCCTGCCATCCCAGGGAGACATCTATCCTCCTGCTACTTCTCCAACCACCTTCACCAGACCTGAGGCTCCTGAACCATCCAGAAGTGCAGGTCTGGAACAAAAAAGCCCACGTTTCACCTCCCCCTCCCAATACATACTACAATAAGAACATCCAATGTCCAAAAGTATGCAGATGGCTAAAGGCCTTGGAAAGAAAACAATCAGGAAGAACCTAAGCAATATGATACCTCCAAAGCACAGCTACTCCACTACAGCAAGCCCTGGTTACCCTAACACAACTGAAACACAAGAAAAGTGACCTTAAATCCAAACTTGTAAAGATGATAGAGGCTTTTATAGAGGAAATGAATAAAGCCCTTAAAGAAATACAAGATTTGTTATGAGAAGACTAGTTTCTAGCTTTTTCTTGGGTGTAGTTGTCCTCCTTGTTTTGGAGTTTTCCTTCTATTATCTTTGTATGGCTGGATTAGTGGAAAGATATTGTTTGATTTTGTCATGGAATGTCTTGGTGTGCCCATGTATGCTAATTGAGAGTTTTGCTTGGTATAGTGGCCTGGGCTGGTATTTTTGTTCTCTTAGCATCTGTATGACATCTGCCCAAGATCTTTTAGTTTTTGGAGTTTCCGTTGAGAAGTCTAGAGTAATTTTTATAGGCCTGCCTTTATATGTTACTTGACCTTTTCCCCTTACTGCTTTTAATATTCTTTCTTTGTTCTGTGCACTTTATCTTTTTATTATTATGTAATGGGGAATTTCTTTTCTCATCTAATCTATTTGGCATTGTTTAGGCTATAGCTGATGGCAATAAGTGCTTGCTGACAGGAACCTGGTATGGCTCTCCCCTGAGAGGTCCTGCGAACACCTAAATAATACAGATGTAGATATTCATAGCCAACCATCAGACTGAGTCTAGAGACCACAATAGAAGAGCTAGGAGAAGGACTGAAGAAACTAAAGGGGATTAAAACCACAGAGGAAGAACAATATCAACTAACCCAACACCCAGACCTCCCAGGGATTAAACTAACACCAAAGAGTATACATGGAGGCTTCTATGGCTTCAGCTTCATATGTGGCAGAGGATGGCTTTATCTGACATCTGTGGGAAGAGAGTCCCTTCGCCTTATGAAATCCTGATGCCCCAGTGAAGGGGGATGCTTGAGCAGTGAAGCAGGAGTACTGAGTTGGTGGATGAGCATCCCCATCATGGAAAAAGGAGGGAGAATTTGATGGGGGATTTGCAGAGGAGAAACAAGGAAGGGGGATACCATTTGAATGTAAATATACATATATATAATTATATATATGTACATATATACATAATACACACACATATATATAATATGTATATATATATATATATATATATATATATATATATATATATATTACAGAGAGAGAGAGAGAGAGAGAATACAGGAAAACACAATTAAACAGATAGCGGTCTTTCAAGAGGAAACAAATAAATCCCTAAAAGACATATAGGAAAATGCAATTAAACAGGTAAATGAAATAACATTATGCAAGAGACTCATTAAGAATAAAAACAAGAAATATGTATGAAGATGAAGAAAAATATGTGCAGAAAATGATAGAATGAACACAAATTAACTTTGCTTTTAAATATATATTATTTATTTTATTGTTAAAATTAAAAATACATACAACATATAGTATTCAAGTTTTAAATATTTATCTGAAAGATCCTGTTTACAAGGAAACTTAGAGAAAATCAGTGTTTACTGCAGCATTCTTCATAGTACAAATTTATTAGCTCTTACTAATTGTGTATCAAAAAATGCAATAGATGCATATGTTTAAATTTTGTTCAACCACAAAATGTCATCTACTGGATAGAGAAAAACCTGAATATGAGAATATGATCATATTAAAGCAAATTAATCTATGCAAAGACAAATATTGTAGGATTCCTCTCATTTCTGATTTTATACAGATACATGATATATATATATATATATATATAAAATGTTTGTGTGTGTGTGTGTGTGTGTGTGTGTGTGTGTGTGTGTGTGAGTTTGTGTAATATTTCCCCAAGTGCAGTGTCATCTTTTCATCTTAGTCTGGTTACAGTAAACTTCTCATCTTGACAATGTCCTATTATTATCGTTGGTTAGTGAAATGAATTAAATATTAATTAGAATCTTCATAATTATAGAACTATACCCAAAGGATGAATCTTTGATGATGCAAGTCTGCTTCAAGTGAGTAGCCCATGTTCTTATGGACTTGGATGGTACTCAAAGAAGAAGAGATACTCATATTTCTCCAAACATGCTGAATGAAACATTCTACTTTTTACATGAACACAATCATCTGGAAATTGATGATAACAGGATAATTGAGTTACCTCTGTCACATTCCTGGAAGCTTTTTACTTGGTTAGAAAAAATAAACTTGAATACTTCAATGATTCTTACCTTCGTTGATAATGTGTGTTTCTTGTGAATGAAATGTAAATGATCACACATTGCCCTGTAGCATGTCTGAGAAACATAACTGGTTCCCCAGTTCTAAACAGCTGTCCAAATAATCATCTAGGTACGTGGATTAAGATTACATGTTTAGTCTTCATCATCTTATGAAATTGCAGCATATAAGTTACTTTTTTATGCTATGTCATTTAACTTTATTTTTTATTTTCTATATTTTTTTATTTACATTCCAAATGATTTCCCCTTTCCCATTTCCTGCCTCCCCGAAAGTCCCATAAGCCCTCTTCCCTCCCCCTGTTCCCCATTCAACCCCCTCTCACTTCTCTGTCCTGGTATTCCCCTACATCCAGTCTTTCCAGGACCAGGGGCCTCTCCTTCCATCTTCTTGGAAATCTATTTATATGTGAATTGTGTCTTGGGTATTCCAAGATTCTTGGTTAATATCCCCTTATCAGTGACTAACTAATCCCATGCCTTCTATAAGTTACTTTTAATATATGGTAAATGTCCTTCCCTTGACTTGTTCTGAAGAATGGAAGAGTCGTCAGGATGAAACAGAACTATTGCCTTCAAGAGCTCTTAGGAGTTACTGTTGCTGTTGCTGGTTTTCATTTTTTTTGTTTTTGTTTTTTTGTTTTGTTTTTGCTTTTGCTTTGTCAGCACAAAATCAATTAACCATTGTAACATAAAGTGTGAAAGGCGACATGATCCCCTACCCTTAACTGAGGAGCTATGGGCAACTAACGGCTTCCAGGGAAGGTGCAGTCTGTTTTCTTTAACTGAGTGATTTTCAGTAGGTCAAACAAGCTCCAGACAATGGTCTATAGCTATATGGGCAATGCAAAATGGAGTCGATAAACATAGGTAAAAGAAGACATGTAGCTGGGAATGTAGGGAGATGGGGCCATATCTTAGAAAACTTAAGGGAGTAGTTCACTATGATCAAGATGTGAAATTATCAAAAATTAATAATCCTTAAAATACTTAAACTTTTATTGATTTGACTTCCTTGAGTAAAGGCACACCAATACATTACTTTATAAATTCTACTTTAGTCCTTCATTTTCAATACCTGTTTGCTTTCTACTTAGATATTTGTTTTCTAAGTGGAAAGCCTACTCTTTATTGAATTTGACCTTTTATTTCTATTTTAATCTACACTGAACTATTTTGAACATTTGTAAGATAAATAAGTTACCCTCTAATACATAACTATCAATAAAACTGATTGTCCAGAAGGAGATGCTTACCAGCGAGTTTTAGTACTTTTTTTTTCTTGTTTTGTCTTGCTGTTGGTCAAATTCACTTTAGTTGTTATTTCACTTTTTTATAAATGTTAATTTTGAAAACTTATTTACATTTTAAATGTTATCCCTTTACCTAGTTTCCCCCTCTCTCAGAAATCTCCTCTTCTATCCCTCCCTCCCCTGCGTCTATGAAGGTGTTCCTCCACTTACCCACAAACTCCTACCACTCCTCGATAGATTGCCCTACACTTGGGCATCTATCAAACATTCATAGGACCAAGGACCCTTCCTCCCATTGATAACTGACGAGGCTGTCCTCTGCTACATATCCCGCCAGAGCCATGTGTACTCCTTGTACACATTTGGTGGATTAGTCCCTGGGAACTCTGGGGAGGTCTGTTTAGTAGACATTGTTGTTCTTCCAATGAGGTTACAAACCCCTTCAGCTCCTTCAGTCCTTTCTCTAACTCCTTCATTGGGAACCTCACACTCCATGCAATGGTTGACTGCGAGCATCCACCTCTGTATTTGTAAGGCTCTCGTTGGGCCTTTCAGGAGACAGCTATATCAGGCTCCTTTCAGAAAGCTTTTCTTACCAACCACAATAGTGTTGGAGTTTGGTGACTGTATCTGGGATGAAACCTCAGGTGGAACAGTCTCTGTATGGACTTTTCTTGACTTTCTGCTCTGTACTCTGTATTTGTTTCTCTATATTTGCTCCTGTGAGTATTTTGTTCTCCTTTCTAAGAACGACCAAAATACCCACACTTTGGTCTTTCTTCTTGAGCTTTGTGTGATCTGTGAATATTATCTTGGATATTAGGAGCTTTTGAGCTAATATTGAATTATCATTGAGTGCATACCAAGTGTGTTCTTTTGTGATTGGTTTACCACACTCAGGATGATATTTTCTAGTTCCATCCATTTGCCTAATATTTCATGAATTCATCATTTTTAGTAACTGGGTAATACTCCTTTGTGTAAATGTACCACAGTTTCTGTAACCATTCCTCTGTTGAAGGACATCTGGTTCTTTCCAGCTTCCGATTATTATAAATAAGGTTGCTATGAACATGGTGGAGCATGTGTCTTTGCTATATGTTGGTGCATCTTTTGAATACATGCCCAGGAATGGTATAGCTGGGTCCTCAGGTAGTATTATGTCCAGTTTTCTGAGGAACCTTCAGATTGATTTCCAGAGTGCTTGTACCAGTTTACAATCCCACTGACAACTGAGGAGTGTTCCTCTTTCTCCACATCCTTGACAGCAAATGCTGTCACCTGAATTTTTGATCTTAGTCATTCTAACTGGTGTGAGGTTGAATCTCAATGTTGTGATTTGCATTTCCCTGATGGCTAAGGATGTACAGCATTTCTTTAGGAGCTTCTTAACCATTCAGGTTTCCACAGTTGAGAATTATTTATTTAGCTCTGTACCCACTTTTAATAGGGTTATTTGATTGTCTGGAGAATAATTTTCTTGAGTTCTTTGTATATATTGATATTAGCCCTCTATCTGATGTAAGATTGGTAAAGACCTTTTCCCAGTATGTCGGTTGCTGTTTTGTCCTATTGACAGTGTTCTTTGCCTTACAGAAGCTGTACAATTTTATGAGGTCCCATTTGTCAATTCTTGATCTTAGAGCATAAGCCACTGGTCTTCTGTTCAGGAACATTTCCCATGTGCCCATGTATTCAAGGATCTTCCCCACTTTCTTTTCTATTAGTTTCATTGTATACGGTTTTATGTTGAGGTCCTTGATCTACTTGGACTTGAGCTTTGTACAAGGATCAAGTAGATCCCTCTAAAAGCTAACTGCCAGATGAACCAGTACCATTTGTGGAAAATGCTGTCTTTTTTTTTTCCACTGAATGGTTTTAGCTCCTTTGTCAAATATTGAGTGACCATAGGTGTGTGGGTTCCTTTCAGGGTCGTCAATTCTATTCCATTGTTCTACCTTCCTGTTACTGTACCAACACCATGCAGTTTTTATCACAATTGATCTGTATTATAGCTTGAAATCGGGGATGGTGATTCTCCCAGAATTTCTTTTATTGTTGAGAACAATTTTCACTATCCTGGGTTTATTTTTTTTTCAAGATGAATTTGGAAATTCCTCTTTTTAACTCAATGAAGAATTGAGTTGGAATTTTGATAGGGATTGCATTTAGTTTGTAGATTGCTTTCGGCAAGTTGGCCATATTTACTATATTAATCCTATGAATCCATGAGAATGAGAGACCTATCCTCTTCTGAGATCTTCTTTACTTTCTTTCTTCAGAGACTTGAAGTTCTTGTCATACAGATCTTTCACTTGCTTGGTTAGCATCATATCAAGATATTTTATATTATTTTTGACTATTGTGGAGGGTGCCATTTGTCTATTTTCTTTCTCATCTTGTTTATCCATGGAGTATAGGAAGGCTACTTATTTGTTTGAATTAATTTTATATCCAGCCACTTTGCTGAAGTCGTTTATCAGATTTCAGAGTTCTCTCATGGAATTTTTGGAGTCACTTAAGGATATTATCATATCAATTGCAAATACTTATATTTGACTTCTTCCTTTCTAATTTATATCCCTTTGACTTCCGTTTGTTGTCTAATTGTTCTGGCTACAACTTTGAAAACCTGAACATTATTCCAATGTGTAAATGCACTACAATTTTTATTATCAACTCATCTTTTGAAGGATATAGAAGTTGTTTCCATCTCTAGGAATAGTGCCTATGGAGTAGGAGGTCAAGTCCTTTTTGAATATGCCAAGAAGAGGTATAGCTGAGTCACATGTTGATTTTAAAGATTTTTAATTTTATTTCTGTGACTCCCTCTGTATTAGCACTCTAGTAAACTGAGATTTTCCCTAAAAGTATAGCTGGAAGCTTTCAAATTAGAATTTTGAGTCTAAAGACCTCTATATACCCATCTTCTCTACCATGGTCTTCCTGTTTATTTATAAATATTTAATTTGATAATTTTGATAATTTTGATCTCTTCATATATTCACACAGGATATTTATTGAGTACATATTCATTGACTAGGTATTCTGTTAATAATTAGAGTTGTGATAGAATGAAAAATAAGTATAATTTCTACTCTGACAAGAATTACAATGAGAATTAAGAGGTAAGAAGAAAGAGAGAGAAGAATGAAGGAAGACTATAAAAGACAAAAGAAATGTGTATATGTATGTGGGTATTTATATATGTATGTATGTATGAATGCATGTTCATTCATGTGTGTTTTATGGTTGGTATATGGGTGCAAATGAACATGAGTGTATGTGTGTGCATGTATGTGTGTGTGTCTGTCTGTTTATCTGTATGTATGTATGTAAATATACCAGAAGTTTACTTTGGAGGTGGTATTTCAGGATTTCGTGAATTTAGAATTAATATCTCTGTCCACCAAAAACTCAAATTTGGCTAGGCTAGCTAAAAAGCTAGTTGCAGGAATTTACCTGTCCTTTCTCCACCTCAGAAACTCTGAGAATACAAAAATTAGTAATCAAAGTATTTGCATGAATATCTGCTCTCATGTGAAAATCAGCTCCTTAGGTTTATATGTCCAGCACATTATCTGTACTTCCTTAAAGAAATATTTGTAAAATATAATTTATGATCATAAATTCTGATGCTACAATTTTGATGTTTAAGTAAAGATTAAGTGATAGAAATGACAAGATAAAGTTTAAAATTTTTTTCTTTCAGTGTCAAATACAAATATATCTGGAAAACATATAGAAAATCAGCTAAACAAATATTCTGGCATACATTTTTTAGACAGTTAACACAAAAATAGAAAAAGTGTCCATGAACTTGGGAAGTATACATTGTTAAAATGCACACTTTTAAAATATATGACTAGAGGCATCTGAGGAATATATAGTACAAAAAATGCTTGTGTTGGGAAAGTCAATTCTGACATGCATAGGATTGGGATCTTTAGATACTCTTGGTATTTTGGACACTTTCATAATCTTAAATGATATATCTGACAATGATATATATGTCAAGAGGAACTATAGTACACCTGAAGGTAGATATCCACAGCTTTATATGGAGTATTTGTTCCTTACAATATCAGGCCTTATACTTTAAAGTCTCCCTTTAATCCACAGTTTCTTCAGAGCATGTTTCACCTCGGCATTCCTCAAGCTGTAGATCAAAGGATTTAACATTGGTTCAACAATGGTAGCACACAGAGTCACTGCCTTGTCTATGGGATAAGTGACCACAGGCCTTATGTACAAGAAGATACAAGGTACAAAGAACAGCACAACCACTGTGAAGTGAGAACTGCATGTGGAGAGAGCTTTCCGCCTTCCTTCAGAGCTACAAGACTTTAGGGAACAGAGGATGACAGCATAGGAAGTGATGAGAATAAGGAAAATGGTCACACACATCACCCCACTGTTGAGAATGACTAAGAAACCCAGGATCTGTGTGTTTGTGCAGGCTAGTTGCAACAATGGAAACAAGTCACACATAAAATGGTCAATGATATTGGGGCCACAGAAAGGTACTTGATACATGAAGAGAAGCTGAACTGTTGCATGCATGGCTCCTCCTACAAAAGCCCCTCCCACCATCAAGCAGCACATTCGAGGAGTCATTATGGTCATGTAATGCAGGGGTTTACAGATGGCAATGTATCGGTCAAAAGCCATCACAATTAGAAGGATGATCCCTACACCACCTAAAAATGGTCAGCAAAGAGCTGGGTCATGCAGCCTCCAAAGGATATGGTTGTATTGTCAAAAAAACCATCCACAACTAACCTAGGAGCAGTGACAGATGAATAGGTGACATCCATAAAGGATAAAGAAGAGAGGAAGAAATACATGGGTGACCTCAGACTTTGACTTTTGGTTATAGTTATTACAATGAGTATATTTCCCAACACTGTAGCCAAGTACATGAATAGAAGCAAAGCAGAGAATATTTTTCTCAGCTCTGAATTCTTTGTAATTCCCAAAAGAATAAATTCAGTCACATTGTTTGGATTTGCCATTTGGTGGTAGAAGCATGGAACTCTGAACTTGGGAATCTGAAAAACAAAGTCTGTTATTTTGTTTGTTTATAAATTTCTTTTTTCTTTAATTCTTTTATACAGTTTTTTGATCATATTTTCCCTTGCCCAAAGCCTCTTTGATCCTACCTATCCCCTATCCACATAATTTCATCTTCCCTGTCACCTTTGTCTGTCTCTGTTTTTGTCTGTTTCCTATTCTTCTTTTCTTTCCTCTCTCCATTCCCTGACTTCTGTTTCTTAAAAATAAAACATAAAATTAAGATTAAAATTAAATGAAATTCAAAGTTCCCAGGTTTCGTTTTGGTCTGCTGAATCATGAGAATATTATTTTCAGTAAGTAAAGCATGGGCACAGTGTACATCTTTTTCCTACTGTGAATACCATCATCTAGTGCTTCAAAAACTAGCTGATCACAATCAAATCTAACATACATTTCATTCCTACAGATCTCTTTACAAGGTAGCCTTCACAGACACATCATTGCTTTCTGTTGATCAGTTCAAACAACTTAGGAAACTTGTTTCATCATTTTAGTTTGTACATGTTTCTAGCAATATTAGATAAGTTAAAGCCTTGAAAGAACCTTAATCATCAGTGAGTAAAATCAAATATGTAAAAAAAATAAATAATTTGGTACAAACTTAGGGCAATAGTGTTTTAATCTTTTGTCTATATCTCAATGTCTTTATTTTCTTACAAACACACACACACACACACACACATACACACATACACACATACACACACACAAATTATACATATATACACATACACTTATATATGTACATATGTATATATATATATGTATATGTGACTAATACACAAATATGCATACACTCACACACATCCATATACACACACACACACACACACGCATTCCTATGTATAAGATCTTTACTTAGTTTCTCTTTTTGGCACCTTGAGTATAGTGTGCTGATTTTGATTTTTCATTAAATGTATCTAAATACTTGGAAAATATTGTAAAATTACCACTTTTTATAATATATTTAAATTTCCATGAATATTTAGAGAAACTTAACTACTCCTTGATCTTCAATCTGCAGAAATATTCCATATTAATGGAAATCAACATGTCAGGGTCTGAAACAATATCAAGTTACTCATGGTGTCTGGTTTTATTCATATAAAAATTAAGAAAGAGATCTGGGCATCATGTTGCACTGCTGTAATCCCAGTTGTGGGCCTCCAGGTTTAAAGCTCAGATTAGACATATAATAAACCATTACTTTAAAAAGTGAAAATTGAACAAAATTAAAGGTTCTACATGAAAAACAGTTATTTTCTGATTGTTTGGTTCTATAAATTAGTTTTAGTGAACTCATAAAATTAAATAGGTTCCCCCTTGTGTATATGTAATCATCATTATAGAAACAACTATTAAATACTCCACTTCTCCATTTCTCTAATTATTCTGTGTTACTTTGTGATACTTTAGTGTACTATAAAAGCAATAAAAGATAATAAAATGGTTGCATATTGCAATTAAATAATTACCACCATTATTTTTCTAAGATTTTAGACCTAGTCATGTCTCTGGTCTGTCCCCTCCTAACAAATATAAACCCACTCCACCCTTATTCCTCCCTTCCTTAATGCTTATTTCTTCGCTATCATCATTGGCATTTAATGTATGTACCTTCACAAATTCCAATTTAACTGTTTTGATTTTATTTTTAAAATTTATATAGATTTTTATCTTTTTACGTGTAAGTTTAAGGATGGTAAATTTATATTTTTTGTCAAATTTCTGTTGCTCTGGAACACACAGTAATGAATTAAGTAATTAGTTCTGTACACAAATTAAATTGCACCATGAAGCACTAGCAAAACAATCATGGATTTTGTTTCCAGGAATGAAATAGCATTATCAGAGAGTGGCTAGACTCCCATCCTCAATACTACACTCATGTTTCTTCATCTTTACCATATCAGTCTTACACATATAACATCCAAACTCAGAAACTGAAATTTACCTTGGTTTCTCAATTCAGTCGTGAAATGTTGCCATCATATTCCTCTGACAGATTGAATTTTGGTGCCTAATTACATTTATGAAAATCAAAATAATAACAGTTTATAGTTCAGGACTCTTCATCCTGAGGCCTCAATTGTGTACACAAATAAAATCAAATGAACCAATTTAAAAGAAACAATAAGCAGTATCTCTGATTAATTAGATCAGGTTTATGGAAAACCATTTAACTGTTGTTCCCACTAAAGAAAACACAAACACTGTGTAAGTAAGATTACTAATCCCACAACTAGGTGAGTAAATATTTGGCTCCAGAAAGATGGTCCCTTGTGGACTCCCCAAAAGAAGACCAAGGAATCAGAAGAAGATTGGACAAACGGTCATCCACTGGGAAACTCTCTTGTTAGAAATGTAGTTTCCGATAAGTTCAAAGAAATATTAAACACAGGTGTTCTGTGTGTTCATGGAGATAAGCAGGAAACAGCTCTGTAGCAAGGAAAAGGAAAAACAGCCATCAGATTTTCATAAAATCATTTCTGTCTCCATGCCTACAAATTGGCAGTATTTTGGCTATAGTACGTAAGCAGTCTCCAAAACACATTTTAAAATTACAGTCACTATTTTGTTGACTGTAAAGTACTGTTTGGGGGTAAAAAGTGTTCATAGGGCACTTATCAAATGGAACATATTTTCAAGATGGGAGTGCTTACATCATTTTAATGTGCACCCCTTTGAGGCCTTGTCTCTACAGACTGAGGATCTAATCATTTTACCAGCAAATTCCCATCCATTGCATAATGATCAGGATTTTCCCAGGGTGTGGGGTTAACACTGGAAAATGACCAAACTGAAATTTCAGAATCAAAAAAGAAAAAAAAAAACAAAAAAACGAAAAACAGTGAAAACAGTGAATAGCTATTAGCTGTGAAACTTGACATGGTTCTTCTTGAAAATAAAATTAAATTCAGTATTAATCTCAGCCACATTTCTAATGCTCTGAGCCAAAATTCTCTCCTACCTTTCCTGTTCTCTGTTGACTTTTTCATCTTGTTAATATAAGCATTTTGCTCCTAGCTTCAGGAGAGCCACCATTACTAAAGATTTTTAAAAATTAAGAACTTGATCATTTCTCATTCTATAATAGTTAATATTATAAATGTTTTCAACTTAGAAAAGCAAGCAATTGTTGATCTTTTTCTAGGTCCAAGTGTAAGCAAGCAAACAATTAAAGCAGAAAGGAAAAACAAACAAAAGATTGTATTAATTCTCTCCATTTACGTTTCACACACTGCAACTCATTGGTTTATAGATGTACCATGAAGTGTTTTGAGAAGGAAATAACTCAACTTTAGCAAATAAGAGCCTCTCAGTTGGTTTGCTGTTTCACCTTATCATTAGTCAAGTGTGGAAACAGTGATCATTTCAGTTATTTTCCTTTTCACAGGTAAAGAGGATATTTAGATGTTTGGATCTTTTAATTGCAATACCTCTGAGATAGGGACTAAGCAGGTCCGGTAGTACGGCTTAGCTGCTAACAGGGATTTTGGTCAAACATAAAGTGGTAAGCTTGATCTCCAGGACACATGATACAAGGAGTGAGTTGAGTGTTGCCTTCTCTCATCTGATCTATATGTTAATCCTACCACAGACAAATTCACATTCAAAATAAATAAACAGATATGTAACGGGTTGTTTGTGAGTCTCATTATACCTACTATGAACAGATTCATGAAGTCATTTTTTGAACCTATAAACTTCATTGAATAGAAAATGAATGCATATGGGTTCATTTTTCAAAATTTGTACTGTTATATATTAAGTGCATAGTACTGAGTTACATGAGAGCATTTTAATTTTCAAATATAATATACTTTCCCCATGATCCCTCCATACTCCCTATTCTAATTATATTTTTGCTGTTGTTAAAAAAAGAGGAGCCCCAAAAGGCCTTATTTGCCTAAAATGTTATGTGCATCATTGTGGGAAAGTAAAAGAAAATTGCAGTAGCTGGTCACATTCACAGTCAAGTGCAGAAAAAGAAATGCATGTGTGTGTATGGGTTTTCACCTCCCTCTCTGCGTTTACAGGCTGAGATCTTAAAGACGGGAAAGGAGCCATCCATAAGGGTGGATCCTCCCACCTCAATTATCTCTATCAAGGCAATACTCCACAGATATATACTGCAGTCAGCTTAATCATTTTTTTTTATTTTCTAACTTTTTTTATTTACATTCCAAATCATTTCCCCTTTCCCGTTTCCTCCCTCCCCGAAAGTCCCATAAGCCCCCTTCCCTCCCTCTTTTCTCCATTCAACCCCCTTAAGCATTTCTTTAAGAATCTCTTGCAGCTAATTCTAGAGTGTGCCAAACTGACATTTAAAACTAACCATAGAACATCACCTTCTGTTTTCTGCCCTACCGAAGGCCTACTAATCTTTCTCATCCCTCTATACAATGTTACTTCTGTTTTATTGTCAAATATATATGTACACAAACAAACACACATGCAAGCACCCAATTAGTACTAAGAAAGAAATAGCTTCCACAGACACATTTCCTAGGATTCAAATGGTGGGACATAGCATATTATGACTCTATTGCTTTGAAAGTGGTACAATCAACTCTCAACTGGAAACAAATATTCTTTATGAGATGAGAGTCTGTTATTGAATCTACTTACAAAAAACACAACAGATGAAACCTTTTCTCTACTGTGCAAAATGTTTTCTGAAAAATAATTTGGAGTATTTTATGACTTATTTACATGTTTATAACATGATAGAGTTTAAA
Organism: Tokudaia tokunoshimensis; assembly: GCA_036184795.1. Lineage (NCBI taxonomy): Eukaryota > Metazoa > Chordata > Mammalia > Rodentia > Muridae > Tokudaia > Tokudaia tokunoshimensis. The sequence goes on along the minus strand of BTHU01000004.1, from coordinate 62,897,525 downwards.
ATTGTGTAATTTATAACAAAATGAATAAAACAAAACACAACAGATAAAGCAAGCAGTTCTTTAGTATGATGGTAATAACAATATCGTTTTAGAAGTGGATTAGCTTAAAACTGACTCACAGGTAAATATTTATACAATTAACTCTAAAACTTATTTTAAAATTTTCTTTCTGAAATACAGAAGTCCAATTAATTAATCTACGAGTTTGTACATCTACATACCAGCAGTACTGTTGAAAAAACAGAAAATATTAATTACAAATTCTCATGTAGTTACAGTAAATGCAATTTGAACAATACTAATATGTCCATAATAATATCTAGGAAGTTTGATAAGTGTAAAAAAGTGACAGTCTTTAGCAATTGTTCTTTGAAAACAATGTGCAATTGCATATTGCTTTTAATGCCACTGCTCAGCAAGCAAAAGAAGGAAGATTTTGAAGCCAACCAGGTTTATATATTGAGTTTCAAGCCAACCAGATTTGCAGAGTGAGACTTTCTCAAAGAAAAAAAAATAACATTTTCAGGGAATATAAAGCATATATGTAGTATATATCAATAAAACTACAAACACATAAAGTAATTCATTGGAATAAGTATTCAGTTTACTGAATATGATGACAGTCATTAACATGGTCAATGTCTAATCCTTTACACTGGGAGTACTACATGATAAGTTAACAAAATAAAATAATAAAAAAAGACCTAGAGAAGCATCATTGACATAATGTATTAAGTCTCTAGATAAAAATATTTCCCTTATAACTACATATTTGTTTGCTACCATGACTAGGTGTCTTTTTGTGTGTTTTCAGAGCCTTCAAATGTTACAAAAAATGTAGTAATCTTGCTGGGAAAAAATAGGTGTCACAGAAGGCCGAAACCTTATAACATCCAAAATGGTGGGAGATGGAGGAACTGATGGAGAGTTTACTGAAACTGGAGAAAAGTCACTGTGAAAACATGAACTAAATAACTTTAAAATAATAATTTATATTGCATTGTTTTTAGAACCAAAGGCCTGGATGGAGAATAAAAAATTAAAAACAAGCATTATCCCTTGGTGGTTGAAAACACAAAATTACAAACAACTATTAATTACAAACCATATGTAATTTTTATCATTTTAACACTTAATTTGAAACTCAACTAAAACAAAATAATTGGAAAAAAATCACAGTTTGGGGAAGGGGTGCTTTACCAGAGATCTTCGATGTTTTCTTTTGTGTTTCTAAGCAAGTTTGTGATAATAGTTTTGGGAAATGTGCTCATGACGGTGACCATGATGACAATATGTCCCTAGTGTATGGTCTTCTTTTTTTATTTATTGACCCAAAGCTGAAAGTGGAACCCCTTTTTGAGAAGACTATGTTATTTTCTGAAAATATATGACCCAGATCGTCAAAGAACATATTTGGATGTATGAAGATTAACATCCTCCCTGTGATAGCCTATGACCACTATGTAGCCGTCTGTGATCCTCTGTACCACATAACCATCATGTGTCCTCAGATATGCTGTATGTTGCAGGGAGCTTGAGTAGGGGAATTAATGAGAACAACCATTCAACTCCTTTCCATGCACGTACCAAATTTCTTTGGTCACAATGTCATAGACTACTTTTTATGTTATTTGTTTCAGTTACTGGTGCTGTCCTGCATGGACATCCAGACTCCATGTCTCATTGTTATCTTCAATAGTGACATAATAATTAAGTGATAATCTTCTTTATTCCATGTGCCTCTTACATAGCTATTTTGTGTTCTCTGAAAACTCACACCCTGAAGGAAGACAAAAATCCTTATCTACCCATGGCTCTTACATCACAGTACTTGTTTTGTTCTTTTTCAATGTACTGTTTTGTATGTGAGATTTGTGAAAACTCACTCCATATACAAGGTAGTGATTGTGTCTGAATCAATTTTCACAGTCACTTTGAACCCTTGGATCTACACTGTGAGGAATGCTCAGATAAAAAATGCAGTGAAGGGGCTGGAGAGATGGCTCAGTGGGTAAGAGCACCTGACTGTTCTTCCAAAGGTCCTGAGTTCAAATCCCAGCACCCACATGGTGGCTCACAACCATCTGTAAAGTGATCTGACGCCCTCTTCTGGTGCGTCTGAAGACAGCTACAGTGTCCTTACATAAAAATAAATAAATCTTTAAAAAAAAAATGCAGTGAAGAAATATTAACTTCTCTTGGCTACCACGCAACTATCATGTTAAAACTATGTGTACTTTCCATAAGCATTCTTACTTTCAAGAACTTAGGAAAAACATCACAATCCATCCTCTACTATACACTACAATGATTGTTCCTTTAGAAAAGTGTTTTGTGATTTAACAATACTTAGTTCCCTTTCTGCTTCACATTATTTTCCATCACCTAAGAATTATCTTGTCTTTTTTGTAGATTTTTCTGATTAACCTTGCTATTAGCACACATCTTCCCATGTCTTCAGCCAAATCCCTTCTTTCCTTAAATACAAGGGTAGAAAAATTTTAATTCAGCAATATAAAAGTTATATTTACATCTGGTACCCAATGTATTTCAAAATGAAAATGTCCACCTATGTTTACCTATTTTGCATAGACTGTGATTCACATATGGCCACACCAAAAGACAATTTAAATTATATAAATGGACTTTTCCTTACATCTTTTTTTTGCTATATTTTATTTTTTTTTATTTTCTAAGTTTCTTTATTTACATTCCAAATCATTTCCCCTTTCCTGTTTCCTCCCTTCCCGAAAGTCCCATAAGCTGTGGTATATTTACACAATGGAATATTACTCTGCAATTAAAAACAATGAACTCACGAAATTCCTAGGCAAATGGTCAGAACTTGAAAATATCATCCTTACATCTTACTATTCCTTAAGTGCAAGGGTGGGACTTTAGGGGGATAAAAATATTATTTAAAAAAAAATTTATCACAGTATTTAAACATTTTAAAGATTCTATAGTAACTTTTGCAATGCAGTTACCCTATGTGAGACAGATGCTAAATGCCTGGGATTTGGAAATAGAATTATCTCTTAATACTGGAAAGATTTAGCAACAGCTGTAATGAAAACTGGTTCTTGATTATAGTGGCTGAAATGCTGGCATAAAGTAGCAATTATGAAACATCAGAGTATGTCTAAAGGTGTTAATATGTAAAAGATGAATTGTTAGATAAAGATCAGTTTGCTGATTTAAGACAGATTCGATTTCATGACTGTATTATCACACGATATACTTTAGGAGAATTAATAACCTGGGATAAGGTAGAAGAACAAGGAAAATGGTCTATGTCCTTCACAAAGATTATAAAAGCCACAGAGAGAATTTTACTGATATCTTACATAGACTAAATCCTATATAAAAAGGGTAATATTAGATCCAGATGTTAAATATTTATTAATTAAAACTTTAGATTATGAAAATGCAAATACAGAGTGTAATCAATTCGTAGACCTTTAAAGGCTTGATTAATACCCTTGGACTAATTAATTAGAACAGTGCTGATAATGACTCTTATGAATATGTAATTGAACAAGCAATTGCCCATAATACTAGATATGAAAATGTTCATTGTTTTGACTGTGGGAGACTAGATCATTTGAAAAGGGATTGTATACAAGGTGTTCCTCAATACTTCTCTAGAAGATCTCAGCCTCCTGGGATTTGTAGGTTTGTTAAGGGTAGGCATTGAACTAATGAATGCATATCAGCAGGAATTATTGGAGGTGATCCCTTACTAATGGGAAACTCTCTAATAGGGTTATCTCATAACCCAGTAACAAACAACATGAGTCAGCCATTTCCTGTCAGCAATGGAATAGAACATCCAAGCATAGTATTAGATACCTAATACATGCTACAGAAGGAAGCAGTGCCCTAGACATAGCCACAAGTAAAACTCTCATATTATCAACAAAATTCCCATGATATGTAATATCTACTGGAGATCATAGATATCTACAGCCCAAAGACAGTAGGGATTTTTTTTTTTTTGGTAGAAGTAGCTTAACATTAACATTTCAAGGATTCATTGTTTATCCAAGAATTTTTTCTGAAGATATCAAAGGAGAGTAAGATTTTTTCTGTGTAATAAAAATAAGCATTTTATAAGTACCAGAGAGGATTGTTCAGTTTCTACCACTTACCATATATCAAAGGTAAATTAACTTCAATTAAATGAGCAGGTGGGGCCAGGCAGTGGTGGCGCACTCCTTTAATCCCAGCACTTGGGAGGCAGAGGCAGGAGGATTTCTGAGTTCGAGGCCAGCCTGGTCTACAGAGTGAGTTCCAGGACAGCCAGGGCTACACAGAGAAACCCTGTCTCGAAAAAAAAAAAAAAAAAAAAAAGAGTAAATGAGCAGGTTGATTTTTAAGTGTTGAAAGATGGTTTTTGGTTTTTGCTGCTGTTGTTGTTGTTGCTGTTGTTGTTGTCTTTTATTTACTTTTTTTGTCAAACAATTGTCCATTACCAGAGACTAAAATTAAAATTAAATGATATTCAAATTAAATGTTAGATAGACACAGGTGATGATGTAACTAAAATCTCATGAAAATCTTAGACTCCAAATCAGTTACTTCAGAAGGCATCTACACCTTTTGAAGGGATTGGAACATTATTCCAACTAAAACAAAGGATAAGACAAATCAAATATGTGGGACCAGAATTTCAAATAGAAAGATTAAAGCCTTGTATGGAAGATATAGCAATAGGCCTGTGGGGAAGAGATGTACTTCAATAATGGGAAGATCAGATTAATATTTCTCCAATTTCAGAAAACAAGTATCTATTTTAACTGACACTGCATTTTGACATCTTATGTGATATAGCTTAATTGTTTTTGAGTTGAAATGGGTAAGAAGCCTAGCTCACTGGCATGGAGCTGGACATGGAGTGTAAGACCATAAATGTCTAGTTTATGTTTGGATTCATAAAGATCTAATCATACCATGATAAGCAGAAAGGGGGAATGAGACTAGCTTAAAGACACTGGATTATAGATATAAATCAACTTGTATAATTTAAAAATGTTTTAATGTCATAATCGAAGTCAGGGAAATGTGTCTCATTGGGGAAATGGATTTGTCCATATATGTTCACAGGTGATGAAAGACTACAGGTTCCATTAAAATTGATGAAGATCTTATCTGAATAAGAGAATCTTCCACATGAAAGGCACCACTCAAAGAGGGAAGAAATGCAGAAAGACACTAATTTGGACAAATCAGAAAGCTGACTCCCCTCTGCATGAGGACAACTAAACATCCTGGCTAATAAAAGCCAGATGGTTCATTCAGACTGGCAGACAGGAAAACCTATATGCACGGAGGTGAGATCTCCATCTTCTCTCTGGAGAGGAATAGCTAGGAGTACACGGGGCATAAGATCAGTGGAGCTGCTGGATAGGCATCTTCCAGCCACCATTTCCATCAGGGAGCCAGGCAGCTCCAGTCTTCTGTGCACAAACCCTGCCAGAAGAGAGTTGGTTCCCCAGGAGTATGGACACAGGCTTATAGGCCCATAGGAGGGACAAGCTCCAGCCGGAGACAGCAAGACCAACTAACACCAGAGATAACCAAATGGCAAAAGGCAAGCACAAGAACCCTGCCAACAGAAACCAAGGCACTTGGCAACATCAGAACCCAGTTCTCCCACTACAGCAAGTCCCGGATACCACAACACACCAAAAAAGCAAGAGTTGGATTTAAAATCTCGTCTCATGATCCTGATAGAGGACTTCAAGAAGGACTTAAATATTTCGCTTAAAGAAATACAAGAGAACATGGGTCAACAGGTACAAGCCCTTAAAGAGGAAATACAAAAATCCTTTAAAGTATTACAGAGAAACACAAACAAACAAGTGAAGGAACTGAGTAACCATCCAGGATCTAAAAATGGAAGTAGAAACAATAAAGAAATCACAAAGTGAGACATCTCTGGAGAGAGAAAAACTTGGAAAGTATTCAGGAGTCATAGATGCAAGCATCAACAGCAGAATACAAGAGATATAAGGAAGAATCTCAGGTGCTGAATATACCATAGAAAACACTGACTCAACTGTCAAAGAAAATGCAAAATGCAAAAAGCTTGTAACCCAAAACATCCAGGAAATCCAGAACACAATGAGAAGACCAAACCTAAGGATAATAGGTATAGAAGAGAGCAAAGATTTGCAACTTAAAAGATCAGTAAATATCTTCAACAAAATTATAGAAGAAAAATTCCCTAACCTAAAGAAAGAGATGCCCATGAACATACAAGAAGTCTACAGAACTCTTATCAGACTGGGTCAGAACAGAAATTCCCATCACATAATAATCAAAACACCAAATACACTAAGCAATGAAAGAATGTTAAAAACAGTAAGAGAAAAAGGTCAAATAACTTATAAAGACAGGCCTATCAGAATTTCACCAGACTCCTCACCAGAGATGATGAAAGCTAGAAGATTCTGGGCAGATGTTATACAGACCCTAAGAGAACACAAATGCCAGCTCATATTACTATACCCAGCAAAACTCTCAATCACCATAGATGGTAAAACCAACATATTCCATGATAAAACCAAATTTACAAAATATCTTTCCACAAAACATCCCTATAAAGGATAATAGATAAAAAATGCCAACACAAGGAGGGAAATAATACCTTGGAAAAAGCAAGAAAGTAATCTTCTTCCAACAAATCCAAAAGAAAGTAACCACACAAACATAAAATTACACGAAAAATTAACAGGAAGCAACAATCACTATCCCTTAATATCACTTAACATCAATGGATTCAATTCCCCAATAAAAAGACATAGACTAAGAGAAATATTTTTCATGTAAATCTTCAATTTTATCAGAAAAGTTTGTAATTCCTCTCAGTTAATTTAGTAATGTTTTTATGTCAACCATTTTATCAATATTATTTCTATGATAATCTTCAATTTTAACATTTTTCTATACATTTCTTCAATTTTATCAGAACTATTTTCCATGTAAGTCTTCAATTTTATCAGAAAATGTTTATAATTCCACTTTCAATCAACTTAGAAATATTTTTATGCCTACCATTTTATTTGTATAATTTTCCATGAAATAGTCAATTTTAACATGTTTTTCTATTTATTTCTTGAATTTTATCAGAAATATTTCTGGGAGTGAGAGGGTGTGTACAAAGAAAAGAAGAAGTCATATCTTCAATTTTTTCAGAAGATGTTTATAATTCCACATTCAATCAACTTAGAAATATTTTTATGTCTACCATTTTATCTCTCATTTTCCATGATAAACTTCAATTTTAACATGTTATTTAATATTTTTCTACATTTTATCGGAAATATTTTCCACATAAATATTCAGTTCTATCATAGAATATTCCTACTTCCTTTGTCAATTAATTTCGCAAAGTTTTTTATGTCTACCATTTTAATCTTTAATCTTCCATGGAAATTGTCAATTTTAATGTGTTTTTCTATATGTTTCTTCAATTTTGTCAGAAACATTTCCCATGTAAATCTTCAATTTTATCACAAAATATTTTACTTCATTTTTCAATAAAAAATGAAAAAAAAAAACCAGTGCAATGTAAAGTTAGTGTTTACAAAGAAGAGAAGAAGTCATATTTGATAGTGATGTCTAAATGATTCAGCGGGACAAATCAGAGAAAGATGTGGCAGAACAAATCAGAGATAGTATATGCACAAATTTCATGAAAATAGACAAGAAGTCGGCACAGTTTTAGAGAGTTGGGAGACAGAGGGGGGAAGGGAGAGAGGGAGAGGGGGAAGGAGTGGGGGAGGGGGAGAGACACAGAAAGAGAGGGAGGGAGGGAAAGAGAGAGAGAAAGAGAGAGAGAGAGAGAGAGAGAGAGAGAGAGAGAGAGAGAGAGAGAGAGAGAGTTAGTTGAGAATCAGTTTTCACTGGGAGAGTTTTACAAATACAAGTTACAGAGCGAACAAGCTAAACACAGGTGAAGACAGAAGGAGCTACAAAATAAGAATGAAGATTGGAAAAGATTGTCAGTTACTGTGAGATCAAGCTCAACAATTCAGTCAGAACCTGAAAGATGCCAGTTTGATTCAGTCAGCTTGAAAGGAGACTGAACAAGAACAGCTGAGTTGAACCAGACAGCCAGAATTCAGAAAGAGCTAAAAAAGCGTGAGCTTATTCAGCAGTAAGCCTTGGAGATGGCAATTACATCTGGCAAATATAAAGTACGTTTACATAGCAGAAAAATCAAGGCTTTTTTAGTTGTCTGTTGTTATTGGATATTTAATAACTCTATTAGCTCTTATTATGACCCAACCAGCCCCAGAATGAGGCAGAGTGCTATCTTTTAAATCAGGTTTAGTACAAGTACTGGGAGATTATTCCTAAACATTTTTTCCTATGTGAGACTGGCTATTTCTCAGCTGTGTCAATAGTCATTATTGTTTTCCCAATTACACGCCAATAGTCATTCTGTCTGTGCTAGATTCACTCCATCAAACCGTTTCTTATTTCTCCATTCTCTTTCCTCTCTCTTTTTTTCTCCTTTCACCTCCCCTCATGGTCCTCACCTGCAACCCAATCCTAGTAACTGAAACCCTGCCTACCTCTATTTTCCCTACTAATTGGCTGAGAGCTGTGTGTACTTAACAAGTCAGAGAAGATTGAAGGCAAATTTTTCACATCATTTGATGTGTGTGATAATGTAGTCCACTGGCCTGCAAATAAATCTTGGGGATCAGTATTTAGCATCTGCATAGATAGCAGCACCAGACCAACCCAATCAGTATTCCTACAAATATACACAGCCTTTCTTTTCTCAGTGCCTTTGCTCTTCTCTCCCTTAAAATTGTCATCCTTGTGAGTTAATTTCTTACCAACTGCTCATCTTAGACAAATACTTAGCATAAATATAATAAAGTCTTTCTCCTGTGTCCCTATTCAAAGCCTCTTCTGTTCCTGCCATTACTCGGTACTCATCTTATTTATACGTATTTCCTTAGCAGTAATTTTTTTAAAAGTATGATGTTTACATTTCTACAATTTGTATCTAACATTTTAACTTTCTATGTCTGTCTTTTAAGGTGATATCTGTGTAAGAAATCCATTTTTTGTTTATTCTTGACATATACTAAGCCTGAACTGATATATCTTTTATGTTATAGAAAATAAAACATTTTCTTTTATAACCTAATTAATAGTTTAGTGGAACAAGATTCTCAGCAACAAGTGTCTAGAAAATATACAGTTGTTGAGATGATTAGAACATGTTCATGATAATGTACATACCCCCCCCCAGACATCCATTTATTTAAGACAAAGCTCATTTATTTCTGGTAGAGTTTTTGAGGTTGCTTATGTATACTACCATATCATCTGCAGATAGTGATTCCTTAATTTCATCTTTACCAATTTGTGTCCCCTTCTTCTCTTTTTGTAATCTTATTGCTCTAGTTAACACTTCGAGTACTATATTGAATAGGTATGGGGCATCCTTGTCTTGCCCATGATATTAGTGGGCTTGCTTCAAGTATCTCTCCATTTAATTTGATATTGACTGTTAGTTTGCTGTATATTGCTTTTATTATGTTTATTATGTTGAATTCCTGATCTCTCCAATACTTTTAACATGAAATGTTGTATTTTGTCAAATGCTTTTTCTGCATTTGACAAAAGAAGATTTTCATGTGTTTTTTTTTTCCTTTGAGTTTGTTCATATAGTGGATTACGTTAATGGATTTTCAAATATTGAACCAACCTTACATACCTGGGATGAAGCCTACTTCATCATGGTGAATGATAGTTTTGATGTGTTCTTGAATTCAATATGCAAAAGTTTTATTGAGTATATTGGCACTGATATTCATGAGTGAGATTGGTCTGAAGTTCTCTGTTTTGGTTTTGTCCATGGGTGATTTAGGTATCAGAGTAATTGTGGCTTTCGACAATGTATTAGGTAGTATTCCTTCTGTTTCTTTTTATGGAATACTTTGAGGAATATTGGTATCAGGTTTTCTTTAAAGGCCTGGTAGAATTCTGCAATAAATCCGTCTGGCCCTGGGTTTTTTTTTTGGTTGGGAGGTTTTTAATGACTTCTTCTATTTCCTAATGGAATATGGGCCTGTTCTGATAGTTTACCTGCTCTTGATTTAACTTTGGTATGTGGTATCTATCTAGAAAACCATCCATTTCATCTGGATTTTCCAGTTTTGTTGAGTATAAGCTTTTGTAGTAGAATCTGATGCTTTATTTGAATTTCCTCTGTTTCTATATTATGTATCCCTTTTCATTTCTCATTTTATTAATTTAGAAAATGACTCTGAGCCTTTTAATTAGTTTGGCTAGTGGTTTATCTATCTTGTTGATTCTCTGAAAGAATCAGCTTTTGGTTTTGTTGATTCCTCTTATTTCTTTAAAAATACTTCATATTTTGCAGAATAGGGAAAGAAATTTGTTAGCAGATGTTTCTGATAATCTTTTTTCTATTCTTACGTCTTTAGAGTAAAACATTATTAAAATATCAAAACTGCATCTGATTAATGCAATAGCAAATCTATATCTGGGAACTTTATGCTAGATTTAGAATAAAAATCAGACAAAAATCATAACAACAGAATTCAAATAATGGTCTTGCTGTAGAGGAAATGATTTGGAATGTAAATTAAAAAAAATTGTGGAACAGAAGCTGTGGTCATTAAAAAGAAATCACATTACTTGCCCTACCACAGAAAGGAAAGATACCTTAAGGGATTTTAGCATTTGTACCCATTATTCCCTAAGACAAAAAAATTCAATAATAGCTAATTCTCTAAGATCAAGAATTGACAAATGAGACCTTATAAAATTGCAAAGCTTCTGTAAGTCAAAGGACACTATCAATAGGACCAAATGACAACCAACAGATTGAGAAAAGATCTTCACCAATCCTATATTAAATAGAGGACTAATATCCAATATATACAAAGAACTCAAGAACTTAGATTCCAGAGAACCAAATAACCCTATTAAAAATGGGGTACAGCACTAAACAAAGAGTTCTCAACTTAGGAATACTGAGTGGCTGAGAAACACCTAAAGAAATGTTCAATATCATAAGTCATCAAGGAAATACAAATCAAAACAACCCTGCATTTATCTGCATGTTGACCTCCAGTTGAAACAGCACCATTTGTTGAAAAGGCTATCTTTTTTCCATTGGATGGTTTTAGCTCCTTTGTCAAAGATCAAGTGACCATAGGAGTGTGGATTCATTTCTGGGTCTTCAATTCTGTTCCATTGATCTACATGCCTGTCACTGTACCAATACCATGCAGTTTTTAACACTATTGCTCTGTTGTACAGCTTGAGGTCCAGGATACTGATACCCCAAGAGGTTCTTTTACTCTTGAGAATAGTTTTAGTTATCCTGGGTTTTCTGTTATTCCAGATGAATTTTTGAATTGCTATTTCTAACTCTATGAAGAATTGTGTTAGGATTTTGATGGGGATTGCATTGAATCTGTATATTGCTTTTGGCAAGATGGTCATTTTTACTATATTAATACTGCCAGTCCATAAGCATGGAAGCTTCCCCTGCATGCAATAAGGACACATGCTCCACTACTTTCATAGCAGCCTTATTTATAATAGCCAGAAGCTGGAAAGAACCCAGATGTCTCACAACGGAGGAATGGATTCAGAAGATGTGCTATATTTACACAATGGAATACTACTCTGCAATTAAAAACAATGAATTCACGAAATTTAGAAAATAATAAAAAAAGAAAAAAAGAAAAGAAAACAAACAAAACAAAACAAAAAAAACTAAAAGTAAATGTCCTTTGTTTGTGTTTAGTTTCTGTTCTAAGGAATCAGATCTGGAGTTAACGATACAAATTTTCTTTATAATTACTCGGCACAATTTTGTAGCAAAAGAAAAGACCAAACCACACACTTCATTATACTAACATCTTATATCTAATTAGACAGGAACTTGTTTTTGTTTCAGTATCAAGATATAATTGGATTAGAAAGTCAGCAATTCAGCACGTATGTGATTGATGCCAAGCTACCTTGCTTTCTCAATTATGATAAACTATATTCCCTCAAACTATCAGAAAAATAAAACACAAATTTTTAAAAATGCTTTTTTCATGATTTTTGTCACAACATTTAGAAAATATAATATATACATATATTTAACCCTAGTTAAATCCTAATTTGTCAACTATGACCACACCATCATTGGAAAAAGCTTGTCTTACCTCTAGCAAAATCTCTGATAGAGCCCTCTCATGAAAAATGAAGACCACTATGATATTCATCTGTGACCTCTCCTCACTCTCTGTATCACTTCTTCACTCATTAGCCTACATTTCCACAAATTTAGTAAAATTTTTAAAGCCAAAGATGCACTTGGCCATCTCTTTTACCTCTGCAAGTCTTTCTAAAAACATGAAGTCCTCTGGGATGTTTGTTCTGAGCACCAATCTAAATTACAAGCAACCCCTGAGGCCTAGTTATCATTACCTTCACACTACAATTGTCATTTTCTTTTTTTTTCTCTAAGTTTTTTTATTTACATTCCAAATCATTTCCCCTTTCCCATTTCCTCCCTCCCTGAAAGTCCCATAAGCCCCCTTCCCTCCCTCTTTTCCCCATTCAACCCCCTCTCGCTTCTCTGTCCTGGCGTTCCCCTACATCCAGTCTTTCCAGGACCAGGGGTCTCTCCTTCCATCTTCTTGGAAATCTATTGATATGCGAATTGTGTCTAGGGTATTCCGAGATTCTGGGTCAATATCCCCTTATCAGTGACTGCATACCATGTGTGTTCTTTTGTGATTGGGTTACCTCACTAAGGATGATATTTTCAAGTTCTGACCATTTGCCTAAGAATTTCGTGAATTCATTGTTTTTAATTGCAGAGTAGTATTCCATTGTGTCAATATACCACATCTTCTGAATCCATTCCTCTGTTGAGGGACATCTGGGTTCTTTCCAGCTTCTGGCTATTATAAATAAAGCTTCTATGAACATAGTGGAGCATGTGTCCTTATTGCATGCAGGTAAAGCCTCTGGGTATATGCCCAGGAGTGGTATAGCCGGATCCTCCAGTGCATACACAAAACATTTATCAATTTACTTGTATATAGATATACTTTTATTTTCAATTTTACTTACTGAAAATTCAGATACTAGGCAGGAAAAACCATGCTGTCTTTGTATACTACAAAGGGAACATAATACTTATTTGAATCATATTTATTGAAATAATATATAAATGTATAGAAAACATATAAAACCAAAGGATGGACAAACTAAGTATAATCATATCTGGGTTATGGGTGGTAAAAAATAAAATTAAAATAAATCTACAGTGGACTTCAAGTCACTCACTTATTTGGAGAACTTTCAAAATAATTCCATCATATTATATTATTTTTCTCTATATTACATAAATATTTCAAACAATTAAATATTAAATTCACAATGAATTTGGAAATTTTACCTCAGGTAAAATGATCATGCTTTTTCTATAGTTTAATAAAATGGCTTAGGAAATATTCTTATTTTTGGAAGCCAAACACTAGTTTAGTATTCAAGAAATTTCTTTTCTGTTTTTTCTTTGTTTTGACATTCTAATAGTGTCTTTTATGGGAACAAGGCACAAAGGATTTCTATTTACTGAAAATCACTATAGTGAATTCTCCATCCTTTTATGGATACTTTCTATCAGGAGCCTTGAAATAACCTTTCATTTGCTAGGAGGACAACAAAGGCACATCTCCTACACCCAGTCTTGCTATTTTTATTGTAAATTAGGTGCATTCTGAAAATAGTTGAAAAGGGAGGCTCTGGAAAGCTTCTTCCTGATACCTTTGTAATGATTGAATAAGACCAAGCAAAGATCACTATTTTACTTACTAAGCCTGTGGTTCTACACTTGGGATTTGGTAGATAAAATATTCTCATGTATATACCCAAACTCTACTAATACTCTGCATATTGAAAGCCAAAATTACTTGTTATAAACATGAGTCTTTCTACTAGTGTTTACTCTAAGGGCAACTGCATCTTTAGTTTAATGATAAACAACTAGGCTTTTATAAAAATCATGACAAAGTTTTCAGAATTTTACAAAATCAGTCCTTTACAAAAATGAAATCGTTAGAGTTAAAACATAAATTCATGAAGTTTCCACAGTGAGAGACATTTTGTGCTGTGTTTCTGAAGGTTTATCTAACTGAAAAATCTATCTATCTCTTAAATCTTTCAGAATGAGTTGAAAACTACAGAAGTCATTCACATTTCTGTCTGGCTACAGTTTTAAGGGCTTCTTTGTGTATTGTTCTTAAGCTACCACAATTAAGTTTAGAAACTATAATTGCTAAATAGTGATACCAGGCATATAGATCCTATAGAAATTAGTGTAACTCATTTTTGTTGAATTTTAGAAGCAGCAGAAATAAGAATATTTGATATCATATGCTAATTAACTCACTTTAGACCATTTCAATTTTCATATAATTGTTTTAATATGATAGCAGAAACTTTATAAGTTTGAAACTAGTTTTTTGTCACTGCGCTTTCCAATGTTATTAGATATTGGTTTTTGAAAGATGAACTCATAAGCTAAATGGCTCTAAAAAGGGGAGAGAGACTAAAAGAGATAGGTCATTGGGAAATGCCATTAAGTTCTGTATCTCTCCTCAGATTCCTTTTTTACTGTCTGCCATCAGTTTAAGAAATCCACTGTGTTTAGTCACACACTCCATAGCATTATACCTAGTTCTACATACATAGCAGAAAAACAGGAAATTCATGGACAATGAACTGAAGTCTTATAAACTATAATTATCTATATAAATTATTTTCATGAGTTTTAGCTACACTGACAAAAATCTAATCAACTCAATCCAACTCTTCAAGGAAATATACTCTTCATGATAAAACTAGAGTTTGAATTCTCATTTAAATAGAAACATTACCTAACTATACAGGATGAAATATAACTTACTTAACATCTTGTGATAGTTACTTGCCATGTTAGTTGTTGGGAAGTAATCAAGAACAATTGAACTCTGAGCATTTGGCATGTATTGCAATGTATTTAATCAGGAAAAGATTTAGTTTAAAACAAAGTATCTTTAAAATATAATACAGAAGCTAATGGTTAACAATATGACTAAAAGTTATAAATATATCTATAAAGAAGCTAATAATATGAATAAAGCACATTGTCTCTTGGCAACAGTCTACTGAGAATAAAATTAGTCTTAGAGGTAATATATTGCTTAAGGATTCCAACTATAAATCTGGAGTCTAAACTAGCACAAAATAATATGTTTTAAAATAACATTTGATGTTATAATTTAGTAATATGAGATGGGGCTACATGTTCAATTCAGAAATATAATGTCATGCTATTTTGCAAGTATATTAGCAAAGTTAGATGGAATGCTGATGATGAGCTAAACAAACAGGAGAGTGAGATTTGTTAAACAAAGATGCATTTGTTCTTCTGTCTCTGAATATTTTTTTCTCTTTTCTTTCTTTCTCACTCTGTGTGAATGTAGAAAATACAAGGTATAAAATGAACTCTTTTATCTAGTGGCTAGTCATGATTTGGAATGTAATAAAATTCAGGGAAGCTATGTTGGTAGACTATGTCTCTCCACAGAGATCTGGTGTTGAGGACAGGGAAGGAAAAAGAGGTAAGTTAAATTTTAATGCAGAGTATTGTTGCAGACAAGTAGATAAATAGAGGAGACCCTTACTCATTCATTTGTTCATCAAGGCTCCAACATTATACTATTACAAACTCAAACAGGGTCACTTAATTGTTTAAACACATCATCCTAAGAGAAATATTTCACATTCACAATAGCCATTGGGAAAAAAGAAATTCAAGCTGGACCAAAATTTTATTTTACCTCAATTACAGTGACAGTCATTAAGAAAATAATTAAGAAATATCCGAGCGTGTGAAAAAATAAGTGGACAATGATGGATAGAGTGAAATTAAATTAATTAAGCTAGTATGCAAATTACTATTTATATACTTCAAAATTAAATATATATATGTATATATATATATATATATATATATTCCAGTTCTAAGTGTTATATTCCAAGTCTATAGAGATAACTTACAGAAAAACCAGTGTTTACTATGGCACCATTCATAATGCAAAGTTATTAGAACAAGACAGTTGTCCATCATGAAAATATTATAGATAATTGCCCTGGAATTTTATTCAGCCACAAAAAGCCATTGAAAATAAATAATTCTAGTACTAAATAAATAAATAAATAATACTAAAATAAATAATTCATGTTAAAGTGAATTATGTATTACATAGGAAGATAAATATTGTGGTATTTATCTCAATTATGAAATATGCATATATTCAAAAAGGGTCTAGTGGTATGAAGGGCAATAATGGGATGAGTAGCCAGAAAAAGTCAAAGTGGGAGGTAACATAAGGAATGTGGCCCAAGTACATGCACTCATATAAAAATGTTCTTATTCAGCAAAGTTATTGTATGTAAAATGATATATGTCAATTAAATTGTAGAATCCATGCAAGTAGACTCACTTTATAGAATAGAGAGCTATCATTTATGTTGTTTCTTTATCATTTTTTATTTGTATTTCATATATGAAAATGTTCAGAGCTTTGCTCCTTCTATGCCCAGAAATGGAATATTTCACCAAGTGAATTATCATCTTGCTCTGGTCCCAGGAAAATTCTCACCCTTGAGAATGTTCCATTATTTTAGTTGATTAGTGAAAATGTATTAAATATGAATCTTCCTTAGAATAGAACCAGTGTCAAGGGATTAATCTGAGATGAGGCAAGTGTGCCTCAAGTGAGCATCCTGTGCTCTCACAGCTTTTGATAGTACCCAGAGAAGAACAGAAATCCGTTATATTTCTCCAAATAAGCAGAATGAAACATTCTACTTTTATCCACAAACACAATCATCTGGAAATAGAAAAAGAGTATTCAATGAATTAGTAAGTTCCTCCTTGGCATTCTTTGTTATTTATTTACGAGGCAGTATGTCACTCGGTGACTTAGAAAGATTATTTCTCTATTAGATTTAGAAAGTCCCTCCTTTAATTCTTTCTATTAACACAACAAAAGTTCTATGACTACATTTAATGATATTCAAATAATTTGGTGACCTCCAATATTGATAAATTTTTCCATATTGTTAGAAAAAAATAGAAAAAATAAACTAGGATAATTCAATGTTCCTTATATTCTCTGAGGAAGATTGTTTTATGTGATTGAAATGTGGATAATGACACATTGTAGCATAGCTGAGATTCTAAACCTGTTCCCCATTTCTAAAGAGATCTAAAAAAAACAATCATAACATTATGTGCATTAATATTTCTTGTTTAGATCACATCATTTTATAGAACTGGAGCATATAAACTAGTTTTAAAATATGGTAATTTACCTCTTCCTGACTTGTTCTGAAGTATTGGAAAGTTTTCTGGACATGACAGGATCCCTGCTTCATGAGCTCATAGCAGTTTTTATTGCCAGCACAAGAGCAACACAGCATTCAAAAATGGAATATGAAGGGCTTCATGAGTCCCTGCCCTTAACTGAGAAACTATGGGTACCAAATGGCTTCTGGGTAAGGGACAGTATATTTTCTTTAACTGTGTGGTTTCTGGTAGGTCAAACAAGCTCCACTATAGCTACAACTATATTGATAGTATAAACTGTGTCAACAGTTTATGATAAGTAAAAGATGAAGTGAAGAAGTGTAGAGAGATCGAACCATATCTTAGATAAGTTAAGGGAGCAATTGACTATGATCAATTATGAAAAAAATAATGTTATGTAATATAACAACTTTTATAAAATTAAATACCTTGAGAAAAGACACAACAATAAATTATTATAAAAATATGTCATTCCTTCACTCTCAGTACTTGTTTGCTTACTCTGTGTTAGTGTTTGTTTTCTGAGTATGATATTCAGTTAATATTTGTGCTCATCATTTAATTGGATCAAGTACTTACATACAAAATTTACAACATGCTGCAATATGCTGGGTTCATTATATTTCTAAGCAGTGAGACTCAGTCACTTTTTTTTTCAAAAGAACTACTCATAAAGATCAAGACTAGTTGTACACTAATAGCTACCATAAGCTCAAAGGAGAGAGAAAAAGCATTTATTTTTGAGTATGATTTTTTATTAGATATTTTCTTTATTTACATTTCAAATGTTATCCCCTTTCCTGGTTTCCCCTCCAAAACACCCTATCCAATCCTCTCCTCGTGCTCAAAACTCCCACTTCCCTGTGCTCTTATTCCCCTATATTGTGGCATCGAGCCTTCTCAGGGCCAAGGGCCTCTCCTTCCTCCTTCCTTTGATGTCCAACAAGGGCATTCTCTCCTACATATGCACCTGGAGCCATGGGTCCCTCCATGTATACTCTGGTTGGTAATTTATTTCCTGGGAGCTCTGAGGGTACTGGTTGGTTCATTTTGTTTTTCCCCTATGGAGCTAAAATGTCCTTCAACTCCTTGGGTCCTTTCTCCAGCTCCTCCATTGGGGACCTTGTGCTCAGTCCAGTGGTTGGCTGAGAGCACCAACCTCTGTATTGAGAAGCTTTTTAGCGTAAAAGAAAAAATATGTTTGAAACAAAGTCTCATGTAGATTAACCAGTAACAGACTATGGAGCTAAGGATGCCCTTGAACTTCTGTTCTTTCTTTGTCCAACTTGCAAGTGTTGGGATTACAGCCATATGTCACCATACAGGCCTTTTTGAATAGATTTCAATGGAGAAATTATTCTATCATATATAGCAGAATGCCCAGCAATACAGTAAGTTAGTATGAGAACTAATGCCTCAAAAGACATATCGATAAACTACTATAAAAATACTATAAAATTAATATTTATTAATTTTAAACCACACTTCATTTCAGGTTCTACAGTTCTGAGGTAGAATGCTAAACACAAGATAAATGGGACATCAAAACAATGTGACAGAGTTCATACTTTTGGGTCTTACAGAGAACCAGGACCTTCGGAAACTGTTTTCTGCTGTGTTTCTAATCATGTATGTTGTGATGGTGTTAGGAAATATGCTCATTATGGTGACCATGGTCAAAAGTCAGAGTTTAAGATCACCTATGTACTTTTTCCTCACTTTTTTGTCCCTAGTGGATGTCACATTTTCTTCTGTCATTGCCCCAAAACTGATTGTAGACTCCCTTTTTGAAAATACTATTATCTCCTTTGAAGGATGCATGGCCCAGCTCTTTGCAGGACATTTCTTTGGTGGTGTGGGGATCATTTTGCTTATCGTGATGGCCTATGACCGCTATGTGGCCATCTGTAAACCTCTTCACTACATGAACATCATGAGACCTCAGATGTGTTGTATACTGTTGGCAGGAGCTTGGGCAGGAGGATTAGCACACGCAACTATTCAGCATATTTTCATGTATCAAATCCCTTTCTGTGGTCCTAATATTATAGATCACTTTTTATGTGATTTGTTTCAGTTGCTGACATTGGCCTGCATGGATACCCATATACTGGGTCTCATTGTCATCCTCAACAGTGGGGTAATGTGCATGGCTATCTTCATTATTCTAATTGCCTCTTACATAACTATCTTGTGCTCTCTGAAGACTCACAACTCTGAAGGGCGACGCAAAGCCCTCTCCACCTGTGGCTCCCACTTCACAGTGGTTGTCTTGTTCTTTGTGCCATGTATTTTCTTATATGTAAGGCCTGTGTCTACCTATCCCATAGACAAGGCCATGACTGTGTTAGAATCAATTGTCACACCCATGCTGAATCCTTTGATCTACACATTGAGGAATAAAGAGGTGAAAAATGCTATGAAGAAACTTTGGAGGAAATAGGAGACTTTTCTTTCTAAGCAACTGTTTTACTATCCATCATGTATATCATAGGAAAAATCCAGTTCCAGAAATGAACAATCAATAAAATTGCCCATCTTACCCTGGAAACCAGGATGGTGTTTTATGTTTGTAATAATATGAAATTTTCTGCTATTTTCTAGACTATTTGAAGTACAGGACTTATGAATTTTCTTGCATTGTAGATTTACTTGGCTTTTCAAAATTTGAACAACTCTGTTTTGCTTTAGAATTCTGTTGATCAACCCTTCTTCTGCCTTTGTCTCTAAACATATTGTGTTTCCTGCTAGATATCAACACATATTTCTCTGCTGCCCTTAAAGCTACACTGTCCTTTGTGTCCTTGGATGTGTGCCTCTGTAATATATGTGTGTACATTAATATAACTTAAAAATGGAAAAACACATGTGTTATATAAAAAGTCATGTAGAACAATTCAGAGGAATAAAGAACACATAGGTGGGTGGTTGAGGGATAAAGTATGGGCATTTTATAGGTCTGCAGATGGTTAAAGTACAGACACATTTTTATGAGATAATGCTTGTTAATTCATCAAAGTGTCCAATCAACATTCAAATAAAATATTATCTGAGTGTTGTTTTCCAGTAAACTGGCCTGCATCAGCACTGTATGGTTCTTTCATTTCTGCCATAAGTTTTCTTTATTCAATGAGGTTGAAACACAGACTGCCATTTGGACAAATTTTCAGCCACTGAACTATGGTCTCAGCTAATGACATTATTTTTATCTTAATATTCCTGTTTACTTAGTATAATGACCAAGAATATATTATCGCTACTATCTAAATAAACAAGTAATTTGTTAACTAATAATAAGCCAAATATAAGATAGATTAGTAAATTTGCAGAATTAGTAACTGTTTAATAGGTAGGGATTAATAATTTGATAAAACTCAACCCATCAGAGTATAACATTAGATAATACTTATAGTTCAATATTTTCTGCTTCATTTTATAAATTTGAATCACTTGTCAGTTTGCGTGCAAATTTAGCAAACACAATTAAAATTTCATTTGAATAATGGATATGGGTTATATCATGATTTCTTGTGAGGTAGTTAATATTAGGGGATTTCTGATGATTTCTATTCAGAGATGGAATTTTAGATATATTTTTTTCTTGTGGTTTCTTCAGGACAGATACATAGAAGAAATAATCAGTGTTATCATAACCAGGAAAACTAATCATTGACAAAAATATAGCAATGCAAACAATCATATTACTATTAGTGGAATAAAAATTCTACAGGAAGAAACAAGGGAGTAAATTGCCACAGCATTTTCAAGAAAATATAAGAGCCAGTAGATGAAGGAAAACATTCCACACAATCAGTGGAAGCAGTAGAGTTCTGTAGGGGCCAGTGCAGTTGCCCATATGTCTGTTAGAAGACAAGGGTGATAGTCAAAATGACCCAATGTTGAAAGGTATTTTATGACATTGAGTTCAATTATTTTCTGTAATGTATTTGAGTAGAAATGTGGATGAGCTCTAATATAGCTTCCATTTTTCATTTCCTTCTCTACTTCAGAGCAACATTTATAAAACTTTTAAAAATATTTTATGATAATGTGTCTGTACATCTTCATACTTATTGTTCTATATCACATCTATATATTGTTCTTCATACTTATTGTTCTATATCACATCTATATATTGTTCTATATCTATATTTATATAATGAACAAAAGTTCTACTAATAATGTGATTGATTTGATCTTTGTGAAAACCCTCAAAGTTATTTTAATTTTTCATCAAAAAGTGTAAATATTGGGAAGCATTTTAAAATGAATCCTTAACTTAATATTTATTTAATAGTTAGGAGGTAATAATTTGATAAAGCTCAACCCATCAAAGAGTGTGACATTAGGTAATACTTATAGCTCAAATATTTGCTGCTTCATTTTATAAATTTGAATCACTTGTCAGTTTGCTTG
Source organism: Tokudaia tokunoshimensis (assembly GCA_036184795.1). NCBI lineage: Eukaryota > Metazoa > Chordata > Mammalia > Rodentia > Muridae > Tokudaia > Tokudaia tokunoshimensis. The sequence continues at coordinate 62,875,684 of BTHU01000004.1, read as the reverse complement.
CTAATTTATCAAATACAATTAAAATTTTATTTGAATGATGGACATGGTGTCTCATTCCTATATTCCCAGCAATCACAAAGTCAAGGCATGCAAATTTCTCTGGGTTTCTTGCCAGGTTGCTGTATAAAATGAGTCTGAGGAAATCAAACATTTTAAAAATAAAATTAAAAATATTAATTTTTAATTAATAGAGCGATGTGCTCATGTTTTCAAAGATAACATTTAGCATGATTAGTCTACAAAACTAATATGTCTCCCTAATTAGTGGAAATAAATCACCACTTAGCCATTATTATAGTATTATGTTAATATTTATTTTGAAATCAAGCAATAAATTTAAAAGTTTGATTAGATGCAATATGAAATGGCAAACTGGTCTGTCTATTTTCAGGATGATGAAAGTATATTAAAAATATCTTAATTTTCATAAAAGGAGAAAGGCAACAAATCTTGATCAACATGTAATTATGGGAATGGTTTGCCATAAATAGATTTAGAGCAATTTTTCCAGATGTAATTGATTCTCAGCTCAAATTTTGTGTTTTGTGTGTGTGTGCGTGTGTGTGTGCGTGTGTTTATGTGTGTGTCCCATGTGTTCTCACAATGCAACAGAACTATCATTGTGTTGTTCTGATTATATAACCTGAAACTCAACCCATCAGTGGTCCAAAAGACAGAGATAATAATTCACAGACCACATGAAGCTCAAGAAGAAGGAAGATCAAAGTGTGGGGGTCTTCAGTCCTTCTTAAAAGGGGGAACAAAATACTCACAGGAGCAAATACAGAGACAAACTGTGGAGCAGAGACTGAAGGAAAGGCCATCCAGAGACAGACCCACCTGGGGATCCACTCTATATAGTGTCATCAACCGGAGACACTATTGTGAATGCCAAGAAGTGCATGCTGACAGGAGCCTGATATAGCTTTCTCTTGAGAGGCTCTGCTAGAGCTTGACAAATAAAGAGCCAGTCGCTCACAGTTAACCAGTGGACAGAGTACAGAATCCCCATGGAGGATTTAGAGAAAAGAGTGAAGGAGCTGAAGTGGATTGCAGCTACATAGGAAAAACAACAGTATCAACCAACCAGATTCCACAGAGTTCCCAGGGACTAAACCACCAACCAAAGAATACACATGGAGGGACCCATGGCTCCAGCCACATATGTAGCAGAGGATGCCCTTGAAGGAGATCAATAGAAAAGGCCTTTCGTCCTGCGAAGGCTCAATTCCTCAGTGTAGGACAGGGAGGCAGGAGTGGGTGGGTGGGTGCAGAAACAACCTAATATAAGCAGAGGTGGGGGAGGGAATAGAGGGGTTCTGAGGGGAAAACCCTGGGAAAGGGGATATGATTTGAAATGTAAATAAAGAAAATATCCAATAAAAAGAATTATGCAGGCTTTGAATTTGTTTAAGATATGGATGAATGTTTCTAGTTCACACTGTTCTATAATGACAGTATTCATTACTGTTTTCCAGGGGCAAGTAAAATTTTGATGTTTGTCATTTACTGCTTATAGAGAACCACAGAGAACTCTTGTAGGAAGATGCCTGAATGGAAAGATAGGGAATTTTGAAGAGGTAAGAGGGGATCTTCTTATACCAAGGGGTAGTTTCCTCTTGTAAAATAAGTAATAATAAGAGATGTCAGAGAAACAATTTTGAGAGGTCAAAAAAACTCTAAATATCATAAATATCTGCCAAGTCTTAAGTCAGTGAATCAGTCTCTAAATCAACAGTTCAAACAAGGTGTTCCTGTCTTCTGCACATATCTCTCTTAGTTGTCTTCTTAGAAATTGTCTTCTCATTTTCAGATTTTAGATCTTAGCTGAAGATTGAGAGTAACTTTTAATACCTTGAAAATATAAAAGTCTGGACACAATATTTACATATATTTTGTCACATGATAATTATAAAAGTTATCGAGTAAGTGTTAAGGTTTAACACATTTATAATATTGTGAATGTAAAATATGCATAATATCAATGTTTAAATATGTGTGGTGACTAGAACAGGGAAATGGGCATATTCATCACCTCAAGCAGTTATAACTCCATTGTATTGACAGTACTCTTTACTTTTCTACCAGCTATTTTGAAATAACTAGTTATTTGTTATATTCCATTGTTAAAGAACTATGTTGTAGGAGAAAAGCTATGAAGGGCAGATAGTTACTTGGTTTGTATTAGCTCATATTATTAATATAATTTATATTATTATGAACAATGTCATGGCAAGATTAAGTTATGAAAAATATAATGGCAAGACATGAATGAAATTAATTTGAAGACAGAATGGTTTATTTTCCCACCCAGCTTGAGCATGTGGTCCTCATATAGGAGGAGAGTCATGATGGAAATAGCCTATGGTAAATAAGGATATTGTATCCACAGTCAGGAATCAAAGACAGAAAATAGAACATCTTCCTCTTTTTATTCTGTCCACAAGACCCCAGCCCATAGATATTGCAATATCTAGAGATAAGGTGTGTCTTCCAACCTAATCAACATAAGCTGGATCATCCCACACAGGCATGCACAGATAAATATATTCTAGGACATTCCAGATTCATTTTTTTTTGTGACAATCAACTTTGCAACTAAAATTGGTACATTTCAATTGACCATTTAAGTTTTGAATGAAGGCCTTATTTAATATCTGGGGAATTTGAAATTCCATGTTACCTAAAGTTAAGACTCTTCACTGATACTCTTTGAATTTGCATTTAAAGTTTCGTAAACAGGCATTTATTACTATATGAAATTTGGAGAAACATCAAAAGATTTAAAGTAAATGTTTATCAGATTCTGACCTATTCACTTAAGAAGTAGATGAGTTAGAGAAAGGACTGAAGGAGCTGAAGGGCTTTAAACCTCATAGAAGAACAATATCAAGCAACCAGACATCCCAAAGTTCCAAAGAACTAAACTACCAACCAAAGATTACACAGGGAGGGAACCATGGTTCTAGCTGCATATGTAGCAGAGGATTGCCTTATCCGGCATCGATGGGAGGAGAGACCTGTGGTCCTGTGAAGGCTTGATACAATGATATAGGGAAATGATAGGGTGGTGAGGTGGCAGTGGATGGGTGAGTGGGTGGGAGGCACTCTCCTAGAAGCAGGGGTTGGGAGATGGGATAGTGGTGATCTGGAGGAGAAACCAGGAAATGGGATAACATTCAAAAAGTAAATAAATGAAATATCCAATAAAAATACTGACAAAAATAGAAGTGATTATGTTTAAAAATCTTCATGACAATTGAAAACAAAATTCAGATATAAAAGAATGAAAATTATGGATATTGATCTGGATAGGGTATAGACAAAAATTGACATTTGAGAATAGGAGACTAGAAAGTCTGAAAGATATACATTGGGTATATCAATGCTTATTCTGCTATAACTTCTTCATAATGAAGTTGGTAGAAAAAAATTACATGGTCATATACCAGTGCAAAACTGGAAAATCCTCTTCCCTTGTATCATTTCTGATACATATAGGGTGCTAATAAGTTAATCTATTCTCAGCTAAAATATTCATATCCAGAGATTATATTCATTTCTCCAAATATTTACATAGTTAAAGCAATAAAGGTGATGATGTCCTTTCCCTCCACCTAGAGAGAATCAAGATTCCAGTATGTCTCCCTCACCATCTATCCCTCTGTTTGTCTCTCCCACCCTATTATAAAATGGTCTTCTTTCTTGATCTGAGAATACAAATTGCATAAATTTCACCTCTTCTGCCCCTACTTTTGCAAAGGCAGGTTGAAGGAACTCCAATTTACATCCAAGCAAAAGACTTCTCCTTTTAACACTTCTCACTGGGGGTTCACTATCTTTTCAGTGAGGCCAAAGTTTTGCATATATTTGAAGTTTTGTTGTACATCAATTTTGTATTACTAAATCCCCCATGGATACAAGAAGGTATTGATTTCTAAAATCATGCCTTCTAATCCTTAGTTTGTCAAGATAATAATTCTGATTTGTATGGATTGTTTTCTTTATAGATTATCTGTATGAATATATTCAAAATAGACTAGGATAAAGTCCTTAAAAATAATATACTTACACACTCTCACAAAAATACTGTTCTTTGTTAATTAATTATTTTCCTATACATATATGTCTGTGTGTATGTGAATAAGTGAGCTTGTGTACAATGTTAATTATTAAGTTTCTTTAATGTATTTACTTTTGTAACTATATTTATGTGTATGTACACATGACACATGTGAGGAGGTCAGAGGACAACATATGGGAGTTTATTCTCTCTTTTAATTATGTGAGGTTCTAGGACTGTTTTAAAGTCATCAAGCTTGATGGAAAGCACATCTAATCAGTAATTTATCTTACAGGTCCCAGATTATTAATTCTACACACGTAAACAAGACAGATATCTTGATTATATACTCTCAGAAATACTTTATTTTTTCAATACACATATCAAAATTACCTTCTTAGTAGCTATAAATAGAATCTTCAAATATTCCTTATCAAATGCAGTCATACTTTGCCACCCCATAACTTTTTCATGGCATTTTTTACTTCTGCATTCCTCAGAGAATAGATAAGAGGGTTGAGCACAGGTGTCCCTATTGTATAAAACAAAGATACCATCTTGTCTATTGGAAAAGTGGTTGGAGGACGTGTGTATATAAATATACAGGGACCAAAAAATATGACCACAACAATGAAATGAGTAGTGCATGTAGACAAGGCCTTTCATCTTCCTTCTCTACTGTGGTTTCTCAGAGAGTGTAAGATAACAATATAGGAGATAAGCAGGACTATGAAACTTAACATGCATATGGCACCACTATTAGACACAACTAGCAAATTTATCATGTAGGTATGCATGCAGGCAAGTTTCAGCAAGGGCTGCAAATCACAGAAAAAGTGGTCGATCACATTTGAGCCACAGAATGGTAATCTTAAGGCTAATAAAATCTGTGCTGAAGAGTGAATACAAGACCCTATCCAGGCCAGAATCACTAATACATCACAGATATTTTGGCCCATTATAGTTGTGTATCTTAGAGGTTTGCAGATTGCTACACAGCGGTCAAAGGCCATAAGGATTAGCACAAAGATATCCATGCACCCAAAGAAGTGAACTGCAAAGACCTGAGTCATACATTCGTTGTAGGTAATAATTTTTTTCTGGGAGATAGCATCCAAGATCAATCTAGGTGCTGTTGTCATAGAGAAACAAGCATCAGCAAAAGACAAATAGAAGAGGAAATAGTACATGGGACTCCCAAGTGTCTGACTCATCTTAATTGTCACCATGATGAGAACGTTCCCTATCAAAGTCATAAGGTAAAGAATCAAGAGGACTCCAAATATTGCTTTCTGTTTTTCTGGATCCTCAGTCAACCCAAACAGAATGAATTCAGTCATGCTATGATTATACATGATGTCAATGGCTGCAGGAGTTAGGAGGTGGCTGATAAATGTTTAACCTGCAAAGAAAGAAATGACATACTGAGATCAATGTACAGAGGTTGAAATTCCTTGATTCTCCCCAATGCTTTTAATCCCATTTGCCTTATTCATGAAATCCTTGAAGAATCTATTTAAATTTCAACATAGATACCTATGTCTCAATGAGATTTCCCATTGATTCAGAAGTTTACTGGATTGGATCAAATCTTTTGAATTTGATGAATGAAAGATATTTATGTTGTTAGGTAGTTTGATTACTGTTGATATTCCAGAGTATAGTTTGTTCTTTCTTTGAAAAAGTGATTAATGCCCCACCAGGGGATTCATACCATATACAGTCTCCAAACCTGAACAGTATTGAGGATGCTGGGAAGTGCTTGCTGACAGAGACTGACATGTCTGTTTCCTGAGAGGTTCTACCAGATACTGATAAATACAGAAGCAGATGGATGCTTGAAGTCCACCACTTGACTGAGCGTGTGATCCCCAATCAAGGAGTTGGAGAAGGGAGTGAAGGAGCTGAGTGGGTTTGCAGCCCTGTGTGGGGAGCAACAGTGTCAACCAGCCAGACCCCAGAGTTTCTGGGAACTGGACCACCAAGCAAAGAATACACATGGAGGAACCCATGGCTCTAGTCCTTTATGAAACAGAGGATGGCCTTGTTGGATATCAGTGGGAGGGGCGACCTTTGGTACTGTGGGGGTTTGATGCCCTAGTGTAGGGGAATGCCAGGGTGGGAAGGTGGGAGTGGGTGTGTGTTGGGGGGAGCACCCTCATAGGGGCAGAGGGAGGAAGAATGGAATAGGGGGGTTTTGGAGGGGAGACCTGGAAAGGGGATAACTTTTGAAATGTAAATAAAGACAATATCCAATAATAGAAAAAAGAAAAGAAAAGAAAAAGAAAAGGTGATTTAGTGTTTAGGAAAATTAAGAAAAAGCAGTATGTGTTTGTTGGGTATGTTTGGAGAGCACAAGCCCAAACAATTTCTTTACCCATTCTGAGGGCTTTGAAAAAAATAAGTATTTTATCTACAAATACATACACATGTACATGTAGACCCATTGTTCATTCTTACACTATAATAAAAAAACTATTTAATGCAATGATCTATGAAGATTAATGATTCCATTCTAACAATCATTTCAACTGAATCCACTTATCTTTCTATCTGCTGTTCCTGTCTTCTTTAGCTCCTGGATAATTTATTCTTTAAAATTGTATTTAATCATATTTTAATAGTACCATTCATATTCTGTATACCATGTTACTGTTGCCATGAAAAAAATAAATATTTGGACCATACTTTAAGGTTGTTAAATCAATGAAGAGTATGTTATAGTATAATATTCAAAATAAACTTTTATTACATTTAGGTTTAAACTTTCCTACCTACAAGTTTGAATTGTTATTAGAGATTTCGATTTTTAAACTTAAAAAATGTTCTTTAGAATAATATATTTTCATCTATAGGCATATATACACACACACACACACACACACACACACACACACACACACACACATATATATATACATATAGGTATATATGTATTCCAAATTATACTTTCCTTCATTATTATGTAAAAATATACCTTTGTTGCAATGTTATCTTTTATGTTTTCTTTTAATTGCAAATTCAAATATTTGTAACTTATGTGAGTAAAAAAAATTCTCCATTTAAACTCATTGTCTGTCTTTGACCTAGCATTTCTATAAAATTATTATTATGTTTGTAACTCATTTATGTGTATTTTCTCTCTGTCATTCTGTGCACATGCATGTGTATACTTGTGTGTGTGAGTATGTGTCTGTGTCTGTTTGTGTATGTGTGTTTGTGTGTATGTTGTGTGGGTATGTGTACAGGTACAGTCATATGAATCCCAGTCTCTTCACCATGTGGGCCCAAGGGATTGATCTGAGGTTTTTAGGCATGGCAGCAACTCTCTACCTGTTAATCCATTTCAATGTCCATGATTTTATGTTTTACAATCATAAATAACAATTTAATTTAATAGTATGATAAATTATTGTTTGAGATACATAATTCTTGAAATATTGTAATATTGCTATATTTAATAGGTAAATAATTTTATAAAACATAACAATTTTGAAGCATAAATAAATTTACATAATGCTATAGGAATTGTTTTATTGGTAAAAATAGTTGTTTTATAATACTTTATAATTTAGTTTAATATTAACATATTTTTGAGTAATTCATGCTTGTTAAGAAATCACCAAAGCATACTAAATATCAGAGGAGAATTTTAAAAAAAGATGACCTTTAATTCATACTTCTGCTGTGCAGAAAGAAACACCTTGAGATTATTATATAAGATTCCAGAGAGATTTGTGTGGTTTTGTATCTGTGAGTCTGTGTATCCTTATGTTACAGAAATGTATGGCCATAACTCTAGGACTCAGGACTTTTGAGAGAAGTCAAGGTTTATGACAAATTTATGTTATGTTATTTTGTATGTGTTAGCTAATGTAGACAAGATATATTTCATCAAACTCATGATATTTTTAAAGAAAATATTTATATTTTAGTTTTTTCATAAAAAATGTCACACTTCTAGTCTTTTAAAGGCATTTTCAATCTTGATATTTGCTTGAATAGATTTCAATATAGCAAAACAAAGGGATTTGTTTGTTAGCTAAGAATGATGCTGCTTTTGTCTGTATTCCCTTTGTTTAAACATTTTTAGATGTCATATAGTCCAATTCGCCAATTTCTGTACTTTACATTGGTCTTTTACAAATTGATTTAAAATAATATGTTCCCTCTTTGCTCGTCCACAATTATCTTTGGTTTAAAAAGAGTTAGAGAAAGTGAATCAAAAGAGTTAGAGGAGGTAAAACTAATCAAAATACACTGTATGAAAAATATCTATGTTCAAGTAAAAAGGATGCAAGTAAATCAAGTAGTTAACTATTTAAGGGACTACTTTTAGCATTTAAAGAATGTGAATGATCAGATAGAAGAAAAAAAAAACAATTTCTCTCTGATATAATGCTCACATAGGAAGCTGGCTCAGTGTGCCATCTTGATGAGCAGAATCAAAAAAAAAGAAAGAAAGAAAGAAAAAAAAACTCTTCTCATTAAAGTTAAAAAACTTGAGCACAACAATATCCACTTGTAATCCACATGTGCATTTCAACAATCTCTTTCTTTTGGGTCCCAATAAAGATTAGTTGACTCTGATTGACAGTGACCTTTGCCTTACAGAAACTTTGTAATTTTATGAGGTCCCGTATGTCAATTCTTGATCTTTTTTTTATTATTATTATTTTTATTTTCTAAGTTTTTTATTTACATTCCAAATGATTTCCCCTTTCCTGTTTCCTACCTCCCGAAAGGCCCATAAGCACCTTTCCCTCCCTCTTTTCCCCATTCAACCCCATCTTGCTTCTCTGTCTTGGCATTCCCCTACATCCAGTCTTTCCAGGACCAGGGGTCTCTCCTTCCATCTTCTTGGAAATCTATTGATATGCAAATTGTGTCTAGGGTATTCCGAGATTCTGGGTTAATATCCCCTTATCAGTGACTGCATACCATGTGTGTTCTTTTGTGATTGGGTTACCTCACTAAAGATGATATTTTCAAGTTCTGACCATTTGCCTAGGAATTTCGTGAGTTAAGCATAAGCTATTGGTGTTCTGTTCAGGAAATTTTCCCCTGTGCCCATGTGCTCAAGAGACTTCCCCAGTTCCTTTTCTATTATTTTTGGTGTGTCTGATTTTATATGGAGGTTCTTGATCCACTTGGACTTGAGCTTAGTACAAGAAGATAAGAATGGATAGATTGTATATATTGGATATTAGCCCTCTGTCAGATGTAGGGTTGGTAAAGATCTTTACCCAGTTTGTTGGTTGCTGCATTGTTCGTTTAACAGTGTCCTTTGCCTTACAGAAACATTGTAATTTTATGAGGTCCCATTTGACAATTCTTGATCTTAGAGCATAAGCTATTGGAGTTCTGTTCAGGAAATTCTCCCCTGTGCCCATATGTTCAAGGTCCTTCCCTAGTTTTCTTTCTATTAGTTTCAGTGAGTCTGGTTTTATGTGGAGGTCTTTGATCCACTTAGAATTGAGCTTAGTGCAAGGAGATAAGAATGGATCAATTTGCATTCTTTTGCATGTTGACCTCCAGTTGAACCAGCACCATTGTTGAAAAGGCTAACTTTTTTCCACTGGATGGTTTTAGCTCCTTTGTCAAAGATCAAGTGAGCATAGGAGTGTGGATTCATTTCTGGGTCTTCAGTTCTGTTCCATTGATCTACATGCCGGTCACTGTACCAATAACATGCAGTTTTTAACACTGTTGCTCTGTAGTACAGCTTGAGGTCCGGGATACTGATTCCCCCAGAAGTTCTTTTACTCTTGAGAATAGTTTTAGCTATCCTGGGTTTTCTGTTATTCCCGATGAATTTTTGAATTGCTTTTTCTAACTCTAGGAAGAACTGCATTGGGATTTTGATGGGGATTGCATTGAATCTGTATATTGCTTTTGGCAAGATGGTCATTTTTACTATAGTAATCCCGCCAATCCATGAGCATGGAAGATTTTTCCATCCTTTAAGGTCTTCTTCAATTTCTTTCTTCAGAGACTTGAAGTTCTTGTCATACAGATCTTTCACTTGTTTGGTTAGAGTCACACCAAGATACTTTATAGATCTTTACCAACCCTACATCCGACAGAGTGCTAATATCCAATATATACAAAGAACTCAAGATGTTAGACTCCAGAGAGCCAAGTAACCCTATTAAAAATGGGGTACATAGCTAAACAAAGAGTTCTCACCTGAAGAATATCTAATGGCTGAGAAGCACCTAAAGAGATGTTCCAAATCAGTAGTCATTAGGGGAATGCAAATCAAAACAACCCTGAGATTCCATCTCACACCCGTCAGAATGGCTAAGATCAAAAACACAGGAGACAGCAGTTATTGGCAAGGATGTGAAGAAAGAGGAACACTCCTCCACTGCTGGTGGGATTGCAAGCTGGTACAACCACTCTGGAAAGTAGTCTGGCGGTTCCTCAGAAAACTGGGCATGACACTCCTGGAGGATCCAGCTATACCACTCCTGGGCATATACCCAGAGGCTTTCCCTGCATGCAATAAGGACACATGCTCCACTATGTTCATAGCAGCCTTATTTATAAGCCAGAAGCTGGAAAGAACCCAGATGTCCCTCAGTGGAGGAATGGATTCAGAAGATGTGGTATATTTACACAATGGAATACTACTCTGCAATTAAAAACAATGAATTCACGAAATTCCTAGGCAAATGGTCAGAACTTGAAAATATCATCCTTAGTGAGGTAACCCAATCACAAAAGAACACACATGGTATGCAGTCACTGATAAGGGGATATTAACCCAGAATCTCAGAATACCCTAGACACAATTCGCATATCAATAGATTTCCAAGAAGATGGAAGGAGAGACCCCTATTCATGGAAAGACTGGATATAAGAGAATGCCAGAACAGAGAAGCAAGATGGGGTTGAATGGGGAACAGAGGGAGGGAAGGGGGCTTATGGGACTTTCGGGGAGGGAGGAAATGGAAAGGGGAAATAATTTTGAATGTAAATAAAAAAACTTAGAAAAAAAAAAGAATGGATTGATTTGCATTCCTCTGCATGCTGACCTCCAGTTGAACCAGCACCATTTGTTAAGAAGGCTATCTGTTTTCCACTGGTTGGTTTTAGCTCCTTTGTCAAAGATCAAGTAATGATAGGTGTGTGTGTTCATTTCTATCTTTACCAACCCTATATCCGACAAAGTGCTCTTATCTAATATATTCAAAGAACTCAAGATATTAGACTACAGGTAGTTAAATAGTCCTACTAAAAAATGGGGTATAGAGCTAAACAAAGAATTTTCACCTGAGGAATATCAAATAGCTGAGAAGCACCTACAGAAATGTTTAACATCCTTAGTCATTAGGGAAATGCAAATCAAAACAACCTTAAAATTTCACCTCATACCAGTTAGAATGGCTAAGATCAGAACCTCAGGAGACAGCTGATGGTGAGATGTGGAGAAAGAGGATCATTCCTCCACTGCTGGTGCGATTGCAAGCTGGTACAACCACTCTGGAAATCATTCTGGCTGTTCCTCAGAAATCTGGGCATGATACTACCAGAGACCTTGTTATAACATTCCTGGACATATACCCAGAGGATTCCCCAGCATGTCATAAGGAGGCATGCTTCACTAGGTTCATAGCCGTCCTATTTATAATAGTCAGAAGCTAGAAAGAACCCAGATATCCCTCAACGGAGGAACAGATACAGAAAATGTGGTATATTTCCAGTAGTATGGAATACTACTCAGCTATTAAACACAATGAATTCATGAAATTCTTAGCAAATGGGTGGAACTGGAAAATATCATCCTAAGTGAGGTAACCTAATCACAAGAGAACACAAATGGAATGCATTCACTGATAAGTGGATTTTAGCCCAGAAACTCGGAATACCCAAGACACAATTAACATATCAAATGGTGCCCAAGAAGAGGGAAGAAGATGTCCTCTTGTTCTGGAAAGGCTCGATGTAGCAGTGTAGTGGAATACCAGGACAGGGAAGCATGAGAGCGTTGATTAGGGAACAGGAGGAGGGAAGAGGGCTTATGGGATTTTTGTAGATGGTTGAACCAAGAAAGGGGAAAAAATTTCAAGTGTAAATAAAGAATATATCTAATAAAAAATGAAGAAAACTTTCAAAATGCAAATAAAGCAAATATCTAATAAAAAAAGATAAAAATTTTGTTAGATAGGAAAATGTATTTCTAGAGACCTATAATGTATCCAAGTGACTATTATTAGTGGTAATATATTATGTTCCTAAAGAATGTAAAGAGAAGCTGGGAATCGTCATAAACACCTATAATCCTAGCACATAGGTGGCCAAAGTAAAATGATTGATGTTAAAGCCATTCTGTGTTACGTCATGAGACTTTTATTTCAAATACTATACCCTAAAATGAGCAGTGCCTATAATAAGGGCTCACTATAAAATAATGATTGCTGAATGTTCTCCACAAAAATGATGTCTGAGTGTAGCGATGCCTTTGTTAATTAGATAAAATGAAGTATATTATAACATATTGGAATTCAAAAAATTACATTACAAAAATAAAATTATGTTATTTAAAAAAAGAAAAAAAAAGATTAGTTGACTCAACATAGATTACATAGGCCTGAGGCCAGCTACTCCCATGCCACTGCTGTGGTGATTTTCTTCACTGGCTCTTCAATCACATCCTCCCATTTCATGAAATTGTATTTCAAGTGGTTTATTTGCTCAATTTTTACATTGTTTTAAATTTAAATTTTCTTTATGTGGCTGAAATAAAATCACCCTTAATGACTTTAATACCTTTCCTACAGTGGCCAGAAAGAGAAATGACTTCTCAAATTTTCATTAACTATAGAATAACAAAGATAAAAAATTACATAGTATCTTGAAAACAGGATCTTTATAATGAAGGTTAAATTTAAACATGATTAGTCTAATAGTATAGAATTGAGTGATATGAAAATTAGAGAAAAATTATAATTTGTGACAAAAGAAATAAAATCACATTTAATGGGAAAGAAAAGGAAAATCATTTCCAGGCAAACAAATCAATATAACTCTCTCTAGGTAGCAGACTCAAAAACATAGGAAGATTTACAGATGTAAATAGTTTCTTAAGAGAAATTCATGAAAGCAAGGTGAAGAATTTTGAGTCTCTTTCCATTATTATATCATAAAATTGGAGAACCCAAAACATATGAGCACCTACTATTTAGGTTGATTCACCAACACATGGTGAGATCCTCCCTAGGAAAAGGTTTTGCCATCAAATCTGAGTACTTGGGTTTGATCCCAGAAAGATAGGAAACAGCTGATTGCTGTAAGAAGACACCTTTCACAGACACCCCCCACACACACACAGACAGACAGAGAGACAGAAACAGAGACAGAGAGACAGAGACAGACAAAACAGAGGCAGAGACAAAACAGAGAGAGAGCAACAGATACAGAGACAAAGAGGAGACACACAGAAGTAAATGTAATAAAAATTGGAGCAAAGATTCACTCATGTCCTGACATAAAAACTGCTATCTTGTTATTCAGTGGAATTTTATAAATTTCATGTGAGAGGGCATTAAAGAGCTTAGCTGTAATGAAGAGCTGAGATCATTTAATATACCGTTTTCCTCCTGCCACAGACTTCTCTTGTCTTGCTCTTATACATAGGAAAAGTGAGTTCAGATTTGCCTTTCCAAGTTGCAGGGGTTAGAAGACTTGCATCAGAGAGGCTTAGCTTCTGGTTCTGGGTTATTTCTTGTTGCTGTGTGATCAACAAACACGTTTTTGTCATGTGTGCAGATAGGAATAATATAAACTTGCCTTATGAGGTGTGATGTGGTGGAACTGAATTAAAGACAATGTTCAAACAAAAATGATAGAAGAGTTACTAGGGATGACATGACTCAACAAATACACACATACAAAAGTTACAAAGTCTATTAGTGTCCTTGATGCTGAAAGTCACACTTTGCAGACTGAAGCACTCTTTCCAGAGGAAGAGCAAAATGGAATGTCTTCCCTCTGCTTTATAATAGATATTTGCGTTGTTTAGACTATAGATTTTGTCACATTATTTTACACTTATTAGTTGTTAGAGTCTCAAGAAATTTAGTAAAAGAATAACAATGAATAATAATGGGATATATGTGTACAAATATACACACCCACAGATCTATCTATACCTATATTCTGTCTCTGTCTTTTTCTAAATCTATATTTATGTCATTTTCATATATATATCTCCACATACCATCTTTATACTTATCTCTCTCATTCTCTCTCTCTCTCTCTCTCTCTCTCTCTCTCTCTCTCTCTCTCTCTCTCTCTCTCTCTCTCTCTCCATATATATATATTTATATTTTTACTTATTTATATTTATCTATATATGTATGGTCAAACTTGTTAATTCATACAGAAAATAAATTTGACAATACTAATAATTCATTTATAAAACCACCAATGGACTTTAAAATATGTCTTTTCTATGTCTATTTAAAATGTAAGGCTCACTATTCAGATATTCCTTTTATCTTCATTTTTCATATTTGCTTTTCCCCTTTGCCTCTTTTCTTATCATTGTTTTAAATGTACAAGTGGGCATAGGAAATGGAAGCATTCACGTGCTATAATATTATTATTCTTCCAAAACACAGTGGTTGAGATACTCACTGTGGCTTTCAGCATCACTGTTTCAGACATGTCTAACAATATATACTCCATGCACTCCATGTAAGCACACTTTCTTAGACAGATTCTCTCTCTAAATGTTCTACATTTTAAAACCTCTATACCTGTCCCTGCTTTTTGCCCCAGTGTAATGAAAGCCCAGCACAAATACCATTTCCTAGCAAATCTTGTCCAGATAAAACAGTCAAGTGCCTGTCTTACAAACACATATCCATTTGTAAGCCTTTTGTGTATCCAGTGAGTCATGTCATCCCTAACTCATCTCTAATTTTTGTTTGATCATTGTTAATTTATTCAGTCTTACTGCACCCAGTGAGGCAAATTTGTGGTGTTCCAGTCTATGCACATTATAAAGTTTGTCTGTGTTTATCAAATGTCCTCCAGACAAGACCCAAGACAGGAAGCCAAGCCTCTGTGCTCCAAATATTCTAAGCCTTATATACATACAATAACTATGTCTATTTTATTTATGAGAAGAATCATAGTCACAAGAAACATAATGTCAATGTCAGTAAGAATCAGAATAGGAAGAACGGAAGATACAGGAAATGTTTCAGGAAACTTACCAAAATTCTATAGATATAATGTTTTAAAATTTAGGTAAGTCTTTTTTGGGGGTCTAATTTACTAATTGTATTATATCATACCCACATGGAAACTGTAAATAAATATACACTGTGTTAACCCTTACATAAATATCTACAGGGTGAATGTAAGAAAAACATATATGCCAAACCACAAAACTGCTTTCATCAGCATCAGACTCTGTCTCTGCAGCTTAAAGGCAAAATGACTATCTATCCCCAGGACCCACGCCTATTTCCACACTTTCAAGTAAATGTGCACATACCCCAAGACACAGTCCAGTCTCTCGGAGACTAGTGTAAGATGAAGAAACACAAACTATTACCAACTTCTCACCAATGTAGAAAAGGTGTCTCTATTAAATTTGGTTTTTCAAAATTGAAAATAAAGATGAGGTTATTGTGAATGGGGCAAAAGAGTTTAATTAGGTTTTAAAACTTACCCTTTCTTTTGAAGAAAAAGATTGTTTCCAGTACATCGCTCATATTTTATTCTTTCTGATCTGATTTACTGTACTGATGAATCACATACTAGAGACTCTGCAACATGGAGATTAGAGAACTGAGTCTTTACAACCTATATTGTATTTTAGTTTCATCCACTCTCGTTTTCTGTTATAGAGACTTTGGAGAGAGGAGAAAATCCAGACATTCTTGTAGAAGAACAGAGTTAGACTCTACCATGGAGATTCAAATATTGGCTGAAAAAATTCTCTTTCTTTTTCTCTCTCTATTTCTCTTTCTGTGTTAAACAATAACCCCACTACTATCAACTTTATTTAAAAAAATATTTTCAAATTCATCCCTGAAAAATTCCCTAGGAGTATATGAGAACTAAACACCTTTCTCATTACAAATATTTATAGGTATCCAGAAATGTGCTCAAACATCCAGTCTCCAGATGAATCAAGACCATGCCCCTTTCCACTTATCCCAGAAGCATTTTTTAAATAAGCAATTTAAGAGAAGTAGTATACTATCATAGCAACTACACAGCCAATTATTCCCAGGAAATATTGTCACTAGCGTATTTGTTCCCACTGCTCTAGCTTCTTATTGTAAGGGACATTTGCCACACTGGTTACCAAATATTCTCTGCAATTTTGTATTCAAATCACATTGAGATTTAGACCAAAAGAATAAAATTTGTTTTCAATGGCAGGCAAACACTGAATTCAGTTAAACACACACACACACACACATATATATATATGATGGAATATAGTTTTATATGTACCATTTGAATCTGGAGTTGTAGACTTATTTCCTACTTAGTTTGTAATTATAAAATGTGTTGCTATGATAGTCAGAGAAACAACTAATGTAGAATATTTTATGGGTATGTGGAAGGCCCTAGATCCAGTTCCTCGAGCCATACCTTTACACATCCATACACACACCACACACAAGGATCTTAAAGTATGCTAATTTACTATGAATAATTAAGCATATACTATGTTAATATCAATGCTGCTTATGGGATATATTTTAATATGCTAAGTAATTAAATTGAAAATTTTAAGAGTTAGAAATGGAAAAATAAAGAAGTAGACTGAAAACAAGAAAGAAAATTTAAAGGAATATTATTTTCATTTTACTCTAGTTATTACAATTATAACATGATAAAAATGAAATGCTTTACAATTCATAGTTGCTGAGATTTAATAAATTAATGAATTTCTACTACACTGCTATAATTACCATCTTTATTTATGTAAAGGACTAGAATTTGGTAAAGTTTGTTTTATCTTCACCTTAATAATTTTGTATATATTCTTGCTTTTATTCCTTATTATGGAATCTTATTATATTATTCTTTACTGAGTACTCTAAATATTTTTCCTTATGTTTTTAAGTTCTTTGCAACAAACAGGAAAACTGACACATACTATACAATTGCTCTACAACCCATCCTCTGAGTTTCTAGGCATCTTGATGGATTCATAAAGGGAATTCTTATTCCAAATTATAACTGAATTCACATTATACAGACATTACTTGAAGTGTGATAGTACTCTTATCTATTCAAACAATCAATATGCCTAACTGAATTTGTAATGCATGTGAGATTCACATACTTACTGCCTTGTGAGTTTCTTAATAGCTTGGGGAAAAGAATAAAAGGTTTAGTTTATCATCTAAAATTGTTGTGAATGACAAAAGAAAAACTTTAAGATAACAATGATGTTAAAAATGTATAAATATATATGTCCACTCTTCTCTGTTCCACAAGATCTAAAGCTTACAGCAAGGCAGTGTATTTAATCTGGGACATAGGCAAGTAAAGTCACCATTGTCAGGGCACTCAGCAAGTTCACAGGTCGGAATTATTTTCAGCATGTCACATTCATCACTCTAGCAGCTAGAATGCTTCTGCAGCATTCTGTGAAAAAAACACAAACATGCCTTCTTCCCCATATTAAACAACTGATGAGGATCATGCCATATGACAATAAATGGATCCTTTCATCTCACCTAGACATGAGTATGCCTAGTTGTTGGATGCTATACACTCAGCAAGGAGTTCCTTGGCATCCAAATTTTTAAAATGTTCTTAAAAATATAAAGTATAATTTAAATAATATACACAGGGATACAATTTCCCTCTTTTTTGTTTTTTATTTAGAAGATATTATTTAAAGTTTTACAATATCTAGTCCTTGAGAATTATATCACATTAAATTGTTAAAAACATCTCAAATATTTGATGACTGTAATAAATATCTAGTTCCATTATTTGTTTTAATTTTAGTTGGAACACTAAGAAAAGACAATAATATAGGCAATGACTATGTAAGCATAGAAAATAAATGTAGCATCTTTAGTTGCTTTTCCTGTTAAAAGGATGAAATTATTCTAAAGCCATTACCATTTTGATGATGTTAGAATCTTTTTGAAGCAACAAATACTTAAAAAAATATTTTAAAGACCGATTGTTAAGAACAAAGGCCTGTAATAAAATTTTATGAATAATATACACTGAAAGATTCAAAGTCTTAGCTTTTTGTATTAAAGCAGAGACAAAACATTTTTTTTCCATAAGATAAGGCTATCACCATTTCTTAACTCTTTAGAAGTAAATGCTTTTACAATTATCTGGATTCAAAAAGCAAAAATAACCTTTTAAATCTATAATAATTTTGCAAACCAAATTTTAATGCCTTCATAAGTTCTACATAGCCTCATTTATCATTCATAGATCTTAAACTTGAACCATTGGTCTTTCATAGATCTTAAATTTGAACTGTATTTTAAACCACACCTGGATAAATCTCCAATGTAAATACTTCTAATCTGAGCCTATTGTCTAAAGCCAGACCCATGCCTTCCTGTGTAAGACAGTAGCCTGCAGTCAGCTAATATGGTGATTTGAGGGCTCCCATAAAGATTTTACTAAAATATCACTGAAATCTCCTTTTTAATCTTGGGAAAAATTTTACTTTTAAAACTGTATCTAATAAACATGTGAAAAAAAGCAACAGGCCTATACTGACCACACCTGTTTTTAACCTTTATCAATCACTCTAGAAATTATCTTTGAGAATCATGAGTCTTTAATTAGACTTCAAACTGCAGTTTTTAAACGTAATTTTTAACTTTCTCTTGTAATATAGAACATACCTACAACTTTGAAAAGCAAAGCCCAATTTTAAACCATCTATTCCCTTTAAAATCAATGGCAAACACATTACTTGCACACTTTAAAGTTTGTCTGCCAGTTCTCATGTTTGAATGCACAACAGTGTAACTTATAATATCTCATTAAGAAAACATTATTTTAAATCTTATCTCTTATAAGACTAATCTCTTAGGATCAGATACACATAAAACATTATGCCAAACTGGATGTATCTTAGAGGCCTGTATTTCCTGGGTTGGGTCATGCCACATATTGCTTAAGATGGCTCCAACCCCGAATTACCAGTTTTAAACTAATTTTTTGTTACCAACATTACATCTTTTAAAAAACTTATGAGCCAATATTCTATAGTCAAGACATTTAAACATACTTATATCCTTAATATCAATTAGAAACAAGAATAAAGTAACTACACAAATCTTATAAATTTAAACCAAACATTTTTTTTTCTTTTTCCAGCCATAATTTTAAGAGAAAAGAACTTTGGACCTAATAACCATTATATAGATTATAGATTTTTCTATGATAAATAGCCATAAACTGAGACTGCATTAAGAGATGGACCTCCAGCAGATGAAGCTTTTACCATTTTTTCTTTTCAACATAAAACATAGAACAGCCATTCAAACAACAAGAAACAAATTGACACATGAACAAATTGGTGCACCAAGGACAAACAAAAGACATACACCAAAGACATATAAAGCAAGGGAAGCACAGTTTTTATTTCTCCTTGTGCCTAGGAGACTTTTAAAATCCATTTTCCTTCTGTCTTTCTCATGTTTCTAAAATCTGCTTTCTCTCCCTTTTTTTTTTGTTTTTGTATTTTACTCTTTTTATTTTATTTATTTATTTTATGCTCTAATTTTCTCTTGCCTGAAGTAAAGTTCTAGACCGTGGATAACTTGCCTAACAGAATTCCCGGTTTCGCATCACTGTCACCCCATTTGATCTCAGCGTCTGGTTACGCTGATTCATCTAGTATCATCGTATCCCTTCTTTCTGCCCTTTGCAACTATAGCCTTCAAAACCTGACATTTTTAGTGCTAAAATTAATACTCTATGTTGCTTACAAGGCCCTGGATACTTAACCTTCATTCCGTTTCCGTGGAGCTCCACCTACGACAGTGTTCCTCAGTAGTTCTCTCCTTTTCCACATCACATAATCGAGGCACCATCTGAAACCTCCCGGGAGTTGCACACGGGCAGGTTTTCCATGAATGGAAGGCTGGGAAGTGAAACAATGGGGGTTGAGAGAGAAAGAAAACACACAGAGACATTAATGCATGACTGTACTAAATCTCTCTTTACTTGGGGAATTAGAGCAGCAATATATGCTCTGTGGGCGTGACCCTTCTTCCCAGGTTTGCAGAGTCTTCTCAGCACTTCTCAGCAGGGCCTCGGCTCCACTGTTCCTCGAGGATGTTGACCCCATAGAGTCTGTTGCTCTGTGGGAAATGAGGTGTGACAAAAGGCTTGCTCCTGGAGCTCTGCCAGCTCTGCCAGGTTGGGGGGAGGTGTAGCTCACTGGGGTCTGGAGTTGAATGATAGCTGCCATGTGATAAAGCACTTCAATATGACTCTCTACACCCTACTAATAAGAAACTCAGCCAGGGTCATCCCATAGACTCCCCAGAACCTCACCAGTCCTAGGACTCAAGCTATTCCTAGAGATATTTCCCATCTATTTTTATTCCATCTCCCATGCCACCTATTCCTACACCTGAATCCCATCCACTTTCTCCTGCTTACTTCTACTCCCATTCAGTCCCCCCCATCCATCCACTTCCAATGATTATTTTATTTTCTCTTCTGAGTAAGATTCACACATTCTTTCTTGGGCTATCCATATTACTTAGTTTCTTTGGGTCTGTGAAATGTAGTATGGTTGTCTTGTACTTTATGACCAATGCCACCTATAAGTGAGTACATACTATGCATGTTTTTCTGGTTTTCGGTTAGCTCATTCATGATGTTTTGTAGCTCCATCCATTTGCCTGCAAATTTCATAATATCCTTGTTATTAATAGCTGAGTAGTATTCCATTGTGTAAATGTATCACATTTTCTTTATCCATTCTTCATTTGAGGGACATCTAGCTTGTTTTCAGTTCTGGCTATTATGAATAAAGCTGCTGTTAACTTAGTTGAGTAGGTTTCCCAATGGTATAGTGGGGCATGAAAACATACATACAAGTAATGTTATATGGATTCAACAGGTTATATTTAAGAATTCATATGTATATGCAAATACAAATATGCATGTTATAATATTGTATAAGGTGAATTTGAAGGAGAGCTGGGAGAAGAATATTGAAGAGTTTGAAGGAAGGAAAGGGAGGATTACACTCATACTCATAAAATAACAATACATCTTTAAAAAGATTGAAATGACCTTTATAAAATCCTATGACCTCATTATTCTACCTACTTACTTTAACATTGTCTTTCATTTTCTATTCTCTTATTTCAAATATGTTTGTACTGTTTTCTATGATGGTATTTTATTGATATTTGTCCAAGTTGTGAGAAGGTAATCTAATGGCAGAGGAGAGATACAAATATAACCCCCACTCCCCCTCTTTAGCAACCCACATGAAGAACAAGCTAGGGCCAGTTTCTGTATGTTCCACGGTTGGTGGCCCAGGTTTTGTAAGCCCCCATGAACCCAGGTTAGTTGACTCTGTGAGTCTTCTTGTGGTGTTATTGACCCTACTGACAATAATAAATTCTAAAACCCCACTCTTCCACAAGAGTGTGGATCTCTGCATCTGTATCCATACACTTCTGAATGAATCCCCTTGGGAGGCATTATACTAGGCTCCTGTCTACAAGCGTAGCAGAGAATCATTGATAGTATAAGAGTTTGGCTCTCTCACATGGGATGGGTCTCAAGTTGGGGCAGTTATTGAATGGATGTTCCCACAGACTCTTCTTAACCTTTATCCCTGCACATTTTGTAAGCAAGAAAATTTTGGGGTGGAGGTTTTGTGGGTGAGTTTATGTCTCAATCTCTCCTCGAGAAGTCCTGCCTGGCTACAAGAGGTAGCCACTTCATTCTCTATTTTCTGCTCTGGTAGAAATCTACGGGTTACCTTTATAGATTTCTGTGTTCTTTTCTTTCTTTCTTTCTTTCTTTCTTTCTTTCTTTCTTTCTTTCTTTCTTTCTTTCTTTCTTTCTTTCTTTCCTTTCTTCCTTCCTTCCTTCCTTCATTTATTTAGTTAGTTACTTTTTGCAGGTTAGCATTTTATTAGATGGAAACAGGAAGGAGGGTGCATACCCACCCCTTCCTTCCTCTGGATAACCTCAAAACTCCCATTCTCCAAGGAAGAGCAGAAGTCTGTAATACTGAGATGTGGTGGAGGGTCAGGGTGGAAAGCTGAGGGAGAAGTTGGGTGTCACAGTGCATACCTATAACTCCAGTACTTAGGAAACAGAGGTAGTAGGGTCAGTTCAAGACCAGTCTCAGCTAAGTGAGACCTCATCTCAAAAACAAGCCAGATGTGTATTGGGTGCTTCTTGTAGAAATGGTTACAAATTATAAATCTTCAGCTACAAATTCTGAGGGAAGTTTATGCCTGGCTGTTGCCCTATTGGAAGGCCTCCCTCCCTCCACTAAAACCCAAAGAGATGAGTAACATCTCTTCTGTGGTCCAGCGAGGCAGAAACAAAGGTAACTTCCGGTCTGTGGACTTTGAGTGACAGGCGTCCTCCACGTTCATCAAATCCAGGCATCAGGAAGCCCCTGGCAAACTGTTCCACATGTTGCAGGGGCTTGGCCAAATGCTGACTTGTTTCTGGGTCCCTGAGCAGGAAGGACTTGAAATCCTTGAACTTGGCAGTCTTGCACTTCACCTCCTAGCCAATATTGACTTCTTCATCGATAAAATCAACGACTCTATGGAAGTCATCCTCACCAGAACTGGTGAGAAGTCAATGCTGGGGCCTCAAGCCTCAAGCCTCAATCCTCCCGGAGTAACAGAACTCAAGATGTTCCTGTTGGCTGTGATGGATACAAGCTCCAATACACGCTCCATCCAGGCCCTTGGGTCACAGGACCACCAGAACCAAGTGGGTGTCTGTGCCACCAAGCAGGCCTGGGAATTCCTCAACACTTGTAAGGAGTACTCCCAGAACATAGGAGTGCAAGTCTGCTCGAGAACCAAAGCTACTGCAGCAATGGTGTGGTTGTGCCCCACACCCCTGTAGGATTGAGAACACAATGAAGTTGATTCGATCCTCAAAAGTATAAGGGATCTCTTGGCCAGTCTCGGGGTCTATGTTCCATACTCCCTTCTGGTAAAAGACGAGTCTTGACCTGGCTGCTTGAAGCATCTTGTGAGTGGTGGTGGTGACAAAGTCCACATACTTAAAAGGTGAGGGGATCACCTTGGTGGCCACTAGGCCACTGAATGGGCCGTGTCTGCCAGCAGGTGTGCCCTGACCTTATCACAAACCACTCTCATGCATGCATAGTCAATAAGGCGGGCATAGGCACAGGCACGCTTGCCAGCTATGATGCACTGTGGTCGAAAAAACCGAGCAGTCAGCTTCAGTTTGGGGATTGAGCTTAAACAGCATAGACTCAAAGAAAATGGATGTGATGAAAATCTGCTTAACATCAGACATGTAGCCGTGGGTGAGATGGCCCCCATCAGGCTGGTCCAACCCCACGATTTGATAATGAGGCTGAAAAAGGTCCGTATAGGTAGCCAGATTGGGTGGGGACCCTGAGTATGGCTGCACATTGACTCCCCATTGTACAGGATCCAAGTCAAATACTTCAGTCTTGTTCACGACTTGACTTCCACTCCTGCACAATATTTCTTGGCAGGGCAACCCTCCAGGTACTTGGTGTTGAGATAGGACCCCAGGGCCTCCAGCACAGCTCAGCTGCAGAAGTTCTCTGAGGCAATGAGCTCCAGGCCATGACACTGTCTGTCTTTCTCCCTCTTCAGAAACTCCCACATCTCAGGGTCACTATCTGATAAACTCTCCTAGTTTGTCTTGCCTCCAGATGCTTTTCAAGCCTTTGTCTGTGGCACTATGCTGTGCTGGGCTCAGGCAGCCATGTAGACCTGCTGACCACATCTCTGCAGAGGCCGAGTGGTTCAAAGCAAAGAGAAGGGTACCATCACTACCAGAGGCCACAGGAGGACCAGTCACTAACTCTGTATCAGTGTAGTACCTGGGTTGAAAACCCTCCTTTCTTCTTCCTGACCTCCAAATAGTCACCAGAGTTGCTCCTCTGCCCATTATATTACAATATAATATAGCAAACCAGTAGCCAACATCAAACTAAATGGAGAAAAACTTGAAGCAAACCTAGAAAAATGAGAGACTAGAGAAGGTTGTCTACACTCTCCCTATTTATTCAATATAGTACTTGAAGTTCTACCTAGAGCAATTAGACAACAAAAGGAGGTCAAAACAATACAAATTGGAAAAGAAGAAGTCATTATATCAATATTTGCAGATGATATGATAGTATACTTATGTGACCCCAAAAGTTCCACCAGAGAATTCCTACAGCTTATAAACAACTTTAGCAAAGTGGCTGGATATAAAATTAACTCAAACAAATCAGTAGCCTTCCTCTACTCAAAGGATAATCAGGCTGAGAAAGAAATTAGGGAAAGAGCATCCTTCACAATAGTCACAAATAAATTACATATTTTGGTGTGATCTGAAAAGTGAAAGATCTGTATGACAAGAACTTCAAGTCACTAAGGGAGGAAATCAAAGATCTCAGAAGATGGAAAAAACTTTTATGCTCATAGATTGGCAGGATTAATGTAGTAAAAATGTCCATCTTGCTGAAAATAATCTACAGATTCAATGCAATCTCCATTAAAATTCTAACTGAATTCTTCATTAAATTAGAAAGAGCAATTCTCAAATTCATTTGGAATAATGAAAAAACCCAGGATAGAGAAAATTTATTCTCAACAGCAACAGAACTTTTGGGGTAATCACCACCCCAGACCTCAAGTTTTAGTACAAAGCAATAGTGATAAAAACTATGTGGGGAAGGGGGATTGCATAGGTTGTTTCTGAGAGGGGGGCAGGGATCAGGAAAGGGGATGACATTTGAAATGTAAATAAAAAAATATCCAATAAAAAATTTTATATATAATATAATATCAGTACTATGCATTAGACCAAGACCCTGAAAATTCTAAGCAACCCTGTACTCCTGAGCTACATCATAGTTTAAGAAGATATATCCCTGAGCACTATTTTTGTTGATGTCATAATTATGCACTTCCTAGCTTCAGCAACTTTCAAAAAATAAAGATTTGGGGGGCTGGAGCGATCTTTCAGCAGGTAAGAGCACTGACTGCTCTTCCAAAGGTTCTGATTCCCTGCAGCAACATGGCTTATAGTCTATAATGAGATCTGGTGCCCTCTTCTGGCCTGCAGGCATACATGCAAGCAGAACACTGTATTCATAATAAATAAATCTTCTTAAAATATATAAGATTTGTTTATAATTGTCCAATATACTTATGTAGCAATAGGAAAAGGTCAAACCACATACTTCATTATTCTATCCAATATCTAATATGTAATTTGATATGAACTTTATTTAATTCTATATAATCAGAGTAGATGGTCAGCAAGATCGATGTAATGACAAGTGAATCCAAGCTACCATGTTTTCATAATCATAGTAAACTCTATTCCTTCAAGCTTTCATACAAAATAAATACAATTTTTGAAATCACTGTTTTTCACAATTTTGCTATGACACTGAAAAAATATAACACACGCATTCATGTTAAGTTCAGTTAAATTGTAATGTGACAGTCATGTCCATACTATCATTGGTAGAAGCTTATCTTGTCTCTGGCAAAAGCTCTGATATAGCCCTGTTCACCATGATATTCATCTTTGAGTTCTCTTCTTCCCATTCTCTGTATCTCTTCTTCAGCCTACAGTTTCACAAATTCAGGAGATATTTTCTTTTTTAATAAAAATATTCTCTTGGTCATCTCTTTGCCTTTGCAAGTCTTTGTAAATATATAAAGCCCTCTAGGAAGTTTACCCTGAGCACTAGTCTAATCTGTAGGCAACAATTTAGCCCTAGAGATTATTATCACCCCTCTACAAATTCTAAAACAACATTTATCAATTTACTTGTAGGTAGATATAGTATTTACTTTTGATTTTCCTTATAGAAAATTATGATCATCAGGTTGGAAAAATTATATTCTATATTTTATGTACTATGATGGGAACATAATAGTTGCCTGAATCATATTTGTTGAGAGAATGTAAAAATGTATAGGACAGACTGAGAAACAAAGGATGGAAAACTTGGTATACTCATTTCTCAGTTATGGATGGGAAAATTAAAATAAAATGAATCTATAGTAGACTTCAGGTCACATAATTATTGGAAGAACTTTCAAAATAATTCTAGAACATCATATATCAATTTTTCTATATACAATGCAAATATTTCAAAAAATATAAAAGGGTAATTCCTCAATGAATTTGGAAAAATGATCACTCTTTAACTATAATCTAAATACTATTAGTCCTAAAAGAAAGATATTAATTCAGTGTTCAAGCAGGATAATGCCTTGAATAGTGAAAATGCACTAAATATAAATTAGAATCTTCATCAGTGTAGATCAAGCCTCAAGGTATGAATCTGGAATGAAGCAAGTCTGTCTCAACTGAGCATTCTGTGCCTTTACAGCCTTGGATGGTACCCAAAGAATAACAGAAATTCATCATATTTCTCTAAATTAGTGGAATGAAACATCCCACTTTATATACAAACACCATCATCTGGAAATCGAAAAGGGACAAGAAACAAAATGGTAACTCCCTTCTTGGCATTCTTTTTTGCAACTGTTCTTTATTTGAGAGCCATTATATCACAGTATGACTTAGATTATTCCTCTATTAGGCTCAGAAAGTATTTAAGTCCTTTATTTAATTCTTTGTATTGGCACAACAAAAGTACTAGGTCTACACTTGAAGATAATTAAATAATTGGGTGAGACCCTAAGATAATTCACTGGTTCTTAGATTCTCTGAGAAAGCTTGATTTATATGAATGAAATATAGATGATCACTCATTTCCCTGTAGCATAAGTGAGAATTTTGACCTGTTCCTTGTCAATGACTAGTACATTGGAATCCCAAGTGTGGAGCTGCATTAACAAGACACAGGGGTACACAGCCAAGTCAGCCAATGTACACTTTATTCAAAGTTTGAAGGCAGAATAAAGAAAATGATATTCAGTATCACCATTTGTGTTGGGGCATTTGAATTGAGCATGTAAATTTTGCATGGAGGCTTTATTTTATGTCTGGAGAATTTGGAATTCTGCTATACCTAAGACTGAGAAGAGTCTTTGTGAAACTGTGAGCTTGCATTTAAAGACTGGAAAACAGGCCTCATTTACTATATGAAGTTGGAATAATGAAAGATAAGAATTAAATGTTTGCCTGTTTCTGACTTACTTATTAAGTGATTATATTTAAAAATTGTCATCGATATTAAAAAGAAAACATAAAGACATAAATTAATGAAAATTATGGATATTTATGTGATGCACATATAGAAACAATTGACATTAGTGAATAGGAGATGAGAAACTTTCTGAAATTTTTTTTTTTTTTTGGATAACAATATATACCTATCCTATGAAAATGTTAGAAGTGATTTTTGTGGACATAACCCCAGTGCTAAATTGGGAAATACCCATATGACACAGTATAGTCCTTTTCACCAGGCTTTATCTTTTTTTATGTTTTGTTTTCAGGATGACACGTGAGACCTTCTGAATATTAACTAAGCCCAGTCCCACTGAATTGTATTCATCAGACTATTATCTCTTGAGGGGGTACTTATGTGTTTCAGTGTAATTCATAACCTGTGATAGTGAAATAGAATGATGATGCTTCATTGTGAGACAAAAAGGTCAGATTGAGTGTGATTCATAATAATTTAGATTAGATTATACTAAAAATGAAGATATATCATTTAAAAACTCATATAGCAAAGGGGATAAACTCCAGCTCTGATTCTCTCATTCCTAAATATATGAAATCTGACTTTTCTTGTGCTGTTTAAAGCCAACAAACAAATCTTTTCTCTTATTATTTTTAGTACTCATGGAGTGTTAATAAGGTAACCTATTCCAGGTTAAAAATATTCTTATCATATACATATATAATGAATTATTAAACTTCTATCTATATATGAAGTTTGAAACAAATTCTAACTTTTACATTATTATTGCTTGAATTTATTTGTGTATTTAAATTTACATACATGTGCACAACATGACATGTTTTAGTAAGTGAGGACACAATTATTGGAGGTTATTCTTTCCTTTAACCATGTGGGTTTCAGGGATTATACTCACCTCACTAAAGTCATCAGGCTTGTGGCAAATATATTTACTCTTTAAGCTATTTCCCTGGCCCCAGGTTATTATTTATACATGCGTACACAAATGCCTCAATTGTATGCTCTCAGAAACGCTTTGATTTTACTATCTATGTATTGAAACCAACCTCTTAAAGAGCTATATTTTAGAATCCTCATATATTCTTTATCAGTGAGAGTTATACTTTACCACACCATAACTTTTTCATAGCACTTTTTACTTCTGAATTCCTGAGAGTATAGATAAGAGGGTTGAGCAAAGGTGTACCTATTGTATAAAACACAGCCACCATCTTGTCTATTGATAAAGTGATTAGTGGCCGTGTGTATATAAATACACATGGACCAAAAAATATGACCACTACAATGAAATGAGAAGTGCATGTAGACAAGGCTTTTCGTCTTCCTTCTGCACTGTGATTTCTCAGAGAGTATAAGATGACAATATAGGAGATAAGCAGTACTATGAAACTTACCATACATATTGCACCACTATTAGACACAACCAACAAATTTATCACATAGGTATCCATGCAGGCAAGTTTCATCAAGGGCTGCAAATCACAGAAATAGTGATCTATCACATTTGGGCCACAGAAAGGTAATCTTAAGGCTAATAAAATTTGTGCTGAAGAGTGAATACAAGACCCTACCCAGGCAAGAATCACTAATATACCACAGATACGCTGGCTCATTATAGTTGTATATCTTAGAGGCTTACAGATTGCTGCATAGCGGTCAAAGGCCATGAGGATAAGCACAAAGATCTCCATGCACCCAAAGAAGTGAGCTGCAAAGAGTTGAGTCATACATTCATTGTAGGTAATAATTTTTTTCTGTGAGAGGGTATCCACGATCAATCTAGGTGCTGTCGTCGTAGAGAAGCAAGCATCAGCAAAAGACAAATAGAAGAGGAAAAAATACATGGGACTCCCAAGTGTCTGACTCATCTTAATGGTTATCACAATGAGAAAGTTTCCCATTAAAGTCATAAGGTAAAGAATCAAAAAGACTCCAAATATTGCCTTCTGCTTTTCTGGATCCTGAGTCAACCCCAACAGAATGAACTCAGTCACACTGTTGTTATGCATCTTATCAGTGGCTGTATTATATAGGTCTGGCTGAAAAATGTTTAACCTGCAAACAAAGAGATGATATATTGAGATCAATGTCCTGATGTTGAAATTCTTTGCTTCTACCTTTGCTGATAATCTCACCTTCCTTTAAAATCTCTGAAGAATCTTGTAAAAGTTCAACATAGATACTTATGTCTGAATGAGATTTCCTGTTAACTCAGAAGTTTACTGGACTGATTCCTCTTGATATTTGAAAGTATAGAGTTTGTTCTTTCTTTCAAAAAGTTATGCGTTGATTAGGACACTTAGGAAAAACATAGGTATCTGTTGGGTGTGTTGGGAGGGTATGAGCTCAAACATTTTCTTTATGCATTTGGAGTGCTTTCAAAGAATAAATATTTTATCCCTATATACTTTCACATGTACATGTAGACCTATTGCTGATTCTTTCTTTGTGCTCTATAATATGTAAAGCACTATTTGATGCAATAAACCACTAAGCCTAATATTTCCATTATAACACAAATCTCATCTCAGTTCACTACCTCTTTGTTTCTATTTTCCTTGCCTCTTTTTGCTCCTGGATAAGTTATACTTTACAAATATGTATTTAATCCAATTTTAATACTGCTTCTTTATTCAGTATAACAGTTTACTGTGAGAATATAAGGGTATAAATGTTTAGACAATACTTTAAGTTTGGTGTGATCAAAGAAAAGTATACTATAAAGTTTTTATTACATTTAGGTTTATTCCATTAGAAATCTAACATTTTCTAGCTGTAAGTTTTAGTTTTCATTAGAGATTTTACTTTTTTAATAGAAAAAATGTTACTTAGGAAAAATATATGTCACACACATACACACACGCACACTACATTTTTTAAATTTTATATGAGAAACTTGTTTGCTGCAATGTTAGTTTTTACTGGAGATTTTTTGGTTGGGTATTCAAATATTTGTGTCTTATGTGACTGAAAGAAGTCCTGAATGTAATGTTACTACCTCATTTTGATGTAGAATTTTTATAAAATTATTGGTATGTTTGTAACTTGTATCTTCATTTCTTAATGTGTTTTCCTTTCTCACCTTTTGTGTATATGTGAGTATGTGTGTGTGTGTGTGCATGCTGTGTGTGTGTGTGTGTGTGTGTGTGTATGTGTATGTTCATGTGCATGTGTGCCATCACAGTCATGTGAAGGACAAAAGAGTAATTCTTTCCCTCCACCTAGTGGGTTCAGGGAATTGATCTCAATTTGTTAGGCATTGCAGCAACTCTTTGCCTGGTGATCCATTTCAATGGCCACATGCTTTTATACCTTATGGTCATAAATATCAACTTAAATTTAATACTATAATAATAGTAAAAGAATAGTATATTTTTTCAAGCAACTTATGCTTCTTGTAATTTTTACTTTATAAACAATAACTTTATAAAAGGTAATGAATTGTTAAACAAATAATTTAACTAGTGCTAAATGAGTCGTCCTCATTGGTAAATATTAGCTGTTTTTCAATC